>OY754958.1:152242181-153512769 GCA_963576555.1 Ferdinandea cuprea
TCGGTGCGAGAGTGAGTCAACCTGCAATGCACCAGAGCTTTATCAATGTAATAAAACATTTGTCGAAGAAAGTATTCGCTTCTTAGACCATTACTACCTAAATGTGACGACTAGTGTGACTTCAAACTCTTATTCCTGTATGGGTAATCGCATTGCATATTGTGAGTGTAATATTGAATATTTCATAATTTTAATAAAATAATAAAAATATTTAATATTTAACAGCAAATAGCAATATAACGTATAAGGGATGTGTGTATTCAAACATGGATAGTTGCAACCATACTTTAAATCCAATATATATGCAGAATCCTACTTTTCAATTATGCTATGAATGTGACAACAGAGATGGATGCAATCCAGCAGATCGGAAATCCGTTAGTGTAATAGTAGTGACTTTGATGTTAGCTCTCGGCTTTGCTTTGCGAATAGCTAATTTGTGTTAAGTAGTGCTGCAGTGTCTAGTTGTAGTGATAAAATTGCAAAAAAAATGTGTACAAAATAAAACTAATAAGTTGTAATATATGTTTTTAACAGCTTCCTTGATGTACTTTTTTTTAACTTTATCGTATACTTACACTATAGAGAAATTTCGAACTCAAACTGAGTATGAGGGATGAAATAACGACTATAGAGCTGTTCTAAAAATCTGGTCTGTCCGGGAGCCGTGTGGCGAAACGGTTCGGCGGACTTGCTTCATAGTTCGTATATAAAGATTTTGGGGTAAAATTTTGCGGTTTCGTTTTTGTTAAAAAAACTTCATTTAAAACTCATTAACTAACAAAAGAAGGTAATTCAATTTTAAGACAACTTTTGGTCTCAAATATTTATAATAATAATTTTGTGTATCCTGTAAAAATGACAATAATTATATTTAGATTCCTAAATTATTAAGATTACAAATTTTGTACTTAATGAGTTTTACCTTTGAACCGACGAAATGTGGTACTTAAATTAAAAAAAAAAAACACTTTTTATTTATTTAAATTTTTTATATATATCAAATTTTCTAAGTTCTAAAATCTGTTATAGTTTTGTGGAAAATCAGGTTAAGAGTGTCCTCAATGCAAAATTACTTCAAAATCATTAGAGCCGTTTTCGAGAAAATCTAATTTTGCAAAACTTAAAAAATTATTTAGATAAATTTGGTATTTGATCTAATGCTAATATAAACATGTTTCTTTCCTCATAGTATCTTTAAAAGTATTTCTGAACAATTAAAATAACCATACACAGTTTATTTTATTTCGAAGTTAGTTCAAAAACGAAACTATTTTCTTTAAAATACAAAGAAACCTAGAACTTAGAAAAACATGCGAAAATATACTTTTATGCAATATAAAGTCTTTTGATTTATAATTTCAGGCTCTGGATAAATCGGTCCATGGGTAAAAAATAGTCGGTTTGGCACTGACATTGTTGGAGAGCTTCGTAAAATAAATAAATAAATATTAGGCGTAAATGGCCCACACAGGACCTAGGGCCTAGCTTCTTCAACCATTGTGTGTGCGAAGTTATATTTTTGACACGAATGGCAGGATTTACAGTATAATGCCGATTCCGAACGGCAATTTATTTTTGAGAAGCTTTTCATGACATTTCTTACTCTTGGATGTTTGTCAGACGTTCGCTAGAGGTGGGACAGAGAATAAAAAGTTACAGGTGGTATCGGTCGCCCTCTTGCTTAGTGGTCCAACGCACTTAACTACTAAGCCCACGTCTTCCAGAACGAAAATTAATCAAAAGTGCTATCAATTGCTTAAATTGCACAAAATTACGATTGAGCTATGCAATAGTTAAAACATATGAAATTGTGTAAATTCCTCGTAGATGAAAAGATACTCACTGAGTAAAGAAGATTCTTAAAACAATTTATTTATTTTAATAAATTCATCAGAAAACAAAAGCAAAATGTTGTTTTGCTTTTATAATTAAAATCTACATTTTAGATAATATTTTTCACGAAGTATTAAAATAAATTCTTAAGAAATAAATAAAAAAAAAACGATTTATTCCATACTTAATTTCATATAACCGCATTAATACTCACATTTAATAACCAGTATTTAAAAAATTTAACGATTCTGAAAAAAAACAGTTCATTTATATTCGAAATTGAAGAATGTGTACTTACGAACAATGCCATTTGAACAACCAATATAAAACAATTCTCATAAAATAATCCGATTTCAGAGCCACCCAGTTTAGAATGATGTACTTTTTTTACAGAGTGTAGCCCAGTTTCCATACTTAGTTAATTTAACAAAGTTCTTGGAATGGTTTGTGTAATGTGGGTAAAATAAACTGTGCTTCCACTGTGAAGAAAGAAACACGACTTCTGTATTCTGTTTCTTCTCAAAAGTACAATTTTTTAACTAAATTGTATCTTCCAAAGTGCAAACTGATTTTAAATACTTTGGAAATGTTTCTTTTTATGAATAAAATGATAATATTATATTAAAACCGAAGCACCGGTAAAATTGAGTCTCATATAATAAAACCGCATGTCAACTGCCTGTGCTTTTTTTTGTCAAGCCTACTTTTGACGGAATTCTAAGCATTAGAGGTCTACACATGGTATTATGGTATTTCAAAAGACAGCATTTCATTAGCTAACGTTACCAAAGTTATACTACAATTAGTTAATAATATTGTTTATTTACTCAAGCGAAGCCGGGCAGTACGAATTACGAAATAAATACAGATTTTCAGACACCATGCAAGCCGGCCTAAGTGATGGTTCGTCAATAAAGTATGAGTGTGAAGCGCATATGAAAAGCCACTAGTTTCTTTTATATTTATTTGAGGTATTAGAGCTTGGTTTTGGAAATATGTATTATAAAAAGTTTCGTTTTGCAGTAGTTAGAATAGTTTTTAAACTTTCCAAAATCTATCGATTTCATCAGCGCGAAGCATATAATTTTGTTTGCTGTTGTTTGATGTAACGCAGTGGGATAATTTAAGACTTTTGAGAAACTCATTCAAGTAAAATTAAGTGCTTTGTTACATGGAAGATTACCTAATGTTAGTTCAAATATTTTGGAAGAAAAGTGCATTTAATCAGGAGATAGACACCATATTAAAAATGTATATGAAGTGATGTCTTTATTTTTTATTCAGTAAAATATCAGAGCAATCAAAACCGCTGAAACTTTGGCATATACCGAAAATGGCGAATTGTATTAAATGCATAAAAGAAAAGAAAACTACTTCGTACCTAGGTACTTCAATTGATATAAAAGAGAACATTTTTTTCAACCACTGTAGGTAGTGGTATGGTATGTAGACAGCGGACCGAAAACAGGGGACGAAACGCTGTCTTTCAAGATATTTTGTTGTTAACCTTCACTACACATATGATTGGGTATGTACTTGTTCTCAACTTGACATCATCAAACATACACTAGAGAACAGAACACCATTATTCCGCTCTACAGGTTTTCATGTCCTTTCATAGAAGTCTCCATGAACTGCGCGAAAAAAAGCCCCTTTTTAATACGCGCAGCAACATTTTTCAAGTCTCGCCCTACATTCTACTAATACGTAGTGCAAATACACCTTAATTTGGAATGACATTTTTAAAAATTCATGTGTGTTGTATCAGTGAACCCTGAAACTAATCCCAGATATTTAAAAATCAAATGAAAATCCAACAGAGCATCAGAAATTCCCCTAACATCAAGTCCACATGGGGTACCGTACCTACTCATACCGTTCGTCGTCGTCGCGCGGTAATTGTTAATCCACTGGCACAAATTTATGTCCTTCCGGTTCTCCAGCTTAATGACATATTCTCAAATAAAAGGACATTTTCATACAATTTTCGTACAATTCGTTTTTCGATTTCGCTTTCAGCGACAAATTGTCGTTTTATTCTCCTGAAATCAATACATATCCGGTGAAAGGTTGACAATCAATCCTTTCGTTTTCCTCTGTACTTTTGAAAATTTTACGAAAAGGATTTCGATTTTTTTTTTCACTTTTTCCGCCGCCAAACAAAAGGGCAACATTCGACTGAAAATGAAGGGGAAAAGGATTTTCGTAAACAGCTATTCGTTACAGTTATCGCAATTACCGAAGAGACGGAAACATCTATTGTTTGTTACACTGGCACTGTGGTGTTGATCAATGGAAACATGAAAATGCATCAGTACCTGACACCTTGGAATCCAATTTTCAGGACGATAAATTCAGGGGGATGAATCGCTGTAGCTGCTAATTGGATTTTTGCTTTATCTGCAAAAAGTATAGGTATGTTGAAAAATGGAACAAAGTGCAAATCTTTTTATTGGAAGGATAATATTTCAGGATTTCTGGTGATCTCTCAACAATAAATTCTTTTTCCCAGGATTGTTTACATTCGAATGATCAGCAGATATATAAAATTAGAAAAAAAAGCGTGTTGGAATTCACTCGTATAAACCTTCGTTTAGTGGAAAGTTTTATCATGTACATAGATGGATGCCTAAATTCAATTTTATTTTAAATTTGACAATTAATTAAACATTTTATTAATTGAAAAATTGGAACAATATTGGAACTCAATTGTGTCAGTGGGTGAGTTAGTCAACGCAAGATGGGCCACAACCGTGCTCATAAAGTGCAAGACTTAAAAACAAAAAAAAAATTAAAAAAAAATAAACAAATTTCGGTAACGCGTTTTTTGTTTACAACTTGTGTATTGGAGTTTTGATGACACTTCGCGGGAGCTATCCTATGACTTCTGTCTAATGGATATGCCATCTGAAGCAATGACACCGGATCTTCGCCTGCTGAATCACAGGAAATGAGATCTCCGACGAACCTGCTCGTCAATGTTTGGGGTAAGTGCCTTTAAGTCATCGGTCCGGTCTTCTCAGACCCGAACCATGGATAGTAAGGGACTCCATTGATGGCTCTATAGGCACAATATTCGATGGGGCGATTTTTTGGGCTGCAGGCAAGCCAAACTGGTTTGAATATACTTATTTCTGCGACATTTTTACTTTCGAAAGCGAGATAAGATTGCGGGCGGGCCGTAGTGGGCAATCTAACGGGCCACCTAGGAGCATTTCCAAAGTGAATGTCTTGCCTTTGCTCGAGCCAGTCTCCAGGCTTTAGGTGTTCTGGGTCTAAACTTTCGACAAAAAACAAGGAATTTCACAGGATAGCCACGGAAACATCCAAAGCTTTTTTTTAGAGGGCAATGAACGATAGATAGTCTTCAATAAATGTCTTCCATCGTACATCAAGGTCAACTTAAGCAGTTTCTGCAGAACAAAGGTTTTGTGCTTATAAAATGAAACTCTATGCAGCGGCCATCAACTTCCAAAAAATAAAGCCCCAAAATAAAAATTAAATAAGTCTCTATTTCCTAAAGCCGAATTTGATACCTATTGCGATCTTAACTTGGACCGAGGAACGAATACTATAAAGATTTATTGCTTATGTAAAGTTAATAGCAGTGGGTATAACGTAGTATCTCTATCCGGACCGATTACTAAAAGGCATCAATTGTCAAAATAAAAAATATTGTGTGACGCATCGTATCTATTTGACGAAGGGTTTTCTACAGGTAAACATTTGTAGAGGTTTAGACCTTCTTATTGAAATAAAATACAAGAAAATCCTTTAATGTCTATCAGTTTGGCTTTTAATGTTTAAATATGATTTCGGGCATGTGGTCCAATTTTCAACCACTTTTTCAAGAATTTGGGGCTGTATATCCCCAAAGAAAACAATCCAATGGTGTAATCTAGGTGGCCAATTGACAGGTCCATTCCGCGAGATTATGCGCTCATCGAATGTTTCCTTCAATAAATTGATTGTGACGTGCGCTGTGTGGCATGTAGCGCCGTCTTGTTGGAATCACATCTCATCCACATTCATGTCATCCAATTCTGGAACAAAATAGTCGGTTATCATGGCTCTCTACCGGTCGCCATTAACGGTAAATGACTCTCCAGCACGGAAGAAGTATGGCCCAATGACTCCACCAGACCATATAACACACCAAACAGTCAGTTTTTGTGAATGTAATGGCGTTTCAAGGGTCTCATGTGGATTCTCTTCACTCCAAATTCGGCAATTTTGCTAGTTGAAATAGCCATTCAACCCAAAATGAGCCTCATCACTGAACAAAATTTTCGCGGTAAACTTCGCGAACTAAACCATTATTTTCGAAATAAATTTGCACGATTTGCAAGCGTTGTTCATTTTTCAACCTGTTCATGATGAAATGGCAAATCAAACTGAACATAAATGACATTAGAGTTGCCAGATTTGACCACAAAATGTCAGTTTTATCTATATTCGAAAAACTAACCTTTAAAAAAACACCCTTTACTATTTCCGAGTGATCACATCATAAGGAGTGTAGGTGCCAACCCTCATGGCCCAAACTAGGTCTTACCCTTTATTGGACTTCAGCGGAACAGTCTTAGCTGCAAAACTTACATAATGGGTTCCTGACATTTTAAAGCGCCCACTCATTTGAATATTTTCAAATGGTCTAATTCAAAGCCAACATCAAGTTGGATACGCTCAAGCAAGGAATCAGAATGAAATTTTTACATTATCATGATATGGAAATTTTTAGATTTGAAATATATTCAACAAATTAATCAGAAGGGTTGTGAAAGCGACCACATCACAACCATGGAAATTGAATTTGAATAATTTTCAGAACAAAGGGAACCAACTTGCCTGAAATTAAGGCTTAGTAATTTTTGTTCAGGATTACATGTCAAAAATTTAATATAGATCAGAAAATACCTTTTAAATTGGTGGGAAAAGGGTGTACGATTTACGAGATTGAATGCTGTCATAAATTACATTTTCTCATTAGTCAAAGTCTGTTGCAATCTGTTGATGGGAAGAGCCAGGGAAATATACAAATCATTATTACCAACAAGTTTTTAGAGTGCAGAAATTTCTACACTCTCTTTTTTTATTTCGATCATTATTTAACCTCATCTTTCTTTTGTTTTAAATTTATCATAATAAATCTAATTTGTTCCGCATTGGAAGTTTCTTAAATTTTAAATTTCACCGCTTATTGCAAGTGACAATAGTGACAAAATTTAAATAATATTTCTTTTTTCTGAATGTATTGCCTACATATATAGCATTTCAGGTATTTACTTAGTTTTGCCTTGCCTCATATATAACTACCTCGAAGTTAACTACTAATTTGCTGCTAACATTAGTGACGTTTCGTCCTAGTTGGTGGACAGATGCTTGTTTGTTCCTTGATAGCATATATTTAGTCTTGCCCTCATCCACTTCAACTAACTAGCCTGAAAGCCTGTATCACTGCACGTTGGGAACGTCCGATGGTATAACTATCGCCCGCGCAACCCAATAGCTGGGTTGAATCGCTGAAGATATTGAATTTCAATCAAGAACAAGATTGAAGAAATCACATAAAAGCGCATCAACATGTCCGAATCAGTTGCATGTTTGGAAGAGTTTTAGATGAGGTGCTACCAATCTGTACTTTGCAAAGCGTATTCTCAAACATCACGCAACATAGTTGGATAAGTTTCACCTTTCTTATTGACGGGGCATATGGGGTTTTGGCCAAGCCATCAGGCATGTTTTTCTCTACAAAAACTTGGTTGATGATTTGTTGCATGTGCCATACCAAAATTTACCTAATATGGGAGGAATTGGGAAGGAGATCGAATTTGAGACAGGCAGTGCTGCAGGTAAAACCAAAAACCGTAAGTTTTGCGTTTACCTTTCGCAGCATACGGGAGATTATTTCTTTGGAACCATAAGAGGTCCGGTGGGTTGGTAAATAAAAAAGAGGAGGACAACGTTAATTACGAGGGTTAGTGTTGAAGAAAATAGATTTGTAAATATACGCGAGATCGATAGAACCTGAAAGGAGTCTATGAATGAAGAGAATGTCTGCTACGTCCCTTGAAGAAAGGTTTTATAATTTTAAGGGGATCTTGATAGGGAGGCAGGATAATAGGGTCTTTCCGGGGTGAGCCTCGAAGAGCGAATCGTAGCGAATCGAATCGAATTCACCCGACGTTGAATGCTCTCGATTCTGGATACATGAACTCTATGAAAGGGCGACCAAACTTGACTGGCGTATTGGAGAAGGGGGCGAACAAAGGAAATCGTTAAGCCATTAGAGCCGGCAAGCTAATTATAAACTGTAATCAACTTACATTTACATAATCGGCCTTAGATTGTGGACAGCTTGAAAAGTAAAGAATTTCTGTAGTCTATATTAAAAGCAACCTTAAAATCGACAAAGAAGACATACCCATTTTTCTTTCCCCAAATAAATCGATCATTAATAGCAGTTAGGGCAAAGATTCGCATACGAAATAAAATTACTCCTGTATTTTTCGTTTTTGAGTTGAAGCACTATCTAAAGCATTTTTATTAAGGCTTTTAGTACTGATTGGCTGTGATGTCACTAGATCTGCTTCCCGTTCCTCACATCTGCTTCAGTGAGAACCAGGGGTGAGAAGCATGGGTTCTGCCTACCACGAAGTACTTACTCTGTGACTGCTGGATAAGGTTCCACTTCTTGCTTACTGAGGTGGTTAGAACTTAACATTCCAGCTTCCTTAATAGTCAGCAAAGTAAGATTATGTACCTGCCTGAAAGACTAGTGTCTTAATCTAAATGCATTAGTGTTCCATTAAAATATGTAATTTAAATTATTCGCCGTGAATAGTAGTAATAATTGTTATTTTATTTAATAATATTGAATACAGTTTTAAAAAGTTCTCAATAGAGTGCATTGGCAATTGCCGTCAGCCGGATAAAAAGAAAACTTTTAAAGAGTTCTTTTTAACAATTCTAATGATTTTTATTTTTTCTATAAAAATAATTATATATTAAAAATGCTTCATCTACAATTTGTTTGTCGATATTTCAGAGCAGATCTTACATAACTAGAAAGAACATTCCAATCCTGACTATTCAACCATAGAACAACTTCGTCTTCCGTAAGTGCAGTTTTTCTCAGAATAGGACAAACTCCAATGAAATGCTGGACGTCTTCATTGACACGTAGATTACATAAGCTGCATTCTCGCACATAATATAAATGAAGAAGTTCTCCTCTGACCCTAAATCAGCTGTTGAAATCATTTTTATACTGTTTTGATCATGGAAATAGTTTTGTTCCATAAGATCAATGTGAGCATTCGATAGGTACACCTTGGGTCACTCTGCTGCGCTTTTGTCCTACACTCCGCCCGATGAGCTTCATCAATTTCCCTAATAGCTCTAGTATACATCCTTTCCATAAATCTGCGTTGTACTCTGTTAACGGGACATTGTGTTCTGCGCTCAATCTGGACCATTCTTCGAAAAATTGAAGCTGTCTATATATTGCGTGTTTCGCCACTATATGTGGAAGTCGGTGGCTTGGTAACGCCATTGCTTTCAATATGTACTGCATATGCAACCTCATTGCAAAGATGTACAAAGGAGGCAGACCTGTTTCTAGATGCAACATGTAATTTGGGGTGTTTATTGGAAGTCTGAAGATTTTCTTTATAAAGTATCTTAAGCGTTTTTCTACTTCATCATACCAATTGATACCCCAAACTTCTGCAGCGTAACACATAACTGAACGGACGGCCGCTTCAAAAACTTTAAATTTTGTACTCGATGGAACGTTTTTTTTGTTGCCTAGTATCTCCTTCCAATTGCAGTTGATGGCCCTTTTCGATTCTTTAAGTTTTTCTTGAAGATGGTACTTGAATGACATTGTGGATGTTAAGGTTACTCCAATGTACTTGTAAGTCTTAACAATCTCAACTTCCTCATTTTGCCAAAACCATTTTTCCTGCTTTGAGTACAGATCCATTTCACCTTAGTTTCGATTTTACAACGTTGACTTTGAGGTTCCACGTGGTGCAGTATTGCTGCAGTATATTCATCATCATTTGCATCATTGTTGGAGTCTCAGCCAGGATGACAAAATCATCCGCATAAAGTAGAAGCTTTATACGAATTCCATTGAATTCGATTCCGTGAATAGGTAACATAAGTAAGTTTTTTTGCTGGTTTACATGGAGAAAATCCATAAATCATAATTTAATGATTTTAAAGATGTTAGAGTAAGATCACAGATCAAACACGGCTGCTACCACGCAAATTAACATTACTTACTAAAATACGTATTACGTATTTTTGCATGTTTGGTAGTGCTGTCCTTCACTGGCGGTATTGTGCATCTCACTCATCTTGCGGGTTAGACTTGCGTGGCAATGTAAGCTAACCGTTAAGCCTGATTTTGGTGGTTGCCATGGTATGGTGTTCAGAATACAAAGCTATAGGCACGACCTTCAATGAAATCTGTAAAGTGAGTTTTCACTAAGAGCCATCCCTGCGTATGAGACACGAATGACTCACGGTAATCCAACACCTCTAGCAAAAGGCATAACAATAATGTTATGAAGAAAAAAGCTATTCAATTTGCGAATAAATATATAATTTTTTTTAATTTTATTTTTAACAATCAATTCCTAAATATTTCATTAGGTGGTCTATTTCCATTGACCATTTCTTACGATACACTCAACTAAAACTCTGAAAAGGAAGTAATTCAGTTTGTTTTCATTTGTATCCATTGAATCTATTGAGATTGACTCTCAGTTTGAGGACTTCATCAATTGCGAAATTCTATTTCACTTCAACTATTGCATTTGCAAAGAACCTATCTGGTGCTTATTCTTTGGTTCTTCTCTTTTTGCAAAGTGAATTATGGATTTTCACACTGGGATCCATGACAAGAATTCAATATTCGCCTAAGACTTCACAGCTCGATGACTCTAAGAATGGATAATGTATTTCTTCTGTCACACTATGAGATAATGAAGTCTTCAAAAAATCTACAGCGCATGGGTGTTCCTCCAGGGATATCTATGACAGTGATTCACAATGATAACAACAGAGGAAAAGAAACACAAAGCTGTCGCAATATTGCCATTGTCTAACAGCAGGAGATTAGCAATTGTAACATCTAAACTCTAACACTATGGTGTGATTGAACACTGGTGCTGTATTAGTGTCAACAACGAAAACAATATGCAAAAATATCTTTACGCATTTGAGAATGAGGCCAGTGAAGGGTAAAATTTAAAGAAAATACTTTGCACTTTTGATTCAACCGACACACACTCTGTGGTAATGCTCATGATGTAAAATTGAAGAATGGAGATGTTACTTTCTATATGGATTAGATAGAATTGTTTTCTCCTAAAGCTATATCGGCTTTGGCTTTAAAGTAAGGATAAAGTACTTAAAGGACTGTTCATATGAGAGAGGGAGGCAAATATGAACGAATATACGAAATATTTCATTCACGTGACATATTTTATACATATCCCAAAAGAGGTTAGAAGTTGAACTAATTTATCAACTGTTGCCGTCTTAGCTATTTTGTCGCTAGAACTAGCTGATTTTTATAGTCTCGACGAATTTTAATAAAATTAATTTAAGTGAATTTCAGTAACTTTTCTCTACCATACAAATAAGACATACTGTTCCAAAAAATGGCAAATCCGTCCTATTTGAGAACATTTACCTTATTTCGTCCCAATGTCTGAGACGAGTTTTTGGTTAAATAAATTTTGTACTGTTATGATTATGTATAATATACTTCGTGATTCGTGCAGTTAGTTGTTACTTTGGTATATTTTTTATTATGGAGCTACCTTAAGTACAAAAAAGTTACAAGAGGGAAAAGGAAAATTTTGGAAAATTTAAAGACTAACTGTAGCATATGATGCTTTTATTCATAATTAAAGAATTATTTTTTCACCTCTACAAAAGGAATTTATACAATTTAGCAATAGGAAACAATTCAAAGTTGATTGAACAACTATTGTCGAGGCATAAACTTTAAATTTTGAATTAGGAAGTGTTAGTAACCAGGGAATAGGTGAATCTGTATTTGAGTTGGAAATTAATTTGTATTTTATTTTTTTCTTGAGCTAGTTGTTTTGTTATGTATAATTTGTTGATTGTTTTGTTTTTTTTTTAATAATAATTTTTTTTACTTTTATAAATTTTTTATAGATTAACTTTTAGTTTGATATTTTAGCGATTTCTAGCGGATTTTTGCGATAAAGAAATTAAAATTTTTAGCGGATTTTATTTTCTCTCTGGGGTAACACTGCCGATAATGGATTCAATTTTAAATCCATCTTTTATTATAAATCTAACTTAAAATTAACAGGATACTTATTCTAGATTACTGGTCCTTATGCGGACACTTTTAACTTAACTATATCACTTAATACTATTACCTTTCGGCCTTAATTAATAATAAATTTTTATTATTTAAATATCATTGCCTATAATGGATTACGGGCATTAATGTGGTATCAAAGTTTCTTTCTTAAGCCAGTTTATTCTTTCTCCTAAGGGTATCGCATACTAGTATTTTTACCTTTACCATTTAACGGACGTTTTTTGTTTTAACAGCACCATGCAGGTCGGGTTTAAAAGCTCTTCGTGGATTATACTCTGATTTTGGCTGCCCCAGAAGATATGAAAGTTGTCTACCTCTTTGTTGAGATTCAGGATGACTTCAGCTTAGGTTTCACTTATATTTACCGGCATTTTCCAATAAGGTCATGACTTTTAGGCAACCTTGTTAATTAAGTTAAAAGTATCCAATATGCAGATTTAAAAAAAATATAAAAAAAAATAAAAACGCATCTTATGTAACGATAAAGTTTTGTATGACGCAGTGAGTAATGCACCCTTTGTGTATTATTAAAAGCAACAAGTAATGCCGATTTGTAACGTCGGACAGCCGTTCTGTCGACCTCTGAAATGGTATGGATTAACATTTTAATTTAATTAAAAAACGAGCCCAATATGATATTAAAGTAAACTTAAAGAGAATGCGTCGTATGCAAAAGGACGAGTTCAAGGTGTTTACTCACTTTTTTAGCATGGTATCCAAAAAAATTACATTAACCGCAGTGTTTTGTTTATCTTTTTGGCTATAGCTGAGAACTTTTTATATCCCTGTTTAATTTATAAAATATTATATATAATATATTATAATCGCGGTCCTGTACTCTGATGAATTCAATTCTATAGTTTTTATTTGGAAAATTCTGATCGGTTCTTAATTATTCCCTCTTTCCCTTATGTATGTTCTAAGTTTTTGCTGTCTCGCCATCTAAAGTAATATCGTGTTAAGGCAACTCCTTCAACCTTTAGTATGTACCCAGCTACTTTTGGGAAGAAAATAGTTTTCAGTTCAAAATATTATTTATTTCATAATTAAAAGGAATATTGCTTATAATTTTGGATTCTACCGGATTTACTGAATATGTTTGTGGTGGAGAGCGGGAATGGCAAGTAGCAGCTAAAACAGGGTCGCTTTTACCCGCGTATCTACTTAAGTTGTTGGACGTCAGCGAAGGCAGTTCTACAGTCGGTGCCAATAAAAAACAGGCAGCTTGTAACTTTTTCTCTTGTATTTCTGGTGTTCTTTTTCAGAGTGCAAGACTTTTTTTGCAATACATTGGTGTTTTGATATATGTAAGAACTTCGCATTTTTGTAAATTTTGCTATTTGCATTAAATTTCATGCGGGGCTAAATGTAACAGGCGTTTTATTTTAAATAATTTTATTTTTTAGAGTAAGAATTTATGTTATTGAAATTAATGTTATGTTTTTATATTTTGTATTACTTTTACAAAATAAATTTTCTTTAATTTTTTTAAAATTTAATGTAAAGCAAACAATAATGCTTTGTTCTTGTTACGACATACAAATTTCTAACTGGTTATGCTTATCCTTCTGATTTATTTTGTAGTTGAAACATGGCTTTCCAAAGGTTTGCTGACTTATTTTTAAAGTTGTTTTCAGTTTTACTAAGGAGTGTTACTTTATGCCTCACTCTCACGCACATGTGTTTTCGAAAGATAAACTATACCGGATTTCAATGAACGAATTGAGTGATCGTGGGTTTTTTTTTATAAATTAATCATTCATTGAATGTAGTGCGTTTATTACAACAACAGATCCCAGTCTTGTTTACAGTTTAAAAATGTTTATAGCTACTCAGCTGTGAGTTTCTGCTCTTTAAAAAAGCTACGGCGTAATTCCTTGAGGATGGGACACATGAAATGAAAGAAATACCTCACCTCGAAAGTCACACAAAAGCTGAAGCTCGGGCGGTGCGGCTTACAATTTAAACAGTTCTTCTCTTATTTGTGCTTATAATATCGATTGTACTACTCTTCAGCAACTGGTAGTTACATTTTCTGAAATATGAGCTATATTGCGATGCGATGACTGAGCTTCAATAAAACATTGTTCACATGACCTGGTTTTTCCCGCAGCTTGTAAAACTTGTGTTGTGTTGCGGCCATAGTGAGCATACGGTTAAGTACTATCTTGGTTATTCTGTTTTTTTTGCATCCCATATAACTTTGTCCACATAGTCAATATTACAGAAGTTGTTGCGATTAAAGAACTCGTTCTCCCTAAAAAATATCGTTATATCCGTAAAGGATATTAGAATGTTTACGGACAGTCAGGCGGCCATCAATTGTCTGGAATCTGTCTCTATTGACTCTTTAGTAGACCTAGGCTGCCGATCATCTCCAAAGGAGATAGCGGAGGAGTTAAACATCCACCTCTCCTGGGTACGGGGGAATAGTGACATTACAGGTAACTGCAGGGCTGACGAACTCGCCAAAATTGGAACTACTCTATCAATCTTTTCTGAAAAATGTTCCGTAGACGTACCAGTTTCTAAGACGAACAGGTGGTACCACTTGTATGGCAACGAAGCAGATTTGGCCTAAACTAAGATCTAAAATGCTGTAAAAATTGGATTACCCTTAATAGATCGTACATTGGTGCTACAATTGGTTTCATCACTAGACACTGTCTGATAGGCAGGCATGCAACAAGGCTTGGCGCTTATTCAAATGACTTTGTAAATGAGCTTCCTTCTACAATGATCTCAATGATCTAAGCATGAGCGAACCAAAATGTCGCTCACGCTTCATAAGCAGATTTAAATTCACAATAGACGTGTTACCACAACAGACCTTACATAGGTCTAAGATTGTCGGACCGCTATCCGACTGCCCGTTAAACATTACCTAACCTAGTCGATATGAAATTTAATGGTCATGCAACCCAGCAGCAGAAAAGAATGGAAATTGCACTAGCTCATAATATTTTCTTTCAATTTTAAATTTATCCTCATACGGTTAGATTTTTGTACTATCTGGGCAATTAAAGCTAAATTTAAAAGATTTGTATTTGAGTCAACACACTGCGCAAGAGCTTACTTCAAGCTATGCATTGAAAAAGAAAGATCCATTGAATTAAAATTAGCAGAGTAAAAAAGAAAAACCCAAAATATTTTTTTCTGAAATAAATTCCTCAAATACGCAACTTCCATGTAAAATATCATGGGAATGTCAAGTAAATCCAGCAAAAATAAGCTTAATGGAAGTAGTTGCTCATCATTTATTGAATTTTTCATTAAAAAACAAAATCTTCATTTTTCATTCACTCATTTCCATTCATAGCGCTACACAGATACATATAATATCTGCACACAAAGGTATGCCGAATTTTCGACGTCTTCTGTACCCAATAGTCCCTCAGTGCTCACCCAATAAACAAACATTTCGCTTACTGTCCAGTGTCCACCTTAATTCCATCGAATTAATAACTGACATTCATCTTGCCATTGATACCCCATTATGCTTTCAATTATAGCACGTATTGATGTTGTAAGTGCACACGCATCTTATATCACCTTCGATCCGAGAATAAAAGTCCAGCAAAAGATTAACCGCATCTAAGAATATACACACTGAAACTGCTATGACAACTCTCGGTTCGGTTCTCGCTTTTGTTGCAGAAAATAAGTAGCTTGGAGCATAATCCCGAATTTATGGTGGTAAATATTTTGACATCATCATCGTCGTCATCACAGGCAAACGCTGTGGTCTCTCCGATGGTGTGATCCGATAGTGTTATTGCATTTACATAATACCTATGGATGCCTTCCATTGAACTGGCATCAACAGCAGCAGCCAGAAAGAAGCAATATGTACCATCGACGAGTAGACAAGAAGGAGGACAAGTAATCTGAGACCGGTACATTCTTGATGAGTTGTTGATGACTCTCTGCCTGAGAGAGATTATGGAATATGTAAAGAGTTGAATCGGTTGTAGTAGAGTAGCAGCTCATCGACAGAGTAGAGAGTGGTAGGATCGGGTTACTTTCACTATGCCGAAGTGATGACAAGTTAAGTGGGAGTGCCACTGAAACCAATCAATCTCCGTGGCGCGCGGAGGAGTCAATTTTTGTATCTAAACGGTAATTGCGTCTAGGTTGACACCCAAAGGATGGTTAAACCTTTGACAAATAAAAAGGATCTTGTTGACATTTTCTTAGTAACAACATGCTGTGGCAGGAGTGGCACATATGTATATATTTTCTGATTAAAAAAAAAATACATCCCAGCGCAATGTCAAGATCGTTTCCATGCGGGGTTCATTTAAATAGACGACACCATATGGAGAATGAGGTAGGTACCGCAGAGGCATCATTGAAAATTATATGGAAATCATTTGGTGTATTACTGTAATCAAGAAGTATTTCCCATGCAAATACAGCAGCATGCTATTGTGAATCCATGAAGCATGAAATTAGAATTCCTTCAAATAGGCGGCACATGTTACGTTACGATATGTTATAAGAAACAATAGAATGCAGAGTTACAACAAGAGAAGAGACGAGACAAAGGATCTGTAAATGTGAAGAGGTGATTATTAGATGATGTCATGCGTTGCATTTAAAGCCTAATTGAGTGTCCTTTCAGATCATTGAGAAATCCTTTGACAAACGAACGCGTTGTTTTTTTTTTTAAATCAATTATAAATTAAATAAATAGGATGCGAACCAACACTATTTAATGTAAGGGATAAATCTCAGCGATACGAATTCAATGCTCTACCGCTTTTAACCGCTGGTTAGAAAGTCTGAATCAGCAATGCACATCTGAAACTACTAAGCTGTAGGTACAATTTAAAAGAAATATTTTGCTTTAAAGATGGGTATCTACTATTACGATTAAATTTTTGAATTTGAAAAGTTTTTTCTTAATTTTGAAAAGCTCCTTTTATAGAAGAATAAACTGAAATTTGAAATATATATATATATATATGTATTAAAACTAAAGGTTTTAAGATAATCGATGCCGTTTACTTAATAACGAAAGAAAAGCGACAAACTGAAGGAGAAGTCGAAGTAATGTTTAAGCGCGGACTTCCCATATTCATGCTAAGCTTCGAGAAATCCGAAAACTTAGATAAAACATATAATATTAGATCTATACCTAATACAGTCGTAAGAATTGAACCTACGCGCAAAAGTAGAAGGCTTGTCCGTCAGTGTAAAGGTCGCCAAAGCTATAACTGCATACTCAAGCATACTACCAAAAGGAACCGAGTTGGGTTAAATGCGCGGATAAACAATTATCGGAATAGTGCACTCTAAAAAAAACAAGATTCGCAGACTTGTATTAATTGCAAGGAAAAACACCCGGCAAACTATCGTGTCTATGAAGTAGCTAAAGAGCTTCAGAAAATACGTATTTACCGATCGAAAACCGATTCAAAACAAGGACTAAAGAAATGTCCAAGAGAACGAAATACCGAAGTAGAAAAGTGGATGAATCGCGGCTCGCAAACGTACGTTGTGCGTTGTTAATAGACAAGCTCGAAAACAAAAGTCGAGGCACGCCGACCTTAGTTTATATAAGAAAAACTTTTACGCATATCACGCATCGGATAGGGCTAGGGGCGGGGCATCTATTTTTACAAAAGACACCACTGCCCACTCCCTGAGTGCAATAATAGAGCTTCATATAACTTTGCGTCTATTTATTGTCCTCCACGACCGAGGTTAGAATACAATGATTTAGAAGCATATTTGACTCACTTTTACAGAACTTTGTAACTGCCGGAGATTTCAACGCAAAACACACCTTCTGGGGCTTCAGATGTATCTCACGAAAATATGGAATTCTTTTTGAAGCCGGTTTGGAGTCTGGGGTCGACATTTACTCGTCCGGCCTTCTGATATAACGAAAACACCAGACCTCATAGACTTTTTTTTATCGCAAAAAGAGTATCGGAAAACTCAGTTAAAATTGAAAAAAGTTTGGAGCTAATTTCGACCACTTTAGAAAAAACTGCATTAATAAAACCATAACATTCTTGGATATACAAAAGAAGAAGCAGAAAAATATATAAATCTTCTGAAAAGTTCGTATACAACTGCGAACCTTATTAATCAACCAAACTCCAGTAAGAGAATTATATCTAACTCAGTTTAAAAGATTCATAAAAGATTCAATACATGACTAATGCAGCCGTGTACAAGCCACATCAACACCACCAAACGAAAGTCGAAAAATAAAATATAAAATATGTATATTTGTCTAATCACTATCGGTAGATCCAAATTTTTCGATCTTATAAATGTTAAAAGCAAAATATCCATGTTACTATCCCACTACCAGATGACTTTTCTCTCTGTTAAGATATGTTGGGGACTCAAAAGCAATTCCAGTTTTATATTAAATAGTCTCAAATGTGATAGATAAAAACATAAGACGCTTCCATATAACTATGTTAACAAGGTTTAAAAGTTGCTAGAGCGATTCATAGAAAATGAAAGAAAGCTCTGAAATGGCAACAACTACTTTGTTTTGTTTTTACAGGAATATCAATTTTTTTTTATTATTTCATTTTAGGATTTTTTCTGATCTATTTTTTTGTATAGACAAAGTCTAAAATAAACTTAGCATAGGTTCTATTGTAGCATAGGTTTTATTGTGAGTGAGCTAAGAGTAGCAGACTGCCGCGAAAGTTGCGCGAAGGACTAGCGATTCAGAGTGCTTCCGTCACTTATTTCAGTCCCCTCAGCAAGGATTTCAATATGATCAAAGTAAGTAAGTAAGCTTGGCCCCAATTGAATGCTGTCTGGAAGCTGCTGAAACGACATCACACTTTATCTTCTATCAGCTAACCGCCTTTTGCCAGAACCAGACTGGATATCTTAGGCAAACACTTCCTCCCTCAAGATGGTTTAAGTGAAATTGAACTAGCCGATCTTCTTCGCTTTGGCTGGTGACACCAATAAAAATGAATAGCTCTGAGGTTTATTTGAGCAGGTATACTGGAGTACAAGGGTCCGCTAGGTCTAAATGTTTCTTGGCTTCGTATTACCCCTTTCTGAATACAAAGCAATAACATTTTGTTGAGGCGCATGTCCACCATTTCGAATTGTTGCGCCACCTAAATACCTAAGTAGAAGTGAGTCATCATTACTTTTTAATCAATTAATATAATTTTTTTGATTTACATCTGTGCTCTGTGACGAAGTGATTTAAAGCCGGCGAATTAAAAACTCGCATTCACCCATTAGGGTGGAATATGTTACTTACTTTTATAGAAATGGCTCCCGACTTGGGAAGAGTCCTTGTGTGAGACACGACAACGCAATCGTTGAAAGAGAAATTCGGCCTTCCTTGTCGTCTTGAACTTTGCAGCCGAGATTCGAAGACCGTCTTAGCTGGATCACTACTGCTCATTTGCGAATGTTGTCAACGTGTTGTGGCTTAAGTTTTGATTTGAACTTAATTCATGGCAACTTACAACTTACTTGAAAAAAAATGTTCTTAATTATGCTCTAGGGAAATGAAAGATTTAACATTTTTATACTATTCACTTGCCCATTGCTTAAAACAAATGCACTTAAAATTAGTATTCCATATATGTGTCACTCTTCAGTTAAAGAACGACACTTTCAAAATTAGCATAGTCTATCGCCAGATATACTATTTTTAATAACATTCACTAAGAGGATGTCAAACGAGTAATTGAAAATATAGGTGCATGCAGCTGAATCAATTCGTTCAACGTTCCTTCCACAGGCAACATTATTTCACTGCGACAAAGTAAATAGGAAATCTAAAAATATAGATGTAGATATGTACGTACTTCCGAACAAGTGTCTCGTGTTTCTTTAAGTGCGTAGAAAAACAATGCTTACATCAATTTGTCGTAACACGCACAATGAAGCATATCTTGAGACACGCAGAATTTAAAAGCCTTAGAAAACCGTCCGACAGAATCCTTGATCCACTTCAAGAGTATAAAGAAGGAAAACGCACAATCACATTAGATAAACAAAGAATACGCTATGCGTCGGCGCGCGTCTATTGAAAGTGAAAACGTTTCCTCTTCATTTGTTCTCAATTTTCCATTTGTTTCCCTAAACAGAAGATCCTGTCCAACAAGTGTTTTTTTATTTTTTGTATTTATTGCGCACGCTGATTTTAATGTCGCTTATGCGTACCTAACTCAAATTAACGAAAAAGGAAAGTACAAACAACCGAACCGAATGCGATCCATATCCTTTGTGCGGCGATACCAATTGGCATAGGTCTAGTTTTGTTTTCTGCTCCTGAACTTGGAATTCCGGTAGTGAAGAATGGTTTTGACAGGAAGGGCGGAAGTGGGAGTTTTTGTCTTCTTTTTTTTCCATCGTAGTTACTATTGAAATTTCCTCTTTGCATATGGATAGATCAACTTGGCTTTAATGCTACCATTTGATTTCTTGTCTGTGGTTAAAGTTGAGATTTAAATAGATGTATACCTGAGCCCTTTTGATATACAAAATATATACCCTAGGTCGCGTGGTAGTCGCGTGTATATGCAGATGTCGGTCTGGAATATGATGAGGAAACTAAAGAAGTTTAATAGCGTTTTTCAATCGACAGTCCAGAAAAAGGAAACATTTTACCTGGGGGATTTTTCGACTGACTTCCTTCACTGACCGGAATCGGATTAGGAACGATGTAGAAATTGACCAAAATAATCTTTTTAAACATGGGCTAACTAATGGTAAAAAAAATAACCTTTCTAATACCACAAAAAATCAATGTTTAATCGACTGAAAGAGTTTTATATTTTTATGTTTTGTTTAAGCATGTGTTTTGAAGTGAGAGAAGAAACATAAGCATTGTGCATATATGTTTTCGGTTTTTATAAACTTTAAATATGTTCCAAAGTATATTACCATGTTAACTGTGCACCTTTAAAGAATGTAGTTGTTATTGTACAGCAATATTTTGTCACTTAGTTTATTTTTATAATTTAATACTTGTCAATACGTAACACGTTCTATTTTCCTTTGCGCCTTTGACTAGTTTAATTGTGAGAAAAGAAATCATTTGTGTTTTTTTCTCGTTCCTGATTAAGACACACACATAGCTTAGATTTATTTTTGACATAAAAAGGAAATTATGAAATGTAAAGAGTATTTTTTAAAACTTCGGGAGTATAACTTTAACCCTTTAACTCCCAATTGTAGCAATTTTGATATACTTCAACTAGAGTGTTCTCTGTCAAATTCTAGGACATTTTTATCAATAAAACTTTTTGGCTAAAGTCGAAACATTTTAACCATCATCTTAGAAAACATACAAAACAGTGGGTACAAAATTTGCATTCTTCAATTTATTTTGATGATTTAGTGCATACGCACTACCAAAACATCACCTCTGGATTTAATAAGCTCTGCAGGTAGACCATCAGAGACGGCGTCCTTGTTATTTTTAAGCTTTTTTATAGCCTAGCTTATAATCTCTTCTATATACTGGGTGGGGGGATTGATTCTTCATTGACTGGACTCTATCACTCTATCTAGACAATGCCCGCTAAGCAGCTGCTGAAAATCCTGCTTGAATATATCTACTATTTCATATGTCAGTGATTAGGGTATCCTTAGCTGTTTCGAAGAGCTTAAGAATGGTCTTAAAGCCAGCAGACAGTTGATTCGATTTCTTATAGAACATCAGTATGTTTTCTCGATTTACTTGAGCATGGGGACTTTGTACTTCTTCTTTTTTCTACGCAACATTTTTTCTCGTCTCTTTTCCTGGCTAACTATTACTATTGTTTTGTACTATTCCCCTGCCGTCCTTGTTTAACGCTGTTGGGTTTTCTACCTGTCACCTTTTGAATGTTGGTGGTCCGAGTCTTTTTCCGCGGGGAACAGGTACCGCTCACGAAACATAGTTGCTTCGCTCGGGGTATGTACTTTTCGTCAGCCAAGCGGTAATGAAAACAGGTTCATAGTAAATATCTTTATTTACTAATTTACAATAATTTAAGCGCTTGAAGAATCTTTATATAAATACGTCAGTGTAAATACACCCATGTTTCAAATTGCAGCTTTAGATATTTTGATTCAAACCAAACGTCCCGAATGACTCTTTAGTTTGTTTCCGATGACACAATCGGATGACCCCTTCAAAAAATCGCCACGTCTTTCAATCGTTTAAAATTGTTGATGCTTTTTTCCAACATGTTCAGTCAAAAATTCCTTGCATAATTTCCTTGCATAGTTAAGTAAAAGATGACATGTACCTAACTAATTATAATTAGTTACGCCTAACTACATATATGGGTAACTTACGAAGTAACTTACGTTGAAAACAATGTTTCTCTTTTCCTTTTCCCTATCCTAAAACACCCAACCACCAAAGAAAACATAAAGTGCACGACTGCGTCATACGAAACGTTTTCGGTACATGAAATGCGTTTTTGAACCGCAAAATGAATCGAAACTGTATTTAAATCACTTTTTAGGTTTTGGTAAATTAGATTTTCTTAAAAACGGCACGTATGATTTTGATGTAATTTCGCACATTGAACACTTTTAACATAATTGTTCAAAATAAAAAAATTTATCAAAATCGTTAGAGCCGTTTTTGAGAAAACGAATTTAATTTAAATTTAAGAAAATCGTTATAGAAAAAAAAATTATTTAAAAAATCTAAATATGCAGATTTGTTTGAGTTTTTAGTATAAAAAAAACTGTAAATGTTTTTAAAGCTCTCTTTATTAGTTCTCGAGCTATTGCCAGTTTTATCGATTTTTTTTTCCAAAAACTGAGTATGCAGAATTTTTAAACCCATCCCAAACATCCTTAGTACAAAAAAAAAGACCGAAATCCTTAGTACCACTTTTGAGAAAAATGGTGATAAATGATTTTCACAAAATAAATTGTATGGCAGGTACCGTTATTTCAAAAGATAGAACAAAAAATAAAAAGATGCCCTGAGATGTTACCTCAAGAACCTTATATACGAACTTTGAAGCAAATCTGTCGAACCGTTTCGCCATACGACGGCCGGACAGACAGACAGACAGACAGACGGACGGCATTGGCGGACCCACTTCTTTTAGACTTCTATAGTCGTAATATCATCCCTCATACTCAGTTTGAGTTCGAAATTTCCGCACGATCGCAATAACTTTCTCTTTAGTATACTAATGTATACGAGAAAGTTAATAAAAATTCTAAAAATTATGAAAACATCAATAGTCAATGACTGATAACGTATAATACATCATTAGGGTTCTAAAGAGTTTACTCCATAGGTGACCAAATATTATAATACATATTACACATACAGCATATGGGCAAATTGAAATTCGCGACATCGTCCCTTTACTGCTATGCAGGTAAACTATACATTGCAAAATTTCCAAGCCACACAACAAAATGCTACGCATGATTAGGATTATTTTTAGCAATTTATTCAACCGTGTCAAGTGTTCTTTTAAACTGTGAAAAGGGGTTGCAGTTTGCATTCCCAACATACTTCAATTCGAAAAGTTCACATAATATGTCTTTGTGTATCTGCTATCTACATAGGTATGTTTGAAAAATTACAAATCCATCATGCATCTCTTGAAAATCGCAAACTATAGTTTTGAGTGTTAAATGGCATAAGTGTAAATAATTTGTATTGACAGGACTTATAGGTAAGTTGGCACTTACCAACTATAATACCATTTGCAGCTAAATGGGGAATTAAATATGTGAAACTGTTTTTTCTTGCTTAGGGGTGCGTGCAATCACCAATTGGAATTAACCTATTCAATGTTTAAAGTTGTAAAATCGGTTTTTTCTTAATAGAAAAAAAAAATAAATTGTCGTTTTAGTTAAATTGTTTAATTCAAAGTTTGAAACTTACAATTTTTTTATGTGAGACAAAAACTCCGAAACTACTATATACATACATATATCAAATAAATCGTTTATTTACAAAAGCTTTTAAAACCATCAAAAGACAATTATTGTTGTTTAAACCAAAAATATTTTTTGGTCGGATTTTGATTTAGCTTAAACTTAGAATATACTTCGACAGCGAGTATTTCGTTTAGATACGTCACATTCACTTGAACTATAAAATAGAAATAATAATATGAGTGATTTTGAATTTCCCTTAATTTTACCCACATTGGGTTTTAATTACTTTTATTTTAGGGCTGTAAATGAAACATTTTTCCTTACGTATATTATCGTATAAAACCTGATGCAGGGGTTAGTGGTGGCGTTTTATCTGACGATATCCGAATCTTCTCCGACAGCCAAGCGGCCTTAAAACCACTATACTTAGTTTCTCTAAACTCTATAGTGGCCCCAGAATACCGATCCTCGATCACCTTTGTTGGGTGCCGGGGCATAGAGATATTCTAGGGAACCACAAGGCCAACGACCTCTCAAAGCACGGAACCAAACTGCCTTATGTTTCACCTGATAAATGTTCTTTAGGCATTGTATTTGGCACATGCAAATTAAATCTAAAATTGGAAGCTATTGCGAAAACTAACTATCTTGTCTAGCGACAAAGCCGATTTGGCCTAAGTTGGATCTGTTTGATCTCTCTAAAAAGATGGCACATCGGCTCTACAATCGGTCTTATAGGCAGGGGTGCAACTAGGCTTGATATGTACTCAAATAACTTTTGCAGAAGCTGCAGACAATCCTACACTTTCTTTGCACCTGTCCCGCTCTCTTCCAAAAAATTAAGGGTCACCTAGGTGCCTTCTTCCATGAACATTTTGAAGATCTGTATGGAATTAAAAGCTTAGATCAACGCGTTATCACAACGGACCTCTTTTTGGTCTAAGTAAGTCGGCCTCATCGACTGCCACTTTAACCTAACCTAAACATGAGTATAATAAATGTATTTATAATAATACATTTTATTCCATGACATCTGAACACAACTCGTCCATTTTTCTTATTTGGTGGAGGTACAAAACAAAATATGTCGTTATTTAGAGCAGTGTAATCACTGCATAATTTTAGGAGTTTCTATTAAAATATTTTTCTCAATAAAAAAAGTAAAAAAAATTCCGTTATTTCATGTGAAATTAACTAATAATTGCTAATACCGAATGTGTAAAACGCAATAACTCTTTTCATTTTCGAAATATTGTTGTAAAAATGTTCGTCAAACTTGGAGCTCAGCAAGAAAGTTAAGTGAGTGGTACTTACTTACTTACAAATATGCAAAAAAAAGTGCTAACACCTGAAAGACGGCAATAAATCTTTCACCGACAGTTTTATGGTTGCACATTTGTGTTTCAGAATACGTACGCACTGCATAAGTATTCAGTTATCCAATAGGTGTTCAGTCATGGGTGTCAAGTTTGTAAGGTTGCGTTTAAACTCATATGTTTATTTATTTCATGATGAACACACGCTTTAAAAGGATTTCCACACTGAAAATATTTTCAGATCTATAACACATAATTGTTGTTCTAGAATGAGTGGAGTTTGGTGGTTCACGCAGTTTTCATTTTCACAGTGAGTTGACTTAAAAACAAATAAACCCCAAGATTGTATTTAATAATTTGCAACATACTTTCAGGAACGATCACAGTTTTAGCATATGTCAAAACCATTGCGTAGTTGATTAGCAACTCTCCGTTCATCTATCCCATTCCAATAGGAAAAAATGATTTAAAAATGGTAAGAAGATCAGAATGAAGTGAATTTCCGCAGATTATTTCCGTGGATTAAATTTAAATAGTGCTGCATAACAAAAATCAACAGTTGCTGCCGGTTATTAAGAATTTTTCGGAATTCAAGATATTTCATAAGGCATTTCCATGACTTTGGAGAGATAAAGTATCGTGAAGGAATGAGACACATATTCGTTAAAAATAGAATTGATGACCTAATCTCGATTTACCAGTGTTTTTAAGATTACCAACAGGGGTATTTTGGCCCGGAGACTAAGGGAATTTGGTTTTATCTCCGGGCTCCGGTCCTTGCTGAAATTTCTCCGGGCCGCAGTTTAACAATTTAATTCTTAAGGATTTGGTACATCTATCAAAAATATTGACATAGAAAATCACATATTTTAAAAGTAAACTACAAACAATAAAAGATTTCCCATGAGGTGTTTGCAAAAAACTATGCTGCGGAAATAAAGTCCAAGATGCGATGACTAGTTTCGGATACTTTAACTTGAATTGCAAAGGCAATACGATAGCTTAGCCCAAGGAATAATGTTATTTCTTTATAGCATGCCATAAAAGAGGATGATTACCATCAAGTCAGTCATGATAATAAATAATAAGTTTTGGTTCGAGTAATTTCAGCTCTAGGTTTAAACAAGTTCGGAAACAGATCGAAAAAAGCTGTAAGGGATATATCGAAAAAATAAGAACAATCAAGGAATAATTGTCAAAAAGCCTCTTTTCACAATGGGTTACTTTTTTGTGCCCTGGTTAAGCTGGTTTGATTGCTCCTATAGATGGTATGTGCTATTAGAATAGCTACTTATATGATATATAGGAATAGCTTTTTTTTTTTTATATTTGTTTTATGGTCTCTTTTTACACACTATCCCAATAATCATTCTGACACATAGTTGTCACAGCCCTTAATAAATATTTGTCGTAGACCTCAAAAAGCTTATATATTTCTGATCAACATCAAATGTAATGAGGATTTAGCAAAGTCCGTCCGTCCTTCATTGGCTTAAGGCCTTAACATTTGGAGCTAAAAAGCAGAAATTCGGAACAAATACTCTCCAGTGCCCGAAATGTTTAAGTGTAAGCATGTCGATAAGCCCACTGCCACACATAGAATTAAAAAAAAAATCATTTGACAAGTTGACGGGAACTGGTTGAGATATTAAGCAAATCTGACCTCCTTTACAAGTTTATCATGCATAATCTGCGTTTTTTAACAAAATATTTTTTGATTTGAAAAATCCGTTTTAACTTCATGGTCAGATGATGATGAAGTTTCCATTTTTAAATCAAAAAAAAAATTACAATAGCGCTGCTTATGGTATTCTTATTTTTGGGGGAGGACAAAATACATTTTTAAAATCTCCGGGCTTTGCCCTTACTGGTGTTGCTAACCCTAAGTGTTTTAATAGTTATCGCGATATCGTATTTCTTGTAGTTGATAGCCCAGTCATCGTACATGACAAACCTGGTGGATGATTTGAAGCTGCATTCCACCTAAACATGTATACCATTTCAACCTATCGACTATGAGAACAAACAAACATACTACTGATGCCCCGGGTCGTGATCCTAAAGGGACTACATAGTGTCTCTCTCGTAATGCAGTTTTTAATTAGGAAAGTTACAATGAAGGCAAAAGTAAAGTCACTTTTAAACAAAATTCTAGAGCTGGTAGTTGAATTTTCATATTTTTTAAATTTCTTTAAGGAAATAGATATCGCAACAAAGAAGTCGTGGTTGTATTTTTATTCAGTCTGCGATCTCATTCTTGCCTTTCTAGCTTGTACAACCAAAAAAAAAATGTGGATACGTAACTACTGGCAATGCCCCTAGAATAAGTTCATATGTTAAATCGTTGCTAGTTAACAAAACTTACTATAGCAACAATAAAGCGACTGTTTTTCTTGTCAAAACAACAAAATAATTTCTAAATAAATACAAAATCTATACAAACATCACTGAATTAATTGAAACAAACAAACAAACATAACATCCTATAATACCATGAGCAGAAGAAATTCATCAAACTCTGAACTCAGCAGATTTAGCACTGAAAGCTTGGAGCACAGAATGAAGGATGTGGCACTTCAAAATACGAGGAAAAAATCAGTTATATATCCTAGATCACTATCCGTTTTGAGTAGAACGAAAAAGGACAGTATAAAGTTCGACAAACGAAATGTAAGATTCACCTTCCTTTCATATATCCTGCATCTGTACCTATATATTTTAAGGAAAGAGAAAGCTTTGAAACTGGGAAACGAAAGTCCATTGTTCCTGACCTAAACTCTATTATTGAGAACAAAGTGAAAAAATTCAAAGGAGACGAATTCATCTACTTGACGTACATGGTTCCAAAATATAGTGAATATTTTACTCCTTACAGTTTGACGTATGTGATTCCATATTCTTAATTTTACATATATACATATGTATGTTAATTTTGGTTTTTATTTTCAGTGAAGTTGCGTATGAAAATATACCCAGCAAAAGTCAGTACTATACAATGAGTCGGTACGGGGTCACCTTTTGGAGTGAAACCGAAAATTATTTTACTGAACTGGATCAGTGGCAGCAAGAGTTCCAAATGTACACGAATATTATAAAAATCAAGTCATTTGCTATGTTCAGAGTGTGGAAGGGTTTTAAGGTTTGGGAGAAAACGCTAAAATGGAGAAAATATGAAGAAGCTTACGCATACTTAAAGGAACATTTGTTCTATGCAATTCCTCATTTGGCAGCTGCTATCCTTCAGTTGCGTGCGGATTTCGATACAATGCAATCTTTGAACTTTATTGATATAAAAGGTAAAAAGCCTCGTCTGTAAGTTAAATAAAGTTTGTTTTGAAATTTTTCGTTGTTTTGATTACAGCAATTGAAGAATGGCATCCATTTTACTTTATGGAAATTCACATGAAGATTTATGAGCAAATTAAAGGGAATTTTAAGCAGTTTCGCGAAACTGCACGGTCTTATATCTGTAAGGAAATTATTAAGTTTTAAAATAAAATAGGTGTTTAGAAATTCTTTCTCCTAGTCGATGCATGTCATAGTGCTATTATTGCAAGAGGATTCCATCCCACCGATGAAGTAGATTATTATCCATCAGTAAAAAAAATGCGTGAAGCAATGAGTTTTATGGATCGGGCAAGAAAAAGAAGCTTTTGTAAATTACTTTGCAAGTGAGATCGGCCAAGTTTTGTGATAGAAAATTCAATAAGATTTAATACAATTTCAGCTTTTTGAACTTTTGCGATCGTACAGTTATTATATTACTTCACACTATTACTCGGAATAGCTTTGAACGACTTGCCAACGCTTTGAAAATACACCACGAAGTGGGACCAACAGAAGATGACTTAAGAGCTGATTTAGCTGTTGATGCTAATGTGGAGCCACCGCGACCGAAAAATGTCCCGCAGGTATGTAACGAAAATAGGAACTAAAAGTAAAGGAATTTACCAGAGCAGAGACTTTGTCTAATTTCAACTTTATTTACTATTTTAAAAAATTGGGTTCCCAGCTCTCCTCCTTTTCAGTCGAAATTTTGTTCCACTCTCTCCTAACGCAAAAATCCCGGTCGTAAAAATATCAAATCAAAATTAAAATAACAAGACTGACCGAAGGTTTTATGTCTACAAATTGTTAAGGTTTATTTTCAGGATCTAGTTGAATTCCACCAAAATTCACTAAAATGGGTTAGACTGTGACGTGTAAAGAATGAGTTTGTCAGAGCACGACCAGAAAATTCGTGAAAATCTGTATAATACTTACATACCTTTCGGAGGTCATGGGGCGTCAACAATGCCTGCGCGCCATTTTGTTCGGAGTTCTGAAACGCATATCAGCTCTTTCCAACTAATTCCATTCCTAAAGAGCTCGATTCCTCTTCGACTGTACTGTGCCACGTACGCCTATGGCGTCCCGCTGTTCTTCCAGCCTCCAATTGAATTGTCTTCGTGCCATAGGATGTGTCCAATTCACTGCCACTTTCTCCTCCGTATAGTAATGTTTATAGGTTCTTGGCCCGTTCTCATATAAAGCTGTTCGTTGGAGTTGCGGTTCGTTAAAAAAAATGCTCAGGATGATTCTTAAACATATACTTACGAAGACTTGAAGCTTGCGGGTATTAATGGTGTCCACCTTCCGGGTACTGCACTCATAAAGGACCACCGATTCTACGATGGGGCGGAACAGTCGCAGCTTGGTTCGCTTATAACATTGCGTCTCCAGATTTTGGATAGGATTCTGAACGCAGCTTTAACTTTCCCGATTCTGCTGCACACATCGACTTCGGCGACACCGCTGTTAGCCGAGACCAGCACTTCCTAGATAAAGAAAGTTGTCAAATTTGTCGACTTCGTGTTCGAAAATGTTGATTTGAGCGAGGGTGTTAGAAGCACTTTTGTTTTAGCTGTGTTTATTTTGAGCCCCATTTTGTTTGCCTCAGCTTTTAGATTGTGGGTTATCATATGAAGGTCCATTACCCGATGTGAAAATAGGCAAACATCCTCAGCGTAGTCTAGGTGCTTAAGGTAAGATGTTACTGTCCAACGAATATTCCTGGTATGTGACATCAGCTTAATAGAACCTTTATCTAAAGAAAGTAGCTAACGTTCCCTCCAAATATTTTTCCCGGCCCAACCGCTTTTCGCTTCTTGGATTATATGACTACTTTCTTAACTTCTTCGACTTTAATGTCGGTTACTTCTCCATAGTTACGAGCGGGTTCTGGAAAGTATATAGCCGCGAAACTATTGATTTTAAAGACCGTCGCAATACTTCCTTCACGTGTGTAAATTTTTTTTTTTCGTCATCCACAAAGAGTTGTCTTTGAGTATTGTTTATTCTTCTTATCTTAATAAAAAAAAGTTATGGAGATCACGATTCAACGATGAACTCTACGAGCTGTAGAGCGAATAAATACCAAAGCTTCGAATCTGCGGCTCCAATCCGAAGGAACAACGCAGTAGAGGAAGCCCTCGCCTTAGGTGAAGCGCACAAGTGAAGGGGGACCTCAACCAACTTGGAATGCGCAAATTGGTTGAGGCCTAGTTCCGCCCCGGACTGTAGCGCCGCCTAAGTAAGTAAGATCGCAAAAATGTCTACCTGAAAGACAGCTGTTTATATAAGGCTTAAAATAATTTTATACAATAACTTCTCAAGTACATTTTGACTCAAGCCAAACCACTTCTCTTTAAAAAAAAAACACCAAAACGAATAAATTGAATTTGAAAAAACAAATTGCTTTCACTTGCATAACTAGATTTTTGAATCATTTCTTAAAATTGTCCACCTAAAGGTGCATCTTTAGTTTAGACAGGAAACCCTCTTTCATGATAAATTAAAACAATTGCTAAAAGTATTTTGAATGTGGTCGAGCTTTTGAACTAAAGTTAACAAAACAACACTTAACGTTTATTTTTTCAGAAACCCTTCTTTTTGGCTGAACTTCTGCTTAGACCGGAGAGTGTAGAGATAGATCCTTCAGAGTACGTTTGCCTTATATGTAAATATCATCTGTCCATTTACACCAACCGAATAACCCTTTTCAGAACCACAATGCAGTCCATTTTTCATCAGCTGACACATCTAATACTGGACTCGGTGATGGAAATAAAAAGCTTTACAGAAGACTCTTCTTACCTTATTTTTACAGAGTTGGTTATTTTTTTTTTAAATCGAAAACATATGTCAGAATTTATATATTTTTTTGCAGACCATCCATAATGGGACGACAAGAAGATCGATTGGCTGAACCACCACCAAACTTAACATTTCTCTTCAGAATCGATACAGAGTTCCAAGCAAATCGACAGCTAATTTTTACCATTATTCGAATAGCATACGAGAAAGCTCGACTTTATGCTGAACGTTTCGATACAATCCGCTTAAACTATGAAGCCGACGTTAAAACAGATGCCAGCTTAATAAAAAGTGAAAAAGGTAATATGGAATTGTTCTACATTTAAGTGACCATCTAATAATTGTTTAAGATCTTTTTGCTTTGAGGTCGTTCTGTGAGAGGTTTCATGCGAATATGCACGCTATCGAAGGGATAAAACCAGACGTAAATCTCGGCTTGCTGAAATTAACTCAAAGTAGCTTCAAGCAGACAATTACACCCGAGTGTCATAGACTTCTCAATGTTCTCTCGATATATTTGCCAAAGTAACTATTCCATGAACAAGTTTTAAGATCATCTCCTAATTTAAAAGTCTTTAGGCTAGCAATATCCGAAGTAGATAAAATTCAAAGCAAGGCTGAAGAATTCTTAGCAAAAATACTATCAACACCAAGTTCAACATTGGAACTTGTGGCACATTTGCGATACTTGAAAAATGTCGAAGCAGATTTGAAATTACTTTTTGAACAAGTTGATTATGCACATGACTGCTTTATTCTTATTAAGGACTTTAGCATAGCTATTGATCCCGAAGAGAAGGAAAAATATATGGGTAAGTTAGTATTACTGTTAACTATGTGCATATGAATAAAATAAAAAATCTTTTCTCAGATGCTGAAGATCTTGTGGCCACTTGTAAGGAGACACTTATCGAAAAACAAGGCGAGAGGGACATTTTTATTCAACAACTAAACACAATTTTGCACGAGGATATAAAGTTAATTTTTGAAGAGATTCGGGAAGTTACGACTGAAGTCAGGGAACCACGGTTCTTGGACGTAAGTGATATTTTCACTATCAAAATACAAAAGTTCTCCAAGCCATTTTATAAGATCGTACTATGCCCTTTTCCTCTTTCGTTATATAAAAAGTGTTTGAACGTGACCATGTTTCAAAATTATTTTTTAAACCCCTGCCCACATGGCTGACACTGCGACCAAAAAGGGCTATTGTATAAAAATTGGAAGTTAGCCTAAGATTAGATGTACGGAAGTCTTTATTGAATATCCGTTGTCTTCTTTTTTTTTTATAATATACGCGCACTAAAGGGATTTTGGATACCCTTATAATGAAGTAACACAGTGCGGGCATTAGGAAAGTGAAGGATTAGGAAAAGATACCGATGCACGTTGGTTTTAAATGTCTGTAAACTGTAAGGTGAGGGGCAAAGAGAGCGTGGTAGAGCATTCCACATTCGCGTTGTACGGTTAAGAAACGAATCCTTGAATTTCACTGCACGTCCGAATACAGGGTTAAGGGTAAACTGATGAGCATTCCTAGCATGGCGAGTATTGCGGTTGAATTTCTGTAGGGGTGGAATACAACTGGCTATTTGATTTGAGCACTCGTTGTGGAAATTACGACGGTGACTAAGAGAGTCAGGTGATTTCGCGATGTCTCGATCGCCAATAAGTTTTACGGCACGTTTTTTAATCCTCTTAAGTAGCTCCAAATATGTAGTTGGAGCACCGGACCAGATATGGGCGTTATACTCAAGTTTGGGGCGAATAAACGCCTTATAAATTTTTGCCAGATCAAAAGGGGTGAAATATTTCTTGCATCGCTTAAGGAAGACTAGATATTTCGCAGCGTTCTTAGCGGTATCGAATATGAGGTCATCCCAACGAAGGTTGTCATTAACACACATACCGAGAGTGGAAAGTCGTTCGGTTTCAGCGATGCAAGTCCATCCATGGATAATGGCAGAGAATTAGGGTTTCGCTTCAATGACAGCAGACAGCATTGCATTTTGGAAGCATCAAATTCCACTCAGTTAGTTTTACCCCATTTAAGTATGCTGTCAAGATCGGAATTTAATGACCTTAACATACGTTGCCGTTCCAGTTGCCCAGGAAAAGAATATGTGAAGCTGAGGGTAGTGTCATCGGCAAGGGAATGAATAGGATTAGAAGTAACAGATAGGAGATCATTTATTAAAATGAGAAAGAGAGTCGGAGACAAAACGGAGCCTTGGGGCATTTATTTGGTAAGTTGTAGACTTGAAAACGTCCAAAACAACTTGAATTGAACGTTCCGAGAGGAAATTTCTAATCCATTGAAGAAGAGTAACATAGATCCTAAATGCACGCATTTTCGACAAGAGAGGCTTGATGGCAAACTCTATCAAATGCCTTTGAAATATCAAGCGTAACGACCTTGCTTTCACCACCATGGTGAATAGATTGGTTCCACTTTTCAGTTAGATAAGTCATCAAATCACCAGTGGACCTGTTGCTGCGAAAACCGTACTGCCGGTCATTAAGAAGTTTTCGGAATTCGAGATATTTCATAAGGTGACGATTTATCAGCGTTTCCATGACCTTGGAAAGAAGGGACGTAAGTGGAATTGGTCGGTAAGAGGAGGGAGAGGAAGATTCGCCTTTTTTGTTACGGGTTGGACAAATGCTGTTTTCCACGTTCTCGGAAAGAGAGATAGAACCAATGAAGGGCCGGACATTCACAGAGAATATATTCGGAAGATGATATCTCAGGCTGTAATGGCCTGTCAGGAAGCCCAATCTGGTGAGCTGGGAGTAGGGCTTAATTATTCTTTCGGATTATCTTAAACCCGGGACAATTTTCCCAGTGGTTTAAACTGGGTTTAGAAGTTGTTGTTCCCAATCGTTAATTAGCCTTAAAGCAGCAGCCTAATTTACTTTGCAGTAGGGTTCTGGTCCTAAGAACGTAGATTCTGATCCAGCTCTAGCCAGCTCGTGGGTGACCAGCAACTCATCCAAGTTTAACTTTGCTATGTTTGGCTAGGTTTTGCAAGGCACTGTAGCAGCACTTCACTGTCGCAGAATTAACAGTGTTAGATGATAGTGCCTGTAATGTAGTGCTGCTTGATTATCCGAGAAGATATGAATTCTGGCACCTTTAATTCCTTTTCGGAAAATCAAATTAGCGCAAATCTCAATGGCATTGATTTCCGCCAGAAGTACCGTTGGACGCATTCCCATTGATATCAAGACTTTGCTGTTTGGTCCAAAGACACCAGCTCCAACTCCTATTTCAGATAGTACTTCGAGGCTCTAGTAAGGTGTGTAACTTTTCCCAATGACTTCGCCGGCCCATAATACACATCAAATAGTAACCTGTAATGGGTGCATCGTCTCCTGGTGAGCAACGTGTGGATTGGTTTCATTCCATATATGTATTTCATTATTGCTAATTAAAATAGCCACTAATCCAATAAAGCACCTCGTCGTTAAAGATAGTTTTTTGGATAAAGTTGGGATCATCTTCCAAATGCAAATGTCTATGGTCGTTAAATTTAAGCTCAGTGGTTAAGCTCGTAATTTACTTTGCAGTAGGGTTAGCTCCTGGATCTTGTTCTGTGCCAGTAGAAGTCTGCGAAAAGTCTGCGAAATGGCGAGTTACTACTGACGTACGGGTATTGGTTGATTGTTCACCGAAGCAGTCGTCGAATTTGGCCACTGCGTCGGCCGTAAAATGGGCGCAACGCACGTAACATTTGCTTCAACGAATACTCATTTTGGTAATAAAGTTTTATAATTATATATCATAGCCTTGCTGCTCAATCCTGTAACTTGCCTCAGTGCCTGAATAATAAACAATATATTTGAACAAAGTATTTGACTGTCAACATAACTATCAACTAATAAACAATATATCTATCTATTGGAAACCCCTTTACAAATGTACGTTTTATGATTTGTGAATTCCTGAGGTATAAGTCTCTAAGATTTCAGATTATGGCACGAAATATTTTGCACTTCTGGCTCACTTGAGTGGGTTACAAGTTCTAATTTGTGACTTTTGACCTTGGGGAATTATGCCCTGCATCGATTTGAATAGCTTTATTTTGCTTTCGTCTGCAAAAATAAAATGTTTATGCGTTAACAATACAGCTTTTCCAAACGCGAATGGAAGAGACCCACAATTGCATGCTGTATCCGAACGGTAAATTTGGGAAGCTTCTCATGACATTTTTTACTCTTAGTCAGACTATGACAATAGGTGTGGTAAAGAATTAAAACTCTAGGTGGCAGTGGGTTTGATTTGAGCATGGGATCCCCGATAAGCAGTACAAAGCGCTAACCACTGAGCTACTTCATCTTTACGGATGCTGTCAAAAGTTTTAAGACCAATAAAAAGATAGTGAGTATCTACCTAAGCCTCTTAGGTTTGTTCCAGGATCTTTCGTAGGGTGAATATTTGAACTTATCCAATCAGATCGTAGACAGACGCTCGTAAAATATACTACAATACAATTTCCATTGGTAAAAAGGATGATTATAAAGTCACATTTCCGACATTGCTCGTACATTTAATTATGAAACTCCTATAAACTTTCCTTGGTAGCGTCTTCCTTTTCCTCAGTTGGGGCATGAGCGCATATGAAGCTGATGTTTGGCAATTTGTCCGTTAATACGGACTGCCATTAATAAGGCGAATTGCTTTCGTGTCGATTCAAACAAACCCGCACCCAAATAGATGCTGCTCCAGTTCCATACATCAATCACCGTAGAGAACATAACAGCTTTACAATTTACTTTTACCGCTGTGTTTGAGGAATTAAACCCTTGCACAACTCCAACTCTCTCGCTTCGAAGATACATACATATGTGTGGGTTTATCAGCCACAAACTTTCCTATAACCCTGGCTTTGAATTGGGAAACAAACAGAAAAGTAAGAGGGGACACCTCACGAACCTTGTTCACGGTTACAATTTAAGCTAACATTCAGCTCGTGGTATTCTCAACCAATTTTTAATTTTTGGTAGAGAAGAGTTATTGAGTTATTGATATTGAGCCTGATTACAATGCAGTTACATATGTCTTAATTTATTTGTCTTTCAGAAAAATGCCGACCCAGATGAAATCAAACTCCAACTTGGTGCATTACTAGAGCGCCTTAATGAATGCCAGGAGAAGGCTCACGAATATCGCGTCTATCAAAAGGAATTCAAAGTAACTATTGACGTACATATCTGAAATCTTGTTTCTACATCCCTTATCCACTGTCAGATTGATGTTACTCGTTACGATGAAATGGATCAAGCCTTCCAAGAGATCCGAATGCGACAAAACCTATGGAATAGCATAGAAGAGTGGGATACTTCTCTACAGCAATGGCACAAGTTTGGCTATCAACATCTTAACGTCGAAACCATGACCAACTTGAATGCAAAAATAATTAAAAGCTGTATGCAATTCGAAAAGTATTTGCCTGCAAATGAATTGGTTCCGGTCCTCCGAGCAAGCGCTGAGAAATTTAAAGAGAAACTACCAGTCTTGGGTTACCTTAGAAATGCCAACCTGAAAGGGGTATTAGCCAAGTTTTAAAACAAACTAAACAGTGTTTTCACCATAATGTTTTATTTATGCTTCCAGCGCCACTACGTTGAAATAGAAACTCTTTTAGGATTTCGAATTTACAATGAAGAGAATGTCGTCATATCTGACTTTGAGCAGGCGCATGCCTTTGAAGAAACTATATCCGAACAGCTAATGAATATATCTTCTCAGGCATCAGGTGAAGCGCAATTGGAGAACATGCTAAAGAGTATTGAGAATATCTGGAAGGAAACTGAGCTACTTATTGTCCCGTATCGAGATTCAAAAGATGTATTCGTTTTGATGGGAACCGATGAGTTGCAAGTAATACTAGATGATTCCAATGTAAATGTTAATACAATTGCTGCCTCAAAGTATGTTGGCCCGATAAAGTCTAAAGTTGACGAGTGGATTAGAATGATGGAACAATTTGGCGAAACTATGGGTATATTAATAGCACTAGATTCATGGTTGAATTTAATATTTTTTTTTCTAGAGGAATGGAGCAACTGTCAAACAGAATGGATGTACCTGGAGGCGATTTTTTCATCGCCCGACATTCAAAGACAACTACCGAATGAAGCAAAAATGTTTATAGTTGTTGACCGCAGCTTTAAGGAAATTATGAGAAATGCCCTAAAAATGGCATTAGCTCTGCCAGTTATGACTAGTATTGACAATTACAAAATACTTAAGGAGAACAATCAACTGTTGGATAATATAACGAGAGGTCTTGAAGCTTACCTAGAAGTCAAGCGTGTTGTATTTCCTAGGTAGAAGTATAGGGTTTTGCAAAAAAAAAAAACTTTGACTAATAACAATTGAATATTAAAGGTTCTACTTTTTGTCGAACGATGAACTTCTGGAGATTCTCGCACAAACAAGAGTTCCCCAGGCTGTTCAGCCGCATTTGAGAAAGTGTTTTGATGCTATCTCGAAAATTGAATTTGGTCAGAAGGAAAGCGGCGACAGAAGTAAACCGATAGCGACGAATGATATTATTGCAATGTTGTCACCAGAGGGTGAAAAGCTTTTATTTGGAAAAGGACTGAAGGCGCGTGGTGCTGTCGAGGAGTGGTTAAGTAAAGTGGAGGAAGCAATGTTTTTGGCCGTGAAACGTTACATGAAATTCGGATATCAGTGCTTTCCAGCAAAAGAACGGCATGAATGGTTTGTTGGTAAGTACACTATATATATCGCGTACCTATACATATCCACAGACAGAGATTCCATTCAGATCATCCAAATCAAGTTGTTTTGACGGTGTCGCAACAGCAATGGGCTGCAGATATTCACGCAATCTACGATAAAGCTGACCAAACAAATGAGAACATTGTTAAAACGCTAAAGAAGTATGAAAAGAAATGTTTCGAAAACTTGTCATCCTTAGCTGCAATAACACGAAAAGAAATTACAAACTTACTTCGAAAGGTTCTATGTGCACTCATTACAGTCGATGTACATGCCCGGGATTCGGTGACTAATTTATTAGAGAAAAAAGTCACAAAATCGTAAGTAAAATGTAATGATAGTGTGAACGCAGTGGAGTCTGAAACTTATTTCTTATTTAAGAACTGACTTTAACTGGCTAAAGATGTTGCGATTTTACTGGCAAGAATCCACCGAGGCTATGGTTTCACGGATGGCTTCAGCAAGGATTCCATATTACTATGAATACCTTGGTGCTGGCGGAGTTCTAGTGCTCACCCCTCTGACAGATCGATGCTATCTCTGTTTGATGGGTGCTCTTCAAATGGATTTGGGAGGTGCTCCAGCTGGTCCCGCTGGAACGGGGAAAACCGAAACAACTAAGGATCTTGCGAAGGCAGTCGCCAAACAATGTGTGGTCTTCAATTGTTCAGAGGGCCTGGATTTCAAAATGATGGGCCGATTCTTTTCGGGACTAGCACAATGTGGAGCATGGTGCTGCTTTGACGAATTCAATAGAATCGACATTGAAGTACTTTCGGTTATTGCGCAACAGTTGATTACCATTCGCAATGCAAAGGTTATAAATGCCAAGAGGTAAGAGAGACTGTGCTATCTTTCGGTCAGACTTTAATACTACTAACACGTCACCCCAAAAGGTTTGTCTTTGAAGGTCGTGAAATAAAGCTGAATAAATCGTGCTCAGTTTATATAACAATGAATCCCGGCTATGCAGGCCGAACAGAATTACCGGACAATTTAAAGGCTTTATTCCGTCCCATTTCTATGATGGTACCAGATTATGCTCTCATTTCTGAAGTTATTCTATATTCGGAAGGATTTGAGGATCCCAAGATTTTGGCTCATAAAATGGTTCAAATGTACAAGCTATGCAGCGAGCAGCTGAGTCAACAGAATCACTATGACTTTGGAATGCGGGCTGTTAAGAGTGTCCTTGTTATGGCTGGATCCTTGAAGAGGTCCGCCCCAAATAAAAGTGAAGATATAACTTTGATTGCGGCGCTTCGAGATTCAAATATTCCCAAGTTTCTAGCCGATGACGCCTTCCTTTTTCGAGGTATTCTTTCGGATTTATTCCCTGGTGTTGAATTGCCGGATTCATCGCATCCAGAGTTGGAGCAGGGCATGATGGTTGGATTGCAAGAGAAAAACCTTCAACCCGTGGCATCGACGATACGGAAATGTATTCAACTATACGAGACAATGTGTGTGCGATGGGGTGTCATGTTGGTGGGACCAACTGGCGGTGGAAAGTCCACTGTGCTGCATACTCTGCAGTTTGCGTTATCTTATTTGTTCAAAAATAATGTTGTAGGCTCTCAGTTCCGAGAAGTTATTATTCAGAAACTAAATCCAAAGTCTGTAACTATGAATGAACTATACGGATATGTTAACTACAAAACCATGGAATGGCAAGATGGGCTGTTGGGCTTAGCTGTACGAACTGCAGTCAGTAATGAAGGTAAGAACGTTTGGTTTTTTGTCTAAAAAGATATATCCAACTTTTCTGCAGATGAAGTTCACCAATGGATCGTGTGCGATGGTCCGGTAGATGCTGTGTGGATTGAAAATATGAATACTGTGCTGGATGACAACAAAATGCTTTGTCTACCTAATTCGGAGAGGATCAAGCTAACGCCTTGGGTACACATGCTGTTCGAAGTGCAAGATCTTGCACAGGCATCTCCCGCTACTGTATCTCGTTGTGGGATGGTGTACGTTGACTCTGAAGAATTAGGGTGTCTACCTCTGCTGCAATCGTGGAGAAATGGTCCAGTAGAGAAGAAGTTAACATCTGAACAAATGGAATTTGTCCACAATCTACTGACGACACACTTTGATCATTTCATGAAAATATCAACCAAATATGGGACTTACTCCATTCACCAAGTAGTCACATCGAAAACACTGCTCTGCTGCGAACTATTGACGGATATGATTGAAAAGATTAAATTTACAACTATGCCTATTGACACAGCCAAGAGCTTGTTGAGCAAAGTCTTCATATGGTCATCGCTTTGGTCACTTGCGTCTAACTTTAAAGATGAATCACAGTTGGTATTTGAACAGAGGCTCAGGAAAGTTCTCGTTAATAGTGACATAGCCAATGAGTAAGATGACCAGTAAAACGTTTTGATAATATTTAATTTATATTAATAACGCAGACTTCCTGAGGATTCCATCTGGAAATATCGCATAAATTTGGAAGAAAATCAATGGGAGAAATGGCAAGCTATACTTGAACCGTTCGTGTTTAATCCATCGGATAAGTACTTTGATATGCAAGTGCCAACAGTGGATACAACTAAATTTGGGTACCTTACTTCTATTTTCGAGAATATTACCAGATACATCAGCATTCTCATTTTCATTTATGTCGACAGCTACATTTGTGAATTGTTATTTTTGCGTAAATACCCTGTAATGGTGACTGGTGATACAGGCGTTGGTAAAACAGTGCTAGCAATGTCTACATTGAAACGACTATCAACGAAGAATTTCGTACCAGTGTTGCTTAATTTTTCGGCTCAAACGAGTAGCATAAGAACGCAGGAAATGATTGAAGCACAACTTGAAAAGAGAAAAAAAACTATGTTGAGCGCTCCTATTGGAAAGACAGTAATCATATTTATCGATGATGTGAATATGCCAAAATTGGATACCTACGGAAGTCAGCCACCAATCGAACTCTTAAGGTACGTAATTGGAGTTTTTACTGCTTTGCAAAGGCTTAGGATCAAAAATTTACCTTTAGTTGTTATATAAATATTTTCTAGTGATTCAAAAACACAGTTTCCAAATTAAATATATTTTGTATGGTCACCTCAGACTTATAGTGTTCTTTGAACTCTTAGACAATCAATATTAGTCGTAGACTTATTTACTTTCTAAGGCGGCGCTTCAGTCCGGGGTGTACCTGTGCCTCAAACAATAGGTAAACCTTAGCGCGGTCTTTGGCCAACTACCTCCAAGTTGGTTTAGCTTAGAGTCCCCTAAGCGGTTATCCGCAGTCAAAAAACTAAACTTTAGCAAAGTCTGCCCAAATTTACCACAGAACTGTTAGTTTAGCGCATTTGAAAAAGCGAAGGATGCTGGCTAGTTAAATCTTATTCAGATTTTCTTCATGGAGGAAGTGTTTGCCAGTCTGGTTTTGGCAAAAGCCGGACGTTCACAGATAAAGAGTCATTTCGTTTTCTCATTTTTCAGTCAGCACTCACAAAGGCCCCAGTATTTAATGCTCGTTGAGAAGGCTGAAACCGTGGATTTTAAGTCACTTCTTTTCAGTCCTAGCAGATATCTAGATCTACTGGGTTTTTGACCGTCGATCAATATCTTTGAATATCTGCGTAATGCAAGATCATGCCAATATTCGGTATGTTGAAGACGTAAAAGCTCAATCATTTCTGTTTTGTGGACCGATGAGCAGCATCGTATGGATGTTGTGGGCCGAAAAAGGCTGTCCCTTCGGAGCCCTATCTGGCAAAAGCGTCATCTCATTCATTACCATGAATGCCAGTATGACCGGAATAACAGGTTAGAATAACAGAGTTGCATTACCCAATCTGTTCAGATTGTTATGGACTCCCCCACAATTTTCGAAGTGATCGTAGCAGCAGAGCCGCTATCTGAGCATATAAACAATGTAGAGCCTTTAACTCTTTTCCTTTAAAGAATATTCGCAGCAGAAGCGTTCTCTTTTCACCTAAGACTATCCTCTACTGCGTTCTGCGGATTAAAGTCGAAGATTCTTCAAAGCATTGGTGTCCATTTGCTATCACTGTCTCTTATGATTTGGTGGAGTAGAGAGAGCAAAAATATTAAGCTGGAAACAGACGCTACCTATAAAAGCAAAACCTAGAAAGGAATTGAATTTGTTGTAAAAACACTCAAAAAAAATCTAGAATTTACTTTTCATTTTGCAAGATTATTTTAAATTTTGACTTTCTAGATAATGTTATGATCATCCCGACACACAACTTGTTGGCAAATAGTTAAAGTCAAAAATTTATAAGTAATCCAGGAATTCTGGAGAAACATATATTGATTAAATCCGCCCTCCAAGATTTAAAAGAAGAAAACAGTTTTAAATTAATTTAGTTTATAATATAACAATAACTTTGGTTCAACATCTTGCGGTTTTATATGTCAAACGCCATTTTAAAATCTCTTCTAAAGAAATTTATGAATAGACTTGGGAAATTTTAAATGAAATTTTCAAACCCAAACTTGTGTCCTTAATTCTAGACAATTCCTCGATAATAAAGGATTTTATGATCGCGAAAAACTTTACTGGAAGGATGTGATGGAAGTTGCTCTCGGTGCTGGATGTGCGCCGCCGGGTGGTGGCAGAAATGCACTTACTCCCAGGTTTTACAAAATGGACTTGGGTTAATTGTACTTATTTAAGTGAAAGAATTCTTTTAGGTTCGTGCGTCACTTTGCCCTGCTTAATGTTCCGAAGCCAAGCAATAAAACTTTAACTACAATCTTTGCTGGAATTCTTTCCGGGTGAGCTCACTTTCAGCTTGACTTCAACTTTTAATTTAATTTTATTTTAATTCAGATTCCTAAGTGATTTTTCTGTGGCAATCCGTCCCTTGGCTATACCGCTTTGCAATGCTCTTGTCGAAATTTATACTCGCATTGCCGAGGAAATGCTTCCTACTCCTGATCGATCACATTATATTTTCAACCTGCGCGACTTGTCCAAGTGCGTTCAAGGTATTCTGCAATCGGACAGCTCCAACTACACCACTGACTTGCAAATGCTGCGTCTTTTCTACCATGAAAACAATCGAGTCTACTACGATCGTCTTATAAACAGCGACGATGGAAACACCTTTAAGGCACTCATGTCAGAAGTTTGTATGAAACATTTCAACAAGAAAGTGGTGAACGAAGGCGAACTGGTTTTATATGGCGATTTTATGGTATTCGGTCAGAACCGCAACGAACGAATCTATGAGGAAATCAAAGACATGGCCAAGTTGGAGAGCATCTTGATGGACTACATGGAGGATTACAATACGACCACGGGAAAGGATATGAAATTGATTATGTTTCAGGATGCCTTGGAGCATACAGTTAGGTTGACACGCTTACTGCGAGCCGATCGTGGTAATGGACTGTTGGTTGGTGTTGCCGGCATGGGTAAACAGTCGTTGGCACGCTTGGCGTCGCATGTAAATGAGTATAAGTGCTTTCAAATTGAGCTTCGTCGGAATTATGATATGTTAGCATTTCATGAGGATTTGAGAATTCTCTATCGAATAGCTGGGGTATGAAGCTTTTCAGTTACTTTGGAATTCACTATTACGAAATAATTTTTTTTGCAGGTTGAAAACACTCCCTTGGTTTTTTTGATTGTGGACACGCAGATAGTTGAGGAAGAGTTTTTGGAAGACATCAACAATATATTGAATTCTGGTGAGGTTCCGAATCTCTTTGAAGGTGACGACTATGAAAAAATTATTTTGGAGTGCCGGGAATCGTGTAATGCTACTAATAAATCAGTAAGTACTGGTTAAAGCATTTTGAATGGTCGTTGTAAAATCGTTTGCCCCATTTCTGTAGAAAAGCTGCACCAGAGATGACATTTACAAATTCTTCATCAATCGGGTTAGGAATAATCTCCATGTCGTGATCTCCATGAGTCCTGTTGGAGATGCATTCCGAAGGCGCTGTCGGATGTTTCCATCCTTAGTCAACTGTACCACCATTGATTGGTTCTCGAGCTGGCCGGCTGAAGCCTTGTACTCAGTTGCTGTAGGTGTTCTCGAAGATGTCTCCGACAAAAAAGAAGATCGCGAAAGACTAGCCAATATCAGTGTGTTCATGCATAAGGTAAATACATCGTGCTGTCTAACGTTTCTTTTCTCTTTCTAAAACCGTTTCCCTGCAGACTGTTGAAGACGCATCCGTAAGGTATTACAAAGAAATGAAGCGCCATTACTACACCACACCAAGCAGCTATTTGGAGCTATTGAAGCTTTACAAAAGCATTCTCAAAAGTAGAACGGATATAATAATCGCAAAGCGAAAACGTATTTCCAATGGACTTAATAAAATTTTAGAAACCAACAGCATTGTAAGACTTACTCTCACCACTTATAAGTATTAGGTACGCATGTTCACCTCGCTCTCTTAACAATTGTAGATTGCAGTAATGCAAAAAGATTTAGAAGTGATGGTCCCCCAGTTGGATGAACAGTCTTCGAAAATGAAAGAACTTCTAGCCAAGCTTGAAATTGATACTAAAAATTCCGATGCAGTCAAGGAGTCAGTAGCAAAAGATGAGGCTTTTGCGAAGGAGAAGGCAGAGTTCTGTCGCACTATCGCTGACGATGCAATGAAAGACTTGGAAATAGCTATGCCTGCCCTTCAGGATGCTGAAAATGCGCTTAAAGCTTTAAGCAAGGCTGATATAAATGAAATCAAGGCTTTCACTACGCCGCCACAATTGGTGCAGTTCGTTATGGAGGCCGTTTGTATTCTACTTGGAGCAAAGTAAGCACGGGTGTCAGTCGCTAATTAACAAGGCTTTGATGATGATCTATGTTTTGTAGGGCAACCTGGGCTTCAGCAAAGTTTGTGATGGCAGATGTAAACTTTTTAAAACGCTTGATGGAGTACGATAAGGAACACATACCAGAGACAACTCTCAAGAAACTCAAAGCCTACGTTGAACATAAGGACTTTGTGCCAGCGGTAAGTGCAGATGGTTTCAATTTTGCATGAAAAATTTTAAATGCTGCGTTTTTGTAGAAAATCGAAAAGGTTTCTAAGGTAGCAAAGTCGGTCAGTTTATGGGTGATAGCAATGGATAAATTTGCGAAAGTCTACAAAGTGGTTGAGCCCAAAATTAAACGTCAAAAAGGTGCCGAAGCTGAACTCAAAGAAGTGATGAAACTTCTTCGTGCTAAACAGCAGGAGTTGGCTGACATAGAGGCTAAGATTCAAACGCTTAAGGATTCGATTGACGTTAAAAGTCGTGAGTTTAAGGTCATTCAAGACAGTGTGGACCTTACGTATGTGCGTATAAATAGAGCCGGCCGGCTTACCTCGGCTTTGGCGGATGAAGAAATCCGTTGGAAGGAAACCGTTAAAGTAAGTTGTATTTATGCATCGCAGCATGGAATTACATTACACATTTGAGTTTATACCTTAATTAATAGATGCTTGGTGCTGAACTTTGGGCAATACCAGGGGATGTGTTGGTATCATCAGCATGCGTTGCCTACCTAGGAGCGTTTTCTACAGATTATCGACGGAACTTGACAACCGTTTGGGTAGCGGAATGTCAAAAATATGAGATCCCCAGCAGTACTGAGTTTAGCCTTTTGACTGTTCTCGGAGATGCATACGAGTTAAGGTCTTGGGAAATGGCAGGTTTGCCAAGAGACATAATCTCCATTGAAAATGGGCTTTATGCCACTCGTGCGTTAAGATGGCCACTTATGATTGATCCGCAGGAGCAGGTATATTTCAAACCATCGTTCCCATGGCGTTAAATTCTATAATCAATCTTTAGGCAAATCGATGGATAAGAAACTTGGAGAAGAGTAACAACTTGCATGTTCTTAAAATGAACGATGGAAACTTTTTGCGGATTCTCGAAAACGCCATACGACAGGGCTTTCCGGTTTTAATAGAAGACATTGATGAGACCGTTGATCCATCCTTGAGACCAATTTTACAGCGTGAAACATTCGTTCAAGAAGGAAGAACCTATTTAAAACTAGGCGAAGTGAATATTGATTATGATCCGAATTTTAAGCTATATATTACCACAAAGCTATCGAATCCACATTATTTGCCCGAAATTTGTATAAATGTAACTTTGGTAAACTTCCTGGTTACTGAAGATGGACTTGAGGATCAACTATTGGCTGATATTGTGGCTATTGAGTTGCCAGCGCTAGAAATTCAACGAAATGATCTTATAGTCAAAATTAAAACAGACAAACAACAGTTGTTGGCGTTGGAGGATAAAGTGCTGAAATTGCTTTTCAATTCAAAGGGAAACATTCTGGATGATGAGGAGTTGGTGGAGACGCTGAATGATGCTAAGGTAATTATTTTTTTTTTGGAAAGAAATTAATAGAAACTTAACTTGTCTTAGTCTTAACCTAAACTTACTGACCTAGGTGGCGCTACAGTTCGGGGTGAACCTGGACCTCAATCCACATGCCTCTCCAACTAGCCCGGTCCTTAGATAGCTGCCTGCACTTAAGGCGAGGTCTTCCTTGACTGCGTCGTCTCTCTGGGGTGGAGTCGAATACTCTGCGAGCCGGAGCGTTGTTGTCCATTCGCTCTAGAAGTTTTTTCACAAGGTCGATGTCGCTGTACAGCTCGTATAGTTCGTCGTTGAATCTCTTTCTCCAAAATCCGTCAACGCAAACAGCGCCAGGACTGGGATGATAAGGGTCTTGTATAGGATTATCTTGGTGTTTCGCGAGAGGGTTTTACTACTCAATTACTGTCTTAACCCAAAGAAACAGCGGTTAACAAGAGTTATCCTTCGTTTAATTTCTAACTAGATGTTGTCAGATCGTATAGCGGAGCCGAGGTAGATAAAGTCCCTGGCTACCTCAAAGTTGTAGCTGTCTATTGTGACGTTTTGTCTGATTCGTCAATGTTGTGTCCCTTTTTGTTGACAGCAGATACTTGGTTTTCACCTCATTAACTGCCAATCCCATTTTTGCCGAAGTAGCGAGAGTTTACCATCGTCATTCTGCACAGACGGACGAGCTTTGTGGGGAAGCCAAAACCAGACACAGCTTTGTATAGTTCGTCTCTATAAATGCTTATACGCGGCCTTAAAATCAATTTAATGGTGGTGAGTATCGATCTGACATTCTTCGGTGGCTTCCAGGATCTGCCGCATTGTGAATATTTGGTGGAGAGTGGACTTTCCGGGCCTGAAACCTCTCTGATCAGGTTGTTGACGAAAGGTTTCAGGCGTTTCCATATTACGGCAGATAAGAATTGTACGCGATGTTAAGAAGATTTATTCCTCTATAGTTGGCTTTCTTTTGGATCGGTCTTAACCTATATCAAAAATTTAAAAAATTAGTAACCAAATATTTTTTTATTCCCATCACCATGGTACAATTTTACAAACTTTTAAAAAGAAATTGTGCCATATGAAATCAAATAATGACTATTTCGGTGAAAGCGAAAGTAATAGTTAAACTAAAAGATTTTTTGTTTTTTGCTGCTTGCTTTTTTAATTCGTGACATGTGTCAAAGTCATAAACATAAATGAGGCAATACAAGACCTGCCAATGTATATATAAATGAAAATAATGGCCCAACCATGATAACAACGTTACCGTCAATGGCGCCCGCTCTAGTTTAATGATTTCGAACTATCTTTTGCACAAAATACACAAGCTGAATTTATATGTGGTTCCAGCTGGACGGTGCTACATGCTACACAGCACGCGAATCGATAGAGCAATTGAAAATAGAGTTTGGTGAGCAAATTATCTTTCGTATTGGACCTGTGCGATTTAAACTTTTTAGACTATTAATTATTGCTATACGTAAACTTACCTGTCTTTGGCGATAAGCAAGCGTCAATTGCAGCACTGAAAAACAGCATTACACGTATTATTAATATTTCATTGATGTATCAACTCATATGAGCGTTTTATTCACTTTTGCAATTTTCTTGTGTTTTTGTTAATGATAAAAAATTGTCAAAATGGACTAAACAGAAATGATATCGCCCATACAATTGGGATTCTGAATTTGATAACGAATTAACTAAAGTATGCATTTTTATAATCACCAGGAAACATCACTTATTATTGCTACTCGCTTGATTGATACCGAAGAGACGGAAAAAGTGATAACCGCTACAAGGGAACGATACCGAAGTCTAGCTTCTCGTGGAGCTGTTCTGTACTTTGTTATTGCGGGACTTGCTGAAATCGATCCCATGTACCAGTACAGTTTAAAATATTTCTCAATGGTGTTCTGTAATGTCATACGAGCTGAACATCCTAAAATGGACACAGAGGAACGTATAGCTCAACTGAAAGAGGACGAACTGATAGCGATGTTTCTTAATGTTTCAAGAGGTCTATTTGAAAATCACAAAATCATTTTCAGTTTTCTATTGGCGCTGGCCATTGAAAAACAGGTAAGTTTGTGAAGCTTGTGGCTAATGAAAATAAATAGAGACTCAATAATATTCAAAAACTACAGGAAGGACGATTGTTTGCTTCAGAATTTAATTTTCTTACCCGAGGAATTGTTGGTGCTGTCAGCACTAAGCCGAAGCCGGCAAATTTAACCATGACCGCCCAGGAATGGGAGGTTTGTTGTTTTATGGAGGAAACATTTCCAGATTTTAAGGGATTTTCTGATGACATAAAGAATAAATTTACAATTTCCATCGATGAGTTCAGAGAGGTTTGAGGGCTTGGGTATGCATTTAGTTCTGATATAATTTTTATTTCTTTTCTCATATGGTAGACATTTAATTTTGGAAACTCAAAAAAACGCGGTATCAACTGGAATGAAAAGTTGTCGAATTTTCAAAAGCTCATTCTAACTAAAGCATTTCGAAAAGAAAAGTTCACATCATGCGTTGTTGCTTATATACGTGCGACAGTTGGCAGTTACTTTGTGGATATTTCCGGTGCAAATCAGTTGAAAAATGTGTAAGTCCAAATTTTCAAACTCCATTTTTTTTAAATTGTTCATGTATCCTTTTGCAGTTTCCAGGACACGTCTAATGTTACTCCTCTTGTTTTCGTCCTATCAAGCGGTTCAGATCCAATGGCGGGCTTTCTTAAATTCGCCGAAGAAATGCAGCAGACCGACAAGTTCTACTCGATATCTTTAGGGCAGGGTCAAGGACCTATAGCCGAAAACCTTATCGAACGTAGTCTCAAAAGCGGGCATTGGGTGTTTTTACAAAATTGCCATTTAGCAACCTCGTGGATGCTGCAAATGGAGACAATCGTACGCAACATTACGCTAGGCCTAACAAAAGCTCACGTAAATTTCCGTCTGTTCCTCTCATCCATGCCCACGAAGTTCTTCCCGATAAGTGTTCTTCAAAACTCAGTCAAGTTAACAAATGAACCCCCAAAAGGTATTAAAGCGAATGTTTTGGGTGCTCTTGCTGATCTGAAGCCTGACTTCTTCGAACATCATGTACTGGGACCGAAATGGCGTGCGTTGGTTTTTGGAATTTGTATGTTTCACTCCGTTATTTTGGAGAGGAGGAAATTCGGTCCTCTTGGCTGGAACATTTTGTACGAATTTAATGAGAGCGATCGTGAATGCGGAATCAAGACACTGGATGTGTTTATCGATCGAAAAAAAGCAACTGAGATACCGTGGGAAGCGATTGCATACATAAATGGTGAGATCACATGGGGTGGCCGAGTAACAGACTACTGGGATCAGCGTTGCCTACGGACTATTTTAAAAATATTCTCCTCACCTGTCATTATTGATGTGGATTATCGCTACAGCACTAATCCGGCCTATTATAATCCAAGAAAGAAAACTCTTGAGCAGTACAGAGAATACGTGCAGAGTTTTCCCATTGAAGAAGATCCTGAACTCTTTGGAATGAATCAAAATGCGAATATTGTCTTTCAAACAAAGGAAACAGATTTCTTCATTTACACCTTGCTTCTGGGACAGCCCAAGGTTGCAGAGGATGACAGCCAGGCTGCGGAAAATGAAATTTGTTTGGAAATTATTCAAAAGATACAGGATGTCCTGGTAACGAATATTTCCAGAGAGGAAATGTATCCCGATCTTTCAATTGTAAGTTAACTTGTTGACGCGCAAATGTATATTTCTTTCAATATTATCACTTCCAGCTGGACGATAAAGGACAAGTTCCTTCACTAACCACGGTTCTAATCCAGGAAACCGACCGATATAATATTTTTCTCAAGATAGTTCACGACAGTTTGGTCAACTTGAAGAAAGCCATTAAGGGATTGGTGGTCATGTCTGAGGCCCTAGAAGAAGTATTCCGATCTTTGCTCAATAATATGGTTCCACAGATGTGGACTGCAAAGAGCTTCCTCTCAATCAAACCTCTGCCGAATTATATCGTCGATTTCCAGCGTAGACTGGACTTTGTACTAGATTGGATAAAAAATGGTTCACCACGTTCGTATTGGATCAGTGGTCTGTACTTTCCGCAGTCATTTCTCACAGGGATTTTACAAACCCACGCAAGAAAGCATCGCCTGCCGATTGATTCTCTTAAGATTGATTTTATTGTCACTGATACGGTACTGGTGCAGCAGGATTTCTTTGAAAGGCGACAGCAGGGAAAGGAAGTAAGGTTTTTATTTTAAATTTTAATGTCGTCTTGACGTTTCGCTTAAGGTTCAAGATCTGTTTGGCTCGCTTACAACACCGGATGCTGGAGCAATATCACATGGAATTTTTATTGAAGCAGCCCGTTGGGATGCCAATTCCGGCGGCCTATGTGATGCTCGGGATGGTGAATTGTACTCCCGCTTGCCGGCCATACATTTCATTCCTTGTCTTAAGATGGATCCCGGTAAACGTTATGATGTAAGTTTGAAGCACTATTTTGTGAGATTATCGTCTGAGAGCAAAGTCAATTTTTCAGGCACCACTTTACAAGACTCAACAACGCTCTGGAGTCTTATCAACGACAGGTCATTCGACGAACTTTATTCTGTCAATTTTGTTAGATAGCGAGCAGGCGCCAGACCACTGGATCCTTCGGGGAACTGCTTTGGTGTCAGCGGTATCTGAAAATGATTCTTAATGATGTGTCAACAGTTTTGCCATAATAAAATGTTAAAAGTTAATGAAATACATACATATATAATTTCTTTATAAAAATGTATTTGTTTTTAGCTAAGAAACTTATGATGAGTTTGGTTAAGGAGTAACACTAGCACCTGCTCTAAATCCCATAACCTGTGGCTCGCTTGTCTCACTTCTTCAGTCATGCGAATCGACTTTGCGAACCCTACGTTAGCCAATATAACCAATCGCGATATTACCACATTATGATCCTTTTATAAATCGGACTGCATTTGTGATTTTTTTTTTGACGCATTCAACCAAAGATAATAGAGGCGAAGTGCCTGGCTACACGTTCATGGAAATGAAAGTAATGAATGAAAGTCATTCCCATACACGTCGTGGCTACACACACCAAAAATAATGAAAGCAATTTGAAGAAAGGGGAACGTTGAAGTCTGAAACAAAAAGTGCTTTCTCTTGGCAAGTCGAACATTTTTCTGCTCATAGGTTCCTGTTTTTCGGTACTCTTTCAACGCAAATACCGAATGAAGATTTCTGTCAAAAGTGATACGGTTTGGAGCCGAAACGTTCATGCCCATACCGGAAATTCAACTTGTGAGCAAATTTCGGTGGATTCTTGGTGCAATGTACTTTTTTCTTTCTGACTCAAATAAAATCTAACTGTTTCGTGGACATGACGATCATTCCCGCGAACGCGTATCCAGGTACAAATAGTTACCAAACTTTCCAGTGGAAAACACTCTGCTCACAAGCTAAATTCCAGAAAATTTACGAATTTGCCTATACTATGACATTTTTAAACAAGTATGGGTAAATTCGTCAATTCAAAACGAGTTCATCGTCAACCCACCACTTTTTCCACGTCGCCTCACCGACCGCGCTAACAAACCAAAAACGAAGATGCCGGAAATAGAATCTAATCCAACACGGAAATGGCCAAATTGAAACATCCACCACAGATAGAATGCATCTAGCAAATGCAAGTTAACAATTGTTAACTTTGATGGAGAGATATGTCAAAGTACTTACCACTGATAAATAGGTGCGTCCAGACCAACAAATTTCGAGTGCTGAATTGATTCTTTCTGGGTCACATATTTTTACAACAAAAGCAATGTAAACAAATGGGTTTCGAGGGGTAAGGGAGGCAAGGGTTTGGCATCTCTTTGCTTCTATCATCACTGCATTGAGCCGTCAACGGTCTTCATGGTATGTGTCATTAGCTTGATGCAACAGTGATTATCACATATTGGCGTATTTAATTTTTCTTAATGCAACATTCTTGGGCACACCCCAAAAAGTGATAAAAGTTCAGCAAAGTGAGTATTTGTATTCCAAACTCTATTTAATTTGTTACTCGACTCAATTTTATTAAATTTCTTTTACAAATAAATTTATAATTTTTTTTTGTTTTTTAACTAATCTATTTATTACATCTCAAAAATTCGAAAAAGTACACTACCGCTTTTTAATTAAAACTTGTGTTAAGTTTCTCGTTTTTTTTCTGTGTATTAAGAACAAAGTGTAAATTAATAAATAATAAATTATAAAACGACAACAATTCAATTAAAAATATTTTTTTTTTCAACAAATTGGTTTTAATATTTGGCACATAAATGATTAATACCCGTTGTTCTATTAGAACTGTAAATTAAAAATAAAATTATCACTATATTAAGTTTTTTTGTTTTTTTATAGCAAATAAATTTTTACTTTGCACCTGTTTTGCTTAAACTTAAAGTTTAAATTAAATCTTAAAATTAAATTCTTGTAAATAAATCTCATCTTTAATGCAATGTTAATTTTAATAAAAAAAAAAACACAAAAATACAAATAACCAATTGATACTTGTAAATATAAAAAGCTATGATTTAAATGGTTTTAATATTGCAACAAATTTTATAACTAAGTTCTAACGACTGCGTTTTAAGGTAAATTATAATTGCTACCTACGTGTGCTAAAGTAAATGTTTATAACCACAATTTATTCAGGTAAACTAACGTGGAACTGTTTTATGTTTGTTATGTACTCTTATGTCGATGATTTTTTTTTCAAATGGAACTTAAGTGAATTTTTTATGTTTCTGCTTTTCCGTATGAACCAACCGGCGGGCGGTACATGGCAGGTAACGAATATACCTGTGGTAGATTAAATGCGTACTTTCGTTTGCCTATGTTTTTCATAACATTGTCCATTCGGGTGCCTTCACTGGAATTCAAAGAAAAAATTTAATATTTGTCAGAATGTGAGGTAAAATTAATGGTAATAAAAGAATTATATTTTTAACGTTTTTTTTTTTTTTTTTTTATAATTTGCACGTGCAAAAGGGATTGTTAGCACCCTTATAATGTTATAGTAACACAGCACGGGCGTTAAGGAAATGAGGGATTAGAAGAAAGGATGAGAAACCGATGCACATTGATTTTAAATGTTTGTAAATTGTAATGGTCAGGAAAAACAGAGTGAGACAGAGCATTCCACATTCGTGTTGTACGGCAGAGGAACGAATCCTTAAATTTCACAGTTCGACCGAATATAGGCTTTAGGGTGAACTGATGAGCGTGGCGAGTATTACGGTTGAAGTGTTGAAGGGGAGGAATGCAACTGGCTATTTCGTTTGAGCACTTGTGATGGTAGTATCGATAGAACAACGATAGGCAGGAGACATTACGACGATGACTAAGAGGGTCAAGCGAATTCGCAATATCTCGGTCGCCAATAAGTTTTATCGCGCGTTTTTGAATTCTGTTAAGAAGCTCCAAATATGTAATTGGTGCACCGGACCAGATATGAGCGTTGTACTCAAGTTTTGGGCGAATAAACGCTTTGTAGATTCTAGCCAGATCAGAAGGGGTAAAATATTTCTTGCATCGTATTTACCGGAAATATACAAATAAATCAAATCACATTGAAATGTAGTTTAGTTTTTTTTTTCAAGTCTGGCAAAACTTATCGGTTTTAAGCTACTGGATCGAAAGAAAAAATATATACTATACAGAACCCTTATCCTGCCAGTTCAGATATACGGCATCGAGTGCTGGAAAGCAGGAGTAAAATGATAGTTAATACGGAGCTTTTTCGCGAAAAGCAATGTTTCGGTTGAAATTTGATCATGTGTGCGATGACGGCGAATGGAGGAGAAGATATAACCGCGAACACTAGCTTTGTTCAATGAGGCTGTCCAGCTCAGTGCAAAGCATGTAAACTACAGGTTTTCGTGTTCAATGAGACAAATTTCTGTCCAGCTCATGTTTGCTTTTTGTTTGTATTTTTCTGTTCTACCTTTGATCTGACATTTTTCACAAGTTTGTGCTGCTCTGCCTTGCCTTTTTTCGCATTGAATAAAGCTACTATGAACTAGGTTTGTGGATTAACTAGAAAATAATTGAAGGAAACTAATGTTTCGCGCAGTTTCTGACGTAAAGAAAAAAATCTCCTAGAACTAGGCGCAATTGTGGAATTAAGAATGGAAAATCGTTGCTCCTCGCGATAAACTAACCGAATATATTCTTACGAGGAATCAACTGGAGAACGGAGAAAAAGAATGAAAGATGGAAATAGGATTCAATGGAAATAGTCGTCTTAGGCCACAGAAGTTGGTACATATTTGAGAATCTATTGGCTTGAAAACTCTTTTAGACCCAACCTAGGTCTTATGAAAAGTATGTTAAAAGTATGTAAAGTATATTTGCGTAAATGGAAACGTTTTCAAATACCGAAAAGCAAGCTTATATACATCAGTAATTTATTAGAAAAAAGTGCTTAACTTACCTTCGCATAGTACTTAAAACATTCGGTACACTCTTTGCTGGTAAATGAAACTCTTGCACCAGAACACGACACTGTTCGAGCGTGACAGCCATTCCAGTTCGATCTTTGGCACTTTTGCATGACGTAAATCTAAGCCCAGACACAGACCGACAGATATCTTCAGCCAAGTGAAGAATTTTCATATTTTTCGAAACATTCGATCGTAGCTGCTCCTCCATTAGAAATAGAAAGTTAGACACTGTTTGTGCTGGCAGTACCTGCTCAGTTTTACTCGGTGTATCCGGAGCAGTTAGGTTTAATTTCCGATAACGAGTATGATATTGTTTTATACGTTCAAAGTTATCCCAATTCGAACGATGCTGATCGCGAGTGTAGCCCAGTGTTTCAGCTAGAGTAGCTTTTTCATTGATGCCGATGTTAAAGAAGACTGGTGTCACTTTGAATGTTATCGATTCTCTTGTAGGCAATATGGAATAGACTGTCTCAGGTACTGGCAACGATACGTTGAGTGCGTGTCGCCTTCCGCTAACTCGTGGCATTGGCACCGACAAAGTATCTCTGAAATATGGTTAGTATGGATAGCTATACTTCCATAAATGCGTTAAAACGTACCTTTGAATATTGCTCCTGACAAGAGTAAAACGAACTGTTAAAAGATCTTCGATAGCTACGGACATGTCACCCCACATATCAGTTTCGCCACCATAAAGAGACAGTAGTCCTTCAAAATAGGCCAAAGGACCCAACTCTGCGAGAATTTTTACAAAGTTCTCAGTAATGTTGGTGCCCCATAGCCTAGCCATTAGTCCACTCACCAAAGCTGTCAACTGCAGGAAAATAAATACTCATACTCATCTACTCGCGACATTTTATGAATGCACTTACAGCTTGAGAGAAGCACACATCTCTGCGGTACATGATATCCAGATTCACACTATTCCTTTTCATATCTTGTTGCAACCTCTGTACAGAGTGCATAAGCCTTGCAGTCTTCAATAGTCCATCCATTGCATGGCGTAGCTTTCGCATTGAAGGACGAAGCTCTGAAACCCAGTCTGTGGTCATTGAAAGATCCAACCCTAAAAATTTAAAATTAATTCAAGCACTTTACAATGAAGTAAACGAGTCTCACCATCGGTAAACTTATTTCCTTTCTTTGAACGAAGTTGCATTTCGCCTTCTTCTTCTCCGGGTGGCGCAAGTTCCAAGTTTAAATCCTTACTCGAGCATGCCGCCGCCTCTCGGTCGATAACAGTCGACTCCTGCATGCACTCAGCTTGATTCACTACAACATCCGGTGCGGTATTCGAAATTCCTCCTCGTTTTGCAACATTCTTTGGATGTCTCAAACGTATTGCTGGACTGCCACATCGACCGCAGAGAAATTTGATTTTACTCACCAAACACATAACGCTTGCTTCAATATTTAACTGAGTAAGATCTAACGGTTCTGGTTCCTCAGTCGGACGATAATAGTTTGCCGACGGGCTGCTGCTCATCATTTTTGTGTCTAAGAACCCAACACTCTGACCAATGGCTGTGGAACCTTGCGATGGAACAATGCCATCATCTCCATCGTAGTCCATGGGATTAGCTTCGCCGGGATCTAATTGTATCAGTAAATCATCTAATTGATTGTTATCTCTGGGACTATCATCGAAATGTGAGTCACGGAAGTCCATGTCTGTTTCGAAATTCACCGACACAGGCAGTGATTGGTGAGTGAGTGCAGGGTCTTCTTCTGATTCACTAGCAGACAACTGCTCGCTATAGATTTTCATTGAGTTTTGAATAGAAAAGATCGCGCTGATGTCTGTCATCGAAGGCGATTTCATTCGAAAGTTGTTCGTCAATCCAAACTGTCGCATATGTGTTGGAGTCCGTTGTGGTTTAGGCCAGAGATCCGGCGGAGCGACCACTGGTGTTGCAAAGTCTTCCAATTCGGGCGATTTAAGATCAAGCGCACTTAGTTGTTGGGTTATCTTTTTAAATGGCGACATTGGCTACAAGTGAAAGTGAAATGTTTAAAAGGTCTTTGGCATTCAATACTCGTGCTTACCATTAACACGTTGTCAGGTTCCTCAATAATGCGGTGTTGTTCGATAAATGAAAAGGCTTCTTCCACAAGGCTTGGTTCCCAGATGTTGAGAAGAGTTTTCGTTTTGGTAATCATCTCATTGCACAATGGCATCATTCCTTTGGGATTTTTAGATTTAGCCAAACACAGCAAATGCGACATGATTTCAACGATTTCCTTGCGCAATTGTTTTATAGCTTGTACGGCATCGTTAGCAGTCTGAACTTTACATTCGTTGTCGTCAAATTTAGATGGAGAGTCTTTGATCTGCTGCAGAAGCCTAAATGAAACATTTAAGATTATCTCTATTCGGTTTGGTAGATGAGTGCCTACTTAATTAGGCCTCCTGTCCGTTGTTTTCCAGCATGTCGGGTAAAGGCACCAACAGTCATAATATCCAGCACGCCGGTACGGTTCAACGAATCGTTGTGTGCCCACATGCGTTGCAGATGCAAGTTTACCGGAATAAATTCCAAAGACTCGTCTGTTTTCACTGAGGACTGTTTAAAGAAAGGACCTAGGATGTAAAACAAATTGAGAAAACTGGGGTACATAAAATTTCCCTAAGCTCTCCCATACCATCTTCCTTCACTGTTTGTTGTAAAATCTGCTTAGCTTGTGAATAGTCTTTCAAAAGTTTCAGATGCTTGTCGAGCAATTCGATTTGTCGACGTTTCCACTCCCCACCGAGTTCTCCCATTCCAGATATCTCTTGCAAAAGTTCCTTTTCTCTCATTATCCATATTGATCTAAAGTGAAGTATTTTCTTGAATGCTGTAATTTATTTTAAAATTTTCTTGACTTACAATAGCTGCTGTGGAATAATTAAGCAGTAGCGGCTTTCCATTAGGACTTCTTGAACACTAATATCTCCACCCATGCCGGAATGTAAGCGATAGGTGTGCATCTATTTCAATAAATCTATAAAATTGGTCCCCCCAATATAACTCTAAAAGCACTTACGCGAGGATTAGCGAAAACTTCGGAAATCTTCTCCTGTGCCGGAATAAAGAGCTTAACACCCAATTTCGATGGAAGCGACTGTGATCTTCTATGACCTGTGGATTTTCTATTATGAGATAACTGCACTGTGGGATGATCTATTACAAACCTCTTGGTTGTTGATCGGCTACTTTCGCCGGTGATCTGGGCGGACGTACTTCCGGATCTGGTGCCCAAGATGCAATTGTTATAAAACCAACATCCCCGCTGGCGGATTTGAGAGGGATTCGAAATCTTGTTGCATCCTAACGTGTAACAAATAAGAATTTTAAAAGTTGAGCCTGAGAGTTTAATTTTAGAATAAAAGGAACCTGAATGACTCCCAAGCTTATCTCTGCGAATCCAATAGGCACCGAGGTTTGAGACAGCTTCTCACGTACGTCGTATAAGGTAAATCTAATAAGCGATTCAGGATTTAAATAGTCGCTTGCTCGAAAACACACTGTACATAGGAACTGAGGATTTGCGTTACGTTCCACAATTTCTGTGCGGGCATACTGTCGCCAGCAGCAATCGACACCGTTGCGGATCTGTACAGCAATTAACGGGTTTGGTAAGCGGCCATTTTCGTCATTGGGTAAATTATCACAAGATAGAGCTGACTCACATATTGGAATCTCCAGGAGATCTGCAAGGATATTAAATCAACTTAAAATATGAGTTTTAATTAAACAATAAAAATGTAGCAGAGTTTGCAATATGAGGGAGGCTATCACAATCTCGGAATAAATTGGTACTGGGTAAAGAAGTTTTAAGTGGCAATTCATGTATTTGATTGTGCCAGTACTTCGAACATACAAGGGACACCGACCCAACGTTCATCTATGCAGTGTGCTGTTTCCTAAACTATTCCAAACTTCAACCGGATTTCAGTAACGAGATATTGCTTTTGTGTGACGTTTTCAATCACGTTCATCAGCTGAGAAGGAAGGGTCTCAGAGCTTCTGATTTGGACAATGGAGACAGCTTACCCGGAATCCCAAGTGTTCAGTGACTCATGACATTAGTTGAGAGTACTTTAAATAAGTAAAGTATGTTTGGCAGATGAACACTACCGCATTTTCTTATACATACTTACATTCAGGTGTGAAAACAATATCGAACATTTAACAACGACCCACAACGGTCACGTTCGTGAATTTAGCTATTTTTCATAAGATTTGAGATTCATTTAGTTTAGTAAGGTCATTGGGGGACCGGTCGCTTGTCGTAAAAGGTGATATCGCTTTGGTTATGCCCTTCTAAACTTTTCAGGAGACATTCCTAACTATGACAAAGTCAAAGATGTTGCGAATGCGGTTAGACACTCCAAAAATGCGCAGAGAGGATAGCCTATAAGATATCTAAGATAGCTCATGATTATTATTTTCAAACATATGAGAAGTATTAGAATCTGTACTTCCTATACTCTGACTAAATCCGATTTATTCCATGCATTTTTTTAAGTGAAAAAGTTTGAAAGGTAAACAAAAATTTGGATCAATCAAAATGCCGCGAAACTTGTTCTTCTGGCAGTCACATACGGCTCGCAATCTACAGAGTTTAAACTGATAGCAACTAAAATGTAGATGTCTTGCGGCCATAGCAACGTTTTAAGTTCAAAGGTCCAAGAAGTCTTCACGTCAAAGAACCCATTTTGAACAAATTGAAGAAGGTCCGCAATTGGTATTGTATCGATTTTCTAATAGAAAACTGTACACGAAAACGAAATAAACAGTAAGCTTGAAAAGTTTTTGGAAAACTGGGGGCTAACTATGCACTTCGACAGCGAATCGCAAAATTTGAGATTCATTCAGTTTGCTTCGCGGCGAACATGACAACTATGCACAACAATTACGACTTCCCAAGGCATTTCCACATTTCGTTTAATATTTCCACAAACGTTCCTATTAATCTGCCAAAAAAACTTTTAAATGTGGGACTACTTTATTTTAAAAATTTGTTGTGGATTGTTTGGCTGCCCTCAATACAGGAAAAATATAAAAAATCACACTATTTTTCGCTGTCGTTAATTTTTATTTTATTTTTCCAAATTGACTGACAAATTAATTCATCATCAAAACATCTATCGTATTTGACACCGATAAAATGGCGTTCGCATTTGCATTGTTGCGCGAATGTTATAGAGCGAAGAGCGATAGCTTTCGCTAGCGAACTGAATAGTACCAATATGCGAAATCGGAAAAAATGCGCTTCGTGGCAAAGTGCATAGTTAGCCCCCTGTGTCAATCGTGATTGGTTCGATCTTCTTGACCCGATCACAATAAAGTATCTTGATATGCCACTTCAAAAAAGAGCGAAACAAATATAGTTTTACAAAAAAAACAAACAAAATGTCAGGACGCGGGAGAAATGTAAAATCGGCTTGGGGGTAGTGCATATACATGTAATGCATGTTCTTTGGAAACATTTGGTTAGAATTATTTCGACTATGTAAATAGAAATCGATTCTACAATCGATATTTATTGTTTTTAATAAATATTCCATGTATTCCATTTCAATAAAATACCAAAGAATTGACAGAACTCAAAGTTGAAGTTAGCGGCGATAACAAAAATAGCATACACATGCTCAAAAAGGATAAGAAATTCATGCAAAACTTATTCTTACACTAATTAATTGAAGGAAAATAAACAAAGAACTATTAAAAGGAAATGTTTGAAGCAAATCTAAGCCGACCATTTGAAAATTACTAATAATAATTTACCCATCACAATCGTTATCTACATTGATCTCTAATAAAACAAATGACTAAAGTGTTTCGTTGTTAATGACTTGAATTGATGAACTGTTCTCCAAGAAGAGCTATGCAAGTGAAAGGTGATTTTTTATTTTTTTATTTTTGAATTTGCCAAAGCCAGGTGAAAAATAAAACATGTTAGTTCATAGGGTTATTTTTTTTTTTCAAAAATGTTAACAATTTTATTATTATTATTTTTTTGTTATCTTAGAGAACACATTTAATAAAGAACTTGTAAAAAAAAAATTAACAAAATATTTACACAGCACATCTTTCCACCACACAAAACTTTCAATTCATTATTATTATTTTCAAAGGTAATACGAAAGGTAACCCAAAATAAATTCATTCCAAATTGCATTAACAAGTAAACTGAGCAACTAACTAAATTGAGTATTTTTTTTTGTTTTTTGTTTATTAAAATTGTATAAGATCACCTTCTTCTTTCTTTGCAATGGTTTCTTCCTGAGGTGGAGCAACCGTGGTGCCTCTTTCTATACGGTTACCCATACTTGCAGCTGCTACTTGATCGGCTAAATACTTTATTTGCCGATTTAGGTACGAGTAACTTGCAAGTTGTATGCACTTTACCCACTCTAGCCGATCTTGCGAGGTTCGAGCTGTAATTCGTTGGGGATAACTGCCTTCAAATTCTATAAAAAAAAGATTTAAATGTTTTTGTGTTATTTAAATTAATTGGTTAATGTTTGTATGGAATTACCTAAAATGAAGGCAAAGCCGTCGGGCTCTCTTTCATCAGTTCGAATTAAAGGCCGACAATTTTCGAGAACAATAAGTCCGACTGGTAGAGATGTACTATATTGATCTTTGAGGTAAAATAGGAGATTACCTCGTAATTTGCACCAACGAGGTGAATTCACTGAAAAAAAGTAAATACATTTTGCGTTATGTAAATCTTTGAAATGAGTTGGTGCGGTTAAGTAGAAGTCTATTAAGCTTTGTGGTTAAACAGTTTTTTGAATATTAGCAGCGGCAAAAGCTGAAAGAAATTTATAACTCGTTACATAAAAATACAAATGTTTTTTTGCCTAACAAAATCTACTCAAGACGTAACTTTGTAGGAACTCTAGGTGGAAATGAAATGCGAGTGCTCATGTCAAAATAATAAAACGTACGGCAGTGCTTGAAGACTCAAACATAGAGATGCTCAAATATTTTTAATTAGTATGTTGTTACCACAGATGAGTAATTAAATAGTTAGTCAACTCACCATACCCCTCCTTGAAGCCGCATCAAATTTTTAAAAAATGCCCGCAAAATCCTCTCTTAAATTTTTTATCTGGGAATACGTGTGAACCACAAGGTACAGATCAGACACAGCTCTACGCCTTTTTTTGAGCCAAAAATCCTCTCAGTTGACTATTCGTCTAATTACTCATCTGTGGTTGTTACTCAGATTTCATAAGATTATACATAGCTCCCGAGCTGAGAACAACTCAATTAAATGCAGTGGCAGTTACTTCATATTGCTGTTGTAAAGGTTAATATTTTCCAAGATTCTTTGGATCCAAAATAAATGCTGCTGCTTCTAATCGATTAAAAGAGACATTTCTTTAATTGCATATAAGCATTCTGGACATACAAATTTCTGCCTGACAAGAATAATGGCTAGTGTACATGGCCACACAAATCTACCACGCAGAATAAGTGGGATACACAATACTAACAAGTTTACTGTGAGGAAGGGACAGCACTACCAAACATGCAAAAATATGACACGTATTTTGGTCGGTAATGTTAACTTGAGTGGTAACAGCCGAATGTAGACTGTTTGATATCTGATCTCACTCTTACATCTTTAAAATCATTGACGACAGATATCTCTCTCTAAGCTCGTGCAAAAATGCATGCGTGGCCATGTTAATCGGCCATAAGTGCCTGGCTACACGTTCATGGGAATGAAAGTCATGAAGTTTGTGAAGTATATTTTAGCGAAACAGGTTGAATTGTAAATTTCTTCAACTTAACTACATTTTGACAGCCAGCGCAAGGTCTACTACTTTTCATTACGTTAACTACCTTATCTACCTCAATTACGTAGCAGACGTAACATATGTAGTAATGTCAAGAAAGTGTCATTACTGCCTTTGAATATGACCCATTGAATATGACAACAATATTTGATAGAACAGTTCACAGAGCCAAATGAATTTTTTTAAAACCAAAACACATAAAAAATTCGGTCACAAAATCACCAGGCCCGTCCCTTTACTTACAAATTCGTTATAATTAGTACGAGTCTTTACAATTCTTAGAAAAGAAGTTAGGCAACGGACCTACAACTTCATATTTAAGGTAATAAAAAGTACTTCCTTTTTTACATCCTGAAAAACGTTACTTGTATTGTTTTAACAATTACTGATTGAAATCTAATAAAAATACAACGATAGAGCTCCCTCAGCAGTTTCCGACTTTATTTTATCTCAATTTTATCAAAGATTCGATTAAATACTAACTACGTAAAATTGCATTGCTTTTAAAGCTGACCTATAATTGTCGAAAGTATTCAAAAGTTATTAGTCGTAACTGAACGTAAAGAGACCAAAAGTGCTGTTAATTAAAATCGTTATGTCCAGAAATTCGAGTGGTTTTTTATCCCAGTAACACATTAAGTTTAGTTCGCAGCCTCACCTATTTCATTAGAAGTTTCTCATTCAGAATCAGGTAAAATTGAACGTTCCATCCAATTGCACAATGTATGGAGAAGTCAGGCTTTAGGTCCTCTATAGGCAGTTACGCCAAACCGCACTCTAGGTCGAATGGAAAATCACAAGTTCCAAATTGTGGAATGATTGGAAGTGCTTGTGTCCTGTTATTTGGGAACTTTTAATTTTTCAATCTGTTGATGTGCTAAGTTGCTAGCGAACGTCTCTGAAGAGCTCAATGGAGCATGCGGTTTTCACCATAACGTTTGTGTATAGCTTTTGTCATCAATGGATAAGAACTTAGCTTTTTGAAGCAATTAAATGAGCCCAAATGTGAAAAATAACTTGCTACCATGATAAGCAGTGCAGACCTAATTTTTTGAACATTACGTGCAGAAGCAAAGATTTAGGTGCAATAAAATTTGTAATATATTTAAAGAAATTTATTAGGTTCTTTAGAGAACATATTTGTTGCGAACCTTTTATCTTCAATTGAAATCCGTCACTATAAATGGTTAAGAAGAATTGATATGTGCAAAAAAAGGTTTTTATTTCCTATTACTGTATACTTAATCACCGTCAACAGATTAAAGAATATAATCCTGCATCTGGAATTAAGTAGAAATGACCTAGAAAAAAATTGAATTAAAATAACCGAAACAAAGAAAATATTTACAATAAACGAGTTCATTTCTCTACGAATATTTATTGCTTTACGAAAGTTTTTGTTTAAAACTTTTTTAGAATAATTCAGTTTTTCTTTCAATTTGGCGTCAACCTCAATAGTAGCTATGACGCAACATTATAGTCAGACTCAATGGGTAACAAGCAAAGGATGGATTTATCGGTGTGACATTTGTAGAGGCTGCGGCGATGAAGAGCTATACAAGGATACCCTTCACCATCTATGTATGCCACTACCCGGATCTCTGTCACTTGAGAAAGTTTCTTCTTCCAAGGCATTGAGGAATTGTCAGATGTCTCACTCTCTAATCTTTGCAGGTTTCTGGAGACATCAGCATGGCTTGATAAAATTTAGTAACAACGAGTGGAGGGAAGGAACCACAAATAAGGCCAAAACACCGGCATATATCCCACTGAAGGGCAACACAATGGGTCCACAAGGACCTGAGTGTGGCAGAAAGGAAACTATTCTTCCGTGTCAACCCATCTGACCTAAAGGAACCTATCGGTGTGACTTTATAAAAACAACAAACTTTTTCAAGACTTACATGTGCGCTGGCTTTGGCAATCTATTAGCGTTATGCATTCTCCAAATTAATAACTATTGACCATTGGGGGGGGGGGGGGGGGGGAAACAATGACGGACCGGAATGACCGGAATGTAAGCTGCATTATGCCTTTTTCTACATGAAAAGCGATTTTATGTCAACTGTACGCCTTTTTGAAGTTCTCTTTATTAGTTTTCGAGATATTGCCGGTTTTATAAATTACCGTTAATCGATTTTTTTTTCCAGAAACCGAGTATGCAGAATTTTTGACCCCATCCCAAATATCCTTAGTACAAAAAAAGACAGAAATCCTCGGAACCACTTTCAAGAAAAGCAAATTCATGGAACCGTTTAGCCATTAGGCGCACAGACAGACAGACCGACGGACGGCATTGGCGGACCCACTTTTTTGGACTTCTCTATAGTCGTAATATTATCGCTCATACTCAGTTTGAGTTCGAAATTGACTTATTCAAAACTGGGAGGCTGCAGTCGAAATGTTTTGATCCGCTCTTCCTGATTAGAACCTCATCGGCAATCGGAAGGAAAATTCATCGGAAAATTTCATATCAACCATAAGCGAACTATTAGACTACGGACACTTAACTTTGGTTTTGGGGTCAACAACTAAAGAGACAACAAAACCACCTACTATTGAAGGGATCCCTAAAAATGGAAAGTATATGAGTTTAATCGTCGCATAAGGCAATAAGAGAACAAGCTGCCGACAAATCAACAATCAAATGGCAAACATATATAAAAGCAACTTGAATTAGCTGGAACAAAGTTCTCTTAGAGGAAGTAAAAATGTATGTAGGTACATGTCAGGAAGCATGGAGTATAATTGTTAACTCTCATGAGAAATTAAAAATACACAGCTCTATTAAACTCGATGGTCACAGCGCTGGGGCAGATCGTGTAAAATTAATAAAATGACACAGGTATATAGCCAGCAATTAAATGGCTGACGAGCTAGCAAAAAAAAGGATTCGAATTATGTAATGATTGTGTACTTCACACTGAAATCTCTAAGAACGAGTGGAGTGCAAGATCAGCACGAAGGTCAATACGAGGTACAACCCGGTGTCATAGCGTTATCCGAGATGGCTGGACAATATTATTTACCGCGAGCGTGAAGGAAAGGCCACAAGGGGCAACAACACCGGCTAAACACCAACTTAAGGGTATCGCAATATGTCCATAACGACCAAAGTGGAGCGAGAAAGAGACTCCTCTATTTATGGACATATAAAGCTAACATAACAGCAAACGTTTTGAGCTGTACCAAGCTGTGGATGTATTTAAAAAGGCTTTAGAGCTCTTAACATTGAGAATATGGATAAATGTGCTCCATCAAAATATGCTTTTAGAATCTTAAGTCCAGATTCGAGTCGAAGCGCATGTTACCGTTCACGGGACAGTAAATTATAGTAGGTTGCAGTGTATTGGATAGAAACTCTATGACTCTCGTTGATTTATATATAAAGACCGTTGAAATCAAAACAATTTAAAGCAAACATCTTATTTTGATTGAGTTAAATCGACTTTGTTTAGTCTTTCCATATGCCAAACATGCGTTGGCATCCAGAAAAACCATTATATTATGTAAATAACAAAACGATTGATCCATACAAATAATCCATTACTTTATTTACCATTTAAAATCTGATGACACTTAGCCATCTAATTGGTAAGTGACACACAAAATACATTATAAACGATAAAAAAATGTTTAGATTATCAAAGCCAATAGAGATATTTGTCATAATAGATAACTGTGCAACCGAGTAACTATCATTGGCAGCTTCAAAGCTTTATAAACTTGAATCAATTTTAATCGGCACTGAATTAACCCCCTTGAACCTACTCCAGCTTTCGCTATCTGTCTATCTCTTTATCTAATCTAATTGTAGTCACATACGTACGTAGACTGGCTTATGTAAAATAGCTTAATCATGACGACAAACTGCACAATTACCTACTTGGGTAATTTCAAAATTGATTCGTCACTTGAATGTTCATAATTATTGATGGCGAAGAAGAATGGTCGTGTGACCTTGTGCAAAAGAACAAACGTAATCATAGAATATATGTATATCTTAACGCGTACTTACCTTCGATGCTTCTAAAGAATCCCTCCTGACGTTCGGTAATGAATAGTAGACCTTCCTTTTCAAATAGAGTTGTCGAATTACTGGCCAATGCAATCAATTCTTGTCGGTTAAAGCGCATATTTCCAATTTAAACTGCAGTTAGAAAAAAAAAGTGGTTAAAATAAACACGAATATAAACAGCAGAAAACACTTTGCATAATAAGTTAATAAATGTCGATTTTATATGCCTGCGGTGCCTTCGTCAAAACAATGATTATTCCATTCTTGATATAGGTATCCCTACCTATGTATCTAATTATGGCATGTAACGACATTTGTGAGGTGTGTACACATCCGCCCAGCCAAATTGCCATCGGCTGAGTTTGTCTTCTTGTGAGAGTTGTATGAAAATATGTATTGCATGCTGAGAAAAACTATCCTTATGTCGTGGGTGGCACGCAGTGTCTTGTCGATGGGGAGCCACGTAATTTTTAAAATACTTTTGCGTAATTAAATCAATTTTTTATTTACCTTACGAGACTACTTTTTCGTGGATTATCTATCATCAACAAAACCGATATACTTCACATTTTTTTCACAGTGATACAGTTACTTAGCAGTATTGTGTTATCATCTTCTTATAGGAGGTGAAAGGGATTGAATATAATGTTCACATTAATTTTATTAAACATTAAATGAAGATTATTTATAGTTTATTTACATAGAAAAAGATTAATGAACAATCACAAAACTGCAGAAGCAGAGCATGTCAACGAATGCAGAAAAATTTTCTTCACCATCTGACAGAAAATCGTTTAGTGACATTTCTCTCAATAATATTTGACAACCCGAAAGAGACAAACATTTGATGTTCAGGCGATGAGTAGAGAATGTAAAGTTCTGCGACGTTTTGGCTAATCACTGGGCAATACTCTCCAATTTATATATATGGTCCTCCAAATTACTTCTTTTCTTTTGAAACAGGGCGCAAAACATCGAGTGTAGCTTCGGCTGTGTGGCACGTAGCGCCGTCCTGTTGAAACCAAATGTTGCCAACACCCTCCTCTTCAATTTTTGTGAACAAAAATTCGTTCAACATGGCCCGATAACGATCGCCATTGACTGTAACAGCCACTCCTTGCTCATTTAAAAAAAAATGCAAAATGGCCCAATTATGCCGCAATATTTCCCAGCGTTGTTCAAGCGTATACACAACCATATTCGTTCAGCGGAAGGATAAAACTAATTATCTGTCAAATCAGACATAAGTTAAGTGTTCCCATTCGCAAAAAAAGCCCTAGTTGAAAAAAAAAACGTTAAATGGCGGACCCTATTTATTACCTTCATAAAGAAAGGGCATATCTAGCTTGTTTTTACTTAAATTTATTTGTTGTAAAATATCGCCTGACGACATATGATTTATATTTCCCTCTCAGTTTGAAGGTGTATTACCTTCAAGCAAGGCAATCCATTTAACCTTCTTGTAATAAACAATTTTTTCAATTGAATTATCCATTAATAATCCATACAATTTACCACAGATGAAAGAACACAACTTTTTCTAAATTATTAGATTAAGGCCAGTATTCACCGACGAGTCTCAAACTATGAGATTCGATTCACCAACCTCCATTAAATTTGGCAAGCACATGTTTTAACGACGAATGTTAGTTCAATTGGCTTTGTTTATGTTTTGTAATTTCAAAACAAAATATTTAAGAATTACATTTTAGGCAAATGTATTTTGTTTTGAAGATTTGCTTATTCGCAGGCCTGCAATTTTTCAAACCATTTTAAAAAAGCATTCTTCGAACCGAACTTGGATGGATACTCAAATTTAATGATCCCACCATTTTTTTTGGATGACACAAATGGATTCATTTATACAAATTGTTCAATAGATATTTTCATACTTTTTCCGAATTCAACCACGCAAATGTACTGTACTTATATATTTCAATATTTTCTTACTTTTTAATCAATCGAGATACAGTGGATGAGCTTATATCAAGTTTTTTAGAAATATAAATTTGACTCACTTCATTTTGAAATTTAGTAACTCCTACTTCCTTATGTATAGCTAAGAATATTAAAGCAATTGGAAAATTACCGGTTCAATTTTTGAGTTCCGGTTCCGGTTCAGCGAACTGAATTTTTTGCATTTGTTTTGGACAATACTCTATGTCTGCTAACTTTTTCTAACTAAAGCGTTGAATCACATTTGTGAAGTGGGCTTTCCACGATACATAGAAAAAAAATCTTGAATAAAAACATATCGAAAACAATAATTTTAAATTTACTAAAATCTAAAATTAATATGAGTTTTTGAGAGGCTTCGAACATTATATTTTTGACAATCAATAGTACCCTCTGTGGTTCACATTCATATTTTGCTACTTTTTTCGTGATCGACCACCCAAATTGGGTGTTCATGGGAAAAGGGTTAGAAACGATTATCAGCTGTTTATTGAATTCCATTTCTATCAGTGAAATAATAAAAATAGATCTATAGAAAAGTTTAAATCAGAATTAAGTAATTTTGTTTGTAGAAAAATTCTATAAGTGATTAGCTTTATTCTGATACCGCGTAAAGAAAATATGGTTTATTTAGTCGTCTTAAATTAAGAAAACAAATTGTTCAATGATGGATTTCAATGATAGCTATAACTGGCCCCTTAAGCTTCTAACCATTTATCTTTTCAACTTTATTTTCAAAACGGTATTTTCTACAATGTGAGCGTATTAATAACTGTTTTGCATTTAACCATTTCGGGTTTCTAGGGAGTATATGTTTAAAATTTCAGCTTCTCCATAACTTTTAATGCTCATCATAAAGATATACAACCTTATTAATAATCAAACCCTACTCGCTCGCTACTTTTAAATAAAGAAACACTCACAAAATATGTTCACTTTGAATCACTAGACGCTTCCTCTCAAATGGTTCATGTTTAATTCAGTTATCATATACACCCACCCATTTCCCGATTTTGACATTTCTCTACGAAAATTTTATCAATTTGTATGGGAAAAGAAAAACGCATGATATGAGTAGATAGAAAGATTTTTTTCTAAATCAAAATGTGATATTTCCTATAGTACTTTTCTTGAGAAATACAAGCTATATATGTTAATCACATAATGAACATTATGTACTAATTTATTGATGACAAATTTTATTCCCATTGCCTACTTTCAGGCAAAATTGAATTCATCAAACCAATGGATAGCAATAGCTTACTTGCACTAACTCTCATAACGCTCTTGCTGCTCTCTTAAACAAATTATTCTATTCTTACCATAATAATTCACAATACATGCAGATGCAATCTATACCACTGATTTAAATTTTTTTATTGCTTTTATGAATGCGATCAATGGACAGGGCTACCAAGGTTTAATAAAATATTTTCTATTTCCGTTATTTCTGTTGCGACGTTGACTTCTGTCTTAGATTTTTTGTTACATATAAAGGGTTTTTTATTAAGCCTAATTAAACACACATAAAAGAACGCCAAGGTGACCAAACGCAACATTTTCCAGTGATCAGCATTAAAAGTAATGCCTCAAAAGTTATGAATTCTACCACGCTAAGTGTTTCATCCATTTTTGATATTTTTCTGTTTTTGTTAAGTGGAAGTGTTATACAATATTAAAAAAAAAGCTATGTTAATATGTATGCATCTTTCTTGCATCCAAATATTAAAATAGGACTGAAAGCAGAAGATTTTTGAAAATATTAGCTATATTAGACCGAATGCACCGTTATTTGAAGTGATATATTAACATAACATACAAAAACGTTGAACCTTTACAATGCAGGCTAAGGAAGGCACATGTTGGTCTACATGACAGCGGTAGCACTCAATTTTTAGTCCTTTTGTTAATTTTGTTTATCTGCTGCATGTTGCAAATTAAGATGATACAAAAATATGCTACCAAAGAAGTGTTACTTGAAGCACATATGGGTTTCACCTTACCATTAAAGCATATTCTTTTTTCATAAAATTTCCATAAAAAACAGTGAAAGATCAAGGTTTTCAAGTCACACTAGGAAAACTTGATTCCGATATTCAATTTGCTTCCGATGCAACGTCTTCTTCTTTATTAAGTCTTATATTCTGTTTAAGAATTTTCGTCACCTTATAACCCAAAAAACACGAACAAAAGCTACGATTCTAAATATTGGAAGATAGCAAAATGGCATACCTAACATTCAGCACTCGCACGAACCCAGCACGAAAGATATTATATTTATCCACCCACTTCATTAAAAAATGTTGCAGTCTATAGGTATTAAACGCATCGAAAATTCATAATTTAGTGTCCATGGCTCACCCTAACAGTCGGCATGCCCCACCAGTTGCGAGACACTGTTCTAGGCAGACAGCCAAACAAACCAAACGACGGACAACATCCTGATACCTCATTCATTGATTGATACCAAATTGCAAACGTTTTCTCTTTTATATCACTATGAATACGAAAAAGTTAAAAATGAGAGATGGTAACCCTGCTATCAATATGTACAGATACTGAACGAAAAGAAAATAACAATTACTTGGACAAAGCGAATTTAAGAGAACATTCTGACTGCACTACAGCACAACAACTTGTTGATTTCCCTACTCCCACAGTATGAAAGCTACTTTCCTACAAAACGTTTCGTATTTCTGATCATAAATCTAACAACGCTCTATCGTGTACTTATACGCGTAACCTGTTCGAAGTTTGACAAAAAAGTATTCATTATGTGATGTGCGCTAAAATCTTATCTCTGATGCATTATACATACATATGTATATTCCAATAAACTAGGCTCCATATAGTTGCATAACCATTTTGTGAAAGTGTAATTTAAGATTGCAATTGAAATCATTCAAGGACACGCTCGTTTTTATGTCCTTTTTTTGTACAGTGAAATCCTAAACCATTTAGATTTTGTGAACCCACGTCCAAGAGTTTTATTCTATCTTTCATTTTTGTTAAACCGGTTTCTCAAGTGGATCTGCGAGTTTATGTACCACGGACTGGTATTCTGTACTAGATTCTGTGTACCTTCTTGATTCAATTTCATGTTAAACGCGATAGTTTGTCGTTGATCCTATCGCTTGTCAACTAAAAAGAAAAAGAAGAAGACGCATACAGTTTACCCGCGCGCCGGCCGGTATTTCCAGTGCACAGTGTTCTGATAGTGATTTAATGGTGAAAAACGTTTCGGAATACTTGTGAAGTTGTGATATGATTAAAATTCTCTTAGATATTTATACATCTATCTAACGAAAATAAGTGTGTATCTCTTTTGAGAAACAGGTTGGTGAAAACCCGCATACATTAGAAAAACTAATCAAAACTTAGGCAAACACACTATTATTTGGGATACTTAATACCTACCTGCAGTTGCATATTTTGGATATAGATTGGCAAGACGCTGTTTAAAAAGGTAACACAATCAAATCGCATTTTTCATTCCCAAGATACATGTATTATTGTCAATGCTGACACGTGTAAATTGAGTATAAATGTGTGTGTTGTTCGCAATTTGATGCATGGATGAATTTGTATTAAATAAATTAGACAGACGCAGGCGTTAATTGCTTTATCGGATCCAACGATCGTATCCCTAACAATTAGAAACAGAGTACAGGTGGCTATACGGCACGGTATACTGTATGTAGTGATTGATAACTCAAACACGACTATAGGGTATGGTCCATATATTCTTTCAGGTACATACATCAGATAAGTTATGTAGGTGTGGGTGCGATACAAAAAAACTCATAAAACAGGTAAGCAGATTTTTGGTCTTTGTCAGGTGACATTTAGGTACATATGTAGATGCCTACCTTTTTTTTAAATCATAGGCAAAATTTAGTTAACAAATTAGTTGATTTCAGTCGCACAGTATAAATTGTTAAATCATTCCACATATTCTGAACAAAACTTACCTATTTTGTTTTTTAAACTATGTAGCTGTGTATTCTGATAACGTGCGCGTTAATCTTTTTGAAATAGGTACACTTATGATAAGACGTCATGGTTGTGTCAGAGATGTTGTGTGTGCGATTGAGTGGAAGACAAAATATTTTGGTAAACAGCAAAATAAAATAGGTAGACTTGTTTCTATTTGATTTTGTTGATGTTTTCTTTATGATTTTTCATCAATTTATTCTTCAAAACGTCAAATATTCTTAATTGGGTAACGAAATTGTGTCAATGTCCGAAAAGTGCGCTTATCGATCGACATAGATCTGACAAGTTGATGGGAGCTGTTTTGTGTGTCATTTAGTTATTGACGTCGGAGTGTTCTTACAAAAGGTGACACTTCTGCGAAATTTGATTTTTTTTTACAAATACATAGGCAGATTAGTTTTGACAGATTAACAATTTTCATGAAGCTGATATGTTTTATTGTTTAATTGAGTGGGTGAGAGGCATATCAAAATAGGTAGAGTTCAATAAACTCCGAAGTTCTAAAATCTGGTTAATTATTAAATCTTAACTCTTACTGTTTGAATCGTAATCTTTATAGGGTATAAGGTATTGCTGTTTTACCGGGCCAATTTTAAGTGCGCTCATAAAACCGCAATTGACTATTTGCGATTAGGAAAAGTGATTCGAAATATATATGTACATATCACACAATTGAAATAGAGCTATTAAGTTCTGTGATTAATTGTGTTGAAATTTCTATCCGTTACAGTGAAACTTCCCTTTGACGGAAATCGCACGGGACTGAAACATTTTTCTGTCGAAGGGAATCAATAGTATTTTTAGTCGACACGTATTTTAAGTAGGTATATTGTCTGTTCAAAGGTAAAACTAATTAACTAACAAACCAGACAAAAGTTAATAATTTAATTTAAAGACAGTTTAAGGTCTCAAAATGCCTGCACTTACTAAGTATGATAATTTTGGGCATCCTGTAAAAATTGTAAAAATGACAATTATGCCTCGTTAATTTTTTGCAGTAATTATAGGTACATGAATAATTATATTTAAATTCTTAAAAAAGTCATTTTTTACAAATTTTGTACTTAATGAGTTTTACCTTTGAACCGACGATATGTTATTCAATTATATTAGTCATTTTTAAATACCTACATAGTAGTAATAACAATAAGATCCGACATGAACGTCCTGCTACGATTTATATTTAAATAGGTAGTTATGTTTGCTTATTGCAAACTCTTCTGCAAGTGTCCGCACAATCGTTTGTTTTTTAAACTATTTCTTTAAAATTTTAAAATCGTTGTTAATTCGACATTTTTTGGTGTTGAATCTAAATTTAGGCCCTTATTATGTTTGCATTAAAAAAAAACACAAATGCGACATACATAATTACTGCTTCTAGCCAATTAATGATGTCTTCAAGGGTTCAGTCTTGTATGCAATATTCCATAGTAAAGGGTAAACACACATATTTTGTATCGTTGTATTTCAAAGTTGCAAAAATCGAGAATTTTTTTTATGCTGTTGCAAAAATCCAAAAAAAAAACATAAGGAAAGGCTTGTGTGAACTGTATAATACCCTATCCATATCCCTATATGCCCCAAACAAAACGGCATAAAGAACATAATGAGTCGCCCTTTATTTCCTGTGAAATTTATAACAAAAGCCAATTTTTTGAAAAAAAAAACACCCAAGAAGTTGGCGTAACCAATGTGGGTGCAGTGGATTTGTGGCTAAGTGTGTTGGACCACTAAGCGAGAGGTCCCTGGTTCAAATCCCGACCTGTACCACCTGAAAGTTTTTATTCGCTGCCAAGAGCAAGAAATGTCATGAGAAGCTTCTCAAAAATAAATTTCCCTTCGGAATAGGCCTGTAGGTCCTTCCATTCGTGTCAAAAATATAACTTCGCACACACAGTGGTTGGATAAGCTAGACTTAAGGTCCTGTATGGGCCGTTTACGCCTAATATTTATTTAAAAAAAATATTTTGTTATACATTTTTTTCCGTTTTCTATACAAATTTTTGAAGAAAAGAACGTCCACATAAAGTAGGCGTGGCAAAAAAGGTTCGTTAAGGTTCTAACCCTTTATCTCTTTAACTACAGCTTAAAAACGCTTTTTTCTAAATTGTGGGCATATTTACAAATTACAACAAAAAACTTTTAAGTACCCCAGGTTTCTCGCTCCTCCATCAATCAAATGTTGTAAAGTATTTAGTATTCTCTAGAATATCTTTTAATGTCTTCAACAAATTCTGTATATTGCTATTTCTAACTATTTATGTTAGATTTTTATGTTTAATTTGATTTTGTAATATGTATTATAATATGAAATGTCAAATCCGGAGACGGCAACATTGCCATGTCCGTATTCTTAATTCAAAGATTTGCATCAAATGTATTGAAACAAAGAAATCTATCTATCAAGTCCACTCAATGTACGTAATGTATATAAAAAAAAAGATATATGGAATTTTGAATCTATTTCCATTTTCTAATTAAATTATTTAAAATATCTTCTAAAGCTTTGCTTATTTATTAATGTCCGCCCGTCCCTAAGCGAAATATTGAAAATATTTTTTTAAATCCTCACACTGCAACCCTCAACTTTGAAAGCTAAAGTTGAGAGAATATACATAGGGACACTGTCATCAAAATATCTTTATACAGGTTTCTCATACAGTTTTTCGCCATGCGCTTTTTTGTGCGTATTTGTAAGTAAAATGTTCTTTTCTCCGCTAAATTTCTTAGGAAATAAAAATGAAATAATAAATTTTCAGTTCATATTGTAAAAAAACTATCAAAGGTGTAACAATATTTCCAAACATCCAATGCCCACACCCACTTTGTGTAATAAGTATTCCTATGGTCAGAGTATCACACATTCAGGCCAATTGTTATTCCCGACACTCATTTGCAATGACATCCCAGTTATCAGCTCTTCGGATAAAGCCAATCTGCTTGCTGCTCATTTTGCAGCTAGCTCAACGTTGCCAGATTGTGCTTTATCTCCCCCTGTACTCGAGCGCGTAGAATATTGTGTGGGACCCATCCATTTTTGCACTCGTACAGTGGCAAGAGTTCTTCAAGATCTCAACATACATGAATCCGTTGGTCCAGATGGTAATTCCCTTATCGTTCTGAAGAGCTATTCTTCCACGCTGGCAAAACCACTGCGTAAGCTTTTCTATCTGTCCTATACTTCAGGGCTCTTTCCGAGAAGATGGAAAACAGCATTTGTCCAGCGCGTCCCAAAAAAAGGTGAATCTTCCTTTCCCTCCTCTTACCGACCTATTGCACTTACGTCCCTTCTTTCCAAGGTCATGAAAACGCTGATAAATCGTCAGCTTATGAAATATCTCGAATCCCAAAAACTTCTTAATGACCGGCAGTGCGGTTTTCGCAGCAACAGGTCCACTGGTGATTTGATGTCATATCTAACCGAATTCACCATGGTGGTGAAAGTAAGGTCGTTACGCTTGATATGATCAAAGGCATTTGACAGAGCTTGGCATCAAGCTCTCTTGTCGAAAATGCGTGCATTTGGGATCGATGTTACCCTTCTTCAATGGATTAGAAATTTTCTTTCGGAACGTTCAATTCAAGTTGTTTTGGACGGTTTCAAGTCTGCAACTTACCAAATAAATGCTGGTGTTCCCCAAGGCTCTTTTTCTCATTTAAAAATGATCTTCTTTTTGTTACTTCTAATCCTATTCATTCCTTCGCCGATGATAGTACGTTTTCTTGGCAACGCCCCTCATCTTCGGTCGTTGAACTGGAATGGCAGCGTATGTTAAGCTCATTAAATTCTGACCTTGACGGCATTTTTAATACCCCACTTAATTGAACAGAGTGGAATTTAATGCTTTCAAAATGCAATGCTGTCTGTTGTCATTGAAGCGAAACCCTTATTATCTGCCAGTATCCATGAATGACACATATTTGATGTCGCCAAGAACGTTGCGAAATGTCTAGGCTTCCTTAAGCGATGCAAGAAATATTTCACCCCTTCTGATCTGGCAAAAATGTATAAGGCGTTTATTAGCCCCAAACTTGAGTATAACGCTCATATCTGGTCCGGTGCTCCAATTACATATTTGGAGCTACTTGACAGGATTCAAAAACGTGCGGTAAAACTTATTGGCGATCGATACATCGTGAAATCACTTGACTCTCTTAGTCATCGTCGTAATGTCTCCTGCCTGTCATTGTTTTATCGGCATTTCCACCACAAGTGCTCAAATGAAATAGCTAGATTCGTTTCTTACCGAACAATACGAATGTTGAATGCTCTACCTAAAGGCAACGTGCATCGATGTCTCCCTTTCTCTAATCCTTCATTTCCTTAATGCCCGCACTGTGTCACTTCATCATAAGGGAATCCAAAATCCCTTTAGTGCGCGTACATTATAAAAAAAAAGTTAACTTCTCAATCACGAATTAAGCCAAATGCGCAAATACTCATCGCAATAAGTCAAATTTCATTCCATTTAAATTCGAAATCCTCTGCCTTAACTTAAAAGTGTCTTCAGCAAAAAATTACCATAAATCATGTTTTGCCTTAGTATAAAAAAAACTTTTTGATTTACAAGTTCTTAACAATTAAGGTTCAATGTTGTTATTCGTTATCTGCGGAATAATGTGTCAACACAATTGCATGGGGTTAAGAGATTAATTTAAAAATGACATCTTATTTTATTCACATATATTGCCTTATCGTGGAAGTGGAATATTACAAAGACAGTCGTCGAATAAGGTAAATGATTTACTTTAGGCATTTTTAATGTCACACCTATCAAGTGAATAGCAGAATAGCTTCCTTAAGCTGACAGGTCAAAATTCGTATGAGCTTTTTTGAAGTAAGATATTTTTGAAATCCAAATCGTGAAGTATTGTTTTTATCAAGTCGTCTTAGTGAACTTTTTTTTATACAAAGTTGAGCAGTCCCTATGAACCTAAGCTAACGTCAGTAATACGTTGACGTTGGAAATTCAGGTTTTCAATTCAAATACCTTAGGCGAATGTCATTTATTTCTCCAATGAAATGTGTGCATATTTATTATTTTATGTGATAGATTAAAGTAAAAATAAATTAAAAATTAAAAGCCCTTACCTTACTACATTAAAGATATAGTATAATAGAGCTATGTCAATCGTTCATTTTGGAAGACAGAATCGCTTCAATGACATTCAACTTAAAGAATTGATCTTTTAAAAATATTAAATATGTCAATTAGTCATAATTTTTAGAATTGAAAGTGGGAGGATCTATTGATTGGAATGCAATTGTGTTGAAATTGTAATCATCAATCCTTTCGAGAAACGAATCAGAAATACCGAATGGGCCTGCACAATTTATTGGAAGAGCCAAACCAAACCAATATTGTGATAGCGGGGAATACATCGAGAGACTTTTTGAAAACAATCTTCGTTTATTACCTTACACTTTTCCATCCATCATAATTCATTTTAAGTGAACTTTGAGTAATAAATGGCTTAGTCAACTTTTATTATTAAGCTCCCTTGTAATTCTGAAAAATAAAACGCTTAAACTAAAGCTTTGTTTGTTTCTATTCTTCTTGTTTTTTTACTCTTGTACCCATACAAGGACTATTCGACAACCGGCGATGGGACCGATAAAAAAATAAACACCGGGTAGGGCAGATACCGGATACTTTTTTTTTTTTATAATAAACGCACACTAAAGGAACTTTGTATACCCTTATAATGAAGTAACACAGTGCGGGCATTATGGAAGTGAAGGAATAGGAAAAGGGAGATACCGATGCGCTTTGGTTTTAAATGTCTGTTAACTGTAATGTGAGGGAAAAACAGAGCGTGATAGAGCATTCCACATTCGTATTGTACGGTTAAGGAAGGAATCTTTATATTTCTTAATACGACCAAATATAGGCTTAAAGATAAAGTGATGTGCGGTTGAATTGTTGGAGGGGTGGAATGCAGCAGCTGGCTATTTCGTTAGAGCACTTATGATGCAAGTAACGATAAAATAATGACATTGCGACGGTGACTAAGAGTGTCAAGCGACTTGGCGATTGCCAATAAGTTTTATCGCGCGTTTCCTAATTCTATCAAGTAGCTCCAAATATGACCATTGTACTCCAGTTTTGGGCGAATAAACGCCTTATAAATTGTAGCCAGATCAGAAGCGGTGAAATATTTCTGGCATCGCTTGAGAAAGCCTAGACATTTCGCAGCTTTCCTGGTAACTTCGAATATGTGGTCATTCACTAGTATATACACCTGCCTGTCAACCTTCATCGTGTTTAAGTGGTTAAATGCTTAGCACCGTGTTAAAGTGTATTTAGGTCACGATAGGTTTCGTGTAAAGGGATGCAACATCTCTCATTACAACATCGGTGTTTGAAAATAATGCCGGCGCAAAGTGGTTTGAAAGTGGAAAAAAAATGTTTTTAGAAAGTCATATGAGCTTTTTTAGTTTTATGTCTTAGTACTCTTAGATAACCATGACATATGATTTAATTTTTTAATAAATATTTTATGTAGGTACTTATTTATAAACCCTCAACATTAAACATTTTTTTTTTCAAATTTTGATATCTTTTTTCTGAAGTTCCTTAAAATTGTGTATCTTTATAAATCATTTTATTGGTCTATTCTTGCCTATCTAAAATTAAATAAATAAAAGATAAATCTTAAAATAAGCCTTCCATAAGTAGCCTTAAACATATGTACTACAAAAAATGGTTATGATGAAAATTTTTTGAGTTGTAAAATTAGCTACGCCAAGATACGCATAGTAGTAAAAAATTAAGTGCATATTCTTGCATATTTTGGAGTCATGTTAAAAATTGTGTTACTAAATGAAAAAAAAAAAAAAATAATTGCTTTTGTTTTTTAACCTTAACTTTTAAGGCTTAGTAATGCCTTATAAGAATGTTTAAGCTTCTTACCTTAAACTGTATTTATAAACACAAAAAAAAATAAATAATAAAAAAAAAATTGATTGGAAAAAAAAGTATTTAGAGATTGTGCATTTGTGCAAGGTTTGTAACTCCTTGATCAACCCATAAGTGAGATGGAATATAAATACAAGCAAATAGTGAGTTCAATGGGTTCAATCCCAATTCCTTAGTTTGAACCCATTATGTAGTGAACTTAGGACTGATAGTCGTAATGTAGAAAATCTACGTCCATATTTTGAAAGGGAATACTTCAACTTTACTTCTGGGCAAATAGAAACGGTGATATCCGAAGGACATAAACTTTTTATTTCTCAATTTTCATTTCGATGAACTTCAGTTGTAAAACAGGGTACGGGAACAAGTAATGGAGGCAACAATCGAGAAGGTTCGTTGCCAATTCATCAATACTTCATCACTGGAGTCAGTGAAGACCTAATTTGACGGTTTGCTGTTATTATTGAAGTAATATCATCTTATGAAATAGTAGATTTTTAAAAATATGCAGTGTAAGCGTGAGAAACTGTACAACTTTTTGTTAAGACAAATCATAAAAAATTGTGCATTTCCTATATACGCAGTTTAATTTCGAGAAAATTCAGCCCAACTGCTACGAATGAAGATATGATGCATCGTGTCCTCATATTCTCAGATCCACCCGAACCCTCCTTTAAGCATTAAAAAAAAAAAAAAATACTATTTATTAATGCAAATGCTTTATATATGTTCTAGATATTATTTTGGAAGTATTTGTTTATGGTTATAATATATAGATAGATTATAATATTTTATTCGAAACAAAACGTTCCGACTTTACTCAAAAATTATTTCAGTACAACACCAAAACCACTTAAATTTTAGAAAAATTTAAAAAAAAAAACATTTTTTTAACCAAATTACCAAATAGGTATTATACTAATCTTAACATGTGTGACACATTTAATTAAAATCCTTTAAATAGCTCAGATAAAACAGACGTTTTCCGAGTCTCTCATACAAACCAAAGCAGAGCGTCGTGGTCTTCGAAATAAAGACATATTTCTGAATTCTTCTTACAAGAACTTTGCAAGAACGACCTTCAGAAACTGTTGCAGCATTATTGAGTTTGTTACGAGTATTGTGACATTGCTTATTGTTCTCTTCCAGCTCAATTGTCTAGAAAGGACGCGGTCACTTAGTGTTTAAATTTAATTTTTTTTTCTGAAAAATTCAATCCCTGTCCTAAGAGCGCACAGAATTGGTAATGATGCTTTTTGCTTCCAAGCATATATTCCCATTTTGGTGGGTGTTCATCTCTCTTAAGTAATGGCTGGGGTGCATCGTTGTCTGGCAGTCATTTAAAAAAATTGAAGTTTTTTAAAAAGTAGGGTTAAGTTCTTATTTTGATGGGATTTGGGCGAGTTATACATTGAAAATGGATTTATTTAAAGTTGAATCAAAAACTAACGGCGTATATTTTTCTACTGTTTTTTTTAACGTATAAATCATATCTAAATCGTTGTTGATTTGATGATCACTTTTGTTCACATTCGCTTTTTATTTAAAAACGACAGCACTGGTCTTGCATCCATAAATTAATTTAAATTATTCTTTTGTTTAAAAAGAATCTGCTGTGAAACACGATACTATGTACATAGGTATACATACCTGCTCGTTAGTCTCATTTAATGATTTAAGTTTCATTTTTTATTCCACTTAACCCACCTAAGAGAGGAAGATACATTTATGAATCTTTTATGATCCAATTGAGTGCTGTTTGTCTACTCCATTTTAATGTTATACATACATACCTATACCTGCTACTGTGCGAACAGCTTCTATTGGCTTAATGACGCTCCAAATGAGCTACTGTTGACAAATTGTCAAAAAGGGGGCACCGTGCTGGAATTAAAACAAAGTCTCCCAAAACACACACTTAAAATGTATGTATTTGTTTTTTTGTTTATAATGATAACATTAGCTAATTCAATTTGTTATCATTTTATTTTAAATACTTTTTTACGACTACGCAATAGTTGTGTAAGGCATCTATCTGTAAACAAACATTTTTTACATCAGACAACATTTGAATTAAAGAGAATGTTCCAAATAAACGAATTGAAATTAATACCCACTTCTGCGGCAGACGTGCATCGTATCGCTTTTATGAGATAACTGCTTTCCATGTAAATGACCTGTAATCAAATCAAGAAATAAATACACACATTCTGTTGGCCTGATCGTTTTCGCTGTTGGTCGAGGGTTGTCTTGTCCATGTTCTTACTAATGCATCCATCCAGCCATCCATTGTGAACTGATTAATAATGCGGTAGCGGTAGTTTGACTCTGCTATGAACTGGAGACATCTTTTTTCGACCGATCTCAATGTCGTTCGTCTTGCTCGGTGTCTTAAGTTCTATACATGTTTGGGTATCACAGTTTGTATTACTTGTTGCTTTCCCGCGGATATTGTGCTCGTGTTAATTGATGCATAAAAAAAAACGGAGAATTGCATAAATTCCACTTGTACCGATTTACAATGACAGACGACGAGGCGATCAATCAATGACCTATATATTTAGGAAAGTTGTTTGTATCAAAACATATTAATCAAAGAACGTTGTTAATATCATCGATTAGTTAAGTAAATGGATAATTCAATTGTAATTGGAGAGACAACATTTTTGGCTATTTGGCTTGTGGAAAATGCAACAAACTTCACTTCCCTTTACAACATGGGCAGATGATTCTGAGCTGAGATACAGCTCTTAAAGTTGCGCCCACCGAATCAAAATGTCGGTAGAACAGTCAAAACTCGATTATCCCTGATTCGTTTAACCGGAACACTCTATTAATCTTGGTTTTTGTTGGAAAACTTGTTTGATATTCGCATTCACTCTAATATCCGCAATAGAAACAAAAATATTAACATAAGAAAATGATCAAACTAGTTTACTTGACTTCTTAAAACTAACTGCATTAGTCAGAAACGCAAATTAAAGCAAGGGGCTTATTTCACCTTTCGAGTGTTGTGTTCTAGATTGCTTCTAGATGATTTTCTTCAGTTTTATGTGGATTAAAGTGACGATTGCAGTTAAAACATCACGTCTCAAGTGTGATTAAACCAAAAAAATGTCCAAAATTTAGCAGCTTCAGAAAACCGGCATGATTCCCAAGTTACATAAATTACATATTACAATTTACTTTGTCCAGAAAACCATATTTGTTTAATTATATCGTCGTTTCTAAATTTCTTCAGAGCAAGGTGCCATGGACGAAGTTTCAGAAATCATGAACTATGCAAAGGATTTTGATGTCAACGAAATTAGAAATTGGTCTATGAAATTATTGACTTGATAAATATTAAATCTGACCATGACACTGAAGCTCTTTCTGATGAGTCACATTGTACATTTTGAAGTTTCTTAAGAGAGTCTAACTGTCCTGGAATAACTCCCAAGGATTGTGTTAACGAAAATTTACAAAAAAACGAAGAGTAAAATTCCTTCGGAAGACAATACTGCATGATTTTTTATCTCTCATGTATGCATTAGTATACTAAAGAGAAAGTTATTGAGATCGTGCGGAAATTTCGAACTCAAACTCAGTACGACTATAGAGAAGTCCAAAAAAGTGGGTCCGCCAATGCCGTCCGTCGGTCTGTCTGTCCGGGCGCCGTATGGCGAAACGGTTCGACGGATTTGCTTTAAAGTTCGTATATAAGGTTCTCGGGGTTACATCTCAGGGCATCTTTTCATTTTTTGATTTATCGTTGAAATTACTGTATCTGCCATACAATTTTTTTGTTGAAATTACTTACCAATATTTTTCTAGAAAATGGTGCTAAGGATTTGTTTTTGTTTCTACTAAGGATACCTTGAATGAGGCCCAAAATACTGCATACGCAGATTTTGGAAAAAAAAATCGATTAACGGTAATTTATAAAACCGCCAATATCTCGAAAACTAACAAAGCGAACTCCAAACAATTTTACTATTTTTTATACTATTAAGTCGAACCAATTTGTATACTTTTGAAATAATTTTTTTTTTATATATCGATTTTCTTAAATTTAAATTAAATTCGTTTTCTCAAAAACGACGGCTACAACGATTTTGAAATTTTTTTGTATTTCGAAAAATTATGTTAAAAGTATCCAATATGCAAAATTACATCAAAATCGTAGAGACAGTTTTTGAGAAAATCAAAATTTTCAAAACCTAAAAAGCGCTTCAAATAAATTTGTCACCATTTCAATCATTTTCGATTCATTTTGCGATTCAAAAACGCATCTCAGTACCGAGAAAGTTTCGTATGACGCAGTCGTACACTTTATTTTTTAATTATTATGATTTTGTTTTTAATTTCTTTAACCAACTTTGTAAAAACTTAAATATGTTTGGAGTACCCACATAGTTTTTATTTTTGTTACTCGTCTCATTGTTAACTTGAATAATAAAACGTTTGTTATAGTTTTTTTTTGTTTTTTTATGGGATAAAAAAAGGAGCCGAATATTATATGAGTTTTTCATATTTCAAAAAAAAAAATCTATTAATAGGTTATTTCGATTCTCCGCGATGAGCTCGGTCCCGACCGTTCCGGAAAATCGAGTTTTAACTGTAATTTTCAAACATGGTTCGTTCGATAGCTCCACCATAATGAAAAGGCAACATCTTAGCCAAAAAAACCTCAAAAACAAAAATTAGGTGTCCTACAATATAATTTCAATGCCAACGTTTCATATCATATGTTAGGTATTCTGCTCAATATGTGTTTCTCTATAAAGAAATATTTTCGTCGTAAACGGCGCATACATTACCTAAAGCCTAGCTTCTTCAACCATTGTGGTGCGAAGATATATTTTTTTAAGCGAATGGAGAAATCTACAGTTAAATTCCGCTTCTCATGACATTTCGTACTCTTGGATATTTGTTAGACGTTTGTAAGAGGTGACACAAATGGAACGGGAAATTATATTTGGGAAGCTTTTAGATATAACTCGTGCTATGCTTTTTGTTTGCTTTTTTAACTCGCATAATTTTTTTAATTCTTCTAAGCTTAATTTCCACCTTTATTCATCACATTTCCAGGTGATTTCTCACAGGGCTGCTAAAGTCGACCTGAGGCTCTTCTGCCTTCAATCCTTAACATCTAGGTCGGGTGTCGATCGGAATTATTTCAGCTATAACGAAGGTCGTTTCGTCCGAGCTTTGGTCACCCATGTTCTTATATTTATCTAGATGCTCCCAAAAACAGCTATGTCAAAAACTGTGACAGGTAGAAGTTAACTTTCCCATTCTTCGCACTGGTCCTCTCTTCTATGCCGTGAATTAGCATATACGTCTATCTTTTTTAAGATACAGTTTTCAACCTATGCCTTGATTCTACGTGTTTATAAAGTCGATTATTGGTTCCCTCTTTTCTGGCTGGTTCACACCGAGAGCCACACTGATCGTTCCTTCTTATACCATTCTGAATCTTCAAGACTCAATTCTATATTGTACCGAGTTATTTTTTCTCATGTAGGTTTTTCGATGCAGTGCAGACGCCCATAATGACACTATTGCCGTTGTTGCTACCGCGATGATAACAATGCTTTCAGTGTATCCAATTATGTCTACCTTGGTATTTTTCATGTGCTGTGGTACATTATGTTTAATGGAACTGGGCCTGACACTGCACATGTTTTGCTCCAAACTGATCGGGGTTCCGACACTGTCGCGGTTTTGGTAAACGTTTATTTCCCACTCAAACCTCTCGGTATTATTTCAAATTCTAAAAGTACAACAGTTTATAACCACGAATTTGAACACTCAATAAATAATAAACATGGCATAAGATCTAAAAATAAAACTAATCGAAGCTAGCTTAACCTTCCTCAACCTTCCCAAACAGACGACGCGACGTGAAGACTTTCGCAATTGATTTAATTTGAATATTCAAATTTACACCAAATTTTTAACCTTATATGAAAAAAGTGTCATTATCTTTATTGGAATTTATTAAAAGGTATATTGTCAATATTGCAAGGTCACCTTTATGCAAAAAAAAAAATAAAATAAAAAACACGGAAAAATGAATTATTCTGTGTTTACAATTTATTTGGGTCATTTAAATCGTTAACAAAAGACGCAGGTACTTAATTTAATAAAGTTGCTTTTGACACGGAATGCGGAATTATTGAATAGATTTGACATCTCAGCGAATTTAGGTCTCTGATTGGGTTTTTCTTTGTTTTGTTTGGTTTAGTTTATGTACCCTTAAATTAACATTAATTACTGTGTTATATTGACTTTTAAATGTCGTCCAATTAGCTAGCTCAAATTCACACACCAAATTGTGGTTTGATGTGTTTGATTTTTTTTACAGATATATTTAGCATATTTGGGAGACTTTGGCACCGTGGGATGTTTCCGATGTCTAAGGTTAGGCCAGCTGATTTATTATGTCCAAAAACTGGTAAAGAAGTGCAGATTGTATTGTTTTGGAAAAACCCAATGATTTTGAAGGTTTGCTAGTTTAGTTCGAATTTGACAACTTTTTCTTTCTCTGGGTATACAAGAAGAATTTGTTTTGGAACATTTTAAACGCAGAATCAATACACACTTATCTGGAAGTATGTTCGGGATTCTTTTTTTTATATTATATGCTTAGGCATAGTTCAATATTGACATTTTTAAGTACAAAACTAATATATATTTGTTAAATTGTTCTTAATATTTTTTTTACTTTATCTTCTTTAAGGTTGAAATCCAGCATATGATTATATTTATTGAAATTCCTCGTCAGGTTGTTTATGGGTCCGCTGCTACCATAGTTACATCTAGACGTACTGGTACACAAATTCCGGTTTCCATATTGTTATCGCTCTGGGGTTAATTTTTATTTATTTAAGAACATAGGTGAAGTTTATGTTACCGGTCAGAACAAAGAACACAAAAAGAGCGTTAGATATCTCTCTTCTTTTTTGCTTCTGTATGCTTTCAATTCTATCCCAGATTCATACCCAGGACACCACACAGGACTACGGACTACGGACTACAAGAGAACAATAAAGGCTTTTTGTTACATAAGGGTCTTTGAATTCTTTTGAAAATCGTTTTATGACTCCCAATCGGATTATTGCCTTGCTCACTATAATATCTAAATGAAAGTTAAAGTCCAGATGTCAAAGATAACTGCAATATCTTTAAAGCGTTCTACATTTGTAACCACTTCGCCAATACAATAAAATAAGTAGGTTGACTAAAGTTGTGACGCCTCGTGAATGTCATTTATTTACACCATTCCTACATAATATCAATATGATGCTGTAAGAAGATATATCCTTGTGGGTAGATACATAAATAGATTAAGCACCGGGAGAGCCGATGCATGGGGCTCTGGCACTGCGACTCCAAATGGAGCCTATTGTTCCTTCCCTGGAGGGGTCCTAGAGGAATGGTTTAACTCCGGAGGAAGTCAGGAAGACAAGAATCTTCCCTGGGTGTAAGGTAGTAAGGTTTGCTGGTGAGATGATTTCCTCACCGAAGATGTTCTTCATGAGACAAAAGAGAACCGGATAGTCCATGAGTATGTGAAGAGAGCTAACAGTCATCGGCAAATAGTAAAATCTTAGCATAACTAACACGAAGACATAGGTCATTAATGAACAACAGGAACAAACGTGGGCCAGAGTGACTACCTTGAGGGACACCAGAATAAACAACTATATTTTTCGACAAAGAAGTTTTAAACTTCATCTTTTGTGACCCGATTACTTAAATAAGAAGAAATCCATTTCAAGATCCATTTTAGGGAATTTATATAATTCAAATCATTTAGGAGATGAATTCAACTTTAAAATAATTACTGAGTTCTTGACTTATTTCGATTTAGTTTTGGTTGGTTCTTATACCTTATTTAAAATTATATTCTATTCAGTTTTTATTAATAGCTATCGGCACGTCCTGATGCAGAGGACTGTGGACTCGTAGCTCGTTTTGTTCTTCACTGAATTTAAGGGCTTGATGTTTAAGCTAGAAGGTTAACGTTTAGAATACATACTTTCTAAAGCCCTTCCCCACGTCCTTTGATTATATTCGGATTCTAAATCGTAGCTTTTAATGAGGCTTTAAAATTGCTGGGAATGCAAGAGGAGAGCGAAATAATTCCTAATTTCTTCCTACTGCTCTTTTTCTGTTCACTTTTTCATTTAGCGTGCCTTACCTTTAACTTATTTTTGTACTTTTTACTATTTAAGAAGTATAGTTAAATATTCATTTGGAAAAACTATGTTAAAAGTTGCGTCCATGTATCGCATGCCTGCACGCATGAATGCGCGAACGATATTTACAACGCTGTATCAGAGCTGCAAATATCCCTACATTCTCGGACGGAAAGAATAGCTAGCTATAAATGCACTTAGATCACATACTGTTGACTCCAAATAAGGCATGGATTACTTCAACACCCTTCTGATATTGCCATTGTCCGTTGTGCCATTGATTTTTGTTATGAAATATCACAAATAAGTTTTATTCGACTATTTAGAAAATATTCGGTAGCTTTTGCGTGACTTTGAAATTCTTGCAAATTTGAGAAGTGGCGAAAAGATTCCTTTAGAGTTTAAAAGACGACAGACGGTTTGAAAATGGACTGTGGAGTAGGTACGGGTGTATTCCATTAGTCTCGAAACATCTCAAAACTAATACTACCGTATACGGTCAGTTTGTTTCAGGCGGAACTACTTACTATTCGCGAGGCCTGCTGCCAAATCAAAGTACACAAAACCCGAAGCAAAAGCTAGGCATTCTCAATGAATGGAACCTGAGAATTAGTGTTAGAATGGCGTTGATAAGATTCAAGGTTGAAGTGCAGTCCCTATCGCATCGGCGAGTCAGAAGCTTAAAAAAAACTCACCCTGACTTGGGTTTCAGGGCATAGCAATTTTTATTGACAACATGCCCACGACCTGGCCAGACAAGGGAACCAATTCGTGTTCAGCTAGGAGCAGTTAATCGTCTTAAAATTCTATATCGAAAGCCAACTTCAGATTGAGAAGACTGACAAACTGCGCCGTATCCAGAAAGATGTGGAAAACTACAGAAGACAAAAAAGGATTTCTATAGACAACGCGAAATGAAATTGCCAGAGTAACGTCCATTATCACGGGTCACGTGGTCTATATGAGACAATGCGGTGCCAACTGGGTATCCTACAAAATGCGCAATGCCACAGGTGTGCGACTCTTATTTACAACCTATGCGCCCTTCCGGAATTATCATTGAGAAAACGTTTCATTGACTCTCCCGACGAGTTATAAAGGTAGATATTAGGGATCTAATCAATTCTTGAGACTTCCACTACCAAACTTTAACACTTTACTTACTTTAAACTACCTAAAAGTTGCGTTCGAAAACGCATTTAAAAGGTTTTGAAGGTTCAATTGGACTTATATATATCGCAACGAAACGCTCCCCTAAAACTACCTTCGAGCATAATAGAAGACTAATGGAATTTTTTCTTATCTTTTCTTGCACTCGTAACGTGCGTCGTCCTCATGAGGCTATCCAAATACTTAATCACAAGTGCTTAATAAAACTTACAGTCGCAAATAGATACCAAAAGGAACAATGGGCCACTGAAATTGCACACTGTACAAACAACACTTTAAGTAGTAAATTAACGTAGCCCAGAAAATATAAGCGAACTCTGTCAAGGTACATCTCTCAAATGTGCATTTGAATTTCAGTTCTAAAAGCAATTTCTGGCGAAAGTGTCTGCCGCAATTTTTTTCTAAATTGTCCGCACAATTTTCGAACTACATTTATGGAAACGAGACCAATGCCACAACACCACGCGATATCAAATATGTACTTGGATCACGGTTCAGCAATTTAAGCTCGATTTTAAATTGCTACAATTGAAAGCAATTGTGGAGTACAACGCACAGAGGTGGATAATATGCTAATCGCGATCTTCTCATGCCATTTTGTGCTTCAATAGACTAGAAATACTTGTTCATAGCATAAATTTATAGATTCCCCCGAGTGCACTTACATTAGAAGTTGATTTCTTGTAGACAATAATGACAGAAAGAGTCTTATGTGTTATTAGAACAATTAATATCATATTCCTTTGTACGTATGAGTGCATAGTAAAGAAAGTAGTAACTGATAGCTAATCAAGACAAATATTATATTTAATGGACAAAATTGGACACCGTTTCTTTGTAAGGCACTTGAGAAATATTATCATTTTAATAGCAACTATTTGCTTAAGATAATAAAAAATCGGGTTGATTCATATTGTGAATAATAATTGGCCAACCGAACTTGCCTTCGGAATTTCTTAAAGAAAAATAAAAATAAACAATATTTTGGAAAAGTTAATATTTAACAGCTTAAGTACCATTAACCTTATCAAGCTTGTAGGTTAGATAAAATTTAAATTTCATGTTTTCTGTTTTTAGTTTTTCCAATCCAATCGATAAATTGGGTACGGTATTTTTTTGTAAGTCAAGGCAATCAGTGGATTTGTAATATTTGATAAGAATGAACCTACTTAAAATCACAGTTTCATAGAAATATGAATAACGAAATCATAATCTTAGATACGCATTTTTTATATATTTCAGTCGTTAAATTGGTTTCTTGTTTTCTTTTTTTTTTCAATATGATAAGATTGGTAAACCCCAAACTTTCGGTTGAATACCAATTAAATTAGTTACCTGGGTCAAGAATTATTTTGTTTGGCGCTTAGTAAACTAACCAAAATCATAGAAACTATTTGAGGCTATTAGGTTCTAGCAGAAAAAGTAAAGACACATGCTTTTTCAAGGGCAATTCGAGGGGGTATACTTTTTTACGAACGCTACAGTCCGGGGTGGACCTGGGCCTCTACTAATAAGCGTCTTAAATTAGCGCAGTCTTTGGCTTTGACAGTAGATGCAGGGGTGCAGTGGCTTAGTGGTTAAGTACGTTAGACCACTAAGCGAGAGGTCGCCGGTTCAAATCCCGACCTTTTCCACCTGAAAAGTTTTTATTCGCCACCAGAAATTATTTTGTGAGTTTCAGACTTGAAAAAGTCAAAAACCACTTGTATTGAACAGCCTGAAAGGCAATTGCTTGGATTCATTGAAGAAGGGCATCATCGATCATAAATGCACGCATTTTCGACAAAAGAGCTTGATGTCAAACTCCGTAAAATGCTTTTTGAATATCCAAAATTACTTTCACCACCAAGGTGAATAGAATGGTTCCACTCGTCGCAACGCGTCGATTAGATATGTTATCAAATCACCAGTGTTGCTGCGAAAACCGTAGTAAGTTTTCGGCATTCAAAATATTTTATAAGCTGATGATTCATCAGCGTTTCCATGACCTTGGAAATTAATGTAGTTAGTGGCTTATTTTGGGACGGGCTTGACAAATGCTGTTTTCCATCTTCTCGCAAAAAGCCCTGGAGAATAGGGCAGAAAGAAAAGCTTACGCAGTGGTTTTGCCAGCGTAGAAGAACTATAGGGAAAATACCATCTGGACCAGCGAATTTGTGTATGTTAAGATCTTGTAGTTCTCTTGACACTGTAGTGCGGACGTGAATTTGTCCCATGGAGTGTTCTATGCGCTCGAGTACAGGAGGAGATAAAGCGCAATATGGGGCGTTTAGCTAGCCGCATCTATAGAGATGAGCTATACTAGCTAGTTTTGGCATCCCTGCCAAACTCGTCCGTCTGTGCAGAATGACGATGAAGAAAGCTCTTCCTGCATCAAGGCCGGTAAAGACTTAACCGAGATCTTTGATGTCACCTTATTGATTTTGAAGAACACAGGGAGCTGCCACTGGTGCATTTGCGAGTATATTCTTCTTCTGGTTTACATTACTCATCTTAAAGTAAAGACTTCAAAATTTAAGTTAGGTTCACTAAATTCTGATTTTATTGCCATGCTTGAGTGCTAAAACTCCGATAGAGTGAAAATTTATGCTTTCGAAACGGAATGTTGTCTTCAGCCATTGAAGCGGAATCTCAATACTATGCCACTATCTATAGTTGTCACTTGCATTCCTAAAACCGAAAGACTTGAAATGATCAGTACGTCTGTTAATAACTTAAAGGATGCAATTTCAATTACAATTTCACCACATTCAGGCATTTATGAACCTACCACGTTGGGCCAGTGCATCAACTTCATATTTGGAGCTACTTGATCGGATTAAAAAAAAACCGGGGATAAAACTAATCGCTGACCAAAACATCACGAAATCGTGAAAGACGATAAAAATGCAAAAGTTGATGGTGCAACATTTTAAAAAGAGATTTCCGGTGAAGAAGAAAGCTTGATTGAATATCAATATTGAATGTAGGGATCCTTAGAAGGCCACATCTTCAACTGCAAAAGAGACACAGGTCTTAAATTATCGTATTTCTTCGATGCAAGTATTTCGTCGAGAAGAAGCTGTAGTATTATTTTGAGCACCAACGGCTAACGATTTTGAAGTCCTCATGTACGTAGCTTTAAGATCTTAGACGAAACCCTTTCTCTAAACTCTACAGTAGTCCCAGACTGTCGATCGTCTGTCTCTTCAGGAGACGGCGAAGCAGTTTAATATTCATTAACGGATACGAGGACTATAAGGGAAACATATGTTCCCGAGCGAGTTGGGAGTCGTTTTACTCTCAAATGAAAAGGCACAATTACGTATACCGATCGGTGCTGGTTAACCTTTGCTAAGGCTGGCTGCAAGTGAGAAAACGAACATTTGGTTTCAAAACGAATCTCGAAGAAGACAGCAAAAGAGTACTACAATATAAGTAGGCGTCACACGGTACACTTTTCCAACAAGACATGGTGCATTCTCAAACAACTTTTACAGAAGCTGCAATGACGAAGAGGAAAGGGAAATGATCTATCCCCTACTTTGTACATGCTCGGCACATTTCAGAAAAAGAAAGCTTCAACTCGGAGTGAAGGTTTTCTATAAGGTCCACTCTATGGAGTTGAAGGTTATTTTGGGATGGCGGTTTTGAAAAACCCAATTATCATTATACTATCACAACATTTGACTTGGTTGCTGAAGTTTGTTCACATCCTTATAAGCAGAGCATGCATGAGGACATAAAAATCAAGAGCTGTACAAGCCTCCAAAAACTACATAGGCCAGAGTGTGTTTACCGTGGAGATTGTTTGTTGGTTTGTAGAAAACCGGCGTAGAGTAATCCCTCATATAAATGGCGTGTGCTTAAAAAAAATAACTCTCTTGACAGTTGAATCAATTCTACAGAAAATCTAAATCCTTACAGCACTAAAATTCTATAATGCCTCATTGCACTTTTTATTTATGAATGACGTGTATTGCTGTTCCACTTTGGGCATTAAATTTGCACTGCCATTGTTATTAGCCCTGTTACCTATAACCACATGTATATAGCTTTTCCTTAGGTTTTCTGCATAAAATTTAAGTCACCTACGTTCGACCAGACCTTATTTAGTAAAAATTTGTTTTATAATTATAAAATCATCGTAATTCGACTCCAACACATTTTAACAAATTCGATCTTATTTTCAGCGCCCGTTATGCAGGTTGGAAACATGTCCTTATAACTAGATAGTAATTGCTGCCGTGGATTCAATATCTCTCTTAGAACTTAATTTATGCTTTAATTGACCGAGTCCAAATCCTGCAACAAAATGGCTGCCAAACAAGAACAAGATGTCGTTGACCGAGTAAAAAACGGTGATAATGAAAAATTTAATCAAAAATTAGATGGTAGTGAAACACTGCCACTCACTAGAGATAAAACGAAAACAGATGATGATTCAATGGATCCGGAATCTGGTAAAACACGAAATGGTAAGATAACTAAATATTTTAAGCTCCCAGTATCTTTATTATGTATAACTTATTTTCTATTTAAATTTGCGGCAAACTTATTGAGTTGAGTCAGTAACATTTTGATTGATTGATAAAATAATAAATGAACATTGATTTCATTAGAAGTGTTGTAATCAATTCCATTGTGTTGCTATGATGAATAACTCAATTATATGTCAAACAAGTAAAGTGTAGGTATACTATTTATAGTACAATTGCACTATGTATAAACATAGATAGGGGAAGATATATTGCACGTCTGAGATATATCGCTCATTTTCTTTTGGTTTTGTTTTAGTTGTTTTACTAGTAGGTTGTATGTGGTTGTTGTAGTAGTAGTTATTTTACTTAAAAGAAATAATTCTTGTACAAAATTAATTGGCTTTTTGTAATTTAAAATTAAGATTGTTTCGTATATCTTTCAAATATTAACGTACTTATTTACCTCACGAGCTCCCGGGCTTATTAAGAGCAAGCGCTCTGTCAACCGCGATGGCTTGGTCTATGAAACGGGTGTTCGGTCTTCCTTGTCGTCTCAAACATGGCTGGGTTTTGTTTGTGGAGCACACTTTGTCATTCGAGTCAGGAGTGTTGAACCCAATTCTTTATTCTTAGCCGGATCTCCATTAAGTTGTCATTCGAGGAGTTGATTTAGTCTTGTGCGCAATCAAATCAAGACCAACTAACTTCGACAAATTGGAAGCGTCTAATGCCGAACCTATCATCCGCATATCTCAGTAGCTTAACGTATCTGTTGATAGATAGTCTTCGACTATAGTGAAGGCTATCACTCGCAACATTGGCCAGAGTGATAGCTATGGATGTGTTAAAAGACATAAGGGTGAGCTGGCTAACCCTTGCCAACAACATCTGGCATGTCTAAGGTTTATTAACGAACCGGTATCTGAGATTGATGTAGGGAAATAACATTTCGTTAAGGGTAAGATAGTTTTAGAATAGAATAGAATTAAGTTAGAATAGGTATAGCTAGGAGTTAGCTTTACCATTTAGATTTTCCATTGTTTAACGAACTGTGTGGCATGTGGTACCGTCTTGATGAAACCACCTGTCAACCAAGATCAACTCAGCCAAATTCTTCCACGGTCGTCTTTGATGAAAAATGGACCGATAATGCCACCAGCCCTTAAACCACACCAAACCGTCGCTTTTTTGGGATGCATCGGTAATTCTTGTATGGCATGTGGCTTTTCATCACTCCATATGTGACAGTTTTGCTAGTTCACGTATCCGTTGACCCATAAATGAGCCTCATCGCTGAAAACAATTTTTCGATACAACTATAATAATTTGCAATAGTTGTCCGTTTGTAAGTCTTTCCATGATAAAATGGCAGAGTATACTGAAAACTTTTCACTTTGACAGATGACGTTTGGACGCCATTACTAACCAGCGCTGACAACCTGGCAAAACTTAACTCTTAAAAAATTACCCGTTATTAAGTTTCCAGCAAAGTTTTTTTATCCAAGATTATACGCAGATATTTTGCTGGAGGCAGGAAGGGGCAGTAGTAGGGATTTTGTACAACCTAGTGAAAATGAAAAGTTCGGTTTTATGAGGGTTAATCCCCAGCCCGCAACGGCCTGTCCAGCGTGTAAGCCGTCATCAAACGTCATCTGCATAAGCAATCAATCCACAGCCCCCTTCGAGAGCTATAAGCAGCTCGTTCACCACTCCTTCCCAGAGGGTATAGGAGCCCACACTGAGGGGTTCCTCTACAGACAAATCTTCTGGCAGATGACACACCCGGCTTTGAGTTTATTATCCTACTTGTGATCAGAAGCTTTATCAACTCTCCAAATACGGCAACTACCTTTAAACATGAAAGTGCAGTTGTGATCGCAGATGTCTTGACATTGTAAAAAGCGCGATCTATGTTTGTTCAAGAAGGCTACCATTGTATACTCTTTGTGATAAGGAGAATATTCGATGCTGCGGTTTAACGTGGAATGTGGACCAGTTCCAAACAACTCTTCATAATTACCTCTAGCGTTGGTAGACTGAAAACGTGATTGGAATGCGGATTACAGTCTGTCGTTCGCTTATCGGCTCGTCGAATCTCATCTTACTATATGCATCCTTTTATGGCAACTGTAATAAATGTCTCTGGCTTATAACGTATCTCATTGATTCCTTCTTTTAAGCAGCACCTTGGGTATATAGCGTTCGTACGATTCCGGGTGCATACTCTTAAATCATTGTCCCTTGTCGTTTTGGGCCTTTACCTTTAAAGGGAGAGTCCATTTCCGAGGCTGGAGTCTCTCTCACAACACACGTGATGACCCCCAACCAGAACAGCCAGATCCAAACTAATATTCGGATAGCTTGTCAGTAATTTACTATAGGAAAGCGAGCGCTGCCATTGTCCCATAATGGCTCATCCGTCATAATCTCTTTTTTAACACCCTGATGACCTCAGCCCTTAGTGACCTTAGCTCCAAATATGTCAAAGAAGCTAACGTAAGGTTACTGCTATCATGACCATTCGCGACACCATTGATCTGAGGTGCCCATACAGACTTTAGAGACTATTTTTGCTGTTGCTTTTTTTGTTTTCTGTTTAACGGTGGTCTTTGTGGGCACTGTACGAAAAGAAAAAAATAGATTTCTTCTCAATTCTTTTAAAGTCTCAATTAGTGCAAAGTAATTTATTTTATATTTCACTCCACCATTCTTAATAAATTAATTAAATACGATCGGAGCAGATCACTGTCAAATGGAAAACACTACTTATCTGATTCGCGATCGAACCAACGAACCTTTTAAGCCGACTAAACGCCTTTAATTAATAAAATACTTAAATTAAGACATTTCAAAAAGCGTTATAATTTAAATAAATCAATTATCCCCCATTCATCAGTTCTATTCCACATTTTGGTAAGTAATAATTGATTCGACCGCTTGTACACAATTAATCAATCATTAAGCCAAACGTCTTTATTTTCGTGCGATCAAAAAAACAAAAAAAAAACTATGTCAACTTGAAAAAGAAATCGTATAAATTCAACTTCCAAGACGATAAATGTCATTAATTATTTATACAAAAACAAAATAAAAGAAATAAGAAAAAAAAAACACATCTATAAAGGCAATGAATTAATAAACCAAAAGCGACATTAATCGAACCCCGATGACATTCTTCACCAAAAAGATAGATATGCTAAACCGCCAACATTCGATTTATAATCTTAAAGATGTTATTTGAGTTATTGTGCAGCTAGCTAGCTGCAGGCTATCTATGCATTCATCAACATCAGGATGTTTCGTAATGACTTGTGTCCCGAACTAGCTACCTGATGAAGATTTTCTTTTCATGTTTAACAAGAGTTATGACTGCATTTATTTGATTTGTGTCGATTACTAACTGTGTTTAATCTTACATTTTTAGGTCGATTATCGCTGGATGCATTAATGCAACTGCCACGAAAACAAAGGATTATTTACATCCTAACAGCCAGTCTATGTGCCGTACTTTTAGTCATAATTATTTTACTGATAGCCCTTTGGCCGGATGTGCCTTTCTATTTGAAGGCAGATCTATGCGTGGATAAGGAATGTGTAATCGCAAGTCAACAGGTTAGGATGGATTAATATATTTTGAAAATTTGTTTTCTTTATTAAACAGAATTTTTTCGGTTTTCAGTTACTGCTTTGGTCAAATACTACGTATAAACCTTGTCGAGATACCTACCAATGGGCATGTGGAAATTTCCGTAGGGAATACGAAGAAGGTGACTATTTTGTGATCAAAAAAGGAGAATGGGACTATCATACGTATAACGAGTATGAAGGTAATGTGCTATATCTTGTTTATCCTCTAATAACATTTTCTTTATTGCAATATTTTTTACTGTACGAAGGCTTGGGCGTAGTTTTGGTGGTCGTACTTGAGAGAGAGAGATGAAGTTGTTCGCCGATTGTGGATTGGGATAAGAGCCGTAACAAGAGGTGACTGTATCAATAAATTCTCAGACCCTCACGAAATTCTTGAACCACCTTCGAAGCTTTGAAGGTGAAATTTGTGGTGTGACTGAGATAATCAAACCCCAAAAATCTTGTCTTAGAGCGTTGTCAGCTAAGATAACTGATCATTCAATCTTAGCCTGCTACCAAACATTTTATACAAAAAGGCGACTCTAGGTGACTAATGCAATCAATCCCAACCAAACCACTGCCGAAATAATGTTTTGCAGATGCAGCAAATATTTACGCTGCTCAGACCACTCGGATCTTTAGAAAAGTATTCACCTATACTTGTTTTCTTTCTAGTTGTTGCCGCTAGGTGTGTTTCCTCTTCCTTGATGTCTTTGCAGGTCCTGCAAAAGTCGTTAGATACTGCTTTCATTCTGAAGGCATGTCGTGGTCAGTGGTGGTTCTCCCTACGGAAGTGATATTTTTCCCACTTGTTGCGCCATTAATTTACTTCAAACTTCGTTCAGAGTAGTCTGGGGACCTTAGCCGATCGTTAGCTGCTTTAAGTGCAGTAGAATAAATCGTTGCCACCTCTCTGTCCATATACAGTGAGCACAAAAGTGTTGTAACCTAAGATTTTTTATCTTTGGTCCAGGATTTATGATGAGGAGAGCTCCGGCAACTTTGAAAAAATGCCTCTCCCGTGACGGCTGGTGTCACCTATCCGAGTAATGCAATTATTTAAAATCAAACCTTCATCCCAAACGGATCGGTCGATCGGATGGCTCAGTTTTTATGAAAAAAAAAAACATTTTGGTTCTGGTTTTAGATTATGTTTATTTGATAATCTTAAATTTTTGATTATTAAGTCGAAAAAATAAATTCGGTCCTCGCATTTTTGACGGTTATTGTTCTTAAGGGCTTCAGAAGTCTGAGGATTGTTGACATAGTGATTCGTGTCGTGACTTTGATCAACGATCAACGATTTAATCGAGCGATCTTGCCTCCTTCTGAATTTCGGTTGAGGCTCGTGATGTATGCCCCGTTGCACCATGCTATTGTTACCACAAGTTCTCCAGTCTTATTTCATCCAATTGGGGAAGAAGAAAGTCGTTCAGCATGGCTTTGTAGCGTTAGCCTTGCATAGGTGCAGGACCCGATGACGCCTACAACGTAAATAACAGACCACGCTGTGACTTTGAGTGGGTGTAATATCTCTTCGTGGGTTGTACACGGTTCCTCGTAGCCACAGAAGCGATAATGATTTACATATCCACAAAAATAGAAATGAGGTTCGTCGTTTATGATGATTTTTGATGAAAACTTGTCTTCGTAGGGTTCGAGATTCAGAATGGCTTGAGCGTAGGTTACACCCGATTCATTTCTTATTGACTTATATTTCGCAAATATCAGAGTAGAATAGACATTTGTTGCCATTTTTAAATATTATAGGTTCTTCCGATAGGGTGCTCACTTTTGCGTCATCCAAGTCGGATAATCCGGTTATGTTCGAGATATTCGAATCGCCTAGGAATCGCATGTGTCTAGTGCAGCAGTCACTGTGAACCTTAGAGCTATGAGAATTTTGAGGTCAAGCAGGTACTTATTTAACCGCCTCTGGGAGGAGTGGACTGCGAAAGCTTGGTATTTAAAAAGGAAGTTCGGTCTACCTTTTCTCCTGGCTGAAGCAACATTGTCCATTCGCTAGACGTAGCCGAGGCAATGTAACGACGTGTTTTAGCTTTTTGAACTACATCCAAATCTTGGTACAGCTCATAGAATTCGCGGTTATATCCTCTTCTCCATTCGCCCTCCTTGCATACATCACTAAATATATGTCCAAGAAATTTTCGTCCAGTACTCGGCGCTGTATAATAGAACTGTCAAGATAAGGGTTCTGTACAGCCCGCACTTTGTCCTTCGAGTCAGCAGGTTTTAACACATATATTTTGCTAAACCACAGCAGCAGCGGTTTCCTTGGGTAACTTATCCGAGGCTATCGCTTTCTCCCTCATAACTTAAGCCTTATTACTTGTTCTTAAAAATATGTATTAGACACTTTTTTTACGAAAGCTTTTCCCGTGGTGCATAACTCCATCCAACGCAAAATGAACGTCTAATCGTTATCGCTTTCAATTTCTCAACAATCATTTATAATTTACATTTTTCTTTTTTCAGAATTGAGAGATCTAAACCGATTTATTTCTATGCTGCCAACATCAAGCCAGTCATACTCAGCAGAATCTATGATATCCGGCCTGTACAAGTCTTGTCGTGAAATCGATGCTTTAGATAAAAGTCAGTCAGATATGCTTTTGCGCCAAGCAATCAAATCAGTTGGTAAGTTTTTGAGAGCTGGAATAGAGGTAGTTAATCGCATTGCAGATTAAGCTGTAAGCTCTTTAGTAAAAGCCTAGGAAGACGATTAACTCATGAATAAATGTTTACAAGATTGAAAATTTTGTGATTATCATATTGTGGACAAGCCTTGAAATTGATACTTTTTTATTGTCGTTGACAGATGTCAATCATTGGTGGGTTTGTTTTTTTAATAGATACAACTAAATTTAAACGTGGGACAAAAAACCATTGCATATGTCCATCTTATTAGTTTGTAGAGAGCCAGACAGATTTCGATGGCAGATAAGATGAAATGATATATGTTTGGTAATGACAAAGGGTGGAGGTAATACATGTTGCTGGGTTTTTTTTTGTAAATCGCTGGTGGCATATAGGAATATTTTTTTTATGCTCAGTTTAATGTTTATAAGTTAAATATTTTGTTTTGATATTCAAGATAAGGTTATAAGAGGCGCCTTATAACTTCACGTGCGAGTGAAATTCGTATTAATACATTTTATTGATCTGCTAACAAACTAGTAAATTCAAATCTATGCGAATTGAGACTGCTAGGGTCGACAAACTGGTTGTTGGCATACTGTATTCATTTCTTAAGAGCGACATAATATAAATGATTGCCAAATACAGAGATATGGGCCAGCCGATAAAAGGAGTTATAATAATTTTAATAGAATATTAAACTAACCATTGGTTAAATAATTTGTATTCCCTTGCTTCAACTTTGAGAGTTAATTTGGTTTTCTTGCCTACGAAATTGGTTGGCCAATCTTTTGAATATACCTGCAAGTTACTTATACTACTGACATGAGTCGAATATGAATTCGAAGGTATGTTTTTGCGATTTTTGTGATTGTAAGATTTTCAACACATTAAGGAAGCTTTCTCTTTATGGTATTTGATGTTTTCCATGGGAAGTGAGAATATTTGAATGAATGCCTCCAAAGCCACTGGCAGAATTTTTGTTTGGTCGATTATGAAACCAAATCAAGGTAGGTATGTACTTTAATGGTAAAATGAGCACTGTACTTTTCAATGCTACAAATTAATGAACAATAAGTGCACGACTGCGTCATACGAAACTTTCTCGGTATATGAGATGCTCCGATCACATACCAAATTTATATATTTAAATTTTCTCAAAAATTGCAACACGATTTTGATGTAATTTCGCCAATTGGACATATTTAATATAATGCTTGAAAACACAAAAATTTATCAAAATCGTTGTAGCCATTTTTGAGAATATGAATTTAATTTAAATTTAAAAAAATCGTTGTGTGAAAACAAAAATTTAAAAAATCGAAGTACCTACACAGATTTCTTAACATCATAAAAAAAATATTAAAATTTTTTGAAAATACCATTACCAGTTTTTGAGATATCAGCGGTTGTATAAATCACCGTTATTCTTTTGGCAAAACTGAGTATGCAGTATATTTGACCCCTTCCCAAGTATCCTTAGTAGAAAAAGAGACCAAAATCCCTTAATGCATTTTCTAGAAAGCTTGTGATTAGTGATTTTCACCAAAAAAATAGGACCGTTATACCAAGTGGTAAAGCAAACTATAAAGCAAAACGTAAAAACAAAACCGCGACATGTAATCTCAAAAACTTTATATACAAACTTTGAAGCACATCCGTCGAACCGTTTCGCCAAATGGTGCCCAGACAGACAGACCGTAGAACAGCATTGGCAACTCGTCTTTTACGTATGAAGACTCGTCGTTTTACGTATAAGTAAGGAATCCACTGCCTTTCAGACACACTTAGCTCCCTGTTTGCCATTTTGGGCGTTAATCTTCATCGAATGTTAAGGAAAATTATTCTGTCTACAAGCACTATATTCTTACTACCACAAAACGTGTTGATTTTCTGTGATAAAAGTTAACCGTTACTTCGAAGCCGTTCAAGCAAAGAAAATTCTGCTCAACGAAATCGCTCAAACGAAATAAACCAGTGGCATTTCTTCACTAGAACATTTTGACCGGAATACCCGCAATGCCACGAGTACTCATCAGCACATCTTAAAGACTTTTTTCGGACGTACAATTTGATAAAGACACCACGAATGTGAAATGCTCTTTCGCGCTCTACTTTTCCTGTACATTGCAATTTGCAAACATTTAAAACCAACGTTTATCGGCATCTCTCTCTCTCTCTAATCTTTATTAAATTTAAGGCCTATGCTGCGTAGGCACATTACAAAGGTTTAGCTAACGGTGTACGCTTTTTATTATTAAAAAAAAAGTATTCGTACTAAAACAATACAAAGACCAAGCAATACCAAAGACCAAATACTCTTATACTGCTTAAATAGATTTTATTTGATGACTCTTACAAATACATAATTAACATTTTATAACAAATACATATATCACAATTAACTGACTATTAGATTCTTACTGGCGGAAGATAGCTTGATTTTGGAGGCAAATATTGTCCAGCACCTCCAGCCCTAATGCCGTCTTGATTCGATGATGATGATGCCAATTCATCGCTGTTGCCCAAAGCACCAATTACGGAACTTATTGGAGCAACTCCCTCATCGGATATTTGGCTTGTTCCTCCAAGCAAGTCATATTGATCTGTTAAAAAAGAAACCATTGAAAACCTTGGCGCGTTTAACTAAAATAGACAATCCTTACCTTGAATCCGTTGTTGGGCGTGTTTAGCTTCTTCAGGAGTCCTGTACTTCACGAAGAATACCTCGGGCTTGCTGGGTTGAGTTGGTGCTGGGGTAACAATGTCGTTAACATTCAACTCGGGCTCCTTCTTAGTCAGCACGAAAATGTGTGTCTTCTCTTCGGTTGGAGCATATTCAGCAGATAGCTTCAAGTTGGAGTTTGATGACGCAGGAGCCTTAATGAACACAACGCGGTAGTTCTTTTGGGGTCGTCCCAACACGAAGTGCTTATGCTGAACCTCTGTTTCTTCCGGCGCCGAATGTATAAAAAATTGCTTGCTTATCAGCGGTTCTTGATCGGATCCTTTTTGAACCAATGAGGTTGCTGTGGGCTGCAGAAGGGCATTATGATTGCCACTGGACGAAGTTGCCAAGACAGCTCCATTCGAGTTGCTGCCTGACGCTGAATTCTCAGGTCCCAGCTCTTGTCCAATGTTATAGTTATATCCTAGATTGTTTATGTCGATGGGCGATCCATAGACAATCGCGACTAGGTACAGAATCTGTTGAGAATAATAAAGGGATTAGAAAATTCAGTGATAATTCAGTAATCTAACGGTAAATCTGAATTAGTGCCACCACTTACCACAAACGAACGCATGATTGATGGACTTTAAGAAAGTATCCAAGGGAACGTACAAATTTGACTGATAGTAGGCCTAGGCGTGTCAACGGCTTTTATACAAAAACTCTTGGGTTCCCTTACAAACGAAAATGCAGCTAGTCACAGCCACCGTCGACCTTGGACCTCGAGGAATTCATCAATCAAAACATTCAAAATTGCAAAAGAATCAAACGGCTTGTTATGCTCTTTCAATAGAGCAACGCCTTCACTGCGACCATAACCATTTCCACCGCAACCGCAACCATACCAGCCGTTTAAATGCCTGTTTTCAAATATTCAGTTATTCAGTTTTTTTCTTATTTTGTTTTTTTTTGTTTTGTCGAGTTATGTCACTTTGATGAGCAAAATAGCGCCACTTTGATGATCAAAACAATGCCATACCATCGCCGAATTTATTAAGTTTCAACGTGTGTCGGACTATCTAAGCTCGTGTGCCTAAACACGATAATAAACCGGAATGATCGTGATCGTGAAATATGAAGCAGAAGCGGCTGCTACTCCAGCTACACGGCAACGCCTCTAAATTTAAAACTACAATTTCAGAAAGGTGCATTGCCTCTGAAGAGATTTGAAATGAAAAATTTCGAAGGTATTCCGTTGTGACATCCCACCGCTACGCATCTGAGTATCAGTCGGACTATATTGTCTCAAGTGCATGTTAACTCGGTGGCTTGGACGTTACAAGTTACTTGTTGGTATATTTAAGAAATGCAGTTTAGTGTGTTTTTTATCGTCTCTAATGTAGCAGTCCAAAAGACAAAATGTAAATGTCGTTGATAAAGCTTTTACAAAAATTTGGTAAACCTTTTTCTATTTTTTTTCGTTAATTGTTTACTTGAATATTGATTAGCTACTTTGGTTAGTAATATATGTTTTTAAGTGAATCCCGATTGTTTTCTTTGGGCTGACAAATGAGCTTCTCAGATTTGATTCAATTCAAATGTTAAGACATGGAATGTGTGATTGATGGGTTCAACAAGTTCAGTTTAGTTTTTATTTTTTTTTATCACTAGTCGCCGGGTTACTAGCAGTTAAGTGGATATTTAAGTTAAAAAAGTTAACTTTATTTTGCTAATAATTTTTGGTAAACGAATTTGTTGGCCAGTTACTGGCTGAACATAATGTCAAACATAGACGCATGCCGTAGCTGTAAGAGTTCGATGTAAATCAACTCTTCTAGTTGCAGCATGATTGCGTTCGCAGCATTGAAACAATGTGCATTCAAAATTTGACAGCTTGTTTGTCTGCAACTATGTAGTTCGGTTGCAAAAACATTGTGCTCAGCTAGTTAAGCTAGGTGTCCATATGTCATGCGTGCTACTCAAATTCAGTCCAATTTGTATAGCTGCAGAGGCATTTGTATACATGCAGACAGTATCAAGAGAATGAAGTTATATATCAAGTAGCTCTAAATATGTTATAGGTGCACCAGACCAGATATGAGCGTTGTACTCAGGTTTTGGGCGAATAAACGCCTTCTAGATTCTAGCTAGAACACAATGGGGGAAATTTTTCTTGCATCGCTTGAAGAAGCCTAGACATTTCGCAGCGTTCTTGGCGACATCGAATATGTGGTCATTCCAAAGGTTGTCATTAACACACATACCGAGAGTGGAAAGTCGTTCGGTTTCAGCGATGCAAGTGTCATCCATGGATAATGGCAGAGAATTAGGGTTTCGGTTCAATGACAGCAGACAGCATTGCGTTTTGGAAGCATTCAATTGCACTCTATTTGTTTTACCCCATTTAAGTATGCTGTCAAGATCGGAATTTAATGAGCTTAACATACTTTGCCGTTCCAGTTCAACGCCCAAAGATTAGAGGCGTTGTCATCGGCGAAGGAATGAATAGGATTAGAGGTAAAAGAGAGTAGATCATTTGTAAAAAATTGAAAGAAAGTCGGGGACAAAACGGTGCCTTGGGCAACACCAGCATGTATTTGGTAAGTTGCAGACTTGAAACCGTCCAAAAAAGTACGGGCTGAACAGATACTGTTTTCCATCTTCTCGGAAAGAACCCTGAAGAATAGGATAGATAGAAAAGCTTACGCAGTGGTTATGCCAGCGTGATAGAACAACTCTTCAGAAAGATTGGGGAAATACCATCTAGGCCAGCAGATTTGTGAATGTTGAGATCTTGAAGTAGACTTGCCGCAGTACGAGTCCGGAAGTGGATTTGTCCTATGGAGTGTTCTATGCGCTCGAGTACTGGGGGAGATAAAGCGCAATCTGGGTGCGTTGAGCTAGCTGCAAAATGAGGAGCAAAAAGATTGGCCTTATCTGAAGAGCTGACAGCTGGAGTATCATTGCAAATGAGTGTCGGGGTAGCTGGCAAGGCCAAATTTTTAATATTCTTGACAAACGACCAAAAGTTGTTACTAAACGGTGGGGACTTTGAAGTATTTTTTGCCGCAACTTTTAGGAGACATTGACAAGATTAATGTGGGCATTGCAGTCATTTCTGGCTCGCGATACTGGGATCCGTGGCGGTAGGTGAATACACGTCTTATTCAGACGCTCTTTCTTAGCTACTCCAGGTGTGCTCGAATCGTTTATGATGCTAGAAGAGTTCCTCGAATTGATAAGCACATGGTCGATTTGTTTGGCGGTTCAACCATCTGGAGTTGCAACGGTATCACAAAATCATCAATATTGCGATATTTAATGTAGCTCCTGAATCGCTACGATCTCTTTTAGTCTGCTTAGAAAATTGCTTACTGGCCTCAGCTCTAAATATGACTCACGTTGAGCCAATCTTATTAAGTCATAAGTCAGTTGTAAGTCAACTCCGATTTGACGAGACTAGTACTTGGTGTTTTCAGCTGAAATAGGTAAAATAAGCGCGATTTATGTTGAGTATATGTATAGGTTTAACTCTGTCGCGTCGCTAAGTCGATACCAGTCAGACAAAAGTTAATAAAATATTCTGCAACACCCAACCACCCAGAGGCAATAAGTTTATAAAAAATATGTCTTAAAATTGTTATTTAAACATTTTTTACTAAAAAGTTCGATAAAATGTATTTTTAACTCTTACACCCTTTTTATTAAAGTTATAAAAAATAAAATAAAATGGATACATATGTAGATGGAAATTTATTTAATATATTGTTTAACAAATATAGGAGAAGTTAGAAGCTCGGGCCTATACCCATAACTCAGAAACATTAATTTTCGTTTTGATTTCGAACTCATGACATTAGTTCTTGTTATCATAACCAATAACCAATATCTATAAAATCTAATGACACTTCAACTGTCAGTTAGGTTGTTTTTTTTTGGGATTTTCAGTCATAGAAGTTTGCAACTTAATAGTACAAATTGAATTTGTGAACAAAGTATAATGGAATAGTCGAAAATAGTACATGCAATTTCTGAACTACTTATCTGATAGGGATCATATTTATACTATTGAGTAGCGGTTTTATTACCTTAGATGTGAGTCTAATTAAGTTTTCCAATTGGGTATTATTCTAGAATTTCGTTTGCATGTTCAATGTACCACTGCTCTGATCGAAAATCGAAACCAGAAGTATGTTAGGACCTATGCTCTTTTGAACCACTTATTCGATATGTTAGGTTAGGTTAGGTTGAATTGGCAGTCGGTGAGGTCGACTCACTTATATTAAAAAGAGGTCCGTTGTGATACCACGTGGATCTAAACTTTTACTGCTCTACTCGTTGGATATAGCGAAAGAGATCTCTTACGTCAGAAAGTCCTCCTCGTCCATGCAGCTTCTCCAAAAGTCATTTGAGTACCTACAAAGCATAGTTGCCTAGACGCCTGTGCCTAGACAGTGTCCAGTGATGACACCGATTATAGAGCCGACGTGCAGTCTTTTTAGAGAGATCAAATACTTAGAGCCTTTTGAGATTCAGTTTATAGGCCAAATTCGCTTTGCCGCTAGACAAAGCGAACTGAAGTTAGTTAGTTTTCTCAATAGCTTCTAATTTTAGCATTAGTTTGCATGTTGCAATTGAAATGCCTTATGTGAAACATAAGGTAGTTGGTTCCATGCTTTGCGAGTTTGTTGGCCTTGTAGTCCCCTAGAACATCTCTATGTCCCGGCATCCATCAAAGCTAATTGTTAAACTGTTTCGGCATCTCCCTTAGAACAGATCGGCATTCTAGGGCCACTATAGAGTTTATAGAAACTCAGTCTAGTATTTTTAGGCAGCTTGGCTCTCAGAGAGGATTCGGATATCTCTAGAGGATATCACGTTTCTTTTCAGCCAAGATAAGGCTTCTTTTATCGCCAAGACTTCCACCTGAAACACACTGTAATTATTGGGTAGACGAAACGAGAGACTTATATTAAGTCTATCTGAGAAAACGCCACCATCAACCCATTCATTAGTTTTTGATCCGTCGTGTAGATTTATCTTCCGTGAGATCACTTTATTCCCAGAATGATCTAGATGGAATGGTGACCAGAAAGTTTTTCTCAAGTGAGTTTCTTAGTGGCAGAGTGGCTAAATTTTTTCTAGGTCCACTGGGATGTTGCTTTGAGGTGAATGGCCGAGTCCAGAGGTGCGTTCTCATTCAAAAGAACATTATTTAAGTAGTCTTCCGTTTCCATTTCCGAGAGGATGTCTATCTGACGAGTGAAATGGAACTATTCTATAGCAACGTCATTTAAAGATGGAAAGGCGAATGACGATCCATTAATAAAAACATCTGGTTCCGACGAAGGATGAGGCGGCATTTTGCCCGCTTCAATTTCATCTTTTTTGTATACTTTCCATACCTAACCACATAAATTCTTTGCCAAAGTGGCTAGGAATTCCAGGCTGAACACGGTAATCGCGGATCTATAGGCACTCGTTTGATCTTCCGCGACTCCTCAGTTATTTGTCGGGAGAGAGGGATTACAGAGACAGGATATCCTCCGATATCCGACTTGCATCGGTTTTCTTTTGGTCTGCAGAATATCTCCAAAGACCTTGAGAGTCCGGATAGAATTTCGACGTTCCTTATAGAACTTTCTTGGGGGAGTGCGATGTCGCAAATTTCAGCTGCAAGAACCACCTGCAGGGTTGTGTTTGCTCGTTGGGAGATGATTGAACCTTTTAGCGTTGCTAGCAGTACCAGGGCCATGTTGTGCTACAATCCAACCACTGCTAGGAAGAGGCCTTACTCTTGCCGATAGTGGACACCACGGTCCGGTTTTAAAGAGGTGCCGGTCTCTAAATTTTGTTTGTCTTGTTTTTTTCTGTTGTTGTGGATAAAAGAGGTCAATCTGTACAAATATCCGCGTTATACAGACAACGCTAGCTGATCCGGAGGGCGCCACGTATCCGGATACTCCATTCGCGACAGAGTTAGTTTTTAGACTGGGCCCACAGCCTGCCAGATTCTAGGCACGGGTTGTATGACACCTTAATCCGTGACAGGGGAAAAGAGGATGGGAAGGAAAGGGAACGAAGGTGCGTCCGTTTGTTTCGTGACTCATCTTGAGAAAATTTCTCTAGAATCTTTGCTCTTATTCAGCCCCTATAACTCGATAAGTTCGACGCTCGTAGCTATGGCAACCCTATAATAAAATAATTTTATTGCTATTCAAACTTATATTTACTTTTGTCAATTATTTAACTTTATTTAAATATTGCATCTCGCCCAAGAAAGTGCTCTTTTACATATCATGACGGCCGTTAATTATTATTGTACACTAGCTTTAAATCTATTGCGTGAATGCTGAATGGTATTTTATGGTGAAAGTCAATAGAATTGATCACATTATGGTCGTTCAATTATGTGGAAAGCATAAATCGAAAAATAACACCCTTTATAAATAAATTAAAATCGCGCGCTACATCCTTAATTAAAATGGTAAGCTTAGCTGATGATGACTAACAACCGTGACGAAATTGCTCAATAACTAACGTTAATGGTATTTTAAGAGCATGCAAATTTTTACCATAAATTTGAGGATTTTAATTGATTTATAATTGTTGACAAATGGATTTGTTATGTGGTCAATGTCATCATCGTCCCAACATATTGACCATTATCCATTACTTCCTTATAGATAAACATTTCTTATTTTTATAAATAAATTTATTTATTTGAATTTTAAATTGGAGAAACCACATTTAAAGTTAAGATATTTTTTTATTTGTTTATTAATCCTCTTTTAGGAAATATGTAACATATTTTGCTGATGTCATATCCATGTAACCATTTTTTTTTTGAAAATATCGTGATATAATAATCGACAAAAATATATATTACCATCGCAGGTGTTGGTAAACGAAAGATAGGATTTTAATTCTACATAACTAAATAAATATATTGGCACATTATTTAATTATGCATTTTATATGCATTTTAATGATTAGGAAAAAACCATTAGACATTACCACCGTGTATCTGCCTGTCCCTAAAATATACTTGTGAGTCTATTAGACATATGTATATCTCCGCATAGGATATTTTTTTGGTGTTCGCTTCCACTTAAAATCGAGAGAATTTATGAATGTATAATTGCCGTATTTTGACTTCGAAGGCATGAAATGAAATTGAATAAATTAATACTAAGTACATTGATTTCACGTTTGCAAGACGCAAAAAGTTATTAGACGGATGCTTTTACAATTTTGTGAAATTGTTTGGGGTAAATATATTTCGACTGTCACTCCCGCTTAGCCTATCGATATGAAATCAAACACTTTCAAATCTGCGGCGTGGAGTGATTTTACAAACAGCTGTCACGAACAGAAATTTACCTGTACGCAAAGAGCTCCCAAAGACTCATCACTTAGTGCAGGCGTTGGTATATTAGAGGTGCTTTTTTAAGCCAGTTGTTTTTAAACCAGAACTTAGTTGTCTATGAAACTACAAATAACTGATAATTCTTTAGACCACCTCTTTATAAAGCCCAGCATTGAGTTGAATAAATTCACATTTAAACTATAATGCTCTTTTAACTTAACTTTTGAGTCAAAATAAGCTCCAAGATCCTTAAGTTCCTGTTTTATATGACTTCTGTAGATATTAGAAAATGTTTAGAAATATTTTGCGTTCAAGACTAAACCCCTTTTTAGCTAACCAAGCAGCTGGGAGAAGATGTCTGTAATCCTGATTGTTGACAAATATAGCCTCTTCTTAAACACACCATAACATAACAAGTATGAATAAAATAAGGTCTAAGTGACTTTCTAATCCATGAACTAATGCATTTTACAAAACATGATCGAAAATCATGAGCCATGATTTTAAATTTGAATAGCTATGTAATGTAACAGCTGGTCGAAAGCCTTAGAGACGTCAGTGTATGTGCAGTGGATTTTATTATTATTTTATAAAAATGTCTGTATTCAATAAACAAATTATTTCCTTAGCGAACCACTGGCATTCAGCGAGTGTAGCGATTAGCAGGCTACAAAACACGTTCACAGCAACGGTTTGCTTATGAAGAATCATTCTCTAGGGGGCTGTTCGCAGCCCTCAGGATTTAGACGACCAAAACATCGTTTGAAAAGCCAAAGAATGATAAAATCCGATCGCTTGGTCTGAATTTTTAAAAGTTTGGAAATACCCCCTTTAAAGTGATGTATTACTCAAATTTGCGCCGGTTAAACAAATATGGCCCAGGAAAGGACGGAAGGGAATTCTATCAATATATGTTAAAAGCCATAGAACAAACAAACCACAGATGGACAGGTGGCACTACTTGTTTGACAACGAAGCAGATTTGGCTAAGCTGGATCTAAGACGTTCTAAGAGTTTGACTACCCTAAATAGATCGCACATTAGTGCTACAATTGGTGTCAGCAGCTTGACGCTTATTCAAACGAATTTTGTAGGAGCTGTATGGATGAGGATAAGGAGGAGGAAGAGATAACTCTACACCATCTTTGCGCATTCTCTGCTCTCTCCGGGAAACGAAACTTCTACAATGATCTTAACGATCTAGATTCGACTGACCCAAAATGTCTCTCACCCTATGTAAGTAGCTCAAAATGGTTTAACGAGTACCACAATGGACCATACATAGGTCGAAGTGGGTCGGACCTCTATCCTGCTCTCTAGCATTGCAATATAACATATGTAAAAGGCATAACGAAAATATTTAATTCCCAAACAGATGACTGCATTCTGAGTTCGTGTTTTCTTAAGTTAAACCTACGTTTAAAAACAAGCTAAACGAAATTGCTTTGTGACATCCGCCGTCATCTTTAAATATCAAAACTTCTATCACAAATAATTATTTGTGTTTAACGATTAAAAGAACATTTTATATAAGAAAAAAGGCAAAAAGGCTTATAAGAAAAGGCATACAAAATACTTTCCTTTATTAATCTATATAAAATTAAACGTTAATAAGAAAAAAGGTTTTTTCTAATACAAAAAAACACGGTTATAAGAAATATGTACCTACATAAGTAGTTTCTCTTCAAACCGCAATTCATTCAAAATCATTAAATATTTTCAGACCTATAAAAGTTGACCACTCAAATAAAATGACAACATAGACATACGAATTTGATTTAAAACACCGAAAATTTTTTTGTAATCATTTTTTTAAATAATCAAAGAAATACAGTATCACTGAAAACAAAAATTAATATTTTTAAGGATTTAAAGTGTGAAAAATCTCTGAAAGCGATTTCCAATAAATTGAAAATTTCAAAAAACACTTTGTGCAAAATAATGAAAATTTCTGAGGGCATTGAAAAAGAAAAGTATTCTTGCAAAAATGCGAACAGAAAAAGAAATAGAAAACGAAAATTTGAAATGCTTATCTTAATGGTTCGAACAAATGGTTAAAAAAAAGATGCGGAAAACACTGGTCCGATTCTTCACGAGAAAATTCAAAAGTTCCCCGTGTATTTAGGCAATCCGGATTTCCAAGCCAATTCAGGATGGCACCAACCTTGGAAAAAAAACATGGAGAGGCCTGCTCCGCCGATAACAAAACTAGAGAACAGTTTAAAGAAATGTTTTGCCAGGCTTATAGATTAGGTACGATCGCGATGACAAATACAAAGCCGATGAACTGGTTTAATCTACAAGGCTCTCCCTAGTGGAACATATGCTCCAAAAGATAAAGAAGAGGGTTTTTTTATACATTCAACTATGCACTTTTGTAATGATGCTGTCATTTTTTTTTGGTAATTGTGCAATAAAATGTAATAAGACAGCAATTGTAATCAGAAATGGCAGAGTAGTTTACATTGAGGTAATCGTATAACATACTCGCCTGATTTGTTTCATTTACTAACTGTATACAATTGTTACATGTAGAAAACATAAAATTTCAAATATAATTTATAAAAACAATTGGCTTAGCATTTCTAAACGCCCAAACGCAAACACAAACTCTAATCTATATCATATGTATATAGTTAAGTCACGATGGAAGAAATATGAGCAAAAACATTTATTTAAAATTAAAATAAGAAAAGTGCCTAAAGTATCGCTCATCGCACAGCTAAGCCTGTTAGGACTTTTGTCATGTATAAATTAAGGCATTCAATTGCCGCAGTTGATGCTAGGATACTGAGCAAACGTATTACATGAACTATACGTGTTTGGCAACAAAGTTTCATAAAGCTGCAAATATTTCTTGATCTTAAATAAATTATGTCGTTACTTGCAGGCATTTAGCTCCAAACTGAGAGCAAGTCAATTGGTTTAAATGTTTAGTTACAAGGTATATTTCTGATTAACAAGAATAGGGACATATATTGTTAATTTAACGTTTGATTCAACTGACATCTTTATTTAACTACATTTTGACAGCTACGTCTACTACATTTTTGTTACGTTAACTACATTAACATCTGTTACGTAGCAGAGGTAGTTATTCAAAGAAAGTGTCGTTTCTTCCATGTCTGATTGTAATAGTAATATTTGAACCAGTTCTCAGAGGCCGTGCATTCACGTTAAATATTAATAAAACATTGGGCCAGGAAAAGCCCGAGAATGTCACTCTCCACTAAATGTTTAAATTAAACTTTTTCATGTAACAATTCGTAAAAATTAAATACATACTTACATAGTCGTTAAGTGCATTCGAAAAAAAAAAATAAAATAATAAACTAAAAAAAAAACATTTACAGAAGTTTAAATCACAAAACACCAACCAATCTCACATAAAAGTCAAAAGTTGACTGAATCATTTGACTTCTTCGCTCAGAGAGTTCTCTTGCGAAATTAATTTATCTACCACACCACATCCACTTACCATAAATCGTTTATAATTTCATACTTTTATCTCTTTTTTTTTTTTTTTAATAAATTTCTCAATGTTCCAGCTAGACGAAATATTTTGTTTATACAATAGAGCCACTTAGTCATGGAAATCCCCAACATAAATTAAATGGCAGCTATCAAGGATAACCAAGATGCATATCTCTCCCACCAGTAGCTAGCTAGCCAACTAGCTGCCAAACTATAATTTTATTCCATTATAATGTTTGGTCTGAAATATACCTACGTTTACATATTACCGTATCGGCCATTACAAAAGTTTACTGAAATCACTTTGCATTTCTATCGATACTCGATAACATAAACGAAAAATAAAAATAAAATACAAATAACATTACAACATCCCACACCATTTGCAGTGTCCGTTAACCGAATACCTAACACTAGGCTGCGCGTTCATAAGTCAGATTTAACACTTTTTTTTATATTTTTTATTTAATATTTGAATGAAAACAGCAGTCAAGCTGGTCACAATAGGGGCCGATTATCAAAAATTATTATTTACATACAAATAGAAATGGCGGCCGGACAGATGCGTTTCACCAATGAATGACGATTATGGCCAAAAGGCAAATAAAACTCCCACTCGGACAACACCTCGATCCACTCGCGGGATAAACTATTAATTAGGTATACTAATTTTGGATAATTTCTTTTGTCGCATTTAATGAGGTGATGTTTCTTATTCGAGCGGTTTTTGTTTGACTTTAAATCTTTAAATGGCAGACAGAAGAGATAATAAACAAAGTCCATTCACATAATAATCGTTATTGACAAATGCGGATCTCTGTGATTGGCTATGAATGCATAGGAGATGCATTAAGGTGATGCTATATCTACACCTTAAATGCATGGCCTTTAGGATGGAAATGAGTGGTTTTAACTACCCACATTTAATGGCAAATTTTATAGCTACGAACTTGAGTAAGAGGAGTAAGACTTAATTATTGGTTGTTGAATGAAAATGGCTTAATACATTTTTATTTGAAATTAAGTTAATTGCTAAATTTTGGATTATGTTGGGGAAAAGGTTCAGCGTTGGGGTCGAAATACTGAGTGCTTTTTGTGACTTAAAGTGAAATTGAAATTGAAATTGCATAAACCAAGAAAAAATAAATTTGCCTCCCTAAACTAAATGAGTTAAGTTTCGATCGATTCTTCTGAAAAAATATTCATGCTGTAATATTCTTTTTGCTGCAAAAATCATAATTGTCAAACTTGTTCGTTGAGGGTAAGCAGTGTGCACGGTATTTTTCTCAAATTGTGGGCCTCCAGTTCCGCACTCCAAGTTGAAAGAAAAGCTTCTGATTTTGAAAGATTCCATGTTTTAAATCCATAGAACAGAACTGGTCTTCAAAAATTCTTACTCACCTCTCACCTAACTTAATAGACATAAATACCATGGTAGAAATCTCTTAATTCCGCTTGTCACCCGGGTACTGTTGCCATAGGCGCCTGCCTGACGAAAAGCACATGCCTATGTCAATAGTACCTGGGTGGACCGCTACGCGGGTTTAAGGCGTTTCAACCTGCTTTCTGCAGGCGGCAAGTACCGCTCACGTACATTTGCTGCTCCGATATTTAGGCCATTTTAATTTTTTGTTTGGGGACATTTTCCATTTTTGGTTTGGGGCCATTTTTCATGGGGCCATATTTCATGTAGCCGTATTCTTGCCTTCTTAGCCCAAGGAAGCAGCATGTGGCAAGCGTTATTCTCCATTTTATATTGGGAAATATGCCATTTTTAGGTTTGCCCATGTTAATTTGTAGGCATTCGGGTACAATTTTTCAGTAACAAAAATTGTTGTTCTTGGTTTGATGGTACCCCATGTACAACCTCTCCAAGATTTCACAACTAAATGCTTAGCAAAATGTACCAAAGTGTTGTTTACTTCTAAAATGTCCATTAAAAATAAAAAGATGAATAAATGTGTCGTCAATATTTTTTCTAACATATCATCTGTTCCTTTTTGGGCACGCCCAATTTTTGTAGGCGTTTTTCAATAATTTTTTTTTTCTTATAAATTTCATAGAAAATGTTATTAAGTTCTTAAAGCTTTTTTCTTTCGAGCATATATGAATATGGATATTCCCAAGCGGACCTTACCCTTCCCTTATGTTTGGTACTATTTTTGTTATACGCCGGCCATAATTTCCGCCATAGATTATCAGCACCTAACTTGAAAAACACGGCTGTCATCAGGGAGTCTGATAGAGCTGTTCATGTTTTGTTTTTCTGAGAATAAACCGCCACATGCTCCACAGTTCATCTGCGATCCATTTGTGTATACGGAAATATATTTTCTTTTCGTGGGTTCAGAATTGTCTCTTGAAGTTCATGTAGGGTGACATGTAGTGAGAGCTGGCATAGTTAATTTTCAGAATGTGTGCCTATTCTTAGAAATCTGGGCTCAAGCTGATTGTTTTGTTAACTCTTAAGCGTTCTTGGTAGCTGATTCATGTAAGTTTGGGCCGAGGTTACTTAATTTAGAATCGATCTTAAAGTCTCGGTTAGTATCTTTCGCAATATCCAATCGAGGTATAGGATGGCCAGCAGCCACCAACGCGGCAGTGAGTAGTAGGGTGTCATAGTGAGAGGATAAATGAAAACGCTTATATTCTCAAATAATCGCATCACCACCTATGAAGTAATACAGCTACGGACACTGTCTTTCACATTTAGAAAACCATGATTTCATTTATGCACCTAAAAAAGATCTATTATAAAAGATTTCTCGAATTTTATTTTTAATTTTATAGATACCCAACAGAAAAATCTGTTCAACATTTCAAAATCACCCACACAAATCCTACCAAACTGCGTCCAACATCTATGAATACCTCTTAAGCTTGGACTAAACATAAATTAAAAATAAATCATACCAAACAGCATTGAACCGTATTTACTTTTCGACAGATTAAAACAAAACGAAAATAAATCTTTTATACTATAGCCTTCGGCTAATGAGAGTAACATCTGATTATATTTCTTTTTTTTGTCTTGTTTTCAACCACAACACATGTTAAGATGAAGTTATCACATTTGCATGCTTTGGCTGCATTTGACTTAATACAATTTCGTAACTATGTAGCTACATTTAAAAACATAAATACATAGCAGCATTATCAATTACCTGCTTCAGGCAGCAGCTACTTAATATGTGAGCATATCAATGTCGTCGCTGCGTGATTGCTCGCAAATTAACAACTTTGACTTTATGACACCCCCTGCAATGATGATATGCAAATTATGTGGATAATAAAAAAAAACATGTTGTTGTCTTTCATATTCAAGTAAGTATCTGTTTGGTAGGAACAAAAGTTTAGATAATAATAAAAAAAATATGTCAAAGAAATGGGGGTGGCCGAAATTGTGCGCATATTTAACGGACCACATGCTGATGGCATCACATTAAAATTAATAACAATATAACTTATTCGTTTCTTTTTTGTAGAAAAACATTTACATATATGTTGCCGATATCCCTTACCAGTTGGAATGCCGTTAAAGATTCCAATCAATTTACATTCCTTTCAAAATACCTACAAGTGTATAATTATGTTGTAATTTAAATATATAAATATTTATGTTCAGGAACGATTTCAATATGTTCTCCGAAACTACTCTTGTTTAATGGCAGCAAACAATGAAAGTGATTAGTGCTTGAATGCTGGTGTGGGATCTTCATCTAGTAACTGCTAATTAGGCGATGTATCAAACCTTAGAGACCTCTATTATTAACCTTAACTAGATTTTCTATTGTTGTTTTTATACCTATAAACTCTCATCTAAAAATACAGGGTGTCATTTCTTTATTTGATTTTCATTAGCATACAATGGGCAATTAATCGGATTTGTTTCGTGCATTCTTCTTATCGTCGTGCATCGCTCTCCTCGTATTATGATGTAAAACGCCCAGTGGCCAATTGATTTAGTTTATTGACTTGGCCTCTAAATGGTCAAACATCGACGATAAAGAAAAAAAGAAGAAGCAATAGATGAAAAAGCGATAACGCAAGAAGGGCCTTGATATGAAAATGGCGGATGACCCTAATTAAAGAAATGATTTATCTTTTTGACTGCTTAGACTGACACGGATTGAATGAATTGTATTGTAGGCTGAATGTATGTACATATATGCATGTGGACCTCTTCGGAGAAAATCTCTGAATGGATTAAAAAATACTCCCTCCCTTTTAGACCTTAGGTCTACAAGTCACCCAAGCTCAGGCGTTCAGGTCCAGAATCCTAATCTCGACACAAAATTCTGGGATGTCCGTTTCCGCAAGCAGTTCAAACCACAAAGTGGACAGGTGGGGGTATCGCTCAAGCCCAACACATTTAAGTGTTTAGCAAAAACTTGGTGGCCCGAAAGGAAGTCTACCTCGACTCTCCTAAGAGATATAAGGAAAGACGCGGACTTTTTGCAAATTTCCGGGCACAGTAGTTTGGTCTGCCGGCATCCATCGCAGTCATGCCATCAAATCTGGTGTTCACGAGAAACCCAAGTACCAATGGAAGACATAGCTACAGTTGCAGGCAGATCCACGCAGGTTCGGATCCTGAAAAACCTTTTTTTGAACCTTGCCTAGCAAGCTCATCGGGTATCTCATTTCCATGGATGACCTGAGACCCAGACAAGATTCACCTTGTTCAGCAAATTTAGAGAAATAAATTGAATGAGTTAAGAGGTGTGAGCAGCGCTTTAATGTCGCTGCAAATGCTTCTAGCCCTCCACCTGTTGTTCGCAATACAGCGCAAAGCCATTAAGATGCCAAAAACCTCCGCTTGGAGAACACACGCATGTTTACTTAAGAGGTAGTGAAGTATAAAATAAAAAATAAATAAATATTAGGCATAAACGGCCCATAGAGGGCCTAAAGCATAGCTTCTCCAACAATTGTGTGTGCGAAGTTATATTTTTGACACGAATGGAGGGTCATTCTCATGTCATTTTTTACTCTTGGATGTTTGTCAGACGTTCGCAAGAGGTGGGGCAGCGAATAAAAACTTTCAGATGGTACAGGTCGGGATTTAAACCAGCGACCTCTCGCTTAGTGGTCCAACGCACTTAACCACTAAGCCACTGCACCCACTGTGTAGTAAAGTATAGCTGAAAGCATTCCACAATGATTCAAAAACCAGACCCCTGTCCGGTTTGGCAACATGACTTGCGGCGCTTCAGATAACATCTTGGCATATACGTCATGCATGCTGTAAAGGACTTGTCGAGGGTTAAGCAATACGCTATCGACAAAGGTTCCTGTAGCGATTGCAACCTTTTAACATTAAATCTTACAATCACACAGTATTTCCCCGTTGTTGTCCTCTGAAGTCTCTGAAGTCACCGGCTTATATAAATCCGAACCCGCTTATCTTCCCTATAGCAGTCACCCTAATAAACAGCACACTTTTTTTAGTTTCCTTTTCATTCCACTGCACTTTCTCGATGGCGTACATTTAAGGAGGATTTACTCTATTAAAAATTTTTCCCGGTTCTATATTTAGTGGAATAATTATTTGCTTTGAGTCATTCCTTAAGGCAAGTCGGTCAAAGAAGCTTATTTTAAAATAATTAAAAAGTTAAAATAAGATTAAAATCAAGAAGTACTTAATAGTTATTATATTTCGGATTCCTGGGGTAGGGCTAAAAGAGATGCATTTTAAGTGCTTGAAAAGTGTTTGAAAAAGTTTTGAATATCTTTAAAAGGGAGAGAGAAAATTAAAAAAAGAAATGTGCATATGTACTTACAATCGAACCCGCTTGTTCGAAAATCGTTATTTGAATTTTGATTAACCGGGCTTTTTCAATTTTCGGATAACTGAAACAAATTTCATTTAAGCGGACAAATTAACCTCCCATTTATTTGAAATATCTTGTGTATAAATATAAAGAAGTGGAATAAGTTAACGAAATAAAATTAATATAAAGACCCTGTTGGTAAAGCCTTAAACATCAACCCAGACTTGTCGGCAACATTGCGAATGGAATTTTTCTATTGAGATATTCTTGTCGGTGAATTTGTTTGCTATTAAAAATCAGCACAAATTTTCTTCAGTGGTTCTGTTTCTTCAATTCGTTTTAAAATGCTGTCTTTAAAAAACAAACTTGAGACTCAAATTGGCAATATATTTATCGTTTGACTTTCAAAGCAACTATCAAATCGAAAAACATGAGCACATGACGAAATAATAAATAAATAAACGTGTGGCGAAAAAAACATTTTTATTTCAGGGGAGTCGAAGATGTTTAATTTTTTTAAGTTAGCCAAGTTATTCAAGTAATTCTATTATTCTTGATTGCTGATTGGTTGATTTTTGTCTAACGCGATGCAAAGACGACCGTGTAGAACACATGACTAAAGCAAACAACGAATTTTACGATAGAAGACTAAAAGAGAATACAAGAATTGGGTAGGAATTTGCGGCCCATCCATGTTTGGCTTTCTCCCAATTTTCATATCATCAAAGCTCACGACACGTACGAAAAAAATTGAAGCGTATAAAATATGACTGCTTAAATTAAATATTTTAAAATATTCACAGGCACAGATTTAAATTTTGAATTAAACCGGTTTGTTTTTCAAAAAAGTGGTTTCGACGCTACCTACTTCAATTTTCTAAGTAATTATTTATTTAAATAGATTTTTTAATTCAAATTGATTTTTTCCAGAAATGACTCTGACGATTTTGAACACTTTGTATGTTTTGAAAACTTAAATTCAATATTTAATATTAATTCTTTTTTTTTAAATTTTAATAAATTTGATTAAATGTTAGCATTTTCAACAAACACATATTTTTTCTTTTTCACATTTTCGACAATATATTTTATTAAAATATATAAAAAATAAAAAATTTTATAAAATATATTAAAAAAGCCTCGAAATCGATAGCTATAAAGATTCTTCAGTCGCAGTCGTGCATTTTAATTCTTTTTAGTCACAAGAGCTAATCCGATAAAATACAGTTTTTTAAAGTTACTTAGAAAGGTACTAAGAATGTAGCGAAGTAACCCACTTCTTTCAAACATATGTAATATTCTTTCAAACCTACGAAGTTGGGTAATATTATGTGGTCTTTGAAGCTTCTTTAGCATAATAAACAAGCTCCAACTGCGTTTCTGCGAGAAAGTAATTAGATGCAAAACCTATTACACCTATTACTAAGTTGATGTGCTTCTAACATGAAAGACTGCCATTGATTGCCAAAGCCAAGGCAAGTTGCAGACTCAGCTAATTAAATTTTGGTATTTGAGAGCTAAAATTCGTAAAATAACTAAATTCTTAAACTTTATTTGTGATGGGTGTTTCTCAAACATTGTAAAAATAAAAAGCAGTCAATTCATACTCGTCAAATTTTTAACTGCCAACAAAACTTAAATCATGAATGAAGGAAGCTTACCCTAATTGTTTAGAGGCTGGTACATGCAAAATTGGATATCATTAGCGTCGAAATAGAACAAAGCAAAAAGAAGCAAAACAGAATAGTCCCTAAAATTGATCCTTGGGGCACTCTTCGTAGGTACATAAAAAGCATCCCCAATATGTACTGCTTGTGATCTGTCAAATTTCTGTTTTTCTGTCAAATTTGTTTTCATAATGATTAAACTTCCAAGGTCTGTGTCAGCTATGAGATGCCAACAGGATGCATAGTGCCATTCTATGAAAATATTCTAAATTTAAAATTTCTTTGATTTTATGTTTATCCAAGTTCTCTGGCCAGCTATTTCCTTGCAATATTTTAGTATACGAGTCAACGTTGCCACGAAAAATAATATTGGGGGCTTTTATGAGGGCCATTTGCCCTCATTTTGTCTGAAATTTGAAAATTTAATGTGCCTCCTCCTCCTGTGCTCGCTCGTTTTGTTGCGTGAGTGGTATAACGCAACAAAACGACCTTACTACGCTACGGTCGGGGGTGGACCCAAGCCTCAACTCAACTCTATGGCTAATATCTTCCAGTTGTGCACTCCAGGTTGGTTGAGGTCCCTTCTGCTTGTGCACGCCTTTTTCTACTGCGTTGTCATTCGCTTTACATTTCCCAGCCAATTCAATCGACCACGGCGCACTTTTTTGACCAGGTCAATATCGCTGTAAAGCTTGCAGAGTTCATCGCTGAATAGTCTCCTCGAGAAACAATTGTGGACTTACCGGGACTGAACCTACACTGATAAGGTCGGGTCGGGTTAGTTAGGTCATTGACAGATGGTGTCAGGCGCTCATTACGGTAGACAAGGTCAGACTTCCCTGCAACAAGCACTTGATGTTTGGGTAGATGTTTTAGAAAGGAATGGGTATCGTATTAGTCAAAAAACGAAAGAGAGCCCATTCTCTGGCCCAAGCCAACTCATTCACAGACATTTATTTGAATGGGGTGGTGGTTCCCAAGTGTGAAAAGTTCAGATATATGGGATCAATGATCAACAGTGAAGCAACCATTGATGACGACATTAATCATCGTGTAAGCGTAGGGCGGATGAAGTGGCAGGAAAATCTGCCATTTTCTGTGACCGAAAAATGTCCCCTAAGCTGAAAGGCTCTACACCGCAGTTGTGCTTCCGGCGCTCACATACGGTTCACAATGCTGGACAACGTACAAAAAGTATGAGGGCAAATTGACAGCAGCTGAGATGAAGATACTTCGCATGACGGCAGGAGTAACAAAGCTTGATCGAATTAGAAGTTCCAGAATCCGAGGAAGTCTTCACGTCAAAGAACCCATCTCGACAAAATTTGGAGCACGACCGACTCAGTTGGTATTGTCATGTCCAAAGGAGGGATCCTACGAACCCCGTCAAAAAGGCAATGGCAACGTTTCCTTACAATCGCTTAAAAGAGGCCTGGATCACACAAATGCAGAAACATCAGCATTTGATTGGCCTCAAAGATGAAGTGATCAAAAATCGGGATGCCTGAAGATATTTTTTGATGTCGAACCGGCGAACCCCACGAGCGGACCAGTAGGAATGCAGTGAAGTGGGAGGGTTTTGATTCCTGTAATCCTGATCATAATCTCGTCGTTAAATGGAGAGAAGAAGAATACGGTGGACAAGATCTTTTACGGGATGTTAGGAGACTGATAACTCTAAAGTTGGCGTAGTTTAGAGGGTCTTGAGGTTTCTTATGAAACGGACAAATCTGGGGTTCCATTCATCCGGCATACTTTCTTCCAAAAGGAGTTAGTGTATGTTATTTTTCGAATCATTTCGTGTTGCTTTAAATAGTTTGGCGGGTCCGATTTATAGACCGTCCAGCCCAGCAGTTGGTCAGTTGGACGGAATTTAAAAACCCTGTCTATGCAACCTAGGCTGCTGTCTATAGTTTATGTTTTATATGATAACCTTAATTATTTGTCAAAATAAGGCTTTAAAGAAAGAATACAAAAAACGAGCGCCAAACAAACGCAAATGGTCCTATTGGGCACTTTTTGGCAACGCTGATACGAGTATGCATACAACTGCCAGAATCTATCACAATCACATCATCGCCACCTAATAACCTCGGCCTACAGATATATATGTATATAAAAAAAAGACACTAATTTAAAACTAGTAATGTCTTTGTAATCTAATCTCAAACCATTTCATCAGACAACCTTTGAAGAGTTTTATCTCCAAAAATTATCTTACAAATTGCAGCATATAAAAATCTTTATAAATTTTAAAGTCCACCTCTTCGCGTTATTAATGGTGTGCGGGTGCCATATATATGAATAAAATATTCATCACCATCACCATCCATTCCATTGGGAAATTTCTATTCCCATCACCTCACAAATGTACAAACAAATAATGAATTTATTTAAATTTTTTTTTGTTATAAAACAATATGGAACTTTATTAATTTTTTTTTCTTCTAATTATACCTAAATGTTTATACAATTTTTTGGTTATCTAACTTTTTATAGGAGATTAATAAAACAAACAACATACAAAACAATGAGCGTATGATTTAACAACAAACGAGTAACAAGTGAAACATCATCATGCATAATCACATTTTCAGTGCTTAGTGCTTAAGAGGAGGCAAGTACGAGTCATCGGGAGTCCTCTGACCACCCTGATTGTAGTCATATCCACCATTTGTAGCAACACCATCCAAAGCACCAATAACTGAGCTGACTGGAGCAGTTCCCTGGTCGGAGTATTCGCTGGTGCCTCCAAGTTTGTCGTATTGATCTATGACGGGAAAAATAACAAAAAAATGTTTTAAAAAAATTTTGCGAAACTAAATTTTTTGAGTGCATGCATACTTTGGATTTCACGTTGGGCGACAGCGGCTTCTTCTGGAGTCTTGTACTTGATGAAGAATACTTCTGGTTTGCTGGGCTGTATTGGTGCTGGAGTGGCAATATCGTTGGCATCCAATTCCTTCTCCTTCTGGCTAAGGACATAGATGACGGTCTTCTCCTCTTGTGGAGCGTATTCGGCAGACAGGCGGACATTTCCATTGTTCGATGATGGTGCCTTGATGAACACAACACGGTAGTTCTTTTGTGGGCGTCCTAGCACAAAGTGCTTGGTCTTGGCAAGTCCATCATTATCCTCGGGAGCTGAATGCAAATAGAACTGCTTGCGGATGATTGGTTCGGGTGCGGCTGTTGCAGGTGGTAGATATTTGTTTCCACTTTGCGATGATTGGGGAAGTTGTGCCGGTGCCAGGAAGGTGTTCGATGGTGCTGCTCCCAGGAAGTTCGATGGTCCCTGTGCTTGTAATCCAAGGTTAGCACCTACAGTGTTCTGATAGTTGTACTGAGGACGAGCACAGGCGACGGCGAGCAATGTACCGAAAACAATTAGAGCGCGCATTTTGAATGACGAAACGATAGAGTGAATATGCTTTGCAAGACAGAGGAGTTCGTTAACTGATGCTTGATGAACTGCAAACATTCAACTTATATACAAAAACTGCCGGACGACGATACAAAATTGGATCTAATCCCAACTAGACGTGTGCTTGCTGACATGATGATTCAGAAAAACAAAAATTAGTTGTTGTTGTGGGTCGAATAAATTTTGAACCCTGGCCTGGCCCAAAGCTAGACAAACGTAATTTTTTTCTATTTCAAACTCGCTTTGCACCCGATTGATTGGTGGTGAGTGGTTGATGAACTTGGAATCTCTTTTGCTCTCTCTCGTTTTCCTATGCATGGTAAGTTGGACAAATCCAGACAGAGTATCTTAATTCAAAAATTCAAATTCGGAATTTCATTAAAAAAAAAAACAACGAAAATTTGCATACTGCCGTTTAGTTTGGTAGTAGAGTTCAATCTTCATTCATTTGTTGTTGTTGAGCGTGTGGTGCTGGTCAGTCAGCCAGTCAGCCAGTAAACCTGGCGGTGGTATTTTTCCAGCTAATTCCAATTTATTGAATTAAGTGCAAAATTATTTTATTTTATTAAGTGTTTGAATATGCAATTAGATCGGCGTCTTTTTGTGTTAAACAAAACCGACAAACGGTGGCGTGGCCTATGGCCTATTAGTGAAAGAAGCATTCGAGTATATGTGGATGTGGATTGGTCTCATGGATATATGTTGTGGCGCTGCATATTTGGGCATTTCTTAATACATAGTCGGATAATGCCCTAATTTATTGATATGATCACCTTAATTGACGTTGTTGAGCAAGCCACCAATATGAGTTTGTCTGCATTTTTTTGTGGTGATTTAAAGCTAATCGTTTGCTTTGCTATGACATGGGAATTTTTGTCATAACAATGCTATTTTTAGGTTATTATCCAAGCAAACCGGAAGATTAGATGTAGTATTGTTTCTATGTTTTTTCTTTTAAAAATAGCTATTAATGGCATTCCATATTGGTAGTGTAGATCACTTGGAGCTGACCTTGTTGACATAGGATTTGAAGAGTTTAAAGTTTAGCCTTAAGTTAAAAATAATTTTGAACCCATACAAGGACTTTAATTGTTTGTAAAGGCGAACCATTTTTTTTTGGCAATGTCATATGTCAATGGCATTAAAATTGTCATAAATAACTTTTAAAACAGCAAATATTCAGAACCCACTCTCTACCTACTCGATTTAAGTTTCTGAAGTCTCCATCGAAATGAAAAGAAGTGTTGTTTTTATGAAACCTCCTTAAGATCTGTTTAAGAAGCATTCCACACCTTTTGAGCATTCCACAAATTCCACATATATCCACAAGTCAACTGCGAGTCCCCATAAAGTCAACCCTCAAATTAGCAGCACGGTAATCTTGGGAAGGATTATTTTACAGCAAACTTGCAGTGGATCTGTTTGGTTGGTTAATCCTATTATATCTATTATTATATGGTTAATTCTATATATATATTTTCTACAAGGTCAAACAAAACCCAGGTGATTATCTGTAAAGGGTCTGCAGATTACCGTGGTCACTATATGCATTACATTAGATTGTTGGGTAGATGTGCTTGCAATTTATATTACTATGTACTTGTACTTAAAGGTTTTTAATGACTCTACATCTTATGTTAAAAGGAGACCCTCTGAACTGCGCAAACTATTTATACAGGTCTCCTCAATATTTTCGTATAAGATTTTGTATGCCGTATCTGAAATCATTTATCTGCGCGTTTTTAGGCCCCGCAAGTCCACTATTCACCAAATATTCACCCTACGGCAGATCCCAGAAAAAACTATGAAGTTCAGATCCATAGTTACTCCTTTTCTTATCGATTTTAACGCCATATATGATAGCATCTATGCAAACGGGCTCTACAGAGCCATAACTCGTCTGTTTGTGTAGGATGATGATGGAGAAAGCTCACGGTCGGTTACGATCTAACTGAGACCGATATTTAGAATCCAACACACGAAAGTCTGTTCAGTTCATTGGCTGATTTTATTGATATTATTGTTAGAACTCAGCGATCTATCACTGGTGTACTTGCGAGGAACGGAAGCGCCAAAGATCTGTCTAGCAGTAATCTGGGCCTAGATAAAGTGTATGCTATCAACAAGAATATCCCAATCGACAGCTACATATACTGCGCCCTAAGCGTCCTAAGCGCCAAAAATCATGTTTTGAGTTAAGAGCATATCTGTATCTGTGCTTTAAAATCCAAAAAGAAAAATTCGACACATATCCAGAAATCTCATGTTCGCTAAGCAGAAGAGTCCTTTATCCCAAAAAATTTGATGGGTATATGTAGGACTTTCTTGTTTAACATTTCCGAATTTTTTTTGTTGATGATGTTTCGAACTGTATTTTTACACGATCTACAGGGTGCACAAAATATAATTCTCCGCTCTTATCCTTACTAATAGAAGAAACAGGTAAAGGCTTATAATGGTATGGCACGTGTTTGAAAGATCTTCATCAATTGTGTATCTAGTTGTGTACGTATGTATAAACAATTTTGTGTGCTTTTTCAACCACTTTTCAAGAATTAATTATGTCAGAAATAAAGCCACAAATGTTGGCTTCCAAGTCCCCTAATGTTTGTGGTTTGTTGGCGTAGAGGGGCGACTTCACATATCCCCAAAGAAATTAATCCAATGGTGTCAAATCACACGATCTTGGTGGCCAATTAACAGGTCCATTCCGCGAAATTATGCGCTCATCGAATGTTTCCTTCAATAAATCGATTGTGACGTGCGCTGTGTGGCATGTATTGCCGTCTTGTTGGAACCACATCTCATCCACATTCATGCCATCCAATTCGGGAACAAAAGAGTCGGTTATCATAGCTCTATACCGGTCCCCATTAACGGTAACTGACTCTCCAGCAGCATTTCGGAAGAAGTATGGCCCAATGACTCCACCAAACAGTCAGTTTTTGTGGATTCTATTCACTCCAAATGCGGCAATTTTGCTTGTTGACGTAGCCATTAGACCCAAAATGAGCCTCATCACTGAACAAAATTTTGCGATGAAAATCAGCATCGATATTAATCTCATTTTCGGCCCATACACCAATATCACGACGCATTTCATGAACGAGGTTCTTATTGGAGATAAAGGAAATGCTTTGCCCAAAGGGCCAGTTTTGTGTGTTGGCCCTTGGTTCTGGACCGACTGGAAATTACCCTTAAATCTTAATTTTCTTTATTTATAAAGAGATTATACCAGATTTTAAATCTATGCATTTACATTGTCCCTGTTTATCTGAAATGTCATCTTCACTTTCTCGTTTCTCCTACACGCGATTTGCATCGACCGATTTGGAAAATATTTAAAAAATTTCGATACAATTGCAAAACGAATGTGATCATTCGTATCGTCGAAAATCAGGTAGTTTGAGCAACATTTGAATTTTTGGCAAGCGTTAAAATCTCTTTTTACTGAAGTAGTTATACGTAGTAATTATTTGTTGGGAAATCGTTTGAAAACTTTTGTTTGACCGAAAAATCTAAAGTATCTAAACTTCTTAAATAAAAAAAAAATTGTGAAAGGGTTTGTTACGCATGTGAAAAGCACAGTTAATGCAGATGTACATTAAATTTTGATTTGGTTTCAATAAAAAATTGGGTGCGAATTATTCTCAAATTGAATGGAAAGGCGCCCAATAGTTTTTTCTTCGACACGTTTATGTGAATACAGTGCTTTGAGTTTGGTTTTGAGTGGAGAAGTGTTCTTACTACTAAGTTGTTTATGAGTATAAAACCATGAGAGTAATTTTTTAAATCAATAAACAGACTAAAAAGCTAACTTATACGAGTTTGTATTATTCAAACCTTAATCGCAAGTGAACACTTACTGAACGACAACATTTGAGACGTACAAAGTTTTAATAACATATACATATGAGTGCCTTCGGGAACACTATAGTGTTGCCAACATACCTACGTTTTTTTACCGCAGCATCAACCTGGTCAAAAAAAGGGCATTCGGCTTGAAATCAATGGAACCAACGCTGCAGCTCCCTGGATATTGGGTGTAGGATGACATCGCTGTAGAGGAAGGCGCACCCTATTAACGCGGTTCTTGGCTAACTATCTTCAGTTGAGCACTCCGATGTTTATTAGAGTGTTTATTCGCTCTAAATGCATGTCCTGGCAATATCAAATATCCAAACCGGAAATTGTCAGACCAAGTCAGTTTCGCTGTTTAGCTTGTAGTTCAACATTGAATAATTTCCTCTAGTACAACGGCAACGAAACTGAAACCGTATTTTTCTCAAAACAATTAGAATTATCCCCATCCGCTTTAAAAAAAATCCATGTGTAGATCCAAAGAGCAGGACTGAGACTGGGGCAGGATCTTATATAAATTCTCTCGGTTCTTCGGGACAAATCCTGATTACATAGTTGCCTTCTTGGCCCAAAATTTTTTCTCTAATTGGCAAGATTTATTTCTCTAAAGTTCAGGGATGTCAATGTATGCAGGAATTGTAAATTAAAAAGAAAAGCCGTACAATTGCATATAGTTAGTTTCGAGATATATGCGATTGAAGATTGAAAGTTTGGTTAAATTTGATGCAATAAGGGTGCAGTGGTTTAGTGGGTGCAGTGGCTTAGTGGTTAAGTGCGTTGGACCACTAAGCGAGAGGTCGCCGGTTCAAATCCCGACTTATACCACCTGAAAGTTTTTATTCGCTGCCCCACCTCTTGCGAACGTCTGACAAACATCTAAGAGTAAGAAATGTCATGAGAAGCTTCTCAAAAACAAATTGCCGTTCGGAATCGGCATTAAACTATAGGTCCCGCCATTCGTGTCAAAAACATAACTTCGCACACACAATGGTTGGAGAAGCTAGGCTTTAGGTCCGTTTACACCTAATATTTATTTATTTTTTTGATGCAATAAGAATGCTTATTCGGAAAATATCATGGCAATGAAAACGCATAGACAAAATTGTAAAGAGTGTCGATTCCGCATTCATAAAAATTTAAAACTTAAATGGCCCTTAGTCGGTTTTACCTTCCATCGGGAGTCTCTTTCACCTGTGCAGGTCTCTGTTCCGATCTCTTGCGCCAATACACAACTTTGTCATATATTTCGTGTGCACAGCACATATAGGGCTTATGTTTTAAAATGAGGCTTCACTGCCTATACTTCAAGGGTCCCTGCATGTAATGCAGTAAATTAATTAATTTGACATAAATGAACCCTGAGGCCTCATTAAGTGTAAACGCACTGAAATAATAGTTTTGGTTTTGATTTATTAAATACATACATACATATAGTTATCAGTCGATTTAAAAAATAAATAAATAATATGATGTCATCTTTCTAGCAATCAGTCTGAGGCCAGATAATGATCTAGAAAATATACAGACATATTTTTTTTTTTTTTGTTGAAATTCAATGTCACCTGTCTACATTATGAATTAATTTACCGGCAATTCTTCTTTGAGTTTCCTCAACATCTTGTTCGTCATTATATTTCAAAAAATGAACTTCCGGTGGCAATGATTGGGTTGCAATGGTTTCTCTTAAATTTACAATCTCCAGTTCTTGTTTGGTTTTCTTTGGACTCAAAACATATAAAGCTAACATGTTTTCTTCGGGCGCCAAAGATACTTGCAGAGCCTTTGCTTCACTCTGTTTCAGCTGTGCATACGGTGATGGTATATTAACGAAGAGAACTTTAAAATTTTTCAACGCCTTTCCGACAGTGATTTTTTTTTCCAAAGGACTCTCTGGTCCGGTATGAGTGAACATTTTTTTGTGAATATGCACATCGTTTTTGGTAGGCAAAGCGACCAGGCATGGAATTGCGAGTAACAAAATCTGTTTATTTTCAAATTAATAATGGGAACATTTTAAGGTTCACTTTCTTACCAATAACCTCCTCATGGTTATGAATTTTGCGGGTAAAATACTTATGTTAAACTGCCGTCATCAGTCAAAGACGCTGCTATTTATAATTTGGCTACTTTAGTATTTCCAATTTTACATCAAAAAACAAATGACTGAATAATAAGCTTGTTGCACATAGTAGCCATTTTTTTTGGTATTCAAAATGACAATAGATTTCATAGATGTGCCATTGCGCTTGATTAATTAGTTAAAACTGAAAAGTTTTTATTGTCTAGAAAATGTGTTAATTGTGAATGTAAAGCTCGTTTAGTTGAAGAGTTTCTTTTCAACTGAGTTCGTAATCCCGCTGCATATTCATAACTGTATCAGAAATTATGAGAAATATTAATTTGTTTTTGTTTGTCAAATCGGATTCATCGATGGGTCTCTGTCGTAAACTAAACGCATTTTCAGAAATTGATTACAAATAAGTTAAAATTGCATCAATAACCTTTTTGGAATTGCATTCGTAATTTTTTAATATGGCAGAACTTGCTTCTAGTTTTAAGTAACTGCATGTCGAAGATGGGACAAAGAGAATGAAGAGAAAAGAAAAAAAAAATTGTTCCTAGCAGCTTGGAAGAAGTAAATTCTTACTAGCAACTCTGCCCATGACTTGATTACCAGTTTGATGCTTCGTCCACAAGAAAATGTTTTATATAGTTTGCAAAAGCACAACAAAGTCAATTGTGAATGTTATCCTGAAGTGATCAGAGATAGAGCACTTCGGGGATATCATCCAGTCATTGACCCTGAATCTATGCGGATGTTGGATCCACCACAATGTGTAGATCCCTGCCGCCATCCTTCTCTCGTGGCTTGGAGCTTACCATCTGCCATTCGCCTACCTTCAGCTCCTTGTTCCTTATTCTGACCAGTTTGAATATGAATTGTTCCTCCGGTACCCCATGCTAATACAAAATCTGTGATAAAAATTTAAAAAAGGCCGCAAAATCTTCTCTTAAATTTCCTGTCTGTGAATAGGTGCTCTTGATTGTCAAATTATGGTTTTGAAGACCAGTTTAAAATCAATTATACCTACATGATACCTTGCTACCCTTGGATCTATACTTGTACGAATCAGCTGCCAAGAGCGCTTTGAGGATCAGCCAAATCAGCACAGATTCTGACAATGTATGTAGACGACCAAGTTAGCTCCGACTACATGATACCCTACATGGAGCCCACGAAAATGGAATCTGTATCCATATTCACAGATGGTTCGAAGATGGATTGTGGAACAGGTGCCGGTCTATTCTCAGAGGAATTAAATTACAACACAACTGCTTCAGACTCCCTGATCAAAGTAGTGTTTTCCAGGCTGAGGTTCTGGCAATCGCGAAAGCGGCCAATACTGTATCAATGTCGGCAATACCACGGAATAATATTACCATTTTCATTGACAGTCAAGCAGCCATTCTTCACAAGGCCCTGTCTGTGGCAGGAAAGAAGTTATTCTTTACATAACAACATTTTTTTAAAAATGGATGTGTAATTGTGTGTGTGAGCTGGCTCAATTTGATTTGCATGCAAAAACTTACAGAAATAGTTCTACGCCTTTTTCAAGACAACAAAAAAGGTAAGGCGAAGCAGCCAAAAATGCTCCCTGTTGATTATCTGTGATCAAGACAATAAGACGCAAGACAAGACAATAAGACTATATAATTATAAAAAAAATATGTCTTATTTAATCTAAAAGTTATACCCAAGCTATAAAATATAATCAATGAAATTACAAAATTGTATATATTAATCATTTTAGTAATACTTCAAGTCGGGGTATGTCATACCCTGTCTCATACTTTATGTTACTTTTTCTTACCACATGCTGGCTGTTTTAATAATTTTATCTAATTGGTTGAAGAAAAATAGAAGTAACACAAAGTTTATGCCAAGAGATAACAAAATTCTTGGCGTTCGTTTTAGATCTCAGTACTTTTTGTGGCTGACTTGTAAGGCAAAAGCGATTTTTGTATAAAAGAACTAGGCTATTCTTTAACATTACTATACCATACGATCACGGATGTTGTGTATCTTATTTCATTTATAAGTTCAATAACTCTAAAAACAAAAACAACATCTGATGTAAAGGGTTCCCTTATTCACATATTTGTGTAGAATATACTATAGATTAACAAACCAACGTATCTTACACTTCAGCATGTCAAAAATCTACATCAATATCTATACCAGCATAACAAAAAAAAATCAAAACCTATATTCCAATAAAAAAAGTAAAATCACTACAACGTAATGTATACACATGCATAAGTTGCTGCCTTTTCGTTCAAAATTAATAAGTCTTACATTTTTTCACGCTTATCATGTCCAATCGAAGTAACAATAAATTATCGCAAAATTTGGGCAAATTAAGTAATATGCTACTATCTACAAACTGCGCATTAGATCTCTCACTTATTATACAAACAAATGTTTTTAGCGATATACGTTGAGCGCACATATAAATAGCTAGCTGCGTTAAAAAGTTTTACCAAACACATTTTGAATGCACGCCGACTATCTCGCTATGGTATATATTTTTTATCAATTTGTTGATGTTAAAAAATTAGAGAAAATCCATTAATAAGCCCCTGGAATTTATGATTATGCATTTTTTATTAAAAAATTATGCATATCTGTTCGAAGGAGTTTTTTTTTTATTGTCAAATACATATTAGGTGAAGGTCATTACAAACTGAAAATCATGCAGAAAAAAACAAAAAACAACTGAATACCAGCGAAGGTATACATATCTCCAGTCTGTGTATAGGTTATTTAGTATCTGCGAAAAAACTGCGGCGGCAAGACAATAAATTTGCATATAAATTGACTACATTTTGGTTTACATTACCTCGGATGTCGGCAAAGAAATATAAATATGCGAACTAATTTGAATATGTATTCAAAATAATATCGAGATCGAATTGGGAATTATCATAGGCTTTGCTATTGCCAAATAGTAATGGATATTAATTTCGTGGCTATAGAAAATTTTAATTATATATAAGTTGGCTTTTAGTTTGCTGCATGGAGGGGTAATTACTCGCCTTTTATAGTATTTTTCGCACTGCGGAGAGAGACCTTTATGAGGTATTAGTATTCGAAAGGCAAAATTTATGAGCTCTCTTTGCATCAAGGAGGGGACTCCTAAAAATAATATATAATTTGTGGACCTTCTTAATGGATCTGTAGCGATGACTCTCTTATCGGTGCATTGCGTTTTCTTGAGCAGACGGTGAAACGACGAACTGAAAGAACTAAAAACCATCAAGCAACATGTATACCCAGGATGTCTAGCTTGATGAAAACAACATATTCTGAGGGGAGTAAAGAAGCTGCATAAGCGGAACTTACACCCTGCGGAAAGAGAGTTGGAAGCCACTCAGGTACTGTTTGATTCGCAGTACATGCAAAATTTATGACTTTTTATTCCCGGAGTCATGATAACTGATTAGTGAAAGGGAACTCCACTCTACCGATCGTGCGTATAAACAAAATCAGTCGCAGGCTTCTTAAATATATATATTAATAGTGGTAGTGACTTTTATTTTCTTAACATTTCATAACCAATATCTGAACAAAATTGTAAGGAGTTTTCCAAAATCCTGAATGCTGGTCCGCTAAGGACACATACATATTATATTTATACAACCCAGTTTTACTACTGACTACTTCAGACCTTAATTTAACTTCCAGTTAAGATTCGTTAAGTATTGATAATTTCCCCAGCTGAGATCCGTAAAAATATAAATCTTCTTGCATGTCACCTTAAAAATGAGTTGAGGTGATCGAATTGCTAGACTTTAATAAATCTTTTACACATGTATGGGTTACTGGTCGATGGGTACACACGCTACTTTTTAAGTGGTATAGAACATTTAATTGAAATAAAACACAAGAAAATCGGTTTTAATGTCCATCAATTTGGCTTTATTGGAAGGATAATTATATGCCATTAATGTTAAATATGATTTCGGTAATGTGGTCGCCGCGGCTGGTTCGAATAGAGACAAGTCTAGAGGTCCAATTTTCAACCACCTTTTCAAGCATTTGGAGCTGTATGTCGGCAATAACGCCACGAATGTTGGCTTCCAAGTCCCCTAACGTTTCTGGTTTGTTAGCGTTGGCGAGCGACTTCGTATATCCCCAAAAAAATAATAATCCAATGGTGTTAAATCACACGATCTTGGTGGCCAATTGACAGGTCCATTCCTCGAAATTATGCATTCATCGAATGTTTCCTTCAATAAATCGATTGTGACGTGCGCTGCGTGGCATGTAGCGCCGTCTTGTAGGAACCATATCTCATTCACATTCATGCCATCCAAATCGGGATCAAAATAGTCGGTTATCATTGCTCTATACCGGTCCCCATTAACGGTTACTGACTTTCCAGCATCATTTCGGAAGAAGTATGGCACAATGACTCCACTAAGCCATAGAGCACACCAAACAGTCAGTTTTTGTAAATGTAATGGCGTTTCAAGGGTCTCATGTGGATTCCCTTCACTCCAAATGCGGCAATTTTGCTTGTTGACGTGGCCATTCAACCCAAAATGAGCCTCATCACTGAACAAAATTTTGCGCTAAACTGAACCATTATTTTCGAAATAAATTTGCAAGCGTTCTTCATTTGTCAACCTGTTCACGATGAAATGACATTAGAGTTGCCACACTTGACCACAAAATGTAAGTTTTATCTCTATTCGAAAAACCTCCTAAAAAACACCCTTTACTTGCATTTATTTGGAGAGTGAAATTGTGCATCATTGTCTCTGTTAATATTCAGCTTTAGCTAAATCTTAATTTTACGAACTGGACAATCACTTCATGGATCACCTCTCGGGCATCTTAGGCATAGGTACAATTCAACTTTATACATTTTTGTGGGTATTCCCTTCTTTTCTTACAAGTGCAGTGAGTAACAAAATGGCGTTTAAGCGATAATTGCGCTTATGGTAGGATTTTCGAGAAAGCAGTAACTTTACCTACCTATACAATGGACTCGAGCTAATTCAAACGAGGAACCGAGGAATCACTTTAGAATGTCTGCTTTTTGTTTCAAAAGAGAGAGAGGGCAGAACTTACTTGATAAGAGTCTTAAGAGATGTAAACCATTTTTTTTTCGTTTAACCCAATTAGTATTTATTCTTTCATTTTCATGTGTGAAATTTACGTTTACTCCGACGTAGATTAACTCATTAACTACCTCAAAGTTGCTTTTAGATATAAAGTTTTGTTTTAAGTGCTGAACAGGTTTTCGCTTGTTCATTTACTGATAGCATAGAATATATATTCTGTTCTCGTTTACTTCCATCTAACCTGCTCTTCAACTGCAGTGAAAGCCAAACACTTTACTAATATTGTTAAATGCTTTGCTGTTACAGGTTATATTTTCAAATAGTTGACAATTTGTTCTGCTTTGATTAATAATTTGCTATTTGATATTTATTAAAAAAATTAACTTAGTTTCGTTTAAATTTGAGTTAAGCGCTTATTCCTTGTGGCCACAGATATATCAATACAAAGTAAAGGAGGTAGAAATTACATGTTCCCGAATTTGTAATGATACTATAAGCGGCAAGTGGTCATTTATTTTATGGAAGATTTTGAGCGACACATTCTACAAGTGTCATTGTCAAGTGCCGATCGCTGGAGTGTTTTACAAATAGTAGTCTTAACATATTAAGAACTATTTTCAACCAACAGAAGCAACAGGTTAGGTCAGGTAAGATGGGTTGGCATGAAGCAACAGTTCCCTTCCTTTCACACCTAGGTCCTTGTGGACCCTTACCAGGGATATTTCTGTTGGACAACAATGCACTGCTGACTACTTATGCAGATGGCACTGCAATATTAGCACTTAATAAATGTACCGTGAAGGCGACAGAAAAACTGAAGAATGCAGTGTGATTTGACGCAACAATGGCCCACCCAACTCAATCAGACAACATCAACTCACATAGACTTCACAAATCAACAATCATATTGTACCCTATGCCAATACAGCAAAGTACCTTGGAATGACTTTGGACGTAGAGCTAAAATGGAAAGAACGCATTAAAAAGAAAAGAGAAGAACTTAACTTCAGATATAAAAATATGTACTGAAAACTAGGGAGAGACATAGATATGTCAATCCAGAACAAAATCTTGCTGTAGAAGCAGGTATTGAAACCTGTCTGGACGTACGGCATCCAATTATGAGGCTGCATAAAGAAAACAAATATTCAAACCAAACAGAGATTCGAAAACAAAGTCCTTAGTGGAATTAAAAATAAGCTTAAGCTTAAACAAAATAAGATTTGGTGTTAACTAAATCAAATAAAAATCATCATCTCAATTGAAATCTTTGATCCAATCCTGCAATAATGCAGGCGTTTTGTCCATGTTTATTTCTTGCCGCTCAGCACTGTACAAAAATAAAAGCCGAGCTACGCTGCTCCGTCCCTTGAAAACGTTACTGGCCGCTCATCGACTACATGGTCACAACCATACAATTTCATACGTTTTACCTTTTTTTTCGCCGCTTAGCTTTCTGCCGCTATGCCGCTTGCGCGGCCTTGTCCTTAGCACTACAAATGTAGAGTACCTTATATTTGCTAAAAACTTACAAAGTCAAACTTAAAAAATATGTTTATATTAACATTCTTTCACCCGAATTAATGAACACGAATTAACGGTGAGTTACCCTTAAACTCAGTAAGTTTGGGTTGAATGTCGGATTCTAAACAATTACAATATGTTTAGAAGTTAACATAGATGAGTTGAATAAAGCAGACGACACGAGATCGGGCATTTTGCGTAACTGTTAGCAGATCAATGTCGCTCTGTGGGTCGGGGTACACTGTACTAGATTTAAGGCAGATGTAATAAATATATAAATATATAAATATTGGGCGCAAACGGCCCATACCGGGCTTCTCGAAGATATGCTCTTTGACACGAACGGAAGGACCTACAGTTTAATGCCGAATCCGAACGGCAGTTTTATTTTAGAGAAGCTTCTCATGACACTTGTTACTCTCGGATATTTGTCAGGATTTCGCACGAGGCTTTTATGTCGGAAGAAGGGGAGGGATGGCAGGAGGCTGGATTTTAACCAACGACTCCACAAGACTACGACTCTCTATAGAACTGAAAGAAGATGGTAGAACTCTAGCGAACTTTATATGTTTGATCCTCCAGAGTGTATTGTACTTGGCCCTTAACAATGTATGTATATTTTTAAAAACATGTAAAGGGAGTTGAAGTGCAGGATGCACAAATACGGAAAGTGTGCCTTCTAATTGAGTGTTTGCGAAAATAAGTTACGAGTGAAGCACTAAGGCAGCAGTATTTTTCCAAGCCCTACTTTTATTTTTTACATTTTTTAATGAATATCTACAACATTTGAAATTGGTTAATACGCAACTCCCCCAACAAATTAAAGAAACGAGAAAAAAGCAAGGAATTTGAGTTTTTTTTTTGTTATTCTCTACGACATCTTTATCATTTTATTCAATGTTTGGCTTGTGGCATATTCGTGAGGTTAAAACTTTTTATTACCAAAAAATCCCATCATTAAGATTATGTTAATTGCCTTAAAATAGATTTACGTTTTGTTGTCAATTTAGGTTTTATGAATTTTATAACCGTCAAAAACATTTCATCTTTCATGCATGCTGCGCTGGTGTTAGTTTATAGGTTTTTTTAATTGATCCGTTAATTTGCAATGCTAAAATAAAATATTTGCTCCATACGAAGTAATAAGCAAATGCGGATTCCTTTTATTCACCACTGTAGTCTGTAGGGTAATACAATTCGGATGCATTGTTTGTAACACACACGAATTGGTTTTGGTACTTTTCAAAACTTGAACTTCTGAGAGCATGTATCTGGGAAGTTTTTGTTTTGAAAATTCGCCTTTTTGGCTTTTTAGCTTTTAAAACTAAAATAATTTGTAAATGTCCAAAATTAATGTTTTTAAAGCTGAGTTGTTAAAGTAATCTCTGGCTTTCGTAATGGGGTGATGTGTCATTATTGCTTGCCTGGAAGGGCGTAGCCATTAGTCTTAATGAAAATGTTTACCAAAAACAAACTATACACTACATCATGCGCAAAATAGTAAGGTACAACTCAACCATCACAGATAGATTTAAGCTTTTCTGTAAACTTTTTATTTTATTCGAATATTTAGTGGGTGGAATGCAAAAACCTAAAAGGAAAGTTATTTTTGGTGCCAATTATGTATATATGGAGTTAAATTGAATAATGAAGATAATAAAAAAAAAAAAAAACTAATTAAGGAAACTTTTTGCAAAGCCAAATTTATTGCGTTTCTCTGAAGGTAACGATGTTATGTAAAAAAGCGGAACTAAGTAGAATGGATACATGGTTTGGTTATTTGAAGCGTAATACTTCATTTTAATATATTATCTGATGTTCAGGGTCGAACGGTCAAGGTATTCGATCTTTAAAGGATTTTATTAAAGCTATGTTCATTTCAGCACATTCATTTCAACTGCATAGTGGGTATAGTATAGTTTAGTTGTGGTACTGTCTTAACATTTAATAACTAACCCTTGACATTTGGGGTGATTTGGAAAAAAGTTTTAAATCAAAATTAATATATATAAATAAGTATTACAAAAAAAAATCCCCTCTTAACTAATGAAATGGAAACAACAGCAGGCCGGGGTGATTAGTGTTTACTTTGAATCAGCTCAGTTGAGAAGCAGAAGGTTGCCTCTATATGAGATGATAACTAAAATATCTGTTCTCCATTGCTGGTGTGGGAACTTTTATATAGGCTGAAATAGCTTCCTAATATATTTCCGTAGCTAACTATAAACATAGACAAGCCGCACAGTGCGGCAATTTGAAGGAATTTTTGACAGAAATAATTTTCATCAAATCGTTGGTACGTGTTCTCATTTTTGTAGATATTATATTTTTTTAGGTGTTTAATTTTTTTTTTTTTTGGTAAATGGGTGAAGTGGTTAAGTGAGTTGGCTACTAAACGAGGAGCCCAGGTTCAATTTCTTTCCCTATGACATTAAAAATAAAGTGCACGACTGCGTTATACGAAACTTTCTCGACACATGAGATACGTTTTTCAATCGGAAAATGAATCGGTAATGTATGGTGACTCATTTATTTATATCAATTTTTAGAAAAATTTGATTTTCTCCAAAACGGTGCTTGCGATTTTAATGTAATATCGCACATTGCACACTTTTAATAAAATTGTTCGAAATACAAAAAATTATCAAAATCGTTGAAGCCGTTTTTGCGAAAACGAATTTAATTTAAATTTAAGAAAATCGTTACATGAAAAAAAAATTAAAAAAAAATGATTTCAAAAATCAAAGTATGCAAATTTGTTCGACTTTATAGTATAAAAAATCTTTTTTGAAATTCCCTTTATTCGTTTTTGAGATATTGCCGGTTTTAAAACTTACCGTTAATCGATTTTTTTCCAAAACCTGAGTATTCAGAATTTTGCAACCCCATCCCAAATATCATTAGTACAAAAAATGACGGAAATCCTTGAAACCACTTTCGAGAAAAATAGTGATAAGGGATTTTCGCAAAAAAATTGTATGGCAGGTACCGTTAAGATGCCCCGAGAAGTAACCCCAAGGACCTTATATATGAACTTTGAAGCAAATCCATCGAACCGTTTCGCTATACGGTGCCCGGGCATACAGACAGACAGACCGATGGACGGCATTGGCATACTCAGTTTGAGTTCGAAATTTCCGCACGATCGCAATAACTTTCTCTTTAAAGCTTTTATTCGCTGCTCCACATTAGAATTATCACGATAAGCTTCTCAAAAATAAACTGCTTTTTGGAACCGCTATTTGAGGCTTTTGATTTCCCCAAAAATTTATTTAATATTTTATTTTTGTACATCTGCTGGAATTTAACTACCTAGCTTCAAGAACCTAAATAGAATATTTTCTCTTAGAGAGGTTACGTTAAACAAGTTGGTACAAGTATAAAGTAAATGAGGGTTTCAAGAGACGGATGAAATTACGATGCACTTAAAAATCAGCCAAAGATTGTTGCAGTTGCAAATGTTTTGAATTTTTCTGCTGTAAATGTCGGCTTGCTCGACTTTTGATGATGGTATTACGAGCTATTATCCCTTAGTTATAGACCTGGTTTAGGCTGTGTCTACGCGTTGCCTGTCAGTAAGTCTATGATGGCTTAGTCTTTGAAACCGAGGTTATGTCTTTCTTGCGTCTCGAACGTAGGGAACGTAGGGGCTCTGATTCGAAGATCCTCTTGCCCGAGCCAATGTTTGCGGTTGTACCTTCTCTTCCAGAGCTGGCAGGATAAGTTAGGTGTTTAGACTTAGATCTTATTCGCATTACTAAAACGAAGTTTCAACGGTTTCATAGGCTAATTTTGTTGTTGCAATCAACAGTTACGTTTTGTCCTAGGCGGGGGAGCTACAAATGACTTCTGCCGATTAGTGTGTTGCATAAGGATCGCAGACACATCGTATATTCAACATTTATCAATTCATAGATCGCCTTTCTTGTTCATTTACCATATGTAGCTAATGGTCCTGTTATCGGGCATGCTTTCCTCCACTTGTAAACATCACCACTGTTTTTGAAGAGCTCTGCAGATAGTCTATGAGAACCGGTTGCCTTGTTGATATTAGGCTTTTTTTTAAGCTAAGCCAACTTCTACACCATTTCGAAGAGCTTGTGGTTCAGTCTTGAAGCCAGAGACCAGTTGCTTGCCTTTGATATATAAATATAACCTCCGCATATTGTTTCTAACATCGCGAGACTCTTCGATCTTCTTGAGCCGGGAGACTCCGAACTTTCATCAAAATGAAAGTATTTCACCGCAATAGTGTTTTTAACAATCAGTGATATTGAACAATTTACAAAAATTGCCCATTCTCGGCCACGATTAGTGTATGGTTTGCCAATTTGTTAGATTCGCAAATTCTCATGTACATAAAATCAAATGAAGGAAATACTGACGAGGCGATATTGGAATTTATTGGAAGCCGTATATCGAGAGCATCTACTCATTTTCTTCTTTCTTCCGATTGCCAATAGGGTTACCATCAGGAATGAGGATTCTAGTTCTCCTGTGAGGTGAACTGGTTTGCTGGTTCGACTTTGACAAGTTTCGGAAGGTCTCTCAATTTTTAATAAATCACGAATGCTGGTGATGTTTCATACAGTCCCCAAACCTGTCGGTATTGAACCTGGTGATGTTTAGCAGCTTTGAGCGGTTGCTATTGACGGATGCAGTACGAACCAATGTCTGCTGCTCCTCTTTTGTTTCCGACGTCTAGAAGATCGATCTGGTTTAGTATTCGCTGCCTATCAGTCGAGACGCAATTGATTTTGCGGCTGGTTTTATGCTTTAGCAGCGTGCATCCAATGACTATGGGGTTGGTATTGCAGAAGTCAACAAACCGGTTACCATTGTCATTCCGGTCTCCCAGGCGGTGGACTCCCGTTACGTGTATAAGCTTAGTTTTTTCAAAACCTACCTTGACGTTAAAATATCCCCATCACCATTGCAATGTAGCGCCATTAGGCGTTTGATTGTGGACGGTACTCAATTTGCTATAAAAATTATTCTTCTCATCCTCAGCGACGTTTTCAGTTAGAGCTACTCTAGAATCTAGCCGGCAATATCCGATCACTGTTCGCGCTGCTGGAATTAACATGAGTCCTACATTATGCGAGTAACAGAGCTGATAGGTTTTCGGCTGCAGTGACTCTTAGTCGCAATTTAGCGGACCAGTCCCTATCGGGAGATGCTGCCCCGCGGAGGCCTTTGTTAGTCATTTACCATCCAACTTGGTGATAGAATTTAGATTTTCAATGTCGTGCTCACTTGGATGTCAAAATTGCTTAGATTGATGATATTTCCCCGTGTTAGTCAGTTTTTACGACAATCACTATTTTTTGGGGGTCACTATGGAGCACATATTCATCTATTAAATTCATACTAAATGGAACACCTTCTCGGAAAAGTTAAGTTTTGAGCAGGTGCTCGTTTTATTCAAACTATCTATTGTACAGAAGACGGTGGTCAGCTAAGGCCTTAAAAGAATCATCAGTCTTAATATCACATTTCTAAAATCTTCTTTTCTAAAAAAATTAAAGAAATTTTAGCCCTTTAAATGTGTATGACTTTTAAACGCGGGTTTGGCTCTCCTTGTCGTTTTGAATATGCTGCTAGGATTTTAAAATCTAAAGGGGCTTTATTGTCCATTCGCTCAATGTAGCCTTAATACCTCCTTTTTGACTATGTTTGCCTAAAGAAACGCGCCCTTCTGCATGGCTGATGCGGCTAATGAATCGGATAGGTGAATTCGGTGCTACCGTCAATCCAATAATATTTAAATATTTAAATTTTCTCGACTTGATTTCCACGAAATGTTAAGTTGAGAGTGTAAATATGGAACGCCTACAGCTTTTGTCTTTGCATTTATTTTTAGACACCTTTTTTTTGGTCAGCTTCCATTTCTTTGACCGTTTTGTGAAGGTCCATTATTTTATAAGTATTTTAGCAGACAAATGCTATTATACAGTGTGTTTTTTTTAGAGGCATAGAACTTCGAATTGAAATAAAACACAAGAAAATCGTTTTAATGTCCATCAATTTGGATTTATTGGGAGGATAATTTTATGCTTTTAATTTAACATGATTTCGGGTATGTGGCCACCGCGGATGGTTCGAATAAAGACAAGTCTAGAGGTCCAATTTTCAACCACTGTCTCAAGCATTTGGCGCTGTATGTCGGCAATAACGCCATGAATGTTGGCTTCCAAGTCCCCTAACGTTTCTGGTTTTTTGGCGTAGGCGTGAGCTTATACCTTATCACTTATCCCTAAAGAAAATAATCCAATGGTGTCAAATCACACGATCTAGGTGGCCAATTGACAGTTCCATTCCGCGAAATTATGCGCTCATCGAATGTTTCCTTCAATAAATCGATTGTGACGTGGCATCATTTGTCAACCTGTTCATTATGAAATGGCAAACCAAACCTAAAATAGATGACATTAGAATTGCCAGATTTGACCACAAAATGTCATTTTTATCTCTATTCGAAAAACCGACCTCTAAAAAAAACACCTTTTATTAGTGCAGTCAGGTACAATGTCAGCGTCCACTTTAATCCTTCGTAGACGACAATGACTACCTACAAATAATAGTGGCGAAAATGTGCACCCCATTTTCGATCCAACAATCCCCTGATACCAATAATTTCTTTCAAGAATATCGGTTGAAGCTGCTGAAATCGAACAATAGATGCAGATGGACTTACACTCTATAATCACCCGGAAGGTGTTTATGGGATCTCTGCAAAAGAATTTGTCCGTGTTGGGTCTATGTACTTTTAAATCCGTACTAAAACCCATTTTATTTAAATTTAATTTCGTTTGATAAAACAAAAATAAAATAAATTATATAAATTAAGACAATGTACAAATTTATTTATTAGTATTTTAAAATTATATGTAAAACATTAAGAAAAAAAAAATAATACTCTGTTGAAGTAATTCGAGTTAAGTCATCACTAAATTTTATTTTACTTCATCTTAGTTTTCACAAATAAAACCTTTTTAATTGTTTATTCGTTACAACAATTTCTGAAATTAAAGACATATAAATTAAGTATAAATGCTAATTATATCTAAAATCTCCTATACTTGGTCTTTGGTGGTAAGTAATTTGGCAAGGGCTGAATGTTCCCACCTCTGATTTGATCAAATTGACTTTGTGATGGCACAAGTCCACTGGTTACTACACCTCCATTGTCACTTCCTTGTGTAATAAGTTGAGATGAGCTTTGGATGTTGCCTCCACCAGATATGGCATTACCTTGACCCAGGCTTCCGATAACCGATTGTACAGGTACAAATCCTTCGTTCGAGAAATTCGTTGAACCTCCCAATTGATCATATTGAGCTGGTAAAAAGAATGTACCATTTTTAACTCTATTGTTACGATGCAAACAAATTAAGCAAACTCACCCTGAATGACGTGTTGGGCATGAACAGCTTCCTCTGGTGTCTTGTACTTGATGAAGAATACATCTGGCTTACTTGGTCCGGTAGGAGCTGGGGTAACAACATCGGCAGTGATATCCAAATCGTTGGTCTTCTTGGAAAGAACGTAAACGGCGGTCTTATCTTCAACTGGTGCAACATTGGCAATAATCTTAGCCCTAGTCGATGTCGATGATGGGGCATTAATGAAGAGCACACGGTAGTTCTTTTGTGGACGGCCAATTGTTACGTAACGAACAATCTGTTGATCGTCATGATCTTCTGGAGCGCTATGCACATAGAAGTTCTTTGTAATGAGTGGAGCTGCAAATTGAGCTTGCTGCTGGAAGACCTGTCCACTTGATTGGCTTGCTCCGACAAATCCTTGACTGACGCCATTGAATCCGGATCCTAGGCCAATGGTGCTTACACCTGCATCGCCACCAGCCAAACCAAAGCTGCCTACTCCGATTCCGGATGAGCTACCAGAATATCCCGATGAACTACCAGAAAATCCTGTTGAAAGTCCACCGACGGTATATCCGGGCGACAAGAAGTTCAATCCTGAAGATGTAGCAGCTCCATTGTCAAAACCTCCAACGGAAACTGAGCTGGAAGCTCCAGATGCAGCTGGAGCATATGAAGACGATATCAATGGCGCGGATAGAAGATCGGATCCACTATTATACTCAGGATGATAGTGATATCCCAAGCTGACATCTGGTCGTGCAGACGCCAGTGTTGCCATGCAGCATGCAAATACCTTTAATTTAAGAAGAAAAAAAAAACAATTTTGTTTTAGATTTGTTTCATTAAATGTCCGTTCTGTCGCTTCTTACTATAAACGTTTTCATCTTATTTCCGTAAGTGTGTTGACGCTTCCAATCCTGAACTGAAACTGATACCTTATTTTAGACTCTCCTTTGGTTTTATACTGACCAAAATTAAAAATTTAATTAAATTAAATAGAATGAGTCCGCTGTCAGACATATCAGATATCACAAGAGTGATCAAACAAATAACAAATTTGAAATCCCCGAGATATACATAGGTACATTATTATGTCACAGCAAAATCCGGCTGCGTTATCAACAAATTAGTTTTCCAAAATAAAACTATTTTTCACAAAAACAAAACTGCTGTCGAAATGTCAGCGCTAGATATGTCCAGTTAAGTGTACTAATTGACACTTAACAATAAAAGCTCACTGTAGAGGTGCGAATTTATTTTTTACTTTTATTTTTTAAACTGGTAGAGGGGTGTTTCCCCACATGTCTCGGAGCAGCTCCGTTTCGATACCTTATGTCAAATGATAGCAATTAGCAGGTTGCAAGTTTATGGGGTGCTAGTATAGCAATTATGATCATAACTGACTCATTTTATGGTTTTTTTTTGCTGAATGTTGAAATTTTATATGAAAATTGTCACTTTTGTGTGTGTTTGCAGACGGATGGCAGGCGCTTCGCGATGGTAATCGTCTTCAGTTTTGGGAATATCGCAAGGCATTGGTCTATATTCAAACACATCATGGAGTTTTTCCCTATTTTAAGATGTCCGTGGAGAATAGGTAAATATTTGCAATGAATCCTTAAATCCATGTTGCTAATTTGTTTGTTTTCGCTTCTTTCATTTAGATACAATGAACCTTATGATTATATAATTACCCTCGATGCAGGGGAAGTTGGTCTTCCGGATGAATTCTTTTACAATGCAAACAACAACAATGAGGTAAGTTGAAGTTATGTTCAATTTTGTAGAGTTTAATAGTTCCGCGCTCTTCATAATGTCTTATTTCGAAATGTTCACTAAATTTATTTTCATAATATTATCGAATTATCGAATCACTAAATACCAAACTAGACAAATTCCATGACCTTGGAGATTAATTCGAAGGTCTCTATCATGTTTCTGTTCTATTTTAAACTTTTTCGTGTTCTTTTGTACATTCAATTTGTATAAGGAAATGTACGACTCTCACGGAGTTAACGAAAGTGGGTCCAGGATGTTCCTGGTAGAAATCGGTAGGTGGAATTTCAACAGCATTTTATCTTCAACATAAAATTATCTGTCAAATAAAGCCAATTTCATGGGTATTCAAAATATTTTTATGCACTCCGAGAAAAACTTGTGTAAATCTAACATCTAAAATAGAGAATGTGATTAAGGTAGATAGAATATGTTTAACCTAGGAATCCGTGTAAATTTAACTTACATCTAGTTTATATCGAGATTATATCCAGCTTATATAAAGGTTGGGCCATCATATATCTTTTTTCTTTTTAAATCATAGGTTATTTTGACACTGACAGTTGTTTCATGCTCGAAATCTTGACAGATAGTCAGTATCATACCTCCGCGGAGCGAAATGAGTCGCTTTAAACTTGAACAAAGTTGGAAAATATTGAAAACTTATTTCCAAAGTGAATGCTATGTAGCTCAAACAGTGGGTTTTTTGAAAAGAAGTTTTGTACGAAATGAAGCACCCACCACGCCTGCTGTACGCAAGTTTGTGCAAAAAGTTTGTGAGACTGTTATGTTATGTATTTAACACTCATGGTCCCCGTTGTCGATTAGTTTTAAAAAAGCATTCATAATTTTTTTAATCATATTGAAATATACTGCCCCTTTTTTTTATAAATACATAGCGCTCAATCTCGACCCGACAGGTGGCAGCACTGGTTACTTTATGTACGGTGAAGCGAAGAGAGACAGAGGAAAGAGTAGACAAGACGGAAATGCGTTTTGGCTCCTCAACAAATTTTTCTCTTGGTTTTTTGTTTTTTTTGGGTAGACACTGTCTAAAATGTCTCTATGACGCATCGTCACTGGTCTGTTAAAAAACCAAACTACAAGAATTCCAAAATATTGCAACAATTCATCCAAATAAATACGAAACTATTTTTATCCTTTGGACGTGAAAAATGGAGAACCCCTACCTATATAACTATCGAATATGTTTATAATCAGATTAATAAATGGTAATTATTCAATCAAACATTATGCCTAACTTGTCGAAATTACGTGTAAAAAGAAAAATCACAACTTCATTAGTGCACATCGTTGCTAATTAACCCTTTCGTTGCCTATACAGGGTGTTTATGTTTAATATTCAATAGTTTGGGATATTATTGTTCTATAGTAAGGGTATTTCTTCAATACGATTTCCATTTACCCATGATTCAAAGATAGACCACATTTAAGTGTACGCTGACCCACGTTTATAAAATAACTAATAGTTCCAGTAGACAAAGTCCATCGTCAAAATAGTTATAGTGGGAAACCCATTTTTTTTTAAGAATATGCCCACAAATTATTTCCAACGAAACATGTGTATGTGCGAATCCACTTTCCTTAACCACCTGAGGTTTCAGACTTTGAAACAATAAGTCGCTAAAATCATATATTGGAACATTAAATCGTTGACACCCTGCAAAATGTAGGCAAACTCGATACCATTTATTTAATACCTGCGAAACTTCTACTGGTATTTTACTATAGAATCCTAATTAAAACTATTAGGTTAACGAACTTGAAATGTTTGCTCACGCGATATGCGTCATTTGCTTTAGAATATTTGCATTTCACCATTATGTCATATTTTTAATCTTGGAAAGTCCACAATTCCAGTAGAATTATCACTAAAATTCAGCTTTTTCTCTCAAGCATATGAGAAGATCCTCTTTATTAATTAGACACTTGAAGGTTATTAATGGCTGCAATAATAAACTGGTGGTAGCACTTTTGGATTGAAATAAGCGCCAATGCTATTGAATAAGTAGAATTGACTTTGATTTATTCATGTTGGATATAACGGCACTCCTAGGTTAGTTAAGCCAACTGGTTTTGCAAGTCTAAATTTTTGCACTTGACATATGAATTACAATAACCTTTCTTTCTAATAGAACAACAAATACAAGTTGTCTTATAAGTACTACTGGCCTGTAGGCGGCTTTAAATCAATCAATCGCGGGACTTAACATCACAGAGTAAAATGGTTAAACACATGTACATTTCCATATAATGCTTCTAGAGTGGTAGACAAGTCATTTAATTACTTTCGTTTATGTCTCTGATTATCACCATCCCTATCTCCGATGAAGTCAAATATCTGGATGAAATCCTCGATAAAAAACTTCTATGATCCAAGTGTGTTGAATCGAAAACCTATAAAGCACTGTCGACTTTCTGGCAGTGTAAAGGCGCTTTTGGTAAGACATGTGTCTTGTGTCCGAAACGGATCCTTTGAATCTATACGTCCATGATTAGGCTGTCGTCTCATACGCTTCGGTTGTTTGGTGGAACAGGCTTTCGCGGAAACATGTAACAGCTTCTTTTGCCAAACTTAAAGAACGCCACGCTGGTCTCTGCTCTAGATGCTTTGTTGAATCTTCCCCCCCTTAATTTATATATCATGGGATGTACGCTAAAAACCATCTTTCACTTAAAGAGAGGTGAATTTTGGTACCCTGAGAATTATCCTTTGACCCCAGTCTTATGTATATGCCGTCTGATGCAATGACACCAGAAATCCTTTTGCGAAGAAACTACCACGTCGACTTTTCACAGGTAACGGAATAGCTTCGGTCAGACTCTGAACCATGGATTGAATGACATCGTATTTTTTTACGGATGTCTCTAAAACCGGACAGGGGTCTGGTGCTGGAGTCTTTGTAGAACCCGATAACATAAGACTTTAAGCATCTGTTTTCCAGGCGGAGGTTTTTGTCATCCTAATGGCTATGCGCTATAATGTTAACAACAGGTGGAGGGATAGGGGTATTTGCATTTGCAGTGACAGCCAAGATGAATTTGAAGCGCTGCTAAACACTCTTACCTCGTCCAAGTTAGTGCTACAACTCAAGCTTTCTCTGAATTTGATCGGAAGGCTAAACACTGTGAATCTTGTCTGAGTTCCAGCTCACACTGGCATCCAGGGAAATGAGATCTCGGATGAGCTAACTAGGCAACGTTCAGAAGAAGTTTTCTAAGGACCCGAACCTATGTTGGGTCTGCCTACATCTTTAGTCATGTCTTCCATTGATGCTTGGGTTTCTCGTGAACACAAGATTCGGTGGCGCGATTGCAGTGGATGTAGACCGACCAAACTATTCCGCCCGCCAATTTGCAAAAAGTTTGCATCTTCTACCTCTTAGGAGAATCGATTGTAGGCTGCTTGTCCTTGCGGCTATAAAGCTCTTGCTGAACACTTAAATGTGTTGGGCTTAAACGACACCCCTAATGGCCTGCTTACGGTGAGGAGGATGACACCTCAGAACACTTTTTCTGCAGTTTTCCGGCCTTTGCTCGCATCAGGTGGCGGATTTTCGACGCTGACGTATCGAGTGCCGAACATCTAAGCTCTTCATCACTGAAACTCCTGCTTATATTTCTTGGTATCTGAATGGTAGTACAATGGACCTGTAGTTCTGTCTGAGCGCTCCATCGAATAGTAGTAACCTCCGACAAAAAAAAAATTCTCCGATTTAATCCACTCAATGTTTTTAATTTGAAACCATTTCCTTTTGTTCAGTGCGCATGCATTAAGCGCACTATTTTTGAAACAAATAAACAAGTTTCCAATGACCACCAAAAATACTCTCAGAAAAGATGAAAGATCCGAAAAAGATTTCACAAAAAACTTTCTGAGTGCCCACTCAGAAGGTATTCACATACCTCACAGGAGAGATTCTATGAACCATGTCAAAAGGACAATATGAAGGGGTCAATCCACGTTGCATTACAATCGCTGGAGACGGATAATCATAAAACTCCTAGATCAGACAACCGCGATAACTCAAGAATTCCACATTAAGCAATGGTTTCAGGGCTCTGAGCCCCAGAGGCATGTTGACAGGGATGTATAGGTAAATATAAAAGGGTTATGGTCCCTCAAGCAGAGACAATAATGTTTTTCCTCTAATTTAAATGTTTTTGTTTTGTAACCTACACTACAAACGTAGGTATGCGGACTGTAGGTATACGACTCCGACAATTTCAGATCGTTAAAGTCTCTTGACGAAGCCATTTCCTGAATTTTAAAAGATGTCGCTGACTCATATTTATTGACAATAAAACGTATCATTGAAACAATCAAATGTCTGAGTGTATTTTTTAAGTGGCAATACGTTTGGGGTCACGAGACAGTGTAGTACAAAAATTAACCACAATAAAAGTGAAACTTTTAAGTGTCATGTTGTGCTAATTGCCTTAGGGCCTTCAAAATAAAATTCACTAATAGTAAACAATAAACAAAATGTATAGTTGAAAAGTAAATACATGTAGGTGCTTTTGTATGTTCTAAAAGAACCGCATTCTCCTTCTTAGCGAGATTAAAGTCTATAGAATGAAAAAACAAAATTTCAAAAAGGTAAAATGGCGTAAATGGATTGTGTCTTTGAACTTTTAAGGGGGGCTAACCAGTCTTAAGCAGTACTCTGACGAATTTCACCTTTTATTACATGAATTCGTTGTTTGAGTGGACCTTTCACATGTGGTAAAAATGTCTGTGATTATTCAAAATATTTAGTTTAGCCTCAGAAAAATTTAAGCAATCATTGTTTGAAGAAATAGACTAAAAACTGTAATGGTAAGTTTAATGCTGTTAAGGCAACGTTTTGACAAACAAATTTTTTGGTTTAGGTACTATAACTTTTTGGTTCGTTTAAAAAAAAGTCAAAAGATGTATTTAACAAACAAATTGTCTTTCCAAAATATTCAAATCCTATTTTGTAGCTTAACTAGGTCTTAAATGTTAGGACTTCTATCTCAAATCGACTTTTTGTCGGGTTTCACATCAGTGACCTTCGAGCAAGAACATTCACATGTAGGACATATATAGAGGAAATACTCTTTAGTGTTTAACAAAAGCTTGGTGGACTGTCAGAATAGCTACGAACAGATCTTGTGTGTTATAGCAAACGTGTAGTAGACTTTTCACAGACATTGGGGCATTTCGTCTGTCTTCAACCCAGTCATCAGTGGAAAACCTTAGTTGGGATACCTGAAGACCCAACACAGGCTCAAGTCATGAGAAAACTTTTCACGAACCCTGACGAATAATTTCGTTGGTTTTCAGCCCACTATAAGAGTTTATCGTGGTCAGCAGAGAGTCTACCACTAATTTACAAAATAGTGATGATATACGCTGGCTTATGTTTATGCCTGTCATAACATATCGGCTGCAATCCTCTTCTGCATCTATCGCCCTGTTCTCCAACATTACTCGGATCCGTGCAACAAGTGATTCTTGTACCCCATATCGCCTAGCAGTGTTGAACTTCTTATCAAAAAAAAACATTGTCAAAGGCAAGTTCAATATCAATGAAAATGCCCAGAGCAGCTAAACCAATCTTTTCAAGGTTTTTCAGAGTATAATAAGTCAGTTTGCACTAGGTTTCCACGGCTAAGGATCCACACAGCAACCTGACTCTCTACAGGCAGTCAACCCGCCAACCAAATCGACCATGTTTTCATGAATGTACACACTTACCGAGGAGCAAACGTCGACTCTGACCATTTTCTTGTTGCAGCTAGATTCAGAACTCGACTGTCCAACGAGAAAAAGGTTCCTAGAAGAAGAAATTCGAAGTCGGACGCCTTAGCACACGTGAAGTAGCCAGAGACTACAAAGAACACCTGCGTTAGAGACTCTCCAGTGTGCATTCAACTACCACAGACGCCTACAAGCAGTGGTCCCAGTATCGCGACATCATCCTAGAGACAGTCTAGGTTACCCCAGATAAAAAGCCCGTGATATGATGATGTATGCGCGTATACCGGAAAAAGATGAAGGTGAAGAAGATGCACACATAAAAAAACTGCAGCGGAAGACAAGCATAGCAAAAGAAGAGTATAGAGCCAGGGGAAAAAGATCCTGCGTAGAAAGAAAAGGGAGTACGCAGTCCCCCAGGTCAAGGAGATCGAAGAGTCTCACGATCAAAACAACATCCCCAGATTTTATAAGAAAGTCAAGCCAGGCTTCTGGCTTCAAGATTCTTCAAAAAAGCCAAGGAAACCTAGTCAGCGACGCGAATGGTAAATTTAATTAGGCAGCATTTCCAGCAGTTGCTAACCGGGAAACATGTAGAGAGAGTGATGGGGCAAGAAGAGAACCCACGTCCAGTCAAGTTTAGAACCAGTCCCGCCACCCAGTATTGAGGAGGTTGGCTTAGCCATACAAAAACGTAAGAACAACAAGGCCGCCGGTTCTGATGGCCTACCTGAAATAAGAAGGTAGGGCGCACGCACCATTTCGTCAACTTAGTTTGGGTTGAGGAAAGCATGCCCGATGACTAGACCATCAGCTCCATATGTCCCATCTGCAAGAAAGGCGATTCTATGTTTTTCCAGAACTATCGAGGCATATCATTGCTAAATGTTGCATATAAAATCCTATCAAACGTACTGTGTGACGTCTCAAACCCTTCTGCAACAAACTAATCAGTACGTACCAGTATGGCTGCCGGCGCTCCAGATCGACCATAGACCAAATTTTCACACTAAAGCAAGTTCTGGAAAAGACCAACGAGTCGCGCCACACCACCTCTTTATTGACTTTAAAATCGCATATTATAGTAGCTCTACCTTAGGAAACCGTTGCTACTTCGGTTTGGCGATACAAATAAGTTCAAAACTTCTTAGCCCAATAGACTTTTAAATTCGCTCAAATTTTTAATTGAACCACAAACACAAAAAATTTATTAGAAGCAATAGGATAGTGGTGTTTGCATTTAAAATATCCTATCCTTTAACGTTTTTAAAACATTTTCTTTATGTTTTTAAAACTTTACTTTTAAATTTTTTTAGGTCATTGTTGCCTATAAAATGCTGTTACGCGACTTTGCTATCAACATGGGTAAGTTGCTCTCATCAACAAAACCTATTCTTCCTATAAAATAAGTCGATTGAAATTAAATTGTTTTTTTTTTTTTAAATCCTAGGAGTTGTAACACAGGAAGCTGAGCTCTTCGCTGATGAGATATTTCACTACGAAAAACGTATTGTAAATAATATTCTATCAGTGCAATCGTCCAATGATAGACGTTTAAATGAAATCAAAACAGTTCAAGAAATTAAAACCATAGCTCCGTCGGTAAGTAAGTAAATAATTTAACAACAAAAACCTACTACTAATAGTATTTTCGAAATAGCTTCCAATTTTTGAGTCCTTACAAGCGATACTACCTCAAATAAAAATAACGGATGAAACTGAAATTCTTGTTCGTGACGTAGATGTTCTGCGGGAGATGTCAATCGTAGTTTCAACTTCTGATAAAAAGTACGAGCTCTAACAAAATCGCTTTATACCTCAAAAATTAATTTATATATTTTACTTATTTAAGGCCGCTAAATAACTTTATCATATGGTCACTTGCGCGAAAACTTTTACCTCATTTATCGAAGGAATACAGAATACTTATAGAAAATTACAATAACGCAATTTATGGTAAGAATGTCGTTGGGGCAAAATTTCAAAAAATATATAACCTCTATTCCTAGGACGATCTGCAAGATACCCTCGTTGGATGGTGTGCACACAGCTTGTACGGGATTGGCTTCCATTTTCAGTTGATGCTCTTCGTGAAAATCCAGACCTCTTAAAGGTGAGAATAAGCTTAAGGATTAATGGTCAGATTTGTATAAAAAAAATTATTTAAAAAACCAGCCAAGTGATGCTCAAATAAATTTCGTCAAACAAAAACAAAATGTGTTCCCCAACAAAACATATGGAAATGATGAATTTCTACGATTGATGTTCCATACGTTGAGACATCAAGTGCAGACTTCGATTGAAGAGGCCGATTGGATCGGACGTTCTTTGAAAGATTTTATAATTGAAAAGGTATTTAAATTTATATCAATAAGGGAACTTCTTAATTTCAATAAGTTTAACTTCTTAGTTAGCATCTACGAGGCTTCAAATTGGAATACCAAGTGAGATTCTACAAACTAAAGCGTACATTAACGAGTATTATAAAGGACTGATGCTGTATAATCTATACTTTGCCGAGCATTTGGAGGCTATATGGAATTTTAGAAAACTTAGAATGCAAGATAAACTTAAATCACAGAGCATTGTCGACATGTAAGTAGTAATTAGTATTTTTAACCTTTTTAATTAATTCTCATTTGGGAGGTTTATAATTTGAGGTTTAAAGATTGAAAAAAAAAAAAAAATATTAGGCGTTATCGGCCTATATAGAACCCAAAGCCTAGCTTCTCCAGCCACTGTGCATGCGAAGATATATTTTTTGACACGAATGGAAGGGACCTTCAATTTAATACCGATTCCGAACAGCAGTTAATTTTTGAGAAGCTCCTTACGACAGTTCTTACTCTTGGATGTTCGTCAGACGTTCGCAAGAGGTGGGGCAGCGAATAGAAAGATTGGGAAAAGACTATGTAAATTTGCCATGTTCAATCTTTGATGGCGTTTCTGAACAAAATATTCAATGTTGTATTCCAGGTGGTGTTTTGGTACTTTTTAAGCAAAGGTCCACTGGAAACAATCTCACCACCAGTTTGGGGAAATGGATATTGTTGCACTTGAATGGCATTTGAAAGAGTTTGGCATCAATCTCTTTTGTCAAAACGTTCGTGCATTTGGAATCAATGATATCTTTTTACTTAGAAATTACCTTTCGAAATGTTCAGTTCAAATTCCTTTGTCTGCTATGATGATAGAGCTCTTAGTTTCAAAACTCTCGTCCTATAATGGAGCTTCAATAAAAATTAAACCTGACTTCGATATCACTGTTGGTAGCCACATATGTCATTATCCACGAATGACACTTGCATCGATGAAACCGAAGGGCTTTCTACTCTTGGTATGTGCGTTAATGACAACTTTCGTTGTCGCCAAGAATTCTGAAAAATGTCTAGGTTTGCTCTATCGATTCAAGAAGGTCTTTACCTCTGGCTATAGTCTAGTAGACGTTTATCTGACTAAAGTATAATATATATATATCTATTTTTGTTCATCATCAGTGCAAATAGGCAGTTGTATTCCGTTCCTTTAACATTTTTTCTGTAATACTCGTACTTCAGCGCATGCTCCACAGTTTATCCTAAAGCCTTCTTTCGCACGTAGGGACTGCAAAAAAATATAGAGACATTCATAGGTCGCACCACGCATGTGCCGCCCCACTCTCTGTTTTTCCTCAACGCTTTAACTCACAACTGTTAGAGACCAATATGCGTCAGTACCTACCTACCTTCTTTCCTTTCCACACTCGTTACCACTCGTTTCTGTGTCATAAATTATATTACGACTATAGAGAAGTCTATAACAGTAGGTCAGCCAATGACGTTCGTCGGTCAGTCGGTTTGTCCAGAAGTTATATCGTGAAACGGTTATTCGAGGTAATCTCTCTACGGTTTGACCTCAATGAAAGTTCGGCAGGCCTCCCATACTCAGATAAATCGCTAAGGACAAACAAATGCTTGTGTTATGTTATACATTTGGCAATGCAGGTATTTAGACCTCCCACTCTTAAATTATTTTTATTAAACAAAGTCATGCTGTTGTAATATTTGTTTGATAGATGACCTGCACACTTGCCGGATAGCTACACGATTTTAAATGTATTGCTAGGCTCAGTAATGTGTTGTTTAACCCCACAGCATAGTGTTCTATCGCATGCCATGAATGCGAAGGATTGCAAAGTGATCGCTTAGTCGCATGACATTGCTATTTCCAACTCAGTAAAGCACCTCACTACTATTAAAGATCTCCTCAAAAATGCTCTTAACAAGCTAGTGAGTTGGGCAGTTCTGTCTGGGTGCCTGTGTGCCAACCCTCACAAAACGGCATAAGCTTAACTTTCTCTAAAGAAGCAAACTTCAGAGATCCGCCTGCCTGTTCACTCTGTTTCTTGGCTAATGAGGAATGCGAATAATAATGGGTATTTGAAAGCGAATGGTCAATATTGGATTTCGTCATACCTTTAGGAATACTTTCATTTCTTCATGGCATGCCATACAAGAGTTTCAAGGATGAAAATTCTCGAGGCAATTTGCCTGCACTACTTATATGAACTAATTAAGACATTATTCACTCTCCAACTTTGCTGCCAACAAATCTAAAAACAAGAAATTTGCACATCAATAGCACATACATATGTATATATCTGAGTCACGAAAATACCAGTAAAGCCATTTCTCTAAAGAAGCAAACTTCAGAGATCCGCCTGCCTGTTCACTCTGTTTCTTGGCTAATGAGGAATGCGATATCCTCGAAGTATATCAGCATTTTGTCTCAGACAAACGGCAATCAAATCCTTGGAATCAGTCTCTGTAAACTCTATAGTAGCCCTAGCCCTCTTCAGGAGATATCGGAGCAGTTCACAATCCACATTTGCTGGGTGCCGGGGAACAGGAACAGGAACATTATTCGGAAACTGTAAAGCTGATGAACTCGCTAAATTGGAAATCACGATACCTCTCTAACCTGATAAAGGGGAGTTAGGTATACCATTCGCTACTTGTAAATGATCGCTAAGGCTGGCTAGTATGGAGCAACAGGGAGTATCTAGCGACAAAACGGATCTGGCCTAAGCTCTATAAGTTTGTTCTCTCTAAGCAGACCGAACATTAGCACTACTATAGGTGTCATCACTGGGCACTGTCTTATAGGCAAACTTGCAACAAGACTTGGTGCATTCTCGAACGACTTTTGCAAAACTTGTATGGACGAAGAGGAGGAGGAAATGATCCCTCACCTAACCTATTTGAGTTCCAGGAAAAGGAAGTTCAATCTCGCAGCCTTCTTCTACATACACGTGATCCCACAAATATTGACATCAAATGTCTTTGCTTCGTCAGAAGCTCCAATTGGTTCAACGAGTAAAGGGAAACCTTATCCCAGATTTCCGTGGTACCACAACGAACCAATACTAAGTGTATCGGTTCTTATGCCAACAGCCACTTCAACCTAACCTTACCTAGGCTCACTTGGATATTAAAATTGCATAGATCTCCTTTAGTCGCGTTTTGCGACAAACGAAATTCATTCATTCACATTATTCAAATCGTCTTATTTCCACATGTGTGAACATATTAGTGCCGCCTTTTCAGTGCAACTGCAATTGGCGGCCGATTTTAATGCTATTAAAGTGCAGTAAAAAGATGGCAGAGTAATAATTTCGCACTGACATATGGGACAAGCGGCGGAGAACTGCGTCGTCTTAAGTGACAGTTAAACGAAATGAAAGTACGTGTTATACAATTAATATTGAACGTGACAGTTTATTTTATGCATTTTTTTGATTATCATTATACTAATGATCTTTGAATTGTTTTCAATGGCTTCAATCAATTGAATGCATGCACTGACTTCAAATGCTACTTCGTCTGCTGAATACTTTTCAATTGCTGTAACCAATTATATTATGCAATCACTTCAAAGATTTCACATAGGCAGGCTGATCTCAACTGAATGCAAACACTGACTTTAAAGACTGCAACCAACAACGTCAAGTAAAAGTAGCGATTCATAGATGTTCAATCGGACGTCACAAGTCACAATCACAACTGCTGAAATCAGTGAGTGAAGCTGAGCGGGAAATTCAAAATAAATATTTTCTTTTATTATTTTTAATATTTATATATTTTATTTTTAAATAATATAAGGGACTTGATATCTAACTGCTTTGAATATTAACTAAAATTTTATTAAAAATATTTTTTTTTCTCTAGGATTATTTTAGAAATGTACGCTGCAGATGAAGTAAAAATGGTTTCCTACTCAACGACACTTAATATGATCTTAATATCAAAGCAACTAACGCAATCAAACTATTTCGACTACAGATATCCGATGTAAGTAGAATTTACGTTACAAATTTTATTTGTTTAAAAAACAAAATAAATCTCGTCTTCCAGTCCTATTAATTTTGCTCGTGTTGGCGCGGATATTGTTGAAAAACTCGTCGAAACAATATCAATTTTTGAAAAGCAACACAATTGGGGCAGGTCTTCGAATAACCAAAACATCTTCAAAATCGAATCACATTGCATTGCAAAAGATCAACTAAATATATCAGATACCACATTGAGTTCGTATCACACAACAATGAGTGCAGCTAGAATATCAGCAAAAGCTTTAACCAAGTTTATAGAATCAATTGACGGTGGTGCGCCAATAATTGGTGCATCCATTGATCCAAGTTTGACGTATGAGAGCTTGAAACTTACCAATCGTCGACGTCTTCCCGGTCTTCGTTCGCTAAATGAAAATGAACTTTTTACATTAGCATACATGCAGAAACATTGTAGCACGCCAATTGCTGACAAGGACTATGCTACGATTAAGCCACATGTGGAGAAGAAGCTTGCCGAAATATATCTGTAAGTTGTTTATTTTTTTTTTGTTTATGATTGTTGTTATATTAAAATAAAATTAATTTTTTTTTCTAGGTTTAATGCCACTTGGCAACACATTCAATTCTTGCCAAGATCTACGGATTGCTCCGTTGAAGAAGTGACTTGTTCGAGGATCTTATAATAGGATAGCCTAAGCTAGAGTATTACAATTTTAAGAGCGACAGTTTTGTAATGTACAATGCCTGCATAATTTAATTATTTATACTTTTAATATTAGTCATAATTTATAATATTTGTACATTTTTACAAAAATCATAATTGAGTCACACGAATGTCAAATAATTGCTTATAGCTATAAGATGTCTAAATAATGCTTAAAAAAATTAAATAAATGAATAACAGCCATACAATTAGCATGAAATTAAAGTAGACTGATGCTTTAAATAAAGACGAGAATATACACCACAATGCGGTTTTCGAGCGAGTTTTTTTTTCACAGCTCAATCTGTGCACAAGGGATTATTAGATACCCTCATTATTTTTATAACAGCAGGAGTGGTAGGAAATAGGTCAGGTACTGGCAGACGTGCATTTTTTTAAGGCACGGCGACGCTGCATCACCGCAGAAGACGCAGTAACGTGCCGTGGTGCTAGGGTTACCAAGAGGCTCGGAGACTTCGGGAATTGGCTCCAATCTCCGGGATCCAGGGTTCGGGCCTTTATGAAATTTCTCCGGGCGGCAGTTAAACAGTTTTTTTTTAAATTCGGTTTACTTATGTAATTTTAATGCTGGGATAGAAAATCAAGATTTCCAAATATCGTCAGCAAATATATCCGCCGGCCCTGAATAGTAAATGCGCAGAAAATTATTCTCGATAGCTTTGCCTAAAGGTAAGATTAGACTGCACGCAATGTAGACATATATCGGACATTTTTCGCTCTCAAATAATAGGTATTTTAAATTTGCACATCAAAAGAACATACATATGTATATATCTGAGTCACGAAAATATCAGTAAAGCCATGGAGTACTTCCAACCATTATATAATTTTAAAGTTTGTCACCGCAAACTAATTTTTCTACAATATTTGAGTAAACTAAGAACTTGACGTTGTTTTTTGTAAATTGCAGTCCATTTTATCGTAAAAAATAAAATAAATACATATGAACGTTTGACGTTTCGTACCCACACGAACTAAAGAAAAATTAACGAAGCTATAGGTACATATTAGTTTCTATAATTTTTTCAGTAGGTTTTGGTAACCCTGCAGTGGTGCTTTTAGTAGGGTGTTCACGTTCTCAGTATATTTACCTATTATTAATTTTTTCGAGGAACGTGGCAAGGAAGTGATAGACAACGCTCTTATTTGTTGTCTATACAGATATTCATTTATTTTTATTTGTTTATACTTCAATATGCTTTCTTTATGTTTAAGTAAGTTGGTCTTGGGATAGTGCAATATAATGAAAAATATAAGAAAAGTAGAAAAACTTCATTGTGGAGTGCGTTTTGGTTTAAATTTTCTTTAGAAACAATTTCTGACTGCAAGCAAGTTTTGATAATCTTTCCTCTGGAATTTTATTCCTAGTAAAGATTTGAGAGCAGATGATGTCGCAGCTAGATATTGGTAATGATGCTTATTATAAAAATGTTCGAAAAAGTGTATTTAAAACTAATTTCGATAATTATAAGTAAGGAATAACATAATAAATCGATTGATGTCAAAATTTACGGTACCATTAAAATCGAATATGTTCAAAATTTGTGAAACTCCAGATTTTGATTTCGGCTGGTTCGAATAAAGACAAGTCTAGAATTCCAATTTTCAACCACTTTTTCAAGCATTTGGGGCTGTATGTCGGCAATAACGCCACGAATGTTGGCTTCCAAGTCCCCTAACGTTTCTGGTTTGTTGGCGTAGGCGAGCGACTTCACATATCCCCAAAGAAATTAATCCAATGGTGTCAAATCACACGATCTTGGTGGCCAATTGACAGGTCCATTCCGCGAAATTATGCGCTCATCGAATGTTTCCTTCAATAAATCGATTGTGACGTGTGCTGTGTGGCATGTAGCGCCGTCTTGTTGGAACTACATCTCATCCACATTCATGCCATCCAATTCGGGAACAAAATAGTCGGTTTTCATGGCTCTCTACCGGTCTCCATTAACGGAAGAAGAATGGCCCAATGACTCCACCAGCCCATAGAGCACACCAAACAGGCAGTTTTTGTGAATGTAATGGCGTTTCAAGGGTCTCATGTGGATTCTCTTCACTCCAAATGCGACAATTTTGCTGGTTGACGTAGCCATTCAACCCAAAATGAGCCTCATCACTGAACAAAATTTTGCGATGAAAATAAGCATCGAGCATCAGCATTTTCGGCCCATACACCAAAATCACGACGTATTGCATGGTCTCGCGGCTTTAATTCTTGCAAAAGCTGGATCTTGTATGGTCGTAAGAAGAGATCTTTGCGCAAAATTGTCCATAAAGTTGATGGACAAAGCTCTAATTGCCGTGCACGGTGGCGAATCGATTCTTTCGGGTCCTCTTCAACACTTTGCTCTGCAGCGGCAATTGTTTCTTCGGTGCGCACTGTTCGACGTCTCTGCGGATGCGTAGTATCGCATAGAGTAAACGTAGTGCGAAAACGATCCATGGTTAGCCGAATTAACTGCTCTGATGGACGATTATGTCGACCATAAAATGAACAGAGCTTGCGGTAAAGTTCGCGAACTGAACCATTATTTTCGAAATAAATTTGCACGATTTGCAAGCGTTCGTTCATTGCTCATTCATTCTTCATTTGTAGAACTATTCATGATGAAATGGCAAACCAAACTGAACATAAATGACATTAGAGTTGCCAGATTTGACCACAAAATGTCAGTTTTATCTCTATTCGAAAAACCAACATCTAAAAAAACACCCTTTACAAGTATTAATATTGAGATCTTTAATTACCGAAGCGATGTGCGCTGGATGAAGGAGAACGAAGTAACGCGTAAATATTTTGAAAATATTTTTTAAAAAGATTTTGTATGCCTTGGTGCGCTAAAGTAAGGAGAACATCCTAATAAATTTTGTATGCCGATTTTCTTATTATTGGTGCGTTAAAGTGAGGCGAACATCCTAGGGTGATTTGTTAGATATTAGTCAGTTTTTGTTTACATATATGTAAATATTAACAAATATAATAGGTTGTGGGAAGAACACTTGTGCGCCTTTAAATGAAAGTCACGGTTCTTTAGCGAAAAGTCTGACGTGCTGTTTCCTAAAACCTCTTCAGATTCCTCAAACTCTGTTTTCACAATTTCACATGAATGTCACATATCGATTTGAAATCACTTTTTAATCGACAAAAATCACTTTGGATCGATTTCGAAAAATTTGAAATCGAAATCGATTAAAGTGAATATTATAACACACAAATTCAATTTCGATCGATTTCGAGTGAAAGTGAAATATGGAACCTAGCTCTTAGAAAATTTAAATTTCGGGTTGAAACGGTGACCACACTATGGTTAAAGCTGCACGCAACATCGTTTCTAGTATAGCTGTCAATACCTCGTCAAAAAACAGATAAAAGTTGATTTAGACAGATTTTAAATTGCTCTTCAACAGTTGGTTTATATTTGTCAACATGAACGTGTTTTTTAGACCACGAACTTTGCAAATATCGGCTCTAAATCACAACTCCAACAATGCAAGGTACGTTGATATGCCTTCCAAAATCCTGAAATTGAATTCTCTAACACACAGACTGATCGTTAAACAATTTGTAACGAAAGGGCTTTGTAAGCAAATGAAAACATGGGCTATAGTAGGACAGCAGACGTCATACAAAATGTGGGTTTCTTTTTATTTTTTAAGTGAGAAAGACATTTCAAATAAAACACTTTATTTTCAGTTTATTTTTTCATAGAGGAATGTGTGGATTGATTTTTATTCGCAGCGATTTTTAACGGTTATAAAACATTTTATAATCTTAACAACGGTATTTAATAATAATAATCATAATAATATATATAATATATATTATTTTTTGTTTTTTTTTAAATAATAATTTATATTATTTCTTTATTCAAAAATGTTTTTTTTTGTTTTTTTTTCTTCTGGCGCTTAATATTTTATAATAAATTTATTATTTGTTTTTTTTTTTTATTAATATTTATAATTTGTATGCTGAACGCATTATTGTATTCTCATTTTATTTTTGTTAAATTTTTTACATAAAAATATTTAAAAAAAAAAAAAAATTAAATAAATAAATTGATTAGGTTAGATTTTTTTTTTTTAGTTTTTTGTTTTTTTTTCGTAATTATTATTTAATTTTTGTAATAATTTTACTTATCGAATGCACTGTTTTATCGTTTCTTGATGAACTTTTCATTTAATATTTCTTATTGATGTTCGTTATTTGTTTATGTTTTTATTTTGCAAAAGATTTACATATAAGTTTACCGACTATTTTCTTTTGCTTTGATTTTGTTTTTTGTTTTTTGTTTTCTTTTTCGTTTTGTTCTTTGTCTTTACATATTATGTTGTTGTTTGGTTCAAAACACAGTTGAAAAACGCTGTCAAAGGTTGCAATATGTATTAGTCTTTCATGCAAAAGACTTTGTAGTTGTTTGAAATTTTTTTGTTTTGTTTTTATTTTTTGCTGATTACACCATCTAAATCCGATTATCTATTTCTACTTCCTATACCATGTAGTTTAGTTTAATTGTATTCATATTTTGTTCATATAACTATTCATCGTATTGAATCAATTGATGTTATGTATGCTATGTGGTAGAAATGTTGTCGTTTACTTCGAATGATTTCGTAAAGAGGCTATGACATTGAAATTGTTTGACCAATTGGATATTTAGTTATACATATATATAAATTGAATTGAATTGCAAAAAAAAAAAAACATAAATTAAGACAATCGGATTGTACTTGTATTGAATTTGTTTTTTTTTTTTTTTGGTTTGAAGTCTAAAATTTAAAAATTAAAAAAAAACCAAAATTTCTATTCATTCGATGAATGGAAATCTAATTGTTTTCTCATTTAAATTTGCATTTATTTTTGTTAATATATTTAATTTAAATGTTTGTTTTTTATTTAAATTAATATTACTACTATTTCCAGTCTTTGAATAATAAATTTGTTGCTAATGATAAGTTTTTTTTCTCTATATATATGTATACATATATATATTTTATGTTTTAAAAATATATATATATATATATTTTTTCAGCTTATTCAGCGAGTCGACGCACGATTCGAATATTTTCGGCTTTTGTAATTTTATTGCAAATATATTATTTATTATGTTATTTTTTCTTATTTTATTTAAAGGGAACTTAGTAGAAAATATTTTTTGTTTGCCTGTTCGTAAGTTAAGCCAAGCATTTAAAAATAAAGTGCTGGAGATACTAAGATAATATGAGTATCTGTGTTTATCGTTTTGAAATTGTTTTTTTTTTAATCGTTCATCATTGTATATTCTAAAAAATCATGTAATTTTTGGCGTATTATTTGTTTTTGAGTGTATTTTGTGTGTAATTAATTAAATGTTTTTTTTTTTTTTGTTTTTTTAATTTGTTCATTTCTGTAAGCTAATGAAACTGGTATTAAAATTTTAATAAGACTGATTTAACACTTGATTTGTTTTTTTATATTTATTGACGTTTTTTTTCTTAATAATTAAAGCAAGGAAGATTATGAGTAAAACTTAGTTGTTTTTTTTTTTTAAATAAACATTTAACCATTTTGTTTTGTAAATTTATTTTTAAGCTTTAATAAACATTTAGTGATTTCGTACTTTTATTTTTCACTAAAAATTTGTTAACTACTATGATGAAAATTATAATTATTTAATTAACAAAAAAAAAATTATAAAAAAAGAAAAGTAAAACATTTGCAACGTTATTGTGAACAACATATGTTTAAAAGTACAGAGTGGTACAAACTTTAAAATTAGTTGTCAAATTGGTGTTTTTTTTTAACTTTGTCCTGTATTTTCTGCGACTTAATTTCTGAAAGATTGACAAAAGTTTGCAAAACATTCAGTATCACGTGTTCAACAAAGAATATTTATATATATTGAAATAATGTACCTATACATATACATATGTATCATAGACATGTATGAGAGCCCAAAAGATAATTAAAATTCTTCTCTGGAATCACTGAAGACTGAAGACGTCGTGTTCACCAAGCATCTTAAGTCCTTTACTACTTATTGCTCTCCTCGACTATCTGCTTGACGGACGGACGGGCCTTAAGGTATGATGTTATTCTTTGAACGACTACAAACTTGCTTGGTGTAGGCGTAGGGTGGATGAAACTCAGGAAATGACACCTAAGCTGGAAGTAAGACTATACGTGCTGCGCAATTTCGCATTGTTATAAGTTATACAAAAAGTATTAGGCAAATTAAGAGCTTGATTGAGAAGAAAAGTTTAAGGATCGGAAGAAGCCTTTAAGTCAAATAGCCCAACTCGAAAAAATTTGGTGTTCATTGTCGTGTTCAAAGAGATACCCAAAGAAGCCCGCAAAAAGGGCAGTGTCCATTAGCATTCCTATTCAAACCCGAAAGAGAGCCAGGCAGAAAAATGAATGCAATAACTCTACCATTTGATTGGCATCAGCGCAGTGTTGCGCTGAAAATTTTCAAGCAAAGTTGAATTTTTTTTGAATGGACCTACTCAATGAACGGATGAATGGATCTTATTTTTTTTTTAATTGTGATTAGATAAAAGTAACAGGTTCGTGCATTTAAATATATTTGATTTTGAGTTTGGAAAATGAATTAATTAAATAATTAGGCTTTGAACGTAAAATATTTGAAATTATCTTTCGCCTAATTTGGTAAAATTAATTTCAGTCCTTAGAGCTTTGAAATACGCATACTTTAAGTCCAACACTATATTTCTGCATGCTCTAAATGCTTAGCAATTTTAGTAACATATTTGCAAAACTCTTTTTTTCATTAATATGTTAATTGAGCAAGATTTTCAAATCGACCTCAGTGATGTAACTCGGGTGCGTTTATCAACTCTAAAATAAAACTCCAGCGCTCAAAAATAAAAATAAAATCTGACTTAAACTGAAAAACGGTCCATTTTGATAATATTTGTAAAATGAGGGCCTGGGCTCCCGAGTCTTAAAAAGGGGCCTCCTCAATGATGAAGGATTACGAAACGCTAATGCCTTCAGAATGAAAGACGGACAAGTCGTGATACTGTAAAGTGGGAGGGTTATAATCTCTAGGATTCATAACCTCGTCCATAAAAGGTGACAAGAAATTTTTATATTACAAACTTTCATTTTATGATAAATAAAACATATTAGTAAAATAAATGAAAAGTCCAAATGTCTCTGCAAAATCATTCTTTCTTATTTGCTTATTTTCTCCAACACTTAAAAAACCATTAAATCAAAATATTTGAAAATGTTTAAAGTCGATCAAATAGCTTAATAAAGGTTTATATTTATAATCACAAAAAAAGCCCAACTCTACTATTTTAAGCCGCAGACTTTGCGAAATAGAACCTGGTATGGCGTTGCTTTTTCCGTGCCATTACTTCTATTGTGCGCTTTTTGCCTAATTATTTATTAAGAACGTCGCTTTCGAACATACGCGCTTTGATCTCTGTGACTTGTTTAGGCCTATTGGACAAATAACCTTACCTAATTTAAGGTGACGGGAAGTAAGTTTTAAGCCTTAAGCAAACAGTAGACCCATGTGATTTTAATTACCCATAATTTTTTAAACCACTCTGTACCTAACACTATACCTCATTCACATAGTTTCGCAGAATTTTCATTTATATTTATTTACATATAATTTAGTACGCTCATTAAAATAAAATACTTATAAAAATAAACTCAAAAGACACAAGTAAATTAAATCGATATGTTGATTTCTTTATTCAATAAATTGAAAAATAAAAAAAAATTATTTTTTTAAAAAATTATAAAAAAAAAATATTGAGAAAACCATCAAGATTTGAGTGAAGAGTGCCTCATAGTATTTAACGAGATATTTATTGGAGAATCATCCTATTAAAGTAAATCTCCTTCGCAATTGAAAACTTTCACCATTCAGATTATATTTACTTTCATACGAATTAGATATTTTTTTTGTTTACTAAAATTGTAATAAACAGCAAACGTAAAAATAACGAATGTTAATATACCATGAATTTTAATTAAACTTAATTTCTCCAAAAATTACCTCGTCAATATGAAGGAATACTTATTTTTTTTTTGTTTTAATTTAAATTCAATTGAAAGAACATAAAATTATTTTTATTTCAATTGATATGCATTTATGTATTTATGTACGAAAAATTCGTAATATTTATAGGTTTATGAAAGTTATTTTCTTTATTTAAATGTTTGTCATATTTGAAAAAAGAAAAGAAATTAACTAAGCAAGCGATATTTTTCATTCTAAGTTTTTGTAATTTACGCAGTGTCTTACAAAACAAAATATTAAATATAAACATAATTTAAAAAAAAAATTATATATATATATATGCTAATAGTATTTACAATTTATACAATACATATTTTATTCCATTTTTTTTTGTCAATTATATGTATATACTTCTAAGTCTAATATATAATCTGAATCTATTTACATTTTCTTTTTATTTATTAATTTCTGAAAAAATATATATTATGTATATTTATATGTTTATGTATATTTTATAAATTAATTCATAATCTATTTGTAAGCGTTTTTGTTTGGTTGTCGTTTTTTTTTATGTATTTTTTTACGATTTTTTTAAAATTTTTTTTTTTAATTTTATCTTTTGAGCTTTTCTATTTTGAAGAATCGATTTTCTACTGAAGTACACAAAAATATAAATAAAACAAATTACAAAATATACACGTAAGTATGTAATTCATTTTGTTGTTGTTGTTTTTTTTTTTAGTTAAAATTCATATATATAATTATTTTTCAGGATCGCGCAAAATGAGAAAGACAATTTACATATTTAATAATATTTTATAGAAAGAGGTGGAAAATTTCTAAACTAAAAACAAAATAGTTATATATACCGTTTTCGTGCATTAGTTCTACATTAAAACTACTACCGAGTTGATCTCCTTAGCATGCTTCTAAATAAAACTGTTTATATTCTATTAGAATTTTTGTTGGCATATTCTTTTGTTTTTTTTTGTAAATAAAAAAAAGAACACAAGTTGTGCAATAAAAATTTAAAAGTAACAAAACTAAAACTGCATTATGTAGTAAACGAATCTACGGACGGAGTAAAATTGGTCAGTTCGTTACAGCACCGTGTTTCGACAAGAAATATATATGTTTTGCTTTTTTGTCTTTTCTTGTTAAAAATAAAAAAAAACCATAAGTGTATTTATTTAAATATTAAATGATTTAATATAAAATGAAAGTCAAATAAGTAGGACCTAAATATTTTATATATATATTTTATGAACAATATTACGTAGTAGAAGGAGCTATTTGTTGAGTCAGCACATAAAGTCTAGTAAATAACAATAACTAGTAGTAACTACGTACATACTTTCAATTTAAGTTAAAAAAATATACAAATTTATATTAATAACGAATTTATAAATAATGGAGTGTGATTATGATGATATCATGCATCAAATATTATAAATACTTTGAATAAACAAAGTTGTAACCACTTTCGACGATTACAAAACCCCATCAAATTACTACTTTTCATTTTTAAGCAAAGTAGTTGCTAATAGACAACTAAAAACCTACTGCACATACTCATATTACCCATGTCTATATTATAGTTGTTTTTCAGATTAGAGTAATTTTATTTACATTCTTTGGTGAGCCAATTATTTTGCGGAGTTATCATTTTTGCGGTAAACAAAGTGCAAACACTGAACTGAGTTAAGGCACCACGAGCATGCTCCGAAGTTTGAGGTCCGAAAAACACATTTGAGCACTAATACTAAAAGAAAATTAATGAAATAATGGTAAATTCAATAAATTGTATGTTGGAATAATAAGTTTCGCCCGCCATTACAGACAGACAGACGGTTCAGTTAATTTATCCTGAGCTCAAAGTATATGCTCTGTGCTTGAGACTCTGTAGAACATCTCCGATCCCTCTGTCCAGATATAAATACAAGAACGCCGCTTGTCCTGCATGGAAGCACGGTTCTTCGATAGCTTCGACGACAAGGTCAAAGTGGTCTTGTTAGTGGCATGACCATGCATGTAAATACAACTAGGGTATTCACAATGAGCCTTCATAGCTTCTGGGTGAAATTTGAACGTTGTGCAAAACAGCCCACCTAAGCCCATGCTTCGAACGAAGAAAGAAATATTAAACGTTTGTAGAAACAACGTCGTTTGAGCCTTGCTAAATTAACCTAATTTCAATGCCACGCTGCCTATTTTTGCATTCAAAAAATAAGTTATTTTGATCTACGGTCTATGAGCCAATAATGAGATTTGAGGCAGAGGGTAGGCGTTTTTCATACCACGCATTTTACAGGTATGGACAAAAATACTAGCGGACAAATTACTAACGCTTACCGCGTGAATACAGAGAATTAGCTTAATATTTATTAACTGTGAAACATAAAAAGATACCTTAAATTGGTAAAGCTTTCTGCTAAAGCGATCACTAAGTATTTTAACAACACCTTTAAGTCAGTATTTCGGGCGCTTCGAGCTTCTTTGTAGGCACTTATTATTATTTTAGTTGTGGCAATTGAAGTCTTCGAGCGTGTGATATGTAATCTTACGCAAACGTACGCATGTTTCTATGTTGCACACTTCTCGTAACTAGTTATTGCAAAAAAATGCACTTTTGCAACTGTTACCATTTCTTTCATTACAGTTATGAAGCGCTAATAAAAAGCCAGTGCATCTTGAAGTGTGATTGGCAGTATCGTGCTTTGGTCTTCTTAACAGACAATTTAGTTTAAGCTTTGACTCACAGCATTACAGACAAAATAAAAATTAATTCTAACACCTTTTATTACAAAAATACATATGTCTCCAAAATAATAAATGCATGGCAAACAACTTTGTTCGTTGTTAGATTGTTAGAAATGACAGACGCATTTTGCTCAAAAAACGGTTAAAAAGTTTTAAAAAAGTGAATAGATCGGCATAATTTTTATGCTTTTCGTATTTGTAGCGTCAACAAACACGACATATTGCATCAGAAGGGATCACCACACTTCATGTATTAAAAACAATTGACGACAGTTCAAAGAAGATATGACAATTGAAGTGCTCCGAGGAAAATTACATGTTGTTGGAAAAGGATGTGAGAATGCAAATTTTAGTTTTATTTTTGAATTTCTTAAAACATGTTTGATCGATATCGTTCTGTGTTAGCAACCTTAAAGCAACTACATATACAACCAAAATTATTTGTGACGGTCGACTTTGCATAGTCTTACAGAATCATCCCATAAGCGCGGTCGAACAAAAGCAACCAGTCGGCAACTAACGATAGTTTATTTTGTTTTTTGGTCGTTTATAGTGCAAGATTTTTATGGATAACAAAGCAAAAGTCGGGACACGACTATGAATCTAAAAACGACGAGCATATTAAAGTCGTGTATTTTTGATTTCGAAACTAGAAAGGCAATCGAGCTGTGATTATCCCCTAGGAACTCAATTGTGGGCGATTTCTGTCACAACTAGGCGTTATTGCCCACACTAGAATTAGCTTGCATTTTAATATCACAACGCCCCAAGGAAGTGGATTTTTAAGCATGTTGCAGACACATTTTGTTGAAAAATAAATAGTTTTTGTCTGTGAAGAAATATATTGCGGAAACTTCTTTTGCAGAAAGCGCAAACGTGATAGTCCCAATGGCGATACCCGTTGACGAGATCATCGTTCATTTGCAAACATTTACACCATCATGTCTTCAATTGTCAATCAAGTAGCGAGCACTACCAAAACAATACGTTTTCAGACGTTTATGCACGAAATTAAGTCTCTATTTTATCATCAATTTATCAATTACTTTTACATTTCATATTGGAGTAAGTGCGGCTTGGTACAAATATAAACAACCAAGTGCAAACCCAGGGATATCAATCATATCTAAGAATCCCAACAAAAACATATTACATTTCAAGTCTTTGTGGAGTAAGTGCTTGGAAATCACTTTAAAATATAAAAAACACAATTTTAATCTTCCTTTCAACATATCTGTGTTTGACATTATTGTCTTGAGGAAAAATTCATTATTTGGCAGCAAAACATATCTTCATCTTAGAGTGTAAACTTCCTAACACAATTCGGATCAAAAGAGGTCAAAATCGCATGATGAATAATAAAGTTGAGCCAAAAACTCTCAAACTTAACTTGTAAGTCTACCAGGGAAAGAACATACATATTTATAACACAAAACAAATTATGCAAACATGTTGCAGAATAATTAATTTGTTTTATTTGCTAGAAAGAAAGAATGTTATATAACATACAAATCATTGTTTGCATTTCATTTTTAAAAATGCAAAAACAAATTTTTGTACCACGATTTATACTCTAGGCCGACGATAAGTGACACATCGACGCAAGATTATTTGAAGCAAACTATTGTTTAAGTTACGTGATAAAACAGAATTCCCGAAAAGATATCGAGTTAATGAATAACCTGGTTCACGGAGATTTTTGCGAACCTTTTCTCAAAACTTTGCCTGATTGAAAAAATAACTTTCCATTTTCGAAGTTAGCTGATTTATGTCAAAATAAATATTTAAACATAAGAAATAAAAATTCCTTAACTTTCCCAAAACTACTTTTTTTATCTATTTTTATTTTCTAGTAAAATTGAATTTTTGTGACTAAAATGAGTTCTAAATTTAAAATATATAATGTAATGAACAATTTAACTGTCGAATATAATAAAATATTTTTGCCTTTAAGTTAAAAATTCCTAAAAACGGATTTTTGTTACCTGCTCCATGAGTACCGTCCCATCTGTCAATTTCAAATTCAAAATTCAAAGAAGGCGACTATGGGTCGCATGTAGCATTTGCATGAAACTCTGTATTGAAATTTGTTCATTTCATTGGTATCTTCCGCAGATTTAGAAGAAATTTCGGAATAAACAAAGACACCAAATATGTGCCTCAAGAACTTGAAGCGGAGCTGGAGCCAGGCGTGTAAGCATCTTCTATGACTCCAATCTGTCGATTGAGTGTGGCGCTAAGACAGCTGCCACTTTGGCGGCGGTAACGATTTCGAAATAAGTATTGCCCCAGCAATGTTCTTCATGAATTTGAAGAATTTAAAATATGTATTATTATTTATAAATGAATAAAATTGTTTTTAAAAGTACGTAAAATTTGTAAATAACTGTTACTGTTAGTCGACGACTAGTTGCAAATTTGGGATTGGGAAAGGTGCTGAGACTCGCGCTGTAGTAGTCTAGTAGACAGTAGTGGACAAATAAAAGTTACCACCACACTATTTCACAAAAAACTAAAATTGCAACTCTGATTTGTCTATGAAGTGAACTATGATTGTTTTTGTCTTAGAATAAAAACGGTACAGAACTGTTATTTTGGCAATTAATTTAATAACTATTAGAATCCAGAGAGTCTCAGCGAAGTTAAGTTAAAATTTTCTTGTGGTAACTTTTATTTGTCCAATAGTGTACTTGAAATAATTTTAACTCAAATATCATTGCGCAAAGCAAAAAAAAGGCATTTTTATAAAAATCTACATAGAAGTTCGGAAAAGACATTTGTATGTCAACAAACGAACCCACATTTGGAATATAATTTATATCTCTTAAATTGTGGGTCCAGAGTTGGGTAAGGGCTTCGAGTTTTTTTTTCTTTGTATGCGCTTTGCTTTATTTTGTAAATATGTAAAGAAATATTAACATATATAATGCAGAATTCTTTTCATATTAATAAATTTTCAAAGTTAAATGTTAGATCCTAAAGTTCCAAGTTAAAACATCAATTAAAATGCTTGACTGTTTTCTGCAATTTCGTTGGCTTCTGTCACTGCCAATCGGACTATCAAGTCGCCTGACAATAACCATTTGAGACCTACACTGTTTGACAACGAAAATTAACAAATTTTTGGCATTTCATTTTGTCAAACAAGCTAATATCTCAACAATGTTTGTTCGACCAAAGTGGATGAATGAACTTACATGCGGATGTACAATAGGTCAAGGTCTGTTTGTGTACTCATTCGCATATGAAAATTTAAAAATAAATTTTGAAACACATTCGCGCACTTTAAAGATGGTAAAAAGTATATTTTTAAACCGCAAAGACTAAAAATTTTCAATTTTTTTTTTCAGCCAGATGGGCTTTCATTGAATTTCTTCCTAATATTTTTTTTTCTTAATTTTCTTCGCGTTAAAGTACGCAAACAGATCTTAAATGATAAATAATGAAAATCCAGAAATCGAAGAGTAATACCACGTTGTAAATTTGTAAAATATAATTTAGAGGTGCGACCAATACTTTCGATATTTTGTATACAAAATTTTTAATTTCAAAAACACCGAAGTATGAAAATTTCTCTCAACGTAATGACGAAACACAAGGCTTCCGCAAAAATAAAATGTAATGAGTAGAACAAACCAATAGTTTCTCCATAATTCATATATTTTTCATTTATAAAAAAAGAAAACTCAAAATTGTATTTTTGTTGTTTTTTTTGTTTACTTCATTTTAATTAATTGATGTTTTTTTTTCTTTATCTTTGGTTTTTTTTTCTTTTAATTTAATAAAAATAAAACAATTTAAAATGAATCTTAATTTACTTATAACAAAAATAACAGTATTGAATTTTAGCATTAACAAGAAAAATATACTTTTTTTTTTACATTTTTGTAACAATAACAAAACCGATTTTAAATCGCCAAATAATAATAATCTAATAACAAAAAGAACTTAAAATAAAAATAAATTAAATAAAAATATTTTAATGTATTTACATTTTATACAACATTATCTTCTACAATTACATTGAATGTAATTTTGAACACATTTATACTCCACAGAACATCGGTTGTGGCTTCATTTCACATTGTTTTTTTGTTTTTTTTTTTTTTTGTTATTCGTAGAGGATTTGTATTCTATTACCTAATAAACAAAAAAGAAGATAAACTTAATATGAAATTAAAAAAGAAAAATAAAGAGAAAACTTATTTTATAATAAATAATATGTTGAATGATACTTGTGTGGATCACTTGAGAGTAGTAGTTTTAAGCCATCGTACCTAGGTATATACGCATACGTAATAATAAAACTTAACAAAATATTTATCACCTTAAAGAGAACTAAAGTTACATGCGACCCAATTTATTATGATGTTACTTGTTTTAATTCGAAATCCACCACAACGTTTGCACATATTTTTTTGTTTGTTTTTTTTTACCTATCTATCGTCCTGTATAACAAAAGAAATTTTATCAAATCAAATTTATTTAAAAGTAACAAAATAATTGGCTTCACTTTTGTTTTTTGTGTTTTTTTTTTTTTTTTGGATATAACAAGACGAGTAAAATTTACATTGAATACTCTAAACATTCCATTTTATAAACATAAATTACGCTAGGCTTGTTTTTGTATTTTTTTATTTTTGTTTTAAGTTTAAAATTAATTAATTTGTTTAAGGTAATTTTATTCCTAACCCCCGCGATATTTGTATCTTACATTTGTCTTATAATTTTTTTTTATTATTTATTTATTGTATTCTTTAATTGATTTAATGTTGTTATTTTTTAATACCTTTGGAATTATATAAAATAAGATAGTTTTTCTGATATTTTGCTTGTTTTTTTTTTTTCTAAATTTTATTTTATGTTTATACCAGCGATTTATTTAATTTTTTTTTTCTACAAATTGAAATTCATGGAAAGATTATATTTTTAACGTAAGTATAGTGTTTTTTTTTGTTTTTGTTTAATTTTGTAGATTTTTTTTTAAACTAATTGACTTTTATTGAGATAAGCTGAAAATATAAAAAAAAATGGTAGACTGAAGAAATTATGATAAAAAAAATATATATATTTTAGTACTTTCGTTTTATTATTATTCTTGGGGTTATGTTCTCTGTTTTTTTTTATTAATGTTTTTACCGTTAAGTAATACTAAAATGTATTAGAATTGTTTATACACATTTTTTTTTGTTTTGTTTGTGGTTTATTTTCATTATCTACACTTATTAAAAACGTTTTATTTTTTTACTTTACTTTTATATTGGTGTTATGTTACAAACTTAATTTCAAAAATTATTTAATATTTTTTGAAAATAAATACATTAATTAAACATAAAAACGTTTTATCATATTAAGGTACACAATTATTGATTTTTTCATTTATACAATATTTAAACTGGTTCATTGAACGGATTTAGTTTTGTTTATATTTTATTTATTTTTTTTTTTTTTGTTTTTACATTTTTCATTTAACTACACTTTGAAATAATATTATATCCCTCATCTGTATGGCAATTTATCCAATTCAGTAAAATTATTTGAATTTTTTGTAATAAATTTAGAGAAAAAAAAACACGTCTATGCGCCGCTGATTGCAAAAATGAAAGTAAAATTTTGCGTTCCGAAAAACATAAATAATGAAGAGTTGTAGCAAAGCAAATTAAAAATAGCATATAAAATATTAAAGGAAATATAATAGTTTTTTTTTTGTTTATTTACATTTTATACATGTTTTACTGTGTAAAATACATTCTCTGGTAAGTTTTTTGTTTCTGTTTTAAATTTCATGTTTTTTTGTTTTATTTATTAGGAATACTTTCCTGACAACTTTGTAGTGCTTTACCTTCTATAGATGGAAATTAATTTGAAAGATGTTAGACGGAAGTTTATAGCGAAGAATGAGATCATTGCTACTTTAAAGTGTTCAGGTGTATCCACAACAAAGGGATATTAAATTTTTAAATGTTCAGAACCAGTTTTACGTTGAGAAACCAAGAATCCATGGCCAATGAAAACAGAAACATATTTCGGAAATATTTCGTTACGGTCTGAATACATTTTTATAGATATGCAGCTCGCTAAACATTTGTTATTTAAATTTGTACCTTCTTGACCGTTTGCCACACATTTAAATAAGTACAAGGTGCACCCGGAGTCGATTTCTATAAGACAAGAATTAATCGAATTAAAAATGACTTCCATGTTACATCCAGCACAGGTTTAATGCCATATTTCCACCAACAAAATAAACCGAGAATATAGGAAAAACATTTAAAATTATTCTTTCAGTGTTTCCACCGAAAAAGTGAATTAATATGTAAGTTTTTTCTCAAACCGCGCTCTCTGGCTCTCAAATTTGAACACTAAATGCGAAACAGCTGGTTGAACACAAATAAAACACCGAAAATTGTTACTTCACTCGCATGTGTATAAACAATTTCATGGCGTATAACTCGATAAGATTCATAAACAAATTCAATACGAGTTTAGATATTAAGTTTGGTTAGAAATCGGAGGAAGTCATTGGCTATTGAAGTAGTCTTTAATTCAACTTGAAGCAACTTGTATGTTACCTTACCACCCAAACCGCAGATAAGCCTTGAAGCCATTCCACCGAAAAAGAATAGATGAAAGAGAGAGGCTCTTTCTTTTCTACACAAAATGCCCGAACTTTCTGTTTTTCTCGCTTTCAATTTCCACTGCAACTGACTTCACTTTGGAATGTAATGTCGAGATGTGGTGAGTGTTTATTGAGTACGTTCATAAATCAAACATAATTTTATACCAAGTTTGTTTCCAGCTTATTTTTTTTTAGTCTTGTGTTTACCGAAATCAAATTTGTAAATAGAAAATTTCGATTTGAGAAAGACTTAGTACTATTTTATGGTAATCTGGGTTTATTACAAAAGTAGCATAAGTTGGAAAATGCCTATTTGTTACGTAAATTTCTGGTTTATCTAGACACTTTATGAACGTTGATAAAACGTAGTAAGCATTTTGTAAATAAAGTTGAAATCAGCTAGCGCTAATATAGACATTAAACCTAGGGGGATATATGCATTAGTCAAATAAATAAGTTCAGAAATCTCACGATTCGCTCACAAATACAGTAAAACAATCTGTTTTGTCACTTGTGTGACATGTGTGACCTCATCTGTGCATTGAATGGCATCAGTGATAAGTGACAGCGGCAATCTAGTTCTCTAGGTATAAAAACAAAAATTGTATTTTACACATACTTGTCATATTTTTTAGATGAAGGAGAAAACGAATTCTCTGAAAAAGTTACGTTCGCGAAATTCTTTATTCTCATCGAGTTAGGAAATTGGGTTGAAATAAAATTGAAATGACAGTGAGGCTTGCAAACATATATGGGAATTAACTTTATCAAAGTGAGTGACTTTAGTTAAGTTTTCTGTCACTTGGTGATCACAAAAGTGATCTCAACCTCACTTTTGTATGAAATTTTGACAAGTCAGTGTGTATTCCTATTGTAATTGGAAGAATATTCTGATTGCACATTGATTATGCCTCCAGTGTTGACTAATTTGTCTTTTCCAAATTATTTTTACATTTTTCTACACGCGTTTTTTCCAACCCAAAATACTCGTTTATATCTCATTGGTTTAGGATAGGTTTCATTGGTTTCATCATTTTCACTGCGGGTCGGTCATTGCATCGCATTACGTTTCCCATTCGTTCGTTTAAGATTTAAAGGATTGATTTACTTGAAATTGTGTGATTGCAAACATCAATCGTTTTCGAGTTACGAGTCATAAAGCTTAAAATGCGAAACGACAAGATGACATCGAATATGACATGTCGCCGAAAACAAATAAAACTCATCGGATCTGCGTGCTAAGCAGATCAACACACAAGTAATATTCTAAGTAAAACTATCAACTCTGAATACCTACATTTTTTGTAGCAAATTTACTTTAAAACGAGACATCTCTTTGAAGAATTAACGTCTTCAAACCTTGGATAGTCACCTTAAATTTTTTGATTCTTAACTAAAATTTCACTTATATTCCCCTTGAAAAGGAGTTTTTCGCACAAATGTTTGTGTCAACCTAGGAAATGTACATTTGCATCCAAAAAAAAACAATCATCTCCAAGTTTCACAGCACAAGGTCGTTAGGAAAGCAAATTCAACTTTCGTTCTTCGATATACGTAATATAATAACGATTATATATTTTGCAATTTATTTATCTATTTTGTTTAGTTTCAAATTAGAAAAACAAAAAAAAAAAATTATATAGCATAAACAAAAATAAACTGCATTTAAAACAGACTTTTTTTTTTAATGTGGACGGTATTCAAAGCTTGCGTTTAATCTAGTCATTATTTATTTATATAAATCATAAAGTATGTCAGTCCATATAAATGAATTTACACAACACAACTTAGTTTTGTTTTTGTTTTTCTTTTTCATTTTTTTTAAAGCAGAAATTCAGATAAAAATCATTTATATACATACATGATTTATTTTAATATTTTTTTTTGCTAATTGTATATAATATCAACCGATATCGAAGAACTAATTTGAATATTAATTTATTTATTTAGTCGTTTATATATATATATATATACATATTAAATTGTAAATGCTTTAATCTAAATTGTTTTTCGTATAATTTAGTTTTTTTTATGTATTTATTTATTTTTCATATTACCAAAATCATAAGAGCGTTCCTTTTGCTATTTTTAACTGTGGCTGTTTTGTTTCTTATACTGTCATGAAGATTTTGTTTTTCTCTTTGCTGTATTATATGTTTTTCCTATATTTTGCAATAAAAAATGTGAATTTATTGTTTATTTTTTTTAAGCATTATTATACTCAAGTAATATATTCTCATTCGAAAAACAAAAAAAATGGTTCATATTTTTTTTTTTATATATTGTTTTGAGTTATAGTAATATATTTGTACTTTTTTAACAGTTTCCAGGAGGGAAAACACAAAGCAAATTATTTAAAAGAGAAATAACAAAAAAGAAAAAAAATGTTGTATCTATTATTATTAGCTGGTTTAATGTAAGCAAAATAGTTGCAAAGTTTTGTTTTTGTTTTGTTGTTGTTTAAGCTGGCTAGCATAAAATATGTATATATACATTTAAGTTTTACAAAATATATATTAAATGTGTGTTGTTGTTTTTTTTTTTTTGCTTAAAAATTGTCTTTCTGTTAATAGACTTAGTTTATACTTCGAAATGAAAAAGAAAGATTGCCGTTTGTAAGGAAAAATAAACTTATTTATTTATTGTGTTTAATAGTAACGTGTTGCTTAAAGAAAATTGGTCGAGACTTACACAACCATAACTTGGCCAGCGGTTTTTTTTAATTTGAGTATTTATTATTTTCAAATATTTTATTGCATTGGGCCGTTTAGAAAAATTTGCAAAAATATTATATTATAGCAGTTGTGACATGAGTTAGATAAAAATATCATTTAGGCATTTGATTATTTACAATAAATAGTTTGCATAAAACTTAAGAGCCAGAGATTCGAGCAGTTTTTGACAAATTTCGCGATAAGCTCCGGGAGAAAAATTTTGTATGCGCAAAATAAAGTGTAATGCTTTAAAATGAAATTAGTAAGAAGAAAACTTAAGTTAGATACCTTAGATAAGGATGACAGCTGTTTGATTAACAAAATATGTAAAAAAAAACGGATAACAAAAGCGAGAAAAGAACTTGGGAAAGAAAGATGTATTCCGTTGATTACTAAGCGCTGCTACTGATTAAGACCGTACCAAAGGCAACTTTTGTGACTGATGCCGACTAATCAGCAAAAAGAGGGGACTACTCCCAATCATCACATATTCTTCGTTAGTATGGGGGTTTCCTAATTAAACCTGTGCTCAAAAATCACTTTTGTAAATTGATAGTTGCAACTGTAGCCTTCGCGAACTTTCTTAACATTGAAAATCATTGAAAATTTTGTTTTCGTATTTTAAGACGACTAAGCAATCCGCTTTAAGCGGTATCAAAATAAAGCTAATCACTTATAGAATTTACTTAATTCTGATTTAAACTTTTCCTTTAATCTATTTTGCTATTTCACTGATTGAAATTGATTTCAATCGTTTCTACAATTTGGAACACAATCGTTCCACTGATGTGTTCGATTCTCTTTCTATTCTCATCTGTCAGTTTTGGTTTCAACGATCAACTCTAACCTTAAAACCTGTAGCAGTGGCCTTTCACTGACAGAATTTTTTTAATGATTGCTATAACTGACTTGTCAAAACAATGAAATATCTGTTCCACTGATGCATTTGGATGATAGCTGTAACTAGCCCCTTAAGAAGACTACCGCATAAAATGCTTTTAAGCCCTACCTCGTAAATGAGCATATGGAAATACTCAACTCTATGAAGCTTACAACCACACCCTCGATTCAAGTTAGAGTCAACTTCTATCGGCCATATAAAATAAGAATTTCGAGCTCCTATTAAGATGCTCATATATGATTTTAACCAACTTTGGGGGCTGGTATTTGCGGTCCTAACTGCAAAATCTCAGGTTTACTTGGACAATAAATATCTATCTTCCAAGCCGATGTCTAATAAATTAACCTCTGTTTGATCAGCACTCACAGCTCTTGACTCCTCATACACATCACAACAACGCAATTCTCACAAAGGCTCTGAAACTCCTTTTTTAGAACGCAATTAACCTCTGTTTGATCAGCACTCACAGCTCTTGACTCCTCATACACATCACAACAACGCAATTCTCACAGAGGCTCTGAAACTCCTTTTATAGACTTGTGAACTCAATATGCGTCTCTTAAACTGAAGTTCCATTCAGAGGAATAAGAAACGGCTGAACATATCTCATGTGAATGCCTGGTAATTACCCAATGAGGGCTTAAATATTACAACAGTGGCCTAAGAGCCCCTCAAGACATTAATAATTTATCTGCAACCACGATTCTTAATCAACAGGTTAGGTTGCAGTGCTGCCTATATTTTGCTTTGGAAATGGTATAGTGGCTGACAGTCGTTTGTATATTAGCCACCCATAGTTTAAGTTTCATGAATCGAAACATGAAGAAGAGCAGTACAATTGTCTTAACAACGACAAGAACAATTAGATCAATTGCTAAGATATATACAGTTGGATTATCAGAATGATCGAGATTTAAATCCTTAAGTTGTAATAAAAGAGTCATTGTGTGGCAGCTTTCATTCATAGTACAACATCCATTTTCAATAGTTCAGATTGGACCTCATAAAGATGACGACTTCATGAATACCTTTGCCATCCAACCTACCACGATTGCACGGAAGGACTTTTTAAAAATATTTATTAATTTCTATATAACATTTTCAAAATACAACCTTGAAAGCTGAAGATTAAAGCATTAAGTTTTTGTACCATCTACCATGACCTTTTTTAACCATCAAAAAACAACATCGCCTTATGAATCTAGCGGATATTTATTAATTTATCTGCTTTGACAAGAAAACTTTGCTGGAAGTCATCAGATATATCATTTTGATTGTCCCGGTCCTTCCCTATGGACCATGAAACTATGTTTCTGATAGTTTCGGGAGAACAATTCATTTTTAAATATTTGTTTCTGTTTGCTTTCACGTCTTCTGAAGAAGATAATTCAACGGCGAACTATAAAAGCTGAACAATTACAATCGGCAAGGAACAAACAAAATGTTCATGTTCAACGAGAGGCAGTAAGTCAAAGTTGGCAAATAAATAAGCAATCGACCATTGAATGGAACTAGACAACAAATCGCTTGAATAACAACGTTCGTGGCCTATGAGCTTCATGAGACTATGCAGTTGAACTAGTCATAGAATCTCTCATTTTGCCCGTTACCAACGTGCTGGCGAAAACATTTTTTGAACTCATAAAGCAAAGTTTTATGGAATTAAAATAATTTTTAAATTTAAGCCTAAAGTTTTAAGATAAACGAACTCATATCAAAGAAAAATTTAAGCACAATTGACTCAGTTGGTGTGTCATGTTCAAAGGAGGTATCCTACGAACGAGTCATATTTACAAAAAAAATTCAATTAATATGTCTAAAAACATTTAGATCACAGAAATGCAACAACCCCAGCCTTTAATTGCCCTTTGTGACGAAGTGATAGGAAACCGGTAGGTCTTCAGATATCTTTTGACGTCAAACTGCCGAACTCCAAACGACATGAATTAAAACAAAGAGAAGAAGAAAGACATTGTTAAATTCCACAAGCAAGTTAAAGGGTATAAACAAATCAAAAATCAAACGAAGCAGCCAATATATCGTCGGCCTCATACTTCTCAACAAATGTCAGGCAATTGTTAATGACTGATCTTTAAATATATAAGGACAACACTTTGAACATCAATCGCATATTTACAGGGAATATGAAGAGGAGGAATTAAATCCAAAGTAAGTTACTTTAGGTGGCTCGGGATAATTTTCTGTCGATTCGGCATTAAAAGTTTACATCAACACTTTTCTTAAAGATTTGCTCAGTATTTGAAAACTTCTTTTGCCATCCATGCAGTCTGTCTCCCCGTTTGCTGAAGTAATTTTGGCTTGTAAATGTTGAAATACTTTTTGGATTATAACGAAAACTTCCTACTGGTGGCGTTTTCGCTTTAAATACAAAATCAAGAGAAAAAGTACATTCTTCAATAGAATGGGAGACCATCTTTTTGTGTAGTTCACTATTTCGAGATTAGCAATGTTTAAAATGGTGTTGTAAGAATGCTTTAAAATAAAACATGAGAAAAACAAAAAACAACAACCAAGATATGAAGTTAATATTTAAATTTATAATACTTTAGCTCTTAAGGCATTTTAGCTTTGATGTATATGTAAGTATTTAAATAAGTTAGTTCAAAATATATTAATTGATTGTACCGAGTACTTACAAATTTGCAAATTAAGTAAGAATTGCGAGTATTTATTCTGTCCTTCTCCCTTTTACCAACGCATTACTATACATTTATGTATTTATTATAAGTGTTTTGATAGTAAATAAAATTATTTCCATATTCAACCTATGTAATTTGGTGGAATATTTTTTTTTTAAACCAATGAAAAGTATCACAAATTAAACTAACTAAATAGCAAAATCGAGAAAAGTGAAAAAAAAAAGAATTTGAATTAATCGTTGAGTCCTTTTGGTCAATATGTATCAAACTTATTGCTTATTTTGTTTTTGTTATTTTGGTTTTTTAGAAATAAAAAATAAATTTTCTCATCTATTTATTTTCTATTAAATATTTAGTAGTGTTTGATTTTCTTCCTAATAATGTTTCTTTTTTATTTGTAGCTGAAGTTAAAGCTTATTTAAAATTTTGTATTTCTTGTCAGAGATATTTATAAATTTTATAATAATTTAAATGAACTTTCACAAGAAACAAATAAATAAAGTAGATTGTGTATGTTGTGTGTGTGTGTGTTTGAAAAAATGAACTGAGCAAGTTCCTGTAAAGATTTTTTAGTTTTTTAATATGTTTTTTTTTTTACTTAAATTATATAAATCAATATTTAGCTATAGTATTAATGTAAAGAACTACTGTTGCTGCTTAATTTTTTGTTTACTTTTTTGATTTTATTTTTTTTTTCTTTAGATTTACTTTAGTAATATATATAATCTGATTTATTTTACGATCTTTTCACGGCAGTATTATTTATTTAGCTTGTATTTTTTTTTTGTCTAACTTGATGTTTTTTTTTTTCTTAGAGTAGTTGTAAATTACTATTTTGCTTTGGTAGTTTTGTTGAAAAAAAAACAAGAAAATTTTTTTAATGAATAAAAAAAATTATAAAATAAAATTAAATAAAAAATTAAATCTATTTTTATGTGGCGAGAAAACGTGTTTTTTAAATGAGCGTTCTTGATGATTGTATCATTAAATATCATAACACGAGTTCTTTTTCTTGGCGCAGTTTTTGGTTTATTACTTTTAAAACTGGATTTAGTTTATTTTTTGTTTTTTTTTTGTTTTGCGTAATAAAAACGTACTATTATATGGCGGAATAGCTTATTGGTTTCTTTTTACGGAGCATAGGTTAATGAAATATGAAAAATATCAAATTACTCTTATTCTTTTTTTTTTTTTTTGTTGCATCACGGAGATAACAATAGTTTGTTAGATTTATTTTTTTTCTAAATTACTTCTCTGAACTATTTGTTTGTTTATTTTTCTGAATTGGTTGAGCTAACTTATTAAGAAAAGTATAACAATAACAATGATGTTTTTTTGTGATGAGGTGTTGTTATTATTTCTAGGGAGGAGATTTTATTTTCTTCTTCTTCTTGTTCTCTAAACTATTATGGATTTTTGATAATAATATTTTCTGTTTGCTGTTTTTTTGTTGTTGTTCCGTTTCCTAGTTTGTTTTGAAGACGTTGACTATTTGTTTATTTATTTATTTTTTTTATATTTTTTTTTAATTTTTTTTTTTTTTTTTGTTTTTCATAATTGATTTGTAAATTATGTGGAACTGATTATTATTACTTCTTTAATATCATTAGATTTAATGATTAGATAGAACGTAGACGTGATTTAACAGCACAATTTATTATTTTTGTTTAGGTGATTTATGTATTGTTTTTGAAATGTTTTCGATGTTTTCCTTTTTGTTTTTAAACAGTTTTTGTCGGCTCTGGCATCCAACGAAACATTTCACAAGGCCAAAATATAGCGCGTATCGTCTTTTTAACTGAAAAATATAATTTTATTAAAAAACCATTATAATGAATGAATGAATTGCTGAAAAAAATCACACAAAAATGAAAAGACAGTAAGGCTTATCCTGGAAACATTAAAGTACATGTTAAATATGTTATCGCTGAAAAAAATTAGTTTAGCTAAATGTATATGACAACTTACGGATAATATGTTACTTGTGAAATATTATAGGTGACAGATGACAGACAATGATATATGACAGGTTATGTATGTAGGTAGGTTAGGTGGCAGCTCTCCAGAGGTTCTTACCGGGAAGGTTCAACCATAGCTGTGCCTTCCGTGCTACAATTGTAGTTTTTGAGTACATTTTTCATAACTTTAAAGCAACTTCATATCACTATTTGTAGATATTAAAAACTACATATTTAACAACTTATCGCGTTGAGTGTAGAGTTGTGCGAAGTAGTTCCAATGGTGGAACGAATATGGATCCCGGAACTACTTCCCGGACACATGTCCGCGGAAGTATGTAGTTCCACTAATCAAAGGAATTTTTATCGAGAATTGCTATTTCACTCTAATTGGAAGGAATTCAATTTGATTATTGCCAAAGGAACTACTTTGGTCAGAGCTAGACCAATCGTTTATTTTAATAGACTGAATTGTTCCGTTCAATTTAAGATTGGATTGTTTTATATCGATGCATTTGTCAGTCAATTATAATTTTGAGTATGTGTACGTATTTAAGACGTCGATCGCAAAAATAAGAAGGCATATTTTTGTTGATGGTACTTTCCCATAAAATATTACATAATTTGCTACTTTTTAAAATCAAACAACTGCAATTCTGAGCAGAACATGCAAACATTGAAAAGAACGAAATGTTCGCTAGATTTTATAACCCACTAAGAAAGTTGTAAATACATCGGTTTTCGTCTTCATCATCTTTGAATTGTAGATTCGGAGTATTGGTGGAACTATGATCAGAGCTGCCAAAATAGCTCCTTTAAGAGTTTTTTGCACCTTTACTAAGCTCCCTAAAAATGAAAATGGCTTCCCAAATTTTTAAAATGCTAGATTATAGAGAACAGAGATTATAAAGAACAAAATCAATAAGTTAAGCACAATTGATTGCTTTCCCGCAATTTTCGTTCTCGTACAACTTGATAACGAATATTCGGTACAAACATAATTTGCACATCTCTATTTCGAGTTAATGCACTTCCCTAATCAATTGTTAATGTCAAACACTGTTTATGACGTTTAACTTTCAAATGTGCATACTTATTGCAAATTTCCTAAGAACAATTAGTTTGTGTTTGGCTAAAGTGGATCAGTAAGTTGCTTAACGATTTTTATTTCTTTGTAGAGCGTTAGTTAAGCCGCAACTAATTTGTTTATTTAAAATTTTTTTAATAATAAAACCGAAGTAATCTGCGCAGACAGAAATAAGACTAAAGATGATCCAAAACCAACATCTTCGTGGGTTAATTCATACACGAAATATTTTATACTTTTTCGATGGCTCCTCTTTCACTAAAATGGCTCCCCAAAATCTTGAAATGGGCTCCTCTTTGAAATTGAAAAACGACAGCACTGACTATGACTATGATTTAATTATCTCGCATCATTATCTCCTTGAGGCATGGGGTTGTGATGTGAATTGTGATTGGTTTCGTTATTTTCATTTAATTTCGGTCTCGTTTATTCGAAGCACATACTTATTTAGATGGGGTTGTGATTGGGCCCGCGTTCCTACACGAGATAATTAATACTGGTTTATCTCATTATGTTTCACAATCGTTTGTTATCAGGATTGAAAGAAGGATCGATCGAGTATAAGGATTTTATCGAGGATTTGGCGGAACGAATCACAAAAACCGAATTGATCTGGATTGACAAGTCTGTTGTTTGATGAAATGGAATTACATTTAAGAACGAGTAAACTGTTAACGTAACATAAAAATGTACGTTGTAGGCGGACATGAATTTCTTGTTTTAAATTTTTTTAACGCATATAGTTCCAATGCCGTCGGATTATGCCGACATTGTGGAGCAAGTCCTAGAGAATTAAGTTTCAGTTGACCGAAAACAAATAACGATTATTCTAAATTAAAACGCGCAACAATCGTGGACGAGTTGGACCATAGTCATGGTTAAATCGAGAGATTTGATCTTCAATGTTGATAAACTTCGCCTGTCTGTTGACTATCAACAGATATGGCAAAGTTTTGCTTAAATGCATTGCATTTTGTTAATGTTAGTGTGCAAATGGTTGCTTCTATTTGTGTCAAAAATATATTTCCCCACTCACAATGGGATAATAAGCTAGGCTTTAAGTTCCATGTGGAAACGGTCCGTATATTTATTTATTTATTTTGACCTTTGTTGCTAACTGTTAATTTGGAAGGTATTAAGACAAAACAAACCAAATTACTTACCCAGTAGTCAAACGTCGGTTTCGATACTGACTGCTAATGCACTATTATGCCGTAACGTTAAGTTATTACTTCCAAGTGGCTGCTTAAAACCATTCTGTTGGTTTAATTGTTGCTGCTTATCGATCGATTGTTGTGCTCCTAAAAATGGAGCTTGACGACCAGGATGTTCAGTCAGTCCTGGCGTTGAATCTACACCATCGTCTAAATCCATCATATCCGATGAGGATTCAGACAGTGATGATTTCTTAAGATGTTGACCTAAATAATATTGAAGAAAAAAAAAACAAAAAAAAAATATGTTAATAAAATCATTTTTATATGTGAACAGTTGGCATACCTAATGTACCAGGTAAGTATGGACAACTAGTAACATGGTTAAAGTTTTGGCTCTGCATCTCTTCCTGATCAGTTTCTCTATGATAGAAGTAATTGAAATTACTGACGATGACTGGTACCGGAAGTGCGATTGTCAATACACCAGCAATGGCACATAGTGATCCCACAATTTTACCCCAAACGCCGACCGGTCTATTGTATAGTAACACGAGAGAGAGAGAGAAAGAAGAAAAAAAATCAATGAACAAATGAATTTAATTTAATTAATTTTTTTTTTAATGTGTCTCTCAGCTCCTTCTAATTAAAAAACTATGAACAACGGAAAATGTGTTAATATCATAATAAACAGCCAACAAAATTAGGTTTGATACAACGAGATAGATGGGTTGATGCTTGATTTTTTACGATGATGCCAACAGCAAAATTTATACAGAATTAATGCGCCTTACACAAAGATTATAGTAGTAAATAGTTTTATACTCATCGAATTCGAATGTAGTATAAAATAGTTCGAAGAAAGATGAATGGAATAGAAAGATATACACACACACACATACACAAAGACAATGCAGATGAATTCGGAAATAAAATGATCAAACAAAAATTATATATATATGTATGTAAAATTTTGAATTATACACTTTATACATAAAATCGTGCAAACAAACAAGCAACATGCGTTATACGAATTTGTATTTTTTTTTTGTTGTTCTCTTTTGATACATGCTCAGAAAATTTATGAATAGTATAATATCGAATAAGCCAATCAAAAGGAAAAATATAATTGAAAAAAAAATATATATATAAAAAAAAATAATATATGAAAAAATAAAATGTTTAAGTAAAATAATTGAAATAAAAAAATTATGAAACAAGATGCAGAAAACTAACAATTTTGTAAACTACTATGTAAAATGTTTCTTAGAATAATAATTCAGAACAAAATGTGATGTGCCCTATAATAATAAAATAGTTTATACCCCCCAAACCCAGTGTAATGTATCTATGAGTAAATTAAATTCTTAACTCTATAAGAGTTTCTGATAAAAAATAAATAAAAAACTACATATACATAAAAGTACGATGATAGTGAAAGTGTCCTAATAAAAAATGTTTGTTTTAAAATTTTATTGTGCGAAAAAGTATTTTTCTTTTTTATTTTTTTTGTGTTAATATGTTTTTTTTTTTGTAATGAGCGAAACCATTTAGCGTCATAGTTTTCATTTAACAGTGCTTCAGTGTATGTAAAAGAATTTTGATTATTATTGACAACTTTATGATTCAATTATGATGTTGAAAAGCAACTGTATGATGTCCCTAAAAGTTAACTATTTTCACATGTTGTAATATGTTTGAGGTGTTTTTTTTCCGAAAACATAAAAAGTAACTGGAATCTGTACCAATCAATGATTAGATTTTAAAAAATTCAAAATATAAATGATATAACGGATTTTCCAATAAGGACTTGTCACCTTTTTTTTTAATTCAAACGCATACCATTTAATGTCTTAAAAATTGTTATATTAACTTTGAAACTTATTTATGGAATTCCATGTCGTTCTTATGTCTACCATTGACAATTTTGCGCAATTTTAGAAGACTCGAACACACACTTCGACGGAAACTGCCGCTCTCTTTCGGTCAATACTCACTCTAGACCAGTGATTTAACGTATTCCCTTAAAAATAAGTCTTAAAATGTTAAATCACACCGATCGAAAGGAACAAATCTAAGATGTAACCTGTTCATCGTATTGATATTTCAATAAGTCGATTGTTACACAGTCGATTGCTGTGTGGCTTGTGGAAACCACATATAATTTTAGCATTGAACGAAGATATAACTTTGCAACATGACATTGACACCACCGTGTCATTTGTTACACTTTTAAGTAACTTTATTTACAAACTACTTTTTATAATTCTTTAATTAGCAGAACAAACTAAAGTTATTGAAATAAAATTTGCGAAAAAAATCGAATGGCAATGAACTGTCAAACTAAGTTTAACCTTCAGCGACAACAAAGTGTTGTGTTCCCGGTCGCTCAGCGAGGGATGGGTTCAGTGTACGCGATTGAAGAAATCGAGTCGAAATTAAAGGACCGAATTGAGATTCCTTTGTTTTATCCCAATTTAGCTTTAGGGACTATGTATTTAGTTCCTAGTTTTGGATATGATATTCAAAAAAAAAAAACAAAATGGGCGCCACATAATTTTTTTAGCGAAATTTTGAAACCTCGTTGGTAAGAGTATTTTGACATGTACATACATACATGACATGAAACCAAGTAAAACTAAAGATTAAAGACTATGACCGCCTAATATCTGAAAAATGAAATAAAAGTATCCAACCGATGTACGACTTCTTAAAATCAAAAAGAAAAAAAAAATACAAATAAAAGAAAATTTATCCACAACGTTATAAATGCCCCGTTGGAGCACGGCAGATTTTATTGTATATTATGTTTGTTGGATAAGGCGTTTAGCTAAAATTGCGCGTCATCACTGAATATGTTTTGAGATGAAATTGTTCTTAAAGTCACCGAATCGGAATTTTGGTTATAAATTTTAATTATTTGTGAACGTTCTTCGTTCGTGAACTTCACCATGATGAAAATTTTGTTTTTACTAAATGTTTTCACATTGACAGTTTGTTTATTGGATTAAGGGTGCGTTCACAGTGAAAGTTCAAAGTCGTCATGTCCCAATTGGAAAACCCTTTATTGTACACATTCGAAAAACCGAAATCTGAATATTACTTTAGTTCTCAAATAAACAAGCTAGAATGTAGATCTTCTTGAACTACTGAGGAATTTGTCTTCCGACTTCATGACATGAATTGTTCGAAACAGTTTTAAATAAACCAACAATAGTGGTGTTCTCTTACATGCGCTTCTAGCATTGCAACAGCAAACTTGTATCGGCGTGGAAAAGAACACCACTAATGAACATCATCAAAAATATCAATACATCATTTATATAGCAAATAGTCAACCATTCAAGTTTATCAAAAACAACTTCTCATACTTCAAAAAAAAACCTGTCCCAGTGAAACGACTTCAGAGGAATATCTGGATTTTGAATGAAACATTGAATTTATTTTCTCAATATTCACAGATATGCCAAAAAAATGGCAAATTATTTAACACATATCTTGACTTGAGTAAAGAATTTACTTGAACGGAAACCACTACTATGCTTAGCAAGCGAAGAAATGAAAAAAAAAGCAGGAATTCTAATTACGAAGAAGGAAACTATCGAACGTTTGTCCTTGAAGTCGTGGTTAAAATGAATCTTACAATATTGTTACGACTTCAACATAACAAAATACTCTTACCATAATTGAATGCATTATTCCATAACTTCAAAAACTTCATTTAAATCAAAACATTCAATAATTTCCACCAATGAATTGCAATGACTTCAAATTGATTTCAATGTATAAATAGCTTTAAAATAAATAGCATTGTTTTGAACTTCCGCATTCAGTTTGTTGAGTTTGAAAAAGTTAACAATGATGTTAAAATCAACTGGAAGTCATACCTCCGAAGACTTTAAAAATTTATATTTTAACAACAAGTTTTTTATTCAAAGACTCGCTGCACACATTGAATGCATTCACTGACTTTAAAGCCTTCGAAGACTTGAATTTGATTTTAAGGTTTGATAATCTTCAAAATAAATGAAAACATTTAGTTAATACTATGACTGGAAGTATATATTAAAGACAATGAAATATTTTACTTTCATTCATTCAGAGCTTGTGAATATGTTGAATGAAATCATTTACAGAGATTCACAATCAATTCTCATTGAATTCAAAGAATTGTGTCAATTAAATGCGTTAACTGAATTCTATGGCTTTAAATAAAACGCAATGCATAACAAAAATAAATGTCATTCTAGGACCTAATATCTGATTTTTTTTAAGTCAGCAATGTGAGTAGTCTTCTTAACGAATTGAAAGACTACGAAGTCAATTACATTCTCTCAATCTCTCGAATTTTCTTTTGCAGGAGGAATGCGTAAGAAACGACATATCTAAGATTGTTATCAAATTTGTTATTGGTAACGGGCAATGTATAATAATTTCAAATATTTTATTAATGTTTGATAATTGCATTGAATTCAATGGGAACAGAGCATTAAATGCTCTAATCTCTTTTACTACATCACCAAAGCATGCTTGATTGCGCTTAGATTAGATTCATTGATGCACATATTTTATTTTTAAACTGAAGTCATAAGAGAACATTTTATAAAGTTAAAAAATTATTGCCCTGCCTATTTGCTTACAGAGAATTGTTAGGAAGGAATATCAATTTCCCTCATTCAATTTTAATAAATGCACAACTTGAGTGGTACATTTTTGTAAGAATCTCGTCAACGATATATACAATTCTGATTAGATGGGAACCATTAAGGAAATATGTAAATGTTGATTCTTATATAAATTTATAATTATGTATTACAACTCAAACTTATTACAACACATTATAATTTTACTTATAACAATTCTAAAGAAAGAAGCCCTAGGTATTTATTTTTATGATGTATAAAATGCATAAAATAATTTTGTTTTTCTGTTTTATTTTTTTTTTATTTCGGTGTTTTTGTTTTAATACATAATGATGTGAGGTTAATGTTGTGGTTTTGTTCGTAACAATTAAAAAAAATAATGAAGAAATAAGTAACAAAACATAACAAAACATTTCATTACTTGAAAATGAAGTATTTATGACAGAGAGAGAGATAGATGGAGAGAGATATATATGAAAACAAAATTAATTTCTCAGCACTTCTATGTATGTAGTTTGAAATTTAAGTTTAAATTGTGAAATATGCAAGAGATTTGTTTTTTTTTTACTAAAAATGGTTTCAATATTATATATAATATTTTTGTTTAATAGATTTTTTTATACTAAACGGAACAAAGTAAGAAAAAAAAATAGGTACATGTTAAGATATGATGAAGACAAAATGGAATTAAAACAAAAACTAATTATAAAAGAAAACAAGAAGTTAGAAAAGTAAAATTATAAAGGAAAAATCATTTGTTTTTGTTTGCATACGTCATGTCACCATATCCAACGGTAGTCATGGTAACGACAGCCCACCAAAATGCGTCTGGTATAGACTTGAAGAAGGAATTTTCGCTTCCAGCTTCCGCAAAATAAACAGCCGATGAGAAGAGTACAACGCCTAAAATAAATTAAATTTGGTTTTTGTGGGTTTTTTTCTTCTGTTTTTGTTCATTTTGCATTTGAGTAATTTTTTTTTTTTGATTTTATTTAGTTAGTTGTTGTATTTTTTTTTATTATTATTTATTTAAATTTCTGTTACATACATATTTCTAAAAACAAACGGCGTTTTAATGCTGCATTTTTTTTTTGTTTTGTTATCATTTTGGTTTCACTTTATGGATATAAACTATATTTACCCTTTTCTAGATTAAAATAAAATAAAATTAAAAAAAACCAAACAACACATTCTGGCGATGTTAAACTTTTTAAAATACCTAATTTTACAGAAAATTGTGAAGCTTAAGGAAATATAATTAATAAAAAATTATAAAATATTTTTTTTTCTTTTAGTTTACTGTAAACTACTAAAATTACCTATTGCTGTAGAAATCAAAAATGAAATAAATAAAATTAATAAAAACAAAAAAAAAAAAAAAAAATAAAAAAGTCAAATTAAAATAATAAAACAAAAGAAAAATGAAACATAAATGCAGTTTAAGGAAAGAAGAATTAATATACACATATGTATATATATATATAAATATATATATATTTATATTTAATAGAAAGACTTCAAAAAATTACGGGAGAGTAAAGAAGAGATTCATAACAAAACACATTAACACATTACGACGTGACCAATTTACACACGGATTCTTTGTTTTTTTTTTTTTTTTAATTTTTTACAACGACTCATAATTTTTTTTTTTCATATTACAAATACGTTTATACGAAATATATCGAAAAATAAGTTTTGTTTTTTTTTTTGTAATTAAAAATAAAGGACACATTTGATGTTACGACATTTTAGGTGTTAAGCTTTACTTCGTTTAAATTATATATAAATGTAATATTTATTCTTATTAGAACGTTTAACGAAGATATTGAGTCTTTTTGTACCTCATGTCACCATATCCAACTGTGGTCATTGTGACCACAGCCCACCAAAATGCGTCTGGTATTGATTTGAAGAAGGACATTTCGGCGCCGGCCTCCGCAAAATATACGGCAGATGAGAATAATACGACGCCTTTTTTGTGTGAGGAAATTTTGTTTGATTAGTATAATTGTTTTTGTTTTTTTGCACACGATTTATTTTGTTTTATTTTATTTTATAGTAGTTTTGGAATCTATTTATAAAGAAGGTTTGACAGGAACTAGAGTTTTTAGCAAAAGGATTTTAGTCAATAAATGCTTGAGACAGACAAGAATTAAAAGTATAAAGTTATACGCTTACTATTAATAATTTCTTTAAAGATGAAAAGGTTTTTTTAATTTTAGTTTAATAGGAAATGCGCTCTTTCGTTACTACGTTTTACTTTGCTTACACTCGAACGCAAAGAGATTTATGACTTACAACTTTGTAAAATGCTATTATTGTAACATTTTTAATAGGAGCCTAACTTGTCATATGTGTGTTTTAAAATTAATTTTCATTTTATTCTTATTTTAGATTTAATAGGTTTTTTATTTAATTTTTTTTAGTAGAATTCTTGGAGTAATTTTACGTTTCTAACGAACATAAAACTAAAATTTAAATAACTAGGGCCTTAACCTCCAATGAATCTCTAAAGGAATATTCATATAAGAGCGAATTGCGAACAAGGAAATATTCGTAGATTCTGACATTTCATTTACATGCCAACTTTTTTTGGTCGGAGTTACCCGCGAATATGAGTTGAAAATGTAAGCAGCAAGATGTGTCAATTTTAAGGTTATTTTCGAACGAATTTTTCTTTCGTGGATTTGTGGATCGGGACTGTATTATGTGGATCGTGAATAAACTATGACAGTTCGCTGCAAGAATTTTTGAATTCGCGGTAAATTTCGGTATTAAAATCAATTTAGAGCCATTTTTTAAGATAAGATGTTAAATCAATTAAATATAACGCTTTTGTTCGTGATTCGCTTGTTAGCAATTCACTCTCATGTGAACGGTCATTATATTTCCCATTTAAATTTTAAACTGTTAAACACAAAAGTAAAACTTATCTCGAAATAAACTAAACTGGCCAACTGGAATGCTGGTTGAAGGCGATCATCTCAGTTAGAAGCTAATTGTCTGCTGAGGATGGCGAGTGCTTTCAGAGGAAGCAGAATTTCAAGTGCTGCCGTTGGAGTATCGAAGTGCACCAGTCATATACATAAGCTGATCGCTGAACTTGGATTAGCTTCTCGCAATTTATCGCAGTGTCTAAGGCAGTCCACCAGACCAATACATAAGTGTACCGTAATGGCCAAATCAATATTTACAAGCTGTTTTCCAGTACAAACCTGGTGTAGGTTTCCCTACAAACATTTTACGTAAAATAGGACGATACACCTGGATATACACAATGTTTTCTGTTTAGGGCATCACTTTACATCCCTCCGCTTCGAGACATATAATCAAAACTTCACAGCTAAATTCCAGAGAAGGGAGGAGAAGATCCCACCTGGTGGGGTTCCTCTACAGGTAAATCTTTTGATAGATTGCAAACCCAGTTTACAATTTATTATTATTCTCGTGAGCGGTAGATTTATCACCTGACCAAATGAATCATCCACATTAGAGCTGAAATTGTGGTCGCGGATGTATTAACATTGGTAAAAGCGCCATCTATATCCAGGAATGCTACTATACTTTACTATACTAGAGTGGGCGGAAATGAGAATAAATAATTATTTTAACCCTCGAAGTACATGCTTCGTTGAATCGACGGCGCAGGATCACATTTAAGCGTTCTTCTACCTTATTATTATTTGTTTTGTAGTCGCGGTCAAGCTGTGGGTGTATGCGGATTTGCAGCTGAATATACTACATATAGGTATAATATTTTTTATATGTTCTTCGTAGAAACGACTTTGTGATAGTACAAACTACAGCCTTGTGCCTCTTGTCATGTAAATTCTGTCAAATTAACTAAAATGGTGAAAATTGAATTCCAGAAAGTTCAAGTTCTAGCAATGATAATGAACTTATTAGCAGAAAACAATTGGCTTTCAAAATATTTGGTACATAGGTCAACTGTCTGACCTCTTCGTCGACGAAGTATGCCATTTACGTACAAAAAATAAGCATGAACTTTCATTGCTAAAGTCGTAAAAGCGCCGAAAAGTCGCTTTGTAGATACTTTGTAGATACTCAAAAGGGTTAAACATAAATAAATAAAATCGGTTCATATTTCCGTTAGCGCAAGTGCTCTAAATTTTTCGAGATTTAACGTTTAACATTTAACAAAATGTAAGAAATCTATTTTGGGTATTTATACATTTAGCATTGCTTTATAAATATAAATTAGCCCAAATTAGCTAGTTTAAAGAATATACTCATTCCTTATACCAAATTATAGAGAACGTGTCTTTAAATTTCACATTTTTTATTTTATTATATTTTTATTAAACCAAGAATCCAAAATTTTTTTATTATTTCTATTGAAAATGTGCCTGCTTTGATTTAAATACGAGTTATTTTTTTTTCTGATTTTCTACTCAGCAACAAACAAAACATAATAAATAACATAAAATAAGGGTCAATTTATATTTTATATATATGTATATAAAAAGGTGAAATTTTATTTTAATATATAGGTAGATATAGATTTTATAATATTTTTTTTAGAGAAAAGAAAAATAAGAAAAAAAAAACAATATATGTATATATATTTTCCTAGGCTATAGCACCTTTACGTTAAACTTATAAATATATAATATGTGAATGTAGAAATATAATTTTTAAACTTACCTATGAATAAGAAAAATATAAGTAAACCTAGTTCTCGCATTGAGGCTTTAAGTGTTCGTCCTAAAATTTGTAAGCCTTTCGAATGCCTTGACAATTTAAATATTCGAAATACTCGAACTAATCGTATCACTCGTAAAATAGCCAAGGACATAGCCTGATTCGTTGACTTGTCCTAAAAGAAACATATATATACACATATATATATATTTGTATACTTGTATGATGTATACTGCGAATTACCTGAGGGCTAACAGGTGCTTTCGGGAGGTTTAACGTGTCTTCCTCCTCGGCAACAACAGTCGCTAATGTTATAAAGTAAGGAATGATCGCGATTATATCGATAACATTCATGACATCCCTGCAGAAATTTAACTTATTCGGACATGCGAGGAACCTGAAATAAAATTTTAATTAAAAATATTTTAAAAATAAAAATAGTTTATGAAATATTATTATTATTATTACCTGACGCTAAGTTCAAAGGTAAACCATATAATACATAGAGTTTCTATAAGGAAGAAGGGATCTGTTATGTCAGGCACCTCGTCTTCCTCGATTTTTGTTCCGTTTGTTGTTGTATTGAACACCTGAAATAGAGTTTTTACGTTGGAACATTTTTTTGATTAAAAACAAAATATAATAGAAAATATTTTTTTTAATTGTTATATTATTGTTTTACATACGTATTGCTTTAAAATTTTGTTTCAACATCGAAGACAACAATATTAATTATTTATGAAAGTAGTATTTACATTTTTTTTTTAACTAGCTCTGTGTGTTTGTTATTAGTAAGCTGGAGTCTCTGAACATCTATATAATGTTGTTAAAATTACGTTTGGCATTTTAATTTGTTTCAATTTTGTATAGATACCATCTGGCAATGAGTGTAGAGTAAGTACGAGTACGAGTATACAATAAGCATACAAAAGCAGACTATTTATATATTTTTATATATATTATATATATTCTTCGAGGAGATAGACCCCGTTCGTTATAATGAAGGAGGACAGATATGAAAGAATTTATTTTGAGCGCTAGATGGGTAATTACCAACAATTTTCAAGTTAATAAAAATTTGGGTTCTTAAAAGTAGATAAAACAGTCAATAGCATGTGTAAAATATGTGCAAATTATGGATATGAAAAATATTTAAGTAGTTATACGAATATGTGGGGTAAACCATCACCCCAACTCAAACTATATGACAAACCGCTTAATAAATTTTGTAGACCGAATTAAGATCTGCAGAAAAAGTGGCAAGGCTTCTTTCTTTCTGCCTGAACATTTATAGAAAATTTGTGGAAGTTGTGCCTAATATATGTAGTAAAGAAGACATACTCTGTAATTTTAGCGTGGCTTGGAGTGGGGTTTGAATGGGGTAAATTGAATATGACCGCAAGGTATTTTGCTTTGGTGCCCTTCGCCCATTTCAGATAATGGGCTAGAAACGACAAGTAACACTAATTTCAATAATTCAGTCGGCAGTGCAGTCCTCCAAGCTTCGTGCATTTTTTGCGCTATTCACCGACCGCAGCGGCAAAAGCAGTAGCAGAGCTGGATACGTGCCGTATTTTCTAAATATTGACAAGCAACTATTTTATTAAGTAGACAAATTTTAAATTTACAAAATATTGGTAGCTACTAACTAAGAAGGGGGTTCAAGGTTCAAATCTACCCCAGTACCACACGCGGTTCTTTTTCTCTGCCGCATCTCTTGTGAAAGTGTGACAAACACCCACACCCAAGAGTAAGAACTGTCTCGAGAAGCTTCTAAGGTTTGACGTTCGGAATCGGCATAAAATTGTAAAGCTGCGATCAGACATTCATCCCATCTTGCCATCCGGATGACAACCGGAACCACTTATTCTAAAGTGGTCACTCCGTCCGAAATAAACAAGTTTTCTAACTTCAGCATGCAATCCTTTTTAATTTTTTTTAACTTTCTCGTATACATTAGAACACTTAAAGAGAAAGTTCAAAAAAATTGGTTTGCCAATGCCGTCCTTCGGTCTTTCTGCCTGTCTTTCTTTCCGGGCGACGCGACTTATGGCGAAACGGTTCAACGGATTTGCTCCAAGGATCGTATATAAGGTTTTTTGGGTTACATCTCGCGGGGTTTTTTTTATTTTTTGCTTTATCGTTTGAAATAACGGTAATTGCCACACAATTTTTTTTTGGTGAAAAGTACTTATAACAATTTTTCTGGAAAATGGTTCCTAAGATTTTGGTCTTTTTTTGTACTAAGGATAATTCGAATGGGGCCAAACATACTGCATACTCAGTTTTTGACAATAATTTCAAAAAACCGTTTTCTATAATACCGCTTATTATTTCGATTTTTGAAATAATTTATAATTTTAATTTTTTTTTTTTAAATAACACGACTTTTTTAAATTTAAATTAAATTCGATTTCTCAAAAACGGCTCCAACGATTTTAATAATTTTTTTTTATTTTGAACAATTATATTAAAAGTTTGCAATGTGCGAAATTACATCAAAATCGTATGTGCCGTTTTTGAGAAAATCAAAGGATTGCTTGCCCGAAAGTCTAATATCTGACAGATTGTCGCAGAACTCATATTAAATGTTTACCGAGTTTTTGGCCATATAACAGTTGGCATAGTTTAGCAAAGACTTTCAGTGAAAGTGTTACGATGAGTTTAGCTTAGGAGCCAATAACAATTGCCATGTTTTTGGCAGTGGTATCTTTTTCTTTTAAATAAATGAGGACAAGACTAAATACATGCTGTCAACAAAGAAGAATCTGTTTAAAACGTCACTATTGATAGCAGCAACTTCGAGGTGGAGATTTGCCGAAGAATTAATTAGCTTAGGAACAACCACTGCTACTTCGGTTTGGCGCAGCGAATGGGTTCAAAACTCCTGACACGAAGGACAAAGTACATGCTCTACAGAACCCTTATCCTGCCAGTTATGTGTGCAAAAAGGGCGAATGGAGGAGAAGATACAACAGCGAACTCTATAAGTTGGAAGATGTGGATGTAGTCCATAAAGCAAAAACACGTCGACTGGAGCTCCAGTCAAAATGATTTTTAAATCCCAGACCCCAGGTTCGAGACGATAAGGAAGACCAAACCTCCGTTTCAAAGACCATCATGGTGGCAGAGCGCTTGGTCTGGATCGCAGAGCATTGAAGGCAGAGACTCTTCACGGATCGGGAGCCCGTTAAGTAAGTAAAAGTAAAACCGGTAGCCTTGCGACTACGACTGGCAGTATTCACTGATATAATAAAAGTATATATTATTCGATTGATCCGCTAACCGAAAATTTACCTAGTGGTCAATGTATTTATATATAAACAGTTTTTATGTGTACAAAATTATTTCGATTAATTGTAGTTATAACGGCTGCTAGAATCTAGTCAAATCTGCTACCAAGATATTAAAATATGTCCAAAACAAATAGTGCTAAATATACATGTAAGAAAATGTTGTTTGTATACCCAAGCGGAGGTAAAGCATAACTTAAAAAAAAATAATTATCATACCTAGCGCTCAAAATAATTGTTTTATATCGTTTTCGCTCAGTAAATGAATAAATTGCAATGCAAATACATAGTAAGGAAGTTTATTTTTTAATTTAAAAAAAAAAGATACGACAACCTAGCGCTCACAGAGACGTTCAATACCTGTTCTCCTTCACAATAAATATCTCGACGTTTTGATCGCCAACCAAAAATATCTATGCAATGCTAAAATAAATAAACAAAACATAAAATCAAAAATGTTGAATGTAATCAAGGAACTAATAGTACGATCGATATAGATTCCCATAATAGCCATTGGACAGGTAAAGATACTTAAATATTTGCAAAGTGAAAAATATATTTCATAGTAGGGTATTTACATTTATTACAATTATAGGGGCGCTATTCTTGATGCGCTTATCAGCTTAATTCAAGGAAAGTAGGGAGTGAATGTGTTGGGGTAACAAGCATTTTATACTACATCTTGTCTTAAAGATAGTAAGTTTACCAGTTAAATTTATTTAAATTTTCCAAACATTTGTCGAATAAAATATTAGTTACTTAAATCTGTTGGTTCATGATTGCGATAATTGTTGTAGATAGAAATGGGCCATACAAATTGTCACGTCAGTTGGGTAAATTTGGCAGTTCTACTTTAAATCACCAAACAGTGAATTCTAAACAATTTTCCAGCGCTTTCCACTAGCAACCAAAAAACTGCCAGAACTATGAGTATAATAAACTGAGAATGAAATTGATGTAGCCTAAGTACCCAGGCAATTTTTATTCGTTGCATTGTCAGATAAGGTAGCAGCACTGCCTACAGCGATACTACAATGCTATTGTCAAGAATTCCAACTCGCGCTGGCAGGTGAAAAACATTTTGAGACGATCGAGTCGAGTAATGATGCGCATATGTAAACGCAGCAATTAACAACAAGGGCAGCAAAGAAAGATTAAGAAACCAGGAGAAGGGAGAGAAGAAGAAGCGAAATAGAGTACGCAGTCTCCTACTTTAAGGAGATCGATGAAAACAGCATCCAGATATTTTATAATATAGCCAAGCAATAAGATACGCTGCAAGATCTTCAAAACATCAACGTCGAGCAGGGAGTAGTAAATGAATTTAAACAGCATTTCTAGCAAGTGGTAAATGGGCATTATATAGAGAGCGTGTTGAAGCAGTCCCGACAACCAGTTTATAAAAGGTTGGCTTAGCTATAAAAAATTTTAAGAACAAGAGAGTCGCCGGCTGGTATAGTCTACCAGCAGAGCTCTTCAAACACAGGGGTAATGTTTTGGTGGGGCACATGCATGAAATGACCAACCATTTTGGGTGCTCGATTGCAGGGCCCTCAGCTCCATATGAACTATTCTCAAGAAAAGCGATCCTATGTCTTGCAAGAGCTATCGAGGCATATCCCTGCTAAATGTCGCATATGAGATCCTATCCAATATACTGTGAAAACGTCTTAATATTATCACTAATCGGCACATACCAGTGCGACTTCCGGCCCGGCAGATCAACTGTAGACCAAATTTTCACAGTAAGGCAAATTCTGAAAAAGACCGCAGATGACGGCATTCATTATCAGCAGCTCGACATGACGATGTATAAATTCGGCATAACTGATGCAACTGTGCAATATGCAGTTCATCAGCTCATATAAACTGTTAGAGGCTTTTACAGCTATTGAGGAATATTAGTTAGTTCTATAGATACAACTGAGTGGGGATCCGATGAAGAATCACAATGGGAAAAGAGAGAAAAGGAGAGTTAACCTTGTGCTTCTTCGGAAGGAAAATTTCTTCGGCGGATATTTGGTTATATTGGATCGGTCGTATCGAGCGAATTGACAAAGGCACCTCCTGCTAAGAAGATCTTCGAATCCTAACCTCTATGTTCGGGATGACAAAAACGACCGAATCTCCGTTTTTAAGACCAAGCCATCTCGAATTCCAGAGCGCTTGGTCTGGATAACTGCAATCAGTGTGCTTAGTGCGTGGAATCAATTATTGAACATCAACAAGTAGATGTTAAGTTATCCTTAGCGATGAGCTCATTTTCGCCTTGATGGCTTCGTTACCCTGGCTTCCGAAACTTTTGCAGTCGAACCTTGTTAACTGGAATCTTATGAGTTATTTTAGTATCACTTACAGAGGTATTGCACTTAGACAGGTTCGACTGTATTAACATTTTACAAGAATTTGCGCATAAATTTAATGCGAGCAGGATACTATTCTTGCAAACATTCTCTCAGAAATTTGGGCTTTGACCTCTGAGAGCATGGATTATTAATGTCTACATATTGGCAATAGCGCCTGCACAGTCGACTCTAAAGTTAACATTTACTCTTTCGAAGGAAGACCAGCAAGGAGGGGTTAGGAGAAATGGAGGTTCGGCGAATGTTGATCATAAAGCTGATACGAAATCTGCTATATTAATTCCATCTGTTTTGGAATTTCCGTGTCTGGGATAACTTGGGCTGCAAATGTGTCTGAAATAAAAGGGCTCTCGATACGATGATTAATAAAAGGCAAATGCAAAAGGAAAACTATCCTTTATAATACTATTTTTCCTAAGTTCTTTTTAGTGTAAAAGGGATTAACTTGAGATGAATTTGTTTTAACTCAACTTTTTTAAACACTTTCAATGACCTCATATCTGATACGGTGGGATATACCAAAATGCAGTTTAAGTTAAGTAAACATTTTCACAAAACCGCAATCAAACCAATTAATTCCTACAAATTTCTACTGAACCTCCACAGTAGCAGAACTAAAGAGCCAACAAAAAATGACTGTAAAGCGACGGAAAAAGTAAAATTTGTATTATGTACACTGCATTGTTATCACAATAGATGATGCGTCCTATTCTTGATAAAAGTAAAACACATCTCAGAAAATGCATAAGATACACTTGTTCTAAATGGCTACACCATCTAAATTAATTCCTTAGTTAGGTTTAAGTATTTCGCCAATTGAATGCAAAAAATTAAATAATTGTTGTTTAACAAACTTTGAACTCACCTTGTAATGCTTAAATTCGGGTAATGTTTCTAGACAAAATATAACAATTGATAGCAGTATAACAAATACACTAATTATGGCTACAACTCTGGCGGCTTGCGAACTCTCTGGATACTCGAACAGTAACCAGACTTTTCTTTGATTCTCATTGTCCGGCAGGGGTCTCTCTTCCTCCTTAATAAAGCCTTCATCCTCTCTGTAAAAACAAAATACAAATTTATAATATAATGAGTGGATAAAGTTTATATAACATTTAATTTTCTAACCTGAATTTATTAATTGCTTGTTCACCTAATTCATAAAATTTAATTTCTTCACTAAATACATCTAAAGGGACATTGACCGGCCTTCGCAGCCGACCACCTAAAAATAATAAAAATAAATTTAATTAATAAAATATTTCTATTTACAATATAAAAATACGAATGAAACCTACCGCTTTGATAGTAGTATAAAATTGCATCGAAGCTCGGTCGACTACGGTCAAAAAAATATTCATTTCTCAGCGGGTCAAAGTACCGTAATCTCCGAGCTGGATCCCCTAACAGCGTATCGGGGAACTGGTTTAACGTTCGTAGTTGTGTTTCAAACCTTAACCCGCTTACCTGTAATTGAAAAGTAAAACAACAAAAAATGTTTTCATATATAATGTTTCATTGTAGGTTAAGTTGTTTTAGTTTTAAAAGTTTTTCAGAATAAAATTTATTTATTTTGCCTGTCATCAAATATGAAATTCTTTTGTTGTTCGCACAAAAGTGCTGGCCGCAAGGCAGCAATTGAAAGAGAATTGCATGTCTTGCAACACTTGTCCAGATGACATCTTTAACCTCTTCGAGATGAAAGTATTATTTTGATATAAAATGGAAAAAATATTTTGGAGTACTTATGTATGTATTTTTCGGGTGAGTAGGTGTAACTTGGAAAGTAAGATGTAACAAAAAATGTATGCATTATCTCGTATTGGAAACTTTATACAAGTAAGTAAGCATTTGACCCATTTTTGACAGCATGTGCAACCTTGCTTGGATTTGGAGATGTGTTAGAGAACAGAATGCTGGTGGCAGAAACCGACTGCTATAGATTGACATGAGGAAGGAAATAAGTTTATTCTATAGTGCTATCGGGCATGGTGATTATGACGCTGTTCATGTCTAGTGAAATTTTAAAAGCTGAACATGATCGACGATTGGGGTAGGTATCTAGCAAAGATATTTTTTTTTACAGATCAGAGATTATACAGGCATCTGGGATAATCTTAAACACTCTTATCGCTGAGGCCCACATTGTAGTTTAGTTCTTCGTAATATATCGTAAATCGTTAATAGGAAGCAAGGTCGTTCTGTTGGCTCCCACTCAAATTTTCCCATCAGTGTCCGAAGCTAAGCTGATTCTTTTTTTAAGTTTTTTTTTAAATACCTTATATGAAGCTTAAATATCTTTTCAAAAAATGTTTTTATTCTGTTTGTGAGAAAAAGTGCTGACGTCGCACCCTGTGTAGCTTCCCCTACCGAATTATGGGTGGAGCCACCTACTGCAATCCCAAATGTCATAACTTTGTAGAACAATGGTTTTTCTTTTTTCAAGAATATTTGACCCAACATTAATTAAAGGAGACTAAGTAAGTTTGCGGTAAAATAGAATGATAAATAAAATGGTCCTTTGAACGTTTTGTAACTCGGCAGTAAAGAACCTGCAAGACACAATTAGGCCACATTCTTCGTCTAATTTAAATAGGAAAAGAGTTCCTCCCCACTCGCTAAACTAAAGGGAAGGCATATCTAACATTATTCTTATTAACATTACTTAGATTTTTATAGACGAAGGTTTCAAACTGTAGCTTTTTTTTCTAGAGAGAGAAGGAGATAGAACATCATCGTCAGCAAAAGTGAATGTTAAACTGCTTCGTCATGTCATCAAAAGTCGATGGTCAGTCTAGAGCCACCATTGATTTCAAGGACTTGATTGCGGCTTACATGTCCGAGAAAATACGTATATACTTTGCAGATGTTGCGTTTGCATTCAGCGAAAGAAATATTTTTGATCGTCATTATTTCTTCCTCGAACACGCTTTAGTGTAAGAGAAGAATGTTGAGTCTTTAATGAAAACGTGTCCTTCCGGAATGACCTAGAGGAAATGGTGACGTGAACGAATTTATCAATCTGTAGTTAGGGTACAGTATAATCAATCAATGCTGTTTCAATGAAACAAACCGACTTCATTTAGAATTGAAACGTGGCCAGTTTGGTGCATTTTTTCTTTTGTTGGACAACTGTGATGACATTTTTTAAAAATGAAATAAATAAATATTGGGCGTAAACGGCCCATACGGGACATGTTGTTTAAAGCCTAGCTTCTCCAAAAATTATGTGTGCTTATATTATGTTAGATATTTTTTTTGACACGAATGGTGGGACCTATATTTTAATTGCGATTCCAAACGGTAATTTTATTATTTAACTGCTTACATATGTTGACGATATTGATAATATTGGAAGATCGCAGCGAGCTGTGAGTGGCGTACCTGCAAGTATTATAATGGAGATGACGGGCTAAGAAGGCATCTAAAAAGTACAGCCCGCTCTTATAGAACCAAGGTAATCACCATGTTGCACCATATAGCAGGGGCAGAAACATGGACTATGTCAAAATGGGATGACAACCACCTGGGAATTTTGAGAGAAACATTTTACAGGTGATATTCGGTCCAGCAGAGACTCTAAAAAAGGTGGCGTGCACAACTTAAGAATGACCTCAACCAACTTCGTGTGTGTAACTGGAGGCAACTATTTGGGACTGAGTATGTTGAGAAGGTGGCTTATCCAGACAGTAAAGGATAGGCCAGCTCAGCTCAGCTCATTCCCGCCGAAAATAACCCTGTGAGATACCTTTAAAAGCTTCAACTTTCATTTTGATATTAGCAAAGTAAATTCTGAAATAAGTCCACAAAAATGTATCGTAGTCCTTCGAGTACCTAAGCCAATAAGTTCATCGCTCTTTGTATCTACGAATGATAACTAAGTAAAGATATGTTAAAAAATAATCCTAGAAAACCGCTGCTACTTCAGTTTGGTGATATAAATGGGTTTAACGATGTATTCTGGTCCAGAAATCTAGAAAACATATCATATTTTCAAATCTTATACCTTGAAAAATAAACCTGTAAAAGGATATGCATTTCGATATGACATGTGGGCTCAAATTACTCAGACTGCCTGAAACGAGTCTCCAGACTTTAAACTCGTATTTCTCGAAAGTATGTTTTTGAAACGATTAAATTGTAGTGAATGGATCGTTTGCAATTTTTTACAGATCTTCTATTAATATTTCGTTTTTTTTTTCAAATCGTTCTCATCAAAGGAAAATGACAAGCTTACTCTTTTGGAATTATATACAATTCTCTGTTTCAGATCACAGAGTGGGTCGGAAGCATCTCTTTTCTCCACTGTGTTTTTTCTTTTTATTTTTGCATATTTATAAATTTTCTTTTTTTTACTTTTTAAATGTTAACTATTCAAAATCCGATTGTAAAAATGTGTAAGGGTTTTTTTTGATCTATTACGCCTAAAAAAACATTTAACATTTGGCAATCTAGAACAGAATCTCAGGCTTCTTTCACATACGACGGTTTTGACTCAGTTGTTTCAACATTTCGAAAATATGTGTGACAAGTGAACACAACAATGGACAATCGTCTTGTGTGAAAGCGTGCGCAAAGTCACAACGGACGGAAGACGACGTCTAAAGTCACATGACCACGGTCCCGGTATATTTCAGTCGTTGAGATGGAAAAAATCCATCTCCGTCCAGTGTGAAAGCTTCCATTACTTTCATTAGTTTACTAACAACGCCCCAACGTACAGCGAAAACCGTCGGTCGTGTGTGAAAGAGGCGTAAGATAATACAATAAATGGGCTATATGTGGCTATACGGCTCCGTAATTAGGACTATAAGAAGGAAAGGAAAGTTAATATAGAGCTTGTTCGAAAGAACATATATTTGGTCCCGTGTGTGAAGAGGACGAATGTCCATACACGCGAATAGTGCTTTTGTCAAAAAAAATTTCAAATCCCAACCACCTGGTTCGAGACCCAACCTGAACTCTGAATGGAAGAACTCTCCACCTCTCAGAACGTAGCATGTTTTTTAATTAACGAAATTACAATTTTACTAAAATACGAAAGCAACGTATTGCAATACAAAAAATACAAATATTACCAAATTAGAAGATATGATTCTCTGAAAATTCAGATAAATAAACGAAATTGTCAGAATCTTCAGAACACAAAATGAATAAAATATTTATTTAAAACTAATCCTTATTGTTTTCATATCCTATCCTAAGGGTATATTAATTTTGACACATAGTTTGTAACACCCCTTAATATTCATTGTAGACCCCTAAGAGTATATATATTTATGATCAGGACCAAAACCTAAGACTATTTAGCAATGACCGTCCGTCCGTTCGTCCATATCAACTTTTGTGGCCTTTAAATTTACGCAAGGAAGCTGGAATTTGGAATATATACTCCACTGCACACTGCCACGCCCACAATTTAGAAAACAACGTTTTAAAGCTGTAGGCTTTGGACCTTCACAAGATAAGTAGGAACTGCCCTCCTGTATAAATTTGTCATATAAAGTTTTTTGAAGCGCCTACTTTTTGTGGGCGTTTTTCACTAAAATGAAAAAGTAATTTTCTTCGAAAATTTTCATAGAAATCGAAAAAAATGTTTCACAAAATATTTACCCAATATTTTTTCTAAATATTTTTTCTCATACAAAGTTTTTGGCCACGCCCACTTTTTGGGGACTTTTTTCAAAAAATATTTTTTTTTTATAAATTTTAAATTAAAATGAAATGCTATCCATTATCTTCTTAATGTTTTTTTATTTAGGGTGTTCGCTTCAAGCGGACTGTAGCCTTTCCTTAGGTTTTTTTTTTGATTATGGCTGCTCACATTTCACTTAAGATAGAATCGTTCTCAGTAAAACGTGCTTGTAATAAAATCTGTTTACTACTCATAATAAAAATTAAAGCGTTTTTTAATTGTTTTTATTTATACTCACATTTATAACGACTCTCTCACAAAAATCGTGGTCATGGGGAATGGGTTCAAAGTGTTGAGGTCCTCCGCCAAATCCATGACCTGCCCCCCCTTCTTCGTCTTGACTGCTCAATTTGGGTAAAGACCTATTAAAAATAAAACAAACAAAGTACACATTAGATAAGAGTATATATTTTATTTTTAGGAAGACAACAACTCACTAATAGTTCTTTGTATTATGTAAATGCATTTTAAAATATTAATATTTATGTTGGCAGTGTTAACAAAGGGTTTTTAATCTCCAAGGACATCGGTATCAACTGTCATTGAGGACATTTAAATAATGAGAAATGCATTCACTCCTACCGAATCTATATTAGTTTCTTAATACATTAAAATCAAGTTACAGACTTAGCTGTCAGTTCATGTAATGACGTAATGTAAAGTAATTCATATTACCAACAAATGTGTAACATAAAGTTTTCTGAAACATTTCAAAAGCATTTTAACAGGTAGATAGATCGAATCTATATTAAGTATCTATTTGCGTACTTTCTAAAACAAGCGTTCTTACATTTTTTTTTTCTTTCGTTGAAAAGAGTAAATCTCATTTATTCAAGTAAACTTACTTTAAATAGAAAGCAATAAACTGCTTAAATACTTAATGAAATCTTAATGGTATTATTATTCCCCCTAAGCCAGATTCGCATCGCAAATAATGCAATTGCCCCACAATTTCTTCTTTCTAGCAATAACCAAAACCAAAACCAAAACCAAACCGAACCATATCCATATGTACACGTTTGCACTTGAAAATCTCACTTTACTTTGTTATATACTGGCACATGTATAATAAATCGGAATATAAACAGTGTATTTTTCTATTTACTAGTTCGTTTAATGACGTATGCTAGGGAACAGTCGTTGATAGATCATAAAATCTATTTTTATTTACTTAAAGAAAATATATATTTGGCCAAGTAATTACTCACTCGAATAGAGTTTATTATTATGGGTTTTGATTGAAGACCAACCAAACTCAATAATAACACAAAATATTTCATTGCGTATTAATTGTACATTTTAATATACATAAATACTTCTAGCCATTGGAGTACTTTTTTCTTGCCACATATTTGAAATTTTCGAATTAGAGCTTGTATAAAAATAAATCCCATGATCATCTTGTCAAAACCGATGACAGCTGAATGTCAATAACTTTCCGTTTTGGTTTTTGTAAAAAAAAAATCCGAAACAGACACGCACACTTTTTTGTATTTAATTTTATCGATCGGTTTTTTAGGTTCAGGTATTGCTGGGAAGTACAATCAAGTAGTCAGCTGTTTTGCGGTTAAAGATCATTTCGAAGGGCATGTAATTTTAAGTTTGTACATTTTTAACACAAAAATAAAAACTTTTCTTTTTCAAGTTATAAATAAATAAGCCAAAAGTGTGAGTTTTTATTTGAGTTTATATTTTTAGAAAGGCAGATGTGGAAGTTGAAGGGCGCCTTAAATGGTATAAATAGGCGTGAATACTACATATTTTTAAGAATTAAATGGGGCATGTTCACAAGGAAGTGTCATCTTCATCTTTCACTGCTCAGTGTGGAGATCCTCAGGCAAGTTACTTTGTCACTATTTTGTTCATACTTACTATAGATGGAGTTAAAGGATGTATAAAAACCAGATATATTTTTAAATTTAGACTGATGATATGAAAATATTTAAAAAATCTTTCAATAATCGAAACATAAATAAATCTTCGGCGTAAACGGCCCATAAAGGACCCAAGGCCTAACATCTCCAGCCACTGTGCGTGCGAAGATATATTTTTTGACACGAATGGAAGGGACCTTCAATTTAATTCCGATTTCGAACGGCAGTTGATTTTTGAACAGCTTATCATGACAGTTCTTACTCTTGGATGTTTGTCAGGCGTTCGCAAGAGGTAGCAAACAAAAACTTTCAGGTGGTACAGGTCGGGATTTGAACCAGCGACCGCTCGCTTAGTGGTCCAATAACTATTGAAACCATCTCAATGAAAATGTATTCCCTACAGTTTGTATTATACTTTATCTGATCATATGCTTTGTCATGTTGATAATTTTAAACATCTCGTTTTCTTTGAACCCAAATTTTACTTTATTGGTTGCAAATCAAACTTCACGCGGGGCTTTATTAATAGGTGGTCTAACGAATTTGACATCCCCTACGTTACTCAGTCTTTGTACAAATGCTTCGTCCGTCCGCATCTAGGGTATGCTTCACAATTTTGGACTCTGTACTGCAACATCCACTCAATTCGAATTGAAGCTATTCATTTATTCATTTTGACCTGAGAGGTCTTCTGCGGGATGATCCACATAACATTCCCTCCTAAAGTCAATGTAGGACACTTCTTAAAATTTGACCCCTCTCTCAATGTATGTATATAGAATAGTGATACAGTTTTCTTACAGCAACGTATAGCTGGTAATATAGATGCCCCTGTTTTCAACTTTCGTGGAGATGCTCACAACTTACGTAGTGTGGATCCTTTAGTAAGTGCTTATTATTGGATGAATTATGGCAGGCATGATCCAAGAAATGCCAGCAGATTTCTACTTGTGTCAGCTGCTTGTAATAAGCACTCCACGACACAGATCTGATAGTGTTGAAATGCTAAACATATAACAGTGGTTTGGTAGGTAAACACATATTAAATGGAATGCATTTCAGAGAAACCAAATTGGAACAAGATGTTTTATTTTATTGCTTGATCGTTACATAAAATTAAGATTTAAGAACAGAATGTTAAGCTTGAGCATACAATCAAAGTCATTGAGCAAGATGTCTACATAAATTAGTATTCGCAGATTTAAATCAATTACATTTATATTACTTCTGAATTTTTTTTATAACGATATATATATATATATATATTCAACATTTCGAAAGTAAAACATTTTAACATACCTGAGCACTAAGGACTTACTGCAAAAAGTCAGCTGCACAGTGAAATGTCAAGGTAGAAACTTAACGATGACAGTCTGATCACTTCTTAATTGGGAATACATTTTTGTAATTTTAAAATTAAGTTCAGTGTAAGTAAAGTAAGGTATATCACTAAAGAGATTTTTATTTTTCATTTTTCCATTGTTATTTTATTTTCCTCACCTCACACTTAAAAGTTATAACTCGTGTGCCTCGGCACATATTTGTATTTATAGAACTTCGAATTGATATAAAACACAAGAAAGTCGGTTTAATGTTGGATTTATTAGAAGGATAATTTTATGCCATTAATGTTTAAATATGATTTCGGTCATGTGGTCGCCGCGGCTGGTTCGAATAGTGACAAGTCTAGAGGTCCAATTTTCAACCACTTTTTCAAGCATTTGGGGCTGTATGTCGGCAATAAAGCCAGTAATGTTGGCTTCCTAGTCCCCTAACGTTTCTGGTTTGTTGGCGTTGGCGAGCGACTTCACATATGCCCAAAGAAAATAATCCAATGGTGTCAAATCACACGATCTTGGTTGACAGGTCCATTCAGCGAAATTATGCGCTCATCGAATGTTTCCTTCAATAAATCGATTGTGACGTGCGCTGTGTGGCATGTAGCGCCGTATTTTTGGAACCACATATTATCCACATTCATGCCATCTAATTCGTGAACAAAATAGTCGGTTATCATGGCTCTATACCGGCCTCCATTAAGGGTAACTGACTCTCCAGCATCATTTCGGAAGAAGTATACCTCAATGACTCCACCAGAGTCATAGAGCACAACAGTCAGTTTTTGTGGATGTAAAGGCGTTTCAAGGGCCTCTTGTGGAGATTCTCTTCACTTCAAATGCGGCAATTTTGTTTGTTGACGTAGCCAATCAACTTAAAATGAGCCTCATCACTGAACAAAATTTTCTGGTAATCTTCGCGAACTGAATCATTATTTTCGAAATAAATTTGCACGATTTTCAAGCGTTTTTCATTTTTTAACCTGTTCATGATGAAATAGCAAACCAAACTTAACATAAATGACATTACAGTTGCCACAAAATGTCAGTTGTATCTCTATTCGAAAAACCAACCTCTAAAAAAAAACACTCTTTATATTCATCATGACTAATTACTTGTCAAATAGAACACCCAGATATTTAATAATTGTATCATGGGGTACACTGTTCATAAAATGCGATTTACGTTGTTAGGCGTACATGACCCATACAGGATCTAAAGCCAAGCTTCTACAACCATGCGAAGATATATTTTTGACATGAATAGGTCAGTTTAATGCTCAGTCCGAAAGGCAATTCACATACTTTTGAGAAGTTTGTCATGACAGTTCTTACTCTTGTATATTCGCAAGACTTTCGCAACAGGTGGTAGCCCAACGCCCATACCCCCTAAGCCGCTGCACCCACACTGGATTAAAATGAATAAACTGGAGCTAAATAAAAGAAAAACTTCTAGAAATGTTATGCAAGGAGTAATTTTTAGTATTTAGACATCCTACCTAAGTATTTGAATATGTTTACCTGACGTGCGGTTTTTTTTAAATAACAACACATTTTGATTTTAGCGAGTTAAGAAAGAAATTTAGCTTGATTTTTTTTGAAGATCAGCTATCTTTTATAGCACGAGGATAAGCTTAATACAGTGCAGTTGGATATCATGAGCGTACATATGAAAAGGTAAGGACGATGATAATGTTAAGAGAATTTTTTTTACAAAGAAAGTATCCCCAGAATTATGGATTAAAAAAATAGTAGGTTCACAAAAAATTTCGGAAGAACTTCTAGAATATTTGTTATATTTTATAGTTAGGGAATAACGTTTAGAGAAACTATTCGAGAGGGAAATACTGCGCTGCTCCAGATAGCCCAAGAAGTCGGATCGATGATCAACAATGGAATATGGGGTTGGATCTATTGAAAGTTCCTATGGAAACTTGCCCCATGATATTTTATGCTGAAGGCCATGCTGTTGTTTCGTTGAAGCTGGTAGGAATATACAAATATTCAATTTTATTTTCTAAAGTACATGATATTACATACAGAAATAACTAATTAACTCCTGACAACTTTACTTATAAAAATGACTTCGTCCATTAGCGGCTCGACGATATTGAGATCTGCACCAATCCAATCTTAACAAAAGAATTAATTATGAAATTAAAATGCGACTATGATGGCTGCAAATTCTAGCCAAGCCCAACAAGGTCAAACTAAGTTGGATACCTGGCCGCGAAGGTAATTCAATGACGAGCTTGTTAGAGCTGCATCAGAATCTGCATTCTTAAGACCTGCTGCTTTAAGTGAACAACAATTTCGTCTTAGCCACTGGGAAAGTATTCTTTAAAAAAAAAAACAAAAAAAGTGCATCACGTTTTTATATAAGGCCACTTTATATGTGTTCGAAGACTAAATGTATATACTTTTTAGAGGACTATGAAACCTCTGAACATATCCTTTGCGAAATTCCGGCGCTTCACTGGTTAAGACGATGGATCTTCTTAAAAGAGCGACGTTCGTCGATAGATGTAAGAAACTCTGCAACTGAAGATATGGTGACTTTCACCATGGAAACCACCAGACCCGTAGGATAACACCCCATAATAATAGATCGCAATTTCAGCCAATTGGACAGAGGAACATTTAAAATAAGAAAAAAAATTAAGACAAACCTGAAATGTCTAGGTCAAGTTGAGTTGTAAAAGGATTTTCAAAAAAATTAATGCGACGTTTGCGAGCACTAGTTATGTTGCAAAATTTAACTCCAAAAGGGAATTATAACTATTGCCTAATCCCATAAGCTTTCCGCTTTTTAGATACATATTTTTGGTTACTCATTACCTAGACAAATTAATATAAATCCAAAAACGGATCAAAAGAACTGTTTCTCCAACGATCGTGGATCCTCAGGACACAATTTTCTTGGATGGTGTATCATTCATCGTGTTGGTGTAAAAGATAAAGTGAGTAGTGATATTGATCATTTAAAGGTGCAGCGCCGCATCGGATCCAGATTGATGTAGCTGGGCTTCACCGAATTTGTTATTAACCGAAAAATATTTTGTTCCATTCAATTGCATTTTGTGTATATTCCCTCAAATTATTTGTTTTTCCTGTCATAAAATATGATTGACAGTGACCGGAAGTATTTACAAAAAATCCGTATGTTTAGCTTAAACTAAATTGTGATTAGATTGCTCAATTGAAAGCTTCATGTGTCGATTTTAGATTAATTTAAACACTTGTCGATTAGTACAAGGCAAGCTAATAAAAATAACACGAAAAATTTCCAATGAAATGATTCTTATTTGTCTTTCACTACAAATATTTTTTACAATTTTGTTTATCTTTGATCAGTTAACAGCTTGATAGATACAAATGCTGAGAGGATATCTCATTCGCACGAAAACAATTTGTTTACCAAGCGAACTAGAAATGTGGAATGCCTGCTAAATATGGCAAGTGTTGTTAAAATAATATTTCTAAAGGTAGCTTTTTGTGGAAACTTTGGCTTTTCCGCACTAATATTATTTTTAACCGCATTACGCTACTTTTGAGTAAACATTTATCAATCTTTGCAATACTATGTTAGAAAATTCGCTTTACGCTTGATGTGAACAACGCGTTTAATTCAGGGCACTAGGAGCGCATCAACGGAATTGAACCGAATTGAAATGGAACTGTCTTCTGTCTGTCTGTCTTCGAAAACTATGAAGAGTTACTTTTCGAAAAGAGTTCTTCTCTACGACTCTGACGAGGGAATAAAAGGGTATGAAGTTACTGGCGGTGTGCCACAGGGATCCGCTCTATGACTCTTGATATGGAACGTTATGTAGGGCGAAATTAAGCGACTAGCGATTCCATGAGAAGCGTCAATTATCGGCATCGCCGTGGTGGTTGTGACAAAAACTATAGAAAAGGTCGAACTGCACTGCAATGGAACAGTTGCAACTGTACGAAGATGGTTCGCTTTAGTACGGTTTCAAACTCGCAGATCACAAGACTTATTACAAGTAAGAGAATTTAAAAAGTATTTAAGCTTAAAGTAGGAGAGCACGAAGTAGTTTCTCAACCTTTCATAAAGTACCTTATTTACACTGAGTGTGTTTGCAAAAAGTCTTCAAATATTGATAGCGCGCTTTCCAAGCTGATGAGTAACATAGGGGGCCCGAAACAAATCAAGATACTTCTTCTTGCAGGAGTTGCCCGTTCGTTTCTGATATATCGGTCGAGTGCAGCGAAAGATAGGTCCTACTTTAGGGAAGTCCAATCCGTCCATAGTCTTGCCGCTTTGAGGGTGGCGTGTGCATTTCGAACGATGCTACACTCGTCATACCTATCGATATACTTCCTTAAGAAATGTTTCCTAGTCCGAGTCCGAGTCCGTAATGGTCGAGTAGACAAGAATAAAAGAAATTATGAAAGGAGTAGTATAGCCGGCAACAACAATAGAGCGAATCGTTGAAGGGGAGATGGATCCACAGAAATAAACTTCTACCTGACACAGTTCTTAACGGGTCATGGCTGTTACAGAGAATATCTCTTTAAACGCGGACATGAAATCAGCCCAAACTGTACATATTGCAAAACCGTCTCTGAAAATGCGGAACACGTGAGAATCGCCCTACGGAACCAATTCGGGGGGCGGTCCACTTTGAATAATGTCGTAATCTTCATACTTCAGAATGACTGGACCATTGTAAGTAACGCGGTGGTGCGTATACGCAGCGATCTTAGACCCTTAAAACGCCAACCGAAAGCTAATAGTTTCATAAATAAAGTACTCCTGCGAAGTAATGCGTTACGGCGGTCCCGCGGGGGATACCAATCGGCGAGTTCGAGGAGGGATTTAGTTTTACCCTGTAAGAATCCGGGACTACGAATGGATGCCGGACCATTGATGCGTGATGTAAAATTTACGCCTTCTATCGCAAAAGCAACAAAAACAAATTATATATTATTAGGAATAGTTTATTATCCCCTACAGAATGATTTTCTACATCTAAAGTATATCGAATGCTGGCAAAATCTGACCCAATGCTGTGCAGACGTTAATTCGATGAGCTGTTTGACGGTCTAATAATTAGGAAGATGTCAAAACCTGCTCGGCCTGAATAGAAGCAACTTAAGTTTTTAAGTTATTCTTATGATCCTTAGAAGACTAAAATCAGTGCGGAAACTCATGACTGATTTCAAGGAGAATCTGAAATCCATTTAGGTTCAGGAGACTAATGAACATTATGTGCGAGTGTCCGACTTTGGCCCAAACTGGTTGGGCTATCATAGGCAAGTTAATGGTTCTTCATTTTACTTAGAGCACTAACAGATTCATTGATCAAGTAGTTCTGATGTTTATTTGGACGGCCTTTCCGATGGCCCCAAATATAATGCAATACAATATCCCAAAACGTTTAAATTTTATTAAATTGAAATTAAATAAATGTCGGTGGTATGTCGGGGTAATTTAGAAAACGGGTAACACCGACACTCTATCATTTCCTTGCAGCTCAGTCAGCTTAAGAGATATGAGTTTGAAATGAAAAATTTCAATGAGAAACACATTTGCTCGCAACTTATGGGAATTGGAATGTGCATATTGCAAAGTTTTTTTAAAAAAAAAAGATTTAAAATATCGGATGCCATGCAAGAATTAAAGCAGACAAAAAAAATCGTGACAATGTCCGATTCCTCTCCATTTTCTTTCAATGCGTTTACCATGAAATGGTCCACTCTCAGAAAATAAATAACCGATGCACTTTTAAATTTGTAACTCTTCCCCCTTGCAGATAGTCAAGAGCTGCAATAAAGAGCAAAGGACTTAACACCTGATGTACACCATCTTTAAAGGCTCTGGCTTTATGGAGCAGTTCCAATATTTTACCTTTATCTGATCTCATTAGGAATGATTTAGATTTTGCAAACGACAATCAATGTCTTTCGTGTTATTAAGGTGCATCTTAATATTCTCGTGCAATCTACTAATTTAGCTGTTTTATTTACAAAGTTGCTGCATTTACTGAATAAATACGCTGTCACATAGGTATCATTTTCATGAGCACAAACATCATAATGAACGAGGAGAACTGTAGAGAACTGAACGTAAATAAATTTCATGAAATGCAATTACAATCTACAAAGGCAATCAACCGTTTTTTGATTGGATTTGTTCAGACTGTCAAAGTTATCGCACAGCTCGAATACATCACATAACATACACAGCATCGGAGAATACAATATAGGTAGACATAAAAATACATCTCGTTCAAATGATGAATGTCGATTGTGACGTCAGTTGCCGTAACATAATTACTATGAGCTATTTATAAACGAAACTTTATTTTATTCATGTATCTATGTATGTAGATATTTTGTATATGTATACGAAACAACCGAAACGACCTAGGTCCCTTCTGAATGCATTGCTCAATGACATTGCTGCTGCCGACAATCATATAGGATAGGTTGCTATATATAGCTAGAGCGACTATGTAGCCGCGTGCGACAACAATGCACATTGTTGTTGCAAAGCGATTTTTATACACTTTCCCAATGACGTCAAATCAGAACTAGTAACTGAAAATTGAACCAATACACATGTACATAATATACTTACGCAAGTTTCGAGCAGTAAATAGCTCTGCAACATATACCTATATATGTATATTGATACATAGATACCTAGTGCCCTAGTGACCATTTTCGGATCAATGAAAAGTTCATTGCTTCGCGTTTGCTGAAGAAACCTAGCGAAGCACTTTCATTGATGCAAACGAACGCTCAATGGGGTGGTGCATATGCCGGGTGAAAATATGCTCCGAAGGTAAGAGAGCGAGAGTATGAATGACGATAGTCGTCGGTTTTGGTTGGTCGGTGTTTGCTGTAGCCGAGGGGAGGTTTATGCTATTCAGCATAATATGGGTCATGAAGTGACGTCACGCTGTGACCTATATACAACTCATAGTCGTGATGTATTAGGTAGTTGAAAATGCTGTGCTTTATTTTGTACTTCTTTTGTATTCTACGACGAGTAGCTACTGTCTGTCGTTGGCTTACATTATATATTCTCGATCGGTATTTCGCAACAGAACAACACGCATACAAGAAGCTCCTATGTATATAGCTAAGTATGCATGAGAATGCACTCATACATGTAGAAGCGGCAGTAACAAAACTAAACCACAACCAAATGTCGGCTATTTACAAGAAAAGTGCATTGGCTGAGCTAAAAATAGAATCGTATTGAAACGAAAATAGCTCGACATGTTTAAACTTAGATTCCGTTCCGGCGAATGCAATGGATTTCTCCTTGAATGAGACAGGAGCAATATTATCTGTATCTGTGTACAGCGTGTTGTTGGTACACAGTAACGGTGGGTAAGTGAGAAGCTACCACCTACCTACCTACCTATCTTCTATATAATAACATATTCATATCGTTTTTAAATAAATGGATGCTGGTGATATGTAATGCTTGGGGCGAGATATGGTGGCACACATTTGAATGCATCAAGGAAATGGATGGGGAATTGATAAATGAATGATAGATATCGACATGTGAAATGCTTGCAAATAAATGATTCATAAGCTTGTTTTTTCATCATACATACCTACATATATCTATGTACGTATCTATGTTAATGTATAGAAATATGAATTACATTGTTATTTTGCGTCGACCTTTTAACCTAGAAAGGAACAAAACTGAGCACAGTTAGCATGTATCACATGTAGCAACCGAGTGTACCTACAATCCTATTGACGCAAATATGAAAAGTTTAGGTGTTGGAACCCTATTTTTGGTGCAGACTTATTATGCGACAAATAAGCCATAGCTTTACAAAAAAGTTCCGAAACATTTTACAATCCAGAGATGCTATTTTCTATCCTTTTACATCTGAAAAGTTGTACCTACTTGGATTTTGACTGAATCACGTTCGTTTTTACAATAAATTTAAAATATTTTTAACAAAATTTTGTCGAAATATTTTTTTTTCTGCACTTTGATTCTTTTATTACTGGAATAGGTAGATCTAAAACTAAACCTATAACAAGGTACGCAAACTTACTGGAAACTACTTGGGCTTCGCACAATTCTTGTTAATCAGAGAAGACTTAAAAATTGTGTGATGCTCCTGTCATTAACTTAAAAAACTATGTAAGCTTAGTTAAAAACTTTGTAAGGTAAGGTTGGGTTAGATAAGGTTATGAGGGCTATGTCGCCAAAGAAACTTAGGCATAATAATGGACACATTGCAACGGAAGCCTCCAACATTAAACCAAGCACAATTCACACCACACATCCTACACCATTTCCTAAAACCGTTTTCCTTCCCTACAAATTTTAACAACATTTTTCTTACCTTCAGCCGCTGCATTTCAAACATATATTTTTGAAAAAGGACCAAATGTTTTCTTCTGCTCCGAGCGAAGACCCCGCATATGCAATCATCACAATAATCTTCAAAACTAATCTGTTTCAGACAGTCCCAGTCTTCTGGCATGCTTCTAAGACATTATCTGGATAGGAAATCAATTGTCATCCTAAGCCGAGATCTCCTCAAATACAAAATCCCTTTACAGCTTTTTATATAAAGGTTAATAACTTGCGACGGGGTAGAAGTAGAACTCTCCACTTTAGCCCCTCCGTCTTATTAGACTTTACTTATTTGTTGTATTTATATTTTTGGCCTTCACTGTTGGGATCCTGTGAAGGCATTTATAAGTTTTTTGAACATAAAAGAATATTCTTGACGAAGGCAGCAACACTATCAAATTCGGAAGCGATTTTGCATTGTTTCATTCATGCTCAAGTAGTGATAAAGCGAATAACATGAATTCTTAAATTAAGCGTAAAACAATGCTAAATTGTATCTACCACGTGGAAGTCGCGAAAATTCCATCAGTAACACCATCTCTCCAACAATTTCCCGGATATTTGAAGTATGAAGGAGATATAAAGGGTGATCCATTTCGAGGTTCCCTACTTTTTTAAAGAAAAAAACACAGAAAATTCAAATTTAATGGAGAATGTTTATTATCATTTGAAAGAACATTCTTTGGCATTTATTTTTTGAAGATTATGTCTATCAAATGTTGGCCATTGCTACGTCGCAGATGGTCCATCCGTTGAGTCCAATTTTCGATCACTCGTTCGAGCATTTCGACTGGTAACTGGCGAATGACACGCGTGATGTTTTCCTTCAAGGCCTGAATCGAAGCGGGTTTGTCGGCATAAGCTTTTGACTTTACATATTCCCACAGGAAAAAGTCTAACGGTGTGATATCACACGATCTTGGTGGCCAATCGACCGGCCCAAAAAGTGAAATTATGTGCTCACCGAAATGTTCTCTCAATAAGTCCATTGATTGATGCGATGTGTGGGAAGTGGCGCCGTCTTGCTGAAACCAAATGTCGCCGAGATCACGAGCTTCAATTTCAGGCATCAAATAGTCGGTTATCATGGCACGATAACGGTCGCCATTGACGGTTACGTTCGCACCGGCATAATTTTTAAAGAAATATGGACCGATGATTCCAAACCACACCAAACCGTTGTTTTTTCTGGATGAAGTGGCAGTTCTTCAATCTCTTCAGGTTGCTCTTCGTCCCAAATGCGGCAATTTTGTTTGTTTACATACCCATAGAGCCAGAAATGGGACTCATCGCTAAACAAAATTTGCCTCGAAAACGTCGGATCTTCTTGGAACTTTTCAAGAGCCTATAGAGCGAAGCGATGTCGCTTGGGAAGGCCGAGCGGCTTCAGTTGTTGCACAAGCTGTATTTTGTACGCTTTCAATTTAAGATCTTGACGTAAAATGCGCCAAGTCGTTCCATACGTCAGTCCGAGTTGCTGCGAACGGCGCCGAATCGACTCTCTACGGTCTTCGTGTACACTCTCAGCTACGGCCGCTATATTTTCTTCACAGCGTGCTGGACGTGGTCTATTCGGTCGAATATTATCCAATAATGAATGCTGGGTCTCAAAATGGGTGATGGTGTTGCGAATAGTACGCTCAGTAGGCCGATTATGTTGACCATAAGTTGAGCGAAGTGCACGAAACACATTCCTCACAGAACGTGAATTTTCATAATAAAGTTGAACAATTTGTAAACGTTGTTCACGCGTAAGTCTTTCCATTATGAAATGCCAAACAATACTTAACAAAAATAACATGACAGCATGACAAGACTCACACGTGATCTGTCAAAAAAGGCTAAAAGGAAAAAAGTATCTCTACTTGGATCACCCGTTATATCTGGTTTTAAGTATTTTGAGTACAGCATCAGCAATTAGAAAAGGCTTCCAGCTAAAGTACAGTTAAAAATCATCTGCTTGCCTTTGCGATGGGTATTATCTTATTACTGCCTTGCGAAACCCCTGCTAGACCTTAGTGCAGTGGTTTAGTGGTTAAGTGCGTTGGACCACTAAGCGAGAGGTCGCTGGTGCAAATACCGACCTGTACCACCTGAAAGTTTTTATTCGCTGCCCCACCTCGTGCGAACGTCTGAAAACATCCAAAATAAGAAATGACATGAGAAGCTCCTCAAAAATTAATTGCCGTTTGGAATCGGCTTTAAACTGTAGGTCCCGCCATTCGTGTCAAAAATATAACTTCCACACACAATAGTTAGAGGAGCTAGGCTTTAGGACATGTATGGGCCGTTTACGCCTAATATTTTTGTTTTTTACTGAAGGCCTAAGTAAAGCCTCATCAAGCAATAGACAGCAAGATACGTGGAAGTGATAATTTTTTTTTATTGAAGAAGTTATTTAGTTATTTTTATCAGCCTTATTTTTTTGTAAATACCGCCTTAAGTTTTCTAGACTTCGGACAAATTTAAAAATGCTGTTCAGGGTGGTACTGACAGACTGGTTTTACTAAGGTTAACATGCTTCATTTGCAAATTACCTATAATCTTGGTTGGGTGAAGGTCCTCATTTTCCTGGAATGTTTTGCGACCAATAGTAGTTTTTCAAAATGTTTTTTTTATATTATTCTTTCATTTAGTTCGTTATAATAAGCCTGTAGCGCAGTAGATGAATTATATTATTTTTATCTGGGCGACTGGCAGCATAGTATTAGTAATAACAGAATAATCAGTTGTTCGAAATTAAATTACCAAAAAATAATAATGTCCCAGCTTAAACTTTAGACCTTCACTCTGCAAATCCGGAATTTTCTCCATTCCTTTAAATCGTAATTAACGTGTTTTTAAGCATGGCTCTAACGATTTTGGCCTGTTTTTGTGTTCTGAATACCTTTACCTCGAAGACACACTCGACGCCGAACAAGCAGGTTCGTGTCGTGGATCTTCCATCATCGAGCATTGCATTGAATATCGATCGCCACTTCACCTGCTGTTTATCGATTTCGAAAAGGCGTTAGACAGTGTCATTCGGAAATCTATTTGGCGTTCCTTGCACAGAAGAGATCAAGGCTACTTACGATGGGTCAACATGTCACGTTGGCTGAAAGATAATATTAGCCAGCCGAATATGAAAGGCAAAATCTACAATTGGGATGTTATCCACGATTTGGCATAATAATGCAATTAGCTTAAACAGCAAGCTACGGCTGTTTTGTTCCAACGTTGAATTCGTGCTGCTGTATGGATGTGGCACTTGAAGTAGTGGTCACTCTATCACGAGGAAGCTGCAAACGTTTGTTGATAGGTGCCTGGGCAACATTTTAAGGACTTTCTGGCCGAAACATATCTCAAACGAACAGTTTTACCAGAGAACGGGCCATGAACATATATAGGCACAACTAAAAGCGACGGAAGTGGCAGTGGATTGGTCACAAATTCCGAAAAGGGCCATAGCTAACCATGCCATGCAAATCAGGATGGCAGAATACGCGGCGGTCCCAAAAGTACATGGTTAATAATTGTTGAGAAGGAAGCACGGCAACTGGGAAAGAGTGGGGGAGAACTAAGGCACATTGCCAAAAACCGCAAGGGTAGGCGTTGTAGGCGCACTAGGACCCACATGGTGTTATAGGACTTAAACATACCTTTAATGGGGCCAAGAATATGGTATATTAATCAAATATTTCAGAACATAAAAAGTAATTTAAAAAGTGTTCACTATTTTTTTTATTATTATTATTTTTTTTTGTAGTTTTTTTTGTAATTTTAAAATTTTATTTCTAATGTTCTCCTTTAGTTTGTTGAGAAACACCTTCTCTTTCAACCTGCATAAAAATAAAGTGGGAGGCGTTATATCAGGGGTCATGGGGGCCAATCGATGTTATCACTTTTTGACATTATTCGGCCGGGAAAATTTCCTCGAAAAATTCGAATGCTACCATGAGATGTGTATAACGTGGAACCACATGTTCTGTAGGCCTAATTGATGCAATATAAAGTTTTCCAACACGTCCTAAAATCGGTCACATTAACTGTTACAGCATTGCCTTTAGCATCCTCAAAGATATATGGCCTAATGAAGCCGCTCACCAAACAGTTATTCTACGAAGGTAAAGGGGTCTTTGGGGTTTCAATCGATAGTTTTTATTGCCCCAATTATGGCTTATTTGTTTGTTAACAAAGCCATCATAATGACTTTTTGCCAAAAAATAGTGATCGTCTATAGCGAGCTGTAAAACTCGAGCACATTTAAGCACGCAGTAATTCGTCCTGTGATATGGACTAAATAATAAATTCACGCTTCGTCAGTTGTGCGCACCTCCACGAAATATGGAAATGGAAATGGAAAAAAGGCCAAATGGCCAAATATAAGATGCCGTTAAAAACCACATCACTAGACTCTGCGTTGAGAGAGGGGTTTGATTTTTGATGCGTTGACTGTAGAAGGGAAGGTTACAAGGATCTTCCCAAGAAAGCGAATAAGGACACGTTGATTTGAGCGAATGTGTTAGTGCGGAGTCCAAGCTTTTGAAGTATGCTTAAGATGCGGATGGATTAAGAAATTGTACAATGCCTGAAAGTTAAGTCATCAAGTACCATTTTACCTATAATAGAATTTGACATTGATATGTCTTATGAAGGTGAGTTTTGGGTCAAAATAAATTCCAAAGTCCCTAAAATTTTTTTTTAGGTATGAATTGACAACAAGCGGTGCTAAGCCAAATGCTTAACCATAAGCCCTATGCTTAGATCCAAGTATCTTATGGGATAGCTGGTCAAAAGCCTTAAAAAAAGCATTTTGTATGCAATTCAATTCAATATTATTTTCTAAGGAGGTTGCACAAACGGGCAGGAAACATAATAAATTTGTGACAGTGGGGTGTGGACCTCTCATCTGTGAGCGAGTGAATAACTTCCAAATGTTATTGATCTATTAAATAAGCGAAAATTGGAATTATGTTATTGACGAATGAAGCCTTACCCGCAGCGGCTAATAAAGAGTTAATAGAGACAAAGTCCAGACACTTAATGGCCGACTGACTGTCCGAAAAGATTCGAATGTCCATTACGGATACCACGTTATTCTTTAGCCAGGACAAGACTTCCTTGATCGCTATAATTTTTGTTTGGAAAACAATAGGAAGATGGAAAGAGATACTAAGATTTAGTCTCTCCACCCATTCCATAATTTGATTTCGACCCGCCTGTGTAGAAGTGGATCGATTCTTCCTCCGGAAAGGCACCATCCTCCCAAAATGAAACTGACGTAAATGCTATCTACAAACAGCAGAAACATGGCCAGTCTAAAGTAAATTAAGACTAAAATTAATAGCAACGATCACAAGATGCTTTCGTGGTGTACTCCAACTTTGATTGGAAACTCATCGGTGACTTCAGCGGTGCAATTCACTCTTGACATTGCTCTCTAAGCAATTCAATATCTATTCATATCTCTCAGATTTGGGTTAGCGCCACCCATAGGCAGTCTCTTAGTTGATTATCTAAGCTTTTAATTAATTATTAGTTGAAATCAAGCAACACAATATACAAATTTTTTAAAGAATTACGAAGTGCTTCCATTGGAAGCCTTATACTTTGGATAGCATCCCAGGTTGATTTACCCTCCACAAAACCGTACTTGGTTGGACATGATCGACGATAGGATCTAGAAGGCACATTTCAGCTATCAATGAAAGTAAATACCTTGGAGTAGCCATCAATAGCATGCTCCTTTGGAACAAGCATGGCGAGACAAAGACATCTAAGGCATTGTGAGCTTTCTGGCAGTATACTTTGGCAATATATGGGGATTGCTCTTCAAACGATGTATGTCAAACGGCAATGATTAGGCCAGTGCTATCATCAGGTAGCCATATTATTTAATGAAATCGGCCATCAACCAAAGTATGTTAACAGATCATTTCACTGTTGGATCAACAACAACAGAGAAGTATCGAATTGAGAGATTCACAGTTACAAACGCAATTGTCGTAGCATTGAGCATTCCCTGGTCGCCTCGTCCGTCCTCTATATCAAAATATAAGTATGCAAATAACCTTTTAGCCCTGCAAACAATTTAATGAGCGGCAATTTATGTGGTCACATTTAAGCTGGAACTAGATTTTCTAAAAATATCTTTTTAACCATTATAGCCAAATCCTAGCATTTTTTTTAACCAATTATGAGAGCAAACACGCGTTAGACACATTTAGAAAAAAAAAAAAGATATGCAAAAAACAACCAAGGATATCTTCTAAAAATATATCTTGTTATGCCTAAAAAAGCGCACTTGCTTCTGCTATTTTTTTTTCTTTCTGCATATTGTTGTTGTCATTTTTGCCTTTTATCCACTCATTTTTTTTTTTTTTTTGCTTTCTACTCACTGAAGTGGCAGAAGGAAATTTCTCATAGATTAGCATTTTCTCTTGCAGATACATGCCCTCACTTACGCTAGCTAGAATACTTAAATGACATGACACCAATACCAGTGCATTCAAATATTTTGCTTTGGGTATTTAACCAACAAACTCTCCAAATAAACCAACAACAACAGCTCACAACAATACAAAGTTCTTTCACAACGAACCAAAAAAAGAAAAGGAAAAAAAAACAACCCCCCGAAAAGCATAAAATGAGATGAAAACAAGGAGCATCAACTGACAGGTAGCATTAGACCTGCGCTCATTGGCAAGTTGAACTTTATCCTGGCTCGGTGACTTTTTGCCACTAAACAGTGAAAACAATTTTCAGGAAAATAAGCTTTTTACCCAACCTAAGCAGACACGCAGCCAGTCGTATCATGCAGTATAGTATAGTAAAAGGACGAACCATACACACAGACACACTGTCAAGTGACTGCTCTATAAGTGAGAAAGAGAGCTTTAGCATGTTTCACAACAACTGACTGACGATGAAAATAATGAAAGACAACGATGCATACGCACACAGTCTCAAGTTGGTGAAATAAAAACGAAAAAAAAAACGACTAGAGGAGAAAACAAGCATACGCGAGTGTCCTTTGAGCTGCTGTGTTTAGTTGTGCAACCGCAAATAATCTGTACCTACTCTCTTGGAATAAATACATACATTCATTCCAGTGCATAAAGTGAAAGTTGTATTTGTCAAAGTTTGTGCTGCTTTCGCAGTATCTTTTCAATCTTTACATCTAGGTAGTGTTTTCTTTTCTATTTTCAGTTTTTTTTTTTGTTTTTTTTTTCTTGAAATGAAAGTATCCTCTTTGTGTACGAACGTATGTATGAGTACTTTTGAACCTAAACTGAAAACAAGATTTTTGAAGAAGTAAGTGCCTTCGTATCTCTTTGTTCTCAAGGACAAAAAGCCAAAAAGGACAGTATTTCTCTCTCTCAATACTGCTGCTGGAAATATAACTTATATTCCTTGGCGTGTACATACACATAAAATATTCTGCACCAAACATGCTTCCGACACATTTGGAATGACTTTTAAGGACACATGTTAAATAGCGTTGTCCCATCTCTTTTTTTTTCTCGTGTACTTCGTAGTATGTACGAGTCCCTGTCCTGTATGTACAAAATGATTCCTTTTGCTGTCTACAGAGACATGGGTTTACGATTAAAAGTCTTTCTGTCAGTTTAAATGGACCACTAATCGAATTTTATTGAGCATTTTTCCTCCTTTCTGCCAAACAACTGTGATGTGCTGCTGTGGTAGCTGCTTTAAGGGCGTTGACAATTAGAGAATTGCGTTTCTAGCGAGTGAGTTGAGAACAAAACAATGCGATGGAATTGGACGAGTACAGTGAAAAGCGTTCATCTGAGTATCGTGACCTTGGCATCGGACAATCTGGGTTAGAATATGTTCGAATTTAAAGGAAAATTTGAAAAGATCGAATGTTAAATCGATCGAGGGAATTTTAAAATCATGCGAATTAAGGGATTTGTAAATCATTTGCTTAGAAAGTCCATTTTTCAAAAGCAGTCCTTTGAGAGTTTAAGAGGATAATATACCAGTTTCCCAATGAAAGTATGTTATAGCCCAAATTAATTTGAATAACATTTTCTTTTATCTAACTTACAGGATACAGGTGTAATTTCATTAAATCATCCAGAGTTTTGGAAAATTCATCTAAATGACTGCAAAATGGAAATGGACATATTGCTTCTGTGATTACCTCTTATACACTGACTGCAGACATCACCCAACAACTTTCTTTTAAAAACATTCTTATGAGGTTTACATTAACAAAATTAAGGGGTAACATTGGTCTCACAGCTTTAAAATATCGACTTCTTTTATTGTCTTATTAATTTTTACAACATCTCGGGAAAATTATCCTAAATTTTCAAGTCATTCCGAATAAAATTTTCGGAGATATAGCCTTGGGAAGGTTCGCACTCAATTGAATCACGAAGTTATCCAAACTTTAAACGCGTTTTTCTCGAAACTGTGTCAAAGCCGGTTGTCAAAAGTTCTCGAAAACTACTCAACCGATCTTGATGAAATTTAACACAGGTCTTCGAAATACAATTCACGAGGACTTGGACGAAGGATTTCTTTTTTTCTGTACAATCACAACTATTTAAAAAAAAAAATTTGCATTTGTAAAAAGGTCTGCCAAAAATCCAATTTTTTTTCCTTCGTCCAAATTCTAGTTTACGGTCTTAACTAAAAGACGATTTTTTTGCACTTCATATGATCCTGTCACGAGTTCTACTGTTAACGCGGACGGGTCAGCGAAAATGGCGTGACAATAACGGAGTTTTGAATATTTTCGTTTGAAAAATTTAGAAATTCTTTTTCAGACGTATATCTTTAAAAAAATAAAAAAGTTTGAATAAAATAAAGTTATAAACCCACATAACTCCTTAAACGTGAACTAAAAAAAATCCTAAGATATTCTGGAAATACATCAAATCAAAACAGAATTTAGCAAATTGTCCAGCAAATGTGGAGTATCAAGTAAAAAAGACGAAATATGTAATATGTTTGCTCACTTCTTCCAATCAACATTAACATATTCAAGCCCTGAACTATTGACACCTAGTTATATTTCTTCCAAAATAAATCCAAACTGTGATATTCCGACACTTGGACTGACAAACTTTAAAATTGTACAATATATCAAGACCCATGATGATAACTGTGTTTTTGGTCCTGATGGTGTTCCTAGTTTTTTGTTGTCAAATCTTCTATAAATTTCATCTGTAAACCGTTAACTTCAAACCGTTAAATTCAACTTGCCATTGTCCGGTTAGGTCTTTCAGTTATTGTGGAAATCGTCGTTCATTGTCCCTTCAAAAATGTCAATATAGGGATAACCAATGCGTTGAGAATTACACCCACTGCTGGACTGGAGGAAATTCTGAATCTAACACTTCTGGACCTATACATGGATTAATCTGCAACTAAAAGTGCTTTAAGGATTTAGCCAAACTAACACTTGGAACCCTGGTCATGCACAGATTTTAAGCAAATACATTGGAAACATTGTCAATTCTGATTATATGTGGACTCTAATTGACCATTCTCCTGCTCTTTTCCGAACAGAGATGAATGGAACAAGAATGAAAACACGATAAGTAAATCGTTATCAATCTACATCACAGATGAAGCTAAAATGGACTTTGAAACCGGTACCAGAATATTCTCGGAAGAACTAAAGCTACACTCTTCAATCAAGCTTCCTGACAACAGAAGTGTCTTCCAAGCAGAGGTTCTGGCGATCGTGGAAGCGGCCGCAATACCATGAGATGATATGCAATGGACCGTGATCGAGTACTTCAGTCGATCGAGCCACCACTCAGCGATCTTAGGAATCGAGTGGAGAATAAGATTCGTATGAAATTTAACAACAGGTGGAAAAAACTAACTATCTGTGTGGTATCAATGAAGCTCTGGTCAGAATACAACAGTGGCCGAACCATCAAGAGGTTCATGAGGATATACCTCACTTCCACCTAAATAAAATCTGTGGCGTCTCACCTTTTGATCTTTGTAGGTTTCGAAGGATATCACGATGGCTGGACGGCTTCGGGTAAAGGGACACGAAGCCTAACAATCTCTAACACCAATGGCTAACCCTCCACAAAACGGCATCACAATGAATCCGCGATGACCTAAGTGTGGCATAGTATGAGAGACCTGCTCTTTCAACCTAACCTATCCTACCTTCCATTGTCGCAAAATGTACATATTATCTTATAAATTGGCTAAAAAATTGGCATACCAGGAATAATACACTCTTTTGGTATATATAGCCCGCTACATTGGGCGAATTGTTTTGACACGTGACAAATTGACAGCGATGTCAACTTGGACTATGCAGTGAGTGTATCACCTTCTATGGTATTGGTAAAACCACGGTATCGTTTTTTGAGGCATAAATGATTTTAACGGAATCTACGCTGTAAGCAATACGCCCATAGACCACGTGACAAAGTGACGCTATTCGAATAAGCGTTTTTGTGCGATAAAAATATTTATGTGTTTTCTTATGCATGTGCGCACAGTGAAGCTATTAAAAGATGCAAGTAGCTGCGACAAATGCTTGTTTATTGCAATCAAGACTAGCCACTTGTTTTAAGCGATTTCAAGCGAGAAGAATTTATTGTATTTTTTTTTGTTTTTAAATGCCATTAATTAGTTGTTATATGTTGCCAGGAAGTTAGTTTCGCTGTTTGATTTTGTAGGGCAGCTTTTAAACGATCTCTATATTAGGAAAAATTGTCACGGCAGCAGCGAAGTATTGTGAATTAAACAGTCATCGAATAAAAAATGAAAAATTAAAGTACTGGAAAGGAAAAGGATGATTTGCCCTGATAAACTCTTGAGATTTTTCTTCTTACAAAACCTAGCAAACGTAAACTAACGGGTGATTTTTTAAGAGGTTTAGAACTTTTTTTAAAAAAAAAACACAAAAAATTCGAAAAAATGAATGAAATATTTATTTGAATCGATAGTTTGAACCTTGCAATTTAATGTTTAAAGATAATTTCATGCAAATGTTGACCGCGGCTGCGTCTCAGGTAGCCCATCCGCTGAGTCCAATTTTGGCATACTCTTTCACACATATCGGCCGGTATCTCACGAATGAATGCATGGATGTTGGCTTCCAGTGCGTCAATCGAAGCGGGCTTGTCCCTATACACATTAGCCTTGGCATACCCCCACAAAAAATAATCTAATGGTGTCAAATCGCACGATCTAGGCGGCCAATTGACCGGCCCGAAACGTGAAATTAACTGTTGACCAAACTCGCCTCGCAATTGCGCCATTGTTTCGCGTGCTGTGTGGCATGTGGCACCGTCTTGTTGAAACCACATATCATGCAAGTCAAGAACTTCCATTTCGGGCAAAAAAAAGTTTGTTATCATCGCTCGGTAGCGTTCACCATTGACAGTAACGCTGCGATTCGCATCATCTTTGAAGAAATATGGCCCAATAATGCCGCCGGCCCATAAACCGCACCAAACAGTGGCTTTTTCGGGATGCATTGGTAGCTGTTGCAATGCTTCTGGCTGATCTTTACTCCAAATGCGGCAATTTTGCTTATTTACGTACCCATTCAACCAAAAATGAGCCTCATCGCTGAACACAATTTTTCGATAAAAAAGCGGATCCTCGGCCAGCTTTCCAAGAGCCCATTCACCAAAAATTCGGCGTTGTGGTAGGTCGGCTGGCTTTAGTTCTTGCACCAGCTGTATCTTAAAAGGCTTTACGCCCAAATCCTTCCGCAAAATTTTCCACGTAGTGCTGTAACAAAGGCCTAACTGCTGGGAACGGCGCCGAATCGACATTTCGCGGTCTTCTGTCACACTAGCTGATACGGCCGCAATATTTTCTTCAATACGCACAGTACGTAAACGTGTTGGTGGTTTAATGTCCAACAAAGTAAATTTGGTGCGAAATTTGGTCACAATCTTCCAAATAGACTGCTCAGAAGGTCGAGAATGCCGATCATAAAATGGAAGCAGCGCGCGATGAACATTTCGAACCGAGCACGAATTTTGATAGTAAAATTCAATAATTTGCAAGCGTTGTTCATTTGTAAGACGATCCATGGTTAAATTGCAAACCAAACTGAAGCTGTTTGACAGTGACACAAGGTACTAAACACACGTCAGCTGTCAAAACCAGTGTTGCCAAAACCAAACCAGCTAAAAAATCACCCTTTATAACGTTAACAGCGTTTAGACTCAAATGATGCAGATTTTTTATCAATTTAATGAGTGAAACAATAAATTGTCTCGAATCTAGGGATGTTCTTCAAGATCGACTAGAAGAAGGCTCTTTTTGTTGTTTAGAGAGAGCGAGACATGCGGCAAGAAGCTGCAGCATGGTCTCCTCCTCCTACCCATTCAGCTTTTGCCAAAGTCTTAAAGATTTATTTATTTACTTTTATTTGAATTTTTAATGAACTTAAAAATCGGGAGCAGGTGCTTGTCACCAATATTGGCCCACACCTTTAGAAAACCAAATTAACCCAAGAACTGACGCCTCATAATCATTTGAAAAGCCAAAATTTCTCCGATTGGGCTCTGCAAACAAAAAAAATTTAAGAAAATTGTGAATTATGATAAAGATAATTTTTGGCCTTATCAAAGCAATATATATATGCGAAAGCGACAAACCCACATATGTTTCAAGTGATTCCGTATTTTTTCATCGATGAAAATGATCATCATGTTAAAGTCGATGGAATTCGCTGTCCATTTCGGAAGACTAGTTGTGGACAGAATTGGATGGAGTTGACATCATTAATATGTGATACCAACAAGATGCCACATGCCAACAGGTAATATCGACAAATACTGGAGTCGCTCGCTTATGTGATTTAACGCGGCTGAATTTATTATTAAGTCGTCGGCTTAAGCCAGCAAGCCAACAGCGTTAAATGAGCTCAGAAACGATTTATATAGAAGAATGTTGCGAAATTAAAAAGAATAAAAAATAAAATAAATATTAGGTCTAAATTCTAGCTTCCAATTGAAAGGGACCTGCAGTTCAATACGGATTCTGAACAACAATTTTATTATTGAGATGTTTTTCATGACAGTTCTTACTTTTGGATGTTTGTCAGACTTTTGCAAGAGATGGGTCAGCGTTTAAAAACTTTTTGGGTGGTACGAGTAGTATCTGAGTCTGGGACCCTTCGCTTAACAGTCATTAAATTTGGTAAAACGTTACTTAAATTTAAAAACAGTTTATAATGCTAAGAAAATTGTTTCCTCAGTTGAATCAAAGAAATATTTAAAGATAATAATAATATAATGCAAGATATAAAATAATTAAAATTAACTGATTTATGGAATTAATCTTGCTTGATTTGAAAATAAATACTGTTTCTCAAATCAACTAAAAATTCTTAAATTAATAATATAAACTTATGGTAATTTTTTCAATAAACTCAAATTACTGCAATTCTAGTGCATTTCTTACTCTGTATATTTAAAAATATGATATTTTGAATTAATTGAATTGATGAATTAATTTTAAGAAATCTTAATATTTATGTTAAATTTTTTTTTGTGCTCTTAAAGCGTATCGGACATATTTAATCTCTATAAATGCTTCATCTTCAATATATTGCTTTATATCGGTTCGGCAAGATACATTTTTATACTAATATTTTGCGGAACATATTAAACGAGAGTTTTATTGGAATCATTATAGAAAAAAAAGTACGTAAACTGTTGGGTTTTTTTTTTTAAACTCAAAATATGTTGTTCCAAACAAAGTTTTGTTCTCAGCAATTCGATTCCTTACTCGTATGAAGGAAATAATTGATCACAAGAAATGAAATGCTAGAAGTTTCGAACCACCTGAAAAAATGGTTGCACGACTGCCTCAGTTGGTATTGCTATTTTCAAGCCCCATAAAATATTAATCAATGGCCTACGAATTCCTGAATCATGCTGATGCAACAACACCAACATTCGAATGGCGAATGAAGTGATCAGAGGAAGAGGAAGAAAATTGTGTGTGCGATTCATGCCGTTGATAGGCTTTATTTAGTTTGGGCACCTACAATATTTCAGGAACAAGTGAACATCACTTTATTACGGTATCAGACAAAACTGGTTAAGGTATCGTTCAGAGCCTATATTTTTAGTTCATACTTTCCCGGTTAAATTACATGTATGTATCTCTCGTGATATATAACCAACATGTCTTTTACAATGATACACCCATCTGAGTAGGAATATTTTCTTCACACTTTTTTAGCGAAAAGTATAGAGGTAAGATTACACGGCCATTTTTTCGAGCTATTTAAGTGACGCTGTAACGTCAGGAAAAATTGTCGCATTAGAGTGACAGTCAACCTACGATTCGTAGAAAAATTGCGATCACACGAAATGACAGTCATCGGCATTTTTGTCCCAAAATCAAATGACTGCGAGTCATTTAGAATTTTCCGTTGGGATGCCATTAAATGACGAGAGAAAAAATTACATGGTAATGACTTGCCTACTCAAAATGACAAATGTCAACATTGCTATTATTTCGATTTCGCGTCATTTATCAATGTCAATGAGGCAAATAAAGCTGCTGCCATTTAGTGTTTTTCTCTTAACTGCTGGAAAGCTGTGAAGCCGTGAAGATGATCTTGATTACGATCAAACGCGAAGAAAGCGGAGTATTTGACAAAAGAAGTGGTTGAGTGGTGATCAATTCGATTATTTGTTGAGGTTGGTGAAGCCACACATCGAAACACAGAACACAAATATGCGAGAGAACGTTTCAGCGAAAGTACGGCTAGTAATCACGCTGCGCTCCCTGGCCACTGGTGGAAGTTTTCGATCGCTGCGATTCCTTTTATCCGCGTATCGCAGCCAACGATAAAAAAAATAAAAATAGAAAACAGTTTATTAATTATTACGTCCTTTCGCCACGAGACAAAAATCCAAATGAAAGCACAGATATCATATTAAATGCTGCGTCATTTGTCATTTGCGTAGAAAAATGGCATGGCTGAAATTTCTTGTCTCTTAATTTTTTGGACGCTGCCATTTACGACGCAAAATCTAAAAATGTTAGTCATTTGTCCTAGCCATCATTAAATAACGATCACATGGCCATTTTTTTCTTTCTTCAAAACACAAAATTTATGTCATTTGGTCCGTCATCATTTAAATGACGCTGAAAATGCTATCCCCAAAATAACGATTACACAGAACGACCAGAAACCAAAAAATTGGCCGTATAATCGTTTCTTAACTCTCGATAATTTTGGAAATATTCGAAGGCCTTTCTGTTTTGTGGGACTAAAAACATCCAGACAGCAAAAGTAGCGAAAATATTAGAAATACCGAATTTAATTTCCACTACAAGTAAAAATACAATGACTTGAAATCAGTTGAAAAAATAATGATGGCTAAATTTGACCCACGAATACAAAGTACGTTATCATGAAAAAAAAACAATGTTATCATTTCCTAAAATAAATATTGGCCAATTTGGACCCTAGTAAAGTCTTTTGGTGGCCTAAGAATATATGAAATAAACGTTTAGAATGCATGTAATAGATACAATTTAACTGATGAGATAAGTGAACCATTATCTTCACTAAAGAACAAAAGAAATATAACCCACTTTCAAACAAATACCCCTCTGTTTCGTTCGGCAAGTTAAAGTACCATACAAAAGAATCTGTCAAGCATCCATCATCAAAGCACTTCTATTATATAGCGTAGAGTTTTCAAAACATTAAAGGCTTCGAAAACGATTGGCAAAGAACTAAACATCGACGCGAGAAGCTAACAAAACATATGCTCACTTGCTCTTGACACCTAAAATAGAAAAGTGTTCCCATCACAAGTCGCGCACATGGAATACAAAGGTCATTGACAGTCGATTACGCACAAACAAAGAAAAATGAATACTCATCATTCAAAAATGGAATGTTCTTGCCGATCATTTTTGTTTGCTTTGGTTGGACAAATATTAAATATGTAATAAATTTTGCACAACATCAGTTTTCTTATATTTATTATTACCTTTCACATAGAAGAGGGGGCGATGCAGTTGATAGATTTTCACCGCTTAATGGTTGCTCCTGCCGCGGCCGTAGAACTGGAGTCAAGCCCCATCGTTCTATGAATTCTATGCGGGAAATGGTTGACACCGAACTAGATGGCGTTATTTTCTGCTCAATTTTACTATCCCAACGATGTACGGTTCCCAAGATATTATCTGCTTTTCATTATTTTATTTTTGATTTTAGAATAATTTTTATGTTAAACTTTCGATAACTCTATTTTGATGGATTATATTGATTTCACTGTGTTTCACGCTTTAATCATTATATTAATTTTAATTTTTTTTGTATTACTAGTGATAACTTTTTTCTTTCACTTTTTTAAATAAATAAATTTTCGCTTAAAGATCTAATTAAAGGAGAAAAAATACGAATACCAATTTCTGTTAAGACAATTTTTGCAATAAAAAGCAAAAAAAAAAAAAATATTACGTATACGCCCGAGTGACCCAAAATAATGAATCTTCATTTTCACAAACATTTGCAGAGAATAGCATTTTGAGATAGATATCTATTTAAAGTTGTTACCTTAGGCGACTTCTTAGCTGTAGCATTTTTGTAAGCGTGACCTATAAAACAACTCGTCGTACACACAAGCATCATGGCACTTGGGTATTTTTAACTTTAACGATTCCAACAGACCTCTAAATACAAAATTTAACAGCAAAATTGAACTTTGTTCATATCTTCTACCTGGCATTTGTTAATGTCAGCTACTAGTTCATCGTTTTTCTTTATAGTTTTGTGTACATAGTATGCCTGTCTGTCTGGGTATGTGTTGTTTTTTTTTTTTGCAGTTTATTTCACTTTTATGAACTTTGTTTTTTGGTGTGTTTTACTCGTTTTGCTTTTTTTGATATAAATCATCTTCTCCAGGGAAGAGAACAAAATATTTTCTCTCATCTCATCAAACATTTAACTCGTCGATGGAGAAATAGCTCAGGTTATATTTCGTTTTATTGAATGTATGCACGAGTTTATAAAGTGCAGTAATACGAGTTGGGTAGGATGAAATGTTAAATTGATGAAATATTAAATATGAAACGCTGCAACAGTTCGTGGAATTGCTATATTTTTGCTCCGAATTTATCAAGGTCAAGGGGTTTCTTTTTAGTGCGGCGAAATAGTATCGAAGAGCTTATCACTTATGCAGTACTGAAATTGCAGGGAATTCATCAGTTAGACCGCAAAGATCACAATTTGTGGACTGGACTTGAGGTATTCCGTGTGCCAGAAATTATCAGAATTATACCGGAAGGATATTTGACTTTGGTCGAAGTAAATATCTTCTAAAATGCGAACCAGTTCAGTGGAGGAAGGTTTTGTACGAGTTGTTTAGGATTAACTTTATATGATTTCGTCGTCAAATGCAACACACAAATTTTTATGGTGTCCCTATAGAGGTAATAAAGCTCGCCAAGAAATAAATGCGCCCAAATTGAAATTGCAAAATGGGGAGATAAATTTTCATCTACTGCTGATATCAACCAAGTTACCCAAACAAAACAACAACTCGAATGCAATTATCACAATGAAGCTCGGCAGTTACTTCTATGATGGGCTGGAGGATTCAAGCAAAGTCGAGCTAAAAGACCTTCTCTGATTTGTATACAAATAAGGATGGTTCTAAGTGACCGTCAATTCGAGCCTCTAACAGCGGTTTCTTCTTATACACTTGAAGGTGTTTTTGTTTTGAGGAAGGTAACGAAAGCACATAATGCACACAACTTGATGGTCTAAGTTTGCCGTGACTATCGTCACAAGGGCATCCAATAACCTCCCTATCATCACAAAGTAGGAGAAATGCTTGCATTGACAATACTGAAGACCAAATCCGTGCGGAAAATTCGACATAGGTGGCGGAAGGATTGTAAGCAAAATTTTGCTATATATTTCAGGAGCAACTCCTCACTATAAAGAGTAGAAGAGGTTTTGGAAAAGTAAAATTTTCCAGAGATGTTGGAAAAGAAACATCGGGTCATGATTTTTATCTTCAAATACGATCAAGACGAGTCGATGCCCAATCTTGGGAAGTAATGTTAACTTCTGATTTGGAAAAAGGAAAGAGAGTACATTCCTGCAAGTCAATGGTTAATAAAAAAGCAAATGGCTTTAGAATTGAATATCTCAAAACTTCTACATTTCTCCCAACAATTCTCAAATTTTTAAACCGGGAACACCCTGTATCCCATCCTCAAGTCTAGTGAAGTTGATCTTCTGTTGAATAACACAAAATATGTATTTAAGTGCAATGATTATGATATGATATTATTCAGTGAGTAAGGTCCAACCACGAACCGCTTGGAGGTTGGTTGCTACTATCCGATGCGCTCAGACACAACTACTGCTACATTGTGCTACCATGCACTCACCTAGAAAGATGAGAAGTAGCTTCACTGATGAAGAGCTCAAATGTTCGACACCCACCACGTCAGCCCCGAAAATCCGATACCTTATGCGAGCAAAGACGGGACAACTGCAGAGAAAGTATTCTGCATTGTCATACTGCAAGCAGGACAAGTGACAATATCTCTTAAGCCCAGAGTATAGCAAAAGCTTGGTGACCCGAACAAGCCTGCGGTCAATTCTTCTAAGAAATAGAAGAAAAGACGCAGACCTTTTGCAAATGTCCGGGCGCAATAGTTTGGTCTGTTTGCATCCGCCGCAGTCGCGCCACCGAATCTTGTGTTCACCAAAAACCCAACACAGGTGCGGGTCCTGAAAAAACCTCTTCTGAACCTTGCCCAACAAGCTCATGCGAGATCTCAGTTACCTGGATGCCATTGCGACCTGAGACCCGGACAAGATTCCGCTTCCGCTTGGAGGTTAGAAGTTAATATAAATGCACAAACTTTGCTACGTCAGTGCGCAGCATCATCATCATTGTAAGACTTCATTTGAGCAGTAAATTCGTGTTTCAAAAACTACAAACTACAATGACTGTCAATCCCTTAGCGGAGCAAGAGAGTTGTGTGAGAGTCAAAAAATGACATTATTAGCATATCCCAAAATAAATATCAGCAGAAATCAAGCCAGTCTAGCTCTGTAGGTACTGTCCTGTATAAGAGAAATATCAAAGAAACAGACTCGGTGACAAAGTGATGCAAAACAGAAAGGCCAGCCAGACTAATGTTTTAGTAGAGCTGCCGACTGACTAAACTAGTTAGACCCAATGTCATTGGGAAGCCAACGGAAATTTTTGACTTAAATTTAAAAAATGCAAACAGAACTTTAAACATTTAGCCCTTACATTGGGGACATTTAAAATGAAAAATTCAATTAAAAATATAAAGCGTTGAATGTCTGTAAAATTAACTACGTTTTTGTGGAACTCCTTCGCTCTACTTAAAAATGTCTTGACTAGAGTCTGCTTTTCGGAACTCCGGATAGCGAAACCTGCTTCAAATTAGAGCTATAATTGCTGCTATCAAGAAAGTTCCTTAGCTTTTGTGATGACTGCCTGCGTCAGGGTATCGTGACAATGACGAGTCGTGTTCTTGGCTAGAAAGTTCTAGTTCTCGACCGTCTTGAGGACAGTACCTGTACGAATTGATGTTAAAGTTGTTCAGTTTTGGTTTGCTGCTGAATAGCTTATGAAAATCACGCTTTTTCAATAAACAAGCATTGTTGCTGTTGATAATTAGCCAGCCGTAGTGCAACGATGTATTGGTAATCTTTTTTGGTCGATGGCAGATAACCTAACTTAAATTTTAAGTTCTTTAAGTCACAAAAGACTGAAGTTTGACAAGTCAAGAATTCATTAGAAAATCTTTGGCGTAGAATTTTTTCTAGGGCTTACTAACGTTGTGACATGTAAGTGTCATATTAATTTAAGTCTATCTAAAAAAGAAGACGTCACTTTAAAGAGTAATTCATAGTTTCTTTAGGGGCTGTTATCGAAAGTAGAAAAAGTAGCTGTTTGTTTCTATCAACTAAACTGAATAAAACTTAGAAATTTAGACTTTCGCAAATGGTGTGGCGGTGAGTAAAAACTTTTAGGTGGAACGGGCCGGATTTCAATCAGGGTTCTTTGGCTAGCAGTCCAACGCTCTTAAGCACTGCACCTGCATGAACTTATATATTTTGCAATAAATAGAGTCGAATAGAACTGGAAGCATAGATAAAACATATATTATTGAGCTACTAAATAGAATTATTCTTAGAAGCTTTGATACCAACAAAAGTTTAATACTAACAGTGTTGAACAACAGAATTCGCATTAGAAAGCGTCTTACAACAAAGTCCAAGAACTAGACCACCAAATAGTAAATAGAATAATATCAAGGAAAACCTTGATTTACGCTAAGACATTCCACTATCACACACCAAATATAGGTGTGTTTCAGCCTTATCTCAACGGACTCCACTTGCATGGAAGTAAATACCTTTCACACGAACGCAATGAACTCTTTGTTGATTATGACATAACATCAAGCAACACGTATTTTCTTCTTAAAAAAAAAAACAAAGCAAATTGGGAAAAATAATTTTGCCTATTTAATCAGTCCAAACAGAACGCGTTTGACAAATCAATCCTTGAAACTCAACAAAAAAAAAACAGCCCCACTTCCACATACATAAACTTTGCACTTATACGACTCTACGCACGACACATAAAGGAATAGATAAAAAAGAACCTATGAATTAACACATCGTTCTGTATACGAATAAGCAAACAAGGCGAAAAAAAACTCTCTGATTCTCTGCAAATGTATGCGTTGAACAAATTCGCGACTATCCACAGTCGAATTGGAAAATTGCATTTAAATTAATTTTCTTTTTTTATTAAACAAAAATTGTCTTTTTCTTCTATAAAAAAAAATTGAAGTTCACGCATCACACACAACATAAGAAACATAAACAATTTGGGTACAATTCGCAGGAAAAGAATTAGCAACCCCGCTTTACACTTTCGTCCTTCACAAAGGCGCTCGTGACAAACAAATAAACAATTTAAAATGCACACCGTTTTTTTCGATTAATTTTTTAACTTTCTCGTTTATGCACAAAATAGAAACAATATTTCCGTACGATATGTGATATATGTGAAGGAGAAATAGAATATTTGTTTCGGATTTCGGATTTCCTTTCGCGTAAAATTAACAAGTGAAACAACTTTCGAAGTAGAAGAACACTTTTTTCCACGGGAGGATTAAGAGATTTTCTTTTCCATTAGATACACGATGGTGTATCAACACACATAACACATATATGCACACGAAGAGGAGCACACACTGTATCCTTTTTGGATTTTCACTACACATACAAACACACATCATGATGAGTGTTGTGTACTTTTAGTACACACTCCCACTGGCCTGCTAGTGTTGGTTGCAACACATTTTTCGTTTTTTGTGTTTTTTTTTTTTATTTTGGTGGTGGTAAATAACTTTCTATAGAGACGACGAGTACCTATCTCTCACGGAATGGAACATATCTCAAGAGAAGGAAATCCTTTCTTCTATACTTCTCATCATCATCATCTGTTTCTATACACCAACACCCACAAATACACTTAAAAAGTAAAAAACAGAACAGAAGAAACAAAGCTTGTATCCTTCACGTTTCCTTCGGGGGAGTGCTGTATTATTTTTTGGATTTTCTCTCTCCTCGATTTGTGTGTGAAAGGAACTTTTGTTTAGCAATATTTGTGCTACAACACGCATGGTTTGCGAGACTAACCGTTCACGAACAAAAAAAAAACAATTATACTAAGTTCAGAACAAAGTTCTCACTTTGAATTTGTTGAAAAATATTATTTCAGATGAATTCACTTTATTAGTTAATTATTACCGATAACAGATAGGTCTTCATTTTCACATGCAGGATACGTTAACACTATGTATCTATGGGGGGACATTTTTCTCGCGTAATTGTATTGTGTGTGGTCTATGTACTTCGAAAGCACCACATACACGACACTACGACTTTGACGACGACAACGACGACGATGAGAGGATATGTACTTAAAATAAGGGTAAGAGAGATAGAGAAAGCGGTACACAGCAGGAGGATAGGTCCATCATCATCATCATCATCATCATCATCATCATCGTCAACATCATCATCATGATATCAAAGGATAGAGAAAATTCAAGGTAAAGTAATACGATTTTTCACATCTTATTATAATTGCTGCAATGCTATAGTGCAACTTCTCATCAACGGTGCTGAGCTGATGCATACATATCTTGTTGTTGTTGTCGTCGTCGTCGTCGTCATGTTTTCATATTCTTGTTTATACAACATCATATTATTAAAAGAAGGACCAACGTTGAGCATTTTAAGTATCCTTCAATAGTTTCATTTTCACAGATTCTTGTTTTTTTTTTTTAGATATCTTCGTTCTTTTTTTTTTTTTTGTATGTCATACCCTGAGTGGCTATATTTAGATGCAAACTTGCAATCACATACTATTTTTTCACTTTACACTTAAGATTACACTGATGTTGACTAAATGTTGACAATGATGATGATGATGATGAAGATAGTAGTAACTTTCAAACTGAAATGCTATTTTCTGCATCACCCGAATTCAAAAGAAAAAGGACATACACACAAAAGAACAGAGGTTAAACACAAAAAAAAAGGATTCCTCGGTAACAATCACTTTATTTCATACTAACGTTGCAAAAATAAATAAAAGAAAACTTTTCTTCTTCTTCTCCTTGCGTATGCACTGTCGTATATAGAGATATATATTTTATGTGTATATAATATTAGATAAATTTTCTTTATTGGACACACGTTCAACGGATATTGATATTAGAATGATATGTAATATTTCTTGTTCTTTGGAATTCTTGTCTCAAATCGCCGTTCACATGTCGGAGTTTCTTTTATTTATTTAATTTTTTTTTTGTAAAAGAAAAAACAAAAAAAACACTTTTGGAAATGCAGAAGAATTTCACGCGACTGATTGCGGCTAAAAAATACAGAATATAGTCGTTTTTTTTTTGTCGAGTTATAGCTATAGCAGCATACGGCGGGAAAAGTATTTGAATGGAATAGAAAATTTTTCGTGTAGTCTTTGGAAAGAAGGAATAATTTTTTTTTCGATGTTTTACCGATGGATACCTGATGGTGGGGTAATGTTCGAAAAAGCTTTTAAGTTGCTTGCCGTTTTTGACGTTTTCTCCTACACAATTCGCATTGAGGCGTATGTAATGGACGAGTGTAGTGTATTCCAGTTTTCCATGTACTTGAGGGTATACTTTACGAGATGTTTGCACTTCAAATCAGATAGAAGATGAAAGGAGTATTTTTTTTTTGTTTTCTTGTTTGTTTGTGTGTTGTCTGTTTTCATCGTCTTTGGCTGCAATTAGGACAAGTACGAGTGATAAGGGAGTACCGAGGCTAAGGATGCTGATGATGATTGACATTTAAATGTGATTTAGACATTTTTTTTTCTTTCTTTGAATTAATGATTGTGATTAAGGACCTTAACCACCTTGAGAGTGGTTTTTATTTGTTACTCTATTCCAACAGTGGACTTAATTTGTTTAAGAGTTTTAATCGTACGGGTCACGAAATGTGTTAGTTTTGTGCGATGGAATAGCAGTTTGCTCAGTTATTCGGCAGAGGGCCTTAATACATTTTTAACTTCTCAGTCCAAATATCGGCAAGCGTTATAATTCGTTTGATTTCTGAAGAGATTCCATTTTCAGATTTGATGAAGGAGTCGATGTAGACAAAGTTCCTATCAATGTTATATGGGTCCGCCAAATAACTTTTTTTTGAAAATGTTTTAAAAAAATAACAGCTAAATATTTTCTCAAATTTCTTTTTTTATTTGAAAGTACAATCCTTCCGGTTAATAATGGAAAATAATTTCATTCAAATGGCTGCCTCGGTTGGTCATGCAGTAGCTTACACGATCGGTCCAATTTTTAAGCACATTATCGATTGTGTGCAGCTGTATTTCACCAATGGCTTCACGAATATTATCTTTTAAAGCGTCAATTGTCTCTAGCATGTCGGCGTAACACTTATCTTTTCGCAGCTCCGCGGTGGCCAAACGACATCAGCTCTGTGGCTGATAATGCGATCTTCAAAAACAGGGCGCAAAACATGGAGTGTAGCTTCGGCTGTGTGGCACGTAGCGCCGTCCTGTTGAAACCAAATGTTGCCAATATCCTCCTCAATATCCTGAACAAAAATTCGTTCAACATGGCCCGCTAACCATCGCCATTGACTGTAGCGGCCAATCCTTGCTCATTTTCGAAGAAAAATGGCCCAATTATTCCTCTGGACCAAAATCCGCACCAAACAGTGACTCGTTTTGGCTATATCGGCTTTGCAATATATGCGAAAGCCCGCTTTCTGTGCCCCAAATGCGACAATTTTGCTTGTTTACATACCCCCCAAGATCAAAATGAGCTTCATCTGAAAACATAATTTTTTTTGGCAAAATCGGCATCTTCTCTATGTCGCTATTTCGCAATATTTCCCAGCGTTGTTCAAGCGTATACACAACCATATTCGTTCAGCGGAAGGATAAAACTAATTATCTGTCAAATCAGACATGAGTTAAGTGTTACCATTCGCGAAATAAACACTAGTTGAAAAAAAAAAACGTTAAATGGCGGACCCTATACTTTGTTTCATTTAAAGTCATATTCGGGGTCTTACAGTGAAGACTCCTATTTTATAGAGTAAACGTTTTGAGAAAATATCAGGTCCAAAATTGTTCAAGTCCATGTGGTTTTATACAGCGAATGGGCTACTGAGACACTGAGTACCATCCCTGTAGTTAAGTTAAAAGTTCAAAAAACCCCATGATGATAATTTGATACAGGAATCTGCTGCAAACAGTGGTAAATAAGCAGGTGCTACAAAACCCTCGGTTAAGACTTCACTAGGTCATTCTTCATATCTGTTCCAATAGAGCTGCAGCACTTTTGTCCATTTGTTTGTTCGGTCTTAATTTACTTTGAACCTAACTAGACTTGTCTGTTCTTTAATTGCATACTCCATACTCCAGTAGCTTGACTTATCCCTTAAAGATAGTGCCTTCCATGTAGACAACTACCCTGCGCAATGTCTGCTCTAGAACAAAATTTAAGAAATCAACTCTAACGCATCTCCTTGCTAATATCCGGTGTGTATTTTGATTTTTGAGTCTAGTTTAGTGGGCTTAACTACTGCTTTGTTCTAATATCCATCTTACAGACTGTATACACAGATGGCAAGGTTACTACAGGCGTTGGCGCAGTATTTTATTAAAATTTCCGCAGACTATTTTGAAGGTCGCTGTCGTGAAGAGTAGCAGCAGCATTGGTTCCTGAATAATGCACTGCCAAGAATGACTAATTCCCCTCATAACGACACTACACTATGTTTATCACTGACCAGCCCTCTGCGATATAAGTAATAGGATACTTGGAAGACATTTATTCTTATCAATGCTTCTTTTGGATGCATTTGTCAACAAAATGGGTCAATTTTTTAACGAAAAAAGAACCAGAATAACTTACGAAGCCAATGTACTTATTAAAAAATACAGAAATATTATCTTTAAATTTCAAAGCTTAAAAAAAAATTTATGTAGAAACTCTTTAAAATGCGCACAGAGAAATATGTTTATTGAAGACGTTTTTTTTTCAATCAAATGAATCTTATCCCGTAAAATTAATTTTTTTATCAAAAAACAAAAATCTTTAAAGAAAAACTAAAATCCTAGGCTTTGTCAACATGAATGAAATGATTTCTGCCGCAAGCTCTGCCACAAGAGCAAATATTTTGTTGTGCTAAGGAAAAAATCGTAAGCGGAAAAGTAAATCATTGAGTTTTTAGGGACACATTCCGATATTCAGGAGAACAATATTTTTTATCAAAAATGTTCCTTTTTAAAATGTGTCACATTAAGAGAGAAAACCCTTTAACGGTTCAAGCAAACATCTATTACCGCCATAGAAAGAGCTCGCAATATTATTAGAATTTTCGACGGAAACGCCTATTCCACAATCTGAAAGGATGTGAATTGCAAAAATTGAAAAAAAAAAAATTTTTAAATGTTAGTTTCCACCAAAAATATAGAAAATGCACTTCAAAACACTTCTGGAGCAAAAGTCCAATGAGGATGCCTGTTACAAAAACGTTTGCGTATCGTCGAACCGTTTCGCTATACGGTGCCTGGACAGACAGACCGATGGACGGCATTGGCGGACCCACTTTTTTGGACTTATCTATAGTCGTAATATCATCCCTCATACTCAGTTTGAGTTCGAGTCTCATTTTCGAAGAAAAATGGTCCAATGATGCCACCACTCCACAATCCCCACCAAACTGTCACTCTCTGTGGATGCATTCTCGACAATAACGTGCGGGTTTTCCGAGCCGCAGACGCGGCAATTTTGATTATTAACGTAGCCGCCGCGATGAAAATGCGACAAACTTGCGTATAGCAGGTCCGGTAGCTGTTCCATTTCGGCCAAAAATTCTTTTCAAAAATCCCGCTAGGCTACCCAGCACTCACTTTGGAAATAAGTTTTCAATATTTCCCTACTTTGTTGAAGCGTAAAGCAACTCATTTCGTTTCGCGGAGGTATGATACTGACTTTACATCAAAGTATAGGAGCGGGAAACAGTTGTCAATGTCAAAATAACTTGTGATTTATAAAGAAACCACTAGATGGTACACCCTTTCACCCTTTACATAATGGACGAAAACAATTGTGTCATTCGGCGCCTTATAAGATTAATTTCTGTATAGAAAATAATATATTAAAACAAAACATACATATAAAAAAATAAGTGCATACAAAACATTTTCGGGACCATCTAAAGAGTTTCACTCCTCCGAAACATTAAATAAAATTGACTGGATGCGGTTTTCTCCCAGTTTTAATAAAAGTGTGTGTTTTCTGATGGCTTTCATGCACTAGGTAGGCAGTGAAATGAAATGGCTATAAATTTTTTTCAACCTTCCTTGCCCAATTTCGATAAATTGATCGCAACAACATGCAATTTAAACAAAACGTTTCATGTCCTCCTGATGCCATTTATTGGTATTTTGTTTTGTTTGCTTAAATTTGTGTAGCGTTTTACCTTTTTGCTTATTTCTTTTTTAAATGATGAACAAAAATCTATATAATACAAAAGAGAGAGCTACACGAATCTTTTCTTTCGTTGTTGGGCATCTTTCGTTTAAAATATGAACCTATCACAGTTTCAAGCCCACAGAAAACAAATTTGCTTTCACTTGGCCCACGAATATAATAAAAACAATTTTTTTTTCAAATAAACTTTCTGGATTTCTTATATAACAACAAGACTTTTGCATTTGTCTAGAAATGGATTCTTCATTTCCCCATATTAATAGGGGCGCAACACGTCACGTTACTGTTGACGTGTGTATGCCAAGGCAAATGTGCTTCCTGCACTTAGTCGCGCACGCACAATACGCATTCAAGCTGTGACAATAACAGGAAAACTAAATATATATGTTTGTGATATATTTTTATATTCTATTCTAAGGGAATATTAATTTTGACACATAGTTTTTAACACCCCTTAATATTCGTCGTAGACCTCTAAAAGTATATATATCAAAACCAAAGACGATTTCCCTCCGTATAATTTTTTAACTTTAAGCTAGGAAGCATAAAGGTGCGATCAGACGGTCATCCAAACTTTTCATCTGGATGACATGAAACTTGTCAGAAATATTGGTTATTTCAGACTGGATGACCACTTTAGGATAAATTGTACGTCATTGTGTCGTCAGGATGTCATAGGGTCTTGAAATGGTTTTTAATACGCCCACTGATAATTCCACAATCTAGAAATAAATGTTTTAAAGTTGTAGTTGAAAGATGAAGGGTTAGAACCTTTATAGAATATTTAGGTACTGAATTCCTTCACAAGTTTGTCATACAAAGTTTTTGGCGACGACAACTTTTTGGGGGGGTTTTTTTCAATAAATAATTTGTCTTTTTAAATTTTATAGAATAAAATAAAATTACATCCTTCGAACCTGTTCATAGGATACTGTTTGTCACAAGCGGACTGTAGTCTTTAAGAATGTTTTTTTTAACGATTCAAGCTGTGCAAATGTTTTGATAGAATGCGCAGCTGCCTCTATGGCTTGCGTTCATAAAATTTAATTCGTCGACCTTAAAAATAATGTGCGTAAGCCTACAGTTTATTTTTTTACGAAGGAAAATCAATGGCAGAAGTGTTCCAGATTTTAACGAACATTCGCGATAATTTAGAAAAGGCGAGAGGACAGATTGTGTTAAAGAAGTTTAGTGCAAATGTTGGACTTAAAACCATTAACTGCCCTAATGGCGATGTGGATTCCAAGCTCAATTAGTTTCAACTCAAGTAGAGAGGTTTTTTAGCTCATTCAGTGCGCTTCGTAGAGACGGCTCTTTGTAAATGGTACCAAAATTAAATGTCGCCGTACTTATTTTTTTAAAAATATTTTATTTTCCCTCTTTAATTTTTTAAGGTCAACAAAATCATATCCCTGATTAAAATGATCAAATTATTTGGAAGTTCATATGCCTACCTTTTCCCTAGCTTTGCCAATTATGGTCTATCTCCATGCCTGCGAATATATATCTGTGGTAAGAAAGCCTAGCCTAAAACTTTAAAGTACCTCATGTCTTAAGCGTACCACTTAACTTTAAGACTTAACATCTGAAAAAAAAATGAATCAGTCTCTTCCGATACCGATACACGTCATCCGAAAGCGTCACTGCTAATCGAAATAAAAAAAAGAAAAAAAAATAACTACACATCCGCTAAAATTATGAAAGCAATTTGTTAAGAATTCCTTGGAAAACTAAGCAACTGCGTACGTACAATGGCACTCCCGCAATATGAAACAAAAAGACAAAAAAAAACTGTTTTTTTTTTAAATCATGTACCCAGTTTATTTGCTGTTCTTAAATTACTCGTGCGTTATTTCTAACCGAACAAAAAAAAAAAAAAACAACAATACCTGAGAAGTTAAGCATCATATAATGAGATGAAAATATTTTTTTTTTCTTCTTGGAGGGAATGTGAGAGAGATGTCAGACAATTCATTTAAAATGTTTTTTTTTTTTGTTCTCTCAATTTTCTTTGGGGTTTTTTCGAAGAGAGTGGGAGAGTTGTAAAAATAGTTCCAGATTCCAGTATTCGAAATTACTGGAAAGTACAAGCTTTTTCGATATCAAAATTGGAAGGAAAAAAAATAACAAACGTTTGTTCGCAGAATAAAGGCAAAAGCAACAACAAAAAAATGCGCATGACATCCATGCATAAGCTTCGATAAGATACGACAACGAAACGCTACATTGCTGAACACGGAGAAACTTTACGGTTTAACAGCTTTTTTGTTAGCTGAGGCTTACAATAGGGCATACCTACTAATAAACAATGTGTAGTGTACCAGCGCATCCACTAGATTCGGATAAACAATTCAATTGCCGACCAACTGAACAATAACAACAACAAAAGATACGAAAAGAAAAAAAAAACTGAAAGAAAGAACTCTTCGTTTACATATGTATCCCCTCTAATTGCTATAGGTTAAGTCCCTCACTACTGATGTACACATTGCAGTACTAGCAGCAGTGTCGTTCTCAAGTTCTTTGTAGTTCTTTTTTTTGAGTTTTTGAGCTATTTTCGGCCCCTCTCCTTTACAACATTCACTTTCAGGGCGATTTCCCATGGCAATGCAGTAAAAAAAATTCACATTCACGCGCCCGAAGTGACAAGCTATTAAATGCTCAGATACTTTGGTGTGTAACACATTTCCGTCTGACACTTGCATACGATACGAGGAACTTTCGGTGTGGATCTATTTGGGTATTTTTTTTTTGATGTCATTCAAAAGTTTGAGCGTCAAGATACACAATACAAAATGTTTCAGCAGTTCTGTTGGGCGGGTGTTTTGTTTGTGTTCGGTGTGTGCCCCTTGCAGGGCCTTGAAACTATTGCCACTCATTGTGCACATCTATTTTGGATTAGCTTTTTAAATTTAGATCTTAACATAGGTTAAACAAATCGCCTTGTGACTTGAAATCGAAATAAAATGCCGGACAGTAGTAAAAGTATGAGTGATTTGCTTTGAAATGTCTCCTATTTCGTTTTGTTTCTATTCTCCTTTGTTTGGTGTCATAGAGATGGAAACAACATATGAAAGAGTTTTTTTTTTGTGTATGTTCGTGTGTGCGTGTAAGATAAGAGTGAGGCAGTTGTTTGGATACAGTTTCACAGATGTTTTCAAATGCTGTCAGTAGTTATTGGCAATATGAAGGATTATTGGCAAGCGTATGAGTTGAAGAAGTAAAACTTTTCAACTGGTAATGAGTTTTAGTTTTAAATGAAAATTTTGCAGAATGCTTCGATTGTGTTGTTTGTTGATAATAGTTTTGAATAGAAGGTATTTGAATGAAATGACGGCAGATGTTCGAATTCTTTTGTGTCTATTTATGTAGGAAAAGAATTTATTCGAATAAAAGGCAGATAGAGTTGTGGTATGGTTGAGATACATTTTAGAGCTCTTAGATAGTTGCTTTCTGAGAACTTGGATGACCAGGAAGAGGAAATACACCACAATAAGTAATTTGCACTGTTTTACCGGGCTGCAAGCAATTATTAACATAGATAATTATACAAGAACGAGGTTAGCTGCACATTATATTTTTTTTTAAAAAGTTCAAAGTGCATTTTAGGAGCAATTTGTCTATGTCGTGTATTCATAAATTCATAGCAAATAAGTTGATAGTCTACCGCAGAAGTTAAATTCGGTTGCATGCCAATTTGTCAAACGATGACAATTTCAGACAGTATTCGCTGACACAATAATGTATTTAGACAAATAAATTTGATAAACTTGATAGTAGGTAGGGAAATCGAATAATATGCACGAATGTTAATCTAATGACCTCTTAAAAATTTATTGACGGCATACCCATCGTTTTTGATGGTACAATCGGTCGTTCATTGCATTGCAGTCAAAACTTATTTGATCCTTTTTAACTACTAAAGAAATCGTTATAGATTTAGTAGTACGCGTTCGAACTCAAACTTTGAGAAAATGAAGATATTGCGATTATGAAGAAGGTCAAAAAAGGTGGCGGAAAGGTTGACACTTGCATTGCATTGGGATCATTTTATATGTCCGCAAAAGGTTTTTTTAATATTCGTCCTCTAAGCGCAGAAAAAGTGATGCAAAGTTTATAATTCTTGACTTTGCTTCCTTAGGAATAAGAAATATGAAGGCAGGGTCACAGTTCTTCAGAACTTCGCTAAACGGCGAAGAAGAAACAAATTCCTCTATCAGGAAGACGATTAACGATGCAAACCAAGAATTTCATACACACTACCAAAATTAAGTTAGGATAGCAATATCTAAACTGAAGTCCAACAAGGCGGCTGAGCAAGCCGGTCTACCCGCCGAACTATTTAAGGCAGCATTAGATGGCTTGGTGGAGAGCAGATATTAACTTATTTCCAATATTCGGTCAGATGAATGTATGCCTTATGATTGGAACCTCAGAATCACTTGCCCGGTTCACAAGAAAAAAAACAGCCTATAAATTTAACTGCTATTACATCTTAATGCAAAATCAAACGCAGAACTAAGCAGCTTGTCAATCGCTGTTTCTCTAGGCTGAGAAGGCAACTTGATATAAGTCAAGATGAGTTGATGATAGCTCCCTCTACTGTATCTCATTTTTCGCCACTGATCTTCAGAAATATCTATTTCCATGAGTATTTTTTTAATAAATCAACGAAAAATGTAGATACATGTGCGAACTAAAAATATTCCGGTTTGTTTTTCCCAACATTGGAACTAAGTACTTTTAGAAATCTTAACCCATTTCCAGCTAACGTTACGAAAACGCAACGTCGTAATTGTAGGCATCTGGAACTTTACTTATGATAAATTTTAATAAAATAAATAGTGATTTAGGGGTTTTACAAAGAGTGTTTTTTTTAGAGGTTGGTTTTTGAATAGAGATAAAACTAACAAGTTGTGGTCAAATCTGGCAACTCTAATGTCAATTATGTTCAGTTTGGTTTGCCATTTCATCATGAACAGGTCGACAAATGAAGAACGCTTGCAAATCGTGCAAATTTATTTCGAAGATAGTGGTTCAGTTCGCGAAGTTTACCGCAAGCTCCGTTCATGGTCCATCAGAGCAATTAATTCGGTTAACCATGGATCGTTTTCGCACTACGTTTACTATATGTGATACTACGCATCCGCAGAGATGTCGAACAGTGCGCACCGAAGAAACAATTGAAACAATGAATCGATTCGCCACCGTGCACAGCAATTGGAGCTTTGTCCATCAACTATATGGACAATTTTGCGCAAAGATCTCTTCTTACGACCTTACAAGATCCAGCTTGTGCAAGAATTAAAGCCGCGAGACCATGCAATGCATCGTGATTTTGGTGTATGGGCCGAAAATGAGATTGATATCGATGCTGATTTTCATCGCTAAGTTCTGTTCAGTGATGAGGCTCATTTTGGGTTGAATGGCTACGTCAACAAGCAAAATTGCCGCATTTGGAGTGAAGAAAATCCACATGAGACCCTTGAAACGCCATTACATCCACAAACACTGACTGCTGGTGTGCTCTATGGGCTGGTGGAGTCATTGGGCCATACTTCTTCCGAAATGATGCTGGAGAGTCAGTTACCGTTAATGGAGACCGGTATAGAGCCATGATAACCGACTATTTTGTTCCCGAATTGAATGGCATGAATGTGGATGAGATGTGGTTGCAACAAGACGGCGGTACATGCCACACATCGCACGTCGCAATCTATTTATTGAAGGAAACATTCGATGAGCGCATAATTTCGCGGAATGTACCTGTCAATTGGCCACCAAGATCATTTGATTTGACACCATTGGATTATTTTCTTTGGGGATATGTGAAGTCGCTCGCCTACGCCAACAAACCAGAAACGTAAGGGGACTTGGAAGCCAACATTCGTGGCGTTATTGCCGACATACAGCCCCAAATGCTTGAAAAAGTGGTTGAAAATTTGACCTCTAGACTTGTCTATATTCGAACCAGCCGCGGCGGCCCCATGCGAAATCATATTTAAACATTAATGGCATCAAATTATCCTTCCTATAAAGCCAAATTGATGGACATTAAAACTTTTCTTGTGTTTTATTTCAATTCGAAGTTCTATACCTCTAAAAAAAACACCCTTTATTTGAAAAACCCTTTATTGACCACGCGACTTCTCAGCAATAATTAAGGAGTACATTCTGCGTACAAAACTGTAGGCCATTTTTTATGAGTGTGTTCAAATATGGTAATCATTTCAATTTCAAGGGCAAAAAAAGAAACCATAAATGCATTGAAAACCCTTCTCCATCCACGCGACTTTATTCTCAGGAATAATTAAAAAAGTATATAACGAGTATAGGAAACCTCAAAGCTTGCCAGTTTCGGTACGATAACGGAAGTTAATATTATAATTTCGATGATAAAAAGGAACTCATCCGAAAGAAATGGTTCCGATATTTACCAACAATTTGCTAAGAAACTCCAATGTCGTAACTAGAATTAAGAGCTTGTGTTGTGTTCAATATATGCTCCAAAGTAAAGGAAACCGTTTACTCCTGCAAGAAATTCATTTCTTCTTTTTCTTCGATTTTTATCCTTCATCTGATAGAGAAGTTATCATTAACCGATTTTAATTTGCACACTCAATTCCAATAATGTTGATACCATTTCATAGGCCATTTTCTAAACTTTAAGGGCGTGCCACGCCAAAATGGAAAGAGAGCACCAACATTTTTTTTAAGATTTTTATTAAGTGCACGAAAACCAACTGGATTACAAAATTTTAATGATTTTTGAGTTGGAGTTTCCGAGAAACTAAAAGCTATTTCACTTTTTTCACTTTTCATCTATTTAGGCCAAGAACAGGCAGTATTTGAAATTTCACGTTTCTAACCCAACTTAAGCAATACAAACATGGTTCAAATTTGTTTGAGATAAAACTTCTTGAATATTTTGATCAATCCGACGGAATTTAATTTTATTCAGAACCTGAGATACATCATATTAAAAATAGATATCTTTTCCAAATATCATTGTTTAAATCCTCTTCTTTTCTTTGAATTTGTGGTGGTTTTGCAAGACAATTGTCAACCCTTAAGCTATATTTAAGCTAAAATTTTCAGGGACTTAAACGATAAGCGTTATGGGTTATGAAACTTATTCAAAGGTTTTAGCTGCACTTAAGGATGCAGAATTCGCTCTTTCTTAATTAAAAAGAATATAACTGGAGCCAGTTTTGTTCTATATTTTGCGCTCCATAAAAATCTTACAAATTGAACTAATTCATTGACCCCTTTGAGTGCAGTATTTTTCATATTTTAATTAATTTTCTTTTTTTTTTCATATGTATGTATTGATTTTTTTTTCTTTTAGACGTTGAAGCACGGATTGTTGAAGTTGATAGTTATTTTGTAGTGCTTTTGTGAATATTAGTTTTGTATATTTTTTTGCTTTACAAAGTAAAAGGTAATTTCTGGTTTGTTTCGTTTCTGAAGTGGAAGTTGCATCTGAATGAATGTTAGTATGCATTTGTAGTTATTCACAGGTAATCAAACGGATCTTTTGCTTTTGTTTCTGTATAAAACACATTTTGTGTTCATTATGAATTATTTTATCTAATAAATTGTATGCAGCTCAAACTAATTTAACGGATGATTTATTTAAGGTTCCTTGGTATTTCAGTTTGCACAACATTTGGGGTCGGCTTCTGCCGAAGGTGATAAAACGCAGAAGTTAGGCTTCGGACAAAGCGGAAAAATTTTTGGTTACCATCAGTGTCCGCTTATGAGAGATTTCACTGTTTAATGTACCTGTATGTCAGGATTTTCCAGCTATACTTAAGAAGCACGGCGAGAAAAACAGTTGTAACAGCGGTAACAGTTGTCTTCCATCATCCCAACTCAATTTTTTATTAAATAAATATTTCCAACTTTTTAGGTATAGGTAACTACTCCAAATGGTACTTTATATATTTTATGACTTTATTTATCCACCAAAGAGATACATGGCTCTAAACTTAGATAAATTTTTCTCAAAACCTTTACTCCCTAAAAATGATTTTCAAACTTAAGATTCTATTTCCGACAAATGCAGTTAAGGTTTGCGGCATATTTTGGGCATAGCTGTACATCAGCTTTGCTTAAAGTATCTGACCATGTAAGACAAGCAATTGACACCTGCGATAATTTTGCTGAAGCATTTGACTGTGTTAATCCATATATGCTCTGTGATAAACTTACGACATATTTTAACATCTCTGACACTTTGAACAAATTAATTTATTCATTTCTTCCTGTTAATTGTGGTGTTCCTCAAGGATCCATTCTTGGTCCATTAGTGTTCTCTCTATATATTAGCGATCTAACTTCTGTTTAATTGTATTGCCAATATCATATATGTATATGCTGACGATGTTCAATTCGCATTTGCTTCCCTTTTGGCACAATTAAAGATGGAGTTGCAAAATTAAACGATGATCTGCGTTCAATTTTATTTCAAGTGGTCAACACGCAATGGTCTAGAGCTGAACCACGATAAAATTATAGCCATAACAATATCCCAACCCCGATTTCCCCCTTATCCTTTTAAATTCCTGCCAAGTTGAATATCTTACCCAGGAAAAAATAAAATATGTGCATCGCTCCATGGACTATCTATTACAAAAACAGTTCTACCTACTCAAGTTAAACTGAAATTGGTAAACGCATAACATCTTATGGCTGTGAACTCTTTGCCGATCCCGACTTGTATTCGCTTTATAACTTAAAGGTTGCATTCAACTCAATTGCCCAGTATGTTCTCAATCGTCGTAGATTCGACCATATTTTATCTGACGCTCATCAACTTCTTGGATGTAACTTGGGGACTTTTTCAAATATCGTTGCTGTGCTTTGCTCTTCAAAACTATTCACGTGAAGGAACCTATCTACTTCTTTGATGAAATAAATTTCTGTTCTTCAAATCGATACATAGTCTAGTGTTTTGCGGTGACGTGAAATAACGCCAAACGAAATAAAGCCAAATTCTAAAAATTTCCATTCCAAAATCGAATTGCCTGTGGAAAGAGGGTTGAAATCCCTTAAACCCGCGCAGCAGGTTACTCAAGCACTGTTGCCATAGGCCCCTTATTTAAAATTTGGCATTATTTGGTTTGCCAATATTTCACGTCACTGCGTCATGCTACATTCACCTGCTTGACATGACGCAGGCGATTTTTCATTTATGCTGTCATGCTCTAGAATGGTCTGCCAATTCCTGTGAAGTCCTTAAACGACCGCCGTCAATTTTTAACTGTCTGTTTCGAATACATCACCAATTTGAACTGATTTAACTTTCTTCTTTTAATAAATGTCACCTCCTTGGTTCCGATTTTATTAATTTTAACTTAAAACTGGTTTTAATTATTTTATTTATTTTTATACCCTATTCTAAAGGTATATTAATTTTGACACATAGTTTGTAACACCCATTAATATTCGTCGTAGACCCCTAAATATATATTTCTGATCAGGACCGAAATCTAAGACTATTTAGCAAAGTGCTAAAGTGTTAAAAAAAAACTAAATACAACCACCGCCATGACCACAATTTATAAAAAAATGGTTTATAGCTTTGTTTGAAGAGATAAAGTTTTAAAAGCCTAACAAAATATGTAGAGACTAAACTCCTTCTCAAGTGTACAATTAATGTACAGAGTCACTGTACAAGGCATTATTATTGCATATACACACTGCATACCGAACAACCCATTTGGCTGAATAAGCAGCTATATAGTTAAGTTAGAATATCCGCTGTTATTGTATCATATTTATAATTGAATATACCTTAAAGTAATTGCAAACGTAAGCATAAACATTGTATAAATAGCTTATAAGTTGAACAATAAAGGCAGATTAAGTTTTTGAACACCACAGAACAATAGTCTCCTTGAATAGCTATCCCCCCACCAGAGGTAAGGTGGCTATTCAAACAACACGTTTGACATATAAAGTATATTGCCACGCCTACCTTTTGTGGGCATTTTGGTTGTCTTCGAAAATTTGTATAGAAAACGGGGAAAAAAACAAAATATTATTAAAATATTTATCCAATGTTTTTTCTAGTATATCAACCATACAAAGTTTTTGGTTATGTCCATTTTTGGAGGCGTTCTTAAAAAAAATTGTTTTTCATTATAAATTTGATAGAATCAAATAAAATGCCACCCATCATGTTCTTAACGCATTTTTCTTTGGGGCATATAGGGTATCATACTATTCGACGCAAGCAGACTGTAGTCTTTTCTTATTCTATCTTTTGTTCTCGTTATTTTTAACTTAGCGTTCTTGCCATTAAATGTTATTATTGTGCGATTCCAAATCCTTAAATCTTGAATCTTGCATTTCTGCAATTAAAAAATTTCAAATAAATATTGCTCCCCATCACATTTCACTTATCTACTAACATCATATTTTTTTTTATTCAATTAAAACCCAACAATCGAAGAACAAAAAAAAAACATTTAACTCTCCATAGTCCATACAAATAGCAAGCAATTGATAAGTTCCATAAGGAAATGTAGATTGTTATTTTCTCATGTGTTATTTCCGATTTACCATAAACAGAATTCGCTGCCAAAAACAGTGTTCAGTGTTTTTATCTGTATTTATGTATCTATGTATCTCCTAAAAGTTAAACACCGATTTTAAATGCAAGTGAAATCATGTATGTATTATGCCAAACCAACCATAGAAGGAGATACATTTCAATTTTAATTCATTCATAAATTTCCCATGGTTACCATGAAAAGACAACTATTACATGCAGCAAAGACACAACGGGGCGTAGACTACACCCGTTCTCAAGAGCACATACTCGATGGTGTATGCATCCGCAAGAGATGATGGCAAAAAAATCCCTACCCAGAAAGCAAAAGAATAATGTCAATGTCACCGTTTCTTTCAACTAACTTAAAAAAAATAAGAATCCCATAAAAAGTAAAAACAAATGAAAAATAAAACTAAAATACTTTTTCGGGACAACAGGCGCCACAGAATGCAGCAGCAGAAATGCTCAAGTACAATTATTTCTTTTCCAGAACATCGCATCAGATGGGGTTAGAACGACAATCCGCCACCATCAACCTCTAGAGGCATGCGTTCGATGTTGTTCAATGCAGCCTTTTTGGCACATTATTTCTGTTTTTTTTTTTTAATCTCACATCTATGTATGGACGGAATATGGAGTGTAAAATATATGTATGAGCTGAGCAGCAGAATATTTTTGCGCAACCCTTTCTATATGTGTGTGTGTAGGTTAGAGATGAGGTGAAGAGAGGGTGGTGATGATGCTAAAAGAAAATAACGCAACTTCTACTTTTTATTTAAAAAAAAAATTTATGCAGGCCAAATAAATTGGATCTTAAAAATAATATAGATTTATGTGTAACGACAACCAGAAGGGTCAATGAAGTCGATAAATACACTCAAGGAGTATGGAGATGATGATACTGCATGGTATCAACACACACACACCCAACGATGGCGTTAAGTCATTATTGACAGAAGGGACATTGCCTGAGAGGACTTATTATATTTCCCTGCAAGATTTATCTAAGATTTGTGCGATATTGTATCTCTCATCAATTTGTAAAAAAAAAAGTTATAAGATGAATGAACATCCACATCTTGGTGTTCAAGTGGTTCAAGTGGTGAAGGTTCACGTCTTAAAATGCTGTTCAGAATTTTTAAGTGGATGAGGGTGAATGAGCCTTTACATAGTATCTGCCGTAACTTATCGTTCTCTGTGTTGCAGTATTAATGAGTTACCTGAGATGCAGATTTTTTTACATTCATTCCTTTTACTTCAGATGGACTTCTAAGAAATGGTTCTCTATGAGTATATTCGTTTTGTGTCGAACTTATTCACAATAATTTCCGGACACTCACAATTTGTATGATATAATGGGAAAACCTTTGCAAAGCTAAGCATACTTTTAAAGGTGTCGAATAATATAAAATATCAGGGACTAAAAAGAAAAGCTTATTATAGGGTTGGGAAGGGAGAACATATAACCCTCTAAAAATCCTGCAAACTTAAATCCAGGTGTAGCAGTGGCTCTAATTATTTTGTCCAGACGCTTGTCATAATCCATGTGACAAATGTCTGGTAGCAAGACATGGAGAATTCTAGACAATAAAAAAATAATTGGAGCTACTGCCACCCTTTGATTAAAATATGCAGGATTCGGCTGCAAAATTGCTTTCGGATCAGCCGTCCAAACAAAAAGATTTCGAGAATGGGACACTAATAAATGCAGGAAGTATGTACATGTCAAAGATGTAGAGAGGAACTCGAGCGGACTATTCATTCTATCAGCTTTTCTGATACCTGTAGTGTATTTTCAGGCCAATCACGGAGAATGCAAGCAGTATGTAATACTTGAAAAACTGGTAGGTTTTGACTGGAATTTATGCTTCACAATTAGCTTTTGAAGCGACTGAAGAAGGAAGGCTCATCGTGAACGCATATGCATGCGGACGACGTAGCAATCCTGGTTTCAGGCAAACTCCCCTCAGTCTTCAGCGATCGATTCAGCTATGCACTCCTCATTATTGGTAACTGGGTCACTGGACCGGGATTGAGAGTCAACCCATCTAATACAGAAGTCTTGCTGTTTACCAGGAAAAGGACAATTCCAACCTTTAGAACACCGAAAATGGGAGGAATTGATTTAACCATTTCCGGTTCAGCAAGATGCCTGGGCGTTATCTTAGGCTTCAACTGGAGAGAGAATATAGAAGACCATGTCAAACAGGCGTACGTGGCACTGTATGCCTGTCGCAGAATTCAAAAAATTCGGTAACAGTTGGGGACTTAAACCACGGATAGTGCACTGGCTATATACAGCGGTTGTAAGACCCATCCTAACATACGGCGCTGTTGTATGGTGGAAGGCAACGGAGACAATATGTGGTATTTATTTGCCGCTATTGAAGACATTTGGATCGGTTTATAGGGAATAGAAATTAATTTAAACGTGTTTCAACAAGTTTTGTAATTTTTGATACTGTCAAGTTTGTAATGATGAAAATATTTTTACCTTGGACTAGCTTGAAACTTATTGGAATCATAGGAGCCATGCGAACATGTCCCACGGTGGCTAAAGAAGCTTTAATAGGACTAACACCCCTCCCCACCCCACATTTTCATAAAAAAAAAAGATGGCGATATGCAGCACAGCAAGTTTCAACCAAACGAAAAGGCAAAACATTTTCAAACACTCTAATCTGACGGAACTGCTTTCAGAAAACACCCAACTCGACATAATCTGCGCGATCACAGATCAACAACAAAAACACTATGCTACCGAGATCACAAGCAGAGAAGCATGGGTTAGCAATAACCCATCAAACTGCCTAAACGGCCTACAGTGGAATACGGATGGCTCAAAAATGTACTCTGGGATGTGAGCCGGTATTTATGGACCAAATAAAAATATTTCTATACCTATGGGAAAAAGTCTAAGTATATTTCAGGCAGAGTTCCATGCCATACAAGAATGCGCAAACCTAACATAAAACTCAGGAATCAAAGGCGCCCAACATTCATATATTCACGGGCAGTCAGGCAGCTAAAAAAAGCCCTTAGCCCAACCATTAGTATGGCATTGTTTGGACACCCTCCAAAAATTAAGTGTCAACAACAAAACCAAAACATGGTGGGTTCCCACAAGCGAGGGAATTTAAGGGAACGAAAATCCGAAGACTCGCCAGAAAAGGCTCAGAAACTCCTTTTATAGGTCCCGAACCATTCTATGGAATAAACATATCAGCAGACAGACCAAAGAGGTCTACAAACCTTTCAAAAACCATGCAAATAAAGTACTAAATCTTCCAATGCACGATATCAAAAATTTAAGTAGATACCTAACAGGTCAGCATCAACTGCGATATCACCGTCATAAAATACACATAGTTGACTCAGTGGAGTGCCGATTATGTCTTGATGAACATCATGTGTGAATGCCCGGCCCTATCAGAAGGAAATCTTTTCGTAGGGAAATAATAATCGCCGACGATATAAGGAATATCAGCAGCTACATTAGGAAAGTAGAGGCGCTGCTCACCTATTAATAGCTCTGACACCAAGCACAAAAGATCTTGTAGGTCTGCGTGCATATTTATTTATTGCATAGGCTAAAAAAAAAAACTTAAAACTTACAATTACCAAAAGGTATTTTTCCATTTTCCTCAATTTCACCAATAAGAATTTCAAGAAGCCGATTTTAGGGCTAAAAATGTTTGCTTTTGACCAACACAAAAATTATTTAATAAGAAAACAGGTTTAACAGAACTGTTTGGACTAAAAATGATTATATGGGACAAAGAGCGTTTTAATGAAGAAGGACGTACGTGAGGACCTATTTACAAAACTCAAGGTTTTCAACTAGGCATTCAAAACAAACGAAATTTAGTCACTTAATTTCAGGAATTGTTTGTACATGGTTTTTGCGATAAAATCTTTATTCAAAACCTTCCAAGTTCGATACCAAAATTCTACTTACTCAAAACTAAAATAAAAAAGCTTTAATTGATTTTGGATCCATAGATAGAATGGTAACGAGGAGTCTTCTACCAGCGGCTTCTTCAAGTTGTATACAGCTATCTTGTCATCCAAGTTAGTGCGTTTTTTTTTTCTGAAATATTTAACTATGCAGCTTTGCCTTTTACCCAGAACTTAACATATGATCTAAGCCAACTTCGCAAACTACAACTTCTGCTTCCGATAAAAATGCATTTAATGAAGAAAGTTGAAAGTGCGATCTGAACTATAACTTATAGAGCCCGGTTGTCTTCCGAGATGACTTGTTTTCCCAAAAGAAGGTGTAGAGTTTGTTTTTTTTTTTTCTGAAACACTTTGCTAGCTCTGCCTTTAACTAAACATATGTTCTAAGCCAAATACTCAAGCTTTTCCCTCTGATTTCGAAAAAAAATTCAATTATATAAAAAAAGTTGATAGTCACGTGCAATCCGAGCTTTTACTAATTATTTTTCGTTTCTTATCACTGGTGACGTGGCTCAGTGCCTTGGATAACTTAGCGAAAGGGCCCAGGTGCAAATACTCCCTAATAGCACCTAATAAGTATAGCTTCTAAAATTTGCCTTTTGGAATCCATTCGTGTAGAGAATATATCTTCGCACACATAACGGGTGGAGCAGGTTACCTTCTGAATAAGTTGTTAAGCTTCCAGTAATAATTTATACCGCACTCTGACTGAATCAATAGGGTACTTTCGCACAGGGGCTAGCAATAGGGTCAACAAAAATAAGTACTAATGCCAGCTGGAATTTGTGCCAAAATTCTAATTACATTTGCCAAAATGTGTGTAGATGAGTAAAGGAGAGATAAATAAGGTAGACATACTTTTAGTTTAAAGTCGCATTGGAAAGATGTATTAGACCACAACAAAAAAAAATACTGCATCGTGTATAACATCTGTTAAGCCTCGTTAATAGCGGCAAAGTAGCTATGTGAATAAACTAAATTACTATGTATCAGTATATAGGAGACAAAAACATATTATCACCGTAACACTCCCAGTATATGGGCCCAACTAATGCATACAAAATTAAATAGTCTCTAAATCATCACATTTTCTAGCACGAAAACCCCATCAAAAGCAATAAGCTAAATCCATTTTGATTTGATTAGGGTGTGCAATTTGCCGGTTCTTTCGTGGTTAGCTCCGCTAAATGGAATTATAATTTAGAAAAAAAAAATATAACTTACTAACTTTTTTGTTTTTCTTCAAATCAATATCTAATTCAAATTCATGGCAAAGAATTTATATCTATATAAAAGAAATCACAGAAAGAAAGACAATTAAAATAGAAACTCTATGTCTTGCATAACAATTAACTAAAACTGTGCTAACAAATCGCACAAAATAACCACTTCAGAGAGAGTGAGAGAGTGGAAAAGTGAGGGGCACGGTTGGGCGGGAAGTGCCATAGAAGATTTTCGCCTTCCCGAAATTTTGGCATAGTTCCAACGACCTTTTTTTTTTATTTTCGCTCCTTTTTCTCCCATCCCTATGCGATGTGAGTGTGAGTACAATTACATACTATCCACTCTTCTTCGTTCTGCTGCGTATATTTTATGCAATCTATAGTGTTTCATCCAATATTGGTTTTGGATGACATTACATAAGTGATGCAAATATAAAAAAAAATATTTTATACAAATTGTAAGATTAGTAATTCACCCTTCTAATGATGTTCGATCACGATGCTGTTTCTCCTGGTACTTTCGATATTCCTCTTTTTGTTCACGTTGTTCGGCTTGATGTTGCTGTTGCTGCTGTGTTTTCTTTCGCTGGTGACGATCCTCGCCCAGGCCATAAAGGCCGGCAACAGCGGCCATTATTTACAAACACACACCCGCACACAATTAACACTTTGCATTTAACATTCGTACATTTTTATTTTTTTTTTTTAAATATTATTTTGTTTGTACTCTTATATCACAAACCTTAGAAAGAATAAATAAAAAAACAGAGACGGATTCAATTCACTTCCGGTTTGGGGAATTTTAAAACCACTGCATAACAAATACACAGTAGGTATTCTTTCGCAGAAAGATACTTTGCATTGTTAGATGGATACTCGAATGTTGTCTTTGTCTGTCTGTCTGTATGTGTGTGTGTTATTTTTCTCCTGTGTCATCCTCAAAAAATTTGTCGCACACAAAACAACAATAAAACATAAAATAAAAATAGGAGCGAATAATAAAAGAACAGACTTTCAATTGCTTCCGTAGGAAAAAAAACAGCAAAAAAAAAAACAAAATCTTGATGAAAACTACAGCGACTGTGATGAAAGAACAGAAAGAACACAAAAGAAGCCTTTTTTTATCGATTTATATGCAACTTAGACCAACAACAAAAACAACAACAGCAACAACAAACACTATGCTTGATTTGTGTTGGGCTATTTTTCATCATTTATTATTAAATCGCACCCAGCGCATACACTCTCACAAATTTGATAACATACTGGCTCTACACCACGAATCACCACGAACCACCAACAACCGACGACGACGACGTGGTGTCTAATGTATTGTATATGTGAGATATGGATTACCCACTAGATGGTGCACAGGTAAGAAATCCATACAACAAATGGGCACGGAGGCGCGGTGCTTGTTTCTACACACGACCAACCCTCCCCCTCTTATAGTGGTAGTTCGTTCTTCTTCAAGTGAAAGCATAGAAAACTTAAAAAAAAACATATATATATATTAAAAAAAAATACAAAACTACACTTTATGAGTGTAAATTAAGAACAGATAGGGAAACAAAGACGAAATGAAGGTAAAAAAAAAACCCCTAAAGGACATGACAACACTTCAAAACACACAACACACTTAGACTTTAATTCTTATTAGCATAGTTTCTTTCTTAATATTCAAATCCTTCAAATGTTCGTAAACGTAATTTATTTCAACTACTCTTTGTTTAAATAAAATTATTTTCAATTTCACTATGACAGGGATCGGACCCGACCCGACTCATTGGCGTTTCACTTAATAATACATTTGTTATAAGCCCCAAACCTTTCTGTTAGCACTTTTCACACATTTCACACACTAGTGTCACTCTCATGCGGCGCGGTGACTGTCGATTTAAATAACTGCAATCGTAAAGGATTTCAAATTGTGTGTAGCTATTGAAATTAAATTAAAATCGAATAAATAAAAAATATAAACCTCCCCAAGGAGGCCACAAAAAAGGACACGTTTATTCGGTTACTAAATAAGTACTGTCAAAACGCAATAACACTACGACCGAAAAGCTGTTTGCTGCTGCTGCTGCTGCTGCCACTGCTACCGTTAGTTCTACTGCTTTTGATTCTCTTATTTTCTGTTTTCTAACTCTACATGTATCAATGTTCCACAGTAGTACACAGTGCGTTGTTATTATAATTATAATTTCTTCTTTTCCCTTTTTTTTCGGTTTTGTGTTTTTTTTGTTTTTTTTTTGGGTAATGTGCTTACACAAGTACATATGTGCGCAATTCAATTTGGAAAGGAGAAAGGATTCAATAAACTGTCACATCGAGGAATGTCGCCTTTTTGGCGCAGTTTGCTATTGTTGTGGTGCCACTCATCACATCCGGTATGAGTTAGATACTATTTTTTGGCCTACAAACCAACCAAGAAGGCACTGTCGATGATGTCGAATTTTGATGTGTGTAAGTTATTGCTCGAATCAAATAAAAAAAAAAAAATTAAGTAAATTCTCGAATGCAAAAATAACAATATGACCACCATCGCACCGCACTACGCAAAGAACACCAACAAAAAACAGACAACAGAAGCAGAAGCAGAAGCAGCAGCAGTATTCAGTACCAGTAGCAATACTATCCAAGCCAAACCAAGCAAACCACCATCATCATCAACATCCAGCAGAGCCAGAAGCAGCAGCTAGCAGAAGTGGTGAAAGGAAGAAAAAAGTATCATGACAGGCAGAGAAGTAGAGGTAGATGGTGTGTACAGAAAGGACCTCAAAGAAAACGAAGGAAAATTGAGGTAGGTGCATCACTGAGTATAGTAGTATCTAGGTTGGTTTGGCGGGCAACACACAGAGCCGCTCTGTTATACAGTGCGGTAAAAGTGGATACTCTTCTAACCCAATTTCTGAATCTGAGTGGTTTTTTTTTCGTTATTTTTTTTTGTTTGTACTGTGTATTCAATGCAGTTCAGAGTTCAACCCCTTTAAAGTTGTTTTTGCATCGTTTCTTTGTATGTGGTGCGCTCTTAATTATTCATAGAGTATGAGTTCAATATTTCGGCCTCTCTTTGGTGGCGCCATCCCTCTCTTTTGCATTAGGTATTATTTATGTATTATTTCCGCGGCATTTTTCACTTTAAACTGTTAATATTTTAAATTCCTAAATAACACTTGTCATAAAACACAATTTCATTCAAATGAATAACAAACTCTTTCTCTCTTTTGAATTGAAGCTGACTGCTAAACAATTTGCTCTTATTACTTCCTTGTGCATGCCTTGACTGTTTACTTCAGCATAGCTCCTCAATTCCTATCCCTTTATTAACGTTTATTATACTAAGAAAGCTTCCTCTATAGCTTTCACCAATATTAAGAGACATTCTCTCTTAGCTTGATGCATGCGTATGTTTCGAATCTATTCGTCAAGTTGAACAGAACAAAAAAAAAAAATGGAAATATACACAACAAAATCCAAAACGATATCATGCGGTTTAATTGAATTTTTATAACTTTCAAATTGACATCCGCCAATGGGCATGCTCACTTCTTTGACACACACGTGACTCATGGTCATATTCTCTCCCATTTTTATGAACAGAACAAGAGCTCTTAACGCTCTCTTATACTCTCTGTTTTTGCATCAAACTGCACGTGTTAAAGATGTTGGTGTTATATTTTCAAATCGCTTTTTTTCGCTTTTTTTCCGTTCTGGAATTCCCAGTTCGTAGGTAAGGCAATTGTACGGTGTTAGTGGCGCATTCATGATATCAAAAATTCAGTAGGGTTAACTGACGAAGGACGCTTATTATAAAGAGAGAAGGCTAAAATCGTCCCCTTTCGCCTTCTTTCGAGGAATACCAAGTACTAGTATCATGTGAAAGCTGGAGAGATGAAAAATGAAAATTGGCATAAAAAAAAAACCGTGCATCCCTTTGGAACGATGCCACATCTGCTTTCAACACACACACTTATGCACATTCATACGTAAGTAGAAAGTTTCTGTTTTACTTAACCTAGAAAAGAATTTAAATCAAAAGGTGAAATAACTGCATTCTGAAAAAAAATTCTTCGAGAATTGTTTTTGTTTATTTTAGGATAGCAATCATTTCTCTTTAGTTAGTTTCAACTGAAAGTACCTACGTCGTAAATAATTTTATTTCAGTAGAGAAAAAAAAAACAAAAAACCAAAATTTGGGACGAACCAAAATTGGACGTCGCATTAAGAGTTCCATTTCATTGGTCCATTATGGACAAAAGAAACAAACCACAACCAGAAGACATTTCAATTTAAAAAAACATTTTTTTTTTTGGAAACTTGCCATACGTACTTTGCGTATGTGGGGTGCCGCACAAAAACTTCCTGTTCTCATTTTGGGAATATAATAACTCATCAATAGTAGATATATTGGATGGCCAGAAGCGACCAAGGCCATTGCCGCTCATAAATACATTCATATGCCACTTATTATATTGCAAAGAATTTTTGTGGTGCAGTGGCTAAGAGGGTGGCCTGTTTAAAGAGAAAAAAAACAGAAAAAAAGTGCCTCTAAGACAAATCGAAATCCAAGGCTAGACACACGTTTGGAAGAATTTTTTGAGATACAAGATATATCTGCGTATGTGTCATTTGTGTTCGTTGTCAGATTTATAAGGCTACTTGCAAAGTTGACGAAAGTCCACTTTCCATATCAAAAGTTACAAATTTTGCATTCAATACGAGTATTCGTATAGCTAAGCTTGTTGCTAAGACAACAGCGAACCAATTGTTATGGTATTATTGGCGTGACTGTTAATCAAAAGGCTTTTATTCATAAGAATTTCCTAAATGTTTCGAAATACCCTGAAACTCTGCGGATGACGTGATTTTATGAACTTCACGCGAATAGCCTTCACCTTAATCATGTCACGAAAACTACAATAAAGTGCGAAGGTAAACATTTTATAAGTTAAACATTCATTCTTTGCTTAGACATATAAATAATGGGTCAGTTGCTAACAAACAGCGTTGCACAAATATGATGTGAATAGTTTTTTTTGTTAAATTTTTCAAGCAGTAGTTAAGCCTATGATTCTATAATTTGAGGTTGCTGAGTGCAGCTGACGGAATATTTTTTTTTCGAAAATTTGGTATTTCTTTCGAAGAAGACTTATGGCTTTGATGCCCCAATTGCCACGTCCACTTTTTATCTGCATTTTTAATAAAATGAGTATTTTAAAAGCAACACTTTTCTGAGTATTTTAGTCATTCACTCAGCTTTCGATCGCAATTAGGTGCTGAATTCTGTTGAGTTTTTGGACAAGAGTGTTGGGGTAGTTTCTGCCATCGAAACTGGTATAATTGTGTAAAAGATGGCTTACATCTTTTGAGTTTAAAGGTCACGTCGGTCTAAAAGAGAAATCTAGGCTTGCACGCATATTCAGGCCAATAGCCAACTAGCCCTGCTTATTAGGTTGATAACACACGCTCTTAGTGAACGCTATCATTCGGTGGCAGTCATCTAGTGGTTTCTTTTAAATTTGACACTGACAGCTGTTTTTAGTTCGAAATCTTGACAGAAAGTCAGTATCATACAAACAGTGGGTTTTTTTGAAAAGAAGTATTGACCCACCGCACCTGCTGTACGCAAGTTTGTGCAAAAAGTGAATGTAGCCGAGAGTGTGAAACTCAGTTCACGAACATCACCTCTCCATCTAACTCCATCGAAAATGAGGCTGGGAACAATGTTTCGGCTAACGGTGGGCGTTACAGAGCCATGTTAACCGACTTTTTTTTTCTGAAATTGAGGACATGACCACTTTGGCCTTTTTATTTTTTGTGGGGAACTGTGAAGGGACAATGTTATGCCAAAAATCTGGGAACGATTTAACCACGAGCTACAGCCCGAAACCATCAATAAGATCTTGGAAAAGTGAAGTCACAGAATGCGCTATTGCGAGGCCAGCCAAGACAGCCACTTGAAACACGTTGTGTTCCATAATTAATCAGAATGTTTGGTCTTATTAATAAAGCCCTAATACATTTTTTTTTAAAGGCAACTTGTCTTTGGCGCACCCTTTATATCCCTTGTTTGTACAAGTTTGTAGGGGAATTCCAATAGTTACTCCTCATAAAAGCTGATTTTCAGTTGTTCTACATTTGGAATAGGAGACGAGCAGAGGAAGAAGAGTCTCAAAGATGGGTGTGTAGATTTTTTATGTGAAGGACAAGCTACTTCAAACCATTTTAAAATGGTTGCGGTTCACTTTATAAAGGGTGTTTTTTTAGAGGTTGGTTTTTCGAATAGAGATAAAACTGACATTTTGTAGTCAAATCTGCAACTCATTTGCAATGTCATTTATGTTCAGTTTGGTTTGCTATTTCACCATGAACAGGTTGACAGTTCGCAAATTTTACCGCAAGCACATTTTGGGTTGAATGGCTCGTCAACGAGCAAAATTGCCGCATATGCAGTGAAGAGAATCCACATGAGAACCTTGAAACGCCATTACATCCACAAGGTCAGTGGGCTGGTGGAGTCATTGGGGTATACTTCTTCCGAAATGATGCTGGAGCATCAGTTACCGTTAATGGAGACCGGTATAGAGCTATGATAACCGACTATTTGGTGCCGAATTGGATGGCATGAATGTAAATGAGATATGGTTCCAACAAGACGGCGCTATATGCCACACAGCGCACATTACAGTCGATTTATTGAAGGAAACATTCGATGAGCGCATAATTTCGCGGAATGGACCTGTCAATTGGCCACCAAGATCGTGTGATCTGACACCATTGGAATATTTTCTTTGGGGATATGTGAAGTCGCTCACCTACGCCAACAAACCAGAAACGTTAGGGGACTTGGAAGCCAACATTCGTGGCGTTATTGCCGACATACAGCCCCGAATGCTTGAAAAAGTGGTTGAAAATTGGACCTCTAGACTTGTCTTTATTCGAACCAGCCGCGGCGGCCACATGCCCAAAATCATATTTAAACATTAATGGCATAAAATTATCCTTCCAATAAAGCCAAATTGATCAACATTAAAACGATTTTCTTGTGTTTTATTTCAATTTGATGTTCTATACCTCCAAAAAAATACCCAGTATTAGTGGTCCTAATTTTCTATTCAAAATAATTTTTAATACTTTTCACAAGTTTAGTCAGGATTACTGCATAATAGTCTTAGTAAAATTGAGCTAGTGTAAACTTATTGCTTTTTTGATAATCGATATTCACATTTCCAAAAAAAAAACATGATATGAACGTAGCAACAAGTTTGAGTTGTAAAAATTGTAAAAATTTCGGTCAACTGAGTTTTTGTTTCATTATTATATTGGGGTTTCTTATTTTTTAACTTTGAGTTTTAAATTTTTATCCAATTCTGTTCAAAAAAAAGAGTTGCAATTTATTCGTAGAATCCCTATCTCATGGGTATTTTGACATTTAGTTTGACCTTGTAACTAAATAAATTTAACGGAATTGAGTGTTATCCTATTTGCGGCGGCTGCAAATGAAAATTTACTTATTGTCTACTTTGGTGTAATCAGAAGAAATTTGGAAAAAATGATTGTAAAGGTTTCTAGTTTTCCGAAAATTCACGTTACGTTTTCGTAACATTCACCGCAAGATGAAAGATAGAAAAAGAAAAAGATGTCCTTGAAAAAAGAAATCAAATATACACTGAAATGATGCCTTGTCTGGAACATTTGGGACATTAAAGACACTTTTTTTGTTGTGATGTCATCGAAGTGAACCACTTTATTGCCGATCCCTCTGAAGCATAGGTTCAATTTTTTTTTGGATAGGACATCAAACAGTTCATTTCAAGGTGCTTATAACTTTTTCATCCGTTCTTTTCTTGCAAACCCTCTAAAACCGTCAAATTAGCCCCCAAAATCGCCGTTAAAGCAAATACCGACTTATCCATCCAACTTTGGTGTCACAGAGCAGCGGACTTATTTTAAGGATATGGAAAGTATACCACTACAATTGACAATTTTCTTCCATGTATCAATAACGCGAAGAGCATTTAAATTAAAAACAAAACATCATGCATTTTATATAATGCTACGAACATTCAATTTCCATACGTCTTTATTCGTTATTATCGAAACAAGTTCACAAATTGAATTTTTTTTTTTCAAGAATTTTAAATCTTGACTGGGCACTGAAAGCCGTGCCACTCTGGATATTGTATAGTGTCCGCCCGAAGCTATTTGAACTACTACAAATAATGTCGTAGTTTGCTGAGGCTCTCTCTCTCTATCCATTTAACGACGAGATTATGATCAGGATTTTATGGATCATAACCCTCGCACTTCACTGCATTCCTACTGGTCCTCCTGTGGGGTTCGCCGGTTCGAACTAAAAAAATATCTGCAGGTCTCACGATTTTGGATCACTTCACCATTAAGGCCAATCAAATGCTGATGTTTCTGCATTTGTGTGATCCAGGAGTTTCAAGGCCTGCCTTTCTTACACCATTGTAAGGGAACATTGATTGTCATTGCCTTTTTGACGGGGTTCGTAGGATCCCTTCTTTGAACATGACAATACCAACTGGAGATGGGTTCTTTGACGTGAAGGCTTCTTCGGATTCTGGAACTTCCAATCCGATCAAGCTTTGTTACTCCTGCTGTCATGCGAAGCATCCTCATCTCAGCTGCTGTCAACTTGCCCTCATACTATTTGTACATTGTTTGCTGAGGCTATAAGTATAATTTACTATTAGATAGTTCGTTTGCTTTGACGGGCTTGGAAAAAGAAATACACGAACTCTATAGTACATATCGACCTCGTAAAAGACTATAATACTCTTTGGGTGTTCACAAAGGCTTAGCCTTTTAGAGTAAATAAACATTAACGCTGCGTGCTGCGGAATCTTCTACTCACTTTTTAGAGCAAGACCTCATTTTAAGTAGCAGTTGAAAGCGGACCCCAGCTTTATAAAATCCGTAACTGAATGCAATGAACTAAATAAAACCCCAGACTGTAGAGCCGGCTGGCCGCATAAATACTCAAGTAAGTACAAATTCTGCATAATATTCTAAATAAGATAACCAATTATAATAGTTAATTATTTAAGTTACCTGAGCTTTTTTTTGGGGTAAGGGTAAGAACTTTGTGTCCGTGCATGTGGCCCACTATATCAGCGATTATTTAATAGTCAATTTTATTGCTAAAAATATATTGCACATACGCCCCAGTGATTTACATTTTAGCACCATGAAGCGTCTGTACGACGAGACAACAGTCAGTAATATTTAAAATTTGCATACACGTGTTTGTAACACAAAGCACCAGAGCAAACATAAAGACAACAATTACATCGGTAGTTAATTTCCCACTTTCATTGTGATAACCTTCAGTGGGGGTTTCTTCCTTCCGCTCGTGGCTACTCAATTCTGTCAAGCCATCCCAATGTCTCTAAAAACATAAAAAGATTAGATAGTGAGATATCAGACAATTCTTCAACGCCTTGGAAGAAGGAAGAAGGAAAGTCATTCCGTAAAAAGGTGATATAAATGGTTGAAGACGTGTTTTCAAGGAAATCAACAGAAGTTCGGTTTTTCAGCAAGATGCTTTTTATGGTTTATTATGAACATGGTTAAATGTGTTTTAATATAAGCAAAAATGTTCGAAAATCATTTATTATCAGTTTAAAATATGTCCATTCACATGTACAAATAGGATCAACGGTTGCGTCAATTGGAATCATAAAAATCGGAAGGTTTTTTTTATAAAATTTAGGAATTAATTCATAATATATTTAATCACAGTATAACTGTCTCAGCGCTGAAAGCATTTTTAAAATCGACGAGTAGCTCCAGAGATCGCTTCCCTGGACACCTAATTTCTTCCCGCTGTCCCCTAGGGTAACACATACTGTTTCAAAAGTTTTGAAATTATAACGGTGAAAGAATTTTTAGGCATTTCGGAAGAGCAGTTCCAATATGTCTCTCCCGCTACACTGATCCGGAAAATTGATCATACACTGATACATACAAAAAACAAAAATTTTTTTTCAAATATTTTTTTTAAGCTTAAAAGTCATATCATCTTTGAGATTTCCAATTTACATTTCTCTCTTGGAATAAGTATCAATTGTTCCATTTAATAATTTCTGACCCACTTTTTAGGTTGTTTGCTAAAATGAAAATATCCAAAAATACGTGTAAAATTATAATTCATTCCCAATCAACACGTAAATTTTGAGATTATTATGTACAGGGGTTTAAGAGTTAATGTTTGAGTTTATATACATATGTATTTTATGGGTGCAGTGGCTTAGTGGTTAAAGCGTTCAAATCCCAACCTGTCTCACCTTCAAGTCTTTATTCGCAGCCCCACCGGTTGCGAACGTCTGACAAACATTCAAGAGTAAGAAATGTCATGAGGTCCCTTTAATCGTGTCAAAAATATATCTTCGCGCACACAGTGGTTGGAGAAGCTAGGCTTATTCTAATTTTTTATGTAAGCAGGGTAAGACGTGAATCAAATAATATAGATCATACTTTCCTTTACGGAAACAACAACCTCCCTTTAATTATTTAGTTCTTGTAACAACAACCAAAAGATTAATCATTGGATACACCCATGAAATGTGTTATCTGTCAGCTGTCATTTGTCATCTGTCATTTGTCATCTGTCATCTATCATCTGGCATCCGTCAGCTGTTAACTAAAAAGATTTTAAGTAGCTGCCTGACATAACGTTTATATTATCGAAACTATTGGGAGCAGGTAAACTGCTTTTCGCTCCATCTGGTTGACTTGTTTTGAACCTGAAAGTTTCTACATGTCATTTTTTAACAAAACAAATTGAATGTTTAACTCGTCGTGTTTCATAGCAAATTTTAGAAAAAAAAAGTAGACACTTTCCTGTTTCATATTTCTGCCGATGGTGACAGGTTACCTGGTCCCAATAAAACTTAAGCTTAAATAGGTCTTAGAATAAATTTTGTTAATAGAATGAAAGTGACGGTGAAAAGATGGGATCGTTTCCTTTGCCTATGAGATTTTTTATCAGACGTAATTAAAATTCCTGTTACCCAAATTGCTTTAGAATAGAGACAAGGTACCATATACATTTTATTTATTTGTTTTTTTTTTTAAGTCCGATAGAGAAACAAATATAAATATTTAAATATACATTCTTACCGAAAAATTCCATTTAAAGTTTTTACGTTTATGAATATATTTTACCATAAATGACATTGTATAATAAAAATTATTATCATACGTACCTGTAAAGAGAAGAAGAGAATATATAAATTTAAAATAAATTCAATGTATTTTATGATAAAATAAGTAAATTAGCATATTAAATTGCCGGTTGATTAAGGTAAATGTTAATTTTGTCGGCATAAATGTTTAGCTTTGCTATTTACTACTTTGTTTATTGACTATTCTATATTCTAGTGTTAGCGTTGCATTTTTCTCATCATCTATTGCATGTGTTTATAATTATTATGTGTGTATGTGTAAGTTTTAATGATTGTGTATTTTTTTTTACTAATTTCAATGTGTTAATGTGTTACGTAAAGTATTTTCAATGTGTATCCTTACTTGTTTTTGTATTGTGTTACCAAGTTTTTGAAACTTTTTGTATAACCATACCAGACTATTTTTATGTACTGTATGTGTGAATTCTCAAGGACCACTCAATGTATTTACCATCTTTGAATGTATACTTACCACCTTATCATAATAGAGTATTTTAAATGTTTATCATCATTAGAAATTATAATGATTACATAAAAAGACCAACCCTAGCTTTGATTAAAAAAAATTAGAGAATAGCGGTTCTAAATTTTAGTCAAACAGAGGTATACAGCAAGTGAGATCTGTGAGATCTGTGAACACCCATAAAATTAACTTTACCGCCCAACCCCAAGTAGTATAACGTGACAAAAGTTTTAGGAGTCGATAAACAAGCAAATAATCGCAAAAATATTTGCTTTTACGTGATGGTTGGTTTTTGTAGAGAAGAATAACAGGGTACGGGTCTAGTCCGGCTGGACTCGACTGGCTGATATTTTAAGAGCGTTTCATAAGGAAAAACTAGTCTTGGCAGGACTCCATCTAAGGGACCATGATATTATATAAAATCTACAAAAAAAAATTAGAATGTTCAAAAATCTTGAACAATCTCTCCTTTATCAATTTTAGATTATTTTATTTTTGGTCATTCGAAATTTTTTTTTTCAAGATGTCATGGTAGACGCTTCATCCAAGATGGCTGATATTATGGGGTACGGTAGTACCCAGCCATAGTTCTTTAGCAACTTTGGCACTATAACCTTATTAACACGAACCAAATCAGGTCATATGGACCCCTCCCCCCTTCTAACTGCGCTTACAACGAAGCTAGAGACACAAAATGTTCCATTGTAGCGATTGAAGTGCTGTAAAAGTGGAATGTAACTGGCTGTTTTGGTTAAGCACTTATGGCAGAAGTAACGATAAAACAACGATAGGTATGAGACATTGTGATGATGACTAAGAGAGTCAAGCGATTTCGCAATGTCTCTTTAGCCAAAAAGTTTAATCGCAATTTTTTGAATCCTGTCCAGAAGCTCCAAATATGTTATTGGTGCACCAGGCCAGGTATGAGCGTTGTTCTCAAGTTTTGGGCGAATCAGAATATTTCTTGCATCGCTTTAAGAAGCCTAGACATTTCGCAGCTTTCTTGGCGACATCGAATATGTCGTCATTAACGCAGATACCGAGGATCCAAAGCCTTTCGGTTTCAGCGATGCTAGTGCCATTCATGAATAATGTCAAAGTATTGGGGTTTCGCTTATGTGACAGTAGACAGCATTGTGTCTTGGAGGCATTATATTCTATTCTATGGTTTTACACCATTTAAGAATGCTATAAATTTAATGAGCTTAACATACATTGCCGTTCCAGTTCCGCGCCCGAAGATAAGGGACGTGAATTCTAAAACGAATATGCGAAGCGAAGAAATGAATCAGAAATGACAGACAGGAGATCATTTTTAAAAATGAGAAAGAGATTCGGAGACAAAATTGCATGTCCTTAGAATTCTTTGAAAACTTTCTTGGAAAACGTTGGGTTCTTTGCAGAGCACATTTCGTCAACATGATCTAGGAATCACGTGATAATGCTTTCTACCGACCATGCAGGGACTGCATAGATAAGAATATACCTAGCAACACATTTAAAATCTTGATGCTACCGCGCAAGTGATATACGTGTCTGAGTGAAAAAAAAGAGTAGCACGTCTAATAACTCCGCTGTTACATATGTAACATATTTATCTGGAAACGGGGAAGCATGCTAAAACTTTTTTAATGCCAAAGTTCTACCAGAGGGTAAAACTATTCAACAAGGATGCAGTTTAAAATGAATGCTTCTGCACGAAAGTCTACAATTGATTAAATTTGTACACTCCGACAGACCCAGGAAGGTCGCTACTCCGTCAAAATCGGCAAGCACATCACCGAGCACCGATGATCGCAGCGAGGTTTTGGTGGCGCATTTGCAAATATTAAAACGGAGGCGCCAAACAAGGGTCTGGCTGTAATTGATGCAGATACCTAGCAATACGAACTAAGAGAAGTATATGGTGTCAACGATAAATGACTCTCAATATCGACTACTCGATGTTAATCGTCATGATGGACAAATATAAATTCGAAGTAGTTAAAGACTTTGTCTACCTGTGCCCATGTTCTGTAATTCGGTCGAGAACTACTCGCATCCAGAAAATGTAAGACACAGGAGTATGTCCTATCAAACATTTACGTGGTTCTTAAACGGCTTCAGTGTATACAAAAATGCACGCATCGGCATCTACGGGTTTTGTCAGTTTTTGTATGTTTTTGCAGATGTGGAATATGTGACGCAGTTTAAGACCCACGCAAAACTTTCGTACGACCCTGGACCCTGGCTGGGCTGGACGTTCACACTGGGCTCTACTATCCCCTCTCAAAATTACATCAATGCAGAGATCAGACGATGTGTCTCTCTTGCCAATCGCTGCTTCTTCCGGCTAAAAAGGCTTCTGAGAAATAATGCATGGTCTTTGTCAAAATCGGAGGAAAGCCTTCTGAAATGCTTTGAGAGAAAAAGTCCTCAGGCGATATTCAGTTCTCTAATCTACGGGCTCCACAGCGACGTTGACGTAGTCAAAAAGCTGAGGAAGCATCAGCCTGACGAGTTTTTAAGTTCACTCCTTAGGAACTATGCAGCAGAGGTGGAGCGCACACTTAAAGGGGGATCGCAACCAACTTGTGTTGCATTATTGGAGGCAGCTTCCTAAGGAACGTACTATCTGAAGGAGCCTACTTCACGTTTAGGCCACGTGAAATGCCCTTACTATGTAAAATTAAATTGAAATATTACTTAGTAAAAAACATTTAACATAAGTTAAATAGGCCGGCAGATAAAACGAAAGAGATATTTAATATTCCGGAGAAAGTAGTTTTTACGTTTTTACGATCAACGGTAATTCGTGCATCCCCATTGGGCTGTTGCTATACATATTTGAATTGATCCCATACCCATTTGAAATAAACATTAACAAATAAACCGATTTTTTTTTTTGTTGTATTTAAAGTAAATTTGTGTGTAGTGTTTATCAATTTGTGTGCGTGTTTTGTGTCAAAAAAGAAAACAAAATATATCCTTGCCATTGAGTAGATATTTTTCGACACAAGATACATCTAAAACACTATAGGCACATATAACATTTAATATTGTCCTGAGAATAAAGTATTTATAGCCAAATAAAACACATATTTATTTATATAATAATTTTAAATAGTTTTTTTAACAAATAAAATTTTACAAAACTAAGTATTGATTCATGTGTACATGACATTTTATAACTTACCCTCCTGCAACTAGTATCATCTGCATATTGCTATTTATGTGATGAATCCATGTTTTTTGTGATATTCAGTTTTGGACATTTTTTTTTCTGATGCTTCTACATAACATGAATGACACTGACTTTATAGATATAGATATATATATATATTATAGATGTATATATTGAAAATAAGTATACAATATTTTCTTCATTCGAGTGCGGCAAATACAAAACAATACAACTTGCGATTTTGCATATTCAAAACAAACATTATTAGCATTAGTTCCATTTTTTTTTTATCTTTGGCAATAGGAGTTTATTCAATTCTCTTATGCTTATTTTACATTCGCTATATTTCCAATATGACAATCATTTGTGGATCGATAAAAATAAAAAAAATTCGCATTATTTTTAATTTTTTTTTTTTTTTTGGGGAAATTAGGAAAACATAATATCAATGCAAAGGATTTATTTAAAAATAAATTATAAATGAATTTATTTTGTAGTATTACGCTACATATGAGTTTAAATGAAATGTGTATCAGGGTAAAATGCATTCACATACGACAAACTTTTTAGTAATAATAAATAATATAAATCGAAATTTTCCAACTTTTAATAAAGGATTGTTTTTTTTTTTTGGTACGCTTAAAATCTTTTTGTCTTATTTTCTACATTCATGAGAATATACATTGGAACATAAAAAGAAAAATTTCGAAGTAATAAAATCGCCACCCAAGGAAGTCTTAAGGAAACCGGTTGTGGCATTTCTATTTCCCTATCCCATCCTATATTTTGACATATTGCAGATCTAAGATTTTTCAGATTACTAAGCTGAAAGTACCTAACAGATAACACAAAACAAAAAAATTTAAAATAATTTTATCACTATAAAACAAAGTAACAGAAAACAAACACGTAACAAACTTATTAAATTAACTACTAAAAATATTGTTTCAAAAGAAATTAGTTACACATTGTTATTAAAAAGTAGATTTATAGATTATATTATAGAAATAGATTTCTTTTTTGTACTAGCTGAATGCCTGGCCTAGCCCATGTTAAAAGAAATTTATTTCGTAACAAACTACATTTAAAGTAAGTCTAAAGTAAGTAAGCTTTGCAACAACGTCAGTTCATTCTGCCGCTTTTCCATTTCTGTAGAGACTTGTAATCGTGCAGAAAATTCGTTTCTAAGATCGGATAGAAATCTTAAAAATACTTCAGTCAGAGCCCTGTTTAACATTCAAGAATTGTAGGGAAATGTATAAATTCTCTTCTTGCAATATCTTTTTAAAAAATGTCCAACTTGCGACGAAAATCAATCACACGCTTTGCATCAGATCACTTAGTACTACTTTCTCGGCAGCACTCTACATTCTGTTTCATTTAAAACCACTCGACATCTTAAGCGGACAACTAGCTGCTAACTTGGCCTAAGCAACATTACAGTGGACCAAGAAAGAATTTTGCCACTCTATTATTCGAAATTTTTTTAAGACCCTTCCTTGAAAAATAACCTCAGCATTAGTTTGACGAAAAATGTCTAGCCACTATTCCATCCTGATCATTCTAGGACGAAAGTGAACTCATGGAATATGAATCGATCCATCTCTACACCGATAAATCAAAAACTGATAAAGGGGTTGGTGGTGGCATTTTCTCTCATAGACTAAAGCTTAGTCTCTCGTTTTGTCTACCCAATCATTGGAGTGTGTTTCAGGCGAAAGTCATGGCCTTAAAGAAGCCTTATCTTGGCTGCAAAGAAACGTGATATCCGCTAGAGATATTCGAATCTTCTTTGATTGCCAAGCGGCATTTTTAATCGCTACTTTTTTCACAATTCATTTTCTCTCTAAACTCTATAGTGGCCCTAGAAGGACGATCCTCTCTTAGGCATTACTATTGCCACACGCAAACTAATGATAAAATTAGAAGGCATTGATAAAACTAACCTCACTTCACTCCAATATAGATGGCGCTGTGAGCTTAAAGTGCTTATAAGTCGCCTCGGCCTTGAAGCTAAGAAAAACAATTTTTCCTGCACTTTTTTCAGCTTTGTAGGCCTTACAGTTTCCGAGTTAGTTGGGGTCGGACAGAAACTCAGTGCAGAGGATTGTAAATTGACTTTGCTATTATTCGGAGGAAATAAATAGAATCAAAATATATCCTTTTTTTTATGAATTTTCAAGGATAACGGTTTCTTCTAGTTTTTTGCTTATTTGTTTACTTATATAGTACCAACTGAGGCAAAAGCTTAAATACTTCCTACTACCGGATCAATTGCTGGAGTATTTATAAGCCGACACGAAAAGAACCAGAGTTACCCTAAGGACTCTTTAGGCTCCAATTGAATATTTTGTTTAAACCTAGTGGTTCTAGTAGAACTAGGTTCCCAGCTGCAGAAAAAGAGAAAAAGCACTGCAAAAGATGTGGTCAAAATGTTGCGGAGGAAAAAAGGGCATCAACGAAGAAGTACCGAGTCAAAAGAAGGCAGGAAAATAATATTCTGCGTACAAACAAAAATGGAGTAATTAGTCTCTCAGTTTAAGGGCATCGAAAGGTTTCCCGATCTAAACAACAGCAATTGAAAAGCATGCCCGATAATGCCCATTTTCCTCATTTACAAGAAATGTGTTTCTATGTCTTGCAAGAACTATCGTGTCATAATATCCAAAGTAACTGTGTTCAATATCAATCTTAAACTCTTCCGCAACACGGCAGATTGACCGTATCTTCACACTAAGGTAAACAGGGGGTCAGGAGCAGGCCAAATTCGAGATCTAAATATGTCGCGTGACTCTGCAGAACACTCGACGCCACTAGAGTTACCATAATAAAGGCATTAACGGCTTTTGAATAACAGGCGAAGTTTTTTGGTCTTGAAGTAAATGAAAACAAGACTAAATACATGACATTTACTCGTATGCTTTTAACAAACAAGCATCTGTCCACCGACTAGGACAAAATCTTACTAACGATAGCAGCGACTTCAAAGTAGTTAAGGAGTTCATCGATATTAGATTAAACATCAAATTAACAAATGACAAATTAGTGGAGATCCTATGAACAATTATCCGCGTGCTGGAAGATAATCACAAAAGGAGAGCTAATAAATCCTTCGAAAAAAAAATATACGACAGATATTTGCTCCTGTGTGCGTGGAAGACGAATGGAGGAGAAGATACAACCGAGAACGATATGAGCTGTACTAAGATGTGAATGTAGTCCTAAAAGCCGAAAACATGCGACTGCATTGGCTCGGCCACATCGAGCGGATGGACAATAGCGCTCCAGCCAAAAGAATCTCCAAATCCACAAAACAAACTTGCGCACTTTAAATCGTCGAACCGCCAACCAAACCAACCACATGCTAATCAATGCAAGGCACGCATCTTATATCGTAAACGTTCCGAGGGCAAATGTCGACTCTGACCAGTTTTTATTGCGACTAAATTTAAAGTTCGATTGTCTAATGAAACAGAGCTGCAAACCGCCCAGAAAAATAAATTAAATGTTAGAAGCCTCAAAACGATTGGAGTTGCCAAAGTCTTCACAGAGCGCCTGAATGAGAAACGCTTCGTATGTGAAACCAATTTTGCAACACCATCAAGGTAGGTTACCGACTACCAGAGAGAAAGAGTCTGTGGTACGATGATGAATTCATTAACCGAAAAATAGTGACAGTGAATGTGCACATTAACAAGCTCTGCAGGACAAAAGGAAAGAGTATCGAGCCAGGGGAATTGAGGAGAAGGAGAAGAAAATCCTACGCAATCTTTTAGGGAAATCGAAGAGTCCCTCGATCGGAATACTATCCGTCTCTGCTTTACAATAAGGTCAAGCCCCGGGGTTCAAGACGGCAAGGATGACTGAATGTCCATTTTTAATACCAAGCCATCGCGAATGTTAGAGACATAAAACAGACGGCCCAGGATCGTAGAGATTGGAGGGCTGCTGTTTCTAAAACAGGCACTCTTCACGGATCGACACCTCATTGTAGCTTAAAATTGCAGCCTCGTTTTTTACAACGGCTTCGTTACTAAATGAATGTCATTTAAATCGCGCGAACTAAACAAACAAAAATGCTATTGACTCTAGCCTTGAAGATATCTCCTCAGACCGCACTACGTGAGGTGATCAAAGCGACCAGTTATTATGGTTTGCTTTGAAAGGACACCACACTCCAATCTGGCCCATGCCTTTCTAGACCTCCACAGACATTTATCAAAATCGTCATATTTAAGCTAGCGACTAATTCAATAGAAAAAATTAAAATTAAAAAAAAATTACATTTCAATGCATTAATCAATGATCATTTATCTACAAGCTTAAATAGTCTGTTTGGTTCGCTGGTATACGCTTTTAATAAGGACCGTTTTAGCTTTCTCCAGTGTAAAAGTCTATTCATTACATTTCCGCAAGGTCAAACAAACTTCCAAGGCGCTTCTCAACTCAAAGCAGACTTGCTTTCGTATATAAAAATAAAAAAAAACGCACATCCTTCCATATTGCAAACAAAAACCCATCACAAATTCTTTGAAATGTACTCAACCGTATTAATTGTAATGCACTTTATATCTGCCCCCTTAAACGTCACTATGCAATATTTATGATTAACTATAAAATTCCAAATATCCCATCCTAATAGATAAAATTTATAGAACAAAAAAAACTCTGTTGGAAAATTTCGCTTAAAATTCTAGAATTCTTCATGCTGTTGCTTATCGCGCTGATAAAAAATTTAACAAAACATATGTCTAATTTGACATTTCTCATTACATATTACAACATTAGAAATAGTATCTCAGCAGCATGCATGCTGAGCAGGCAAATTGACTTCAACATGACAAAAATATAAACATGACAAATTTTCGTTAAAAAAAAAAATAAATTCATATATACTATAAATTGGAGAAAAAATAACCAAACTATAATATCTGCATGTGAACACTCATAACAAAAAAAAATAATAATAACAAATGTATACAATAATTAATTGTTCTTACATTTAAACGGTACAACAATGACTCCTACTATCGACTAACATGATATGAATATTGAATTCTACAACTTGAAGTTTGTATCTGGGATGTTTTTGGTAGTATAAAAATGTGTGATTAGCGTTAGTAGTTTATAGTGTTGCACTTGTTTCAATAGTATATATATATGACATCAAATAAAAAATTGGATAGTGATAGTGATATTTAGAAATTCGGAAATTCGGAAATTCAGAAATTAGAAGGAGAAACAGAAACAGAAACAGAAAGAAGACAAAAGTGGCACAACTAACATTATTCTTCATTAACATCCTCTCTCACTGTGTCAAAACTATTATCCACCAGCAGAGAGAAGATTGGTGTGTTGTAACTTCCCGATAAGCTTCTGGTGCTCATCAATAATGCATATTCTATTTCTACATGTATCTGCATGTTTTGATTTTGGGTCTTTGGTCTTTAATTTATTTGTTGGGTAGTATATCCTTGTTTTTGATTGTCATTGTCTCTGATGCCGTCGACGAGACGGACACGCACGTACAAACACACACACACGAATTCTTTTGACTCGCACCCACCAAAAACGACAAAAGAAGAAAAAAACGTACGAACACACACATACACACAGACAGACTATTGTGGTAAACGCGACGCGGCGCGGCGGTTTTCAATCGCGTTCTTTTCGAATTCGTACTTCCTCGACCCATATCACAAAACGAAAACACATAGAAACGCAAAAGCACATGTCGATGTCAGAGGGAAATCCCATTTTTTGTTTGTTTCTCTCTCTTTCTCTCTTGTGTCTAGTTAGTTTTTTGCTAGCTTTTTGTTTTCACTTTTCACGTTTCACATTTGCAGCTCGGCGCGATGACGGTCAGTGGGACATATTTTCATAAATTGTCTCACAACATCTCTCACTTTTTATGCCTTTCTTTGTTATGCATGCACTGAAGGTGAATAAGAGGGTGGTGGTGTAGTAGGAGCACAAGAAAAAGAAGGTGCTTGTAGCTTCTTTGTTTATTGGATGGCATACTTTAATTTTTCTATCCTTAATCAGGATAATGGTAGTAACATAGTGTCTGTCTGTCTGTCTGGTTTTTATGGTTTTTATGGCAAAAGACAGATTTACAGGAATTTCTATTCCTTTTTGGTATAAGATATATTTTTCTCGCGAAAGAATATCACATAAAGGATTATTTGTAAAAAAAATATTATTATTGTATTAAGCATTTGTTTTGACGACAAAAAAAAAATCTAATTTGTTTTGAACTTTTATTTTATTGTTTAAATGAATAAACAAAATTTGGCAAATATATATATACTCTCACTGGATAAATTTATTTGTATACGAAAATATTTTATTTTCTATTTTAATATATTTAGTTTATTTATGTATTTTAGACGGAAGATTTTTTTTATTGCAAAGTATAATTCGTTGAGTTTTGTTTTTATTATTTTTAGTGTTAAAAAGCAGTAAAAAGGTTAAAGTTTGTGTTTTATTTTAGAAATAATAAATTATATATATATTTATTGTTGTTTGTTTAATTTGCACTTTTCATTTATTATCTTTCATTCGAACTCATTCTTTTTAACTTTTAATAAGGCAAATTTGGTGAATTTTCTTTTATTATTATTTATTTATTTATTTATTTTTTTTTTAGTTAAATAGAAAAAACATTTGCAGGACTTGTAGCATTAAAAACAGGATATTTTATTTTAATCGCTATTTCTTTATGTCTTGGACGGGCTGTTACAATTTTATATATCATTTTCATAAAAATAAATTTTTTTTTTTGTTGATTTTATAGATTTTTTTACATCACTATTAATAGGAGATACTATGTACTCTCATTTCACATCCACTTTAGGTATATATATCTCTCGACTTATTTCAATTTTAAACACTCATATAGCTCAATTTTGTTCAAGGTTAGACTGGCTTTGTACATACACGGTTTTTTTTGTATTATATTTTGCTTTAGTTAGAAGTTTAAAAAAAAATTTAAAGCGAGGATAAAGCTATAATAAAACACAACAATTGCGAGTTTTTAGGTGAGATACACACAAATTGAATGGTATCAATATATATTTAGTTTTCTTCTTTTGTTTTAAAGCATTTTTTAGGTATTTAATTATTCACTGACTTTATCACAACATAATTATTCGGAAAATACAGATTAAGATAGGAAAAAAAGCACACACACACACACTTTTGATAGAGATTCTGTTGCTGTTGTTATTATAACTCTCTGTTTGTCCTTGGGTGGCATTCGGTTTTCGCTTTCTCTTCCCAATATTCGTTTTTCCTTTTTTTCTTTCACTTTATCCTATTTGGAATAGTTAAAAATTCACCACTGACATTGAGCTAGAAATAAAATATTTTCACGTCCGGATTGATTATGTTTAAGGACGACAACGAAGAAGACGAAGAAGAGTACATAAAGGATAACAAAATAATAAATTTTGGTCACAGTCCACTTAATTTTTTTAGTTATTGTGCTCTAGCTCACGGTGTTCTATGTCTTTTGTTGGTGTATCTTATGTAATGAGAGAAAAAGGATGTAGAAAAACTTCACCACTCTCATGTGTATCGTAGCAACAAACACTTTAAACCGGGGGATATTACATTTTTCCACTTTCTACCACTTTTCTATATAGTTTTCTTCGATAGCTCATTGTGTTGCTTGATTTTGGGATGGTTTATTTTAAAGTTTCTCTGGCTGACGACTCGCGATAGAAAAGCGTAACAAATAGATGAAAAAAAACCACCTAAGGAAGAAAACCCGTAACAAAATAGAAGACAGATCGCGTATGTGAAAGGACGAACAGAAATCTTCCTTCCTTTCATGTGTTATGTAGCTCAAAACGTCTGACACACAGCCCGATGTTATTATTGTATCTCGCACTAATGTTATGAGAACTACGAACACCAATGGATTTTTTTTGCATTCTATTCTATATACAAGTGGGAACACTATTTTGTGTGATTAAGGATTTTTTTTTCAATTTGTTTATATAGTAGACAACACTAAGAGAGGATACCCGATAATTGAAAAATAATATTTTTTATTCAATGTTCTAAAAGTCAGAGGTGTACAAGAGTAAATCAACAACATGCCGGAATCGATGGTAGTGCGCTTGCTCCATTCATTTGGGGGGCGGACGAGCAATAGAATACACCAACAGAAGAAGCACGACAGTATAGTGGCACCCACCAACACCACTATGTTTCAATATCATCTTCATCAGCCCCGAACATCATCATCGTCATGGTGTTATTGTTGTTTTTGTTATTTGGCTTACGCGCGCCGTCACACCGTCGCGTCGTTGGTGTAAATGCAAAAAAGGATAACACGACACACTACACAATGCGTACGTGTGTGTGTGTGTGTTTGTGTATTTTAGAATTTCTCGTGCCTGTCAGCTGTATACCATGAGGAGTCCTTTAATTGTTGAGTAACTTTGAAATTTTCATTTAACGATTAAAGTGAATTTAATTTAAATTTTTTTTCCGCATCCCGAATGTTACGGTTAAGTGAATTTTTAACTGGATCATCACATTGACCTAGTGAGATTATTCACACATTTTACACTAGAGACACAATTAGAATCGAAATTACGGACAACTTGTGTGTGATGGGTCCTCGCAAACTCGAACGACAGGATACACTATCCGGGACCGACACGATAGGACTCTTAAAATGGATTTCGCTCGCACACCGACACTGTGGGAGTCGCCTTCAAAGTGTTACACAATTTTCTTTATCACATATTATCCACGTGTGTATGAGTTATCAGTAAAAAGAACAATGCACAGTCTACAAGTGAGTAAGGGTGTCCTTTTTGAGTTGAGTATCCCTTTTAAACTATATTCACTTTCATCTAGTACTTCTCGATGTGGTTGTATACTGAATACACTTTAACTTAAAATTAATTCCGAACAAGCGAAGCAGAACCGTTCACCGACTACGTGCATTAGGAAAAATGTCTTCGAAAATATATTTTGCCCATATTCAAACAGAAGAGGAAGAGAACTCTTATATATATATACTGTCTCCATATATTGAACGAAGTGGGGCCATACAAAAAACTGTCATAAATAAAAATAAAATTAAAAAATAAAAACCGCAATGGCAACACTTTGTCCTGCACACAGAATAACACCCAAACAAAAAAATACCCCCCTACAATCGTAGGCCGCGCGCTACATGAAAAGTTTTTGGAACTTCTTTTTGCATGCACTGCAGCATATACATAACTAAAGGATAATTTTATTTAGGATATCCTTATATTCTTCCTATGTTTGTTTTTCGTCACCATCACCATCAGCGTACTTGGAGGCGCAACGAGCCTCTCCTACACTAGGGCCCAACTTGTGGTTGTACAACTATATTGAGTGCCAAAGTCCACCACCGCCACAATAATAAAAATTAAATAATTTCTTCTACTCCGTTTTTTTTTTTTTGTAAATGTAAATAATATACCGAACTGCAGGCAGGCAATTTTCCGTATGTATTAGCCGAATGCATATAAATACATAGCTAGGCAGGCAGGCGGTAGGAATTCATGGAAGCGCATTGTGAGGAGTCATGTATTTGCAATCTGGTCATGATTAAACAGCACAAAAGACGGCGGTGTGCGACGGTGCTAGTGTATCCTTATTCGGGTGGATACTTGCATTTAGTATAGTTTGTTTTCTATGGTCGACAATTTAGGCATACAAACAGTGAGAGTACCTAGCCTCTCCTACCTGCTCTAAGTGTATCGTATCGGTTTTAGGGTATGAGGAGGCACAATTCTATATCTATGTGGTTGCACCTGAGTTGTTTTGTGTCCCACTGTCTCTTAAAAGGTGAGCGTAGCCGAGTGACATAATGAAAATTTATTAAAATGGATATACGATTATCTGATTGGATCTATTTGCTTTCATATGGACTGAACGTGTATATGTATTGTGAATTGTTCTCCTTTGAATTATGGTTGTGACAGGCATTTACTCGGGTGTAACAGCATGGGTCCGGTTTATATGGAAATTTCATGTGGCTGCCAGAATTTCTGTCATATTTGTAATATATCTGACCTCTGTCAGTTATGTATCTTTGGAATATTTCATACTTCATTTTTAATTGTTGCAATCAGCATGAGTGTATGTTTTTCCAGCTGATATAACGACTGATGATACATTTTATTACAGCTTTCGCATTGCATTGCATTGCATTATTTTAATGTACTCACACATACGCGTGTTAAAATGGCATGGTCAAATTTAAATTGTCATGACAGATGCTGACGACGAGGTCGTAGAAGGTGGATGTTTTTAATAAATACATTATAAGCTGCTCATATCTTTAGGAAGTCATTTTTTTTTTAATTTAATCAAGCTGTGCCGGAATAATGGGAGGTATTAAAATAAATGGTGTGCGAAGGCCAGACATACTCGAAACAATTGGATAGAGCGAACAGTTAAAAATACTCCCTACCGTTCGACAAATATGATGTGAGAATAACAATACGAATGGATGGTTTACTTTATGTATTGGTGCGTTGTACTTCAGCCAAACTGCCCAAATTTGCAACTATTGCTTTAGATCTGAGCTTAGTTCTCTGAACCTGCTATATGGTATAGCTGAGCTTTCTGGCGGAAGTCTGTTTCTAGTAAAATGCGATCATGCATATAGGTCCCATCCACTTTCGCCGGTGGCGGCGGTTAAGAAATATAGTGAACTCTCCCCAATTCGAACTCATTTTAAGTCGAATTTATCACTACTTCGATTAAGTCGAATTTTTTCGCCATATTTTATCTTTCCCCTTAAATCCATTCGCTCAGTCAAACTCGAATAATAATGATAATTCGAATAAATTCTGGTATTCCATGAAAACCCGACTTAAAAGGCAGTCCACTGAACTTACCGAAAGGGTCACTCTGCAAGCCAAACATTAATATAAGTATTTAAAATTACTTTAATCGAAGGATTGCAATCAGAATAGCTAAGATCTACCGGCCTGCATGAACTGCAAGGATAAAAATGAACCACAAGCTGGGGAATATATTGAGACGGCGTTGAGTGCAAGAAAACAAAACGATAAACGGGTTGATTCAGTCGCCCAAATTTTATCTAGTCGATTATTCTAGTCAAAGTCGATTAAATAAACACATGTTTGAGAAAGAAGACGTTCAAACATCAACATCCCCTTCGAGGTAGATCCCATATGAAAAAAATATTAGGCGTAAACGGGTCATATAGGACCCAAAGCCTAGCTTCTTCCACCACTGTGTGTGCGAAGATATATTTTTTTGACACGAATGGAAGGGACCTACAGTTTAATGCTGACTCCGAGCGGCAATGTTATTATTTAGTGATTCAAATCACTTAACAACTAAGCCGTTGCACCCACTAAACATGAATGACAAACAAAAATATTATTCGAACGCTATTCTGCAATATATCGACGACCTAGATATATTTATTTGCACAAATAATATCAACGTATATGCTGCATTTCTGATATCGAGTACAAAAACAAAAGGGTATAGCTCCAATTAAAGTTTATCAAGGGCTTAGGATGCACTAAAATGCACGACTGCATTCTTGATGTGCATTTTTAAATCGCCTCGAAAGCAATGGTAACATTTCAAATCACATAACAAATTTGTTTAAATCACTTTTTAGGTTTTGATAAAATTGATTTTCTCACGATTTTGATGTTAATTCGCACATCGGACACTTGTTATAATACAAAAAATTATTAAAATCGTTAGGGCCGTTTATGAGAGAACGAATTTAATTTAAATTTATAAATAAAACCGTATATGGCAAAAAATTCATCATAAAAAAACCAGTACATTTCTTCTGAATTCCCTTTATTAGTTTCGGAGATATTGACGGTTTTATAAATTACCGTTATTCGAATTTTTTGCCACAAACTGAGTACGCAGTATTTTTGATCTCATCCCCAGTATCCTAAGCACAAAAAAAGACCAAAATTCTTGGAACCATTTTCGGGAAAAAAAATAAGTGATGAGTGTTTTTCACAAAAAACATTGTATGGCAGCTACCGTTATTTAAAAGATAAAAAAACGGCGAGATGTAACCCCAAAAACCTAATATACCAAGTTTGAAACAAATCCGTCGAACCGTTTCGCCAAACGTCGCCCGGACAGGCAGACAGACAGATGGACGGCATTGGCGGACCCACATTTTCGGACTTTTCTAAAATCGTAATATCATCCGTCAAACTCGGTTTAAGTTCGAAAATTCAGGACGATCGCAATAACTTTCTCTTTTGAATGAGAAAAAGATGTACCTATAGAAAAACTATGGCGAACACACGATAAGCAAATTTCAGAGACCTTATATCCATTTGCTTTCAATAGAAAAATAGAAATATTATTTGCGGCTCTAGGAATAATCCTTTTAAATTTGGTCCTATTGACATTTGATCGTGATCCTTTTGTTATATCCAAACCTTATTCTAATGAGCCGTTCATCGATTTTTAATTCTCATGAACGAAATTCTTACAGATACGCCCTTATTTTATAGGAACGTTGCTTTACGTAATTATTATGAATAGGTTTTAATTTACGGTTCCGAAATCATTCCTGCATCAGATCCAGTTGATAAAAAAATATTATATTTCATCTCTAAATATGCGTAATGTCCCGTTACTGTGTTGCTGACAAAATTATATCCAAATATCATGTGGAAACGTCGATTAATATGTACTTAGATATTAAAATAACAAGAACCGTTTTTGTATAGGAAAAGGCAAGAGGCTATAAATCTCACCGCAAAACCAAGTCAACAACCTTTTGATCTTTTTGCTTATATAATTATACAGGGGCATTCATGTCTTGGTTTCAAGTTGGTAGCGCTGGCATTTGTCACCTGTCAAACTCAGCTGTCATTTTATGTGTCATAATATTAGCTGAATGTTTGTCATATACGATAACGGATCGCTTAACAATCGAATAACGAGTTTAATTATTAAAACTTACTACAAGAAGCGCATTACGCGGTGATTATGGTCATCATAATCGACCGACTGCACAAGCAATCGGTAAAATTGCGAAGCAATTTACTATGGCATATATTTTGGCGGGCGATTGCAGATCATGACTATGACGATATGTGGTTCCAACAAGACGGGGCAACAAGCCACACAAAATGACCAATTATGGCTTTATTGCGTGAGAAGTTTTCTGGTCGCGTAATTTCACGATTTAGCGACGTTAAACATCTTCCCGAAGCGGCCATTTGAATGATATTGTTTTCCACACTTAATGGCAAAGTCCAATCTTTATAATGAAATAAAATTTTCATCAAAAATGTATCGCTGCGTGTGTTGGATATGTAGCTGTACTTTCGAAACCGAAAAATCAATGACCCTTTACAATGACGCGTACCTACGAAATCAAATCTCATATGGTCATATGGTCATATGGTCAAATCTGTATATTATATTAATATGTAAATTTGTACTGCATCACCAGCAGTAATTTATTTATATTCCAAAATAATTAATTCATAACATTCCCATTGCCTGCTATAATGTAGTATTTAGAATACTTCAAAGAGGCATAGAAAATTCGAAATATTTCCAAAAAGGTAAATGTCACTAATGCAGTTGCATTTGCAGTTGCAGTTCGCTAAGAATCGATAAACATGTCCTGCTTGCGCTGAAAATTCAGTTGGCACCAGGTTTCAATAGCTATATTCCATGGCACCACCAAAATGCGGAGCTGAGTGGATAGCAATAAAATGCCATGACAAAATAGGCCCACACCTTCACCGAAATCGCGTCATTGGAGTGATTAGTTGAGTAAACCGGAAGCGCTGGCTATTCCAATGGAGTGTGATATACATAGTGAAAGTCCGCATTCCACCATTTCCCTTTCCGGCAGGATATTATTAGATTGGTTCTCTAAGTGTCCCTCGCAAAAAAAATCTATTTACGGTTAGCTACGGTACCACAAAAAATACTTTTTCGATGTGTGTGTGTGTTTTTTATATTTTATTTCTGATGACGTTGTGGTGTGCCTTTTAGGCATTGAAACAAACTTCATTCAAGTTTGGATATTTGCCATAATCAAAACAGAAGTCCCATTTATTATAAGTTGCTTTTAGATTTAAGGGTGGGAACTTGTTAATTATTCACACATGGTTGTTGTTTCACAACTTTGGGCTACAAGATGAGATAAATCAGGATTGGACAAACGTGAAAGAGGATTCCATTTGCATCATTCATCATTTGTTGAAGACTCCAATGGGCGTCAATCAAGATTGTTAATTAGGTATGTTACTGTACTTGGTGTATTGTATGTTCAGATGACCCGCCTGGCTTTGATCGAGGAAAATCAAAATATCTAGGTAGCTGCATTATTATTGAATTTCATTGATTGCATTCCAAAAAGACGATAGAAGTAAATTCATTTACCGAATAACACACATGTTGTGTGAGTGTGACTGTAACACATTTTGTTAAACATCAACAATTATCACATGATTGTTTGCGCTTTTTATGGAGTAGGTGTCGAGTTCGCTGGGGTGATAGGTGTTGTTTCTTATTGTATTCACCGGAGTCTCTGGAACTAATGATTACGCGGCTTTGGAAATACTGCGGGTAGTAAAACTAAATTTTTTTTTACGTAAAAAACCAGAAAAGTCATAAGTCTTTAAGAAAGGTGGAGGCAGAAGCTGCTTGAATTAAAGTGGCATATCAATCATAGTTTAATAGTAAAACTGTTGAGTAAAATCACGTTGAGTGCTTCGGCAGACATGACCGACGTGCTACGACCATTTTTAATTAAAGTTCTCACTACTGGCCAAAATTTAAACTGCACGCATAAATTTGAAAATTAAGTTCCATCTTCGTTAAGGGTACAAAGTATTTAGTGACAGTATTAGACGGTTGGTCAGTTAATTTATGCTTGTTTTAACGTTCAGACCACTTATTTTACCCAAGGTCCTTTCCATGATTTCACTTAACACGTCAGGATTCCTATACTAGTAAAACCAAGTTATCCGCGTCCGCAACCACTTAAATTCCTTCACTTTCAAATATCAACTAAATTTTGTTTGGAGGCGAGATCTCTTCACTTATATCTTTTTTGCTGATTAAGTTTAAAGGTTATTACATAGTTTAGTCTGAATGATTCTTTTTTCCATAGCATGAAGACAATCCATCTGTCTACAAACCCTTCTATACCCAACTCGATGAGAGATTGTTGGATTTAATCAGTATGGACAATTTTTGAATTGAAAGTCAATTTTATGACCAAGTAGGTAGCAAGCGAATATAATGTGCAAAATTATTTTCAGAACATTTTGAAAATTATTGAAAGAAAATGGGTTTGGAATGAACTGATTTATCTATTCAACGTTTCTCCATAAACTATAAGTTATTTTAAAAATTACTGCATACTGCATTGCGGCTAGTGTAGCCCGTTATATAATTATGATTTTAAGTAGAAGAATATCTTTTATATAAAATCCATCTTTTTCTAATGTTTGACTCGACGATTTATTCACTGTCATCGCAAAACAGAAATTATGATAGTTTCATGGGAATTATGTCAGGCAAAGTAAAATCTCAGTCAATTTATACAAAAAAGGTAATTTTTTTATTTATTGAACCTTTCAATTAAAATAAGTGAAGAAAAATGTTAAAGTGATTGCCACACAGGTTTTATTTTTACACTTTGCCTTTACCACATCCAGGCAAATTAATACCTCAATATAGTACTATTACAAAGCCTGGAGAAATTCAAATTTCGAAACAATATGATGTGAACTCTTTGGGCTATCATGCTGTAAGAACTCGACCGGATATTGTACTGTTTCATTTTGTTAACAAATTCTATAAATCCTCATTGAATTTGCAATTGGAGAAATAGGAAAGATAAGATATACATATATTAGAAACAAATAAATATACAGTCACAACTGTTATTAAATCGGCCGCAATGTATATTTTCCAAACATGAAACATGAAAACTGATTTCTAAACGATTTTTCATTAAATCTTGAAAGCATTTTACTTAAAACTTAGCAATGTAAGAGATTAAAATGTTCAACTACAAAACCTAAATATTTATATTAGGGGCTTTTCCTTGCAAACTACATATTGACATAGCACTATTTTATTTTAATAAATAAACCGATAAAAAACACTTTTTGTTTCCATTTTGCAAATTAAAATTAGTGAACATATTTCCCTTATCTATCTTTGTTGACGAAATTATGATCAGAATTTAGAAACCAGAACACTACCACTTTACTGCATCCCTACTGGGGATTGAACTCAAAAATTATCGGCAGACCCCCCATTTAGAATCATTCATGATGTTGCCTTTAACTGATTGGGGAGTTATTTTTCAATTTGCGTTATTCAATTTTAATAAATCTAACCTTTTGCTTTTAATCTTGAACCAAATTCCATTGGATAATTATGACTTTAACACAGATAACACTTTCTTTCGATTCACGGTCAATATATTGAAATACAAACAGCAGTCTTTGTGTTTTAGCGAATCTTTCATCAAAAAAAAATGAAATGAGTTAAAAATAGTTACACTCCCGCTATTTTTTTCGGATACCCATGGATAGATCGGATTAAAATACATAATGTACAGATTGTAGCATTAGTTGTCCTTTGGGATCCTGCAGAACTCCAACTGTAGAGGATCAGTCTTTTTTTTAGATCGCACATTTAAAGCCATTTAGTTATAAAACATGCGTTTTTATCAACATGCAACAGGGTGCAAGGGTGAATTTCCATGTTTTCTAAAATTACGTAGCGAACATTAATCCAGTTTCAATATAAACTCTTTTACACGACATTATCAAATTGCATTTGCAAACATTATAGAATAGAAATGAAGCAAAAATGAATTTCTGAATTTCCTTCATTTTAAACGTCGATAACAAAACAACTTGCACGCTGATTAGTGGACTCCACTGCTTTAGATAAAGACTCTCCTTAAGATCGCGCATAGAAGAAAGCTATATGGTACGGCAAATTCGTTTTAAGAATTCTAAAACTCTTTGTAGGAATGTGCAATGTGTGTGCAATGTCATATTTCGTAAGTATAAGGGTTTGTAACAACGTACAACTTAGGTTAAAACACAAAAAACATTTAAATAATTATATTTGAATTCCTTGCATAATTTCTTTCATTAGTATAATGATTTTTATCATTACTGTACAATTTAATAAATGTCAGAACTTAATTACTAGCACTAGTATATAAAATCGAAAGCTCCTTACTGGCACTACTGTACCATTTGAAAGTTGTCTAACTACCAACCCCAACCCAAAAGGAAGCGCAGAAATCTATACGATCACTCGCTTTTGGAATTTCGGGTGCAGACGTTTCGTCTCATCAAAAGTAGCACATTTCAGTTTATCCCAGCTTGTGGAATATTTTAATTTTTAAAATCAATAAAAGTTATAGAGAAAATTTGAAGCCGTCTTTTGAGTTTGTTTTCTTATTGTTTTCAGCGATTTGCCATTCTGCCTACTCAACGCGCACTGCGATTCGCATACACGTGGTAGAGAGTACCACAAGAGATAATTTTATTTGATAATAACTAATCCTCCTTTCATAAATTGAAAGCCCACCCACCCCCTAAACGACCGACCGACCAAAAACATACCCACCCTTACAGGTTTGCATTTTTGAATAAATTTCATCGACAAATAAATGATTGCAAGTCCTAAAGTACCTACTAATACGCTATATATGTCATGTAAACAAGCAAGTTATTATAAGATTTAAAGTTACAAAACGCGAGTATATCATTCTTAAAAGGATGCAATGAAAGTCTTGTATTCACTCAAGAATCATGTTGAATTGGAGAAAGTGTGAACAACAAGCAGACTATTTCAATGGATTTTGGAAAATTGCCAAAATCGCAACTGAAAAGGAGCTTAGCACTCTCAAAGCATTGAATCTTTTAACAATGAATGGGGATGTAGATATGAACGAAATAGTTGACCCAAATAAGGAAGATATATTTGTTATATGTAAAATAAAGCCTAGAAAAAAAATATGATTCATAAGTTGGCAGCACAGTACAAACAACCCCTTAAGCATCTGCAAGATGTATATATATTGCTTGTAAGAAAATAGTTCTCAACTCAACTCAAAGAAAGACAGCTAATTACCAGCCAGTGACCTAATGTCGAAGAGGCAATAGGCGATACCCTATCTATATTTTTATTGCCCAAAGAGGATGTGATACTAGGTTCTTGTTTTCATTGCTTTTTCGTGCAGTAAATTTTCACTTGCGATTTAGATGCATAAGTATCTGCTAGATACCTATAAGTTAACTTTTTAGTCTGTTAATTAATTCAAAATAATACTCTCCTGGTTTTTATACAGATAAACAACTTAAGTAGTAAAAATGATTATCCTTACACATCTCCACTAATAAAAGAAACTGAATGCAATGTACCTATACACACATTAGCGTTGCGAAGAAAAAACTACTGCTTGGCATATTTTCGTTATATAAGAGAATAAATTATTTCGCATCCAAATCGTTATAGAAACCAAACAAGAAAATTAAAATGTACTGTGCATCTACTTTTATTCTGCTCGTTGATATGTTGCACAAAAGAAAAATATTTATTTAAGAAGTCAGTCAACAAAATTAGCCAAATAAAGTCGTGCAAGATTTTCCAACAAATAATTACTACTTTAAAAAAAGCGCGGGCCAATTTTGTCTGATTTTCGATAACACTACGATCGCATTCGATTCGGTATTTTCCAAAAGGTTCAATGCAAAATTCGGTTATATTTATGAATATAGAAAATTAGAATTTGAGGCCCAGAGCCAAGTGTCAAATGAACGTATCGGATACATTTCGGCAACTCTGATAAAAATTTCCCATTTGCCGTAACTAAAATGATCCTCGTTCAAAACTAATTTGAACGACTACATCCTTATGCTGTGCGACCATTTTTTTGTTTTCTATATGCTTTCAATAGATACACTTCACCGCCAAATGGTTTCAACGAGTTGGGTAGATACATACATTGGTTGAGTAAGAAATAAAGTTCACGACTGCGTCATACGAAACTTTCTGGCTTCATCAAATAAATTCTTAATTCGCATCAAAGAAAATGAAAACATTTGATCACATACAGATTCAATTTTAATCACTTTTTTAATTAAACGGCTCTAACGGTTTTGATGTAGGTAATTTTATAAGTTACCGTTATTATTCGATTTTTTTTTTCAAAAAACTGGTTATGCAGTATTTTTGGCCCCATCTTATATATATATATATATATAACTACAAAGAAGACCAAACTGATATTTGCAAAAAAAAATTTTATGGCTGGTACCGCTATATCAAACGATAAATCAAAAAATAAAAAACTAGCGAGATGTAACACCGAAAAGCCTATATACGAATTTAAAAGCAAATCCGTCCGGACAGACAGGCAGACACCCAATATCATCCTCATACTCAGTTTGAGTTCGAAATGGCAGGTGAATTGCCTTTGTTTTGGTGCATAAAGGGGATGTATGAGTTGGAAAAAGGGAAATAGGTTATAAGGAATTTTGGAAATAAGGAAAAGTTTATGATTATTTTATCTACTTGTTTTAGTGGCCGCAAAAATTCAAATAAAATCATCTGACAGTTAGGCTTTCATTAAGGAGTTGAACAAAAGGATGCCTCACGACTGATTGAATGTGCAATATTTTAGCAATAAACGCCCTCAAAAAGTGCCAACGATTTTGAAGGATATTTGCGTTTTGAAAAAAAATTCTAAAACCAAAATCTGTGAAGCACTTTGTAGACTCTCTCTAGAGAAAAATTTGAACATTTTCTCACGCGGTATAAGGTAGATATAACTGCAATCCAGTAGAATGGATAGATAGGATTAGTTTTGTTGATAAGACTCAAATTCGCTATTTATTGCAAATTCAATGTGGATTTTTCGTGCGAAATTGGCTAAGCTCAAACAACAAGGCTGAGGACACTGTCAAGCAGTAGTTTGATGACTTCCTTGCCGAAGGCTCGTACAAAAGACACCATGTTGTCCTGTTTGTATATTTTCTATGAGAGTTTTGTGATGTGACCTAACCTTTTGGAAACATAAATACGAAAAATCATGAAAACTGACCAAACTCAACCTCTTTAACTGTAAATTCGTGCATTAGTACAACGGTCTGTTTGAACGACCAAATCTATTTAAAATTTCATTTCGTCAAACCAAATACTTATTCTTATCACTAAAAAGTCACTGGTCTTTACCTCATTTGACACACCCACAAAAACCGTCATGTACATCGGTAGCGTATCCTTTTTGCAATCAATAGAAAGTGATATCTCTCTTAGGCGAATTGCTGACTGAGATATAGGTATGTATCTAATCGAAAAACTGCAAAAATACAAATAAAACAGGTGACTCAACAATCACAAAAAGTCACTTATCGATCAATGCATACCCTACCATTGTCCATACTTAGAAAAGCTTTTATATATAGATTTTAGTATGTACACCTACATACATACGCGTTGTTGAATATTACATACTCTATTTTTCTTCGTGAAAAACGACAGAAAACTTTGGCATAGAACTTCAAATTCCACCAACTAAAACTCTTTTCACAAGCTGGCATTGTATTGAGGTTATGCACTGCGCCGAAACTTTGACTTCAAAACGAAATTAAGACCTTCAGCAGGTAGCATGAAAATGTCCTTCCTCAACACTGGCATAGCCAAAAGCCAAACGACGACGAGCAAATTATATTGATTCGTTGGTTCAAAAGCAACAAAAATAAATCCTAAATCAAATTTTTAGGAAGGACATTTCTGCATCCACTACACTGCTTACCGCGCAACAGAGGTCATTAACTCAACACAAGGAGCCGATTCTTTTCATTTTCTTCTTTTCAAAATTAGTCATGCAATCTTCTTTCGATGGAAACATTCTAATTATCTGTCAGAGCCATTAGTACACTAGACTATTTACGAACAAGGACATTCAAATTCGATGTGTAGGTCTTACCTTCACCTGAATGTGTATTGCAAATCGAAAAGTGGGCTGATGATCCCCATTGACGTCATCGAGGACCTTGAGTTTAGAAATTGATTTAATGATTATTAAAAATTGCCCATATGCGAGCGATAATATCAGAGCAATCTCTTTAGGTTTTATGGTATCCAAACAATGGTGGCACACGTTAACAGGAACTTTCTATACATAAGTGTGGGCCGAAAACTATCTGCACGAATTGTCTAAAAGCAAAAAGAAATCCATTTAAGCGTAGGGGATGACGTATTATAAATAAAAAACGTGCCGCAATTAAAAGAATGACATTGACATACATAATGACACGCGAAAACTAAAGTTTGCGAGTACAAATATGTGTAGGTGCCCAGGTGGAGTTGCTACTGTGTTTTTTTTTTCTTTGTTTACTTCGTTTTAAGTATACACTTAAGTAAATACCATTTTATTTAACCTCGCAGCGAATGGTGCTCAATCACGCAGCGATTTAAACATATACATACTTTCATAATTATCTGTTAGGGCCGAGCGTAAGGGTGACTTGCAATTTTACAAGCAGCAGGACTTTATGCCATAGCAGGTGTTGTTCTTGTTTTATGCTTTCCTGACGTTTGATGTGTCAAGAAAGTCTGCGACTCTTGCACCCATGGAAGAACAAGTACGCACGACAACGTCTATAAAATTTGGATTGCAAGGGATTTGTATTTTACGAACGCAATGACTCCGTTGCATGACTCTGTTTTACGTAAAATTTCTCATTTTTTGACAGTTTCTTTATGTACATATTCGTACTACAATTATAGCCACTTAAGAAAAGGGACTCAGCTTGTTTGCACTAATTAAAGTAAGGCTCTAAGGGTAAACTGATGTGCATTGCACTTTTGGAATGACGGAATGCAACTCACTGGAATTTTTATACACATTGCATGAGATAGATATTCATTTCTTCACTGCCTTAAAAAGTCCTTCTTGTATAAGTTAAATAAATAAAAGCAAGATAGAGAGAGAGATATTCGGATGTCATTTAAGATTGCATTCTCGATTGGAAGGGACGTTAAAGAATACATGGGGCCTTAATAAGTATGTTGCAGTGAATGGTCAACCTCAACCTTTATCTTTAAAAGGAGAATCTGCACTAGAATTTCTGTTAAAAGAATAGGAAGACGAAGGATAGCTCCCTAAGGTGGACATCAGTAGTGACGCATGAACACATTCCGGATAAACTGAAAGTGAAGCCACCATAAAGTTGAATTTGTTCTTCATGCCTTGAGCATTGTTAATGAAATTCTTCAAACGAGGATTTTTTAAGCATATCACCTATTTTTGTGGATAGAGGTGGATAAGAGGAATACATCCATTAAGGATAACGAGAAGGAGGATACCCTTAAGCGAAAACATGGAGTCGACGAGTAGAATGGAAACCAACTCGAAACCTGCAGGCCCGCCAGGACGTTACTTTGCTCCTGTCTGCATAGCAATTATATGTAATCAGAAATGTAGATCTTTAACATATTGTGTGGTATTCACCTCCAAATTGAACTGGAAATGGAATATTGAAGAAATAATGAATAAATGACTTAATGTCCTTTATACATGTAGAAAAAGTTCCGAAAAAATGGGGCTTACAACCAACCATTGTGCACTGGTTGTACACCGCGATTGTAAGACCCATTCTTACCTACGGTAGTCTGGTGCGAGGCGGTTGAAACCAAACCCTATCTTTAGATCCTGAACAAGGTGCTTAGAATGTGGCAAAACCGCTCTTAGATTTAGCCTGGCTATTGCGGACACTCAAGCATGCTTGAATTCATTGATCGGAAGAGACTCATGCGACTTACTGATTACGAGAAACCCTGGTTTGACTTAGAGAGAAATTTCAGAATCACTTAACCCAAAAGATAGGACTGGCACTAATCCAGTACCATCATTAAAGGTACATCCGTCTAAACGGATGGTTCAAAAATAGAAAAAGATGCAGGAGCTGCCGGCTTCTTAGAAACACTTGCTATTAACCAGTCGTTTCGACTGACTGATCACTATAGTGTCTTTCAAGCTCAGATATATGCAGTAAAGCAAGCAGCACAGACTATCCTATCGGTCCAGCTATGGAAATAACCATCTGCGTGGACAGCCAAACACCACTTAAAGCAATCGTTTCCAACCTTGTAAACGCGAAGTGCGTCACAAACTGCCTCTTGGCACTCAGGGCTCTATGTCAGCATTCAGTTTTACTCTGTTGAGTCGCTGGGCACGTTGGAAAAAGTGGACGAATTATCCAGATACGGGTCTGATATGAACCCACTACATACTGAAGGAGAAAACCTGTCGCGTTTTAACACTACTAAGACTTTTGTAGAAGACGTCACCACACACCTGGCAGAGGAACAATGGAGCAACACCAGCGGTTCCATTACCCGAAGTCTGTGGCCAGATGTTGACACCAAAAGATCAAAGTCCCTAGTCTCTCTTAACAATAGTCAATCCCGGATGCACGCCGGGGTATTAACAGGATACTGCATCATCGGGAACATGGATAAAAGGCTACGACATAGAGTCCGCGAAACATCTTCTATGTCACCGTCCAGCTCAACAGAACGCCACTCATACTCCATGGGAGCACGGTTCTTAGAAAATTTGGACGACTTGGCTAGGGTACCTCTATCCGCTTCCACGGCTTCCGGCTGAAATTTGCATCTGGTGCAAAACTGCCCTCCTTACCTAGCCTAACCCATCCTATGGTTTCGTTGGCAAAGAATTTTCACTTGCAAGGATTCTCTATAATGTAGTTTAGATGTTTTTGTTTTGCAAAAATTCGGTTTTACCAAAACCATTGCCTAAACCAGTGTGCTTCTAAGAGAAAGCTAATTCAATCCGCTTGCGGCAAACAGTATAACGCTTTATCCATATCCGCATATGCCCCAAAGAATTTTCGCTTGCAAGTATAAAGAAGATGATGGATAGCATTTTATATCATTCTATAAAATTAAAAGAAAAAAAAACATTTTTTTTTCAAAAAAAACGCAACCATAAAGTGGGCGTGGTGGGCGTTTTTTCAAAAACCATTATAGTTCCACCAAATGTACAAAAAAAAAAAAACCAAAGACCAGGCAGAAAGACAGACCAACGGGTGGCGACAGATTGCGGACTCACTTTTTTGGAATTCTTTATAGTCCTAACATCTTGCCTCATACTCAGTTTGAGTTCGAAATGTCCGCTAATGAATGAGAGAAAGATAAAAAGAATATAAATATTCCAACAATTAATTCTTAGCACATAAAGCATTAAAATAAATGCAATTTTTTAAAGATTTGACTAATTGCATTTTGCCATTCTAATTACTGATGGGAGCGGCGGCAAAAGTCGATTTATTTGGAACATGCGACAGATAATTTTGACACGCAGGAGTTAAGCGCATTTACTTTTGTTACATCCAGAAATTCCATACTCATAAAAATCACTTTCTTCATGTAAGCCTTAGGAAAGAATTTGAATTTTTGAACTCGTTCCTATATATGCAGTATACATATATGGAAATCTGAGATGAACTATTATTTTTGGCTAGTTTATAACTCAAATCGTTCTATATGTAGGAGATCTGAATAGTTTTTCGACATGCTTGTTTCTGATAATGACATTTTAAGTGCGATTCGCAATCTGAAAATCTCAAAACCTCCTGGTTTTGAAACAATACAACTAAGTTTTCTCATTCACTGTTCTGATTCCCTGATTATTCCTCTTAAAATTTTATTTAATAAGTTGTTATGGGAAGGATATTTCTTAGACGGGTGGAAAATAACGCTTAAGGGTCCAAAATTATAGACCTTGATATATCTATACTCAGCGCAATTCCTAAATTATTTGAAAATTTTTACAATTCATAATATGGCTCATCCTTTCAAAGAAAAAACACACGTATACAGAAAATGTACGAATATATGCGATTTTTTATCCGGGGGCGTGGTAGCCGCCTACTTTCTTCAACTTAGCCCGCAATGAACATATAGTTTTAATATTCTTAAAATGACAATAAGAACAAACACGGAAAAAGTAAGGTATTTGAAATTTCCATAAGGATGTCGTATAATCCACAATTTTTCTCTAAATCAAGGACTATTCCATTTTACAAATAAGTTAGTACGGTTCTATCCAAGCCCATTGTTTTTGCGTTTTTGATCGAAATGCAGTTTTTCTCTAAACTTAAACGAACACGAAACAAAATATAGGTATGAGTATAGATATGGTATTGAACTGTAGCCTTTGCTTACGTATTTTAAAAAAATTCATGAACAAAAATATTAGGCGTATGAGTTTTTATGAGCCCATATAGGACCTCCAACCATTGTGTGTGCGAAGATATATTTTTTGACACGAATGGAAAAGAGCTACAATTTAATTTTTGAGAAGGTTCTCATGACGGTTGTATCTTTTGAATGTTTGTCAAACTTTGCAAGAGGTAGCGCAGCGAATAAAAACTTTAAGGTGACCAGGTACCCCTTTCTTAGTGGATGTTTTAATTTCAAATATTAGTAAGCTACATTTTTGGCCTCACCTCAATTATCCAATTAACAAAAACAGACCAACACGTTTTATGAGAATATTTGCCCTTTATAAACTATATGTAAGATGAGAACTGTTATTTAAAATGACAAGGTTTGTAAGACCATACTTCACTTTTAGAAAGGAAAGTTGGTTAAAAATTCTACTTCTGTAAATTGCATTGCATTAATAGCAAGTCGTGTATCTTAGACACTGATCAATGGCATTAAAAGCGCCCTCTGTTTTTTAATATATTCCTCGATGAAGTAGCCAAGTTATGCAGAACATGGACAGAATCAAAATCGGAATGTGAAGATTACAACCTATCTATCTACAATTTGTACTATATACCGACGACATCTTTGCAAACAATTTAAACAGACTACAACAGGCGTTTGAGGTGTGGTTTAATGAAAAGAAAATAAATTGTGGTGAAAGTTTATAAGACTAAAGTTATGTGGGGCTCTAAAGAGGATAGGTCGCATGAGAATTGACAATAGTGATCTCTGGAAAGCTTGGAAGCCTTTGAATACCTGGGGACCATCTGCGATGGGAGAATAGACCAGGAGGTGATGCACCGAACCAGGAAGGCAACATCTGCCTAGTACCAAGTCAGTAGTACCATTGTAAGTAAGAGAGAGATGAGCACACAAACCAAAATGAAGCTGTAATGCATGAAATGCTCCAATAGCTTTATATGGGACTGAAAGATTACCTCTACTAGATAAGCACTTAAGTAAGCTCCAAGCTGCCGAAATAAAATACTTAAAAAGAGTCGTAGGGAAAACTAGAAGAGGCGGAATAAGATATGAACGAATAAAATCAGAAGGTGGTCAGAAAAAAAACATAATAGAGATAATAGAGGAAAGTTTGGAAAGTTTATTTTGAAGCATGGACGAGAAAAAGAAGAAAAGCAAAAGAAATAGCCCATGAAGGAACTGCACCAAAAGGTAGACCACGCAACACTTGGGATGACCGGATCCACGTGATAGGAAGAAAGGGGATAAGATCCTCGCGGAAATGAGGAGCGAGACCGGAGTCAGTGGAAAGAATTAATAATCGCAGGTTATCCCGACGCCTTACAGCATATCGGGCATGAAGGAGAAGAAGAAGAATATACCTTCCGCAAACGAAGTAACAATGTTTTTGTCACGATACTTACAGCCTGCGAGAATGAAGTTAAAGACAAGCTCCAAGTCCTAAGAAGTAAAGTTTTTTCTCACAACTTAGATCAGATTTGTTTCCCCGCCTGTAGAAACAAGCAAAAATTAACTTTTTTTCTACTTGGTATCTGTATATATTCCTTGTGTAGCAGATTCCGTTTGATTTATTTCCTCACATTCACTGGTGGTTAGTATAAACTATTTTCTTAAGTATTTTGTTCAGGTGCACTTATATTTAGTAATATTACGTACTAAAGAAGAGGTGTCCCTGTTATCTTGGCCACCATTTTATATGCAAATCCACTTGACTAAAGATCACTGATCTCTTATAAGGAAAATACAAATAATTAAAATGTTGTCTTTAGTTTTGAAGCGACCCAAAATCGTGGGGTTAGGTTGAAATTGCTGCCGGCGTAAGACTGACACACTTATACCAATATTAGTTCATTGGGATACCACAGGGATCTACGAAAAAGCACCTTCTCACTCGTTAAATCAGGTGACGAAAAATATTGCCAGTAACAAATTTTAAATAAGGCGCCGTTGGCAACAGCACCTTGGTAAATCGCTACGCGGGATTAAGGGATTTCAAGCCTCTTTCCGCAGGCGATTCGGTTTTGGAATGGAAATAATGCTAAATTTTTTTTATTTTGCTTTATTTCGTTGGCGTTATTTCCCGTCACAGTTATATCATTTGGAACCTCATAAGAAGCGAGGGAGACTTTAAATGTTAATATTGGTTAGATCACTTATTACTTTGTTGAAGAAGATTCCGAAATGAAGGTTTTTTTCCTGGAGACATCGGACATGCACAGAGTTTCCTCGTTAACTTCGTCCAAACATTTTTCGGACCTAAGCCGGAAACCCTACAAGCTGACCAGAAGGATGGAATTGAGAAGTTTATGATATTTGAATCAGTGATCAGGACCTCGTCGGCAAAGAATGGAATAAGAAGAGCAATCACTACCCACCTTTGATGGTTTGAAGAATTTTGACACTTCATTCCAAAGACAAATTTTATTTGGCCGGCCGGCGAATTCCATTACAAACATTTTCATTTTGAATTCGCGGTTTGGTGCATACCGACAATATATTGTGGACTGCAGTTCGAGTTTAATCGAAATTTCGATTCTTTACGAAATTAGTTAAATTTCGTGAGTTTGCTCTCATCCCTAATCCAGACATAATAAAACCATATCTACTCCTCCTCTCACAAACAACAAGCAACAGCAATACAGTATTTCACCTTCCACTATTCCTCGCACATCCTAGCGAATGTACTAAGAAAAAACAAAAAAAAATATTTCTCCGAGGATACTAAAAGAAAACAATAAAAACTTTCACATGTCAAATAAAAATATTTCGATAAAACGCTACCAATAAATATTATCCAAACAAACAATACACGAAAACTACTCGCAAACTCTGACGAAGAACAATTGCGTGCGTATACACATGTTTCGAGCAAATCAAAGTTAAAAAGGACATCATTCAATCCCATGGCGTCTTGTTGTCTGTTACTATTATTAGATCGATGTTATCGATCCCACTTTTACACAGTCAGCCAGTGCGAAACGCATTCGTATATATGTATGTATGTAGATACCCTTGTCCCTCGAGTCCTCTTCATATGGCAAATGTTAAATTATTCAAAAGATAAAAATCCATGAAATAGACAGGTCTAAAATGCACTACAAGGACACCGCAAAGAACCTACAGAGTATTATATAACCAATAGAGTTTACCATCCCACCAATTAATATGTGCAAACATGAACGCGTGTATGAATGAGAGCTTCGAATTGGGGCCAAAAAAAAAAAAAATATGTGCTAGTGTAGAAGAAAAAGATAAAGATATTATGTTCAATACTTTTCCATAGAGTCCTTTGTCTTCGATGTGGATGATGTTTTATGCCGCCTAGGACGCTGCATTAATGGATCGTCCAACTGCTTCCCAGCCTGTGCTCGCACATTACTGGGTGGTCCAGAGGATTTCTTCACCGCCTTTTTCTCCTTTTTCTCCTTGATATCTTGTTCCTTGATGGTGGTTTGTTTACTCTGAAGCGCGCTCTTTCTCCGCTCGAATTTGGTGCCAAAAAGTCTGCGCCTCTTTTTGCCGCCACCCCCACGAGTATTATCGGCGGCAGAACCAGTACCACCATCATCACCACCACCACCACCAAGCGCCCAACCATCAAGTTGGCTAAAATTGCTGTCAAGGTCTGTTGCAATGCTCCCAGTCACTCTATCGCATGGGAATAGATATGTATTCAGTGTATTCAAGGTGGTCGAAGTCAATTGACGGCTAAGGTGATTATTGTTTAACTGATTTTCGTCTATGATAATCGGTATATTGGTGGTAGTGGTAATGTTAGTGTTGAGGTCATACGAATTCGGATTCACATAGATATGGTTGTTGTTCAGCAGATTTGTTTCATTTTGTTGTTGCTGTTGTTGATGTTGATGTTGTTGTTGTTGCTGCTGCTGCTGCTGCTGCAGTTGTGGTTGTGGTTGTGCATGAGCTGGGATATGTTGAGGAGCAGCATCTGTATTATTATTTTGTTGGTCATCGCTGCCACTGGCTGCGGATGCTGCTACTGCTGCTACTGCTGGTTGATGTTGGCGCGCCTGCCTCTGACTGGTTGCTGCTTTCGATGTGCAACTGCTGCAACATTCACAAGTTCCACAGCCGGGGGCACCCATATTTCTTTATCAAAAATGTTAATTTTTCGTTATGACAAAACTACACTAAGGTCCTTAGAGCAAATAAAATATTCCAAAAATATTTGGAAAGCCACTAATATTATCACAGTTGGGACTTCATATTTTGAACACTATAAAGCGATTTGTTAAGTACTAAGCATCTAGCTACATAAATATATAGACGAGAAACACTACAAAAGTGCATAAGATTCGAACGCGCGCAAGCAACAGTTGCAATTTGAAATCGAAAAAAAAAACACGACACATTCAAAAAGTTTAAAAAATTTTTCAAAAAGTTCTTCTTTGTCAAAAACTACTCTCCACGCACGACAGTTTTGTCACACTTATTTGGGCTGGTGAGGGGAGGGGACTTATTTTCTTTTACTATTTTTTTTTTTTTTTTTTGAAAAAACTATCATTTACTTAGGTCCACTTTCACTTTCTTTGCACACATTTTATGGAGTTCATTTTCAATTCATTTGAAGAGAACACACACCACATCATCTAGTTGACAGACAGACCTACCTACCATCGTTACTTAATTGTCATTTGCTTTACAAAACCAACAACAACAACAAAAAAATACTATTTCTATATTCGTCCTATTGTATTTTTCGTTTTAAATTTATACATTTAACGGTATTTTGTTACTTGTAACGACGTTTCGTAACCATCAACTAACTAACTGAAATATCGTTAGTCAAGTGGAGCAACCGAATTCGAAATATACCCATATCCTTTTTTTGTTGAGTTTTTTTTCTCTTTTTTTTTTTTTGCTTTCGTCCTTTGGCTGGTTGTGTTTTGTTCTTGTGCTATTCGTCGTCGTGGTTGCTGCCTGCTGCTAGAGCTCGGTCGATGTATGTTGCTCGTAGTCGGCACAGGATGGTAGAGTGGTAGAGTAGAATAGAGTAGAATCGTATCCTGTGTACGGCGGCGTTGTTCTTTCTCTATACCGTTGTATGAGTGTTATGGTATGGTTTCGTTTTCATGGTAGATGGCAGCGATGACGATGATGATGACGACGACGACGACGACGACGACGACGACGACGACGACAACAAGGACGATGTTGATGGGATTGTGTACGGTTGTATGGGAAATTTCACGACGGTTGCTCGCTGTGTTCGTGCTCTGTTAGTTTTAGCAATGATTATGATCCTGTGTTGTTTCCGATTGTGGTGGCCGGAACGTATATGTGCCGCACTGGCAAAAAGGACATGCGAATAAAAATTCGCAGTTGTGTCTCTTCATTTTTTTTGTTTTTAATAATTCGAGAAAGTAAAGTATTGTATAATTTGCTCAGGAGAAAACGAACCAAAACCAAACAGCAAGGAAGTCGTTGGGGAACTATTTTTGCTGTTTGCCCCAGAGTCCTGTGATTCTGTTATATAGCGCGAAAGTTTCAACAAACGAGAAGTCCATGGGAAAAACGTAGATACTATATTCTTTTAGTTCGAAACGAGGACATCAGTAAAGTTGCTTCCGTTCTCATCTCACTATGTGTGACTGTGTCGCAGCACAGACTCGAACTCAAAGTCGAACGAAGGCAGAACTTATATCTACGTGGGAACCTAGAAAAATAACTGCATTTGTTCAGTTCCACCGAAGGAAGACACGTGACGAATAAGCAAATAAGACGAACTATGTTATGTGATTTCGCGTGCTACTGCCACATACTCGTATTTTGATGAACATCCTGGATTATGATGATGATCCGGTTGCATCTGGGATGCTGTACTTAGGGCTGCAAAATTCAATTTCATTTCTATCAGTTTGATGATGAATAGTCATTGCACGTAAAGCCCTTAGACATATTTGAACAAATATTCATTGTGTATTTCCATGGTAACAGTTGGTCTGATGTTGGTAGAAAGCTCTCTTGCTTTTCGTAAGGATATGCTAATATTTTGGCGCCGACTGACTAATTTCCCTGCCTGTACTTAGCTGACCTTCAATAAAGGATTGCGGTAGCATTGGTGGCGGCGGATTTAATTTAATTTTTTTTTCTTTTCGTTGGTTCTTCTTTGTTCCTTGCGGAGGAACTTGGGAATTCACAAGTGAGGAACGGTGGATTCCTTAAACTTGTTTTTGGGTGTTGAAAGTGATTTATTAGCCTATTGTTGCTAAAAAAAAAAACAGAACTAAAAATTGAAGGGAAAATGTACTTCGTTTTTGGTTGTTTACGAGTGTTTGTAGTTTAACAAGGTTTTCGTGGCAGTGAAAGAAGGGATGAAACAAGGTATGATGTCATAATTGGAAGTAATAAACATTTCCGCATGTGAAAAGTTTGTAGTTTTAAAATAAATTGTTCGTGTAGATAGTCTTATAATTTCTGCCTGCAAATGTGTATGCATTCAACCGCCCTTACACGAAATTTATTCTCTAAGGTCATGGTCTATTGTACTTTGGGTGAAATTTAGAAAATGAACATGAAGCAGAGTACAAACATGCACGTGTGTCTGCATACGTAATCTATGGACACATTGCGGGTGTGCCGAAATCAATAATAGGAACGTTAACATATTATATTGACGTTGTCGAGTAAGGCTTGTTGATCATTATCGAGTACAATGTAGGTACATTTTTACTTCACTTAACGGTCTGAATTTAAAATACACGTCAACCCGTAGGCAGTTTATTTATTTATTTGTTGACACTTTAATGTATAAATAAATTGCATTTTCTTATTGAACTTATGAACATGTTGAGAGAATACCCTGGCAAATACGGATTTAATAGCTGGTCTAGCTAACGTTGTCCTGTAGTTGTGCGATTAGTAATAATTATTAAGTGGGGCAGTTAAAAAAGTTAACGAGTATATGTACTAGATGTGACTTTAATTTATGATTTAATGTTGAAGTAAGATTACATCTCTATATATAAAAATGAGTTTAAGTTTTGTGTGTCATTCTTCTAATCTTTTTATTAAACGGAAGGGAACCATTTGTAGATGATTTAAAAAAAAAAAAGAAGTGCGTTCGAACATGTTTTGAGATGTCACATTTTGCAAGAAGTTACTTGCAAACTGTACAAATGTGAAAAAGTTCCAATTTCCAAATCCAGAAAGTTGTCCTCATACTATTTCAACGATAAAAATTTCAATTTGCTTAGTGTTTGCCATCACGATCAAAAGTAATTATTTAACGCGAAGCAACTTAAAAATATTTACGGGCAAAGCAACATTTGCCGGGTAAGCTAGTCATAACTAAAAAATCATTATATCGACAAAACTAGATACATCGTCCATCTATCGGAAAATGTCCATAGTTTTCATTTACGTGCACTTCTTGTATAATTATATACATATACACTACTCTAAACAAAAGTAAACCACAATTTTGATATTATTAACTTTCTCTTATATATAAGAATAATAAAAAGAACGTTTTTTAATACGTGCGGCAATTTTCGAACTTTCTTGATAAAGCACAGAGCTTTCGATAAAGTCAGGCATAAAGGACTAATCCACAAATTATAAAACCAACTGCCGAAGCAGTACTCAAAAATTCTTGGGTCTTACATATCTTAACGAAACAAAATACTCTACCTAAGGAGAAATTAAAGCTGGTGTACCACAAGCAAGTGTACTGGGTACTATACCTGTTATTTGCCAGTGATCTTCCAGAAAGTGAAGAAACAAATATAGGAACTTTTGCAGATGATACTGCTATACTTGCTGTTGGAGAAACTAACAAAGTAGCAACAAAAAAGCTTAAAAAGTCAGTAAATAAGATATTCAATTGGACAACAAAATTGGACATTGATTTTATTTGCAAGAATGTACGATACGACACATACTAGTGTACATAAGTAAAAATGTAGTGAAATGTAATGTAAACATGTAAAGAAAAAAAGAGAAGAATTAAATATGAGATACAGTAAAATGTATTGGGATATGCTCTTGTATAGCTATTGAGATGCACATCCAAAGTAAACATTTAAACAACTCAAGCATTCTAAAATTAAGTTCTACTGGACATCGTCAATATAGGAAACGCCAAACTCCATAGAGATCTTTCTGCTAAGGTTATTGGAAATGAGATTAAAAAATTTGAATTTTAAAAATTAAGGCTTTTCAGATCAATGCAAATTGCAATATCAATAATTACATTTCACTGGTAATGTTTATACAATTTATATTAAAAGTAGTTGAAATGTGATCAAATTTTGTAATTAAAACATTGGTAGGGGCCATTTTAAAGAAGCATTATATAATAATCGGAGGGGCCTGCAATGACCAGCGCAGATCTTTAATATTATGTTTTCCAATTTTCAAAGATAAAATAATTCACCCCGATACTGAGGTAACTGTAACACTCCAAGAGAAGAAATAGTCTTCTCTCAATTTAAACGACGAGGTTATGATCAGAATTATAGGGATCATCACCCTCCCATGTCACTGCATTCGTAATGGTCCGCCTGCGGGGTTCGCCGGTTCAAACTAAAAAAATATCTGCAAGCCTCCCGATTTAGAATTACTTCATCATTGAGGCCAATCAATTGCTGGTATTTCTGCATTTGTGTGATCCAGGAGTTTTTTGTCCTGCGATTGTAAGGGAACGTTGATTACCATTACCTTTTGGCAGGGTTCGTAGGATCCCTCCTTTGAACAAGATAATGCCAACTGATCCGGTTGTGCTGCAATTTTTTCGAGATGAGTTCATTGACATGAAGGCTTCCTCGGATTTTGGAACTTCTTATTTGATTAAACTTTGTAACTCTTGCTGTCATGCGTAGCATCTTCATCTCATCTCCTCATCCTTTTAATCGTTGTGATAACAGAAGTATCGTATTCGATAAGCTTGATTGAATAAGAAGTTCCAAAATTCGATGAAGCTTTCCCGTCAAAGAACTCATTTCGAAAAATATGGGGGAACGAACGGGTTCTTTGGTACCTAGCGTTGCCCTATCAAAAGCTTCATAACTCTACTATCAACGGTAAGCTATATAGTAGGACACATTAAGAAGACTGCGAACTTCTTAAATCGGATAGATGTGCCAATATTATAATTTAAGCCTTCATATCAAAATCCTAGCCACGTTCCCTTAACACGGATGTTATTTTTATATTTAAAAAAAATACTTATGGCCAAATTTGGTAGGTAAAGCAGACATGAGAACTACTGGATCACGCCAATACAATACTAACAGTTTTTTTTATGACCTTAGTGGCAAGTGATCCGGAACGAGGCGTGCTGACCTTATTTTAGGTCACACTGGCTAACAACGCATTCGAGATTCAATCAACTAGAAAGGCTATGATCCCTCAAATTATTTAATAACATCATGAGCAAAGGGAAGTCAAAGAAGGATGTGATCAAGCGTCAGCTTGAGAAGAAAAAGTCTTTTATTGACAAACTCCTAACAAAAAAACTTCTTTCCACTTAAACTTGAGTTTGGAGTAGACCGTCGATATATTTATCCAATATCCATAAGAACTTGCCATCATTATTATTTTTCTCATTTTTATGTTTATGAATTTGTTCTCCTTCCGTAGCCGTAGAGTGTTTTTCTAACCTCAAGGTATACCACACAAACTCACCATGGTCATGACTCAACAGCACACTCAAACTTTGACAAGGTTTTCCCTAGCCGGCACACCACAAGTCCAAATTATGTTTCTGTATGTGTGGCCAGATGGATGGTAAATGGTACCAAATGCAAAACTACTCCTTACGTGGTCGTTGTTGCTGCCGAAATCAACCTAATTCAAGAACACACATATATGCATTCATGCACTAGCTTCATTCGTATAGCATTCCAAAATACAATTACCTCCATCTGTATGCCCTCACTCGAGAATAGTCTATTCTCGGTTCACCTTTGGGAACAGCAGATATCGGCATCATTGCATTAGGTTCATTCGATCAATTTTCAAGTTGGTAACGGCGGAAGCGGAAGCGGTATTGCATTTCCAATACTTTCGTCTTGAGTTTGGTCTGATTTCACAAGAACAGAAATTTAGCTTCTTTGGCAATATTTTGGGCTGCTTTGCTGTAGAGAAAAACAAAAACCGATACCGAACGTGTGTCATCAGACACACAGAGTAGAGGTACACTTCAGTTGTCCTATGCATTCGTACACATGGCTCGGTTTCACAGGATGGCATCATCTGCATTTAGAATGGATTTATGTCGTTTTATAATGTAGAACTGTAGAACAGAAAGGATGAGTAGAATGGACTTTTTGAGGTCAAAAGTGGCGTCTGAAGTCAACTGTGCTGGGCTCTTTGTTAAAGCAAACTTTCGAAGGAAAAACAAATAGCAAATTACTCCGCTTAAGTTATTTAGCATTCATACGCTACACATACATTAAAGGATACACACATTAATAGGATGAATTTTAATATTAACGTTCTCGTGCAAATTGTGAAAATCACGCGACATGCAACCTGGTATTTGACATTGAACTATTTTTTTTTGTACTTTGTTGGCACGGCACCGGCCTGCTTGAAATATGAGAGTGGGTGGTTAATTGTTAGTTACGATATGATTGCAAATGGACAACTACATAGTAAGGCGGGGAAGTAACTTTGCCTGTGGACAAAAAGAGCTGTTTTTTTTTTTGATATGAAGAAAATCGTAACTACAGACATGCGCCCAACCCTTTTTTATGACCGAAAAAACAATATTGTTAATTGCATTGCTCGGAAAGTGGTCAGAAAAGCTTTTTTTTTTATTAAATTCAAGGCCAACGCGAGTTAATGCTCTTATATTTTTAACTGAAACTACATTGTGGCTTGTACTGGCTAACTTCCAATTTAGATGGATGTACGTGATGAAGGGTTGAAAATGAGGTTCTGGGTAATGAAAAAGAAAAAAGGAAACACATTTTAACGACTTTCATAAGGAATATTTCGCGGATTTTTGACTGGCTGATTGGATTTGGTGCAAGCTTTACGTAATTAATTAGTAAAAGGTTTTTTTGGAGCAAATTTTGCACAACTCTTACTAGTAACGCTTATTTTGCTTATTGATAAAGGTAAAACGCCAAACATTACCTTCAATGAGTTATCTTGAAACTTGCGACCAGCGACTCGGGACTTGGCGGAGATCATACACCATCTTATATCTAAGATTTAGTCGGATGAATGTATGCCTGATGATGATGATGGGAACACAGGAAAATAGACACTCTAAACAGCGCCAACTATAGAGGTATCAGTCTCATAAACATCGCATATGTGATTTTGTCTGACGTATTGCACGACCGCCGGAAGCCATTTCTCAACGATCTGATTGGACCCTATCAGGGCGGTAAGTCCAAGGGTCCAGATCGATAGCCACCACCTTTTTATCGATTTTAAAGCCATGTCTAGTTTTTGCATACCTGCCAAACTCGTCCGTCTGTGCAGGATGATGATGGAGAAGCTCGCTGCTGCATCAAGGTCGGTAAATAGCTAACCGAAACTTTTGATTTCAAAAAATGATTTAGGGAAGGCGACGTGCTATTTTGTGACTGTTGTTTGGTTTGCGCGACTTAGCTGTCAGATCTGAAACTGACTTCTCCTCAGAAATCAAACGAAGAAAAACGCTTGCTGAGAAGGGAACTATGTAGTAAATAAGGAAACTCTATAACGAACCCTCAAAATCCCAGCCCTGCTCTATGGTTTCGAAGCATGGACCCTAGGTCGTTTCGAGGGAAAAACTCTTCCTAAGATATTTGGTCCCTTATGCATGATGAACTCTAAGAGCTGTACAGCGACATCAAAAACCGTCGTTTTTCTTACTTTTCCGGTAAAATTCTGCATTTTAGAACAAAAAAAAAATATGAATGCCCAATTCGTGTTAAGCAAGCGATTTTACATTAGGGTGAGTTGGTCTCCATAATGGCGAACGACCTCATGCATTTAAGGGTTAAGCTTAGAATGTTAAGGTGCTTTGCAAAATAGTGGCCTGACCTACTATCGAATCAGTTTGGGTTCTAGGAGGCCAAGTAATCAATGGAAGCCTTTACCAGGGCTGCCGGCAAAAAAAACCATTAAAATAGCATAGAACCTTGACAGGTTTGAAACCATCTCTCCCCTGGCCCAGATCCTGTACGAAACCATTCTTGAACTTGGAGAATGTCGAATGTGAAATTCTTACGTGGCTGGTATCATTGCTCCCAATGAAATATCCCTTAGACAGGGGTCTCGCACAGTGCCATCGTTACTCCAGTACGAATTTTACTAAAAGCAATTTAAATTTTAACGACAGTTGCTGCCCTGTATATAAGATAGCATTGGTCTAATCAGTGTCGTGTGGATCCATGACTCTTTTGAGTCAGCCAAGGAAGACCTTGGATGTCTTCGTCTTGATATGATTCCTTCAAGGGAGCTTGCCATCGAGAATTACCCCAATATATTCAGCTTGATGCCTTTTAGTACTGCTTTAGACACAGCGTCAATTTTATGCTTCTGGTGAATTGAAGAAGATTATTCAAGCGCACATTTTATACACACAAATCTCGATTATGTCCAACGCCGCCTGCGCTTTCACATGAAAATTGCTAAGCCTGATCTGGCATAGAGGCTTTGAGTGTGGTCAGCAAAGAGTCGGCCACTGCGAAGACAGCACTTCCCCTTGTGGTCAGCTCCTCTTAACCCGTCATAACCCTGTTATAACATATTTGTCGAAATCGGCTTCTGAAACTAGCGATCATTTAGGTTTAAAAAGCTGAACCCAGATCAACGCACTTAACCTCTACCTTTTCCCAAAGTTTGTTTTGAATTTTTCCAAATTTGAATTGTTTCGTAAAATACGACAATTTGATCTTGATATTCAGATTTTCCAAACAAAAAATTATTCGTTTTTTGTAGAACTCAAAAAGCCGGTAAAGGTTCTAACAAGCAAAGGAACTCGTGGGTACAGTTAGTCATGTTAGTGCGTTGAACTACTAATAGGAGGGTATTATGTTCTAATCTTCAGTGTGAAAGTTTCTCCACATATGGTAGAAAGATATCATATCGCATAGAATGGAGAAGCTAAGCTTTTAGTTCTTAATGTGACGTCTTATATTAATTTAATATATTTACACCTTATGCAGCGTAATTTCCAGAAAAATAAAAAGAGTTAAATTTCTACGAAATCGTTACAGGTTTACTGTAAGGTGGAGGTACTCCTTAAGACACGACAACAATAATAGTAACAGCTCAATTGTTTCCTGTTTATTGCTGTAGAAATGTGACTTAAAACACCTCCGGTCGGAGGTAGCCAGTTAACGTGAAATTAATCGTTAGTCAAATGATTATTTCAGTAAATTAATTGTATCCCGTGCTGTGTCGCATGTGGTACCGTCCTTCTAAAACTACATCTATGCAAAAAAATGCCTTCCAATTGAGGCACAAAAAAGGAGGTATTCATGTTTCTCTATCATTAACCGTTAACTGTAAAGTTTTGATCATAATCATTTTTGAAGACATGTGGAAAATGCTTTCATCCATAAAGCGCACCAAGCGATTACTTTTTCTGGATGCAATGATTTTTCCAAAATGGATTCTGGATTATCATCGCTCGAAGTGCCTCAATTCTGTTTATAGCCATAGCACCTTTAACCACTGAACAGCATTTTCAATGCGATGTCGGATGAGTGTTTTTCAAACGTTGCTTCAGCGTAAGTCAAAACAACCAACAACTAGCCAATCGGCTGACAAAGAAAACAGTGATGAAGAAAAATGTGCTCTCCATATGCATCCATTATTCAAAAGCGTATTTTATCTAGATTTACTGCTACTGAAGTGGTTTAATTGATAAATAGGCACAGTCCTGAAGAAGGTACCACATCGTGGGGCTTGAGTCAAATTGTTTAGATGTAATACGAAAATCAGCGTTCTGTGGGAAATGTTTTTCGTGCGTTTCGAGGAACTTACGGTGCGCATAATCGACATACTGAAACCCGTATTGCCAATATCATTCCTAAATTTGAGTCCCAGTTTGCATTAGTAGATGATACTCGATCGATTGAAACACATCCAGCACGTAGTGGTGAGAGTATAGGACTGGTGGAATCATTGGTCCATATCAAAAATTGGCAATCAGAATGTTACCGTCAATGGTAACCATTATCGCGCCATGTTAACGTACTATGTGCTTTCTGAAATTCAAGCTATGGTATCGCCGGCTGTTCGAAAGTGTTTAACTCGCATTCCAGTCTGGTTATTATTTTTTTTTTTAGACAGCCTGATGCTGTGACCTTGAAGGTCTATTAATATCAAATAAGTTGTGTGAACCTTAGAGACGCACCTTAGGAGTGTTTCTTAGCTCTTAAAATGAATGAAAATGAATGAGAGGAAAACTAATTACTGAGATTAATATCAAGAAGCGATCAACTGGTTTAAATAAAAAAGAAACGCCTATATAGGTTGTATATAGTAAATTGAATGTAATTGGCAATATCGCAGGGTTAACGGGTGCGAAAGAATGAAGTTTATATCGTGATTGATAGAATTGTGTAAATTTTACTACATGCATCTAATAGCCCATGCTTTGGAATAGAGATAGACAACGGCTAGTTTATTTTTTATACCTGGAGATCATTAGATAAGATAGTTTGGGTGTGGAAGTGGATGTCCGTAAGAAGCCAACACTCATGAAATAAATAAAAAGTTACTTAATCCCAACTTCAGTTGATACCTTTTAAGATTCTTATGGTAAGAAGCTCCCAGATACGGCTTTGTGATTAAATGACTTCGAGCAATACAAGCAGCTTTTATACAAATTTGATTGAATTATTGGCTAATACTACATATTGCAAAGCAAATGTGTTCTAAATCTTTATGACTCAAAGGACGAAATGCATGTTCTATAGAACTCTTCTGACAGACAGCTCCGATGTATAGTGTAGAGTGCTTCACATTGACACTGAACTCCATCGGGAGGAAATTGTTCCAAAAAATACATCGTCCCAAATCAGTGTTAACATCTTAACAAGACCTTATTTTTTAAACGGTATAATTCATTATAAGTCAAGAAATCGCGTTTTCTGTTGACCTCTAATAGAAGTGAATCTTCAGAAAAACTTTGTAAGCTCAGAAGAAGACGATGTTGTTTTATATGCGAGAAAAACGAATGAAGGACAATATACAATCACGAACCCTATGAGCTCCATCAAGTTTTGGATATAGTCCATAAATTAATAACACGTCAACGTAACGCCTGCATCAAGCAAATGGTCAAATGAAAAGGATTTTCTAATACTAAACCTTAACAAAGACAGAAAAGATCAAATCTCCATTGTAACTACTCATCCAACATTTCCGAAAAGGATATCTCATATCTCGATACATCACGAACTGTAAGTCTAAATAATTTACAACTTTCCACTCTGATAGTAAGGAAAAAAATCCCTAGATGGCTTTTATATATGTTGGAGTGTGGCTTTGTAAGGACCAATCATCAACGAGTGTGGAATGTGTTATTCTTCCTTTTCGTGCGCAACTTCTTTAATTGTCAATATCATTGCATCTCTTTTGGTATTGCGTTATCCAAATGAAGGAAGGAGAGTGTGGCATGTGTTTTCATTCCTTTTAGTACATATGTATTATAAAGGGAAAATATCAAGAACTCTTTCACCAAAACAGATCTGCGAGTGCTTCGAAACTTAATGGCAATCCAGAATTGACATCGAAGTGAGAAGCCAGCCGGGAGGTCCGCCGCAGAATTGTCGATAATCAGTAATGCAACTAAGTCTTATCATATAGGCTTTCCGCTTTTAGCCGAGTAAAAATTCGGTTTTGAAATTTTACAAGTGACACAAAAAAGATTAGATTATTTTTAAAATCAATTTTTACTATCATATCTTGGGTGTTAAAAATTTTAAAAGTTTAATGCTTAAAAAAATTCGTATTTTGACACTTTTTAAGACCGTTATGCACTTTAAGCAACGCATTTTTGTGTTGGTAGTAGACCTTTAAAATTGCATACATAAAATAGGCGAGAGTTTTTTGCCCTAAAATATGGACAGCGTTCGCAAAGGTTTCTATAACAACTGATTTTCATCTCGTTTAAAATAAATTTGAAGAATTCGCTAAGAGAAGAGAGTTTTAAGTTTTAAGCACGTATTCGCTTTTACATTTACATGTTTAATGATTTGGAATTTTCAGCCTCTTATAGGATATTAACAGCAAATCAAAAAATTCTTAAATCTCCATGAAAGTGAAGAGTGAAATAAGAAGATTTCAGATCACAATTTGCAGATTTTGATATCGTATTTTCTTGAAAGATTTTGGTGAAACGTCCCCGAAATAAGCATGTACACATAAAACTACTGGCAGAGTGTAAACTATGTTAGCTGCAAGTCTCCTACAAGTACCCTAAACATTTTCCATTCGAACATTTAGAGAGGTTTAATTTAATGTGGACGGCCTTACAGTGGACTTGATTGATCGCACCGATTGTTGATTCCCATTTATTTTTCGAGTACTAACTGTAACGTTAAACAAAATATTTTCGATTGTCGGTACAGCTCACCGAGCAGAAAAATCTCGGATTTTAATTAGGTGCGAATAGGTGGTAAGGGTCGGATTTGAACCCCAAGGCACATAAGAACACACCCACCGCACTCACAAGACTTTTAAGAATGCAAGCAAGAGTGCTGCATTATTATTACATCAAGACTGCTTTTTACTCTATCTTAAGGATATGTTAATACTTTTTGGAAGATCCATAGTCTTAACCAATAAAGAGCCGGGCATTGAGAGAGGATGTGTTTAGAGGTTTCATCATCCCTTTGACAGAATCTACATACTGTCTCCGGGGACGCATGAAACCCCAAACCGCAGTGACCTGAGAGGAACCCCAAAACTTCCTAATGTTCTTCTTACTTAATAACAGGATTTCCTTGTAGGAGAAGTGCTTAACTAGTCTTCTGCGTCCTAAGAACGCAGATTTGCAGCTCATCTGCAGATTCGTGGCCCGGCACCCATCCAAGTTTGACCTTGTTGTTCTCGGCTATATTTATCCAGTTATCGCAGCTGCTCTTTACTGTCATAGAATTGACTGTATTAGATGACAGTATTTGCAGTGCTGCTTGACTGTTGCAGTCCAGTTAAGGATCATACAGAGATAAAAATTGGCCAGTATTTTGAACCAGTGGAGTTAGTTCCTACACAACTGGATTGTGAAAATGGAACTTTACTTCATTGGGTCTGGAAATATCTTTATTCTTCAATGCCACAGATCGCAATGAACCCCGCAATGAACGAAATGAACAACAACTTTCATTTGAACCAAGGATATGCACAAATATAACTTATAAAAGTTTTAAGTCCTGACAAATTTATTCGTCATAATGGGACCAAAATATTAAAAAATTACCCTCAAAAACGTATTATGTCCACAAACATCCATAGTATAGTTTTTTTTTTTAAATAAAGAATTATGTTTACTCGAAACCACTTAAGCTATACCGATATTTTTTTTATCAAAGCAAAAGTTCACTATCGGTATTTAATTGAAACCTGCCGCCTTCTACCCTTGCGTAATAATCTCATTACAAAACCATGCATGTGCCGCATTATGACTTCCTCAATGTAACACAGATGCAATTATTATCAATTATCAATTATCAAGCAAGCCATTAACACTTTTAGCCAAATAATATAATAATCATCGCCCATAGTGGATAGGCGTATGATGTGTGCAATTAGGTAATAAATTCAAAGTTAAGTTATTATGAGACGAACCGTTCCCTTTTTTTCTTCTTACGCATTTCCGCGGGGGATTTCATCTCGCCGCCCCCGCTTACCCTCGCATACATCTTGAATAGAAGATTAGTTTGGATCAGTTTGGGTCCTAATACTGTGCTAGCCGATTATGTATCGGTAAGCTCCATCTAATCCTTTCGTAATGTTATTTTTTTGCACACTCACGTCCAAGCTATTCTCAAGTGAAACACGCGAACAAATCATTTGGAAACACTTTTAGCACTTTTTATTTTAATTATTTTTTTTATGTTTTTTTTTGGTTTTTTGTTAGAAAAAAATTTAATAATTGTTTAGACAAAAATTAAAAAAAAAAAAGAAAACTGTAACCGATTCTAACGGAATAAAAAAACACAAATAAAACCTACTGCAGGGCTTTCAGTTACAACAAATATCTGAAAGTCTTGTCAATCTAAGCGTTGGTGAACTTTTTTAATTTAATTTTACCCTTTAATTTGCTTGAAAGTAGGGTAGTTATGATGTTAGATGTTAGTTGGGGGGATGAGAGAGTAGGCGCTTGGAAAGGAAAACAATGAAAACCGCAAAAGTTGCAACAAACGTCAACTTCTGCTTTACATATATTCATTGTTTCAGTCATTGCATAACATTGGACTTGTTAAAAGCTGCAAAAGCATTTGCGATTTTTCCCATCATTGTTTGTGTTTGTTTTTCTTCCTCAATTACACTGCCACTGAGGAGGCTTAATTGATTTGCGTTCGCTTTTTACCGATTTTCTCATTTATTAGTTTTTCGATTTTTGTATCGAGGCGATGGGTATTAATATTTCTAGCGTTAATGGCTTCACGTGGCGATCCTAATGTCGAAATATTAATCTGAGAATATTAGCTATCGAACGGATCGTGATTAAATGTAGGGCAATTAGTTTAATCTGTTTATTTGGCGGCAGAGAGAACATTAGTTAAAGTGGCGGTTAATATTTTAATATATTTTTTTTATCTCTGCAAATTCGTAATTAACAGTGATGCTCTGCTTGACTGATTCTTTTATTAGGTTCTACGTGATGAAGGTTTAGAGATGAGAACAGTGAGTAGTTTGGCAACAACCGCTGATATGAGTATTTACTTTAATTACTCAGATAGATACGAAGATTTGATAGGTGTGGTAGGTGACCGATACAACATAAATAAAGAAAAAAAGGAATACCGTGCAATTACCTGTTGCAATGGAATAACGATGAGGCTTCGAATACGAGCGTCTTAGTTAGAATTGTCATGTTCAAAGGAGAGACACAAATAAGTTCTATAAATACGAAGTTTTTTATGTGGCAGGCAAAAAACTCTTGGATCACAAAATCGGCTTTACACGTAGATTTAAAAACTTACCTCAGAGATGAAGCGATACGAAATAGGGAGACCTGCACACATGGTTTGATGTAAAACAGGCGAACCCCCACCGGCAGTCCAGTAAGGATGCGGTAAAGTGGGAGTGTGATCTTAATCGGGATCGTAACCTCGTTGATTTTAAAAGGATAAATAGCAAGTATAGCCCTATCAGAAAGAACTGTAGATTGCAGAAATTATGCCGAATGTAATCTCGGCTTTTAATTTGCGTAAAATGCTACAATCAAGTCAGGATGTTTTTTAATGAACGATTCGCTATCGATTTTGACGCATTTGGTGACTGCTTTGCTGGCATCCCGGCTCCTACTCGTCGTTGAATGCAGTATGCCTCTGAAACGACGTGAAGCCGAGTAAGTCCTGGAACATCTCTGTCGCGACTGAAGTTATCAAGAGGATCCATCGAATTCAATCGGTGAACGTGTTACGCAATTGACCATTCCAAACACATAAATGCGGCTTATTTTGGGGCAGAGGTTTCCAAACAAAGTTGTGCAGACAGCCCATTAGCGAGTGGGTGTTGACCAGGATTCGCATCTTACCTTAGCTTACGCCCTCCTCAATCGTCAATGGACGATTTTCCGTCAAAAATCATGAGTGAAGACTCCAATTGTCATCTATTTGGATACTAAAATTTCGCAAATATTGCAAGACGCATGATTGGCTGCATTCACTACCGCCCAATAACTTCTCTAGCGTAATAAGCACGTCATGTTTGGGATCCTGTCAAAACTGATCCTGACCGCATGACCCTAGAAAACACGCGGTGCAATGTGCAGTTTGGCAGCAGCTCATCTGAACTCTTCCAAATATGCACCCGATTTCGGCAATGAGATTCGCCTTTGTGTGATTTCTTCAATACTTTTCTCGAGCAGACAGTGCGCAGGGCAGGTGTCAACACGGAAGACACTATTTTCAACATATCAGATATATAGACACTCCCAGTGTGCCTTGAAGTGAATGAGGACAGGACTAAATACATGCTATCAACCAAAAAACAAACAAACATCTGTCCATCGACTAGGACAAAATGTCACTATTGATGGAAGCAACTTCGAGCTGGTTGAGGTGTTCATTTACTTTAAACATCAACTCCATGAATGGCATCTTGGTGGAGATCCGACGAAGAATTACAATAGAAAACCGCTGCTACTTTGGTTTGGCGAAACAATAGGGTTCAAAACTCCTACTTCGATGAACAAAGTGTATACTCTATAGAACCCTTTTTCTGCCAGTTTTGCTATACAGCGCCGAGTGCTGAGCAATAAGCAGGAAAGGACAGCTAATGCTGGGCACCTTCGAAAGAAAACTTCTGCGACGAATATCTGGTCCTGAGTACGAGGAGGGCGAATGGAGGAGAAGATATAACTACATAGATCGACTATACTAACTCGGCCACATCGAGCGAATGGACATCTATGTTCCGGCCAACCGCATTTTCCCAGCCCCCAGGTTCAAGACGACAAGGAAGACCGAACCTCCGTTTTGAAGACCAATCCATCGCGGATGTCAGAGCGCTGCCGTGTCTCAGGCAGGGACCCTTCAGGGGGCGGGAGCCAGATATGTTAGTAAGTATATTGTCAACTTAACTCAAGTTATAGTCCTTCAAATTGAAAATTAGGTATCACTACTACAGCTAAAAATAACACTACGACTGCGTCATACGAAACTTTCTCGGTACATGAGACGCGTTTTAGAATCGCAAAATGAATGGATACAAATTTATTTAAATCACTTTTTAGGTTTTGAAAAATTGGATTTTCTCAAAAGCGGCACCTACAATTTTGATGTAAATTTGCACATTTAACATGATTATTCAAAATATATTTTGAGAAAACGAATATAATTTAAATTTAAGAAAATCGTTATATGAAAAAAAAATTTAAGAAAAAATCGAAGTGCGCTAATTTATTCAACATAATATAGTAAATATAAAAAAAAAAGTAAAATTTTTTGGAGTTCGCTGCGTTAGTTTTTGATATATCGGCGGTTTTATAAAATACCGTTAATCGATTTTTTTTCCAAAATCTGAGAATGCAGTATTGTTGGCCCCATCCCATGTATCCTTAGTACAAAAAAAGACCAAAATAATAATTTTCTAGAAAAATAGTGATAGGTGTTTTTTACCAAAAAAATTTTATGGCAGGTACCGTTTTTTCAAACGATAAAGTAAAAACTAAAAAGATGCTCCAAAAACCTTATACACAAACTTTGAAGCAAATCCGTCGAGACGTTTCGCCATACGTTTCCCGGACAGACATAGAGACAGAAGCCATTGGCGGACCCACTTTTTTGGACTTCTCTATAATCGTAATATCATCCCTCATACTCAGTTTGAGTTCGAAATTTCCGCATGATCGCAATAACTTCTCTTTAGTATACTAAAGTATACGAGAAAGTTGGAGACCTTATTTAATTCTTATAAAATAAATTTACGGTAGGTAGGTAAGTACCTCATAAAAATTGTAATGAACAAAATTAATAATGCTTTAATTTCGGACAAAACTATTAATTCCTCAATTGCATATAGAAGAAAATGCGCATATTGGACAAGCTTTAATTTTGAAGCCGTATCTTGTTCGTCTGATATCGATTTTTTGCGATATGTCCCAATTTTTACCGGCCTAGACTTTTTTTTAATGGGATTATTTAAAGTGACGCGTATGTGCGAATAAGCCTCTGGCAGCCCTCAAGGAGAGCATTTGTCACGACGTGACCGAAGTTCTAAAAGAAAATGGCATAGAAAGAGCCCAAATGCCAATTCTAAATATATAATTAGGGCCAACCTTGACATACACTTGTCCTCAATGAAACAGGATTGATCAATTCGAGCATTCACAGTCAATATCCGTCCCGTTATCAACATTATATCGCTTGATATAATTTGTTCATCGATTTAATCGCATCAGATAAATGGAGAACCCTGCAGTTGCACTTTTACTTTAATTGGATGCATGCAGCAACAAATGGACATGTATGTGATTTATTTTCATTTTAATTTAATTGATTTACATACATATCTACGTATATGGGTAATAGACTAAGTCAGATACGCAAACTTGTTGTGTGCTTTTACAAAAAAAAAAAAAAATAAATTTTAGTTAGCCAATTACCTGTCAAAAGGACGACAAAGTAATTTGTTTATTGATACTTACGCAACAGCAACTTGCAATTTGTGCTGCAATTGCGTGCAAAGCACGAGGCTTACGAAGTAGGTATATAAAGGGCACATCATGAGAGGGGAATAATAAATGATGTTTCGAAATGTAAAAAATATTGTCTTAAAATTTTATTTAAAAGCAACAATAAACTTGAACGAAGCAAACAATCCCCAAAATGCAAGGATCAAAACACAATCACACCGCTACGATAAATAAAGTGAACGAAGGGAAATGAAAACATGTGCACAACCAAACAGACTCCACACAAACAACCGGGAATAAGGGAATCTGTTCGTTGTTATTTTATTTAACCAAACCACGTCCAGTGTTAATTTACCGTTTCGATATCAATCGAATTCAATCGCTCAAATTGAACAATGGACACTATTCCATTGTATTAATGTTGTCATACCTATACAGTAAAATTGTAAAATAAAATATAAATTTGATTTGATTTGACCATGACTACGATTAACGTGATCCATTAAGGGAGTCGAATTACTCTACTAAACTTAATCTAATTAATTGTGATACCATCAACAGCGAGTACAGGAATTAACATTCTTTATCACTACTGTGAAATCCTATAGAGATTATTACGAAATTAAAACTTTAAGATAATCAATTCACTTTATGCCTGAAAATAATGGTCATTCACAAAGTGTTTCCACCAATGCAATCAAAAAGATCGCTAGCCATCTACTTCTAAGCTTACACCACTATATATCTACAAACAGCAAGGGGCAGCTTCTAAAGGGTAAGAGGTTGGATTTTCGAATAGAGATAAAACAAATGTCAGAGATTGACATTTTGTGGCTAAATCTGGCAACACTAATGTCATTTATGTTAAGTTTGGTTTGCCATTTCATCATGAACAGGTTGACAAATGAACAACGCTTGCAAATAGTGCAAATTTATTTCGAAAATAGTGGTTCAGTTCGCGAAGTTTACCGCAAGCTCCGTTCATGGTCCATCAGAGCAATTAATTCGGTTAACCATGGATCGTTTTCGCAGTACGTTTACTCTATGTGATAATACGCATCCGCAGAGACGTCGAACAGTGCGCACGGAAGTAACAATTGCCGCTGTAAAGCAAAGTGTTGAAGAGGACCCGAATGAATCGATTCGCCACCGTGCACAGCAACCGGAGCTTTGTCCATCAACTTAATGGAAGATTTTGCGTAAAGATCTCTTCGTACGACCTTCTAAGATCCAGCTTGTGCAAGAATTAAAGCCGCGAGACCATGCAATGCTTCGTGATTTTGGTGTACGGGCCGAAAATGAGATTGATATCGATGCTGATTTTCATCGCAAAATTTTGTTCAGTGATAAGGCTCATTTTGGGTTGAATGGCTTCGTCAACAAGCAAAATTGCCGCATTTGCAGTGAAGAGAATCCACATGAGGCCCTTGAAACGCCATTACATCGACAAAAACTGCCTGTTTGGTGTGCTGTATGGGCTGGTGGAGTCATTGGGCCATACTTCTTCCGAAATAATGCTGGAGAGTCAGTTACCGTTAATGGGGACCGGTATAGAGCCATGATAACCGACTATTTTGTTCCCGAATTGGATGGCATAAATGCGTATGAGATGTGGTTCCAACAAAACAGCGCTACATGCCACACAGCGTACGTAACAATCGATTTATTGAAGGAAACATTCGATGAGCGCATAATTTCGTGGAATGGACCTGTCAATTCGAAGTTCTATACCTCTAAAAAAACCACCCTTTAGTAACAGATTTCAACAAAGACCCATCAACAAGCAAATCTTCACCACCGCGCTACGGAAAGCATTGACATCATCCACAGCAGCACAAAAAAGAAGACTTCCGGAATAGTACAAAAATGTAATTTTTTGGTTAAACCATGACCACTATAATCCTTAACGACTGAAACAACACCTATTTTCTGAAAACATGTAAAGTAAAAGATTGTTCCAGTGCCCAAAGGAATACCTTACAACTAAGAGAAATAAAGTGACGGGCTATATTTACCTTAGTCAACACGACTCCGTTAATGGTGTGAGACCCTTTTGGGGTGAAAATAATTACTGAAAACAGCGAGGTCATTCTCCGCTTTTTGAGGAGACAAATTATAAATCTTCTTGAGACCGATCATGACATGACACTTGTTTTGGTTTTTCCCTCAAGTAAATAGTTTCAGATTTATATATTTATAAAGGGACGGAAATTCTCGTATATTTTCTTTTCCCTAATTGTAAGCCTAAAGGTGCGATCAGACGGTCATCCAAACTTGTCATCCTTATGTATCGTTGGTTTGCTGTGTTGGTTTCTCTGTAGAAGGCAAAAGGGGATCGTGAGCAGGAGTATGGGGAGAAGAGGCTGTAGTTTGAAAACTAATGATGTTAGCACCGGATTTGAGATCGAAATAAGGAAAAGAATTTCTATTGGGAGCATGATGAGGTTAGTTCGGGATGTCGGTTGGTGGAGCGAAATCGGGGGATATGTAAGTTTTGAATATCCTAGTAGAGGCGGATTTCTGTCGGGAGTTGGAAACGTGTTTCGATATCTAGAACAGCTAGATCTAGAGCTGGGTTAAGTACGAGTGTTGGAAATGGGATTTGGTATCTTAGAATTAGGTTCAATGATAAGATTAAAAGACTTAAATAAAAAGGAGGAAATTAAAGTCTTGTTGGACTTGAAGTACTTAAAAATCAAGGGTCTGATTGACAAAAAATTGCTTACTAAGGCCGACCATCAGATTCCTTTGTGTGTTACTGGTCATATGTTGGTCATTAATTCGAAAAACATTTTTCTCTATTAGGAATCGAACTTTCACTTATACCAGTGATCTCGTCCAGCAAGCGCACACTATGCACAACGCCATCGAAGCCACAAGTTCAGATCAGTCTGAGCAGGAATTTTGTTGTTTATCGGTTTCAATGCAGCATTTTTACCGCCCACAAGTACATACATACATTTGACTCTTAAGTCAACAATTTGTACTTATTTGAGAATGGGGAGAGGGAGTGAACGAGTTAACATAGGTCAAGTATTTAATATTAATAAAATAAATATTAGGCGTAAACGACCCATACATGACCTAAAGATTAGATTCTCCAACCATTGTGTGTGCGAAGTTATATTTTTGACGCGAATGGAGGGACCTACAGTTTAATGCCGATTCCGCACGGCATTTTATTTTTGAGAAGCTTCTTACGACAGATTTTACTCTTGGATGTTTTTTAGACGCAAGAGGTGGGGCAGCGAATAGAAACTTTTAGGCGGTACATATCGGGGTTTGAACCAGCGACCTCTCGCTTAGTGGTCCAACGCACTTAACCACTAAGCCACTGCATCCACAATTTAATATTAATGGTAACAATCATAATAGACCCGCGCGTATTAACACGAAAAAACAAATAAAGATCTTTCTTTGTCCAGGTCCAGAATTCAAAGTCTTCAGTATGAAGGATCTAGCAGCCAAAAACGAACGAAGCAAGAAACTTATATATGTATGTCGACATATTAGGAAACTATGGGACTAATGCTTGAAGTGGAAACTAAAGACAAACCTATGCCAGTCACTGCAGCAACATAAAACGAAAAAATCCAGACAATACCGAGATACCAAGAAAAATATCGACGAAATATTTGGGGATCAACTCAACCGAAATGCTCAAATTCAACCGACATGCTGAAATAACCAAAAAAAAATAGGGAATAGTTCACCTAAGGCAACGCTGCTTAAGAGGTGTTTGTACGTATACAAACAGCTCTTTATCCGTTTAACCATATTGCTGTCATCAATTAAGAAGATCCAGCTGTACCATGGAAGCCTGCATAGGACTACATTAGAACCCAACAACATGGATATCCAGTACTATACAAAAGGCTCGACGGGATCATGTGCAGGGACGGTAGAGATAATAAACATCCTGCAGCGACACTAGACAAATTTTAAGTCGAACCGGCGAACCCTGCAGGTGGACTTCAGGCCTCACTAAGACCTCCTCGGCAATGGAAACAATAATTTCGCCATTTATTTAACTTCTGAGAATATCATTGGAGTATACTCCAAGCCTTATTGCATGACTGCCTATGAGACGACAGTGTCAGGTGAGTATTATAGCCTCGTAGCATTTCAAATCCAGCTTTGGATTAGATAAGGAAAACGAGCAAACTCATAGATCCATCGTGATATCCTTCGATGGGTAATACCACCATGTTATACATTACGACTTGTATATTTTCAACTAAAAGTCACATATTAGTAAACTCAGTTAACCAAATCCATTCCATTCCATTCAGTTACAAAATTATTAATTTTAATTTCTTTGGAAACTCTCAATTTCGATTGCTCTACGACTAAAAATACTATGCAGCTGCAATGACACGTTTATTTCTACTGCTAAAATACGAAAATACATTCACGTACAACCGAACTAAACGATTTGTAATACACAATTGCAAATTTTGTTTACACCAATTAACCTGTCAAACGAAAATAATACATGTTTAATGATAAAAAATTCCCAAAAATAAATGAACCATTCTCAATAAAGAAACATTAGCACGTGTTTAATTACCAAAGTATTTCGTACAACATTTCTATTTGTTATTAAAGCAATTAAAAAATTTTGAAAAAAACAACAAAAATGTTTTTATATAAACATGACCACACAAAGTTCAAACAAAACAAAATATTTCCCAAGTACACTCGTGTACACAGAAATCGCCTTGAGATCCAATTGTAATGACCGCGTCTTAATAGATTTTCCATACACACACGCAAATTAGATTCTTCTAACACTATCCTTTCGACAGTATCATTTCGAAAGTAGTTTATCGGAAACAATTTCAGAGTCAATAAATCCTAATGTTGCAGATACTTCATTAGGGATTTGTATACATATATATGTGTGGTTTTGGAAATAATATTAGATACAAATATGAAGTACATTACCTAAGAGCTTTAGTAAAGCCACCTTGCGCTGAGATGTATGCCATGCATGCATTGTTGCATTGGGCAATTAATAATAATTTGTTGTAAATTTTTTTCTTGTGAAGTAAAATTTAAAAAAAAAATTTGTACAAATCAATCAACATTTATGCACTAAATTATTATTTTATTCGTTTGAACATGTTTTTTTTTATCAAAAGAAAAAAACACTTTTCACATTCACTTGTCACATAACTTTTTCCACCAACAACAAAACGTTATGACAACGTATGACAGCAATGTCAACTTTTCACATTTCATATAAACAATAAGCTAATATTTTTTTTTTGCTTATTTTCAATTTAAGTAGAACTTTCAACGAGCACTGCAAAAAAATTACCAAGAAAACAGAAGAAAAAAAAAACCTACCCGCAAACAAATAGGTATACTTTTTTTTTAAATTTTTTAATGGTAATGTTGTTTTTATTTTCTGTTTTGTACGTTTTACCCGATCGGCGGACAAGGAAAGAAAAACTGAGCATTTCCGAATAAACACATCAGCCAGACTATGAGTGAGTTTTATCTTCATCATCAGGCGGCGGATTGTTATGCCACAGTTAAGACGACTTGACCGGTTCAAAATACTTTCGACACCTACACACATGTGAAAAGTGGTACACGTTGAGTTTTCCGATTTGTGAAAATATCTACATGAATGCATACATAGATAGAGATATTATAAAAATTTTAAGAGGCAGAAATTACGCATGTCTCTCTGCCGCATTATTGGGTTTAAATGTTTACTTTTCATTTTTAAAAAGAACAATTCCACAAACAAAAAAACCACAAGAGCTAAAATTTGCCACATAGAAAGATACATAGATAGATGTTACGTGCCTATGAAGAAAGTTAATTTGCAATGATCACTAGTGTTTGAGTTAACATTGACAAGAGGTGGAAATTGTTTTTTTTACTTGAAAATGAATTATACTTTCAAATACTCAGAGACGTACTAAAAATATAAATAAATTTACTAGAACTGGCGATAAAATTTTAAATTATAAAAGCAATCTCGAATACAGGGTTTGGGTAATGTTCCGTGAATAATTGGCGCCATTAGCCTATATTTTTAGGCAAGAATTTAGCAAATACATTGCATGTCGTAGGATCCGAAAATATAAATTACGTTGCTTTCGAACCTTAAGTATTTTATCATGGCGGCGTAGTAGAAATATGTGCACAATATGACTAAGAGAAAAAAAATAAAGTGAAAACAATCAGCATTTGATGCCTACATATACAGCGGGGGCCATCTAGTGGCTTCTTTTTAAATCATAGGTTATTTTGACATTGACAGCTGTCGCCCACTTGAAATCTTCACAGAAAGTCTGTAACAAACCTCCGCGGAACTAAATGAGTCGCTTTAATATTGAAAACGAGTGCTGTGTAGCCCTTACAGTACGTTTTTTGAAAGAAGTTTTGGCCGAAATGAAGGACCCACAGCGCCTCCTGTCCGCAAGTTCGTGAGACTGCTATGCTAGTAGGAAACACTCATGGGCCCCGTGACAGTTTGATGCGGATTGTGGAGTGGTGGAATCATTGGACCATTTTTCTTGGAAAATAATGCCGGTAACAACGTTTCGGTCAACGGTGCTATTTTAACCGACTTTTTTTTTACTGAAATTGAAGACATGGATTTGGACGACCTCTAGTTCATGCAGGTTGGCGCACCATGCCACTCAGCCCATGTGGCAATTTTGCGTAATGTCAATTGGCCGCCTTGGAGCTACGATTTGACTCCCTTGGACGTTTTTTTGTGGGGAAATGTAAAGGAAAGATCCGGAAACGATTCAAGCACTTAAACCCAATATCATCTAAGCAATCCATTAGCTACAGCCCGAAACCATCAACAAGGTCTTGCAAAATTGGAGTGACAGAATGCGCTACTGCGAAGCCAGCCAGTTTCTTATTTGGTAGCTATCTTATACCTAGTTCGTGAAGAATATTTCACACAGATAGGTCATAGGGTATTCCTATCCGGAATAATGTTTTCTATTATGACGAAAAATTGTTTTTATATTGGATTTGGCAAAAAATACCTATAACCCAAAATTGCATCTTTCTTCCCCAACCTTTGTATCCAAATGATTTAACCGTCGTTAGTTTTGCAAACAGAACCATTAAAAAAATTTAAAAATTATTTATGCCTCATCGAACTTTCATCTATACATCCGAAAGTTTTCGACTTGACGTGTCACGACACTTTGACACTTCATTCTGCATTTGTTATATATCACAACACCGTGCCGCAAGGCGTCCAGCTCGCCGGCGATGCGATGGCGCAATGTGCATCCACGCGATCGGCAACTGCGCGTTATTGGCAGCCACAATAGAGCAGTCGTTACAAGGCGAATTAATATCATACAAATTGATATATTAAGTTTGGGCTGGCAACGAAGCTATAAATTATCCAACATTGTTTTTGAACTCACTGGATTTTCCAGGCGTGCCATCACACCTTTTACGACTGAAAATTTGACCTCCAGTTATATTATTTAGGAATTTGAACCCACCTGTGCAATGGCACGAGATTGCATATTGAAAAATTGATATCACTGTCATAGATCCTATCCGCAAATATTCCTTTGATCTTCATCATACTCGGGCTCTGGAAGACTATTTTCCAACGGCGCAACGCCAAACACAACATCGAACCTTCACGATTTTGCTCGATATCCACGTGGAATCTATTTTCAATGGTGGATAAGTTGTGTCTACCACCGTCGTACTCAAGGTAAAATCAGGCCTGAAAAAATTCTTGCATAAAAATGCGACACACAACCACAGCACACCTTCAGTTTCAAATTTATACGACCGACTTATAACCTGGATGTCCAAAACGACCCGACCTGATACGCCGTGAAATGCTTGATTGCACTCAAGTTTCTGAAATGCTCCGCACCGATATAGCGCTGCGACATTTTTTCTTTCAATAGAACATAATGCTCACTAACGTTTCACGTCTGTTTATCGAATGACAATGCGCACCGTCATTGCCGGCAGGACTTGGGAGCTTACTTTAGAATATTCTCTCAGAAGATAGAATTTTCAAACAAAGCACACAGTGCGGTCTTTCTTCATTATTCACTACTACGGAAGTAGAGCCAAAGATCCTATAGCTCTGATCATATTTGCGGTATTTATACCCTATCCTAAGGGTATATTAATTTTGACACATAGTTTGTAACACCCCTTAATATTCGTCGTAGACCCATAAAAGTATATATATTTATGATCAGGACCAAATCCTAAGACTATCTAGCAATGTCCGTCCGTCCGTCCGTCCGTCCGTCCGTCCGTCCGTACGCAATTTTTAGGCCTTTAAATTCAAGCTAGAAAGCTGAAATTTGGACCACATACTCCCTAGGGCTCCGAAATGGTTAAGTGTAAAATTTTTTGGAATACGCCCACTGCCACGCCCACAATTTAGAAAAAACCGATTTAAAGCTACAGATGGACAGATAGAGGGTTATAACCTTCACAAGATATGTAGGCACTGCCCTCCTTCATAAGTTTGTCATATAAAGTTTTTTGCCACGCCTACTTTTTGTTGGCGTTTTTCACTAAAATGCTGTTTTCTTCGATAATTTTCATAGAAACCGAAAAAAAGTGTTTAACAATATATTTAGCCAATATTTTTTCCAATATATCGCCCATACAAAGTTTTTGGCCACGCCCACTTTTTGGGGGCGTTTTTTGAAAAAAAATGTCTGTAAACTATAGTGTGGGGGAAAAACAAAGCGTTGTAGAGCATTCTACATTCGCGTTGTACGGTTAAGAAACGAATTCTTGTATTTCACTGTCCATCCGAATATAGTCTTAAAGGTAAACTGATGTGCATTTGAGCACTTGTGGTGGAAGAAGCGATAAAACAACGATCGGCAGGATACATTCCGACGATGACCCGCCAAGCGATCTCGCAATCTCTATATTGCCAATAAGTTTAATCGCACGTTTTTGAATCCAGTCCTGTAGCGCGAAATAAGTTATTAGTGCACCGTACCAGATATGAGCATTGTACTCAAGTTTGGAACGAATAAACGCATAATATATTGTAGCCAGATCAAAAGGGATGGAATATTTCTTGCAGCGCTTGAGGAAGCCTAGACATTTCGCAGCGTTCTTGGTGACGTTGAAATGAAGTTTGTCATTAACACACATACCGAGGAAAGAAAGCCTTTGGGTTTCAGCGATGCGAGTGCTATTCATGGACCCACTCAGCACTCTGTTTTCGAAGCATTAAATTCTACTCTATTAAAGTTACCCCACTTAAGACTGCTGTCAAGGTCAGAATCTTCAAGCTCTACGCCCGAAGATGAGGGACGTAATCCCGGAAACGAAGCTAAGCGTACTATCATCAGCAAAGGAATCCGAATTGGATCAGAAGTGATAGACATGAGATCATTGATAAAAATGAGAAAGAGTGTCGGAGACCAAACGGAGCCTTGGGGAACACCAGCAGTTATTTTATGGGTTGCAGACTTGAAACCATCCAAAATAACTTTAATTGAACGGTTCGAAAGGTAATTTCTAAACCATTGAAGGAAGATATCATTGATTCCAAATGCACGCATTGTCGACAAAAGAGGTTGATGCCAAACTCTATCAAATACCTGTGAAAAATAAACATCATACAAATTTGTTTTGCAACTATTCATTTCATCAGTATGTAATGTCCTTAATGATATGAACACCTGTATATTAGGTAAAATAACCCGAAGTAGAAAAAAAAAGCAACAACAGATTTTTTTTTCTAATGAATAGTTCCTTAAATGATTTTGATTCATTTTCCAAAAATGCTTCCAAAAAAAACTCATCCAAAATATCAATTTTCTAAATACCTATCAAAGTGTCTGTCTACTAAAGCAATCTTTCTTTGGTTTCTACCAAATGGTGGCGTCAATTAATCAAAATCGTCACCCAAATCAACAATTGCGTCTCTTTGAATTCAAATAATGTACCTATAACGTTGATCCTATATTCTTGTATATATTTTTTTACAACCTCAAGCGTGCATTTAACTGTGCAATAGAAGCCAATTGGTTTAAGTAGTTCTGAACTTCGCTAAGAAGCCCACTTTCCCTTTGTGTGACAATCACTCACAAAAGAGCTCATTCTCTCTATCTCTGTAATGTGTGTATCTGGATGCATGCCAAAATAGCAAAAGTGCAAACATTTTTCTTTGTGCTACCGCCGCCAGCCAAAATCTGTATTTTTTTCTCCATTTCTCTGTCTTCCTTTAGGTATCTGTTTGTCTGCGCCACTGAGAGCAATAAAAACAAATTCAAGGCATTTTATTTAAACAAACTCAGAAGTAATAGTAATCCAATGATTTGTAAAGACATAAAAACTTTAAACAAAATACTGTTAGTTTTTTTTTTTTTTTTTAATTATAAAGAAAACTATTGAATTCTGACCGTGAACTGAAATGAAAAAAAAAAAAAACTAAAAAAAATTAAAAAAATAAATAGAGAGCTAGACGAAAAAAAAAAAAGAATTTCTCGAACGCACGAGATACTAAAAATAATCGCACACCAGCATGAGACTAATTAAATGCTCAGGCGAAAAGCAAATGTGTTTATTCAGCATTAAAAAATACTGTTAAGAAAATACCAATATAATAAGAATCACACTCAGCGCGAATTGCATTTGTTGTGACTTTTCAGCTCAATGTGGTGCCACCTACCCGTCCACGCCCACACTTTGACGGAATGCGTCTAGATCTGAATGTATCATCTAGTTTGTGTCCACGTCTATCCCATCAGACTGATTCCAAATTGTATCTACCGACCGAACGAACAGAATGGCAGTGACCGTTTGTTATAGCATTCACATAGCTACCCCACTTTCTCTTTCAATGGTACTCATTCAAATGATTCGAAAAATTTATATTAAATTGAATATTCCGATGCAGATAGATGGTGCATATGTTGATGGTTTTTATAAATTGAAATTAGTTTAAATTGAACTAAGTGCTATTGAAGAGTGATTTGTATTTGTATTTGCATTTGTATGCCTTTGGCATAGGTTCAAATTGATGATAAAACTGTATGCTGAGCGATTGTAGGTAGAAATATTGTTTCTGGGTTGGCACATAGAAGAGTAGTTAGATAGGTACCTCTAGTTTGACAAGCGAAATGTAAATTTTGTTTTAAAGTTTTTTTAATGCTTTTTTCTTGGAATGGTATTTGTTTGACATATTAATTCCTTTAAGACAATTGCTGGTATTTTAAGATCACTTTCTAATGTATGATGGGGAAAGCTCGCTGCTGCATCAAGTTCGGTGACGATCTTACTCAGATCTTTCATGATGAAAGGAGTTAAGCAAGATTACGCGCTGTCATGTGAATTATCTACTTAAAATAATTGGACATCATTCTGAACCTAACACCGCTTGGCTTACATATCAGAAAATTGGCTGGCAACAGTGCAATACGACTCACTTTTTTGGGCCACTTTAAGAGAAATAGCTTCGGATATAGTACGGTCCTTTTGAAGCAATCCAATCATAATAGATGAAATCTCCCCCTTAGTTGACTTCGACATTTCCTCCGGAAAGTAGGATTGGCAAAGAGCTACAGTTATCAAATCAAACAAAATTGCAATATTTACAGATGGCTGGAAAACGACAGAGAAACAGGGTCTGGGATTTTCTCAAAAGATCCAGAACTAATAGAGTCTTTAAGGCTACCGGGAACAAGCAGCGTCAAGCGTGGTCAAGTTCTGAGGGCCACACGGCTGCAAAAGCTCTATGGCCACTTCTCGACTATTAGAATTCTAGGAAGCTTATAAGACTTAGCAGGATAAGCTTAGAATATTGGTAGGAATCCTGACAGGGCATTGCCTCTTGCGAAACCATGCAAAGAGACTCGGTCTCTCATATACAGACATCTACAGACTCTGTGGTGATCCATGGCATAAATTCGCAAATAAAAGCGGCCAATTGACATCGGCAAGGCGGCTTATAACATGATTTGGGAATTTCGTGCACAACAGATCGGTTGTGGCATGGGCTATGTGGCATGTCGCGCAATCCTGCAAGACCCGGTCGTCCAAATGCATTTCTCCAATTTCAGTATAAAAACATAAGGAAAGGTTACAGTCCGCTTGGGGCGAACAGTATGATACCCTATCCTTATCCCTATGTACCGCAAAGAAAAAAAACATTAGGAAGATGATGGATAGCATTTTATTTCATTCTATGAAATTTATAGAAAAAAAACTATTTTTTTTAAAAAACGCCCCCAAAAATTGGGCGTGGCCAAAAACTTTGTATGGGCGATATATTGAGAAAAATATTGGCATAATATATTGTTAAACATTTTTTTCCGATTTCTACGAAAATTTTCGAAGAAAACAGCATTTTAGTGAAATTCGCCCACAAAAAGTAGGCGTGGCAGAAAACTTTATATGACAAATTAATAAAGGTGGGCAGTACCTACATATCTTGTGAAGGTTGTACAACTTTATCTCCCTAACTTAAGGCTTAAAACTGTTTTTTCTAAATTGTGGGCGTGGCAGTGGGCGTATTTTGAAAATTTTAACACTTTACCATTTAGGAACCCTAGGGAGTATATTTCAGCTTCCTAGCATAATTTTAAAGGCCTCAAAAGTTGATACGGACGGACGGACGGATGGACGGACATTGCTAAATAGTCTTAGATTTTAGTCCTGATCATAAATATATATACTTTTAGGGGTCTGCGACGAATATTAAGGGGTGTTACAAACTATGTGTCAAAATTAATATACCCTTAAGATAGGGTATAAAAAAAGGCAGTTAATATGGCTCTTTAAGGCCCACTATAAACGTTGTTCCCAGCCTCATTTAAAGAAATTTTTGCAAAAACTGGCAATAGTAACTGGGTGGCCAAGGGCGCCAAAATCTATATATTCACGGACAGTCGATCAGCTATTAAAGCCCTTAGCTCACCAATTATTAACTCCAAATCAGTTTTGCACTGCACTGTTTTGTCATCCTCCAAAAACTAAGTGTCAGAAAAAAAAACTAAAATATGATAGGTTCATGGACAAGAGGGAATTAAAACGAAAAAGCCGATGCCCAGCAAGAAAAGGCTGGGAAGCCTATTTTATATAAACCCAACATTTCTGTGCAATAACTAATTTAGCAGTAAAAAGAACAATGGGAAAACATCTCAGGTCTTAGACAGACCTAAAGGGACACCAAACCTTTCAAAAACGTTGCCAATAATGTACTAAATCAACGAAGGTACAATATCAAAAAATTAATTGGATACCTAATAGGTCACCAAAGACTGCGATATCACCGTCATCAAATCCTGGAGTGCCGATTATGTCTTGAAGTAGACGGAACTAAAGGAAGTGTAGTCTCTTGTTATATTTTGTAAATCGTATGTAGAAAGGAATACAGATCACACGGTTTTACATGGTAAAAGTGATATTTTCGATAACTGGTCATTCTTTATCGAAGGGGACCGAGACATGAATCTCGTCAATTAAAAAACTTACACGCAGTCACCAATAGATTAGAGAAACGAAATAAAAAGATGCCGCACAATTCCCTCCCCGCTATATCAATATTATAAAGTATCAGACCCTTTGGGTTTGTAGTTATAAATAAAATAATTAAATAAAACTCGCGCTGATATACCAATAATAACAGTAGTTTTTAAAATTAAAGTACCTCATATTCCAGAACTCAGATGGAAAATATTTGCCTCAATATTGCAACTGGGGCGTATACGTAATATTTTCATATCCGGGAGTATATTAATTTGGCACATAGTTTGTAACACTTCTGAATATTCGCCGTAGACAACTAAAAGTATATATAACTATGACGAGGACCAAAACCAAGATTATTTTGCAAAGTCCGTCCGTCATTATGTACGCAATTTTTAGGCCTTTAAATTCAAGCTAGAAAGCTGATATTTGGACCACGTAATGGTTAAGTGTACAAATTTTTGTTCACCCCAAGCAGACTGTAGCCTTTCCTTATGTATTTTTTTATTTTTTGTAAACTAAAATTTGGTCAAAAAAACCTTGGCCTGTCTTCAACTCCAATAACTGTGTCATCGATTATTTGCGTCTATAGGTGATCCAGATATTAATGGAAGTCCTTACTCGGGCGTTGATGAGCAAATTTATCGGAGATCTCACGTCGCGATATTTCAGTTTGAGCCTTAAACCCAAACAAGACTTCGAGAGTTCAGCCTTCCGATCGAGTTCAAAGAGTGCTTGAGCAGGAGAAGTGCTTCAACGATTGAGCAAGACAACCTTAACTGCAGTTTGGCTGCCACAGCAAACCCTCAACCTGGTTTTCACAATATAATGCATTATAGAGAAAAGCATAGCCGCTTGAAAGACTGATGTAATATATTATGACGACAAAAGTCAGATGTTGTCACATTCCGCTAAAGCACCAGCGACTGAGCCTAACATGTTTTGGAATTATCCGGGAAAATGCAATGACATCCTTTCCCTGAGTAAGATCCTGGCAGAAACCACCCTTGAACTTGGGAAAATTCTACTTTGAAATTATTGCGCAGCTGAGGTCTCGCTGTTATTGTCTATGGTGGCATATGAATTCGGCTGAAAATATGATGGATCTGCGAAGATAAGGGAAATGTAACCGATCAAGATTAAAGATACATGTCTTTTTCTACAAAAATATTTAACTCAAACCCCACGTTTTGCCTAAGGCATTCTTGTGCTGCCTAAAAAGCGACAATACTTTAGCTGTCTCGACATCCAATGGAGCTTTCTAAGGAAAAGGACTGCAAGATATTTGGCTTCTCCTTTATAGCTCGTCAAACCCGTAGATTTCCTTCTTTTCATAAAGAGAACAACCCCGCTTTTAAGAGGATTCCCCGAAATGCACCAATCTTCGACCATGTCCAACGCCGTTTGCGCTTACGTACAAGCATTCTTTAGGCCTGAACCAACAGAAGGAACAGCAACATCATCAGCATAGGCCTGCGCGTATAAACCTAAAGCGTTTAGTGTGGCCAGCAGAGATTACAGACCTCCGTGCACCATAAAACTGGACTGGTTTACCGCTGTTATTAAATATCGGCTGTAAAATGCATTGCCAACCATCATCTTCCAATAATAGACGGACCCACGGGACAAGTGATTCGTTTATACCTTGAAGTCTAGAGAAGCTGCACGTGCTATCAAGAGTCGTATTATCAAATGCACCACTCAATATTAATTAAATATTCAAATTTGCGCGACTGCGGTTTCGCGGTATTTACCGAAGGTGGATTAAAGCTACTTTGCGCACGTGCAGCTCAGGTAGTCTGTCCATACTTTTTAGCAGACCTTAGACTTATAGGTTTGAATTTCAGAAATAACTTGAGTAATGTCGGTTTTTAATGCGTCTTGAGTTTGGGGATTATTCCCGTCACAGCATCACTCGGTCTTTTGCGTAGCCCAACATAAAAGAATCTAACGCTCTTAAGCTTGCGTAGTCTGTCGATTATGAGGACCATAGTGATCGCAATGCGCGAAAAGTGGCAACGTTTGAATCACCACTTTTGTAGTAAGTTTTAATAAATTTCACTCGTTATTCTATTGCTAAGCGATCCATTATCGTAAATGACAAGCATTCAACTAATATTGTGACAGGTGTCAAATTCCAGCGCTACCAACTTGAAACCACGAAATGAATGACCCTATACTTGTGATTAGGAGAAAATTACAATAGCTTAAAAGTAACCGTTTTCTCAGCACTAGTTAATCCAGTAGAAAATCCTGCACAGTTTTTAATTAAATTTGATATGTTCAAAAAGACAACTTTCCAACACTCAACTGGACCAGTATAAAATGCACATCAAGTCACAGTGCACTCTACCACCCACTTCAAGAGATCGTGTTCTATAAATAGAACTCATACATTGAACTCTAACCGAAAAAAAATTTAATTAAAATGTTAATCTCCTATAATGATCTCGAAACGTTTATGGTTTTATTTTTAAACCAACAACGCTGTGAAAACTCCAAGGTCATTAGTAACTGTAGTAAAGTACATTAACCCCAAGGGATTATTACTTCACTTCTTAGTATTCACAAAGTTCAATCTTTTCGTTTCTACAACAAACAATGGAAACAAATTCCATTTCATGCTCTACACGAGTGCATGCAGTATAAAAATAAATTTACAAAAAAAAACTGAACACAATACCAAATTGCAAAAGCAGTCTGCACATACACAAACTGAATTCCGGGTCTATATATGCACCCTGACGGTTATATATACAAGCTTCACATACGAAATAAAAAAATAAAATAATCCATAATATGGCTTTGACCTTTTCCTTCGCTATCTTGCGGCACTGAATGCAGGCTCTCGTTTCCCGCAATGTGCAATCATAAATTTTCTCCCAATTTTCCTGTGTTTTCTTTTCTGTTGTTTTTTCCTCAGTTCGGCCTTTTTCTTGCCTCTTTCAGTATGAATTCCTTAAACATTTTGTCGTTTCTTCCGCATACATCCATGTGTTCGCCGTTCGGACTCGGAGTCTTTGCCAGTGTTGTTGTTGCTCGACGCGACCAAGTATATTCTCATATGACAAGTTGCTGCAGATTTTGGAATTTCAAAAATGTATTCTTCACTTTCATTCTTTTGTATTTACTCTCCTTTTGTAAATATATCTCATTTGAATGTCCTTTTCGCCTTTTTATTATCTTACGTGACTTTTCTCATTCGCATTCGCATTCATGCTTCTGGTGTACTTGTTTTGTATTATCACAAACATTTGACAGCAGTTTGGCATAATTTCTCAATTGATGACGTAAATAGTGACACAATAACCTCGAATCAAAGAAGCTACAATCCACACTATTTTGATATACCTACATATGTAGCAACAACTGCGAGTACTCACTCGTATGTACCTAAGTTCAGGGAAGAGTGTTTTAAAAGCTCTGTGACTGGTGCTATGACTGCACAGAAAAGTTCAGCAGAGCCGTATTGACTCTCTTACTTTAGCATAGATACGTTCGGTATGTAGAGTATGTATAGTTTCTGCGGATCTGAGCATGTGCACTTATTAATAAATTAAGAGGAAATTAACTGCAGGCAAGAGACAAATTTGTGCCGGTTTCGTCAATGCGATTTATTTGTACCGGGATTTATTTGACAAATTAAATGCATTATGTATGTTGGTACCTGCGTTGACATGACTTGACTTGACACACATTAGTTAAAATGATGTGAAGTATGTTTTCTCTTTCTGTTTAGTTTGGTGTATTAGATGTATTTTTAAATATCTATGAAACTGGAAAGTACTGACTTGCAAAACACTTTGACTTTAAGATGAAAATAATATGTAATAAGAGCTACTTTCCGATAATTTAAATAAAACAAATAAGAAATTAGTTTTTTAGTCAACTTTTAACAGAAAAACAATTAAGACAAATATTGGGATAATATCTCAAAATCCCAAGTTTTAAAAAGGATGGCAAGTGGAAGAATTTGTCAATTTTGAAGGACAAAATTATAAAATGGAATCTTGGATCTGCTTCTATATATGAAACACTTAACAAACAAAGTGCACGACTGCGTCATACGAAACTTTCTCGATATATGAGATGCGTTTTTCAATTGTCACCATTCAAATTTATTTAAATCAATTTTTAGGTTTAGAAAGATTTTCTCAAAAAAGGCGCCTGCGATTTTGATATAATTTCGCACATTGCATACTTTTAACATAGTTGTTCACAACACAAAAAATTATCAAAATCTTTAAAGCCGCTTTTGAGAAAGAAGAAAATCGTTATAAGAAAAAAAAATTTAAAAAACAAAATTATTTCAATAATCAAAGTATGCAAATTTGTTCGACTTCATAGTTTAAAAAAAACCTTTAAATTCCCTCTGTTAGTTTTTGAGATATTGCCGGTCTTGAAAATAACCGTTAATCGATTTTTTCTTTCCAAAAACTGAGTATGTAGAATTTTTTACCCCATCCCAAATATGGTTAGTACAAAAATTAACAGAAATCCTTAAAACCACTTTCGAGAAAAACAGTGAAAAGTGATTTTCACAAAAAAAAAACTGTATGGCAGGTACCGTTAATTCAAAAGATAAAGCAAAAACTAAAAAGTTGCCCCGAGATGTAACCCCAAGGACCTATATGAACTTTGAAGCAAATCCGTCGAACGGTTTCGCCATACGTTGCCCGGACAGACAGACAGACAGACCGACGGACGGCATTGGCGGACCCACTTTTTTTTGACTTCTCTATAGTCGCAGTTCATCCCTCATACCCAGTTTGAGTTCGAAATTTCCACACGATCGCAATAAAATTATCTTTCATTTGGCACCACATTTATAACAAATGAGAAGTAAAAGTTAACTATACAGAAGGGGTAGGCCTTCTCTCACTATACTCTATTATTTATATTTACCGATAAATTTGTTAACTAAATAATATTGCATTCCAGACGTATGATGATGACATAGTTAGCATTATCAGAGGCAACCGTACAACCTCTCTTATGGTTCTTACGCCTATTACACCTACTATCGATAAAATAAAACTAAAAGAAGCTAAAATAACAGGTCGTAATGTGAGTCATACTACTCAACAGGAGAAAAAATCCACGTCTGACAACACCCATATTAAACAACGTCAAATACAATCCAGAGAGAAAGTTTTCTATCCGCATTGTCTGTGCGAAGCTATATTAGCACTTATTGAGGAGAACCACAATTTTATTACTGAGTACAAGTTGAGAAGAGGCGTTGCAGCGAAAAACCTCAGATGGTACTGGGGAGGTTTTGAATCTTGAACCCCTCACTCAGTAGTTCAATACACTTACCACAGGGGCACTGCGCAAATAAGAAATACTATAGCCTGTTATTCTCATTTAGAAAAACTAATAAAAACAGCTCTGTTCCAGTTTATTTAGCACGTTGCAATGTTATTCAAAGAATTGTAAAGAGTTTTGTCCTGTTTTAAGCTTTATGGGGTTAGTGCCGTACCTTAAATATGTTTGCCTTGAGGATATTTGAATGTTTGTGGCCTAAAACCTTGCTTTGATAGAGGCTTTTAAAGCCGTTGAAAAGAGGCAGAATATAGGTAGCCTTGAAGTAAACGAGCACAGTACATGCTTTCAGTGAACAAACAAACATCTGCTTACCGGCTGGGATAAACGGTAAGGGTTTTAAGCTAACACTCTGAGGTAGTAAAGGAGTTCATCTCCCATCTTACTTACTTCAAGAACTCCAGGCAAAAAACTCAGAAACAAACACAAAATGCAACAAACTTCATACAATCTGCCGAGTTTCATTCATTCTTTTGAATATCAATGCCGCTCTCAAGTGCAGTAAAAACCAAGAAAAAACACCTTCAATGACAAACCTTGCCAAGCGATACCAAGTTTTCCATCAATCAAACTTTAGCTTCACCACGACTCGATGATACTGACACTGCTCTTAATTTGTCCTCCTCAATACTTGAATGCGTAAAATTGAATTATCGGAATTTATACACAAATTGTTGAGCGCTGACGTATGAACGAAAATTGGTCTACTTTATGAGCAAAACGTCGGTCTACTTGGCCCTCGATTAGGTCATATTTTTCGGTCTTCGCTTATGGGTCATCTTCCGTAAGCCAGTCTTTATTTTAAACTGCACTTAGAGAAAAACGATGGCAGAACGTACACGAAATTTTCTATGGATCGGGGACTTTACTGTGTTGCCCTACGAAAAAGAGAGAAACGAAAATATAACAGCAACATAGAGGCAACAAAGGATACACAAATTACACACATACTAATAACTAATTGATGATTCGCTTTTTTATGCATAAATATAAGAACCTCGTTCCTTTTAACTCCTCTTTACGTTGGCCACCTTATAAATGCGGAAATCAATCGAAAACAAATCATCAACCGATCCACACACCATTGCCAACTTTTTTACCTACTTAACTTCTCCTTTGGCCCTTTTCTATCTCAAAGCTATTTATCGAATTTAAGTTAAAAAATCTAAAAGATGAATTCATACAAACTCGATGTAATTGCAACCGATTTCAAGACTTTTGATAAGGTATCCCATCAATTCATCATCTTCAAATTATCTTCCATAGGTTTTGAACCCATTTTGTTACAATGGATATCCTCTTACCTAGAAAACTATTCTTATAGTGTTAGATCCTTCCTTTCGGCTCTTTTCATGGCTACCTCTGGTGTCTCTCAAGGTAGCCATCTAGGTCCGTTTTCCTTTATCAACAATTTTGAGCGGGTCATTAAACATTTCTCCATCTCACTCTACACTTTTTCACCCTAAGAGTTTAACATGGCCAAATGTCATTCTATTAGTATGGCATTAGCCCCCACCAAAGCTAATAAATATTATAGTGAACACTTCCTCTACACAATACTTCTCAATATATATAATATTTATCTAGAAACAGGAAAGGTATTAAAAATACTAATTTTGAGTTTAAACAATTTTTAAACATTATTTTATAAAAAAAGCCATTACATCACCTTTTTAATGCAAGAGTAAAACGCAAACACTTTATATTCTGTATGTAATGCAAGCGGAAGCATATTAAATATTGCCAGACTTACCTGAAAAGAAACAAATAAATTAAATCGTTAGTATATTGTAAGGCTCATGAAGGAAGGTATCAAAAAATTCAAATAAATTTCTAAAATTCTCTTACACCTACTCGTATGTTAAAGAAAATAACGGGACCACTTAGGTCGAACTTTTTCAGCTTTTGACAGTTCAAAATAACAATATACCGTTTATTAGAGTTTAAAAAAACAAGTGTCATATCTAATCATTTAAGGCTTTATCCCTATTACGATTATTAATTTGAAATCGGTAATTGATTTCCTATTTACTTATTTAAAGTGGTCTAAGTTGAATTTAAGGTAAAAACGATTTACTGCTTTCAGTTTCCCACTCCAAAATAAGGCAGCGCTTAATACACAGATACACCAGACTGATGTTACTATATAACTCTTCATTAGATTGTATCCTCGAGAACGCTTTAACGCAAACAGGTAAAATATGCTTTAGATTCATATGTGGTCGAACTAGATCAAGATCTGTGAATTTGGCTTCCTAAATTCCTTTGTGCTAAGGATTTCTGAAGCGCGACGATCAGGGTACGGAAACACACGCTCGCGTGCGCACGCTAATAGCTCACTTCTCATTTTTTACTCGCGTGCGCTCTTACTTTTTAAATTGGCGTGCGCGTGTGTGAGTCGATTTATATTTTTACTACCGCACTTGTACTTGGGTGAGTTTTGGCACAACCAGAAAATGTACGCTCGCGAATAAGGAATTAGATTGGCTTAAGAAAAACATGTTTTCCGTGTAATTGGAGTTTGCATGAATTATGATTGAATTTGGTTGTAAATTGTTGGATTTAGTTGGAGAGAATTATGAATACGAAATTTCAACTCAAGGTATCTTAATAGAATTGGGTATCCCATGCAGTGCTATTTATGAAATAGTCAATGCTCCGTTTCTGTACTTTGTATTAAATGTATGGTTTTATAGGCGGCAATCGGAAAAATGTCCCCTTTAAATTAGTAAATAGTATCAGCAAAGTTCAAGAAGAGCAAAACAAGTATACCTAGTTCTGCAAAATATGTGTTCCAAAGTTATGCATTTATTTGGCCGCATTCACTCTTACAATCCATCTGACTCTGTCTGTCTCTATAGGAACTAAACTCAATGAAGGATGATTGGGATTTCTGATTTTATTGAAATTGAATGGAGCAATACAAGACTCGTATCTTTTATTGAATGATTGATTAAAATGACCGATTTATTTTTTCAATCAAAACATGAACTATTCGATCACTAAATTTGAACAATTGAAACAGCTCTAGGTAGATCTGTGAACTGCTCGTGAGAGTGCGTTTCCGTACCCTGGTCACGATATGAGGTATAGTAGTTTGGGAAAATTTTGGATATCTTAATACTCAATTCCATTCAAGCACACGCTGCAATGACAATACACCGTCTTTAATGAATTAATAGATGATTTGATCGAACTTTTGAAGGATCCTTTCAGGTGTGTTGGCCGTAAGTTTAGTCAAGCATATAGTCAATATTCGGTATTATACAGAAGATGATTGGCAAGAGCTTCAGCACCTTCCATATGTCCCGGTACCCAAGTTAGAGTAACAGAGATATTATCTACCGAACATTTTGGACGGCCAGGGAGAAGAACCCGAAAGTATTGAGCACATACAGTCGAATGTCTCTCCCCGATGATCATGCATGCCATTCATAAGCGCTTTAAGACTAGCACATCTAGTTCATTCGAAGATACTGATCTGTCAACCAAGAATCGTACACATGTGATAAAGGGCTCTTAAGAGCTCACTCTAAGCACAGAACTACAAGGGAGATCAACAGAGTATCTTTCATTGCCCCGGGAAAACATAAACACGCAACATGTTGTATCATAGTCAAATGAGAGTTTTCTTGAGAGTTTTAGCTCTTGAACGCCAAAATACGTATATAAACAGCGAAGCTGTCTGAGACTAAGACCCCAGGTTTTGCTAAACGTCACATGGCACTGCCTTAGAACGCTTGCTGGTCTAGATATACCAGCCTCTTTGATCAAATGAGTCTAGCACAACAAAAAAGTGAAGCCCAAATACTTAAATTTGCTATATAAGATTAAGTTGAGTACCAAAGAAAACTACTTCTTTGTGTGAATAACATCATCTCCGTGTGGTTTAGTTTGACGAACAGAGATTGTTCGTAGCACCAAACCCCAATAATTTTTAGTCCCTAATTCCATTCACTCACAAAGAGTTCCGCTGATAATGATACTAGCATAATGGAGTATCCCTGTACCCCTTTTGCCTTTACCCCTATAGTACCAAAGCATGGTTCTGGCGCTTCAATTAAGACAGACAATTATGAATAAAAAGCACAAACAATAAACATCTCAGGATACAACCTTGAGACACTTGGCCTGTATATGCTGCCTATAGATTCAAAAATTTAGTGAGTGCATTGAACTTTGGAAAACTATATTCAATAAATACTTCTAATGGAAAATCATTAATATCATATTGCCCAATTTACAGGGCAAGTAAGGAGTTTAAAATTCAACTCTATCAGAACAAGTTGTTCTTAAAGTTGTTGTTTAAAAAAAAAAGTTTTATTTGGATTTTAGGTTTTGGAAACGAATCTTTCATCTTTTCTTTAAACTTAATTTCCCAACACCTTTTAGGCGGTGTCTGCATAAACTTATGTTAGGTTAGGTTTACCGGTCGGCAATCTATTAGTATTAGAGATTGCTAGGCTTCGTGTCCCATTACCCGACGCATAACGGGACACGCCATATATCCTCAGAAACTTATTAATATAAAAAAGTGAGACATCAGAAAGTTCATACAAGTCATGGAATAGTAGCTGTTCTTCAAGTAACCGAGACTCGGACAGTGACAGAAGAAATGAGTTGTGTCCTCATGGACCTCTTCATTACCACACCCTCGACATATATCGTCAGCATTGAGGTTTAATTTCATTGCGTTATTTATTAGTAAGCTATGTCCCGCTAGGGCCCCTACTAGCTTAGACAGTGATGACTTGTCCAACTGTAGAAGTTTGATGTTTCAGCCACTGTTGTATTCCGGCAAGAGCTTCCTTGATACTTCTTAGGTAGATAGTTCTTTCCACCTGTTGTTAGATTTCATACGAATCTCGTTCTCCACTCGTTTCCTAAGATCGCAGAGTGGTGGCTTGATCGACTGAAGTACTCGTTCACGGTCCATTTCAGACCCATTCCTCGCTAATTCATCAGCCCTCTCATTGCCGGCTTTGTCACTATGTCCAGAGACCCAACAGAGATTGAGAGAAGCAAGCAGAAAGCCTTAATCTCGAATTTTATTTCAATAGCAGAAACTGCTTTTATAGCTACCTAACTGTCAATGAAAAAGGTAATAGCATTTCGTAGTATTGATTGAACAGCGAACTTTAGTTCTTCTGAGAAGGTTCCGGTCCACAGTCCATCTTAGATCCATCTGTGTAGAGATGGATAACGATTTACTTTTCGTGGGTTCATTTTTATCTTATGCATCTCTGATCAGAAAGGAGCAGGAGAATGGTCTGTTAAAGTCCAGTTGGGGAGACATATAATCAGAATTGACAAGGTTCCAACTTAACGCAGCAGTTGAATAAGGATCTGGCTATTGAGAGCTGCTTTTTAATAAACCTGCAAAACTATTGACGCGACAGGAACTTAGAGCAGCTGTATGTATGTAGATAAACCTTTACAAGACTTCTCCTATATCATCTTCATTCAATTGTGTTCTTCATTACCCAAAAAAAAATAACCGCTCTGCTATGGTAAGACATCTCCAATTGAATAACTCTGCAATAAGCCACCCCAAGAGAACAGTCCAAGGTCGTTTCTCGACATCTATCCCATGTAGACCAGTTTCACACCCTCTTTTTCTATTACTGACTGGAAAGTCATTCAATGTGTGTACATTGTAAGCACGTGTGTAAGAAATGAAAAAAAAACTCGTCGTTTACTTTCAGCGAGAATTAAAAAAAAAACTACAGGTCGCAACTACTTTCACTCGCACTCTTCACCTTTTTCTACACACCAAATGTAGGTGAAATGCCGACAAGGGCACACAAAGTACATATAACCTGATAAATGCACGGGAGAAAAATTGTAAAATCTCTTCTCTAGCGCCATCATCGTCACCATCCCTATTCCCTATAAACACTACACACCTGTGTAGGGCAAGCAAAGGACCACCATGTGGAAACGAGCCATTTAAGAACAAACAAACAATGCCAAAGAGAAAATTACTCAAAAGTCGATTGTGTGGCAACGAGTTTCCTCTGTACCGTGCCACAACCATGAAAACGCATGCTGTATGTCGCAATGCGGAATGACGTCATCAAAGAAAAAAGAAACCAAAAAGTTCACTCGCGCCGGCTGGCGCACAGTTAAAATATATCTGACATCAATCCGCAAGTTGAATACTTGACCCAGTATGCCAGATAGAAAAGCTACCTGAAGGAAGTATATGCTGCCATCTATGGCAGAATGCATGTTTATTTCTGGTTTTGGTCAAGGATTAGATTCCAAGACTTTTAAGCTTTGCCAAGTATTTTCCGTGTATAGCTTTGAAGGGGAAAACCAATTCTAAATTTTCACTCAAAAAAAAGCTTATTTTCTTATCACTGTTTCTACGCAACTGCTGTACTACACAAGAGAGCGAGAGAGAGAGAGAGAGACTGAAATGAAATGTGCTTCTACATTATTCGACAGGTCGCCGTCGTTGTCGTCTTGTCGGCGAGAGAGAAAGTATACCTGGCGCTGGCCTATCTGCGAAGCTTTAGCTGGAATCCTGCTTTCTTTCGAACGTCAAAGGCTCAATCTGCATTGTGGCGGATATTTATTTATTTATTTTTTCTTTGTCTTTATCCTTTTGAAGACTCTTAAGCAGAAAGAGAATTTCTCACTTCCTTGCCCCCCAGATTCGTGCTATTATTTGCCTTTATTACGGTCTTCTAGGGGCTATGCGCCGAGCAACGAGTAACCAAAAAGGATGTGGGCTGGGCATAAGGACGTGAATTCTAAAATGTTACTACTGAGATAGGAAAATGCTATTGCCGGTTGAATGGATGCGATTCAACAAATAATGACACAACAAACTTAAAAGGAATATAGCTTAAGATAAATTTAAAACATTATATAAATGTAAATAGCGGCAAAATTGTTGCTTTAAATAATCCCTCAGCGTGAGATTATATCAGTTCGACGGCATCGCAATTGCATGCCTGAAAATATATACGCACAACGATGTTTGTACATATAAATATCTCATTTTATTTATAACTAAATGATTTGATTTTATCACGACCAATCAGGTGTAAAGTCTTTAAATAGATGATGGTGTTAAGTATTTTTTTTTCACAGCAATTGACTGCGAAATGCATTCTGAACTGAAGGATGTGTGTGATATAAAATGAGGGCGTAGGTAATGCGTTGATGTGCATTCAATTTTGTTAGATTTACTAGATTGTGTGGTCGTGGTCAGGGTGATGGGTGGTTAGTTGGTTGTGTTTTTGGTATTATTATTGTTCTGGTTTTGGTTTTGTTGCACAGAATATTGCAAATTGATATATGTACATATATATGGGATATTAAATATTTTTATATGTGGTTTATTGAGCTCTTAATTTAATCTCACGCAAATTTTAATTTAAAATAAATTAGTTGAGGTCTTTGACAAGTCAGTAAAAGGAGGCCAAGTAATCCTAAGAATCAAATCAAAGAAAATGCAACTCTGAACTAACATTCGTCACTATGAAACTTAGAGATTCCGGCAAAATAAAAACTATAGGTTTTGGCCTGCGGGTATTTTGGCCCGCCCCAAGCAAAGCTAACAACATCACCAAGCTGGGAAGTGTCCAGAGAACGGCTGTAATCGGAGCCACAGGAGCCCTACAGTCGAGGCCGACGGAGGCACTCAGTGTGATTTTAGACATCCTTCCCCTGGATCTGCATATCAAATCAATCGCTTCATACAGCGCAGTAATATTGCAAGCCGCCGGCTGCTAGTCCGCAAAACCCTAGGGGCATTGCAGAATACTCGATTTTTTACCGAAGAACGTGGAAGCACTATCTACTGACTGCACTACACCCAAACTCAACTTCAGGAAAACCTTTACCTTAAAACCTTATTGACGATAACCAGAGCCTTTTCCCGATCAATGTATTGAAACTGTCAAACAAAATCAAAATCCTGAAATCAACTTTTGAGAAAATCTGTGTTGTAAACAAGTTAAATACCAGTTATATTTGAAATTTCAATACCTCGAAATATAAAATACGAAATCGCTTAACACTCAGCACAAGTCAACCAAATATGAATTCTCGCTTTATGAGAATCGTTTTTTCATTACATCACAAGAAAATTATTATTTGAAGTTAAAGGTAGCTATTTGTTTCTCATTTTCAAAATGTTATAACAATAACATTTTAAAGAGAGAAATTTCCTAAAAGCGACACCATTGATTTTAGTAATTTTTTGCACATTCGACACTTTAGATCTTTACATCGAAAATACAAGAACAGATTAAATTCATTTTAGCCGTTTTATAGAAAATCAATTGAATTATTGCCATAAAAAATTGTAGGATTTGTTATGAGAAGTCGGCTTTGGTAATAAGTGATCGCCTGGCTGTGATCTGCATCAAAGCTATATTTTAAAACATAAACACGCCTTTAACGACGATGCTGAAGACCATGTCAAGAGGTGTTCAATAACCTACGGAGACTGTCCAGAGTACGATGTTAAAATAAGCATCTTTGGCAGTTTAGTTGGTAAGCACAGAGACAACAGATAATGGCTATCGACTAAATTATTATTTTGTAGGAGCTTGTAATACGGTGTTTGGTAGAATTAACAACGTTCCCAGGCTCAGGATCCAAGCGAACCTCTAACCAAATCGACCATGTGGAAATTGATGCAGAGCACGCATTTAACATCTTCAATGTGCTCACTTACCGAGGGCAAACGTCAAGACTGATTACTTTCTTGTTGAATCGAAATTCAGAGCTCGTTCAACGAGAAGCTGCGAATTGTTCGGAAGAAAAAAATCGACATTGGTCGCTTCAGCACACCTGGAGTAGCCACAGACTATAAAGACCTCCTGAGTAAGAAAGTCAACTGCACATTCACCTACCACAAATGCCAACAACCATTGGTCCCAGTATTGCAACTTCATCAAAGAGGTAACTGAAACCATCCTAGGTAATCAGCCACCACGCAGTGCAATGCGTAGTTTGGCAGTAGCAGCTCATTTGAACTCCTTCAAAGATGCACCGGGTGTAGGCAAGTAGATATTGTCATGATACGGACAGACATAGCTAGTTGAACTTAGTTAGAAGAAGACGAAATCCAAGATCATATCACCAAGAAACTGTCCACCGCAAAAATGTAACGTAACGTATGGAGTTAAATCATATCATTTTTTGTATTAACTCTAAGTTGACTTCGTCGGCTTGGCAAAACAATTGGCTTCTATCCTTTCAATTCCAGAGAGTTAATATTGAGATTTTTTGAAAGAAAAATTCTTCGATGAAGCTACAACTGCGAACTCTTTGAGCTATACCAATATGTGGATGTAGTCCAAAAAGCCAAGACACTTTGACTATACATTAGCTCAGCTACATCTAGGGAATTCAGAATCATTCGCGGATGCCAGAGTACTTGTTATTACAATTTGGCAGCAGCACACCAGGATTCGCAGAGGATAGAATGCTGACTTGACTTTGGCAAAGTAAGTGGGTTTTTTTAAGATGTTTGCTGATTAGCTGATGATCTTTTGTGCTCCCTATGAATGTTAATACGTGTTTTGGTTTGGCGACAATCCTAGGCCTTGGATGTACCTTACGATTGTTGAGGCCGATGATTTAGCACGTAATAACCTGAGGTTCGGTGAGTCCTTTGTTGAAGCATTTAAGCCTCCTTTGGATAGTTGCTGGACAGTCGCATAGCAGTTTCTGGTTGTTCCAGGCAGAGTCTACACAGATCTGCAGAACGCAGTAGAGCATCAAGTTTGCTAATAGAGAGAATCTGAAGAGCGCGTTTTATCGTTTTTTGTTGGCGAGGCCAATGAATTTTTATCATCACGTAATACTTGGATGGAGTTCCATTGGGATAACGCATTTGGAGTTCCCATGTATGTAGGATAGGAGTAGACTCACAGCTGCAGAATGCATGCACTTACGTGCATTACGTAGTGTACCAACATGTATCAGTGGGACATATCAATAAGAACGCAAAAACTTGGACGAACACTAGCCAACGACGACGAACGACGAAAAATTGTGTTCAGCGATGAAGCTCATTTCTGGCTCAACAGATACGTAAATAAGCAAAACTGTCGTATCTGGAGTGATGAACAGCCACATGCCATACAAGAATTACCGATTCCTCCCGAAAAAGGGACAAAAGGGCTTATGGGCTGGTGGCATCATCGGTTCATTTTTCTTCAAAGACGACCGAGGAAGAAACGTTACCGTCAACGGCCACGATACGAGAAAAAAGAATTGCCGAAACTACGCTTAAAAAATCCCCCTTCATTTGATCTTCTGAAATCTCGCCTCAAGCGTTCTCTTGCCATAGTTTATTGTCATAAACTTCTGCTTGGCAGACTCATGTTGTGTGTCCTAGGGGAAATGACATTTTACAGCTGAGTCCGCTGATGCCTGCTCCTATACCCGTTAGCATTTTTGAAATATCCATAAACCTGGGACCTGTCTAGCCTAGGGCCTCCAGTTTCCCAAGTAAGTGGCTTAGTAAATAATTAATATTCTAACGACAAAAAGCGCATCATCAAAAGAGACTTCACATATCAAAATCGTTAGAGTTATTTAATTTCAAAATGTCAATGAAGGCCAAGGGATATAATTCCGGAAGGCGCAATTGGTTGACATTTTATTTCATACGTTTTGTTCAAAAATTGAGTTATGACCTCTCGTAGTCTCAAAAGTAAGCTCGTCATAGATCAAAGAACAACAATAATTATTTAATTTGTAAATCGAAAGCAAACATCCGCCTATAGGAGGTACAGATATTAATTTAGCATGAACGAATTAAAGCCATTTGTCCCAAGTAAGTTGAGAATTCATTCTCAAAAAAGTAATTATGTCCGATTCCGGTCGCGTCGTAATTTTTAAATTGACTCAATTCACGCTGAAGCTGCTACACTTTGGCTATACCAAAATAGAATACAAATAGGGACTAAAATTAAATTTACTTTCAACTCATCGTCTTTCTTATCCATTTGGTAAGACATTCCATCTTCTGACCATTACCAGCACTTAGGGCTTTCAATCACATACTCCGAAAACATTAATTAGAAGCTGAATTTGAGAAACCTCTCGAGAAACTATTCAAGTCCTAGAAGAACAGCATATTACATGTTTTACAATATTCCTTTTTTGATATATGATATATTTTCCTTCTCTCCTCATTCCAATCTAACGCCACTGCTTAAGTTGAAAAAAAAACAAACAAAAAATCCTCTTCAACTTTTTTTTGAACACAATATCTACGGCGATGTGGATCGTGTGTGAAAGTTGGAAAAACTCAAGATTTAATGATTCTTCTACATGAACATGAAAACTTTATGTATGTACTTTACTACTGTCTTCCAAACGACGAAGGTCTACGCTTAGATTTGGATTAAGAAGCAGCCAGCATCTAGGATACTAGCAAAAGTTCATTGGATTTCAAAACAAATTGCCGCCAGGAGAGAAAGGCGCACATTCTATTCTGTATAAAATAAAATATTTGTATTGTGTGTGCATATGTAACGTGCATGTACTCTAACAGCATCCTAAGAATTTCGTACACTTGTCCTTGGTTGTTTCGTGCATAGACTCGGGTCAGGTGGGGAATTTTATTTGAGTTTAGTATTTGTTGTGTGCTTGGCCACTTGACGTTAATCTATTTCTTTTTTTCTTTTCTTTTTTTTCTTGCTAGATACATAAATAGTGTAAACTCATTTACTTTGCCTTCGGTCCATCGTTAAGGATATTAAAAGTAAATATAAAATTCGCCAGAGAATCTGGGCGTTTATGGCTCGTAGTTCGTTGCAAGACAAGTGGCAATAACGCTATTGTTAACTTAAAACTGGCTGGATGCCAACCTCCAAGTTTTAAGTAAAGCGCCGCAGACCTGTTGCTTATAAATATTTCCTTTTTCTTTTCTTTATCTATTTCCTCTTGAACATATCAAAGGCAGGAACAATGGCGATCCGAAGCATGGTTAAAAAGTAATTTCGCATTACTGGTAATCCTATTTGTTAAGGGTGAGTAACCGTGATATTTATCAAAGTCGTTGACAGGAAATTACTTGCATTCTACCGTTTGTCGTTTCCTTTATTGTACGGCGCTGTTTAAAGTCACCGTGTTTGTTGTGTTCTTAGGGTGAAATACGGGACTTCGCGATGTTTATGTTCTTGAGTAATGGAAGAGATTCACATCTATTACGATTGTAATTTCTTTTAGCAGGCGCTCTCTCACATTTGATTGATTCAACGCTGTCATTGTATATACTGGGTATTATTCTGTTGTACACGCTACATTTATACATATTTCAGAACGATAAATGAATTTGCCCACATACATACCTACATATATATAGCTACATAAATAAGGGTAATGCTGGTGATTTTATCGTATTGTAGATACCTGTCATCGGAATTCCACCCTGAGGTACTTTTACGAGATGTGATGAGCAATTTTTACCCAGCTATAAATAACCTTTAGGCACATTCGAGTATTGGAAAGGTATGTTGGAACTTTTATCAGTCTACGTGCGGTTGCTATTAACGGGAATGGGATTTTTTTCGACATCAGAAAGTTATTGCAATCGACTTGAATAAAAACCACATAACTGGCACACACGGTTGCCACTATGGTCATTTGTGACCAAATTTGGTCATTACTTTTTCACTTCGTCACATTGTCATTTTTTATTCCAATTGGTCATTTTTTCTACGAAATGAAAGGAAAAAAAACTAGTTCATATGTTCTCAAAAATTAAAGCTATAACTTTTTGGTTCTCTATAACTCCAAATGAATAACTACACACTATTTGCATATCAGTTAAAACTTTGTGGAAGATTGGAGATTACTGGACCGAGCACACCACCGACGCAGGCGAGGATCAAATCAAAACTGAGCTTACGAAAACTGAAGACATCAGAAGGATCTCTTTTCGTCTCTGTGGCTTCCAACAAAAATGACATATCATTTCGAATGACTCTCGTTCAGGTGCCTAGTTTGAGTTTGGTTTCACATGTGGATTTTCGTCCGCCACACCTTAATCATTTTTTTATCGTTTGATGCAAACATTGTATTAATGTGTTTAACTGAACGCACTTCATTACAGGATCGTGTCCCCAGTATTCGAACACTTAGAGGCTTACATTAAACTAATAGTGGGTGCAGTAGCTTAGTGATTAAGTGCGTACAAATCCCGACCAGTACCACCTGAAGGTCTTTATTCGCTGCCCCACCACTTGCGAACGTCTGACAAACATCCAAGAGTAAGAACTGTCAAGAGCAGCTTCTCAAAAATTAGTTGTCGTTGGGAATCAGCATTACTGGAGATACCTTTCATTAGTGTCCAAAAATATATCCTCGCACACACAGTGGTTGGAGAAGCTAGGCTTTAGATCCTATACGCCTTCCCTCACAGTCGGGAAGCGTTCAATGTAAATGTGTGATCTAAAATTAATTATTTTAATTATAAAATTAAAATATTGCTTATTAAATTTAAGTTTTTTTTAGAAATTTTAGCTTTTTTTTTATTTAAAATTAAAAACCGGGAAACAACCTAATTCCCCAGAAATCCAACACTCTTGTCTCCTGAAACCGAACATAAGGTTTTCTGATTTTGAACACAAGATATCGTGTATAGATTAAACTTTTGCAGTTCCCTTTTCATTTAAATATATTAAGCGCAAAGGTTGCACACAAAATAATCTTCAATTTGAGTCTCATTAAATTTCACTGTACAAAGTTTGGTGCACCATTTGTTGCCAATACCACAGCCTATATTTTTAAGGCCATCATTTCGGCATCTGTGTCAAGCTCATCTTCACAAAATCCTCAAGATTGCTTTCGAGAGAGTTTGTCAAGTTTTCTTTTTCATTGGATAATTTCACTTCATATTTTAACTCTCTTGGACTGATTACTTTTCCTGTCTCGGGGGCCAAACTAAAAAAGTCTTGTATCCATTACATTCGAGCAGGGTCATCCAAAATATCTTTGGCGTTAATTTCTATTAAATTGTTTTTCAAATTTCGGAACCGCCTTCGAATCGTTTTTTCAGTGACAAGTGCACAGACTTAGCTCTGTATGCCTTTTCAAACAATTGTAGAACCAGTTCTTGTCAGGTCTGTCACATTTGAGAGTAGTTATTCGCTTTTCGTCTTTGACTATTTATTTTAACCACATTTAAAAGCGCACTTACTTTATTTTGGGAGAAGCCATATTTTAAAATTAAAAATATCTATTTACCTCAATTTCCACCCAAAACACACAGTTTCTCATTACACTCACAACAGTTTTTTTATCTACCGCAACCAAAACTCTCAACAAAAACTAACACTTTTTTTAACGTTGACTGTACTAGTTGAAAGTTTCCCAGGATTGCGGGAAATGACACATTTAGAATTTCGTATTTGCAGAGTTTGAAAATCTGAGATACACCACAGTTGCAACTGCTTTTATTAAAAAGTGTTCGAATACTGGGAGTGTTTGAGTTTAGGTGACTCTATCCTACATGGACTATCACTGAATGCAATCATTTCCTTTTATTTTTGTTTTTTTTTTCTAATGATAACGAAAATTACATGTGATCTGTAAATATTTAGAAAATATGCTCCAATAAATGTGATATCGTTCTGTGTTTTTTAACTATGTATTTCGGAGTTAAATTATTTTGGTCATTTTTGGACACAATTTTTTTTTCAAGTTGTAACCGTGCTTGCACCGCTTAAAATGCCTCTCCAGTTAAACTGCTAATGTGTCTATTTATGTGCGAGGAAATTTATGGAGCTAGGTAAAGTAGAGAATTTACGTTCCACAAGGCTCCAAACTCAACCCTCTAATTGTTCATTCTGTTGATTTACTAATAAACTTGTCCTTGTTTTCGAGCATTTGAATTAATTGCCATAATAGTCAATCATCAAAACGTCAAAAAGGCGATAGCAATCGAAGGAACTCGAAAGCAGAAAAAATAAAAATGATGCACATACGGACACCGAAAATACAAATAATAGCTCATACTGATATCATCTCTTATCAGAATTAAAACTGTACAATAGACTGTAATTCTAGCCTTCTTCCAACTTGGTTGATGATTTGATGCATGCCAAACCAGTATTGGAAGAGCTCTGCTGGAAGACTATCAGTGTGTTTTTCTTTCTTTATTGTTAAGCGAGGCTGGTTCTTCATCGCCTATATTTTTGCCATATCACGCTATCTACATGCCGAGCATTAAGCAGCTGCTATAAAAGCTGCTTAAACACATCTAATATTCCCTTCACATCGGATACTTTTTTTTTTTTGCTGTTTCCAAAAACCTTTCAGATCTTCTTGTGCTGGGAGACTATGTCTGTACAGTCTCTTCTTTCTATGTAGGATTTCCTTCTTCACCCAACTCCTAGCTCGCTAACCCTCAGCCCTTGATTTCCAATACAGCATTTTCATGTGTGCACCTTCTGTCGCCTTGTATTCGCATACCTCGTCATACCTCTCAACATTGCTGATATTACTTCTCAACATTGATTTTTTGTAGACTTAAGCCCCTGACTATATGTTTACTTTCACTCCACCTACAACATTTCACTGCAGAATGTTCCTCTTTGAATCTTTAAATAATAAAGCTAACAACGAGAACTTTAACTTTAACCCATCCAGAAGTACAGCATGTAGCTACTATTAAAGGATGTTAAACAAAAAACTTTGATGAAGGTTATCAGTGTTTATGCGAAAATTCAGATTACACCAATAATAATGAATAAGCTGCTGTTTTAAAAGCTTTGCCAGAAGAACAACATATCCGGAAGGCTTATAATATAACATTGTATTTATTATTACATCATTGGCGGTGTTGAATTGGAACAAGTGCCAGTCGATTAAACAGCCGCCAGGCAGCCAGTCACACACACACACATCGGAAAAATGTGTTCAAATTTATGAGTAGCAAACAAAATAAATAAATTACGTATAGTCCCTGCGGCGTTATAAGCTCCAGTTTGAATGGAATCGTTATTCTAACGCACATATGTATGCCACTCACATCAATTTAAAAAAAAAACACGGATCAAGTCGTGTGGGGAATGAGTTTCCCGAACTGTTCGCCAATAACTTAAATTTAATCAATACTAGAGTTGAAATCATTTCAAAATTAAATAAACATTTAACTCTCTGTTAATCCGCTTGCCATCGCTCATTCCCTTTGAAAGGATTGATGCAAATCGCATTCACTGGCATGGAAAGCTGCTTTTATTCTGACAAACCTAATTTTGTATTTTCATTTGCCAAAATATAAAACAATGACTGATTGGTATCCTTTTTAAATTGACTGTTACATGGAAATGATGTGGGTTGTTTTCTATTCTATGTTGTGCGGTGTAAGGCTTTGCATTTGGGTACGAAAATTTGTTATTCTACCAAATTGGTACATACATAGATAGGTAGGTAGTAGGGTAGATAAAGGTGATAGTCAAGTGATTTGATGATAGAATAAAAATCAATGGGGTAATTTCACTGTCTATGAATGAGGATTTTGATAAGTTTATTATTCTTAAATTGGATGACATAGGAGAGGATTATTAATTGGTCTGGCAGTAATTTGAAGCTTTGGATGTTATGAATTATTATAGGTTGACAGTAATACCCCTACCTACAAACCGATCGAATGGAAGATTTCGAATGGATTCTCTCTTAATTAAAATAAATTTGCTTTTATAAACACATGTTGCATGATGTATTTGTTCATTAATTTAAGAAACTTTAAGGTTGTTATAAAAAAACACGTCCCGTTCTACACGTACTGTACCAACGTTTTCACGCAGTCTGACTTGACTGGCAGGAGGCTTGCATTCGGTGAGGTAACGAGTGTTTCGCCTACAGCAGTGTAATGGGTGTCTAGAAGATGTAAACCGTATAGAGTTGGGATACATTTGAGGTTTTCCGAATTTCAGCCTTCAGGTTCGAGGCTAAAAGAAACACCGAATTTTGGCGCGGATACGTTCCAGAAACCGTAGCTGTGTCAGCGAACCAAATCTCGTCCATACGGAATTTTTTTTTGATGAGGGTGAAAATCTCGAAAGACACAGTGTGTAGTAGTGTGGGACTCTAACCGCACTTAAAACACCTCCTAGATCATGACCAATCAACTAGTGATCAACAAAGATTTTATTTTCAACGTTAAATCGGGTTTGAGAAGGTATTATTATTTAAAAATGGCTCTCGTTATTATCAAAAAAGTTCATTGGGCTTTGTTCTTCTTAACCTACGAATATTTTTTCGAACATTTAAGACAACGTCTATCTCAGGATTGGTATGCATCTGCAAACGCTCGTTGTGACACATTGGGGACTTTTTAATTATATCGAGGTCAAGCACTGTTTCTAATGTACCATGGGCCATTCACCCGAAGGACCTTATTTTGAAATGTTTGCAACATTTGTATATTTGGTTTCTTTGTGCAATCCCAAAATTGGGTACCACATGTCTAAAATGGTTTTAAAATCTGATTGTATAATAGGATTTTATTCCCAATGGACAGTTCTGAGTTCTTAAAAACCAATAAAGTTGTCTATATGTAATATATAGATCTTCTACTTTCTTTTTTACATGTTCTTCCATTTCAGTTTAGCATCCAGATACTTAGTTGTATTAGAGTAAGGAATTACTTGTATATTCATAACCATGGGAAGATTCGTTATTTTTTATTTGTAGAATTTATATGGATAATGACTCATTCAGTTTAGTTCGCCATCGCTGCGTCCAATCACATATCTCTTTTATTGAATTTTGCAGCTTAAGCCACACATCTATGTATTGATAGAAGAGCAGTTACCCTTAAGCCTGTTTTCGGACGTATAAAGATTCCTTTCTCAACCGTACAATACGAATATGCGGAATGCTCTACCACGCTCTCTCTCTCTCTCTGTATATCTATATCTCTCTTATATAATAGATACAGAGTGGGTCCCAAAACACTTCCCTGGGGAACACCTGTTTGTATTTCTTTACGTTCAGAATCCGCTGAGCCAGTACGAACTCTAAGGAATCTATTACCTGTATAAGATTTAGGGATCTCATAGTACTGTAAAGGTAGGTCCCTATAAAGTTTATACTTTAAATCCACATGCCAAACTTTATCAAAAGCCTGTGCAACATCTATGAATAAAGCAGAACAAATTTGTTTTTCTTCCAGTGCCTTTTCTATAACATTAGTTATACGATGCACTTGGTCTATAATCGATGGGTAGGGATAAGCTTTCTTTGCTCTTTAATTGGGTGTAGCCTTTAAGAAGGAGTTTCTCGAAAAGTTTTGAAAACAACGGTAAAAGTGCGATTGGCCTTTATGAGGTATCTTCTGATAAAGGCCTACCTTGTTATCTTCCAGTGATGCGGAACATACCTTTCTTCAGTTCCAACAATGCAGTTGGAGACAGTTCCTTCAAGGAGTATAAGATCATTACCTGGTGATCTAGTTTATAAATTCATGTTACGATATCTCTTAACGAAACATAAGGAATTTTCTTTTCATCTACTTTGTTATGGAAATCAAGGTCTTGATTTACTAGGTGGAAATGGAAGAGAGTTAAACCTTTTCGTTTGGATCGAGTCGATACATCCGTAAGCTTTATTAATTTTCTCCTCCTCAATACAACAAATATTTCGTCTAAATCCAACATGAAAACCACTACAATACAACGTGTTAAAAGTAGGTTTAAAAATTCAACTCATCTAGCCCCTTGGCATTTTGGCTCCCGTCTGTCAATCCAGGTATTAAATATTTACGAGTATTCTCCAGGCAGAAAGCTACACCTTTCACACTTCGGTTCATTATCAATTATTTATGAACTCCACTCCCTCCACGTCAGCCGAGTAGATTTCGCACAATCTCAAAAAAGGGACACTTATATACGTACACACGTTCTCGGAGGAGCAGTAGTAGGTACTCACTTCTGTAAATTTGATTCGAATCCCCAAGACGAATAAACTGTTTTTTTTTTTTTGTGTTATCATAATCTTCAAACTCAATCCGCATATAGTTCATTCGTTCAAGGATGGAATTCAATTCCATAAGTATATTATGTACACGTATGGGTAGTGTAGTGGTACTCATTCAGCAAACGACACAGGATATCGGGTAGATATGTGCAAGGAGGTCGCGATCGTAAAAATATCTATAATGTATTTTTAATGTGTGTGTCTCTCTCTCTCTCCCTCTCGGTCTTGGTGTACACCTTACATCTGGTTATCGGTACTGTATCGGAGTTCTGTCAGTTTTCCCTTTTTAAGTTGTTTTTTTTTTTTGCAAATAAGGTATTCTGTGAGCAAGACTGAGGCTTTCTTAATGCCAACGGTTTTATTTTATGGATTGTACATGTACATGTGGGTGGGGGGCATCAAGTGGCGGATCGATTTTTATCTCTGCTCCATGGGTCGGTCTGCTTGTGTTGGAAAAATAACCAATGGCTGATGTATGGCATTGAATGTTCATATCATAAATTTTAAAGAAGGACTTCGTCCTAGAAAAAATAATAAGAAGAAGACAATATTGAACCGATATGTGTCGAATATTTATTTATATCTGCTGTTCGGTATATTGGTTGGTTCTTGTGTTTTCTTTATCGGTTCCTAGCATGTTTTCTTTTTAACGAGATACTTTGACAGAATGGCATTACGAGTTCTTAGATTACACATGTTGCGTTTGTGTACTTGTAGGATTTCTCTTGTGTGGAAAGACAAGCTTTTCAGTTATTTCTCCCAGGAGTAAAATGGAAAATATATAAAAACAGGGAACCTATTTTTCATTGCTGATAGGATGTCAGAAGATGGGCCTAAACATTTGCTACCTTCGAAGAGTTTTTATTATATATAATATAATAATGTCGACAAAGGAATCTATCTATGTACATTCATCGGAACATGGCTGAATGTCGTCGCAAATCAATAGCAGGAAGGAGACGAATAAATGAAGTCTTTTATGTTTTAGCTCTATGAAAGATGTACTTGTTGTCAAAGAAGTAAAAGCAATCGACAACAGAACAACCCTTCTTTTCTAAAGCGAAGATTACATTTTTTACGTGACCTAGAAGTTGTATTTTTTCCACACAGAGATTAGTTTTGTAGATTCAAAAGGATATAAAGGGATTGAGTTGTAAGAAAAGGAAAAAGAAAGGTGTATTTTTGTTGGCTTTTTAACCACCACGATGGTTTCAAACATTTAATTTGAAACATGGGGTTTTTTTTAGTATGCTTTACCTTTAACAGAGTTAGGTGCACACCAATGCTCATGGTTCTCAATTGTTGGGCGATGTACAAAAAGTAGGTTGATAAAGATGATCCACATGACAGCTGGAGTAATGAAGATGAAATATGAAGTCTTCACGACAATGAACCTTTCTCGAACCAAAAAATTCACTACCGGCTTTGTTCGTCATTGGCAGGTTTAAGGAAGAGACTTACGAACACAGACAGAAAGACTTTCTTTACAAATTTTGAAAAGAGGAAGGCCTAAAAGCAAAAGAAGGTCGTACGGATGTTTTCTACCAATGACGACTGTCTCATACGAAACTTTCTCTCTATATAAGATAAGAACGTTTCAACGATTTCGATGTTATTTTATATATTTGACATATTAAAATCTTTAAAGCCGTTTTTGAGAAAACAAATTAAATTTAAAAAAAAATGTTTGTTTATTTGAAGTAGGTACGCATATTTGTTTAACTTAATAGTACAAAAAATGGATTAATTTTTTTAATTACCTTTATTAGTTTTAGAGGTATTGACGTTTTTGCAAAGTACAGTCAGTCGATATTTTTTTCGAAAAAACTGAAATACAGTTTGTACAAAATTTGTACAAAAATAATATTCTTTGGATTCAATTAAAGGTTTTATCCTTTTTAATCGGCGCACAAGATTTCTCTGATCTAGAATTTGAAGTACAGCGTCAGTGCAATGGCCAATTAAGCGAGTGTGTTGTTTACGCGAGAAATTTCGTATTTCATCTTCCACGACAGTAATACCTAGATCTCTGGGGATATCGGCGTTTTAGATATACTACGGACCATTTACGATTTGTCTAAGAACTTTATTTTGGATAGTTTGTAAAATTTTAGCATTACTTGGTTTGGTACAACCCCAAAGTTGTATACCACACGTCCAAAGAGGTTTTAGCACTTGATTGTGTAAAAGCGGCTTCTTTTGCATGCTGAGTTTCGAAAATCTTCCAATCAGACAATGCATTTGATTATATCTGAGAAGGAGCTCCTCGCGTTTCTTCTTAACATGGGATTTCCATTTCAATTTTGCATCCGACGTCAATCCCAAGCATTTGTTTGCGTACGGAATTTGTACCGAGTCAATAAAAATGGGTAGATTATTAACGTTTGAGTAGGTATAAGTATAGCAATATCATCCGCGAACGTGGCTACGATAGTAAGAAGAGAACTTTCCCTGTTTTTCAACTCCAGCGGTCAAAACAACATCCGAATATATTTAGCAAATCAAGTCTGTCTCCCAGTCCGGATAGAAAAAATTGGAATTTTGGAAGTGCTCAAGCGGCATTTTCGGCAGCATTATAAATGGATAATATCCATCGACAGGGGGATAGTGTAAGAAATCCCAGTTTAGTAAAACTTGGTACGGCTACTGAAAAAATGAAAAATAACATGTCCGCTAACTCTGATGGTCTAGCCCTCTTCCCAAAAAAACAAAAAACGCTAAAAACCATCTCTCGTGAATTAAACTTTAACCCCTATCATATGACCATGCCGTCTGATGCAATGACACCAGAAATCCTTCTGCGACAAAACATAATATTCCTCAAGTAACGGAATGGCTTCGGTCAGACTCTTAATCATGGAATGAATGCTCCAAAACTGAACAGGGTGCTGGAGTTTTTGTGGAATGCGATAATATAAGACTTCACTACCCGTTAGGTGAACATTAGTCTGTTTTCCAAGAGGAGGTTATTGCCATTCGAATGGCTCGTCCAAATTAGTGCTTGAACTCAAGCTTTCTCTTAATTTTGTTGGAAGGCTGAACACAGTGAATCTTTTCTGGGTCCGCGATCACACTAGCTTCCAGGGAAATGAGAACCCCTGAGCTTGCCAGGCAAGGTTCAGAAGAAGTGTTCTATGGACCCGAACCTATGTTGTGTCTGCCTGCATCTGTAGTCATGTCAGCCTTTGACGCTTGGGTTTCTCGTGAACACAGAATTCAGTGTCGCGACTTCGTTCTTTGAAAGACGGGAAAACTAAGTACGTTAATGTAAGGTGTCTGCATGCTAGCACAATGAACCAGTAGTTGTGTATGAGCGCTCCATTGGATAGTATTAACCTCCAACAAAAAATTATGGTCTGGCAGCGAAACTTTTTTAACATCGCGGTGTGGTAGAGTGAGAGTAACTCATTGGAACTTTTCCAACCAGTATATAGTGTACGTGTACGAGGAGGACGAGATGGACGAGAAGAATAAACCGAGAACCAAGATATAAACGTTGCCGAAAAATTCAAAACGAGACAAAAGTGCTTTGGCCAAAAGAATATTCAAATCATCGCGGACGCCAGAATGATTGGTCCGGATAACTGGAATCAACATTTCTGATACCTCAGAGGATGGGGGCTTCTTCACGAATCGGGAACTCGTTAATTATCTACGTAATTTGAACAATTGTATTAAACGGGACCTAAAGTTTAACGCCGATTCCGAAAGGAAATTTATTTTTGTTCTCATTACAGGTTTTACTCTTGGGTGATTGTCAGACTTTCGCAAGAGTTAAAACTTTCAGGGTGGTGCGGTTGGGATTTAAACCGGTGACCCATGCATACCCCTAAAAGTATATACGTATATTCATAATCAGCATCAAAAGGTAAGACTTTAAATTTAAGTTAGGGAATGGTTAAGTGAGAACTTTTTTTAGTACCTCTACTGCAACGCCCACAATTTAGACAAACCCGTTTCAAAACAATAGTTGAAGAGATGAAGGGTTAGAATCTTACCCTTATATCTTACCAAATATGAGAGCACTGACCTCCTTACTTTTTGTGGGGGTTTTTTAAGAATTTTTTTTTTTTAATTTCGTAGCAAATAAAATAAAATAACATACATTAAGTTCTCCCCGCATTTTTATTGGTAGCAAACATGGCTATAGATAGAGTAGCATACTGTTCCTCACAAGCAGGATGTAGCATTTACTTGTCCTTTTTTATTAAAAATAAATTGTAACCTGTGAGCTGACTTCCAAACAATGATTAAGTTACAATATATTTAAATATAATATTTCATTGGTTATAAGGGATTTAATTTGATTTTGGCAAAATTTATTTAACATCATTGCGATGCGATGCCGGGTTTTCTATTGATTTTACTTTCTAAATAATTTTTAATTTGCATATTATATAAGAAATCTCTCAAGCTTATTACATATTTGTGTTTTCTTTTAAGGTACATACTTCAGGCAAAGATTCACCCACACCATGACAGTGATCCAACTGCTGAGACTACATGTCTTGAATTAACTCGAACGAAAAAATACAACTGTGAGTAGGAAACAGTCGGCACGTTTTTATAGCTTTCGGGCAATAAAATCAGCATGTTGTCCTATAATCTCATGTAAACATAAATACACTATGTATCACTTAACACCACAACAACAGAAGCATTTAATTGATCCCACTTAAATTGATATTTAAAGAAAAAAAAAACAGCACAAACGAGGTACACATGTGTAAAAATAACAAATTAGTATTTTGTTTGATTTCTTTATTAACAAAAACAAGTAAATCTTTTTCGCGTTGAACAAAAATTTTCTTTTTATTTTATTTATTGTGTAACCTACCCCAGTAACCAATCCAAAATGCTTTGTTTCATATTAAAAGTATTGAAATATTTTTTGACATTTTAACACTGTAAATATTCATAGTATCTATTTATTCACTATTTTTAACTATTAGATTGCTTTTAATTATTTGATATATCTTTTTTTTGTTGCAACATAATCAATTGAACTGCACGCTACAGAGTAAACTGCACTAATTATAAAAAGACCGATAATAAAAACAATAGAAAAACTAAACACCCCCAACAGGCATTAAACACCTTCGCAATCGACCGGTGTAATGTGAAAACATCCGATACTTAGAAACATCCCTTGTGTTTAATACACATACGAGTATACGAAGCAAAGACAATGTTCTCAATTTAGTATTCGTTTGCCATAAACGTCCCAATAGAGGGGCGAAAGTTGTACAACTCTTCATGGGTTTGCGGTCGGTCTAGAAGGTGTTAATCATGGATTTTGTTTTTCTTTTTTTTTTACTGTTAATTATGTTCTCTTAGCAAGCATAATCCCTTATGGGGATTGACTTATCCTTGCTGTTGTAAACTGTGAATAAAATATTAAAAGCTTACGTGCTTCTGTGAAGTACAAATTAGAGAATTTTACATTAATTCACTGAAGCTCGAAGCAATTCCAAAAAAGTTAGGAAAGGATTTGGGAAAGTCTTTCAGTTTTTGTTGGAATAAGAAACTTTTTAGTTCATAGAACTTTAAGTAAGACCATATCTGTTGCTCTTGTTTATTTTTAACAAGAAGTACTGGTTCAGTTAATCGAGATATTATTTCATGCAGGAGGCATTAAAATATCCCTGCGGCATAACCCAACCAAAAAGTTCCTTTCGTATAAACATCCAGTTGAGTCTGGCAATATTAAAAATCTTAGGTTGATACGGCTGGAGATAATGCGTTTTGTTTTAAATAAATCAAACAACAACAACAGAATACAAAAACGGTTACAATCAGGATTATGGGAATAAACACACCACTAATGCTCGGCTCCCTGAAATTACGCCAAAAAAATAAAATTAAAAAAGAGCCCAAAAATCTCAATACAAAAGTGTAGCATTTTTCCCTAGGAAAATTTGCCCAAATATTTTGGCACAATTGCCACGAATTTTGGCTTTATTTCCAAAATTTTTGGAGCGTTTATCCATTTACGAAAATTTTAAAAACGCAAAAAAAAAAATTTGAAAAAAACCCTCAAAAAACTTTTTGGGTTTTGTTTTCCAAATTGTGAAAGGAAAAAACACCAAAAAGTTTAATAGAATAGAAAAAAGCTCTAGGAAGTTGCATTTTACGACTCATTATTTAGGGCTCCCTGGAATTAGGCCAAAAAGTGTTTTGGAAAAAAGTCCCAAGGAAATTGGGGCGTAATATTTTTGGATAAATGCCAAAAATTAAAAAGTAAAATACGCCACAAAGTTAAGAATGCTTACATGGTTGTGAACTAGGTAGGTTGGTTGCTAAGAGCTTGAAGAGATTATGGTTAAAAAGCGATTGAAGATCATTTTGCGTTGTTTAAGGAACGCAATTTTGCACTTTACACCGAAAATTTGGTGTATTTGTCGGATGTTAAGAAACAATGTACAAGATTTTCTACTACGGAAAGGAACATGGTAAGAACGGAATAAGTATCATCTTTGCGACAGAGTAACATAGCAAAAAGTACTGACCATTTTATCCATTCTACAGTTTGATAAAGTGATATCGGATAAAATGCTGATACATGGTGTGAATAAATTTCAGTGTAAATGTCCCTAGTTTGGATACGAGCCAAAAACTTTTAATGAGTGAAATATTAGAAAAAATATTGACTAAATATTTTTTTTTTTCGTTATCTATAGAAGTTTTAGAGAAAATAATATTCTGTTGAAAAAACACCTTAGTGTTTACATTATTGGTTCTAACCCTTTATCTCTTCAACTAGAGAAAACAAGTTCTGAAATATTTAAATTTTCAATATAAGCCCTCTGAAGGTCTAAATTCGTCTAAATTCTAAGCCCATTCAAAAATTTCTATGAAATATATAAATTTATAATAGCGATTGGAACACAAATTAAAACACACCTACAATCAAAAAACAAAGTACCCACTACTAATGTTAAGCCGAGCCCAACTTGTAACAACTAACTGATATTTTTAACCTTAAATAATAAAAAATTTGCGAAATAAATTTTTTTTTTAATTACTTATATCCAAGGCATGGCTACTTATAAAGCCATGCCTGGGATATAAAATATAATTAGAAAACTTCAATTTAAGATATTTCCATAACAAGGTTACTCCATTTACGAAAAAATTGTAAGTTAAAATTGCAAAGGCATAAATCTCTCAAACAATTTGCAACCAAATACCACGACTAACATATTTATTTCACTACCGCACCGCACTAATCCGATTCCTTATTTCTGAAATTCGATTTTTAAAAAATACTCACGTCTCATGTGAGCACCCGAGCGGACATTTTCTGGTTTTGCCAAAACTCACGCGCACTAAGAGCGCACGCGAGTAAAAAATGACTCGTGAGCTTTTTGTGGGCGCAAACTGAAAGGCCTCAAAAGGACACACGGACATTGTTAAATCGTCTTAGGTTTATTACAAACTATGCGTCAAAAACTACCTTTAGTATTGGGTATAAAAGGATTCCTCTGTTGGATTAATTCTCATTTTTCTAATTTTGTGACAACAATCAATGATAGTAAACTTTTAAAACGTGTTTATTAGAAAGATCAGCATGGCTGGAACAATATTTTTCATTCTTGGTACAACTCAAAGGGTTGTTAGGGATGTATCTTCTCCTCCATTTGACCTCCACTCAAACAGGACCAAATATGTGTTGTTGCAGAAAAGTGTGAGACGTTCACACAGTTCGTTAGATAGGGTCTTATATGCGACATTAAGAAGGGATATGCTTCACAAGCTTTACAGCTTGTTCTTCACAAACAGAAAATCGCCGAAGCTTATAGTCCAGTCGTCGGGCTGCTTATCTCTACCCAATACTAGGTGGCGAAACTCGTTCTTCATTGACTAGACGTGGATTCTCTTCTTCACCTATACATTTTTCTACTCGACGAACATTAAATTGTTGCCGAAAATGTTATAAAAATACCTTTCATTCTTCAAGCCAGCGGCCAGTTACTCGAAAACCTAGCGTTTGCCCCTGTGCACGTGCAAGATGTTGCAGAGTTGGGACATTTGTATCCAAGACTATATGAGTCTCCCTCAAAACGCAGAGCATTTAAAGTAGTCGGAAAGTTAATCCGATGACACAACTTCCACTCTCAATTATCCAATGTGGTAAGATAAGTTTTAAAGACATACGTGAGTTACACTCAGAAAAATTAATTTACTGCTTAAATATCTTAGCTTTTGTACTCATAACAGTTCCATTTTGTTTTTGTTTTTTATTTAATTTTGTATTAACGCTAAAAAAAAGTCTGAGAACAAGTTTGACAAAGCCTTGACACTGCGACCTTGTGGTCGATTGTGCCACCTACTTATACCTTGGAGAGCATTTTGATCCCTCTTCCAGATCCCCCTTACAGCTTAGGTTAGGTTAAAACAGGGGTGTGATGTAAAAACCATCATACAACACTGGGCACCGAGGTGGGCACATCGCGATTCCATCGCTTAAAAATAAAAACGGTACACAAAAAACCTAAACATTTTCCCTAAAACACACCAATTTCCCTTCAAAAGCCAGAAAGTTTGTGCCGTCTATTTCCTCCAAAGCTTCGAAGAAGTATTTCCCCAAGAATTTCCTACGACTACGTGAGATTGCCTCGCATTCACACAATATGTGCGGTATAAGCTCAACAGCCTATCTGTCAGCCCGAGTCTTTTTGCATGTTTTTCTAAGAGGCAATGCCCTGTCAGGACTCCTACTAGTATTCTTGTCGATCTAAAGCTTCGTTCACCAGGAATAATGTTGGAGTGTTTAAGCTCTGGCTTTAGCCTTATGGCAAGGAAAACCTACTCAGAGGTCATCATCAAGTCTGAGAGACCTTCATCTGATATTACTATATTCCTTATGTGTTCCCTGAATTTACAATGTAAAGTTAGGAAACCAGTTAGGATGCGTAGTTTATTTTGGCTTTAAATCTTAAGAGATTAAAATTTTTTCACCTTTTCCGATTTCCTGAATTATTCGCATAGTGTGTGCTCCCCTATCCCGCAGAATGGTTTAGGCCTATGAAGGATTCTGCTGCTCCTTTTCTCAATAGAAAGACAGCTGCCTCATTACCAAAAATGCCCACATGGCCTGGTATCCAGCTGACAGATAATCTGTTTTTCTTGTCCAATTTGTTGAGACCTTGTAGGCATTCTCATCTTGGAAAAGCCTTAGAAACAATGAAACCATTATGAAGTGCACATAAAAGAATAAACGTAACCGCTAAGCCACTTCTCGCTCCGATGGATTCGTATCCACAGCCATTGAAAATATTATATCGATGGTAATACGATTTCTACTTAAGCTCGTACGTCCCATATTATTCTTTCCACACATATTCAGTGAACATTACCATGCATGCCAATAGTGCAACGAATTATCCAGCCATTGTTGTTCGATGCTTTTATTTTATTTATTTTATTTTTAATTAATACAGTAAATCAAAGTCAATTATTTTCATATCGTATTGATCTTGTGAATTAACCAAAATGATTTCAATGCCGGTATTGGAAATGTATTTCGATATGTTGATGAGAGGCTATATAACAGGAGTACCAACTCAGCTTCACATATATCCCATTTTTTCTTAATATAATAAAGCCATTTGTTTTTGGTAATGAAAATCTCTTTGTAGTGTTCCAAACCATACACACATAATACAGTGCCACCCATAGATTTATGAACAACGCTCTATTAAAGTCAGCGGCATACAGGTGAGGGAGAACAAAAGTCACAAGCTCTGATTTGCTTTCACTCGCACATGTGCCTTAATTAAAAACAGGGTGTAATTAACAGTAGCAAATATGTTCGGTAGTGGTATGCAAATGTAAAAGCTTATGTACTCTCTTTTACACGTTTTCTAAATGGGTTTTTCTAAAAGGGTTTATTCAGGAGCAACCAGAACAACAACAACAACAACAACATACGAATTTATGTACACAATTTTCTGTGAAACAATTTAATAGCAAAAGTAATTTAAAAGTGAAATCGAAATAGCAACACCCTCATCAGTCAGTCGTTCGGTCGTCAAATTTAGACTTAACTGGTATTGTCTTTTGTAACTCACTTCACTTTCCGAGGTTTGCTTTCCTGATGGAATAAGGCGGGGTTGGCTTTTCATTTAATATTGATGTTGTCGATTTTGAAATAGCTATCTATTTACTTTATTTAAACTGTTCGTTGCCTTTAACACTAACTCAGCTTGAGATACTATTTATAGAATATCCGCCAGTACCCATGTATATCTAGTAATAGATGGACAATTTATCTGGAATGGTCATAGCCAATGGAATAGAATGTGCTTTATAACTATGAGAAACTATTTTTTATCAAAAGATAAGATACAAGGGCTAGTTGCATATGTGTCCAGAACAAATTTTTCGCAGCATGTTCTGTCTGCAACAACATTTTCCCTTTTCCATTTGCTTGGCCTAAATACAAGGAATATGGTTTGGTAAAATGAATTTCATTCCCTTGGTGGTGGAAGCGAAAATTGTTAGGTCAGCGGAAGTTATATCAATGGATGCCGGCACTTCTCTTGGAAGTGCTCTTGGAAAGCTTCAACAGAAAGAAACGAAGGAAGAAAGCCATCAATTCAGCATCTCGTTGGTTTTCCGAATGACACTGGTAGTATCAGCGCAAGGAATTCGACTGTTTCAGCGGAATGTTTGACAGTTTAAAATTATCATAATGATAGTTTTCCTGCTCTACTTAGGAAAATACCCTATTCCCTATTGAATACAAATTTAAGACGCTGACTGAAAAGTACACCCGCCATAACTTATGAACCAATTAAAAATTCACCATGACAATTCAAGTGTTAAAAAAAAAACAGAGGCGGCAAATTCCGCTCTGTCCCACATGCATAAAAATTAAGTATTTACTAGTAATAAAAGGTGTAATTAAGTACTAGTTCTACTAGTAGAAGATTATATTTTAAGTATTTACTAGATCTTGTGTGCATAAACTTGAGTTGTAACTTGCCACCAAATACTTCTAGGAAATATTGAATTCATTCAAGTTAATAAATACTTAGAGTTCATCGAAAAATTGGTAGTTACTAGGTATCCCAAGTAACTATTTAGTTTCCATAAGGGCCAAGGAAAGCTATTTTCTTATTTCCATAACAGCTGTAAAAGATCTTATGGACACCGATTTGGCGTTTCCGAAGTTATTTACTTTCCTTAAGACCTTTGTTCACAGGCTCTACAAAAGTAATAGTTTCCTTTTAGATGTAACTTTAAGGACTTACAAAAGTTATTACGGAAATCTTAATGAAATTAAAAAAATTCGCACATATTTACAAAGTTTTTTATTATATTTTTCGTTTTGATTATTATATTTGCTGGTATTAACATTTTCTATCATTTGAAAGCGTAAAGTTGCTTGAAAGTTTATCTAAAGAGGAAATAAATACTGATTAAATTGAAAAATTACTTAGCCTTGTCCAGGATTCGAACTCGAGACCATTCGCATACCAGCCCAAAACGCATCCACTGGGTCAAACTGATTAATACAGATTGAATATTAATAATTGATAAGTTGATACTATTTCATCATCTTAAACATCGTAGATTTACCTAGTTATATAGGATGTTACGACCTTGAAGCCGACAATAATTTCATCTTATGTAAAAAAGTAGGTCTGCTACATTGAAAAACTGAACGGATAAAAATTGAATTAAGTAGATATAGGTATTTTTTATAATAACTACCACTGGAGCTATACAAATATTATTTGGCTATTAAAATATTATCATTCACAAACATTTTTTTTATATTTTTGGTTTCATATTTAGTTTTAGTCCTTATCTAAGTCTATGAGAGCCTTCCCTGATCCATGAAATAAATAACGAAATAATTAATAAGGATTAAATATTTCCTTTCCTTTTCTTCTACTTAAATAAATATCTTTATGATATCTAAACCCAGGTAGTACGTTATGCTTCTATAAACAAGCCTTGTTGAGAATTGTTATTGACTTGGAATATCAAGCTTTAAAGAAGCTATAACATTTCAGACCTCAACCAACTAACTTCGAAAGGCCTTATAGCCACCTCGTTAAATAGGAATATCTCTCACTTCTATACAGCTTGTGAAATTGTTTCCCAAAAGCTTTAAAGAAACATTTTCTAAAAGTATATCCTGAACAATAGTAAACATCTATAAATAAGCCTTATGACAATACAATAGAAGCAATAGCTTAACAAACCTTATAGAAAGTAAATTGTTTGTTGGGATGAACTTATTTTTTAGTTAACTGTTTGCTCTGCAAACGATTTTGTTGGAATTTTCAGTGCGTAAAGCATACTCAAAAGAAACAGGCATAACAAGCGAAACTTCTCCATTGCAACTAGCTAGAAGTCACGACAACCGTGCCTTAGAAGGAAGAAGTCCGAAGCTATACAATTATTTATTAGTGAATGCAAACTAGAAAGATCCCAAATAATTGTTGTACAGAGATCAACCTTAAGAAAACGGCAAATAAGCCCGCCATTGAAGCTCAAAGAATGGGAGGTAATTTTTTTATAGCTCTTAAATGCTGATAAAAACCCATCTATCTCTTGCATACCTAGTACGTATTGCTTTTTAAAGCTTTTTAAATTATAATAATTTTACGAACTTTGTTTACGTAAAGGTGGTTGTTCATCGCATTCGGATGCAAACAGAAAAGAAAGCTATTGCTGCAGATGAAATTAAAAAATTAAAGCGAGATTCTCCAGTAACAAAGCGTAGAAAATTGAAGTTCAATAAGACTAAAGGGGAAAAAATCAACGTTTGGTATTACTGGACAAATTAAAGTTAATACGAATGCAGCAGGAGGAAGTTAAAAGAAGGATGGAAAATGACAAATAACATAATTCGCATATTCCTTATAAATCCAACCACCACTGAAAGTGAATTAACCTTCTTAAATTTATAAAGCCCGCGAAAAATAATTTTTTATTGAAATAAAATTTTTTTATTTATTTTTATTATTCTTTTTTTTATTAAGAAGATACATATGTTTAATAAAGTTCTATGAATTTACGTTACATATGCCTCATTCGTCGTTATTGAAGTACACTGGCCTTTAGTTTTTCATCACCTTAAACACAAATCTCACTTTGTACGCCTTCGGGCTTATTATTGGGGGAAAAATGGTATATTTCCAACAAATTTTTTTTATACAGAAAATAAAATATTTTATTCAAACTTTTTACTGTCTTAAAGATATACATTAGAAAAAGAATTTCTGAAATTTTCGAAGAAAAATATTTTTTATTGAAAATTTTGGTAAAATTTGCTCAAAATTTTTTTTTTAAATAGTTGCGATTGAAGAAAAAATCTCTCGTCCAAGTCCTCGTGAATTGTATCGCGAAGACCTGTGTAAAATTTCATCAAGATCACTTGAGTAGTTTTCGAGAACTTTTGACAACCTACTTTGAAAACCCGTTTTCGAGAAAAACGTGTTTAAAGTTTGGATAACCTCAAATCTCGTGATTCAATTGAGTGTGCACCTTCCCAAGGCTGTATCTCGAGATGTTGTAGAAATTAATAAGATAACAAAAAAAACAATATTTTTTGAAGCTGTAAAGCCCATGTAACCATTTAAATGCTTTGTAACATTGTGCAAAACGAAAATGCCACAAAAAAATTTGGAATATTTTCTTAAATTGAGACTTTGAGAATTGTAAATCTACCCTTTACTTACAGCATTTTAGTGAAAAACGCCCACAAAAAGAAGGCGTGGCAAAAAACTTTATATGACAGACTTATAAAGGGGGGCTAAGCCTACATATCTTGTGAAGGTTCTAACACTCTATCTCTCTAACTTTAGCCCTAAAACGGTTTTTTCTAAATTGTGGGCGTGGCAGTGGGCGGATTCAAGAACTTTTAACACTTTACCATTTCGGAACCCTAGGGAGTATATGTTCCAAATTTCAGCTTCCTAGCATAATTTTAAAGGCCTCAAAAGTTGATACGGACGGACGGACATTGCTAAATAGTCTTAGATTTTGGTCCTGATCATAAATATATATACTTTTAGGGGTCTGCGACGAATATTAAGGGGTGTTACAAACTATGTGTCAAAATTAATATACCCTTAGGATAGGGTATAAACATCCTCACCTTTTCTTGAGGTAATACTGGCCCTACCTTGTTTCAATTGGAATGCCTTTTAAATTTACGAAATATTCGAGGAAATTCATACAGTAATTACTTATTAACTTATTAACTTAACCACTATACGTTTTCCTTATCAAAACGGTAAAGCATTTTAATATTAGACTCCAAAGTTCCTTTGGAACTGATTCGTAAAAATTCAGCCATTTCGATAAAACTAGCGCCTTAATGATAAGTGGTTTGAAAGACCCAGGACTTGTTCTATTGTGTCGCTGCTCAGTAGCTAGGCTTAGATAATTATTTTGTCAGGATGTGGTTTCTGCAGCCATACTGGATGATGTGTGCTGAGGAGCTGGACTATCAAGACCCTTCTTAAACTTAGGTCGAGACAAAAGTTAGATGAAGCCGTTCATGACTTTAATAGAGCAGTAACGAACTGTTTTAAATTGTCATGTCCGGTTAATAACACCCCACCAAGGTTCCATGGTGTAGAATGTTAAAAGGTGTCAGAAGGCTTCTGAATAGTTCACTCAATACCAATTCAGTCGACAGAAATCTTTACAGATCGAAATATAAAATCTAACATAAAACTGTTTGGTTGTTTAAAAAAACAATATTAAGCGTAAACGGCTCATGCAGAACCTAAAACCTAGCTTTTCCAACTATTGTGGTGCCAAGATATATTTGACACCAATGGATAGGACCTAGAGTTCAACGCCGATTCCGAACGGCTGTTTATTTTTGAGAAACTTCTCATGACAGATCTTACCGATTTTCCGACATTCGCAAGATGTGGGCCAGCGAAAAAAAAACGGATCCTCTTAGACTCGAAACACTAAGAAAAACATATGTCTCCGTCACGAAAACAACAGCAGAGACTCCCGCTCAAAACCGATTTCCTGGTAACCCTATTAATACTTGATCACAAATGGCCCCACTAACTGGAGCCATATATAGGGTCGATTGTGGGTACTGATGACGCTATATGTTACCGCATCATTTGAGGGTCTTAAGTCGCATGGCACCAATGGAATGTACGCAGCTATGTTGCAACACGGAACAAAACAAACCAGCTGCCGCTACTCTTGACCAGAATCTTCATCCCACCTCCCTGGCAAATGGTTAGAGTGATATTCATACCAAAAGTTGATAAGGATAACTACTCTAGTTTGAAATCTTTCATCCTAAAAAGCATGTCAAATGTGCGACAGCAAAAAACATCCTGGATCGCAAGTGCGCTCTATAGGAAAAAGCACGACTAGGCTCTAAGACTTTGACAGCATTTGCAGCTTAGCCAGACGATATAGAGTAGCAAAACCACTTGTCGCGTGGATCCCAGCAACGTTGGATTTGTAGTGACAGGCTTAAACAGGGGCTGGCCACAAGGTAGCACTGGTTATGTCTTCACTGCTATGGTGTGGTCTGGTGTCTAAGCGAAAACCTATCCTTATGATGACGCTGTTCATTCTGTCGGTTCAGGCCTAGCGAATATTTGTACGAAAGCACAGGCAGCCTTTACGACTGGAAGGAAATCGATGAGTTTGCCGAAAGAGGGTGGAAATCCCTTAATCCCGCGTAGCGGGTCACTTAAGTAATGTTGCCAAAGGCGCCTTATTTAAAATTTCGCATTATTTCGTTTGGCAATATTTCACGTCACCGAGACTACGCACCAAGCTGCCTTGCTGAGTAGATACGGTCTGAGAAGTGAACCCCTTTTATCTATCACACTTGGCGAGCTGCGTGTGCTTTCTTTCTGCGTGTGATTCTAAAAATACACCCTTGAGAAGGAGGGATTTGCCTTCTCAGATAAGCTATGGCATAGACTGTGTGTATGCCTAGGTTTATAGTAATGTAAGGACTTCAATGAAATTAAATTGACACTGCTGGATTATAGGCTTCTTATTTGTGGTGTCTGTCAATTATTTTTGAAACTTACTATCCAGCAATCGTGAATCCTCTCAAACAAGCGCAAAAGGCATCCATTTTGCTTAATTTTGACGGACTGACTGTGCCATATTTTAATATTACTGGTGCGACCGTTTCACGTCAGTTTAAGGTGAGGTCTGTCTGCATGTTTAGTCCAAAAAATATGTGAAAAATATTGGCATTGCATTTATTTTGTAAGGATTTCCAATTCTCCAATTCGCCGCTCTACTGTTTAGATACAAGTCATTTTTAACAGACCAACAAGATTTTTGAACTAAGAGCATAGGAGATAGACGTAAGCAAAATTCACGCGCGTTAGTTGCCAGAACAAAATATTCCGAACTAAATAAAAAACCATACTAACCATAGCTAAGCCAACAGGAGGTATGTCTGCGTACCACAATCCAATAGATTCCCAATGAAAATAAGCTTTGGCCTTTGACTTCGCCTCAATGAAAATAGTTAGCAAATACGGTCGAACATTTTTCAGCACAGCGTGCGGTATGTCGACAGCGGACTTGATAAAACCTCGAAAGCCGACATCAGATGACGACACTGTGCGTGTTGATTGCACCAGTGGTTTAGAAATCAGTTAGATATCCTCTGGCCTTAGCCACACCAGCAATACCATCGCGTTATAAATTATCCCCCTTGCGAATTGAAAATACCTTTGATGCAGCTATTTTCACTCAGTGTGTGTGTATTTTCCATTATCTGGCGAATACTTAATCGCGTGATTACCACGACAACGTGGCATGTGTCATTCACCCGCTTAAAGACTCAGACTCGTCCTTCGTCCTCTGCCTATAGCGTGCTTCCGCATTTTTAAAATCTTGCCCGCCATTACATATCTGCGTGATATCTATTCATTCGCTGCCCAGCCCCCCTTGAACGCTATCTGTGTATCTTTTTCCGGCATCTTGTTGTATATATGTATCTGTGTGTGTGTGTTTTTTTTGACAAGCACAACCCTAACCCATCACAGATTTGCCTTAATTATGAGCCAAACACACATTACACAAAATACATACACCCACTCAAGCTCAATAGAGCTCCAATAACCGGTCTTCAAAGCGCTCATTCAGACGAATGTTATTGCATGCAACTGTGCCATTACATAAAACAATGGAGCTGAAGCTGAAGCTGAAATCGGCGTTGATTTACTTCGTTCGCCGTCGACATCGTTGCATCGTTGGTCGATTGGTGTGGCTGACGGTTGAGGGTTGAGGGTTGCAACTTGCTGGCAAAATGGTGGGTGGATGGATGGTTGGATGGTGGCAATGGTACTTACATCCGGTTAAAGGATATTGTTTGCGAAGTGGTTTCGTGAAATGCATTTCGTGCAAAGAACTGTGCAGCAGGTGTGTACGGTTCGAAATAAAAATAGACGCTTTTGCCAGAGCCAGCGCCAGCTTCTGAAGGTGAGCTAGAAATCAAGAGGAACGCTTGACATAATAGAAGAGTAATGTGCTTAAGTTTCCCCGAAGAATGCGTTTAACACTGTGAGATACTGAGATAGGTAGCTACAAAAGGAAATAACCACAATTGTCGCCTTTTATCATCACCATCTACTTACCGGGGCAAGTGTGGTGAGAGTCCTGCCGGTGATCAATCATAGCTGTTGGTGCGCTAGTGCTGGTGCTGAGAGCGTGAAATGGCATCCATTAAAGATGTATTACGATTGATTGATGGCGGTTGTGCTCTGCATTGTTGGTACATTTCGATAAGTAGAAAGCAAGTGTTTTTGATGAACAGTATAATACGACTAGGATGCGGTGCTATGGTATGCTGCTTTCAGTTATATTTTTATGTTAACGTATGTTCTGTACGTATGTAACTACACATATCTATGGCTGGGGGGATTAACGTCAAAATTTATTCAAGTTGAACTGACATGAGCAATTGAATAAACAATTAGAAACGAACCACTTAGAAAGGTTTTAGGCTAAAAGTGATCAGATCACTTATTTCAATTAAATAATGAAGTGCGTAGAATAGGTAGCCCTAAATTCATATTAGAAATGTCAGAGTCAGATTCGAAGTATCTAATTGTGTGATGAATTGGGAGAAGTTAACCAAATTATTGTAAATTGATTACACACAAAAAGAGTACTACAGTTTTTTAGGCTAAGTTATAAGTTCATTGTCGATAATTTTGAATACATGATAATAAAATGGAACATTTTTCTTAACCATTTTGGCACTCTCAGAAGGGATGAACATTAATCTGTACAATAATGCCTCCAAATGGGATAAGAATTGGAACACTTCATTTACTCTACACAACTACCCCATCATAGGTCACACAGCGCCCTTGGTAAGCAGATACGATACGCGAACTAAATTCATTTAATCTGTTACACTTAGCGAGTTGCATGTGCAGTCCTATGAGCATCCCAATACACCCTAAAGAAGCAGCAGTTTTCCTTCTCAGATCAGCCATGACAAAGACTGTGTGTATGCCTAGGTTTAAAGGTAGGTGTACTAGCACTTGTCCGCTCGTGTATATGGAAAAGCTATTTCAGTACGTCCACTCCCAACAATTGAGTTAGCATATTCATACAGATGACGACACAACATTTCATTCAGCGTAGCGTGCCACCAAGGTAATGTTGTCTTAGGCGCCTGCCCAACGAAAAGGGCATACCTCGAGCGGAGCAACGAAGTTGCGTGAGCGGCACCTTTCGCCTGGGAGGGTTGCAATCTCTTTTTCCAGCAAAGTGGGCTACCCAAATACTGTTGCCATTGGCACCTGCCTGGCGAAAAAAACCTAACAACAAACCAATATAAGATAAACGTTATATATTTAAAATTCCGTATGGTAATGAAGATGTTAATTAAGTTCGTTGCCTGTTTGTATGTAGGAGACACACTGAAGTAGCTTTTCCATATACGCTGTATCCTACCACTTTGCATAACCTGCTTTCTAATAAGTAAAAACAACATATTTTATTGAGAGGTACGAATTGGTGGCTATAAATTCAAGCTTGCTTTAAACATCATACCAAACGCAAGACAAAATACTTTTGGTAAAATATAATTAAAATAAAAAGCTGAAAAACGTAGCTTCTTGATCTCTACTTGTAAGTTCTCAGTATCGCTTTACTCAACGGTTGTTTGTTGCGCGACTAAGCTTCATTTACCGATCTTCATTTTAAAGACTATTTCAAATAAACGTAATGAATAAATGGAATTTTTAAAATAAGCTGGCGACAAGCAAAATCAATTTCGTTACAAAATTCATTAAATGTGCTTATGCACGTCGTAATTGATCTCTTTTTCTGTGCCCATCTTTATAATTTAAGCTTCTAACCCACAGTGACCTTTGGGGATCATATATATTTAAAATAGAGATCAATTCTAGTGAATTAATATGATAACTAAAAATATCGCGAATAAACATGACGGAAGTTGCATCGCGTCTGAAAGTTAGGGTTTCAAGCCTACATAAATTGCACCTTCTGTCATAATCAGGTGAGCTTCCACATATCAAATTTACGAACAGCGTACTTCGTGTAGTTTTTTTTTCACTCTTTCGAATCTAAGTGCGCATATGGCGACTGAAGAGCAATAAATACTTTTAAGGCTATTCATGTCTCGAAAGTCTTGGAAGTCTGGAAGACTTGGCAACGACATAATTATAATTCAAAAGGAAACTTAACTTATTGTCAAAGATCTTTCACTTCATCAAATTATGCAAAATTGAAGTACTTATATGTTATGCCGAAAAAACTTTACATTTAGAAATGTTAAGCTCCAAAGCATTGCGATTGCTCCAATCTGACAATCTATTAATATCTGATTGAAAACGAATTAAATCAGATACATTTTTTATTCGAGAAAATAATTTCAAATCATCGGCGAATGTCAAAACCTTACAAAATTGAAATATTTCATGAACATCATTTATAAATATAATAAACAGCAACGGTCCCAAATGACTGCCCTATGGAACACCCGAAGTAACTTCTAAAACCATCGACTTTAAATATTTGGCTCCTATTAGTCAGGTAATAACTAAACCATTCTAGCATTGAAGAATGAAAACCCAAAGACTTTAGCTTAGCCAAAAGAAGTGTGTGATGCACCCTGTCAAACGCTTTTTTAAAGTCAGTGTAAAGTACATCAACTTATAATCAACTTTTTGCCTTAAACCGCTTTTATAAATTGGTGTTACGAAAGAATATTTCCATTCATTTAGAAAGTTCCGAGTTACAAGAGACTGGTTAAAAGTAATTTTCAGAGGATTAAAAACGGAAGATAAACATATGTTTAATATTACCACAGTAATCCTATCTCGGCCGGGGTTGCTATTTAAATTTAGTTTTTCTAACGCGTTTATTAAATCTACATCGGAGAATTACAACACAGCTATGTTTAAAACTTATTTTTTTTTTACGTCTAAAATATATTATAATCGGAATCACTTTTGTTTCGCAGGAAACCCAGTAGTTTCCTGTCAAGAGATTCTGAGATCTTGCTCCTGAGACAGAAATACTGGATCAGAGTTTTTTTTAAATGATAAGATTCAAGTGGCTATACAAAGGCTTGTGGGATTTGTCATCCAATGAACCTAAACTTTACGGACCAGATAGACTGGGAGTTACCTTATGTTCGCTAAGCGATTTCGATGTTCAATTTGTAAAGGGTGTTTTTTCTAAAAGTTAAGTTGGTAACATTATTTCAACTGGCGCCCATTTTGTCAGCTGTCAAGTGATTTATTTTTAGATTGGTTTGGCATTTCAACATGAATAGACTGACGCCTGTCAGACTGACGCTTCCAAATTGGTCAAATTAATTTGAAAATCATGGTTCTGTTCATAATATGTATCGCGCACTACGTCCAATTTTCCTAAGCGAATTTTGTTTAGAGATTCAGTTCACTTTTGGTTGAATGCATACGTCAATAAACAAAACTGCCGTATTTGGAGTGATGATAATTCTCAAGTGTATGTTGAGACACCGCTACATCTACAAAAACTGACTGTTTGGTGTGCTTTATGGGTTGGTGGAATAATTGGTCGGTACTTCTTTTATTTTCTGTTTGATATGTGAAGTCGCTAGTCTACGCCGATAAGCCCGAAACGATTGATCACTTGGAGGACAATATTCGCAGTGTTATTGCCGATATACGGCCACAAATTTTGGAAAAATTTATCGAAAATTTAACATCCGGATTAGATTACGTCCGAGCCAGCCGTGGCGGTGATATGCCAGAAATCATATTTAAATTATAATGCCAGAAGATTATCTTTCAAATAAAGTAAATTTCATGTCAATTTAAATAAAATCATCTTTGTTGCATTCCAATTCAAAATTCTACACCGCAAAAAAAAACACCCTATATGTTCTTTTTGAGATAATACGAGTGAGCGAGACTCTCCCAGATACTCGAGGCACTTCCATATGTCCATTCGAATTAAACATTTCCAGCGCTTTCTTTTGGCCTACCCTGACTCATAATTTGCTCTACTTTATCGGAAATAAAACCGTAGCGGTAACTATTTTGTGTAAAAAAAAACTAAGCATTGCATAAAACTTTAAATTTGTAATTTATTTTAATTTTTAGTTTGATTTAAATTAGCTAAGAACTATTAAACCATGTTTATGTTTTTTGTCGGCATCTATTCAAAATAACTTCCAGATCTGGAGGGTGGCAAAATTGGACAATTTACTTCAGAATTACCCTTTTCTCTTTTAACATCCTCCTGCCACATAGAAATAAGATATTCTAATTCGGAGGGTGTCACCATTAAAACATTGGAATTTTGTTTTTAAGTGACCCGAGTATTTCGGAAGATAGTTCAGCTAACCCTTAGCCTATAGGTTTGTTGTATTATTCAGCCAATGTATATATCACAGAATGCTAATTCTATTGCTGATAGTTCCACCTCTAGGCGGGTTTGAGTATCGCTCCCAACAGTGCATATCCCATGTCTGATGTAATCCGTCAGTCAGTAGGAATTGTTGATATCCAGTGATTTTGGATTTCAACAAGATTCGAACTAACTTGAAAAAAGTTTCCAACTCAGTGTAAGGTATAGCGTTTTTATTGAACTAGTCATCCCCTCTACAGCAAATTCTTTTTACCTCGTTTCAGGAGTTTGTCCCACTAAAAGATTGCTCCATAGTATCATGACTGATTTATAAGCCTTACAATCATGCTGTAAGCAAGTGCACAATGTTCAGTTTTAGAAAGGCAACGTTTTCCGAAAGCTTTCCTGAAGACATCAAAATACAATTCATGTCGTTCTTACTTCATTCTCTCTGCCTATTCCGCTTCTTATTTAGTTTTGGTTCCTATAGTAGCAGATCCAAAATAGAACCACCACGCGAGGTGACTCTGGACGATAAAACCATAGATCACGACTGTACCCACTGATTACAATACTTCTAATTTTCTTAACTATACTAAAAGTGAATGCTTTAAATATGCAAACAGACTGATAGTTTAAGTGCTATTCCCTTTAGAATTTCTCATTGCAAAAAAAGGCCATTATGCTGAATCCTTTTTGAAAAATTCACAAATTTCTTGCGACCATATTCTTCATTCATGGAATTTTTATCATCAAGGCAAAAATGGTTCAAAGAGTTAGGTATCTCATTTGCCATAGTTCAATGAATATTTAACCGTTTTTCTATCTTCCCGAGTACCTGCTTCGTAGATACACTTATTTTTTTTTTCATGTCCAACGATAAATTTTCACGAGAGCATTTCAATTTTCCTATATTCATCAGCACAAATTCTTCCATCCTTCCTTTCTTTGATATAAAAAAACTCATTCATTTTTAAAATGAAAATATTAAATTGAACGGTTTCATTTACCGTTTCACTACAATGGAAAACAGTCTGATATAATGAGTAAAAACATTATGACTTATTGTTCACTTTAAGAGAAAAGGCTTTGTTTATATAATATATTAGGCTTCCGAATTAATTATATTGCGTTAAGTAATTTGCTGAATCCAATGCAGTCAGGCTTTCGTTCTGGTCACAGCTGCATAACTGCCTTGATTAAAGACACTGATGACATACGACTAGCTATTGACAGAAATGAAGTCACTTTGGTAACTTTATTGAATTTTTCTTAGGCATTCGATTCTGTCCGTACTGATATTTTCTATAATAAGCTTGTATCTTATTTTATTTTTTCTCATCTTTCCATAATCTAATTTAATCTCGTCTTATCCTACAAATAGAGCTCAGTCCGTCTTTTGCAATCAATATTATTCATCGCTCTTAAATATTAATTGTGGTGTGCCTTAAGGTTCAATAATTGGTCCTTTGTTTTTCTCTATGTTTATTAATGATTTACAACTTGTTATTGGTAAAATACAAATTTATATTCACTTTTTTGTTGGATTGAAGGAAGATGCTGTTGAAAAAATTAACGGGGATCTAACTTCTACAGAGAAATGGTCTTCAGATAAATTCTTCTTCTTCATTCTAACCCCTTACAAGACTAAATCACTTACAATTAATAAACACTTAAACACTTATTGATGTCCCCCCTGTCTCCTATTCTAATATGTGGAGTTGAAGTTGCAGTGGTTTCTAAAATAAAAAATTTTAGCATTGTTATTAATACTAACCTCACTTGGAGCGATAACATTAATTCGGTGGTTTCTTAAATCTATGGAGCACTGCGGGGTCTTTTAGTATGCAAAGACTCTTTACCAATCGCTGTTGAACTGATTTTGGAAAAGGCTCTGATCGAATTCTTGTTTATGTATGATCATGAACTGATGCTATCTCAAGGCGTTAAATAAACGTTGCGTTAAATTCTGTCGTTGGATTTGTATTTAACTTGCGTAGATATGATCACGTTTCGAGCTATTTCCGCCAAATATTGGGACCTAATTCTAATCTTCAAACTATACCGCTTAATTTTTCAAAATTTTTAGTGATAAACAACCTGTTTATCTTTATAGTAAAATAGTTTTTTTTTTACATTCGTTTTGTTCTAACGGTATCAGACCCTTCATATACACATCTAAATAAAAAAAAATTTAAAAATTTGCTCACTAGCATGGGTAATGGGTATACTAACACATGTTTGATTATTTGACTCATATAGACAACAAACAGGTTCTACTTACCGAACGTATTGTTGTTCCACATGCAAACTCCTGTTAAAACTGGATGCAAACGAAAAAAACAAACCACAGATGTCAGATCTCTGACAACGAAGCAGATTTGACCTAAACTAGATCTAAGACGCTGAAAGAGTTTAATTGCTCTCAATAGAGATACATCAGTGCCACAATTGGTGTCATAACTGGACACTGTCTGATAGGCAGGAATGCAACAAGTCTTGGCGCTTATCCAAACGACTTCTGTAGGAGCTGTATGGATGAGGAGACCCGCTCTACACCTTCTTTGCGCATGCCCTGCTCTCTCCCGAAAATTAAATCTCTAGGAGCTTACTTCTATAATGATCTTAACGATCTAAACTCTACAGACCCAAATTGTCTCTCACGCTTTATAAGCAACGCAAAATGGTTCAACGAGTAGGCAGGAACTTCAGATCCACGTGGTATCACAATGGACCTTACATAGGTCTTAGTGAGGCGGACCTCTATCCGACTGCCACTTCAACCTAACCTAACCTAACCTACTGAAACTAAAAATTCGTCATAGCCGAGAGTTAGTTTCAAATTATTTTAAAAGTAACAAATAGTTAGGAATAGAGTGGTCTATGAAATGCTAAGAGTTTGTAGGACGAGAAGGAAAAAGTGTTGACCTATCGAAAATACACGAACTTATCAGAAAAATTCATACTTAAAGAAACCAGGTGAACCTAGCGAGCCTCCGAAAAACCGAAATTCCGCGACAACCCAAGTCCCTTCAAAGAAGAACTAGGCTCAGAACTAGATAGGCCTTTTTTTAGTAGGACGAATGCACCAAATCATCAACCACAATTGGTGGAGCATGGCATGGACTTTTAGCTCCATATGCCCCATTTTCAAGAAAGTCAATCATGTGTCATGTGAAAACTATAAATGCTGCTTATTTTCGCTTATCCAACATACCAGTGCGGCTTCCGGATTCTTTAGATCGATGAAGTACTTGGTCTTGAAGTGCATAAAGACAAGACAAAGTATATGCTATCAACAAACAAACAAGCATCTGTTCACGGACTACGACACAATATAGGTTCGATCAAACGGTCATCTAAACTTATCATCTGGACCACCATCGATGACATCTTGAAACAAATATTGGAATAACAATAATATTAGAAATTTGCCACATAATTACTTTCATCGCTTTATTTGCTGTCAACTTGTTTATCTATTGCCGTCTTCATTTATTTATGTATCTAGAGGGGTTTGCTCCCCATTGTTAATTAAGTGTGCTTTTTGTTTCGTTTTTCCATAAAGTGAATCCATCAGTCAGTTATATTTGACTCTTAAGGTGCTGTTGTGCAAATGATAGATGATAAATTTACCTTAATGATATTTCCTCATGACAGTATGTGTGACTTGCATAGACTTCTATTAAATGATCATTAAATTTTAAGAAGCTGTATCTAACAGTGTAGTTTTGAAAAATAAATTATAATAGTTAACATTTACGCGTTACAGTATGAGATATTATGTCAAATGTTTTTTGGAGTGACATTGTCAAAGTATCTAAGTAAGATAATCAAAATAAACCAACGACTTAAGAGTCTTCCCTGGACCATCTAACTCGTATCTTTGCATGATCGTACAAGTCCATGATCATGTGCTCGTGGATTTAAGGAAGTTCTTCTATCAGATCTGTTGCTTGTACCTTATACCTACATATTTCGATTGCATCTGTGGTTGATTTACCCACGGTAAACCAGCTATGATTCATCATCATCGGTTTTGTTTGTCGCAAAGGTATTCATGGTATGCTTATCTACCTTTCCTACATGCAAAGGAAGTAGATACCTTTCCCTACAATGACTAGGCATTGGGCAGTCTCTTAAAAGTTTGGTGATAAAAATCATTTGGGCCTGATATTTTCATCTGCTTTCAAATTTCATCCGGCCCACTTTTTACTTTTTTAGAGTACTTGACTCCCCTTTCCTAACTTCTTTGACTGCAATATGGGTTGGTTAATAATTAGGAGTCGTTTCTGAAGAGCATGATGAGGGATGAATCTGTGGGATATTTTGAAGATGCTTTTTTAAATGAAAAAAAATTGGTTCAAACGTTGATTCCCATTTTTACTAAAGGCAAAGTTTTAAGATTCTAAGCCAAATTGTGGCACAGTTTAAGTATCACTAAAGAAAGACCTCAATTACTTAATCCTTACACCTTTTTGTTTTCCTCTTTTTAACCTGGCTTTTTGCTATCAAAAACACATTATTTTATTTTGATCCAAAGTTCATGCATCCTTTTAACCACAGAACCACTTTAAGATCACTGAGGCATGCTTTCACTTTCACCTCAACTGGCAAAATTAGATAAAAGGCTAATGATTCACCTGGCTTGAAATCTGAAAATATATACACAAACACCTCGCTTATGACAAACAAAGCCCCATAAAATACACATTCCTCCAGAATGATTAATGCGAAGCAATAAAAAAAAATCAGCAATTATCTTATACCATAGCACTCAAACTCAAACCAAATAAAATATATCTTGGCAGCATTTTATCACATTTGTTGCTCCATAAATCAGCTAACCACAAGGTTCAAGGATGATTGAGGTCAGTATAGGTTAATATGCTACATCAACAGATACATGCACACCTTTGGGACGTTCTGCCTATGAAGTACAGCCTATGTTTGACTTGAACTTTTATCGGGTAGCTACTAGCTACCTATATGATAAGTATAAAAATAGACCCAATAGGCGCAAGAAGCCAGAGGCATTGTTCACGAGGGGAATAATTTAGATGATTTAATAAACACTCTCGCCTAATTAATTTTTAGATTCCTACTTAAGTTGGGCGAAGACATCAAAATTATAAGGCAGCACGAGCAACGTAAAGCCCATACATACTTGAAATTAAATTTATTAGGGTACGATGAGATGTCCTATAGCGAACTCTCTTCATTCATTCCGTAGGTATGCTCGAACAGAGTACAGACATTTATATAATTTTTTTTTATGACGTTTAATAATTCAATTTTCAGAAGAATGATACTGTGAGGGTTTTATGTGAGGCTGGATTAAGGAACCTGAAGTGGTTTATGGCTCGGTGTTGTGCGGATTATTGTGGACTTAAATAAAGCTTCGGAACGTATTCAATTGTTATTTTGCAATAAGAGAGAATGCTGTATGAAAACTATAACCGTGTAAGATAATATTGTTTGTTACAAGGTTTTATGCAGGCTCAATACCATTCGTACATATATTGACGCGTAATTAAGTTGTTCGGGCATGTAACTAAAAATCGCGTATATATATGTAATAGGGGGCTCTAGTATTGTGCCACAACACAACCAATTTTGCGGAATAAAACCCAATAAATATCAAAGCAAGCTAAATAGTATGTCAACTTCCAAGCGCTGGTAAAAAAAAAAAATGGTTGTAGTATCCTGATGATAGTCAGGCAGCGATCAAATCTCTCAATTTAACCATGACATCCAAGCTTATCGAGGACTGCAAGGAGAGATTGGCCCGGGCTACCTGCGGGGTCGACATTACTATCGTGTGGGTCTCGGGCTATAGAAACAGAGAGGGTAATGAGTGTGCCGAAGAGCTAGCGTGGCTCAGACGTAGCTTTGCTCCCCATGCATAACTGACGGAAGGAGGATCCGTAAAGAGATGGACATCGTCTTTCATTTCGACGGCTAGGTCTAGGAGGTCGATTATTTTTTTCTATTTTTATAATAAACGCGCACTAAAGGGAATTTGTATACTCTTATGATGAAGTAGCACAGTTCGGGAAATAGGGAAGTGAATGATTACGAAAAGGGAGATACCGATGCACATTGGTTTTAAATGTCTGTAAACTTGTGCCAAACAGGAACAATGCTATATTGTTTAGTTGGTATGTAATTTGAAAAAACTTCCGATTAGATATGCTTCATGGTGGTCGAATGTGTGGTGTAGGCGATGGTATGAGAACAAAAGTGCTCTCACTCAAGCCGCTCCCCATCAACTCATCTTCACGTGGTGACTGCCGGGTGTTAGTACCTCGACCGAAAGTGGGGTAACCAACCCCTGTGGAAGGTCGTTGGTGGCAGCTGACAAGAGATGGGCGGCAGCGGATGAATTCTAAGGATAGAATTAACGGTGGCATCCACAGTTCCAGTTAAGTATGTATTTCAATACCAGGTATATAGGGATCTCCAGCACTAAGCCAGGAGGTTGGAAAAGAGTTGGTGGCGGTTGAGCTATTAATAAGGGCCGCCGGCATCACTCACATCCCGGCTTCTTCTGCACAAGGAGTCAAAAAGAAGGGCTAGAAACTCCAGGTTGGGGGGTTGTTTCTGAGGTTTACAGCCCAAGCACGTAAAAGAATATTGTTACGACGCAACCTATAGCCTCGGATAAGTGGAATGTTCGGATCTTGAACAGACCGCATGCAGCCGAACAATTAGCGGAGGCCCTAGGCTGCTATAAAGCAGATATCAACGTTCAGGAAAGATAAAACAGAGATTTTTACTACTGTGATTGCTATAGGGAACGAAATCAACGTCTATTTGGGTGCGGATTTGTTGTTAGCGGCAGACTTAGTCAAGATATTTTCAGGTTTCGACACGTGAGTGAACGACAGAGGAAAAGGACGATGCTACCAAAGAAAATTTCTACGAGCTCCTCGACAAATCCTACGAGCAATGTCCGAAATATGACGTTGAAATCATCATAGGCGACTTTCACGCCGAAATTGGAAAGTAGGGCATCTTTGGTAGCGCAAATTGTGAGTAATAGTAGAGAGTACCAAATGCAAAATTACAAAACATTTATGTATTGATAAACATTTTGTAAACGAATTCTTAGAGATGTTGTCTTATTTTGCGCTTTGAAAATTGGTTATGTTAGGTTTATTATATTGGTGCCTTTGTATCGTTGTCACGGCTTCACTTATAAATACCATAAGCCCGATGTCTTATTACGGACATCATGTATATTATTCATTCCAATTGCTGACGAGGAATAAGGAATCATAACATTCTCAGTCTGAACCAGTCATATAAATCAATACATCGAGTTTGTGCTCGATCCTCTTCTCCTTGTTAATTATATAAAAAACAAACAATTATTCTACATCCCAAAGAATGTATGAATCTGAGGAGTTTATTCTGCACTGCATAGCTCAGGTCCTGCAGTTCCTATTAATAAAGTATCAGCGGTCTATTGGTTTTAAGTGCTGAAATCGCATATTAGGAGACAAAAACGAGGCCAAACAAAGTAAGTATGTCGTCAACAAGAGGGGAAAATTCGATATCAACGAATCGGCCAGAGTGTCACAATTGACAGGATATTACTACGAGGTAATAAGGCATGTCAGTCTTCCGCTGAAATCAAACAACGAATAATTTATTATATTTATAATCGGTACTTCTTTGGGCTGAGAAGGCAACTGCGTATTAACAACTTTTCTTAGGAAACTCTAGATATCTTTTTTGGTTTACCACTGGTCTAGTGCTTTTGAGCGTCTCCTTGTCTCGAAATAGGCCAAAAAAAGATGCATTCCAGCTATTTCTCGATTCTATAAAAATCTTCTCTGCAAGTGTACTTAATGGAGTTATTGTTGATTTGTGAATATTTTCGAAATATCTAAGTGCCGCAAGGCTCTATAGGACAAACCAGCGCTTATCGTCCCAAAAATCTATAACCTTTTTGTTTTTAGTGATAATAGGGTGAAACTTCGTATGCATAGTCTTAAATACTTAGGCTTTTAAATATTGTACATACCATTGTAATAAAAATAATGCACACAAAATTAAATGTCACCCTTTTAGACAACACTCGAGGCTTACGCCACAATAAATTATTAATGACATTTAATAAGCGCATTCTTTTTTATCTTTAATGATTAGTTAGATTCACCAAATGAATATTAGAGCAGTTTAGCAACATTTACTCTCAATATTAACTGTGGATATTTTAACAATATTTTTCATTAAATTCTTTTACTATTGATCCGGGTTTTCCCAATTTTCATCTATGGGTTTCTCCGCCAACTTACGAAAACAGTTTTTGTTTAATATTATTAGGTTCATAAAATAGAGTAAGCCATATAAATAATATGTTTATTAAATATTTACATGAAAATTTTAATGTAACTATTAACTGAATTATTTTACTCCAAATTGGGATTTTCTTTAAACCCTCGGTATCTGGGGTAAAAAAATGCAAATTACCCTTTTATCCTGGAATCACTTTCTTATTGGAATATGTTTACAAATCATATGCCAAAATATTGAACATCAAGGCGGTAACACCCTGTTTATTGGTCGCAATTTTTATCTGTGACTAAGTGACACAGAAAATGGTTTAGAATAAAGGGGGGCAGATTGAAACACATTTCTTCTTTTACTCATAATTACTGATGAACTAAGGAATAAAACGCAATTTAAATTTTAATAACGGCAAACAGCTCTAACAATAAAATCTCTCTTGAAACATCAGCAATGGACCTTTTTTTTATATATTTCAGAATTAATTTATTTATTTCCCAAGGGATTAAGTAAGAATGTCCCAATTGTTTTTATTTAGAAAATAGAACCTATAAGCCTCTCAAAAATATATAACACTTAAGTTGTTGCATTTGCGGTAACAAAGAATGAAGGTGTTAAAAAGTTACTTCAAACCACTATTAGTGTGACATAATTTCTTTCAAGGCCATGTTTTGTTATAACGGTAAAGTGTAATTTGTAATGTATTGAAACAAATAATTTGGACATCCTTCTAGCCCTTTTTCATTGGTATAAACATTGAAATTTTACTTTTTTGAGAAGATAAACGCTGGTTGGCCCATTGTGCGGCGCACAGCATATAATCTATTTACAAATGATAATTCGTCTGTTCGTCTTCTTTGCACTTTCTCACATCCCTTAATTACCCCACCACTGACCTCATGGCATCTGTGAGCATTTGTGACAGCTATCTCAGTCTCTAAAAAGCTGATGGAAGCAAAAGAAAATAAATGAAACACAATGCCACATGCGATGTTTCTTAGTTTTAGAGCTGTGAATAATGTTACTACAGTCAACTGCACCTTCGTTTCCATAAATCGATTCATTTTTAAATGAAATTAAATTCTCTCTTGATATAACATTGCTGATTTTGAATTATAGCATAAACTAATTTGAAAAGCAATCAATTCATGGAATTGCGTCAAATCCGCACATCGATTAAATAGCTGTCATACATCCATTCGAACTAGCGCACAAAGCGCCCTCAAAAGTGTAAGTACTGACGAACACTCACTTATCCGCTATGCACAAACGCGTTAGGGGTAATTTTATTCAATAGACCATTCAATGGCATAATACTTGTCTTTCTTAAGCAGATAAATCGAATCAACTTTACCGCACAAACCTACCACAAAAGTTCTCCATTGTAGTGTCTATACATTGCTTCATTTCCCCTCAGGACATTTATAAATATCTTTAAAAGTCTGACCAGTCTGACCAACCCAAGGCAATATCAGCATGCAATTTCTTCATTCGGATAGCAAACAAGCAGTGGCAAAACTATTTTGCACACTTTCTCCCAGGATCAAGTTAAGCAGGCGACAATGTGTTTGTGTATACACCAGAAACAAGCAAAAAGAAAAAATGTAAACACAACTCTGGCATAATATAATTGCTAAACAAGAGTTGTTCGCACGGTTGGTGCATTTAATGCCAATAAATTTCCTTCCTATTGTGGCTGCTACTCGGTCACCATTATCCAGTGAATTTTGCTGTTGGCGCACGAATCCTTTTCTTCCCGGACTCCACCTAAGTGCAAATAACTTATAATTTAGCTAGCTTTTCTCTGCATATCGGAAAAGGTGTAGAGCAAGGTTGAAAGCTACATTTTGAAGTAAAAAAAAAAAAAGTATCTACCGGAGGTAGTCATCCAGCATCCACCTAGACCTATAGCTAGTTTGTATCTTTAAAAAAAATGTATTATCATTTTTTTTCTCCATTGATGCGCAAGTTAAAATTAATGTTCGCCCGAAAGATTAGTTTTGAGTTATCGAAAAAGTCCCCATTCCAAGGATGTTGCCATGAAAATCTGCACTAAAAAATTGTTCGATATTAGCTATGTTCTCCTTCTTTTTTTTTTGTGGTAAAAGCTATACCGTTGAGGTATAGAGATACACATTTAATTTAAATAGATGGCTGAGCTTTTAATGTCTGCAGACGTATATGAAATTTAAATTTATTGGAAAAGTTCCAACACAGAAAGGGTAGACAGAGGCCATTCACAAAAAGTTGCCATGTCGAAGCCCATAAATGCAATTCAGGGAATCCACAATGATACGTAACTTGTTACGTTCTAACGATAAATAGTTTAATTATGATATATGGGATTCCAGTAGACCAATTATTGTCTTCGCTCTATGCATGATTTATTGAATTGAAACTTCGCTACCACAACAACATTTTCATTTGGCGGAATGGAGCCGGGGCGTTTAATGCAGGCAAAGTAAAAAAGGTATATAAAAATTATAATCCTTTATATAACAATAGCCAAGTAAATTTTCTGTCCTCTATCAAAAATTACTCGGAAACTGTAAGTCTTAGGCAATTTATAAGCACTGTAAGGTTACAGCGCCATCTCGATTAGAGAATGTATTAATTACAACACAAAAATCATAATAGCTGTCACATAAATGCAATGGTGCCACCTTGTCTGGAGTAGAAGATAGTTGATAGAGGATTCAGTACTCCAACCTATATTATAATACCAATCCGAAATTGTGGTCATTTAGTTTTTGGTTTCGAAAGTAAAGCTAAATAAAATTGTATTTCATTAGAAAGTTTGGACTTGCCATTAAGTATGAAAAACAATATCATTCAATGGCATTATTTGTAACCACTTAATTTTTTCGCACATTTCGGGCAGTATCTCGGCCATAACTTGAGTTATGTTGGTTTTTAATGCGTCTGCCATAATAAGTCGTTGTGTGACTTGGTGCGATGGAATCATATATCGTCCAAGCCATGATATTCAATCGCTGGAGAAAGCAAACAAGGTTACCATTCGACCAAATCGCTCTGAATTGATCCAATCGGCTGCCCATTGGCATCTTCGGAGCTAAACAGACCAATGACACCTTTCGACCATAGAGAATTTTTAGACTGAGCGTGCATTTCGATGATGATGACGCCCATACATTTGAATAACCACTTTTGTAGTAAGTTTTAATAATTTGAATGCGTTGTTCGATTGTTCAGCGAACGTTCAACTAATATTATGACATTTCAAATGACGGCTGAGTTTTACAGGTGTCAAATGCCAGCGCTACCAACATGAAAACACGAAATGAATAAGAGTTTTAAATTACATATGAATGAAATGAAAATTACTCGAAAACTGATGACAAAGCATTTTTATTGTTATTTGAACTGCTGAAAGTTCAGTAAGAACAGAAAAATTTAATTTAAATAAATGGAATTAAACTGATGTCAGAAATTAAAAGGAAAGTTCACTCAATTTTTCTCAAACGCTCCAGTTTCCCATAACGAACTTAAGCAAAATTATGGAAATCAAGCAAACTGTCAAAAATTGTATATTCTAGCAATGGAAAAAATGTGGAAAATTAAATTTTAAACTACATAATTGTTTATATAGTGAGTTATTACTATGTAATAATATAGTGAGGCATAAGTTTCTGATTTTTTTCTCTTGTTGTCAATCGTCAAATTTCTCATTTAATTTATGCTTTCAGTAAGTCCACTCAAGTTATCGAAAATTTGACGAAACTGAGCATAATCCCATTGTGGTTATGCTGTAGTGTTTACGAGTATTTATGTAGATGTTTATTAAGCTAGCTTAAGCTCATAATATTCTATTATGATTGGCCCTCAATTTCTATTAACACGGGCTATGCCGGGCATTCATAAAGATAGAGCAAAAAAAAAGTCATTTAGGCCGTCCTAAAGTTAAGTAGCTTGTAGGTTGTGTTAAAACAATAACTTATTTAGTGCCCTCTAAATATAGACAATTTGTGGTGATAGAAGATGGCGGCTTAAGGCTGGTACGATGATTGGTGACGTTGTCCATTGTAGCTGCGCTGTTGACCTGAGATCCAAAATATTTCGAAGAGGGTTAGAGAATGGAAGAAATACTGATATACCTTAGAGTCCATCACTTGTACTTACTTAAAGCAAACCCTTTAAGGACAGCAATAAGAATCAAAGGACTTTACACGCTTCCTTGGTGCATACCAACTTAGATTTGGAGCCCATAGGTAACTCCAGAGGGTCTTCTTTCTCTTATCTTTGCTCCACCGTACATGTACATGATCATCTGCACTCAGGTTTCAGGATCTTCCTAAAGTCTTAACTAATATGCTGCCACAAAAATGTTGGACAATAAATTTAGCTTCTCATATAGGTACCATTTGTACTAAAAAAAAAAGGCCCAGTATTAATTTTTTAGACAATATTCTTCTTCTCCATTGGTTATAAAGTTAAAATCATGAGTGACCACTGGTCTCAAATGTGTTGCTAAACTCAAAATTTCCTAAATGACAATTATTTTTCAAGAAATGTTGTAGATTTTTTCCCAATTTTTTAGATATGTTAGTTGTGTTTGGTAGAACTCTATTTCTTGTCTATTTTCGCATAAAAATATATCAGAGAACAATTTAACAATTAGTTGTCGAGAAATTTTGAGAGAACCCTCATTCTTTTTTTTTTGTTGGACTTCAAGATTAACTCTATATTTTTGACACAGTGTCGGTTTATCTTTTGGTTGAAACGTATAAAACTGCAGATAAGGCTGCTTTGCCAACATTTGCTAAAATTACAAGTTTTAAAATCCGAAACCAGTCTTCTCTTTAATATTTACCGTCCTTATGCTTAACTGTAAATAGTTTATCTGGCGTTAGACATTCGATAACGAGAAACAAAGTTGCGTGATCGGTGAGCGAAAGAGAGTTGAAATTTCTTCAATCTAGGTACAACCCCTCAGGAATACATTTTGCTTCGCAAATGTTAGGATTTAGTTATAGAGCAAAATTTCAAGGCAAACTACATATCGACCTCTTTTATTTGAGCCTTTTTGGCTGCTTTAAAAATTAGCTCCCACAAGGAAGTAACATCCATAAAAAGTACAAATTTGTCTGTGAGTCCTCGGACCAACCCAGGTGCCACTTTAGGGCGGAAACCATTTTTTGATTTTTCTGTATCGAAATCCAAATCCTACAGTCAAATAAGACTCCTCATTATACAGTCAATTGTAGTGGTATGCAGAAATCAATTTTTTTCTGCTGTGTCTGGAGCAACAAACCATTTCTGCGGTATTCATGGCTACATCACAATCCAACATACCAAGAGAAGAAGGAACTTATAGTCCAGCCCAGAGAATTAATTCATCGTATTGAAAAAAAAAACTGTCCAGAACATAATTTGGAAAATAGACACAAAGCTCCAGCTCATGTGATCCGTTGGATTATTAGAATTCGTTTATGCCACCACAGCAATAAGAATGCAGTAAAAAAAAACGCTCGCATGCAAACTCTTACCCGCACTTTCTTAAGCTCTCGGAAATTGACTAATTTGCCAGCGTATGCAAAGAAATGCTTTGCGCTTAATTTTGCTTTCACATACGACGACTACTTAATTAACCACCTATCACCAATGAAATAAATCACTCGACATAACCAAAGAGCTCTAAAATGAATAAATTATTCCCCAGGCTAATATATAATCCAACCCACATGGCATATGTATGCCCCTCCTCCCTAGCCCCGCTGACAGTTTCAATTAAATCAAAAGTCACGTAACTAAATACACCCCTATCCCATTGCAAGCAACCACATAACGCAAACAATAAAATAGCAAACATATATGTAACTCGAAACAATGCCAAGGGATCGCGTGAACGTCCCATAAAACTACATTGACTTGGCTTCCGTTGAGCTCGAATTATGAAACGGAAATTTGCGTACTGAACTTCCACAAACTGTCAATCACATCGCGAAACGAAGCGTCATCTATCGTTCAATCAGTGTGTCGCTGTTCAATTTGACAGGTGAACGATAGGATAGGATGTGAGGCACATGACAGCATTTAGGTTATTCATCCCTAAAATTTGTTTGTAAATAAAATTTTCTTTAGAATTACAATATCCGCTAGAGCTTTTCCGATAGATATTCGCCGTATAAACGTTTAACAATAACGTCACGCCTAGCCTCCTGGGGTGGGCAAAATGCTATAAGTCTGTAATTAATCAAATATGTATCTCATCTCATGAATCATTTCTGATTTTCCAAATTGTCAGGCAAACACTTTATGAAATACGAGCCTTCATGGCGTGAAGATATAGTATAGAGTGCCTCCTTCCATGAGGACTGATTCAATTAAGTGTACCTAACCCTGCTTAGGTTTTTATTTGTTAAGTCAGCCGACTCAACACCTGCTACCCGAGTGGGCAAACGGGTGAATGATTCGCACTTATATTTTGATGATTATTAATGTTATCCTGATTGCGTGTCTAGCTAGTTCAATTATATGTAGAATGTATCTACACTTTGTTGCTAGCTACTGTTCATACATATTAAGTGCGGGTTCATTACTCACGTAGGCACAGACAAGCACGCAGCCTATGAGCCTTGCACGACTGAACGACTGCACGACTGCACGAGTGAATGTCAAAACTTTTAATGATATCTTCAAATACTGAATAAAAAGTAATGAGACTGAATATTAATGTATATCTCATAAATACTGATAAGTACACTCTGTATGCTTAGAATTACTCTGTGAGGGATTTAATTATAATTAGTCTTACATATTTTACAAGGTTTCGTCACGGGTGGCTCAGTGTCGTACCTCCTTCATAGTATCCTTGCAGAAAGTATCATTTGCAACCAAAAAAAAACCGGACGAAATCATACAGGGTCTGTATTGATTACTAGTTTGAACCATTTTCGTATTGACTAAGATTTACTTTTAGTCCAAAATAACAACCGCAATATTCAAAGTTAAGTTCCTATGTGTAAGGTTTAAGACTGGGCCTTGATTATTGTCACATTGTTACTGCAACATTTCGTGAATTTCGCAATGCGCCACATACCGTAAATGACCAAAACCATGCATATCAACATCCGCCAAGTGGTTCGCAAGTCTATAAAAGATATACGTTATAAACTTCTTCTGGACTTATAAAATCACCCCTGCGTAATTGAATCAGGTCTATAAAATGTATTAAGTAGTTTTTGTAGCTAAATGGCTAAATAACATGACTCTCCCCCGACGATCAAACCGTCAACCAAATCGGCCATGTGCCAATCGACGCTAATCTAATTAATCTCCCATCTTGAATGGCCAAACATCAACTTTGACAATATTCTTAATGCACCTCTATTCAAGGCTTGACTAACGGATAGATTGTAGGCTTTTCGAAAAGAATCCACGGCGTTTTTTTAACTTTCTCGTATACATTAGTATAGGTTCTAAAGAGAAAGTTATTGCGATCGTGCGGAAATTTCGAACTATAACTGAGTATGAAGGATAATATTACGACTATAGAGAAGTCAAAAAAGTGGGTCCGCCATTGCCGTCCGTCGGTCGGTCTGTCTGTCTGCCCGGCCGCCGTATGGTGAAACGGTCCAACGGATTTGCTTCAAAGTTCTTATATAGGGTTTTTGGGGTTACATCTCGGGGCATCTTTCTATTTTTTGCTTTATCGTTTGAAATAACGGTACCTGCCATACAATTTTTTTGGTGAAAGTCACTATTTTCCTAGAAAATGTTTCAAAGGATTTTGATTTTTTTTTTTTGTACTAAGGATACTACATACTCAGTTTTTCGAAAAAAAATCGATTAACGGTAATTTATAAAACCGTCAATATCTCGACAACTCGGTTCAGAGCAGGGTTACTTTTAAGACACCTTGACACCTTTTCGGGCACTCGGAGACCAGGACACATCTTTTTAAAAATAATCGATTTTGGACACTTTTAAAACATTTTGGACACCATTCGAAATAAAAACAAAACGGAACACAATCCGTTCGTTGTCAGTCAATCAAAATAAGCAAACCTATTTCTCTATCAAGCATATCTTTTAGTTTGAACTTAGTGCAACAGTTTTCTGCTTCGCACATACTTTGAAAGCCTTAAAGTTTTTCTGCATAGATTTATACTTTCGGTAAAATTTAGTTTATTCTTTTAGTACTCATTCCTTTAATATGCTTTCTGTATGCCGAGTTTTGCATCTCTGCTTTAATTGAAGTTGACTCTCCATTGTTTGATAGAAAAAGAGATTAATAAATTACAGGTAATTACAAATTGTAGTGCAATTGGGATACGTTTATTATTATAGATTCAATTTCAATCGACAAAATATATTGCACAGATGAAGGCTCTTAAGCCACATCAATATTTAAAAAATGTCACGCACGACGAATGTGTGATATTTCTGAAGTAATGATGCGAAACATTCGTGTGACCCTTACACTTCTGGTTTTGAATTTCCTTCCCAAAAGGACGCAGTTGGAGTTGAAGGAATGTTTTCGTAAATGGCAAACATTAAACGAAATATTGTAATGACACTTCAAATGACAGCTGAGTTTGAGAGGTGTTAAATGCCAGCGCTACCAACTTGAAACCACGAAATGCTTGACACTGCTTGACATAACAAAATCATCAAATCAAAAATTCACTCGGCGAGCAAATCCGTAGTTTGATAGGTAGTAATACTAGATAATGCGCAATTAATGAACTTATATTCTGTGGCTCTTGCAAGATGGAGTTGATAGATCAATAATGGGAAATCCATCCTCCCCTCATACTTGTTTGATAAAGAAATGGATTTGCCGTACTGAATAATCAGCTTCATATTTGGTGACTGTCAGTGCTGGCGGCTTTTTAAAACTGGGCTGGCGGCGAAACGGATTCTTCATTAGGCGTTTTTTTGTTTGTTCGTTCAGAGCACTGTACAGAGTCCGAACTTCACGAGCATGTTCTGAACCTCTGAAAATATTTAATTTGAGAATCGAGTATTTGTTTATTTACAGTGCAAAAAATGCGATTGCTTTCGCTATCCCATTTTAACCATTATAAAGGTTGAGGGAGTACATACATAATGGATCGCTTAACAATGAAACAACGCGTTAAAATTATAAAAACTTCCTACAAAAGTGGTGATTCGATCGTAGCCAGTTTTCGCGTATAACACGATGATTTTGACGAATCTGTAAAATTATGAAAAAAATTTAAGAAAATGGACGTGTTACTGATGTCGTAAAAACCTGTGCATCATCATAATAAACGCTTTATGGCTTTATTGCGAGACAAGTTTCCTTGTCGCGTAATTTCACGTTTCGACGACGTTAATTGGCCAACAAGATCATGCGATTTGACACCGTTTGATTTTGTTCTATGGAGCTGCCCAAAAGACCGTATTTACGCGATTAATCCCCGAGCTCTATTAAATGATACACTATTGGACAAATAAAATCTTCACCTAAAAAAATAAATACAAATTTCAACTAAACTTCGCTGAGACTCTTTGGATTCGAATAGTGCTTAAATTAACCCCAAAAATAGCGGCATTTTACCGTTCTATATTTAGTTATTGTAGTTTACTTCATCGACAAATCAAAGCTGAAATTTTAGTTTTTTGCGAAATAGAGTGGTGGTAACTTTTATTTGCCCACTACTGTATTGTTTTTCACACTAAATGGCAAATTCCGAACTTTATAGTGAAACAACATCTTCAACAATGTTAACAATCGTTATGTTCTCCAAATTTGTTGACAGCCATTAGTCCATGATTCAGTTATAGCTTAGAGACACATTATTATTAGTAGGGAGATTTGTGTCCAATTAAAATCGATACTCTAATTAACATATGGAGATGGAAATAAAGCCCACGGGTTTTACTGCCCAAAGGAAAGGTAACGCAACCATAGCCTTAATTGTTTTGACCAAATTCTTCATTTATATTTATTTAATTTATTTCGTTATTCAACTTAAGTACAGCTTGCTGCACAGAAAATTGAATATCTTTTAACAAACTGAAGTTAAAACTTAAAATACAAACTTCCCGCTGTTATTGCTGTTTAATGTTCACAATTTCGTATGTTTGTGTCCCCTATTTACGAGTTAGATGTTCCCTAAGTCGTTAAAACGTTCCATTCGTGTACGAGTACAAGTGCACAAAATGTGCAACTATTAAATTTTTGTTTGTATTTAGAATGTGAGAATTTGACAAGAGCTTATAAACCTTGCACACTTATTTTAACGTTCTTATTTAGTTGTTATAGAATCAAACAGAGTCAGCCATCATGGTATTATCAGCAAGTGGTTTATTTTCCACGCTATGTGTCTTCGGATAACTGACTTTCTTGTGCGTTCATCAATCACAACTTCAAAAGCAGAAAAACAACCGAGTAATGTGTTTCATTTCAATTTAATTTGCCATTAGAAAACTTGCACAATATTTCATTTCCTTTCATGCGGCCAAAATACCAAAAATGAAAAGTGTTACTGAAGGCTTCGGTGATATATGCTACCACATGTCTGCCAACATACAATGTGGTTCACCATGCTAACCTAAACTTCCGACCCTTCATGAAATTTTGTCAGAATGCCAGAAATCAACAGCTGTCTGCTGTGGTTGTGCACTAACACTGCACACTGCACACACATATATATAATAAATGTACATATATCAGTACAAATATTGGGAGGCAATTGGTGTCTAGGAACATTGCATTCAACACAAAACTCGTACTTGGCACATGGCATTCTGGCGAGCACCACTGTTAAGGCATGATAAATTAAAAGTGAGTTGGTACTCATTGTGTGCTGAGAAAAGTACTAGAGCTTAAGTCTCCTTAATTTTGGTCGAAAGGTTAATTGAAATGCACTTCCTTGTTTATAGTTATCAGTAAAGAACGTTCGCGTGTGTGTGGATTGGTGTTATTGATTTGTAGCGCTTCTTCTGTTGGCAGAGGTGTGCGATTTTAAGATAGATGGGTTGACATGGATGAATAGTTTCCTTCCTGCCACACTCAGATCCTTGTGGACCCATTGAATCTGGGTATCAGTGGGGGATACGCCGGTTTTGTGGCCCTCTTTGTGGTTCGTTCCCTAACTCTATCACGCCATCTTGATGTCTCCAGAAACCTGAAAATATTAGAGAGTGAGACATTTGACATTTCCTCAATGTCTTGGAAAAAGAAACTTCCAATTGTTCTGTTCCTCAAGTGACAGAGATCTGGGCAGTGACAGAGATAGTGAGGGGTGTCATCCTTGCGATATAGTTTCATCGTGTGGTTGCTTAAAAAATTATTATCAGTTAAAGAACGGTTCTCATTATATTCTACCACGGTTTCCGTGATATCTGATTAAAGGTGATTAAAGATGTCCACCTATTTATGGCTTTCATCTTGTATTCCACTCATTCTCTGAGGTTGTAGAGTGGAGGTTTGATCGACTGAAGTGCCTGGTCACGATCCATTTCGGATCCTTTACTCGCCAGCTTGTCGGTCATCTCATTATGTCCCCGTGTTCAGGTTCTCGGAATGCGACAGCGGTGACCCAACTTGGATTTCAATAGCATTAACTGCCTTAATGGTAATATCATCCCGTTGTTGTGCCGACATTGATGCAGTACGGATCGCTTCCAGGATTGCCAGAACCTCAGCCTGGAAAATACTACTTTGATCGGGGAGTCTGATGTCTGATTGTGAACGTTGTCTCCTCGTACATTTTCAGAATCTGCGCGTGCCCTACGAAACCTCGGTTCCATCTGACTATTTGGCTGATCTCCAAGGCGCTATTGGCAGCTGATTAGTGCAAGAATAGATCCAAGGGCAAGAATAGATCCAATTTAAAATCACTTCCAAACCAGCGGTTGGTGTCGTTCTTATTGCACCCGTTTTCCCTATTCATGCTAGTCTCTGTTTTTTCGTCGACAATTTAAGATTGGTTGACTTTTCTGCGGCTTGCCACCAAAGTAACCTGCCACATGTGGTACCGTTCGTACAATTACCGTGTACATCCACAGAATTTCTTTGGGTTTTGGTCCCCAAATTTCTGCCGATCTACATTCTTCGCACTCTCCGCCACCCTTAGAGGGATCCCCACGATAGCTTCGAATTGTGGTATGTTATTTTTATTTGTGAACAGCTTTTCGAATTGTGGTATGTTATTTTTATTTGTGAACAGCTTTTGGCGATTTATACCAAGACCGCATTGTTTTGTCCACTCTTTAAGTGTCCGTAGTGTGTTTTTTAACACCTTGGTTATGAGAATTTGTCTGACGCAAGCAACACAACACTGTTTTGCTTAAGCAATTACTTTAACCTGTCTTTTTTTTAAATTCATGAGTATTTTATTGATGACGAGGACCCATTAGATTCGATTAGATTGGGGGTTGGAGGTGGTGTAATTGTATCCCATATCACTGCGGCCTCAAAGGGGCTATTGTGATATCCTCTACCGACTAGCTCTTTGCCAGCGATATCCGCTGCTTCAAGGTAAAATGTTCCTACATAACGTTGACGAGCTTTTGAAGGGCAAGGCTTGTCGCTATTTTTGCATAGATTTTCTTGCTTAATCCGGCGTCATGCCACCCCTAATCCGGTCACTAATTCGCCTTTTTTAGGATCCGGTTAAGTAGAAGAACTTTTCATTGTTACCTTCTGACTTGTTTTGCCTTGGTAGCCTGAGCGTTATGCGTATCTATAGTTGTGAATGAGCTGGTAGATGGTTTGATTGGAAATGATAAATTACAGGCGATCGCAGTAGAACTTCTTCATCTGACTCCGTTAATTTGTTTGTTTTTTTTTTTTTTTTTTGTTTTTTGATTGTTTTCTTTACTATTGTTTCCATTAAGACCCCACGAGTAAAGCGAGAAATGTTTGTCCACAACCGCTGAGCTCCTATAAGTAGCAGAGGGCGCCCGGTATCTAGACCCACCGTTCGCGACTAAGCTATTCCTGGGACCCCAGCCAGGTTGATTCTTGGCACGGTACGAATAAAACCGTAATCCAGCCCAATCTTAGTTTTTATGTCCCATTTGGCATAAAGAGCGAAGTTTTGACACTTGCTTGATCTGACTTTATGTTCATTTACTGAAGCCGCTAAACCACGTCAAGGTGTCCAATCGTTCGGAACTACCCACTGTAGTAGAGATATATTTTACCTCCCCGGGGTGTTCCTCTGGATGCTGTAACTCTTAAGTCACCGCCACCAAGATTTGCATATATGTATATTCCTTTCGCTGAGTGAGGCGCCACACTCTGGTAGTATTGAAGCGAAAATACTGAGAGAGAGTGTAGTGACGAAAGTGATGAAAGGCTACAGCGATGCCTACTGTATGTTGGGCTACTTTTGCTTTCTGGTATTCTTTGCTCACGGAACTCATAGTTTAGTAGACTTTCTCTTCTTCAAGGAGTACTAAATAGTTGGATTGTGTAATGGGCCCATGTTATTCGAAAGCTTTTACTTAAAGCATACCGACTGTAAGCCCGGTCCATATCAATGCTATCGTGTAGTTATAGACCACATAAAAGGCCAATAAAAGCGAAGTTATAATCAGAATTATTCGGATAATAACCCCCCCAATTCTATGCATTCTTACTAGTCCACCTATGGGTTCGCCGGTTTGACTTCATAAAGTATTAGCAATTACCAATCAATTGCTGGTGTTGCTGCATCTGTGTGGCAGCTTTAGGCCCACTTCATCGGGCTGGTATAGGAACGTTAGTTGACATTGCCTTTTTGACGGGTTCGTAACGTCCCTCCTTTGTACATGGCAATACCAACTGAGCTGGTAGTTCTCCTATTTTTTTTAAGACGGGTTCTTTGACATGCAGGCTTTCTTCGATTTTGAAACTTCTAAATGGTAGATACATTACTTGTGATAAAAAATTTAATTCACACAAGGAAGGAATCGATTTTTTAAAAACTTACCTTTCTCTAGTAGGAACTAAACGAAATTGGGCGTCGTGTATATTTACAGGGCGTATATTATAAGGGTTAAGGCAGTCCCCACTTTCTGAAGTGAAGTTGCCTAGCCATCCTTGATGTGGTTTGCTTAATTTTGTTTTTCTTTGATTTGTATAACTTCCTAGCTCTTAGGCCTGGGTAGATCATTCCTAGTCAGCATTCATGACTCAATTTAAGTTATCTCAGTCTCACATAAGAATCAAGTCTGCAGTAATTAAAAAGTAAACTAAGGAATACACGAAGGTTCCTACTCGCAGAAAAAAGAATCAGTTGATTTATTTTTGTTTAACCGACAAGCACACATACTTAAAGCTGGTGTGCCTACGTAGTAATATATAGTATTTATGTATTAGAGAAAAAAGGATTCCAACCAAGAGAATATGACTCTCCTGTCTACCGCACTCTTACGTAAAGTACCTATCCCTGAGTAATGGAATAATCCCATACAAAATCTGTGCGGACATTGTACCCCAAAAATGTCAGCTTTTCCTTTCCTATTAATGGAAGGACGACACGGATAGTTATCCCTTTCATAGAAATTGTTTTGAATTGCCCACATCTTTCTATATCCCGGCAGAAACTGCTGCTGCCTGTTTCCCGTGCTATAATAATGAATTCTCTGATGTAAATTATTTCATTTATTTATTTATTTTTTTCATTCATAACTGAATTCAACACCAGTACCATTCTATTGTATAAGCCTCACGTTTTTATATATGTGAGCATTTTACGATTTAAGCTTCATTCACATAAGAAGAAAAAATAACCTTAAGCTATAAGTTTAGTACGAATAGAGAGTATATTGTGCAGATTCGTGTGACAGCAACAAGAGCACTCACACTGGTTAATCTTCAACGAAATAAATAGAACAATTGATTGCTTTGCGTGAGAAGAGTACAATAAGTTTGGATTTGAAGAGTGGCAATGAGTGCAAAAGGTTTGGATGATGTTGAAAATAAAATGTATTTAAAATCGTAGATACATGTAGTTGGGGATTTTAAATGAATTATTTAAATAAAAAAACATTAAATAGATATAAATTACAAATAAAATTAAATAAATAAAAAATCTTACGGAATTTTATCAAGGGGGTTGTCGGGCTTTCTGAAAATCAAAAAACAGAAATAAATTAAAACAAAAATATTTAAAATAATATTAAACAAATTAAATAAAAATATAAAAAAATTTGAAATTAAATTGAAATCAATAAATTAAATTAATTCATTTCGTAATTAAGGTTGAATTTGTATTGAGGTTGTATTTCGATATTTTATCGTCTCCCTTAGGTCAAAAACATGTGTTAAATTGAAAAGTTTGGGATATTATCTTTGAATGTTAATTACTCTCGTCAAATTAGAAGGTTCCTTGGCTTAAGGGAGTCGATATGTGATTAAAATGAGTTATGTGGACTAAAATTGGAATCCTATATTCGTCTAGAGTTACCAACAGGGGTATTTTCGCCCGGAGACTCCGAGAATTAGCTCAAATCTCAGGGATGCGGGCCTAGCCGAAATTTCTCTGGGCCGCCAGGTTTTAAATGTTTATCATTTCTTTAAACCTTAAAATCGTTTATAGCGATAAAAAGTTCGGTAAACGTACAAAGAACAAAATGGCAAAGGGCACATAAGGTCTTATTTAGCCTAAGCTAATACCATTTTCACACCGCATTGAAATCTGAGGTTTTGTAAAAAGGAAATCAGGAGGTTTCCGCGGAAGCTGGTTTCAATGGTGAGGTTGAAGTCAACTGCATGTCACCTAAGAGTCAGCTTACCGATTTCTTGAACGATGATTATGCGAACTATATGAGGATATAGGGATTGTTAACTTATTGTGGACTGAAACGTCACACAAATCCCTGGTAGTGTTCGAATTAATGTCAAAAAATTTTTTTTTCATTCCATGATACTTCTGTTAGGTTAATCAGTGATCTGTTTATTTCGCTGTGGCTACTGTGCTGTTCTTAATAAATTTCTTTCTATCCCCGACAAATTTTCTATAAAATTTAAATTACAAAGTTATATGTAGGAAGGAAAGGTGCAAAACTTCCTGCTAGTTTCACTCGCCACAATATGAATCTACCTTCAATTTTTTAATATTTTAAAACCTGGCAGAAAAACAAAATCTCCGGGCAGGACCTCTGATAGAGTTGGTAATCGTGTATTCGTGTAGTAGGAAGCCCTTATTTTACCCCTCTCCAAACTACTTATCATCAAGACTATAAAAATGAAAGTAAAACTCTTTTATGTTTAATAATTAACCAAATCTTTGATATATACACTACGGACTACGCTATCCCTAAATTCAATGTAAACAAAACTAACTACCACTTGCTTGCATAAGTAAGTTTGTCCAAGCAAAAAGACATAACAATGCAAAACTTACCTCCTTGCTTTCTTCCTAACAAAGCACTTAAATAAGCACACTATTCATCTAAAGAGTCCTTGAAGTATCTATATTGAAAAGGCTTACAAAGTAGAATGTCCATGTCAAAGAAATCGAATAATCTATTATCATACAATGTCTATGATGATGTTAACACATTCAGTAAGGATAATAACGATAAATCAGAATATATAAGAAAGAACTACTTACTGATTAAGATTCCTCTCGTTCGACCCACTTTGGCTTTGAATGTTGTCAGCATGCCGTCGCTCCTTGTGTACGATACCCATTAGCTTCATCCACGGATTGTTTTGGGATCCGTGGCCTCCCATACCGCCACTCTGCCACATCGTCATTGTGGCAGAGTTTTAATTTAACGCACTAACTTGAAACGTATCAGATTTTAATTCATAATGTTGCTGTTGTTCCTTATAAATACAGTTTACAGTTTGATTGTTTTTTTTTTTTCAGTGTTTTGTTACATTGTCACATAATTTGTTTGTATCTCATTACTAACTCATACAATGGATGGAACGAAGTTTGCCTTCTTCAAAAAGTTAACCTCTCTCAGAGATAATCAAATGCAGCCCACAAGCGCATATTCCTTTCGTTACTTAGAGACAACAACATTGGAGGTATGTCTAAAGCAAAAACACATCACTTCCGGAATTTCATATTTCATACATAACTTTTGTCGAACTTTTTTGTTTGCAAAAAAAGAACCGCGTTACTTACACAATACTTGAGTGTGGCAAATATATAATTAAATTTATGTTTACATTTATTTTTTATAAAAAAATATATTTTTTCTACTAATGGGCGGCTGTCGTTACTTTTTTTTTTTTATTTATATATTAGAGATAAAACGATGCGATAATTTTTAACCACTTTTACAATTGCAGTTCTTATTAGAAGATTCAAAAGAAATTAATTAAAAAATTGAAACTTGATGCGAAGATGTTTTTAGATTTAAAAAACAAAGCATACCATAAAACTAATATTGCATTCACTACAGTTCGAGAGGTACGATGTTAAAAATATTTTGTTAAAATTTTAATTTTTTAATTTTTTATGCTTAAAATGTAAACTTCTACTTTTTGTTTTGTTTTGTTTTTTTTTTACGACAAAATAATAATTAAATTGTTCTACGGCTCAAAAATCTAACTAACTACTTTTTTTTTAGCTTTGTTTTATTAATTTGAGTTGAAAATAAAATCACTTAATTTTTGTTTTATTTGTTATTTAAAGTAGAAAAAAAAACGTTTGTATTAAGTATTATAATTACTTTGTTGTTGGTTGGTTTTTTTTTCCTTATGTAGAAAAAAAAGAAGACTTTCGATTCTAATAAAATTTAAATATCACGAAATTTAATTTTATTAATATTTTTTTTTAATTAGGAAATTGGATCTCTTATTATGGTAATTAAAAAATGTTCTATATTTAACTATTAAATGATAAATTAATTATCTAAGAATCACAATGGTATGTTGGTTTATTTGAAGGTTTTGCTTTCTAATTTTTTCTTTGTTGATTTAGTGTAATTTTTTTTTTATTTGCGTAGGGAATAAATAAATAATTTTAATATGTATAAATTTTTAAGTATCACTATCTAAGTTTAAATGAACTATGTTGTTTTTTTTTATTTATTTTACTTAATTAAAAATTGTATATTACTTAAAATTTAAGATTTACTGGTGTTTCCGTTATTCCGTAATTTCTGAAAAGAAAAGAAGAACATTTTGTTAGATAGAATTAAACTAAAACTTAGAAATTTCATATTTTAAATGGAAAAAGTGTCAAATTCATTTCTCTTAATTGACAGATAAGCCTTTTGAGCCTGCGAATCCTGTCCAGAGTACAATGTCAAACATCGTTGGTGAATTAGTTGGCAAACACAGAATGAGGACGATATATGCTGTCAACGAGAAAGGACTCTAGGCATCGGCGACTCGGACAAAACGTCACAAAGGACAGATACAACTGTGAAGTATTTAGTACAAGACTTTGTCTACTTGGCCTCCACTATCACTTCGCAAAATGACATCGGCGCAGAGATCAAGCGGAGAATCACACCTGCCAATCCCTGTTTCATCGGGCTAAGAAGGCATCTAAGAAGTGAAGACCTTAATAATCCCGGTCCTGCTGTATGGAGCAGAACCATGGACTCTTTCAAAAGTGGATGAAAACCTTCTGGGATCCTTTGAAAGAAAGATTCTTCGGGTGATGTTCGGTCCAGTTTTTGACGATGGAGTGTGGAGAAGAAGATTCAAAGACGAACTATATGAGATATAGAGCGACGCTAAGCTAGTCAAAAATCTGAAAATACAACAGCAGAGATGGCTGGGACACATGGAACGTATGGAAGACAACGCACCAGCCCGACGAGTCTTCGAATCCACCCCTGAGGGACAACGCAGCATAGGAAGACCCACCTTAGGTGGCGCGCGCAATTGGAGAACGACTTTAACCAACCTGGTGTGCGTAACTGGAGGCAGCTAGTGAGGGACTGAGCTGGCTGGAAGAGCTTGTTGGTTGAGGCCGTGGTCCACCCCGGACTGTAAACGCCACCAAAAGTAAAAAGTAAGTAAGTTGGTAAGCACAGCCTAAGACGCTCATAAATAACACTATGTGTCCAAGGCTAAGAATCCACACAAAACTGGTTACTGGCTCTTCGAGTCTTCAAAATAGTCAAAGAACAGAAGATTTATTTAAGCAGCGTTTCCATCAATTTCTAAACGGGCATCATGTAAGAGAGTCATGGCACAAAAAGAGAACCCACGTCCAGTCAATTAAGAACCAGTCTTGCCACCCCCAGTATAGAAGAGGTTGGCTTAGCTATAAAAAGGCTTGAGAACAACAAGGCCACCGACTCTGATGGTCTACCTGCACAGCTTTTCAAATACAGACGCAATGTTTTGGAGCGGCCCATGCACCAAATCATTAATCAAGTTTGGGTGGAGAAAAGCATGCCCGATGACTGAACCGTCTGCTCTATATGTCGCACATAAAAATCGACGTATATCCCTTGCATAGAGATATTATCACATAGATCATATTCAACGCACTGTGTGAACATCTCAAACCCTTTTTCAACACACTAATCGGCACGTACTGATGTGGCTTCCAGCAGTTCGAACAAATCCAAAGTAAATCATAAAAATCCGGTCGTAGAACTCGTGATGCAATTTCGGCAAGGTGATGCGTTATTATGTGACTTCTTCCACCTTGTTCTTGAGGAGATAGCGCGCAGTTTATCAACACGGAAGGCAATGTTTTCAACTTATGAGTCCAGCTGCTCGAGTAGACATGCGATATAGGCATAAGCGTGCCATGATAGAGGCTTTCACGGCTATTAAAGAACCGGCGAAGTTTGTTGGTCTTGAAGTGAATGCGAAAAAGACTGAATAGATGCCATCGACAAGCACACAAGAATCTGTCCACCTACTAGGAAAATGTGTCACTTTTAATAGCAGGAACTTTGATGTAGTTATGGTGTAAACATAAACTCCACGAATGACGAAAGTGGCGATCCGGTGAAGAATTATCCTAGGAAACCGCTGCTTCTTTCGTTAGGGGAAGCAAATTGGTTTAAGACTGCCAGTTGTGCTACAAGCAGGAAAGGACAGCTAATACAAGACAAATTTAGCCTTGATGCGGATTGTTGTTAGGCTTTCACTCGCGAGTTAAAAGCTCAACACTTCTTGCCTAATTATGTGGCTTACATTAAGTCCGCACTCAAATAGACACTGTTTTTGTTCTATTTAGCAATCATAGTTTTCCTTCACCGCTTGCTCACCGGTCGTGCCGCCATTATAGCGTCCGCTGATCGACTACACGCGTTCCATTTTCCAGGGTAGTCAACTGTTAATCAGTGCCTATTTGCTACTTAAAATTGCTATAAAATTATATGATCATCTTAGTCAGTGGTTCCATCCACCCAGCTTCCAACACACATATTTCATTACCCAAACCCTCCCTCATCCCTTCGATTTTTACTGTAACAATTTAATCATGCAATCAAATTACCAAAAAACTGTATTGACAACCACAAGAAGTGATTAAATTAACAAAAAGTTAAAATGTTTCAGGCGAAGGGATTATCCTTTGCTCCTGTTTTCCTCACAGGCTAATCAAGAGTGTAATTTGGTAAAAGTTTTAATCAATGAAAACTCAGCACTTTATTAATATCCCACTGCTCCGCAAACATGAAAGCATTAAGATTTACAGTCGCACTTCCCCTCTGGCAACAGCCCCGTGGTGGTTCTTATCAAAGTCAACCGATGACATTTGTTTTTTTGGCATCGCTCCTTGGGGTAAAACTTATGATGGTGTTCTTGTGTTCGTCGAGTTTTGGACGTCTGCTTCTTGTTAATGGTTAATTATGTTATTCACTGGAGTGGCTCCTGTTATCAGCTAATAAAATGTAACACAACAAAAACTTGGGCTATAGTAATTGGTTTTAATGCGAGAGGGCAGAGAGCAGAAATTGTTTTTCTCCGAAGGAAATATGAGACGTCAAAGAAAAATGCGAAAATAGGAAGCATTTATTTAATAATTAAAAAAATCTCTACGCTATGAAGATGAAGGTGTTGTTTAGAAGAAGTTTTAATTGAATTAATATCTTAACCCATTAATGCACACAGGACGTAATTTCGAGTTGTCGCTATGTGATGAATTCGGAGAACGAAATATTGGAAGAAACTGCTTGCTATGTTATCGAAGATGCTCTTTCCAATAGTAATGGTTCAAATTTCGTAAAAAAATTATTTTTTTTTTCAAAAATTGATGATTTATCGCATGGCAATTCAAACTCATATGTCGAAATTGTGTCCTGTGAGCGATAATTTGCATTTTAAACTAGAAATTTGTAATATGCGTGCATGACAAAGTTATTGATATTATTTAAGTCAAAACCGCCCGTAACGTAACGTGTCGGCTTCGCTCGAGTAAAGCAAACATTAATACTAATTTTTAACTCAAATGCTGAGTTTTTCAAGACTTCTTTCATTTCCAGGCAACTTTTCCAAATTTTTCTGTCCGTAACAACTCAAATGATGCCCTTACAAAGTCACAGCAATTAAATGCGATCTTTAAGACTAGCTGATCCCGCAGACAATGTAATTGTCCGAAACAAATATGTTCGTTGACAGATCGCAAAAGAATGTGCAAATCAATCAGAAAAGAAAGAATTACAAAAAACCACCATTGAAATATTGAGTTAAGTTTACAAGTTCATCCAAAAAATCACATGGAAAAAAGGTTTTCCCAAATTTTTTAATTTTTGGGGCAACTTTCCCAATAAATCCTTATTCGGACTATTTAGACCATTTTCAAATGAATAACTAATTTGGTCTAAGCAATCTGTCTCCCATAGGATTGAATCAATTGAATCAATCCCTAAAAGCTTGAATTTTTGATTTTTCAATCTGCAGCTCAACTATAGCTGCCCAAAGTTATAAGTATATGTGCGACCACAATAGACGAGTTTAAGATCGCTACTTTTATATAACGACTAGCTGAATGCCCGGCCTAGCCCGTGTTAAAATAAATTTGTCTTACTATCCAACTAAATATTAACGACATACTTTATTATACTCGGATTGAAATGACGAATCTCTTGTATTACACAGAAAATATGAATATTGCGTGCGAAACCATATTTTTCAATAGAAGTGACCTACGAACTTTGTCGAAATAAACCAAAGGTCCCTAGACAAAATTTCATTTGTTCTCTGGCATTACATGTTTTGTTTGACCAAAACATTTTTCTTCTCAAATCTACACTTCATCTTGTAATATGTGGCAATGCATTGACACCATGTATCGTCACAGTACCTACACGATTTTGCACGCAACAAAATTCAAGATTTTACAAAAAATCAGAAATTTTGTCAGCGCTTGAAAGTTACGTGCTGAATAACATCAGGATCATCATCAGGATAGGATCTGAAACTCAACATTTTAAAATTTTTAACATTTTGCCTGAAATGAAAAATTTCAGATCTAAATATGTTAACTTACTTCTAAATACACCACACAACCGAGTATAATTATATAATTCTTTCACATGCACGTAGAACAACAAAAAAATTTAATTTGGATAATGGGAGACATACCATTATAGCAATAATTTTACAATAACTTTTTCTTATTTTGGTAGAAGGAACGATAGTCGTCGAGTAAAAAAATATTGGAACATATTGTTACTAATAGCCCTATTCTGCTATCCATCGAGGGGTATTTTCTTTTGATATTCACCAATCACTATTATTCCATCCGCAAAGGGTGAATCTGATTAACATCTATATAATACTGTTCACCTGTGAAGCATTCTACTATTCACGTGGACATATTTGTTACATAAAATTTAAATCCGAATAAAAATTACCAATCTCCAATCTAGATGGCGCTGTAAACTTAAAGTGCTTATACGTAGCCTCTGTCTTGAAATTAAAAACAAAAATAATAATAAAATTTCACTGCATTCCTACTGGTCCGCCTGTGGGGTTCGCTGGTTCGACCTCAAAGGATATCTGCAGGCATCCCGATTTTTGATCACTTCCTAATTGAGGCCAATCAAGTGCTGGTGTTTCTGCATTTGTGTGATTCAGGAGTTTTTAGGCCGCCTCTCTTACGCGATTGTAAAGGAACGTTGATTGCCATTGCCTTTTTGACGGGGTTCGTAGTAGCCCTCCTTTGAACATGACAATACCAACTGAGTCAGTCGTGCTCCATTTTTTTCGAGATGGGTTCTTTGACGTGAAGGCTTCCTCGCATTCTGGAACTTCTAATTCGATCAAGCTTTGTTACTCCTGCTGTCATGCAAAGCATCATCATCTCAGCTGATGTCAACTCGCCCTCATACTTTTTGTACATTGTCCAGCATTTTGAACCGTATGTGAGCGCCAAACGCACTAGCGGCTCTAGCGTCAGCAAAGAATAACTGATGCACTTTAGGGTCCGTCACTTTTCCCTAAAGCAGATAATCTAGGACTGTAATAAAGAGCAAAGTTCTTAAGGCACTTCTCTGCTGAACACCGACTTTAATTGGGAATTCATCGGTGACCCCTGCGGGACATCTGACTTTTGTCTTCGCTCCCGCGTACATGTCCATGATCATCTGTATGTAGGTATATTCATGTAGGTCATCTGATCCCGATGTCTCCTATCTTTTTCCAGGACTCACTGGGTATCTCATACGGCCCAACCACTTTTCCCTTCTTGGATTTCTTGACCGCTTTCCCAACTTTTTCGACTGTTATGCCGGTCACTTCTTCATTGTTGGGGGCGGCTCCTGTAAAATATAGCCGGGGAAACTGGTCGTTTAAAAGTTGCTCGCAATACTCTCGCCACCTGTGTACAATTTTTTCGTCGTCCATAAGTAGTGTTTTGTCGAAGATCGTGGGTTACCTGGTTCCCATCAGCAGGCGAAGAAGATAGCTCCTCCAACTCCTGATACAGACTCTCCATACACTTAGCTTGAATTTAGACACACTTGATTCACTCATTCACTTATCCTGCACCTATTCCTATTCCAAATTTCAGCTTCATTTGCCTTACAGTTTCCAAGTAGTTTTTGGTCGGCCAGAAAAGCCATAGAGAGGCCAGATATATTATTTGGCTATTTTTATCATCCAATTAAAATAAAGCATCATCGACATCGTTGAGCTCGACATAGTGTTGAAAACGAGCTCTATGTGACATGAGGTGTGTGTTGCTGAGTGTTACAACGCGGCGTCGGAACACGGCGGTAAAACGCTCCTTTAAAATCCTAAATTGAGGTTTACAAGCGTTAGGTCATTCATTTTTTTAGAGAGATAAAAGATGGTCATACTTTTCATTCCGTAGACTACCGCGCTATATAACTTACTTTAGTTTACGTAGTTTTTAACACATTAAATATTCGTCGTAGACCCATGAAAGTATATATAAATATTTATGATCAGGACCAAAACCTAAGACTATTTAGCAATGTCCCGTCCGTATTAACTTTCGAGGCCTTTAAATTTATGCTAGGAAACTGAAATTTTTAAAATAAAATCACTAGGGTCGCTAGGGTGTTAAAAAAAATTGTAATACGCCCACTGCCACACCCACCATTTATAAAAAACCGTCTTAAATCTACTGTTGAAGAAATGGAGGGCTAGAATCTTAACAAAATATGTAGACACTGAACTCCTTCGCAAGTTTGCAAAATTTGAGAGCTTTTTTTTAACAATATGTTGTTTTCATTGAAAATGTTTAAAGAAAACGAAAAAATTTGCATTTTTTTCGAGTATATTACCAATATTAAGTTTTTTTCTACGCTCTCTTTTTGGAGGCGGTTTTTCAAAATATATTTTTTTTTTACAAATTTTTATTCTATGAATAAAATGCTATTTATCATGTTCTTACCGCTTTTTTCTTTCAGGCATATAGGAATATAGATTGGATATATCATACTCTTCGCCCCAAGCGGACTGTAGCCTTTCGTTGTGTGTTTTTCTGTTCATAACCGTAGTTGCTACATATTTTACTAAACATTTTGACGTGAAAGGATTTATGCAGAGCCCAAGGTCAAAAGAATCCTGTTGAGATCTTTATTAGCTTCATATGCTGCATTTTCCAAAAGACCTTAACGTCATCAGCATACATGTTAACATTCGGATACACAACTGTTCGATTCAACTACTTGGCATGTGTTGTTCAAGTAAGATGACATTAGACTCAGTGAAGAAGACGGAAAATGTTTGCCAATTAGAACATTATACCATTTCAACCTTCATGTCTACACTATTTATCAAATATTCGCAGCTGTTTTGAAATAAACAATTCTAATCATATGTATGTGTTCATATTCGTCCACCATAGTTTTGTTCTACTTAATAAGTCCATTTATAATTATTTCCCGCACAAGCGTACTCACCAGGAACACTTTGTATATTTTTGCCTTTCAGATACTTGTAATAATTTCGGCAAATTTGAGCTTAACTAAAATAAATCACAAACTGTCATAACAGACGACAGTTTTCACACACAAATTGTTACTTTAATCTTCTACTATTATTATCATCATCAAAAGCCATACAATTATTCGTCTCCTTTGTCATGAATTTAGATATTTTATCCGTGCAAAGTTAGACAGTGGTGGGTCCTAAAAAGGATTCCTCTTCGTTTCTGCTCAATTATTCACATTGAAATGAAAGGCAATGGTAATCCAACAAGTCAGGACTTGAGAAATTGAAAATTATAATTCATAACCTCTGTGATTGCACTCTCAAGTCGAGAATGACAAAGTGAAAAGCAAACAAGCGACATCGCCAAAAGGGATAAATTAAATTGAGAAAAATTATTCTCGTGGTGGTGTGTTGCGCCAAAAGGAACCTTTCTCTCCTAATTAACGCTTAAATTGAAATTCTTAAAAGTATTTCCTTTTTTTTCTTAATTGAGTCGAAACTTTAATTGCTGACTTTGGCTTCTATTGTGTCAAATACTGTTCGGGTGTTTTAGACTTCATTTTAGTGTACAATCGTATTGGCCGGGGGCTTTTTATTATAACTTTTGTCAGTGATTTATTTGATCAATCACATTGTCAATGGAACATAATTTATTGAAGTCTTTAAACTTTAAAGACGTAAAGTCAAACTAAGCGCAATTACACCTTTGACATGTGATGAACAAATTTGCAAAAGAAACCATAAATCTAAAAATAAGGGACGTATTCTTATTTCCCAATTTCCCAATTCCATTTACTTTACTTTTACCAAAATGCGCAAGAAAAGCCTTACGATTAAGCTGACAGATACGAGAGGACACCCCATGGTGTATGACAATTACTAAGGGTGTTATGTTGCTTATCGACCGTAACAACTTTCTTGATGGAAAAGTTGATGTTCCGTGTAACGCGTCCCTCTTTTGTAAAGTTGAGAGATGATTATGTGTTACAATTTATTCATACTGTTGCCGTTAATGCCGGAATCGTTTCCCCATCACATGTGGTCGGGATAATCATACGAAGTCATAAGATGGCTTAAGTTATCAAATGCGACAAACTTTATTTACACGGATAAGTTTAGTAGTCCAATGGAAACATTTTTTTTTGCAACACAAATGTTTTTAAGGGTTCAGTGTTGAACTAATATCGGACTACATCTGGTGTCATAACTAAAAAAGTAATAGTTTAGGTAGCCACTGTAATCGGTCGCTTTTACAATTGTGAGAATTAAACCCTATTTGTGTAACAAACTAATGCAGATGTAATTAGAACGGGTAAATTTTCTTATTGTAGTTCTTTATCCTATCACAAATAAGCTGTAAATAAAAGGTGTTTTTTAAAGGCATAGAACTTCAGGTTGGCAACACTATTTTAAATGGCCGCCATTTTGGCAGTTTTCATTTTTAATTTATTTAGTACAACGCTTCCAAATTGTACAAATTTATTTTTAAATTCTTGGTTCTGTTCGAAATACGTATCGTGCACTTCGTTCATTTTACAGTCAACATAATCGTCCATCACAGCAATTAATTCGATTAACTATGAAACGTTTTCGCACCACGTTAACTCTAAATGGTAATACGCATCCAGAGAGATGTCGTACAATGCGCACAGAAGAAGTCATTGCTGGTATAAAGCGTAGCGTAGAGGAATGCCCGAATCAGTATATCCGCCATCGGGCACAGGAATTGGATATGTCCATCCACATTATGGAAAATTTAGCGGACAAATTATTTGTTGTCAATTATCTATTGATTTATTGAAGGAAACTTTTGATAACCGCATAGTTTCACGTTACGGACCCGTGACTTGGCCTTCAAGATCGTGAGATTTAACGCCGTTTGACTATTTTCTGTGGGAATATGGGAAGTCCCTAGTCTACGTCGATAAGAAACGATTGAATACTTGGAGGACAACATTCGCAGCGTTATTGCCGATATTCGGCCACAAATGTTGGAAAAGTCATCAAAAATGGGACCTCTAGATTAGACTACGTCCGAGCCAGCAGCTGAATTTAAAAAAATAATCTTTGTTTTATTCTATTTTAAAGTTCTATACCTTTAAAAAACCACCCTTTATATATCTTTGCTTTAACTAAACGTCTAAGTATCCTTATTGTATACTTAGACGTTGGGTTAAAGCAAAGGCTCTAAATACCTGCACTACCAGCGGTAGTGGAAAGAATTTTTTGGATATTTCTCATTTACTAAATCATCCCTGAATCCAAAGAGTACCACTCTCAGAGTATCTATGGATCTAGATAATATGGACACACTTTTAATTTAAAAAAAATTGGCATTACTTCCATTACAAAATTTAAATATGACCAAATTCCTGGTTTGGCTTTATTTCGTTTCAAAAACCGATACTAAGCCAATTTGGCATTATTTCGTTTTTAAAATCCTAATACTTAATGATTTCGTGATGGTTATAAAATATGGGGGGGGCATGCTGCCCTCTGCAACCCCCATGCTTGGTTTCACTGTTAGATTTGGAGTAGGCACGAGGTTGGCTATATGCAAACTTTTTTAAACCCGATAAATCTTTGCACATACCTTCGATACATTCGATTTTTTTTTGCTTTATTTCCATAAATTTTTTGGCATTACTTCGCTTTGTGTTAAGAAATAAACGCAATTTGGTCTTACTTCAATTGCATTATTTCATGTCTAGCTAGTTAGCACTAGCGACGGCTATAGTGTCTTTCAAGCAGACACAACCGCTATAGCCCCAGCAAGGGAGTTAAAAGACATGTTTAACTTTAATATACACTCATATAGCCAAGAGCCCATACATGCCTGGTGTCAGTTGCGTTCAAATCTAGAGCGATGAAACAGTACAAGGAAATCTTAGACGAGATACTAGCTGCAAAAAAAGGTTTCTTAGATGTATCAATCTGGAGCTGTAGATAAAAGGAGATTAAAGTAATGAATCGGATTAAACTTAGCAAAACATTACGTAAATTATTTCCAGTGGAAGTTATCTCTGTATTTGTTGGTAGGTGATAGTCAAACTGTTCTTAAGAACAAACATATTCAATAAAATCTTAAGGATGTTATTTATTGGCAAAGACTGCGTCCACTTCAAATCACAAGGACTCATCTCACTGATTTGAAAAACTATCCGACATCTAACTTCTGAATCTTGACAGGTTTCTATGGAATTTGCAACAGCAGAACAATTTTGGGCAATCACAAGCAGAAAGGAAAGACCACAGGTCACCACACTGCATAATTCCCTACATGAATGAAGCTCAAACTTACTGTATACAACTAATAGCAGGAGAGCTAGTGAACGATATGAGTAACGTGTTTTTACAAGGATACAATTTTTTTGACTAGTAATTTTTTACCTAAAAATCAAGAAAATAACAGTATGGCAGGCATTTGGTGGTTGCGTCACTATGCAGCGGATTTTTGAAATTGCAAAATATTATTGAAAGCGAAAAAAACTTGCTTTTATTAGGCTACAATTTTAGTACGTTTCAATTTACGTATGTAAGTGCTTAAAAATAATCTACTGGCAGGGTTCTGGTGATTGCAAGTACTTAAAAGACGAGTATGTAGCTACTAGATCACTGTTTTTTGAAGGCAATATATTTGTGATTAATTACCCCATTGATATGAAATAAACATCGTTTTAAAGAACTAAGCTTCTAGCTAAATATTCTTATAAGCTATGCTTATTATCGCAATTGGAAAAGCAGTAAAACCAGAATTTTCTAAATTTGTTCATGTCCTATTTTATTACTTTTTTATTACTCAGAAAGTTTGTCCTAACAGCTTCAATTTGATATGTTTTAAGTCCCCCTACGTTAGATGTCTGAGATATCCCACTTTGAATGTTAAAACATGTTTTTTTCTTTGATCATCCATAGCTCAGTAACGAATTATCGCACGGTAAATCTAAAGGCAGTTTTAAAAACTTGAAAACATTTTCTACAAGATGTTTTTATTTTTTTTTTTAAATATTATTATGTATAGTAGCTCCAATGTATAATCGGTAATCCGTAATCTTAAACAATTAATAAATCATATTACCAAGCAGAATTTTCAATGCATAATCGGACAACTAAGAAAACTTCTCCGATAATTGTTGACCACACATGGTTCTTTGAATTTTTTGTTAGAGCATTTTTTACATTCATTCTACACTTATTCAGTACTAACAATTTTACTTAATTCGACGTGATTATTGTTAGCCATGGTCCTAAACGGAAAACAAGCCACTTTCAAAGTCAGACAATTGAAATAAAGTGCACGACTGCGTCATACGAAACTTTCTCGATACATGAGATGCGTTTTTCAATCGCAAAATGAATCGAAAATGAATGATGGCAAATTTATTTAAATCAATTTTTAGGTTTAGAAAAATTAGATTTTCTCAAAAACGGCGCATGCGATTTTGATTTAATTTCGCACATTGCACACTTTTAATATAATTGTTCGAAATACAAAAAATTATCAAAATCGTTAAATCGCTGTTTTTGAGAAAACGAATTTAATTGAAATTTAAGAAAATCGTTATCAGAAAAAAAAAATTATAAAATTATAATAAATTATTAAAAAAATTATTTCAAAAATCAAAGTATGCAAATTTGTTCGACTTTATAGTTTAAAAAAATTAGGAAATTTGTTTGAAATTCCCTTTGTTAGTTTTTGAGATATTGCCGGTCTTAAAAATTATCGTTAGTCGATTTATTTTCCAAAAAATTTTTATTTTCTGAAAACTGAGCAGAATTTTACCCCATCCCAAATATCGTTAGTACAAAAAATGACAGAAATCCTTGAAACCACTTTCGAGAAAAATAGTGATAAGTGATTTTTACAAAAAAACAACGAACTTTGAAGCAAATCCATCGAACCGTTTCCCCATACGGTGCCCGGACAGACAAACAGACAGACCGACGGCATTGGCGGACACATTTTTTTGGACTTCTCTATAGTCGTAATATCATCTCTCATACTCAGTTTGAGTTCAAAATTTCCGCACGATCGCAATAACTTTCTCTTTAGTATATTAATGTACATGAGAAAGTTAAAAATTAAAATGAATGGAGATGTAAAACCAGTTCGAAAAATCAGTCGGAAAACGTCATTCGACTGTCCACGTACCCTTTCATGTGCCATGAGGAACTAGAACTGTCTTATAAAAGAATATTTTGAAAGAAAAAAAGACAGATCCTTTCAAAATTGTAAGAGAGTTAAACATTTTCATGGAAAGCAGGCCGGGTACTTGAACTCCACTCGCAAGATTTTGCGTAGCAGCGTTGTAAGCAAAATACCATTTATAAGCCAAAAAACAACAAATAAATACAAGAATAATTCCTGAGAAGCCTCGTTATTTACAACGTGCTACTGCTTTAGGCAGGTATTATTTAGTATTTAGGTATTAATTAGCACTATTTAATTGAAATGTTTTCGAAAATGTAAAGCAAAGTGCAACAGAGGCAGAATCTACCACTCCTTTTTCTTCAAAACTACCACAATTTGCAATTTCCCAGTGACAACACTGAATATTCTGTTGGTATAAGTGAGTTTTCCCAAATGGATAGGCATAAAGGGGTATCTCCGTCGCTCGTCGTGCTATCGTGTTTATGATTGTGCTGCTGTGTGTTGTATCTCTTTGGACTGGTTTATGAAGTTCTCTTAACAAAGGATTTACAATTTATTGATAAAGCAAAGCAATAGCAAAAGCTGTGAGAGTGGGTTTCAATGTTAGAACCCGTTTCAGTACAAACATTTGGTAATTATTAATTCTTTGTTTATAATTAGTTAATTGAAATAGGACACTCCACACAAACTCGATATCATAAGCTGTAATGTCAAACCCTTATAACTCAGTGACACTAACTGATGTGGTAATTCGGTCCCTCTTCCAAAGAGAATTTTGCATCTGACCGAAGATTTGTTGCCATTAAAATGCGAAATACCAAATACAAACCATAATCTACACCACAACACAACACATGCGAAAGATATCCTTGAGAACAACTATAAATAACCGTTGCCTTAATTTTGTCGAGTGTAAATTTGACAAATGATTATCCTTGCTGCATAAAGATAAATCCATCATCCGAAAGTGGCAATATGTCAGATAGTCATATCGTATGTACTGCATCTGCATCTGCATCATGATGCAACAAAAAAAAAGAAGGGAAAACACGTTTTCGCAAACATAAAAATCTCTCAGTGGAAATATTTGCAGCAGGAACTCTTTCATCATTTGTCTCCTTTGACCTACATTTCCAGGCAAATTAATCCAATTTAAAATTGTACCAGCTTCTTGTACATTTAGTGTTTAGTATCCGTATCCATGACTGGATACTTTACCTTCCCCTAAAAAAATTCAAACAAACGAAATGCAGTTTAGTTTTTATGGCACTCCCGAGCTTTGCGTTATCCTTTTCTTCTGCCTAGGCGTGTTTTTCATGCTCTGTTCATTTGTGTTTTGTTCAAAAATTTGTTTTACAATTGAGACATTGAAACAAAAAAAAACAGAAAAACACTGAAAGTACCTACCTACGCCGCAACACACAAAGCAGAACAAGACAAAAACGAGAAACCTAGAGAAGATTTCACAAAAAGACACAACAAGACTATGTTTTGCATTGCCGGGGATCTATTAAGCTTTGTTGGGGTTTTGTTGGCGGCTTATGCCTCAGGAACTCATCATTCTATATATTTCACAAGATAGACGACATTGGATTGACTGCTTAAAAAGGAATACATTTTTGTGTTTGAATTTCAACTTATGCAAATGCATCCTTCTCTATCGTTCTGGCAAAAGTGATAAATTACCAGAGAGTTTTTTTTTTGTTTTGTTCTATAATAATTTACATAATGTTCAAAGCAATAAATTTGAATATCCTTTTATGCAGGACTTAGTAAAGCAGATTATTTTAAAACTGTTAGAGAGCACAAAGGAGGTTTGGGCGTGAAATGGAATGTGAGAATTTATTTAATAAATTCACATCATGACATAGTAGAGCATCGCATGTTTGTTGCATAAGCATTTTGTTGCAAATAGTCGGAATTTTTGAATTAATGAGTTGTGAAACGGTAAAACCGCATGCACTCACTTAATAAATCCATATTTATGTATTTAGTGGGGGATATTATGGCCTATCTCGTGACTCTATAGAATTGCATGAACTAAAATTGTTCTGTTATTGTCGGTATACAATATTTTCGTTCATGAAATTCAAAATATTGAAAAATGAATACTGATTTGCTGTGATAGCAACCGAATTATTTAAATAAACATTATACAGATTGTGTTATATTCTTTTTTCAACTTGTAGAAGCATTTTTATCGAAAACCAATCATCTGTTGTCAAGTTTCTAAAATTTAAATGGTCACCCAACAGGGGATGTTGCGATAAAAACACAATACGTGGCACAACCCCCAAAAATTCACAGTCTGCCATTACGTTATCTATATAACACATATTCTCGGACAAACTCTCCAGATTATTTAACCTGAAATTTAATCATTCTACCTTTTAGTTAATACAATCAACCATGAAAATATAACTACACCAAAAAAAATAAATGTTAAACAACAGCCAAGTTCTTTTATATAAAAATCACTTTTGCCTTACAAGTCAGCCACAAAAAGTACTGAGAAGTTTGTATTGCAATTATTAAAAATTTCACAAATTGTATTTAGGTACAATTTTATACTTTCCAAGTTTTCCAATTTGAAGTTTTGAAGATATATATATATCTAAAACACATGTGTATTGAGCTCCATTTTTCAAGATTTTAAAAACTTGGCTTCGTCTTTAGCTTTATAAGTGAAGTTGGTTCGTGTAAATAAGGGTGTAGTGCCAAAGTTGCCAAAGAACTTCTCTGGGCACTACCATGCGCCTTGACAGGAAAGTTAGTTATAGCTCAAAGGGTCTATACTCTGTCCAACATAAATTGGCAGTACACGTCTTATAGCGAAGCTTTTTAAAAATCAGTAGGTGCCCTATTTTTTCACCATACTAAATTAAAAGTAACCCCTTCATAAAGTGTTTACCCTTCAGTGAATTTCCAAATGCATCTGACGCAGATCCACTATGTCTTATTCAGCGCACATGTGAGTGTGCAATGTTGAAAATACGTTACAATTCACAAAATTGTAATCTGTTTGCTTTAAGGATTAGAAATGGCTTTAAATTCATCCAAACACTTAAGGGCCGAAAAAAAAGAAATTGTTGATGCGACAAAAAGAATTAATCAAAATTTGAAAAATAAAACAGTAGCTGTGAAGCAAGGAGGTGATATGTTTTCTATGGGTCAACGAACAGTTTACAGACTTCTCAAAAAAAATAGTACCAAAGGCCACAACTCGCCACCAAAGAAGAAAAACCAAACTAGTCTCAAAAGTAAAGTAGATGATTTCGATAAGGGTGCCATCAGGCAAATTGTGCACCAGTTTTTTCCAAATAACGAACTTCCGACGTTGGATAAAATACTGCATGAGGTAGGACGCAATGCAAACATCATTAAAATTAACTTCTCTGCATACGGTTTTAAAAAAAAAACTAGGTTTTAAATTTGCCATCGTCAGCGAAAGAGTATTCTTTTGGAAAGAACTAACATCATAACATAAACATAAAATTGTTTGAAATCCGTAGCTCGGAAACCCTTTAAATTTGTTAGAATAGCACCTTACGGAAAGTAAAATAATGCGAATGAGAGGCTAACATCCCTATCTTCCCTGAACTGCCAATTTATGTAGGACAGAGTACAATATTGTGCAAAATCAATTTGAGCGATTTTCAGATTGCCGAAGATTTGTAATAAAGCGATCGGATTACCAACTCCAAAAAAGGCTAGGCCCGGAGATTTTATAAATTTATTTTGTTCTAACCCCAAAAATAACAACATCATTTAAATAATTCATCATCATCATTTTAAAATAATTTTGGTTATTATTATTAATTTTTTTAGAAATTTAATCACATCAACGTAGATATATGTTAAAAAAGCTTCCAAACCATGAAAATTGGTTAAAGAAGAAATAAGAAAACCAAGTTAAAGCGGATTTTTCAAAGCAAGCAATATTTAAAAAAAAAAAAACTTGTTAAGGAGGTTAGATTTTGTGAATATCGTAATTCTTTTCCGTCAAAACTGTTTTTTTAAATGCTTTACACTTAAACGTTTCGCACACTAGAGGACACGTGCTGCGAATTTCAGCTTTCTAGCTCAACATTTTAAAAATCGAATGATGGACTGATGATTATGAATGATTACTATGTGTCCTTTGGGATAATGTATAAAAAGGAGACCATAAAACGTATTTAAAAAACGTATTCTTTCATATCAAATAGCTATTCTGTATATAGCGCAAACTATCTATCAAACCAGCTTTAAAATAAAAGAAATAAGTCGCTGTGATGCGGATTGCTTTAAGACCACAAAAACTAGTAACCCGTTATGGAAAGAGGCTTTTATTTCTTATCATTTAATTTTGATGTAGCTTTATGGCGTCTTCGCCTTATTACAAAACATAGGTACTATGTTTATTCCTTGAGCTTAGCTTCTGTGTTGCATTTCCAATTGAAAAAAAAAGATCTTGCTTCCTGGTAGGCTATGAGGTAGCATATGTTTTTCTTAGTGGGAAATCTGGCACTGCATGTATTTAATTTTTAAAATATGTGATTTCCTAGCTATACCAAATACTTCAGAATTAAATTGTTAAGCTAGGGCCCGTACAAATTTCGGCAAAGCCCGGAGCCCGGAGATAGAACCAAATGCCCGGGTTCTCCTGGCTAAAATACTCCTGTTGGTAACCCTATAATACGTCGTCCACAAATATAAACTTTGCACTCACCTTTATTTAACGTTCTGTGCACAAAGAATAGATGTTAACGTTAAATAACTAAGCAGCCCTTAAATATTTGTCAATAATTTTATTTTTCTCATCACATGAAATGTTTGACCTTTTAGGATTAACACTGTGTTCTGGCGACCTTCTTTATATCTAATATTTAAACGAATTGTTTTTTTTCTCCGAATTTTTATCAGGTCCTTAAATATCCTGTTTATTTACATAAACAAATTTTCAACTTAATGCCCTTAACCACACTTCATGTATTATTGACTTTATTAAATATTCCACACCGTTTTCTTTTATATCAGTCACATCTACATCTACAAAATAATTAAAATTTAAAAGTAGATAGGTACCTATCTATATTTGCGAACAAATAACGCCAATCAAATTGGAAAATAGCTCTCGTGTCCGCTTCATTGGCGTGTACTCCGCACCCCACGACAGATGGTTGGATTAATTGATTTCAGTGTCGCCGACGACATGGTTCAGTTTTTAAAATTCAAAAAAAAAAAAAAAACACCTCCAAACCATCAAATATTCGTTGGTGTTGGTAATTATTTAGTATTCACCTCAATGACTATTATCAGAGGCAGTCCTTGCCATGGGGGAAAAATCAATTATGCATAAATTATCTCGCCATAGCCTCCACTCCTCCGTGACATAATGAAGAAATTCCTTATATCATTCAATAAACCATTTCATCACCTCTATGGGAATGTGCATGCAATTTGTCCTTCATTTTTTTTCTCTCACTTCCTTCCTTCCATCGAGCGCGTCCTTTTCAACATTGTGGAATCAGTTCTGGCAGGTGTTTTGCCAATACCTCATACATGTATTCGTGTAAGTTCGTCTCGACACTTCGACGTTCGAGGACACTTCTGAAAGTGTGTCAACAGTCGTCAAAGTTTCTGTTTAAGATTTGCTTTGTTGTGGTCCCTCTGGGCCGGAACAACCCTCTGCTTCATGCCATGGGGTAATCTACATGTTGGACATTTATCCACATTGTTGGTTCTAGATTTAGGTGCAGAAATGCTATCAATTTCGAGTTGATAGCTTCGCATACGATTTTTTGAAGAGGACTACTATGCCTTTTATGACACTGGGGTTGCTATTTTTGTGTGAGAATTTTTTTTCACTCCGAATTAAGGACTTAAATATGTGCGTGCCTTTGAATTTTATACGGACGCATACGCATACGCATATTACAAAACGAGCGTTTTATTACCGCACTTAAATATGTAAATTTGCTTGCGTTAGGCACCACTACTAAGTAAAACAGTAAATTTATTGTGTTCGTAGAACAGTATCCGGATTTTATGTGTGTATATGCATAAATCAAGAGTCTTAATGGAATAAATATCTATGGGAATGGGCACATGCAAATTTGAAGGAGCATATCATTTTTTTTTTGTTGAGTTTTTCAAGTGTTAATTGTGGATTTTTGTTTAAAATAAGGGTAGCTGAAAGTTCTGCTCTTAAGAGGTTAGTTAATAGAACTTTGCATAAAATATTCATAAGTGACTATCATGCAGAGGTGCTTAGCAATATGATAAGGATAAAGAACAGATGGTTAAAGATGGTGCACAAGGTAAGCTTAATTGTAATATCATCATAGTGAGTGTGAACAAAATTAGCATTGACTTGTTACATGCCAGTAGTCCTATTTGAAGGAATTCCTAAGGATAGATGGATAAACCTATTTATGGAGTTTAAAGAAGTGCACTCAGAAAATGACTGCTTCCAATCTGGCTGTGGGAGTTTTAAATAGTTGTATTATTTATTTATTTTTTTAGAAAGAGGTTAGCCGAAGATAAAAAAACACTTAGGCTCAGTGTTCACATTAAAACTTGATTTGCTGGACCAGTGGCAAAGCGAATTAGCTTGGCTGCTTCAATTTGATTCACATCATTTTCCACTGAAAATAAAATTGTTCATAATCTTATGAATTTTTGTTCATTAAGTAAAATTCATTGGTTCAATGTACGAATTCTTTGGCTCAATGAACAAACTCATTAAAAAAAAAAATTTAATGAACAGTTCGTTAATTCAAAGAATGCGTGTTCTTTAATATTTTAGCATTGATCAAACGTTAATACTTATTTTTAATGAACACTTTCTCTCTTTAAATAACTGAATATTAACCTCCGCCATCAAATAAATTAATATTTCTATTCTTCTATACCTTCTTAGGAATTTATATGACCTTCTTTTCTATGGTGCACAAAAGATCTATCCTGGTCACAGTGCTAATCAGCCCTACTCTTTAAAAAAAAAAAATATGAGCTTCTTTTCTATGGTTTAAAGGCATCTTTTCACTTTGAACTTATCATTTTTTTTCATCATAAACTACATGTGTAGACAAAGTTTTATTTTGGGGATGCTTTTTGCATCATTTATGTTCGTAACTTAAATGCATTGAACCAAAGTACGGTTTTCATTGAGTAATTCACTGTTGGCGGGAAGATTTTATTTACATTTTTGGCTGACAGCCGAAAAGATTAGTTAGTCTTCAGGTAAATTTCAACTACTGATAAGGTTAGCCGAGAAATTTTAGTAAATTTAATAATAATGTGACATTTTCAAAAACGTGGAAAATAAAAAAGTATTTAAAAAAGGAAAACCGACAAACAGTAGAAAGCATAAAGGTAAGTCCATTATTCCGTTCGTATACAATACATACTTTGATATCAGTGTGTTCATATTTTTAGCTCACAAATTAAAACCTCAACATCAGCGACGAAAGGATTTATTCACCTAATATACGCCTGGTAGCTCATATTCCCTCCTTAATGACTATAGTGAGTATAAAATAGATTAGCATTTTAGTGCAATTATGCGCACGGTTTTTCTGCTGCCATTTTCCAAAAAAAAACACTTATATATATTAATTTCTTTTCTTACTTTTCTATGTTATTATATTCTCAGTTTTATTTCATTTATTATTGTATATATTATTATAATATTGATTTAATGTTATATAGATTATTGTTAACCCAATGCCAGAATAAACAAATATTATAAAACTAATTTGAAATTCTTTCCTTGTATTTTTATGGGTATTTATTTAACATTTCAGATGTGTGATTTTTTTAACTTTCTTCAATAAAAGAATGAACAAACTTTGCAATTAAACTAAAAAAGTACGTTTTTTTAATGAACCGTTTAAATTGTTTCAACGAACACAATACGTTGGCTCAATAAACAAAATTCTTTGTTTCAATTAACAATATTCTTTGACATAAAGAACAAAGTTCGTTGATTTAATGTTTGGAGGGCGTTGATTAATGAATGAAATACATAAATAAATGAACTGATTTTCATTAATATAAGGAATAATTCATTATTTAAAGATCGGGTTCATTGATTGATGAACGGCCATTCCTTGATTCAATGAACATGTTCATCGGCTAATTCAGCCGAAAAATGCTTTCATATAAAGAACTTTTTCTTTACATTTATGTACCTTTTTGGTTCAGTTCATGAAGGAAGTACATTTTTGCCAAGGATAGTCAAGGAAATGGCAAACTCCAGACGTTCACAAAGAAAGTGTAATGTTCTGTGAAACAAACCTTCCACCTTATATAATCTATGCTTTTTCTAGTTAAAAAGACCATCGTCTCCGTCTTCGATGGGTTGACTCACAGAGCTTGTTTACAGCACCAACCCCTGACTATGTTTAGCGCTGACAGCTTACGCTCATGATCACGCTCATTATCACTAAAATGTGTGGAGGGAGACCCTATCACTCTTTTCTTTTCATCCAGAAGGTTCCACAAGGTAGCAGACAAAACTAATTATAGATTGCAAAGATTTAATGGAGGTGTCAACAGCTGTATCTGTTTAAATCTTTACGCAAACCTAATTTTGCAGAAGGTGGAATTGTCCCACAATCCATAAATTAATAAAGGAGAAATGAATAAAATTTGCGGCCTAGTGCACCTGGTCTTAAGCTCTTTCAGTGCATCTTAGTTTCTTAGATATTTGGATAGGCACGCTGCTTGTCATGAATAGCAAAACAGGCGAAAAGGAGCTGTGAGCGCCTTGAAAGGGGAAGGACAAGATACAATTGTTTTCGTTCTTCCATTGTGACAACTTTCGCGGCAGCCCGTTCACTGTTCACTTGCAGATCTACCACACTCTCGGTTTTTAATAGTATATCATAAGGTTTTTGAAGTATATCAAGTTCATGGTTCGGATCAACCGAGAGAACTTTCTGTATTCTCATTAAGTACCCTTTTTTTAAACGATGTGAGCTGTATTCCATTAAGTACTTTTAAAATGTAAAATAATAAAAGTATAGGGAAAGGAGATTCCAATGCGCGTACGGCTGGAAGAAACAATGCGTAATCAGCCATTTTACTCTATACATCCGAAAACAGGCTTGGGAGTGATCAGAGTGTCAGAGACAATACAGAGATTTCGGAAACAACAGATAAAAATGCGGAAGCACTTTTTTTTAAACTCTTTTAAATCATGATGTCATGTCATTTCAAATTTGAGTATGAAAGTTGCAATTACTTTCTCCTACAGTAGAAGCTTGTCAACTTTTCTGGATATTTTTAGAAAATTAGTATTTTGTTCATAAATAGTCTTTTTTATGGGGATTAATTAGTTATATTTTATTACAAAGCAAAAACTTAAAAAATCTTAGCGAGTTTTACCACAAGGTTTGGCATATTGTGAGTTTCTTTATTTTCGGCACACTATTTGAACAATACATTTACGTTTCCAATAGCTTCTGGATATGAAATTTTGTACATTGTTTATTCAAATTTGACTGCGTCATACGAAACTTTCTCGGTTAATTAGATGCATTTTTGAATCGCTTTAAAAAGAATGGTAATATTTGATCAATTTCGCACATTGGACACTTTTTACATAATTGAGAGGGTTTTTGGGAAAACCAATTTAATTTAAATTTAAGAAAATCGTTATATAAAACAAAAAGAAGAAAAAATATTTCAAAAATCGAAGTACGCAGATTGGTTCAGCTTTTAGAATCATTAAAAAGCAGTCTTATAAATTATGGTTATTTTAATTTTTTGGCAAAAACTGAGTACGCAGTGTTTTCCCCATCCCAAGTATCCTTAGTACAGAAAAATACCACAATGCGTGATAAGTGATTTTCAACAAAAAAAAATGTACGGCAGGTACTTTTATTTAAAACGATAAAGCAAAAATATGAGATGTTACCCTAAAAACTTTATATAAGAACTTTGAAGCAAATTCGTCCAACCGTTTCGCCATAAGGGTCCTGGACTAACGGGCAGACCCCAATTTTTGACATCTCTATAGTCGTATCATCCCTCACACTGTCCGCCTTGGTACTAACAGTATGATGCCCTATCCATATCCATATATGCCAAATAATAGAAACGGTTTTTTTTATATTGTTGGCGTATTAAATACCTAGGGAGTATATGTTCCAAATTTCAGCTTTCTTAGTTAATTTTAAAGGCCTCAAAAGGTGATACGGGCGGACGGACGGACTGACGGACGGACACTGTTAAATAGTCTTAGGTTTTGATCCTGATCATAAATATATATACTTTTAGGGGTCTACGACGAATAATAAGGGGTTTTACAAACTATTTGTCAAAATTTATTTTATAGGAAAGGGTATAAAATGAGTCACACAGTTTACAAAAAGACTACCAAAAGTCAACTGTTAGGGTAACCTTTGGTAGCTAACATTTGGTCAGCTTTTCAGTATAGTAAACTTTTCTGAGAGTCAACTTTTCCAAACTTCTACTGTTTTAGCACCACGGAAATAAATACAAAATAAACCAACTGCTGGTCTTATGCACTTCATTAAAGCTCCATGGAAACTCCACGTCAATGTTTGTTCAATATCAGAATACCAATTTTTCATTTGTTAACTGAATTGAGTGCACATTGGAGCGATATAAAACAAAATGGTAAGCAAAACAAACTACAGTTGTTCTTGTTTGAAAACGAATTTAAATTTTAAATTACTTGAAGCCACCAAAAAAGAAACTTTCCAAAAAGGAAAAGGCACGACTCGAAGCCGAACAAGCCGAATTGTTGCGCATAGAAATGGAGAAAGAAAAGTAAGTTAATTTAACCCACAATCGTACAAAAGCCTCCAAACCAATCAGAATATATTTTCCAAACACAAACCACCCAACACGTAATTCAGGCTAAAAAAAATTGAAGAGGAACGACAGCGAAAACAGGTCGAACGCGAGGAAGCCGAAAAGCGTCAGCGGTTGGAAATTCTCGAAAACAAGGAACGTCGCCAGCAGCTAAAGCGGAGCATGGCACATTTTAATGGCATCCGTTCGGTAATTAACGCCATCAAACTGGACGAAAAAGAAAACATCGAATGGGAGAAGTTCATGCGGTGCAACGGTCTACCAAACGCTAATTGTCCCAGTGATTTGCGAAAGTACATCCACATGTGGAAAGTAGACATTAAATGTCGTCAGGAGAACGAACGCAATTGGTTGCTAAAAACCGACGAACGTACACTTTTGACACAGGATTCAAATGTACTCGATTTGTCACGAACGAACTTGCGGAAACAGCAGGGGAATTTGGGAGATTTGTATGCAAGTCGGATAAGCGAAGTCCTTGGGGTGAGATGATTTCGATTGTGTGTGTGTGTGTGTGTGTGCAGTGATTGAAGGCGTATTGGGAACGCGGCAATGGAACCATTCCTATTCTGCAGATAAAGGTGAACTGAATTTTAAATTTTTATCTTGCAGATACTTGCGGAAGTTGATGAAGCCATCGGTGATTTGAAGCAGACTATAAGTACGATGGCCGATTTGGCCAAATTGAAAGCGGAAATTAGAGATTTTCTCAGAGATCATCTGGATGAGTTTACCTATAAGATTTTGTCTCACATCGAAAGGGATATGGAGTAAGTGGTTTTTTAATTAAAATACATGCACTCAGAAAAATGTCAGATTGACCATTAAATTTGTGTAATAGTGATTTAAATATTTGGTGTGCAATAAGTACTGCGAAATGAAAATCATACATCGTTCTCTAATAACTTTGGCACTAAACCCTTACTTACAGAAACCAACTCGGGCCATTTTGACCCTTCTCTAACTTAGATTACAACAAAGCTACAGACAAAAAATTTCAGGATTTATTAGTTACGCATAGTAGCAGGCTTCATACCAAATTGTTTAAAATGAACAGTACCTGGGTAACATGGCCCCAAACTTAGATAAAATACTCAATGACAGATCACCAAAACTATGAAGCACTTCCATTGTAGAACCTTGATTTTTGGCACGGTAATATCATTTACGGAGTTAACCCAGGGAAAATCAAACCTTTGTGATTTTCCATCCAGGGGCGTGGTAGGCGCCCACTTTTCCTATTTCAGCCCGCAAAAGAAATACATTTATGATTTTTTACAAGAGGGTTGCTTTTAAGTACAATCCGGAAACTCAGCTCCGATAATGGATCGCTTAACAATCTAATAATGCGTTAAAGTTATTAAAACTTACAACAAAAGTGGTGATTCCCGCATTACGCGATGATTATGGTGATCATAATTGACCGACAATGCAAGCAATCGGTAAAATTGTGAAATGAAAAGAGTGTAAGCGTTACTGATGTCGTAAGGCTTGTTCAATGCACGCTCAGTCAAAAATATTGCTGCTGCTAGTGCAAGTGTTGCTGATGATCCGAATTTATGGATTTCATGGTGTTCGAAACTATTGACTATAGCGATTTTTTTTTTCTTATTTGTCCGGCGAGATCATGAATCAAAATCATGATCAAAAGACCGCGTTTACGCGAATAATCGCCGAACTCTAGACGCATTAAAAAAACATACCTTAGTCAAGTTATGACCGAGATACGAAAAAGTGGTTAAAATTTACCTTAAAAAAAACGCATGCTGTGAGGCAGCCCTTTGAATGATATTGTTTTTCACACTTTCACACACTGCAAAGTTCAAACTTTGTAATGAAATAAAATTTTCATCAAAAATGTATCGCTGTGTGTGTGCTTTACTTAGCTTTACTTTCGAAACCGAAAAATTGATGACCCTTTACTATTTGTGCGATTTTTAATATTGTATTAAATATTGGTATTGCAATGGCGAACATGAAGTTCTTTTTAGATCTCAGTACAAGTACAGTGACTGACTTGTAAAGCAACTTTACCTTAACGTTTATGTTTTTGGTGTAATTCTCATCATTTTATAAGTTTCTTCACATAGTAACCTGTATAGAACGCACGCTGATTATAGCGACTCATTTGCTCGGTTCCTTGACCGGTCGTAGTAAGCGACTTCCACTGTACACAGCTGTTCAAACGTCATGAGAATCTATGGTAAATTGCTCCTTTTGTAGCCCGTTCTCCGTACCGATCTGGGTTAAGCAATTATCCCCGTTTTCAAGGATCTTCGTATGGGTCGAAATTTTTCCCATATCACTCATTCCCTGAATTGCAGTGAAGTTTAAAATAACCCTTTTAAAAAAAACTCGCTTAGCAATGATTTCCCAGATATTCGTTATCTTCATCTGGAAGAGTCCAATGTGGTCCTTGTCGCAATTGTTGCCAAATCAATCGAGAGTCTAGACTCATCAATCCAAATAACGGACCGCCATTGACTTAAAGCCAAGGTCTTTGTTTGACGCAAACTCGAGTCATCTTTTCTTCTGCTTAAGTGTCAAACGAAATTTCTCATTTGCCCGTGTTTTTGATGATTGAGTTGCTTTGATTTTTGTTGAGTTCAACAAACCTTTTAAAATTTGTATCTCATTTGTTTCATTTTCCGCTTACATGCGTCGACAGTTGTTGCTGCATCAGTTTGGATTAGATTGTCTTTGATTATTTTCTCTCAGCATCGGCAATCACGAGGTTTAGCTTTCGATGGACGGCCAATATCCAATTTTTAAACCTTGTGAATGTCCTTCACTGAAGACGGTAAATTTAAGCTTTAGGCAGAATTAATTTTAAATGAAAAAGGTGGTCTAGTTTTATTTTTCGATCGCGGTCTAAATTCCCGCGGTCCTAACTCACGGACCCATAGCAGAAATCAAACAAAAAACATAAGGAAAGGCTACAGTCCGCTTGGGGCGAACAGTATGATACCCTATCCTTATCCCTATGTACCCCAAAGAAAAAATTCATAAGGAAGATGATAGATTGCATTTTATTTCATTCTATGAAATTTATAGAAAAAAAAATTTTTTTTGAAAAAACGCCCCCAAAAAGTGGGCGTGGCCAAAAACTTTATATGGGCGATATATTGGAACAAATATTGGCTAAATATATTGTAAAACATTTTTTTTCGATTTCTATGAAAATTTTCAATGAAAACACCATTTTAGTGAAAAACGCCCGCAAAAAGTAGGCGTGGCAAACTTTATCTCTCTAACTTAAGCCTTAAAACGGTTTTTTCTAAATTCTGGGCGTGGCAGTGGGCGGATTTAAAAAATTTTAACACTTTACCATTTCGGGACCCTTGGAGTATAGGCTCCAAATTTCAGCCTCTTAGCATAACTCTAAAGGCCTCAAAAGTTTATACGGACGGACGGACGGACGGACGGACATTGCTAAATAGTCTTAGGATTTGGTCCTGATCATAAATATATATACTTTTATGGGTCTGCGACGAATATTAAGGGGTGTTACAAACTATGTGTCAAAATTAATATACCCTTAGAATAGGGTATAAAAATCGAATGCATGCATACTTCATTACATTGACACAGATGGCAAATTTAAGTACGCAAAACAATTAATCTGTTAATTCAAAAATAGACCAACAATTTTGCTTTTGGGTTGTACAAGCTTCGAGCTTCATGAAACCTCAAATGCACGGCAGAAAATTTAAGGAAATCGAGAAAGGTATTCCAGTAAAATCTGCCACAGGAGTGAAATTTTGTGACGTTGTAAATGTTGTACGTGTGAGCGAACCTAAAGCTAAATGACGATTCCGAACGGCAATTTTAGAAGCTTCTTATAGCAGTTTTTATTCTTGCGTGTTTGTTCGACTTCCGCAAAAAAAAAAAAATCTTTAAGGTGGTACGGGCGTACTTGGACCTGAAATCCCGCGCTTAGTAGTCAAACGTATTTAACCACTTAGCCACTACACCCCCTTGCTGTATTAGCTGGTGACAAATAGCAATTAACCCCTTTTGGAAGTGACTGCCTGTGTGCGAATGCTGAAGTTTTGGATTTTGAACCTCACTTCGAGCAGGAACTTTTTGTTTATTAAGGGTTTAACCCCCGACCGCTTAATATATTTGGGGATCTATTTTACTTGATAAACCTTAGCGTAACAAATGTGATGTAAAACGAAAGAAAATTATCTATCGTATGGATATATGGGCAACTAGATCCTTACAAATCAGCTGTCAAGTCTGCGGTAATAACTGGGGTCGTAGACCCAAGATGATATACTGGCTCCATACTCGTGGTTCGACCTGCGATTGCCAGTCAAAGACTGGATCTGGAATTAATACGAACTTTTCAGATAGCCAAGCAGCCATCAAAGATCTTGACTCATCTGTCATTAAATCGAAGCTTGTTCTGGAAACCTTCATGGCCATCTATGAACTTGCTAAGGAAAACCTTAGTCTTTCTTCACTGTATCCCAGTCTACAGAGGTTTTGCTGGTAACGTAGCGGCTGACTCACTGAAAGAAATAACACCACTTGTCGGCCCTGAACCCTTTTGTGGTGATAGCAAAAGTCACTTCAGAAACTACGTTAAAAGCCTATCCCTTATCGAATCCAATGAAGTCTGGCTTAAATCTTCCCCAAATTTTACCCCAGGAAATCCAAATTTCTAATTAGCCTGGACAGGAATAGTCTAAAAATAATGACTGGTATACTCAGTGGTCATTGTCTCCTGAAAACCGCCTTCACCGCATAGTCCTCTCACCGGACCCTACACGGAGACTTTGTTCAGAGAGTGACGAATACTCTCTTCACATACTCATGGACTGTGCGGCTCTCTTTCGTCTCAAGAAGAACGTGAAATAAGTGAGAAAATGATCTCGCTCACAAACATTGCTACCTTACACCCAGAGAAGATTCTTGTCTTCCTTGCTTCCTCCGAAATTAAACCATTGCTCTAGAACCCCTCCAGGGAAGTCACTATAGGCTCCATTAGGAACCGCAGTGCCAGATGATCTCCCGACGTTTAATCTATCTATCTATCGTATGGGTAGCTTAAGTATCTACACTCCTGTACTTATCCACAGAATATTTATAATTTAATTCACAGACCCGACAGACCAGGTGTTTCAAAGCACATCTACACATCCACCGTCTACAAGAGTCAGATTTGGACTATATCTACCGACGCTCAAACGTACGTAATAAAAAATCCAAAAATTTTAAATTCTATTTACTGTGTTTTGTTTTTTCCCTTAGAAATCCAAAAGACGCGAAAATTGTTAAGAGCGATGAAAGTCGTCACACCGAAATTGATTTCCCGGCCATTAGTATGCAAATAACACTGCCCCCTTCGGTGAAAATCACCAATTGTGCCTTTCGTGCGCTATGGCTGAACTATGACCACTTTAGTGACTATTGCCCAACTTATTACATGCCAAGGCGAGGAAACGAACACTTAAGTATAAACATTTTTGGGAGTGCATACTAATGATGACTAAATACAATATATGGGTGGGTGGTTCAGATATACTCCTCCAGACGAAAAAAGAATGGAAGAAGCGCAAGGAGATCCTTCAGTCAATGCTCGATGAGGCATCCCAAGAGTTGCCTATTTCCGATTTCGATCCCAGTAGTATTCCGGACGAACCAACCACACCTCGCAAGATTGACATCGATAAGATATACAACGATTACGAGGACGGGCTAAATAAGGCGCGTCGCACAGCTATGGGACCGAAAGCATTCAATATGGGTGAATTCGATGTGAACCTACGTAAGTATCGAGTTATCGGAGGTGTGTTCGTTGTCGATTATTTGGAGCAGCCGCAGCAGGATAAAAGATTAAATACCACGTCATTCACAAGAACAAGCAAGTTAATGTGTTCACTGTTTAAAATTAATAGATCGATAGAAAATGCGTGTTTTCAGTTGTTTCGCCAAGCAAGTTGACAAGGAAGCCATTTCATCAGTCGTATAAACCACCACCGCCACCGCTTCCGGGTGTGCGTAGATTGCCTGAAGAAATTGAAGCTGAAATGCGATTGATTGAGACGAATTTGGATAAACTTGGTTCCGTGACTGTGGAGTAAGGTGTTTTTTTTTTGTATATATATATATTTTGTCCTCCTAAAATATGCACCCTTCCTTATCGCTTTAGTCAAAGTCAAAGTCAATCGAACGAATTATTGTTTTATTCAACCCACTTTAGTTTGACAACTCTATGACAGAATTTTCACAGCATAGAAATGGGTCTATTGAAAATGGAATTTGTCACTTGGATTCGGATCCTAAGGGGCTGTGATTTTCGCCACATACATTTGCATTTTTTAACAACGAAAAGTGACAATAAAAAGGAAGTGGATGATTATATTCCTCTTGCCGCAGCATTTATTCAAAAAATAAGATGTAAAGCGTTGAAGAAAAAAATAATTGAGCATTATTGTCACCTTACGTATATTGATGTTCTGCTTAAGTAGATGTAAAATTGTGATGTGCCTATTTATTGAGTTAAGGATTTAAAGTGAATTTTTGCAAGTACCTCGTAAATATCTGTAATTATATTTGTTTAATGAAAATTAGTAATTTCGAATTGTTAAATTTATCTTAATTGGAATTTACTATTTTTCGAAAAATTCGAATTATTCTACAGGATACCCCTGTGTTTTTGTGAAAAACCCTGTAATTATCCTGTAGGTAATCATGCAGTTTTATTCCCATTTATTAGCAACTTTTCATATAACTAAGAACTAAGCGATTCGATCCCACTTATGTAGCGGTGGTGTCCTAATATCAAATCATGGGGGAGCACTGCACACTCTCAACCTATAAATTCGGATCAGCAGCTTTTCAAGTTGTGGCCAAAATTTGTATTTTCGACATTTGAAATTCGAACGCCATCCTATTGCGTGTTTATTTCTTCTTTAATTTTTATTGCGTGAAAATATGCCAAATCCCTTAAAAGGCAAATGCGTTCTAAACCTTTAAAAGCAAAAGTTATATGTTTTGCAAAAATCGTAAAGGAAGTTTTTCGATCGCAACCGGCGGAAACGCAGATATTGTTCGACACACAAAAACAACCAAACACATCAATGCTATGTCTGCAGATTCGTCCAGCCAAAAATTTTTGAACTTTTTCACTCCAACAATTGATAGTTTTTGCTATTTCAAAATTATTTTACAATTTTAAGAATAAATACCAACTTATTTTTAAAATTCTAATATCCACTATAAAATAAAAGTCATTTAAAGGATTTGTCATATCCATAACTTGACCCGGTTAATATCCGGATCTTCCACCCACAAAGGAAACTATAGTTTCGAAAGTGATGATTGTTACGATGCTTATGACAAATCAAAAGAAATTGCCATTTTTACAGATGGCTCGAAAACAACAGATGAAACAGGGGCTGGGATCTTCTCAAAAGATTCAGAACTAAGAGTGTCTATAAGACTACCGCGCACAAGCAGCGTCTCAATCAGAGGTTCTGGCTGTCCTCGAGGCGGCCGAGCAAATGCAGATGAAATCGATATCCGGAATAGATATTGTCTTGTACATCGACAGCCAGGCCGCACTATCAACAAACATTAATTCTGATATAGTCAGGAAATGCAATCAGAACCGAGTGAGTGACACTCCGGTATTGAAGGCAATGAGCGGGCGGATGAGCTTGCAACAATAGGAGGGCTACTCAATACTCAAACATTCAACATCCTCTCTGCATAATCAGGGGAAATAACTTTAAGTACTGCCAAGCTAAAGGTGGTCAAGTGTTGGGGGACACACGAGGTCAAAAGCTCTGTGGCTATTTCTTGATTGTAAGAGCTCCAGGAAGTTTATAAAACTTAGCAGGTATAAGCTCAAAATATTAGTAGGGCATATGTTGCCCCTTGCGAAAACATGCAAAGAGACTCGGACTGTCTTCTGCAGATTCTGTGGTGATCTGCAGGCTGTTATGGATATACCGCACATATTGTGTGAGTGCGAGGAAATTCTCTGGCAGACACTTTTTCGAATCTTTGGAGGAGGAAATAGGCGGTAAAAACTTAAAAGGGAAAGTGTTAAGGTTTTTTTCTACAGGTTGAGTAAAAATTTAACCGGTTCCCCATCGGAATAGGTCCTGTGAATCGTGAGTGCGTATATAATATAATATATTTAAAAATAAATAATTGGATCGAAATGGTGGTTTCCCTTTTGAAATTAATATCCATCTTAAGTGCCGTTAGACGTCAGACTTCATACAAGGAACTACAAAATTAAAAAAATTGATTCATCTTTTTTGATACGGTTGATACATTTAACAAGCTGAAATAAAGATACATTTGATACATTTTTCAAGAGAAAAAGATACATTTTTCAAAAAGTCAGCGGCAACGGTGATTGTGCCACTCAAATTTTTCGAACATGTTTAAAAATGAAAAATATTTCTTGCTCTAAAACGAAATGTCAAGCAATCGTCGTGAACCGCACTGAAAATGCGAAAGGCCGATAAGTTCTTATCGCATCAGACTGCGACAGAAAAACAAAAATTAATTGATGAGTATTACTCTGAAGAAGTTATAAAAACTTCGATTCACGTATTCTTTGGTAGTTTCAAATTTACATTTCTTATATTTTGTTTTCAATTGGTTTGATTCTTCGGACGATGCGTGCGAGTACATCTATTCCAATAATGGAGTTTAAGATTTATTCGTACAAAGTCACGCAAGGAGCCAGAATGGAAAGATGTAGTGTTTGTAATGAACAAATTAAACATCTCAAAACTTTACTCCGCGAACGAAAATGCACAAAGAGTCCGTATGTGTCAAAAATTATTGCGCGAATTATTGAACGAATGGAAGAAGGATCAGATAAAGATACCATTGACGAAAGCTATGGTTTAAGTTAAATATTCGCTCATTTATATTTATCCTGTGTAAATACTGTTTTTTTGAATATTAAAACCTGTGGAATGAAAAAATGTCTTTGATTTTTCCGGTTTTTTTTTTTAAAAAAATGTATGGCATGATTTAGTATGCATCATATTTGCCAAGTAAGAAACCAAGTAACATTCAGAACTTTTTGAAAAAATTATAATAATAAACCTTTAATCACAGATGAGGAATTAACCAGATAGACAACTTCCGGGAGAGAGTTTTAACCACATAATTCGCTTGCACACGTGTAAGGTGCGTTATATGAGTTTTATGTCGATTTTCATTCTCTCAATTCGCCATATTCATGGCCGCCTCCATGAAATGTCATTTCTAATAGCAAGAAGTTGGGAGCTGTTCATGAATTTAAGCAGATTACAGCTCACAATTTGGGTGTATAAAATAAACAACTAAAATATGCGGTGAATACACAAGTAATTTTTGATGACAAGGATCAAAAATATTCAATTTTGAGTTTGAAAGAAAAAAATAATTTAATATTTCGACTTTGAACCGAAAAAAATGTGAACTTCTCCTTCGCCTAATTAATTTCAGTCTTTAGAGCCAACTTAATATTTGTACATGTTCAAAAAGCTTAGCAATTTTAGTAAGGTCTTTGCAACACTCCTTTTTTTATTTATATGTTAATTGACCAAGATTTTCAAAACGATCTCAGTGATATTCACTTTTTATAGTTTGCTTCCGATGTTTATAGTGTTTTTTTAAGAGCACATATAAATCCTGTGACGCGGATACCAGGGCTGGGAAATTGGTTACAATTGTAACTTTTTGGATACAATCGCTCATAAAAGTCTACAATGATTCTTTTTCAATAAGTGCGCGAAATGCAGGTATAATAAACGTATGCCAAGAACTGTGCAAGCACATTTTCATTGCGAAGGCAGTGCTTTATGCTACATTTCCACTAAACGATATAACGAGAAACCTAGTTTTTTTTTTCTAGATTATTTTTTAATTTTGTTTTTAACAGATTAAAATTTGTATGGTAAATCACGGGATTTAAGGAAGATTTATAGCAGTTTACAGTACAAAATAGAGACAAATCCGTTTGACTCTTAGAAAAATGTACCGAGTTTGAGCCAGAATAAGTTGAGTTCATTAAAGCTTGACACTTTTTTACTGGTATTCGGACACATTTTTAACTTACTCGTATACATTTGTATACTAAAGAGAAAGTTGTGCGATCGTGCGGAAATTTCGAACTCTACCTAAGTATGAGGGCTGATATTACGACTATAGAGAAGTTAAAAAAATTACCGTCCGTCATACTGTCTGTCTGTATGTCCGGGCACCGTATGGCGAAACGGCTTCAAAGTTCTTACATAAGGTTTTTGGGGTCACATCTCGGGGCATCTTTTTATTTTTTGCTTTATCGTTTGAACCTGCCATACAATTTTTTGGGTGAAAATCATTTACCACTGTTTTTCTAAAAAATGGTTAAAACTGCATACTCAGTTTTTGGAAAAAAATCGATTAACGGTAATTTATAAGACCGCCAATATACAACTACTAACAAAGCGAACTCCAAAATATTTTACTGTTTTTTTATACTATTAAGTCGAATAAATTTGCATACTTCGATTTTTGAAATAATTTTTTTTTTTCATATAACGATTTTTTTAAATTTAAATTAAATTCGTTTTCTAAAAAAAGAGCTCTAACGATTTTGATAATTTTTCGTATTTCAAACAAAAAGAGTTAAAGTGTCCATTGTGCGAAATTACATCAAACTCGTAGGTGCCGTTTTTGAGAAAATCTAATTTTTCAAAACTTAAAAAAGTGATTTAAATACATTTTCGATTCATTTTACGGTTCAAAAACGCATTTTATGTACCGAAAAATTAAGCAGTCGTGCACTTTATTTTATTTATATTTAAATTACAGAAACAAAGTTTAATATCATAAACGGTTACCACACATTTAAAATAAATTTTGTGTTTCCATGTTAGCGTGGCCAATATTTTATTTAATATTTCACTCCGTTCCAAAAAAAAGGAAAAAATTACATACAAAAGGTTTAAGTTTATTTGGCTTTAAAAAAAAAACAATTAGAAAACTGACATAAAAAAGTTTATGTTCTGCAAATGTTCATAAGATGTAGAACGTTGTGGCCAACTTTTTCGAGATTCTAGAATATGTGAATATGTTTTGGTTGCAGAAATTATCAATAGCTTTAAGGGTGACAGGCACCTTATAAAGGTTTAAGCTAGGGCTGTGTCAATCGCTTAAATTTAATGATCGAATCATTTGTAAACGTCTCTTGATTTTAAATTTAAACTTGGATTTATTAAAAAACGTATTCCTTTTGCTTTGACAACTAATCTCTTACTACTCTAAAGACAAGTGTTTGGAACCTTCTTACAAATACATCTCTGAGGCATTACCTTTTGGTGGTGCTAAATATTCAAATTAATTCTAGTTCATTACATATTCAAGTATTGGTTAAAAAAAGGAAAATTGCAGCATTCGTAACGCATATTAAACCAAAGTTCCTAGAGGACGTAGTTAAAAGCGATTTTTTAATATGTTATATTATAACAATGTATATTTTCTGGCATAACAAGTTTTATTTGCCTGTGGTTTTATAATCCTGAATCCATCAAAAACAAAACACAAGATTACTGTATTCGAATCTGAACTACATTTTGCAATTTCTATGTGCCAATACTTTGACCAAGTAAAAACTAACAAAAGTAACCCCAACTGCTACCCCTTACATCGTAATATAACATTTCAAATGTAAACCATTCGAAATGTTAAAGATTTTACCTGAAATGATAATCTTACCTCTATGTTAACTAAACGCTTTCTACTTTAAGCAAAAAAAAATTAAATTTGATATTGTAACCATTTGGATCGCATTTCAAATGATGAAAAGTCATTCTCTGCAAAATTAATTTTTATTTATTCATTTTCTAATATTGCAACTATTTGTTTTTACTTGTAACGTAACACAAATTATTTCGCCATTAATTTTGCAAAATAGTAATTAACAAGTAAGCTCATATTTATTACAAATCGATTTCCCACCAATTTACAATTTCAATCACTATAAATCTCTTATTTATCTCCAACCTATTACAAAATACCGAACATCCCTTTATACTCTATTATGAAAATCAATAGATTCTGATGTATTATATACATATATGTTTAGTGCACTCCCTACTTAAGTCTAGGTGGAGCTATTTTTTATGTATAACTTTAATTAATGTCAACTACTATGGTTCCTGTGTTATAATTTTGGCTTGATTTTGTAAAACTTAAAAACTTTTTAAGTATCTTTTGACATTGAATTAAGAAAACAAATTGTTTTTCTGTTCCTATTCATATTGTCAGTTTCCTACGCCTTAAAATTTTGGTGTGTTTTTCATTTCTTTCAAATGTAATTTACAACTCTTATCTATCAGAAACTGAATTCATCACAATATCGATTCGTTATTTAAACTACGATTGGAGTAGTGAACAATCTATCAACTATCATCTACTCCAATAAAGGTGGCGCTTTTTATCATGTCTATCTTGGGTTTATGTGACACAATTCTCCAATCTAGTTGGCGTTGAAAACTTAAAGTGCTTATAAGCAGCATTGACCTTGAAACTAAAAAATATATATATATATACAGGAACGCCATATAGAGGAGAGAAAATTATATTTAGGATGAGAAACCGAAAAAATAACAATGATAACCTCAAGGCTACGGTTACAGTGGATGCGTTTTCTGCCAATAAAATGAAAAGTCCGAAATAAACGTCAGAAAGGTTTATTTACAGTGCGAACCTAGTCTACAGTCTCGAACCTAATTTTCGTTGAATGCAGTTCTAAATACAGTGGACGTCCAATATAACTAATTTTATAATACACAACCTTTCGTTAAATCGATCGTTCATATATTTCAACGTGATTATACCAGAGGAAAGTCATTAAAGTGAGATTTATAATAAAAATGGTTTACAAAACTAATGCACCCATGTCTAACAGAAATTTATCTTAGTCCCTTTTTAGATTTGTCTAGAATTTTAACTTGTTCGCCCAAAGAAATACGCTTCCGTTAAACGGACATTTTATTTTATTTCCTAAGAACCTGCAAACACTCCTATAAAACTCTATAAAAATTTCACGAAATGTCGTAAATCCAACAAAGTGCGATAAAAGTAATTTTTCGTTTTTAACGTAATCGATCACTAGTAAGAACTTTAGAAAATTAAAAAAAGGCCATAATAAAAGTAGTTGTACTCGTATATGTATATAAATTCGACAAAAGTAAACTTGCGCTTATACACCTCACATTCTTCATTTTTCAAGAATTTACAAAGCATTCGTTAAATCGGGCCTATAATTTTTGCTTTATTCGCCATATAGAACCATTATAAAATGTTCGCATTAAGATAAAAGAACCAAACAATATATTAGAAATATTCAAATAAGTTCTGACTAACGATTTGCTAGAAATCAAATTAATTTGAAAGATCAATCTATTCTGACGAACTCGTGCAGGTTCCGATGATCAAAACGCTGACACTACAACTGGCTTCATAAGAACCTACGGTTTTGTTTGTTCTGACGTGTACGTCAAAGCAGTTCATCAAAAAAAGCATCCACTGTAACCGCAGCCTAATACCCTTTCCTTTTTCGGACAGTAAATGTATGCGGATATCTGTGAATTCTATTTCGTCGGTTCAAAGGTAAAACTCATTAAGTACAAGGTTTGTAAAAATGTGTTTTTTAGGAATAAAAATATAATTATACACGTGCTATAACACGTTTACACGGTATACTCAAAAATTATAATACTCTATAAGTGCAGGCATTAAAGAGTTTTACCTTTGGACAGACGATTTAATAGATTTAATGAATATCAAGTTTGTCATGCCTATGTCAAGTTTTAGCTCTTTTAGAGACTTCGGCGTCTCGATTACCGTTTACTATTTCTTTAAAGTTATGAGTTCCCATGTTGTTAGAAAAACAGTATTAAAATTGATTTGATTTCTTTGCCAACTTTGATATGTTTTTTCGGCCCTTAGAGGACTTAAAGCCTAACTTCTGCAACAATTGCGCGTGCGAAGATATATTTTTTTTTGACACGAATGGAAGGGACCGGTACTGAACGGCAAATAACGGCCGCGACTAAAAACTTTCAGTTGGTACGGGTCGGATTTGAATCAGAGACCCCTCTCTTAGTAATCGCAAACAACTTATCCACTAAGCCCTGCGCCCACTTCTATATTTTTGCTTAAAATGATTGAAACAGGGTTACCAGTGTATGTTTTCTCTATATCGTATATCTCTGCAGCGAATTGAATAAACAAGCTTGGTAAAGACAGCACCGATTTGATTAAAAAAAAAATTCGCTTATGCTCGTGCAATAACCGTGCTCTAAAATTGTTTATATAAAATCTCGATGCGTAAGTTTTTAACCAAGATACAGCTCTTTAAAACGAAGTTAAAACCCTATATCAATTGACTGTTCAATTTTAATTGGTTTGAGGAGTATAAAATATTTCTCACAATCAAAAAAAATTGACGTCTAACTTATCTATTTACATGTACTTATTAAAGCACTATTAAGCCCTCTCAATCGTTCTGTTGAAAGTGTTCCTTCAGTGTTATTTTTTTCGCCCCCTTAAAATTCCCTTTTTCAATGGAATTCAGTCATTTACTATTCTGTTAAACACTGAATCTGATTAAATAACAAAGGCATTTTGGGCTTCATAAATATTTATTCAGACATTTGTATTCAAACTTTACGCCCTTCTTTTACTCCAATTGAGTGCACGCGATTATCATGAAGAATATTTCTGGGTTGGTAGGTAGTCCTTTAGCGCCTCTTTCAGAGAGAATAAACAATATAGCTATAAATTCATCTCAATAAACAGTGAGATTCACTTGCATAAAAATGTATTCTGTAAATTTATTTTCTTCAATCTTAAGTGAAGAAACCTTTATTTTTGTGTTTTTTATTTATATTTTTTGCAACCAATAATTTATGCTTATCTTGCAATTTTTATTTCATTCTTCTTGTTGTGGTGTTTTTTGTTTTTTTTTCTGTATCCCTTATCCTTCTTATGAACTCATTCTACCTCTTGTTGAATATCCTTTGCAGATTACCAAATTCGGTACTTTGGTTTGAACCACCCATCGCTTGCCGCTGGGAAACCGTAGAAGAAACAATTCAATCGGAAAACGACAAAAATGTCGGTGCTTCCGCATCGGTAGTTGCTGTCGATGTTGTTGTCGAGAAAACTTCTAAGACACAAAATGACTTGGTGAAATCAACTGCTCGGCTAGGTACCCAAAAGAAACTTAGTCAACATCGCCAGCTTCCTATAAGAAATGTCACCGACTTTGATATGCATGACTTGCCAGCGGGCCTAGATATTTACGGTCTTTTGGAAGATTTCGTTGTTCCCAGGTTGCCAGAGGGATATTGCGTACGCATGGACTGTAACGCAAATGACGCCAGCTCAAAAGTTACATATCTCTATTTGGCCCGCAACAAACTCGAAACGGATACCCTGTCAGGCGCTATGAAAATTTCAGCGCCGATTACCGATAGCCTTTTGGATACAGGCTCACCGAGGGAATTTTATCCCCGATTCAATTTTAAAAAAATCCTCCAAATTAAACGACCCGATAAGAGCGGCGATGACTATGACAAGGACAACGACGACGATGACGATGATAATAGGGGGAAGTTAAGCGAAGCAGTAAACAGACCCAAAGGGGACGAAATGGCACCAACAGCGAAACCAGTTCCATACATGTTTTCTCAACTCCTGGAGGTGGGTAATTTAAATTTTCTTGCAAAAGAGATTGGAAAAGAAAAAAAATTAATAAAATTGTTGTCTGTGCGCGTGTATTGTATTAATATGTGTAATGTTTTCCTTTTTTTTCGCAAGGACCTTGATCGCTTGTGTGAACTTCAGATGCCCTCTTTCGATGAGCATATGAAGGAAATCTGCTCAAACCTTTCTTCGCCAAAATACGATGACGATGACGACAATGGAGCTGGAGCTGGAGCAAGAGAAGATTCCCTGGCCCGGCAGTCTCCTGATTATAGTCCAACAAGAAAACTGTCTGGTATTGTAATAATTCAAGGATCGGAAGTCAAGCCTAACGATGATAGCAAAGGAGGCGACGTGAAATCCTGTGACAACGAAAGCAGCTCGGAGTATGAAGATAATGACGATTTCTTGAGTAAACAGCAAATTGAGGATACGCCAAATGACAATGAAAATGGGTGAGAAAAGGAAATCTGATAAGCAAACCAAAGACATATTATGTATGTATGTGTGTATACAACATTGAATTCATATATACATATAATTAAGAGGGTAGCGCTTGTGTACGAATGTTTGTTTATTTATATTTTGCTCGTTTGGTGCCGGAAACGTTGATGATATTTAATCATGGACTTGGTATGTATCCGATAAGATTTAGCTAGGGAGCTTAATTACTTTCGTTTTTGATTTTATTTCATTCGCAAGGATGCACTTAAGATTGTGAAATTGTTTTATTAAATTATTAGTTTTATCTGTTTGAACTGTTTAACCAAACAAGGTTAGCTAAAAGGTTATAAGGACAACGCTTTATACATTACATTCAAATCAGCAGTAGGACCGTTGAATAATTACAGATCAAAGTGCCATTAGAAGTGCCACCCTGATGTCGCTCCGTAGTCCTTTTTCCTGATTTTTTGATTTTTTCCTGATACCGTGTGTAATATGTTATGTTTTTTATGGTTGATTACTTATTTTGTATTCCGCAAATAACTGAAATTGTGTGTGTGGATCACATATCATAGGGCGAATAAAGTGTCATTATAGTTTATGACGTAATTCAGTCATGAAGTCATTGTGACTGAGTTTATGCTATTTAACCCTAGAAAGGTAAATTTAGTTTTTAGTACAGAAAAGATAAACATGATCCTGCTAGGCGCACAATTAAAAACAATTTTTATTTTGCAAAATTGAATTGATATTAACAATACTAACAATTATTTAATAACCAAAACCGGCTTTAAAACTCAAGTTTGTACGAACGTCTGTTTTTTTTTTATAATATTCATTATAAAGGTATTTTGGATACCCTTATAATGAAGTTACACATAGGGAAGGGAAGGACTAGGAAAAAAGGGAAACCGATGTACGTTGGATTTAGATGTGTGTAAACTATAATGTGCAGGAAAAACAGAGCGTGGTAAAGCATTCCACATTCGCATTGTACGGTTAAGAAACGAATCTTTGTATTTAACTGTACGACCGAATACAGGCTTAGGGTAAACTGATGTGCATTCCTAGCATGGCGAGTATTGCGGTTGAATTGCTGTAGGGGTGGAATGCAACTGACTATTTCATTTGAGCACTTGTTGTGCAAGAACCGATGACTAAATTTTACCGCACGTGTTTGAATCCTGTCAAGTAGCTCCAAATATGTAATTGGAGCACCGGACCAGATATGAGCGTTATACTCAAGTTTGGGGCGAATAAACGCCTTATAAATTTTTGCCAGATCAGAATAGGTGAAATATTTCTTGCATCGCTTAAGGAAGCCTAGACATATCGCAGCGCTCTTGGTGACATCGAATATGTGGTCATTCCAACGAAGTTTATCGTTAACGCACATATCGAGGATGGAAAGTCTTTCGGTTTCGGCTATGCAAGTGCCATCTAAGGATAATTTCAGAATATTGGGATTTCGCTGTTAAAAGAAGAAAGCAAAAAATACAATTGCAGGCGCCTCCGAAGCGCAGTTTATCTTCCTACGGTTAAAGTGGAATTTCTAATTTGAGTCAGCGATTTCTATGAATTGAAATACATAGAAAGAAATAGAAAAACCGAAGTCTTTCGGTCAGCTATGGATAACTGCCAACAAACGCTTTTTTGCTTAGATTCTCATCCTATTGGTCGCGTCACTTATGGGGTTAGGGCAGTCAAAAATCTATTTTTTTTTCTTGCATTCTCTGAAGGTATAATATAATATCTTCAAAATGTTCTCTGAAAATTTGAAGATAATCCGACGAATACTTTTCGAGTTATTCAACAATGAACGGCGGGCGGGCTCTCTGCGGCTCGAGAGCGTCGAGTGTAAGACTTTAAATGCGTTTTCAACTTTTTTTAAAACATATTGAACTAATGCCTGATCGAAGATTTTTGTTTTTTTTAAAACTTCGATCTATTATGAACAATTTACTGTTGCTTTTTTTTTTAATTCGAAAGTAAATTGTCTTAAGCTGCCATTTTCTTTGAAGTAGGTGAAATCAAGTTGAAACATGACGTAATGTTCCTTAAAACAAACAAAAAAAAGTTCCAAAAAAAAAACATGTTTTTTTGTGTCTCTGACTGCCCTTCGGCTATTATTGTTGTATCTGTTATATATTTTATAATTTTAAACGCCCAATGCAGATTTTTTTGTCCAAAATAAAGCAAAATGAACGTATGAGTATACGCCAGTTTTATATTTAAAGATTCATTTCTTAACATAAACCCCTTTTGTAGCTTATAAATAAGCTTATAAATAAATGTTAAGGGTATTTTGGATCATTTAGAAGTCAAAGCCAACAAGTTCAAGCCGGCAAGTTCTTGTAAGAAAACAGCTGCAAATGTGGAACAATGTGTTCAAACATTCAAGTGATCGAGTGCGTCAGTGTCGAAATATCGTCCACACTCGTAGTACACATATAACTATTCTGTAGTTAAATGATTATATGAAGAAACTAAAATTTAAGGAAGTATTTCTATTAAGTTTCCCAATAAACTAATTTTTTTGAGGAATCCTACATAAGGCCAAAAAAAATTAAGTACCAAGTGAATTTTAATAGAAACATTTGCCCAATACCCATATACAAAAAAAAATAAATTTACGAAAGGACAAGTGAGCCTCGGATCTTTGTAACTTCGATTAAGCTTAGTTACTCTTGCCGTCATACAAAGCCTCTTCATTTTGGTTACAGAAGAAATAGCCGTGATTTTCCTCCGCTCCACACAATGTTTGGACAATGACTGATGCTTCGCTGTTAATCGTAGGTCGGATTACTTTTCCATTAACAAAAAATGACCGAAAAAATCGAAGTAGTTCAGAGTACAGTCTCTTCGTCATCCATACTACTTAATATAAAGTGCAATCGCCTCGGCACTGCTATTGACGAATCCTTTGTAACCATCTTCACTGGCGGGTCCAACATGCACTGTGGAGTGGGATCGGGCGTCTTTTCAGATGAATTACACACGTCTCCTTCCGGCTCCCGAACTCGTTCAGCGTCTTAAGAGGAGGTCCTTGCGATTAGCCTTGGCACATATATTACAAATCTAGAACCCAAAACCTTATTCATAGAACGAGTGCGGATATCGCTAGACTGGCGGCTGTAAGTACGGCCACTGGGCGGTAGGCATCCACGCTGCCAAGCTCGGCATAGCCTACAACACCATTTAGAGTGAAACAGTTTTTGAACTCATTTGGAGCCCCATTCCTTGACGACCTTTCTGATACCTCGGACATGGGTCTCAACGATATAATAATCTTTCTCAATTCCACAGGGTGGAACTGAGTACATATACCTTATACACCCTACCCTTAGGGACTCATGAGTGGTAGCATCAAAACGGCGCTACAGCGTACTTTTCATGTAGTCATGAAAATCGGCCACTCCACCTACGTACCTACAAACGCCTCGATCTAAATGTTATCTAATATGATTCCTGCTTCCCCTGTCAAAACTTTTTTTACGAATTACTTTATCGAGATTCCAAGTATCAAAAATATTCCTTAAACTTTCAGTCGTAAACGTAGATTTCTCCAACCCTATTTTAATTTTGCGTAAACTTGAACACTCGAATAACAATAGAAACGTTCTGCATATAGATGTTAAACTTAAATAACAGAGAAACAGAAAATCACAGGAGCTATGTACAAACTTTTTCCTACATTGGAAACATGTACATCCAAATTACACGACCTACGTAAACGTACACGTGCACGTAATCCCAACCAAATACGTACTTGTTTCTCTAGTGGCGAAATGGAGAAAAACTTTGCCCTAAAAGCAATTTCCAATATTTTCAATTTAAATGTAATACAAGAATACTCGTCCTTGTTTCAGCTCAAGGGATAATTGTGGCACTCTTCTTCCACCCATTGGAAAGTGGAGCACTCGAGATGTCCACGACACAAAATTCAACGAAGATAAACTTGCCATTCAGTTTCGTAGTGGTCGTCTGGGTATGCACGTTCAATGATAAACATCTCTAAGACAAAATCCCTTCCACACTATCCTGTACCTGTATCTTAACATTTCACTTATTTTTCTTTGCACAGGAATATTCGGATTCGCTCTGAACCGTTACAGCAACATGCCATATCAGACGTGGGAACTAAAACCGGATCTAAAGCTGTAAAATTGATTTCGCATACGATTCAATTAAACCTAAATAAAACTATACTTTTCTTTAGCGATGGAGCTATCCAGTTTAGCTTTACTGCTTCTATAATAAGCTTGGACGTAAGCATCACAGCCAACGGCTATTGTATGAACTCCTTTCAAGGTGGTACAACAGACGCACTCACCGATATGATTGGCAAAACACTAACTTTGGTCGAACTTAAATCGATTCTGATTGGATCCGCCGTAGACATATTCCCCGAGGAAGATGCTTTCTGCTACACTGAGGGCTCATGTGAAAAGAATTACGTCATGGAAATGCACTTATATGCATGCATGTCCACTTTAGCTCTATCGCATAACTTCGGCTGGTCGAGATGGAACCTGCTGGCTGGCAGTCGCACTGCAGTGATTTTAATGAGAGAACTTGTGGATAATAAAAAGCCGGTGAGCATAATTTTAGAGAATTAACCGAAATTTGTATTCTTATTTTGTCATTTCGTTACAAGCCAAACCATTCGACACTTCTGGTGACACCGCTTCGTACGGCGGTTATAGATTGCACTGAAGTGTCGGCAAGTTTTAGCCCTGTACCGGCTCAGGGGATGGACTTTTACGCAGACTTGTATCAGTTGTCAGAGACTCATTCGCTGCCCAGCAGCAAGGCAAAGCAAAGTACAATGGATCCAGTCCTTAGGGATAATGTTGCTCAAATTTTAATGTCAATAAGGCCTTTAAGTTTCTGCTGAATTTCTGTGTGCATGCGGAAAAAGGTCAAAAGGGACTTGCAACCATACAACCATACAACCATCACCATCACCTGTGGCGCATTAAAAAAAGGATCGTTTGGAAAGTTTCATTTGGAACCTACCTGTTGTTGTGTAGCTTTTAACGACTTCTTGGCAATTTAAATGCTTCAGGCACTACAACTAATGGCGATTAAATTTTGGAATAATTAAAAGTAATTAATAAAGGATGAATGAGGCTTTCAATGCTGTTGCTTTAGATTTATAATTTAGATTTAGGGTTTTGTGGTCGTAAAGATTCTACAACTTAATAAATATAAAAATTTATGGAAGAAGCAATTTCCTGTTGCCAATAAGTATTTTCTTCCTCATCAACCCTTCGACCTGTAAATCGGTTCGGAGAAGACGAAAGCAGTTATTTGTGGGTGGTAATGCCAAAGAGGATGAGCTCTTAAAAACAAAAACCTAGCGCAAAGATGAAGGATGTTTGCAGAAGATCCGTTAAACATCACCACATCTCAACTAATATTTTGAGGAGGTGCCAACCGAGCCCAGAGATCTAGGCAATTCGGTTTATTACGTAAGTTAGGGAGGGCTTTTTGAAAAAGTTAGGGATAGTCTATTCTTAGTCCATGCAGCTTCTGTAGAAATCGTTTTAGTCTGGTTGAGATAGTTTAACCTATGAGATGACACCTATTGTAGCTCCATTATTCATTTTATTTAGAGAGATAATACACTTAGGGCTAAATACTTCTTTGACATTTATATACCTAAGTTTGGTCTTCTCAGTAGCATCCAATATTCCCTGAGTGTGCATGCATACCTACACGTGATAAAGTTAAGTGAGTAAAGCTGGCTTGCAGTTTTTTATAACCAAGGGTTAGTTGGCTTATGGGAATTTTAGGTGAAGCAGAATGTCTAGAGCTGTGAAAGGTAGGTTGCTCCGTAATGCCCAGTAAAAGAGGAGCGCAATTAGCGCTTAGGTGCCATTTTGTTGGAAAGGAATGTAGGTTGGAGGTATAAAACAAAATCAAGCTGTGGTATACAGGAAGGAAATTATGCTTTTAAAGTTCATATTCAAGATTTTTGCGAGGTAATCAAAGAAATGCTTGCCCAGTTGCCATATATTTACAAAGAAGAAGAGGCAATGTTTCACTCTCGTTAACGTCCAGACAACTGCAACAGAAGGTATCATGGAGATTTCAACATATGGCCACCAGCATTGCGACGTCCACATGCGTGTAAGATTCTGTGTTCTTAATTTGTTGTAAGTTGGCCCCTTCTTCCTTGATATAACACAGTTTCGGAGAGCAGCTTACTCATGCATAGGCGAGCTGATCTTTGGACCTTGCTGAGCAAACTTATGAAAACATTAGTGAATGGAGGAGAAGTAACATCCGCAAACAACCCTGCAAACGTCCACTACATTGACATGGCCACATCGTGTTAATGGACAGTAATGTTCCACCCAAAAGGGATCTTCGAATCCCTATCCCCCAGATTTAAGACAATAAAAAAGACCGAACCTCCGTTTTTAAAGACCAATCCATTGTGGATACCAGAGCGCTTGAGCGTGCAGAGGATGGAATGCCACCTTGTCTTAGACATAGACTCTACACAGATCGGCATCCCGTTAGGAAAACTAAGTCATACAACAGAGGAAACAAAGTTATATGTTTGGTTGCACTTTTTTTTGTGGAAAGTGGCATGTATGTCAAAAATGTTGCATGGTAAGAAAATTGCAAGTAGCTTAAATGTAATATCTCAAATCTGAAATGGGATATTGACATAATTTAAGCGCGGAATATTATTTCTTCCTTAAATCCTCGGTAACTGGAATAAAAATTGAAGATAGCCCCTTACTCTCGGATGTCTTTTCAATGTATTTTCTTTAATTTCAAAATAACTTGCGCTTATCTGTGACCAAATAATATCGCGCATATATGTCAATGATAGTAAGATTTCACTGCTTAAGTATTTAGATCCAAATGTAACTAAAATGCTAACAGATCTTAACTATAATCACGAAAAATTTATCGAACAATAAAAATTACTAGAATTTAAAGCGCAAGCGCTAGATTGTAATTTTAAAAGTTATTTTGAAATAAAAGAAAAGTGTGGTTCGATTTCGTCATTAAAATCTTAACATTGGCTCGAATTAGCATATGCGCTGAGAGAATGGTTTTATAAATCTTTACATATAAGGTAAAGCGGCTTAAGTAGATTTTCAACATTTATCAGGGGCGCCGTTTTAAGTTCCAAAAATAAAATTGAATTATTTCAATAAACGTTTCGTTTTGTTTTGTAATTATAGCTAATGTCGACATAAATTTACTTGACATAACATTTTAATATGCAACAACAGCCTATGTTGAGGACTCTTTTTTTGGACTCTTTCTGAAATTTTTCGGATGTAACACTGACTCCAACTCCAAACACCAATGATGATGTACATTCAACCGGAAGGTAAACAAGTCGCGACAGGCGATACACATTCAGTTCTGAGAAATTGGTTACAATTGTAACTTTTTGGATACAATCACTTGTAAAATTTACACAGTTAGAATTCATCGGAAAAAGTTGCAATCAGTTTTGTATTCTGTGTATCATGACATAATATTTATTTTCAGAAAAAAAGTTACATTTCACTATCAAGAGCTAAAATTTAAAATAAAAAAAATAATTTCAATTCATTTTTCCAAAAAATCAAACTACTCTGTCTCAATGCAATAATGTGTTTTATCTATGAAAATGTTTCTCAAACTGAAATTTGCTGTAAATAAGTCTTTCCCTTTTTTGCCTGCGCTTGGTGTATGTACATACAAAAATATATTAGGCGTAAACGGCCCATACAGGACCTAAAGGCTAGCTTCTCGAACTGTCGTAAAAGGTAATTCAGAGTTATTATTTAGATTTCCCCCCATCAGAGCTAAAGGGTCTTTAAGTTAACTTTCTGAAATGAACACGAACCTTTGTGGTGCGAAGTTATATTTTTGACACGAATGGAGGGACCTACAGTTTAATGCCGATTCCGAACTGCAATTTATTTATGGGAAGCTTTTCATGACATTTCTTACTCTTGGATGTTTGTCAGACGTTCGCAAGTGGTGGGGCAGCGAATAAAAACTTTCAGGTGGTACAGGTCGGGATTTGAACCAGCGACCTCTCGCTTAGTGGTCCAACGCACGTAACCACTAAGCCACTGTACCCACTGCACATAAATCTGTAAAATTTGTCAGCTCTGCTTTTTTTTTGATATTTCGTTTCAAACTTTTAAATTTCGAACGAAATATGCTCATCTTATTTAAGTGAATTGGGTTAATCAGTCAACAAATGTTTATTATGTTTGTTTACCTACACGTTCGTCGATATTTGCTAAGGAATGAAATGACATGACATAATTTGCCAAGTCAAAAAGAAAATGAAATAAATAAATTAAATATTAAAAGTATGAATGATTTATTTTATTTTTTATTGTATGGATAAAATAGTTACGTAGAAAGATTTTAGGGAAACTATTACGGTGTAGGAAAAAAGTAGGGATTTTTTATCTGTCCTGTAGGGATTTTTGTTTTTTTATGTACAATCACTGAGTCGACCTTTGCCCACGAACGCATACAGATCGCGAATATTATTCGAAGCTCTTTCATATTAGTGTATATCAATATTTAATCATATAACATCAAAGTTTAACTTCCAAATAAAGTTTAATGAAAACCGAATATACATTCTACATAGGGACATTCTTCTATTGGAATCTCATATATAAATCACCAAATCACCTGAATGCAATTTCGTGGTTTCCCAAATTCTAAAAGGTGTGTTTTTAGAGGTGAATGGCTACCTCAACAAGCAAAATTGTCGCATTTGGAGTGAAGAGAATCCACATAGACCCTTGAAACGCCATTACATCCACAAAAACTGACTGTTTAGTGTGCTCTATGGGTTGGTGGAGTCATTGGGCCAAAATTCTTCCGACATGATGCTGGAGAGTCAGTTACCGTTAATGGAGACCAGTATAGAGCCAAGATAACTGACTATTTTGTTCCCGAATTGGATGGCATGAATGTGGATGAGATGTGGGTTCAACAAGACGGCGCTACATGCCACACAGCGCACGTCACAATCGATTTAATGAAGGAACCATTTGATGAGCGCATAAGATCGTGTGACACCATTGGATTATTTTCTTTGGGGATATGTGAAGTCGCTCGCCTACGCCAACAAACCAGAAACGTTAGGGGACTTGGAAGCCAATATTCGTGGCGTTATTGACGACATACAGCCCCAAATGCTTGAAAATTGGACCTCTAGACTTCTCTTCATTCGAACAAGCCGCGGCGGCCACATGCCCGAAATAAAATTATCCTTCCAATAAAGCCAATTTGATGGACATTAAAACGATTTTCTTGTGTTATATTTCAAATCTGAGTCCTATACCTCTAAAAAAAACCTTTACAATTTTGCTTGTTGACAAACGAAGTCAAGCAGAAATGGGCGAAGCGCGTGAAAGAAGACCGACTTTCATACAACAATTGGCATATGGTTTTACTCTCCATGCTTTAACTCACCATGATGATTTGGCAAGACCGACTTAACAGATGACAACAACTTGGCCAAATTTCGGAAACCCCTTTACATTTCAATGAAAAATATTAATTTAATTGCAGCAAACTAGACGGAGCCCAGAATTTTGTTCACTTCTTGAGTTTTAGCCGAGTGGATATATGTACCTCTCCAAACGTTATAACTAACCTTAGAATCACCCACCTCTCCATGAAAACAAAAACAACGAGAATAAAAAGTGAAACAAATTTCAAAAAAAAATTTAATTGCAGTTGCTATAAAAATCGTGAATTCCGTTTGAATGTGTCTAGTGTCTACTTATGAAATACATTTGTGTAACGTGGTGAACTCAAAAAGTTTCGCCGCTATAAATTTCGTTCATACCATACTGTTTGCTATGCTCAGTGACCTTGAACTTTATTTCCATAAGTACGCGCCTCACTGTAAGGATACACAATAAAACAAAAAAAAAAACAAAATGGAAAATGAATTGCGGCACTGGGTGGAAAATAAATATTTATTTTCAGTTAACATGTTTAACAGTGATAAATAAGACAATGGGGGTAGATACGGCAGAAAGAAATGAAAAGCAGTACCCAACACTGCAGATAGGGGATTCTGTTGAACATAAGGACTACTCTCTGCATAAAGCTGAATAGGAGTATACTGATAAATTGTTGTATTTATGCTATTTCCCCACAAGAATTTAATTTTAGTACATTAAAATGAAAAGAATCTACATATGTATGAATGTAAAATACTTTATTATATTTTATTAAAATGTAATAAGGCCTTGTATGGACCTACAATAAAATGCCAACTCCGAATAAACTCCTTATGTCGAATGTATTTGTTAGGTGTTAGAAGTTAAACGTAAGAAATCAATAAAATGGCTTACCCCATTATTTGTGGATTTTTCAAACTAAGCATTGCATGACTAAGTCGGACTTTCCGTGTTTACGCCAGACTTAGCGTGAGCTGATGCCATACCTTTCCATACCTTTTACCTATAAACTTTATAGAGAATTGCGAAATTGAAACAGTAAAAACAATTTAGTTAGTAAAATTTGTTTAAAATAATTTATTATTTTCAGTAAACAAATGCAAATTAAAAGTGTCGATGGTATAGGAGCTACATACGGAAGTAAATCAAGTTGACCATATGGAACACATAGCGTGCCCTCTACCTTCATTATTTGTACTTGTTCTTCTCTCCATTTAACTGCGAGATTATGATCAGGATTACAGGGATCTCAACCCTCGCACTTCACTGCATTCCTACTGGTCCGCCTGTGGGGTTCGCCGGTTCGACCTCAAAAGATATCTGCAGGCATCCCGATTTTGAATAATTTCATCATCATTGAGGCCAATCAAATGCTGGTGTTTCTGCATTTGTGTGATTCAGGAGTTTTAAGGCCTGCCTCTCTTACGCGATTGTAAGGGAACGTTGATTGCCATTGTCTTTTTGACGGGGTTCGTAGGATCCCTCCTTTGAACATGACAATACCAACTGAGTCGGTCGTGCTCCAATTTTTTCGAGATGGGTTCTTTGACGTAAAGGCTTCCTCGGATTCTGGAACTTCTAATTCGATCAAGCTTTGTTACTCCTGCTGTCATTCGGAGCATTTTCATCTCAGCTGCTGTCAACATACTTTTTGTACATTGTCCAGCATTGCGAACCGTATGTGGACGCCGAACGCACAACTGCGGTATAGAGCCTTCCTTTCAGCTTAGGGGACATTTTTCGGTCACAGAAAATGGCAGAGTTTTCCTGCCACTTCATCCATCCTACGCTTTCACGATGATTGAGTCGTCATCAACTGTTGCTTCGCTGTTGATCATTGATCCCAGATATTTGAACTTTTCATACTTGGAAACCACCACCCCATTCAAATAAATGTCCGGAATGGGTTGGCTTGGGTCAGAGAATGGGCAGTACAGATACTCTGTCTTTTTTTTACTAATACGATAGCCATTCCCTTCTAAAACATCTACCCAAACATCAAGTACTCGTTGCAGGGAAGTCTGATCATTACGATAATGATGGCTCCATCCTCAGCAAAGAATAATTAATTATTTGTAGTTGTTATTTTTTGATTATCATTTGAAAAGCCTAACTTATCAGGAGAAACCATAACCTTTTAAACTAAAATGGTAGATATTTTTGCATTAGGGTAAGCCAGTAGTAGTTCCAGTAGTCAGCCTTTTTTGCCTCCGAATAGTTGTTTATGCAAAATTGTTAACCACTATTAAAATAGAGACATTCTTTCAACAATTTTAAAAAAGTTACATATAAAGGTTGCGTTTTTTTAAGAGGTCTAGATTTTTAAGTTGGCAACACTTTTTTGATTGGTTTATTTTAAGTTTGGGTTGGCATTTCAACATAAATAGACTGACGCCTGAGCAACACTTCCACATTATGCAAATTTATTTTCAAAATCATGGTTCTGTTCGAAATACGTATCGCGCACTACGTCCATTTTGCAATTAATTCGATTAACTATGAAACGTTTTCGCACCACCTTTACTCTAAATGATAATACGCATCCACAGAGACGGGTTACAGTGCGCACAGAAGAATTCATTGCTGCTGTAGAGCGTAGCGTGGAGGAAGACCCGAATCAGTCTATCCGCCATTGCGCACAGGAATTGGATATGTGTCCATCCACTTTATGAAAGTTTTGCGGAAAGATCTTGGTTTGCGTGCTTACAAAATCCAACTCGTGCAAGAATTGAAGCCCCAGGATCACCTAGCAAGGCGTAGATTCGGTGATTGGGCCCAAAAAAAGATTTCCGTTGATCCAAATTTTCATAAGCGGATTTCGTTTAGCGATGAAGCTCACTTTTGGTTAAATGTATACGTCAATAAACAAAGCTGCCGTACTTGGAGTGATGATAATTCTCAAGTGTATGTTGAGGCACCGTTACATCCACAAAAACTGACTGTTTGTTGTGCTTTATGGGTTGGTGCAATAATTGGTCAGTACTTCTTAAAAATTATGCTGGCCAGAACGTTCCAGTCAATAATGACTGCTTTAGAGCGACGATTACTGACTTTTTCGTTCATCAATTGAATAACCATGATGTGCAGGAGTTGTGTTATGCCCTCAGCAGCATGCAGAGGTCCGCAGTATCTGCAGTATCTCCTGTTTCTGCATGATACAGTGCCCTGTCAGAATTCCCCCTATTATTCTAAGCTGAATTTCATTAACTCTATCGAATTTTTACAATTGAAATGTGACCATAGAGACTTATATACCCGAAACTTATTGTCCACATTAGATAAACAGACCTAATTGGTTTTTTCCTCAATAGTGACCCTTATTATGCAGATAGGAGGTTTGATATCTGCAACCTCACTATTACCGAGGGCCACTCTGTTTGTCCATCACCACTGTTTGGCAGTGGTTTAACCATTCAGAATCTCATAAAAATAAATTATCACTCTTCTCAAATCTGTTCTGCAAGTAGCAATGCATGCGAAAAAAACATTTTTCTGTTTTTAGTGAACTTTTAACATTTCAAATCACAAATGTTTTATACTATTTTACACCCTCAGCCGTTCACACCGGGCGAAGTTTTTGAATCGGAAATTGTGTCTTCCCATTCTGATTGACTCGTATTTGAAGTGGTAAAAAATTAATCTCTTTATTTTCCCCTCAAATATTGTAACTATAGGTAACATATATCTCTTCTCCAATTATGCGAAATAATTCACAAATAAACTCTTATATATTTCTTTTTTTCATCTCCAACTTATTACAAAATGCCACACATTCTTTTTACTGTGTGAAAATCAATAATGTCGTGCCGCCTTTCAGGCGCCTTTACTCGCGCTACATTTAGCCTGGATCCTATCTACCTGAGTCTAGATGGCGTTATTTGTATGTATAAATTCGATTTATGTCACAACTACATACTATCGTTCTTGTGTTAAGGCTTAACTACATTCGGCAAAAAGTGAATTTCACACACGAAAATGTTTTTTCTCTTTCCACACCGTTTGCAATTTGTTTTTTTCTCTCAACTTTTCACAAAGTTACTTTCTTGAAAGTTCGACATACCTCTAACTTCCAAGTGGCACACTTTGGGAAAGTTCGAAAAAAACTAGTCACTAGTTACTGATCTTACGCTTAGCTGACTCTGGATGCAAATATTTCCTTTTTTCGTTGACAAATTCTTCCTGTTCTTGTTTTTCTTAAAGCTTTTGCAAGTCAAAAGAAATTCTTAGTCATGTTTCTGAATACAAGGGGACAGCAGCGTGTGTATGTGAGCTTTGAAAAAGTCACTTTTTGCACTTTTTGCCGAATGTAGTTAAGCCTTTATAATTAATCCATTCTTTAATATAGATGGCCCTGAAACCTTAAAGTGCTTGAAAATAGCCTCAGCCTTGAAAATAGAAATAGTCTTTTACCTTTTTAGGCCATGATCTATTTACTTTTCAAATTTCAGCTGGGTCGGACAGAAACGCCGTACAGAGGACCGAAAATTGACTTGGCTATTATTATTTTTTTCGTGTTTCTTAAAAATTCGAACTCATAAATCTAACTGCACTACACGTTTGTTTTTATTTCTCTGAGAGCTTCAATTCCTCTGAAATTTCGCAACGATGGAAGTTTACGTACTAGCATAAATCCAAAACGAATGCTTATCCTTGTAAAAGCATCTCTGTATATTCAAGTTTATACTTTGTGTGTTCCCCGTCCAATAGACCAGACAATAGGCTAAATCTTGTGGATTTGAAGGCTTAACATCCAACTGAGGAATATTCTTTTCATTTTGGAATTTTCTTTCTTTCTACATAAATCTCACTTACCTCAGCACATATTTATCAATCGATCAAATTGCCTTGAATTCGACAAAAGTCACCCTCTCAAACCCCAATGTCTATCAAAATGACAAGTGTGAACTCATGTTTAAGCCGATTGCGGAATCAGGAAGTGAAACTTCATTTCAACAAACATGCACTGCTCATATTTTGCCATTCCCAAATGTTATCTAAAGTCCTCAGTGTACTGTACCTACAATGATACTCCAAGTTCCTTTTCTCATTTCTCGCACACACACATCCTGCCATCGTCGTGGTGTTGCATTTCTATTTTTATCCGCATGAGCACCTACTCACCCACTCATTCTTCTCTATGCAACCATCAAACAGCATCATCATTCCGAATGATAAATCCTTTCAATTTTTTCCTTTTTTTTGCCTTTTTTCCTGCAGTCTAGAGACTCCCGTAAAATTTGTCACATGCTGACTTATAGCAGCACATGAAAATGAGAATGAGAATAAAAATATACCACAATTTTTCACATACATGGATGTTTGTATGTAAGTAGTCCTTACCATCATCTCGTTTATAATTGAGGTGCACACCGTTGTGACTGTCCTTTGACTGATTGGAATGATGGCAAAACGTCAACTTATTATAATAATGGTGGATGGAAATAAGGAAGGTAGGTAGGTAGGTACCCAACTCAGGTGTTGTGGTTGCAGAAAATTTAAATTATTAAAGGATGAAGGATGATTTGCTAAAACAGAAAGAAATTGTTCACGCTTTTGTTTCGTTAATTTGGTAAAGTTTCGGAAAAAAAAACTCTAAACTAGGTTTTTTTGAATTTTGTTAGCTTTAAATATGTAAATCAGAATTTTCATCATCCAGAGGGAACGAAATAATGGTAAAATATTTCCGGCAAAACTTTTGAAAATACATATTTTACACTCTGGGGTTTTTTGGTTTCAGGTACGAATAAATGATGTGTAGGACTTCTTCAAATGTCCTAAAATAATTTAGTATTTGCATCACGTTCCAATGTACATCCGAGGCAGATGTAAGTGCACAAAAAATTAATAAAGTCCGGAGCAGAAGGTGGAAAAGAGAATTTACGTGTTCCAATGAATTTCTTTATATAGAAAAGTAGGTACTATAAAAGGAACTTTATTGGCGTTTTGTTTTCGTTGATAACATTTCGAATTCAAGTGGGCGACGTACGTTAATCTTAACGAATACCACTGGGTCATCTTCATGACCATATGGAGTATAGCAAAACAACGTATTTTGCCAATATATATAAGCGTAAAATGCATTAGATGTATTAGAAAATGAATAGATGGAGAAAGTACATAACGAAAGACGTGAAAGATACGCCTGAATAGATTGAGTTTAATGAATAATGATACAAATTCTGAATGATCTAAATGCATCGAGAACCGGTAGATAACATAAAAATAACACCAACATCTTTTGATTAACCTAAGTCATTATGGGAGGCCTGACGAAATTTATTGAATTAGAACAAGTGAACCCTACAGAGGGATCAGTAGAGATGAAGTCAAAAACGGGAAAGCTATAATATTTTCTTCTTCGTATCGTCGTAAATGTAGAAGAAGAAGCTGAAAAAAAATCAAAGTCTCCTAAAGAATCCGTACACATAAAATAAGAACCGCGACAGCGCAACCAACAAAACTCACGTAAAAGAATTCAATTTAATTTAATTTAAAAGATTCATATCATTTGCATTCAGGGATACAAGACTCATGCAACCGTACGCAAGCCAAACAAAAGCCGAAGGATAAATACAGAATATGTATGTGTGTCTTATTATTATCAATAGATTCTAATTTCTCGTTTGTGGCGTACTCCACCAAAGAAAATCTAATTTTTCACCCATTCAAACTTATAACGACCGACTGCGTGTTCCTGGACACGAACCGGATCTTTTCACGAACATTGTTTTTCGACCAGTTTAAAACAGCTGTGCGCTTGACTGCCAATCAACCAGTATATTTTTTTTTGCTTGCTTCCCGCTATCTATGTCATTTCTAGTACATAGACATACGGAGAGTACTTATACTGGTGGCAAATCTGGTGCGCGCTCTTTTCCTTTTTTTACTTTACTGGGCTGCGCACAGCGCCCAATATAATAGTTTTTTTTGTGAAGTATCACCATTCCACTGTCCAGTAAGTTTTTTTTTTTGATTTAGAGTTTTTGCTTAAAATCCAAGTTTTTGTTTTATTTAGGCCAGTAAGTAAAAAGGCCAAAGAAAAGCCAATTTAAAAGTAAAGGAAGGAATCAAAATCCCCAACTCATATAACACGTGGATTTTACCTCATTTTCTTTTTCTTTTTAAAGGTAAATTTTAAAGTATAAGAAAGTGCTTTTAAATTAAAATTAGCATTTTTCGTCAGATCATTGCGGATTGCTTTTGTGAAGCTTACGAGTTTGCCAGTAATCTTGTGATGTGTTCCACACTCGGACACACAAAGAGCACAGCAATAAACAACCAATTGGTAACCAATGTGCTCCAAAAGCATCCGCACTAGAATTTTTTAACAGTGCTCTCAAAAGCCCCGATCTTTGGAGAAGAAAATTACTCTTGATCGCAAAGAATCAGGGCAATTCAGACAACTGTGCCATTAAAATGTCACGTGTCCCACTTGCAATCGCATGCAAACCACCCATCATCGTGCAGCTGAAAAATCATCGGAAAGTCAGCCACTAAATCATCCCTCCATCAATCCTCATCTTAGTGAAACCTGGAGTGCTTCGTCATCTGCAATCCCCTTCAGTGAAAAGTGTTCGTACATAAAGATAAAGATATGCAAATCTTACATATATATATGTATTATATAAGTATATCTAAATATATATATATATATATATATATATATATATATATATATATATATATATATATGTAAGTACACATATGCATATACGTTAAAGTTAATGCCAAGCGTGCTTTAAGAAATTTAATTTTTTTTTAATGAAATCTAAATATCTTAAAATTAATACTAAACTAAAATTTAATCTTACCTATACCTATGTTTGAATTGTTTATAAAAGCCACGGAAAAGCATTTTTTTTTTTACATATAATAGCATTAAATCCACTCGATCTACAAGCGGGAATTTTGTGCACAAACTTCAACGCATCCGGATCGCCGAAATGCATGGATATATAAGTGAGTACATATACGTTGATAAATAACAATCTTTTCATTGGCTTCCCTTTACAATTAGAGTTAAATTACTAAAATATTTTCTTGCATAAATACCTATACCAACTTAAACTATATCTTATGATAAAAACCTGAAGATGAATGTAGAATATTCATTTTTTTTTATATTGCCTTTCAATCTTAAAAGCAATTATTTACGCGAGTTATTGCTAAGGTATACACCTTTTTTCAGTTTTTTTTTATTTTGAATCGATGTATTATTCTCTCTCAATAAAGAAGATGCGTTAAATACCTTACATTTGTTGAGATGCGTTAGTGTGTAGTTTGTGCGTGTGATTGCGATTTAGGGATTATTCTCATAGATTCTGGAGGCGAGAATAGTCATGGTGCAACCAGGTGACGTATGCAGGTTGCAAGGGGAGGGTCCCTCCAAGTGTCAATACACCGATGTCACACACATCTGATACAGTTCATATTCCTCCTTTTCTCTCATTTTCAACCATTTCACCTACCATTTTCTACAATAGTATCAAAGACATTTTCTTGTTAACCTCTGATATGCGTGGTCATGATAACTTTTCTTCACCGTTCTTTTTTTTTATTATTTGGCACGATATTTTGTGCGCAAGGGAAAAGCAGCAAGATCCCACCCCTCCGACGAGCTGATGCCGAGCACCGCAAGCGTGCCAACCGCTGCTTCATATATGGACACTCTTTAACATGTCCTTAATCCCAACTGACCAATGTTCAGTCGTGGATTGCCCCTTCCCGCCACACGTTTTTCAATTGTTAAAAACAAGAGCTGGATGTTGCCTTTTAACTATTGATGAATATTTTCTCTTTCCACTCTGGTCATATTTTGACCAAATTTGGTCATTTCTTTTCACTTGGATTACACATGTAAACACTAAAATCTAAAACTACATAGAATATACAGTGGCCGACATAAATCTACGTACATTTACTTTAAATTCAAGTATCCTTTCTTATATTTACGTATAGGTCATATCAGAATATCACAGTATTGAAAAAGCTTCTTAAAGGTAATCCAACGAAAATAAAATGGTAGTGTAGTAACGCAATTTATATCCAGTTAAAGTGAAAATGTCCCATTTCGAGTACGGAGGTAAGGATGCAGTAGCTAACTGGTTAGTACTTTGGACTACTAAGACAGTAGTCGCATGTGTAAATCAACCTCAGTATCACCTTTATTTTTATTTGTTGCCCTTTTTTTAACTTTCTCATATACATTAGTATACTAAAGAGAAAGTTATTGCGATCGTGCGGAAATTTCGAACTCAAGCTGAGTATGAGGGATGATATTACGACTATAGAGAAGTCCAAAAAAGTGGGTCCGCCAATGCCGTCCGTCAATCTGTCTGTCTGTCTTTCTGTCCGGGCGCCGTATGGCGAAAACGTTCGACGGATTTACTTCAAAGTTCGTATATTATGTCCTTGGGGTTACATCTCGAGGCATCTTTTTTATTTTTTGCTTTATCTTTTGAAATAACGGTACCTGCCATACAATTTTTTTTTTTGTGAAAATCACTTAACACTATTTTCCTCGAAAGTGGTTCCAAGCATTTCTTGAACTAAGGATATTTGGGATTGGGTCAAAAATTCTGCATACTCAGTTTTTGGAAAAAAGCAATTAACGGCAATATCTCAAAAACTAATAAAGGGAACTTCAAAAACATTTACAGTTTTTTGGATTTTTCAAATAATTTTTTTTTAATTTTTTTTCATATAACGATTTTTTTAAATTTAAATTAAATTCGATTTCTCAAAAACGGCTTTAACGATTTCGATAATTTTTTGTATTTCGAACTTCAAAATCGTAGGTTCCGTTTTTGAGAAAATCTAATTTTTCAAAGCCTAAATAATGATTTAAATAAATTCGTCACCATTCATTTTTTTTGATTTTGCGATTAAAAACGCATCTTATGTACCGAGAAAGTTTCGTATGACGCAGTCGTGCACTTTAATTTTTATTGTCTTATTAATTTCTACAACATATCGAGAATATTATCCTAAATTTTCAAGTCATTTCGAATAAAAGTTTCGGAGATAGAGTCTTGGAAAGGTGCGCACTCAATTGAATTACGACGTTTATTTGAGGTTATGCAAACTTTAAACACGTTTTTGTTGAAACTGTGTTTTCCAAAGTCGGTTGTCAAAAGTTCTCGAAAACCACTCAACCGATCTTGATGAAATTTTACACAGGTCTTCGAGATACAATTCACAAGGACTTGGACTAAGGATTTTTGTTTTTTTCAACCACAACTATTGAAAAACCAAATGTTTAGCAAATTTTAACAAAATTAGCATTTTTTTGTAAAAAGGTCTGCAAAAATTCAATTTTCAATTTTTTTCCCCTTCATCCAAGTTTTAGTTTACGGTCTTAACTAAAACACAATTTTATTTTCACTTCTGCTGATACTGTCATGAGTTCTACTGTCAACGCGAACGCACGTTTTTTCCGAGGGTTCACCGGAAATGGCGTCACAATGGCGGAGTTTTTAACATTTTCCTTTGAAATTTTCAGAAATTCTTTTTCAAATGTATATCTTTAAGACAGTAAAAAGTTTGAATAAAATATTTTATTACTTTATATTAAAAAACTTTGTTGAAAATATACCTTTTTTCCGCCGAATAAACCCATGTTACACCTTAAGCATAATCAACTTGAATGTTGGGTGATTTTTACAGTTGTCAGTTTTTCCTCGTTGTGTGGTGTTGTGGTTTTTGAGTGATTTTTATTAATTGTTTCGTATTTATTACTTCAATTTGTTGTTTGATTTATGTGGTGCGCATCGAACTAACGACACGTGATGATTAGAAATTGATTTCATCCGAGTCTTTCGTTTCCTGCAAGCCCACAATTAATCCATGCCCGCGCGTGATTTTGTTGTGAAGCAACATAAATTTTAGGCCTTTCTCAAAATGATGATTACGATTGTTTGTGCTGAAGAGGGGAGTGGGCGACTGGAGAGGAACACTTATTTTGTTTTATCGAGCGAAGTAATGCTCGCTAAAAAAATCCTTTGAATCCCAGCTTTTCAAGACCAAAACTTAACAGAAGTACAGCAGTCAAAACCGCAAAGAATGAGATGCTACATTGACTCATACAGAAGGTCTTTACAGCTTAATAGTTTTTATTTATTAATTTATTCGTTTATCAATTGAAAAAATCGTCCCAAGCCTTCTGGAATCGTCATTTAATACCACACAGTTATCTTGATTCCAAATCGCAGTATTGAACCAATAATAACTGCCTGCGACCTCGAAGAATACATTTCCTTCGATGACCTAGTTGCCAAAGGACACACGTCTCATATATAAATTATACTGTCCTTTATTGCATATAAATCTCTCTGCGAAACTGCAAAATGAATCTAGTTATATCAGTGAAACATATTGCATATTAAAGTTACAAAAGCACATGCCTTCCACGTTGAAAAGAATCACACGTCTGTGCTCTGCCTCTGCCCCGCATCGCACTCCATTCATTTACATATTATCTCGTTTATTCAGTCAGGCAGTTAACTTGTTCCCTTCATATTGATCTACCACTTGGCTTTCACTGCCGCTCCAAGAGTAATGCAAAAATCAATATTACAAAAATACCAACAAAGCCTATACTTCCTCAGGATGTCATTAATGCCTGAGTCAAGTACCTATACACATATCACACGGTAGATATGTCAATTTGAAACTCACGGCCAACATATCACTCTCTCCGACTGGCTTTTTCCCATCCTCCTGACGCCTCCCGTTGCCAAACGAAAAGCCATCTGCAGACCTCTTTGTAGCTCTGGGTATAACTGGGTCGTATGCAAATCCCGCAAATCCTCTATACTTAAAAGCCCCAGCATTATGAGGCCTCCATATTGGAAAACGTAGACACAACCAAATCAAATGGACCAAAGCACATATAGACGCATAGACGTTCATGTTCACTCGAACATATATGTATGGGCAATGTATGCAAAATGCACCACCTGAACCCTGCACACAGCATAGAGTCAGTCCTCCGTATGCAATTCAACGTCCAAACCGTTAGCAATCGGTTGTCGTGTTTCTATTTTCAACATCCAATTTGAGTTTGTCGCGCGAGAACAAGTTAACGATGTTGCAGCATGTTTGTATGTTTGTCAGGGACTGAGCGAAACGCACATACACATTTGTTTTGTTAACTTGAAAGGAAATAGCCGCATACTTCCACAATATTATTGCATAAAGTCATATTGATGGAAGAACACCCAAAGGACATTGTTTCGTCTTAAGTGGTTGGTGTATTTTAAATTAAACGCAATCTACGTAATGTAATGCCACAACGAAAGCCCAAAGCTGGCGTAAGAAAAGAAAATTCCATCACAGCTACTATGCAATATTGCAAGGGATGTGTGTCAGCCCATGGCACACTTGCCGAGTCGGCAATTTATTTCTCAACGTCAAAGGCAGCCGCCTACCACGAAAGCCTGCAATCCTGCATACATATATGAATGAAATGCATTTATGTGGCGAATCAGATGCAAGCGATGCTGAAAATGGGAAAACGTACTTTTTATATTACCTAAATTTGCATTTCCATTTCCAGAGAGTTAATGTGTGAATATTTCTCACATTACATGGTGAACGAGTAAGAGCGCCTAGTTAGCGGAGGACATAATTTAAAAAAAAAATATATAATTTTGTGTAGTACCAAGGATATAGAGCCTATTTTATGCGAAAAAAGAGAATGAATATCCTCGCATTTAGCGGTGTCGCTTTTTTGTGGTTTTGCAAGGGAGTATGTAGAAAAATGCTATGACAAAGGTAGAAGCGTGCTTCTCGACTTCTGAACAAAACATTGTGTAATTGTGCTAAACATGTTGGTTTGCTACATTAAGTGTACTTAATTCCCTCGAGTGAATTCACTTCGTCGTCGTTGGTTGATAATTTTTTTGTTTCCTCATGAAAACTCACATAGTTCTCTGGATTGCTGTGTGGAGGTGGTATTTATTAAAATATTTGACTTAAAGTAAAGGCTGTTAAAATTCAACCTTTGTAGTTTTTTTATGTTCTTGATTTAATTATCACTATCACATAATTCCGTTTTTAGTCATAGTGTGCTGAGCTAGGTTAGGTTAAGACAGGGCTGTGATGTAAGAGTCACCGCAAAACACTGGACACCGAAGTGGGCCCACCGGGATCCCTGGGGAACAGATTGAATTTGTCACTGGCACTTTGCCTTTTGAAGCAACCAATTACCCTACAAAAGTCATGAAGGCCTTTGAAGTTTGTAGCGTCTATTTCCTCCAAAGCTTCGAAAAAGGGAGACCTTCAAGAATTTCCTACGACTACGTGATTCACACAATATGTGAGGTATATCCTCTACAAAATGCAGATCACCACAGAACCTGCAGATGTCTGTATCTGACAGTCGAGTCTCTTTGCATGAAACAAGAGGCAATGCCCTGTCAGGATTGCTAGTAAAAGTCTAAGCTTATCCCTGCTAAGTTTTATAAACATAAGACTTGACCACGTTAGGTTGGCAGTCATTCCTCAAAAATGCTATGACAAAGGTAGAAGCCTCAATAGAACCCCTTATTATGCGTAGGGAAAGTTTTATGTCAGCAACCTCACCAGTATTGAGTAGCCCTCCTATTCTTGAAAGCTTATCCATACATCCAGTGCTCCATAGTAGGTTTTAAGCCACAAGTTTTTAGAACTGTTCTTTTGCAGATGAAACATTAAGATTCCATTCAATTTTCTATCTAGAATTACGGCCTGATACTTCAGGACAATTCTACTCCATTAAGCTTTGAGACGTTGAATTGCGGTATCTTCTATTTTCTGGTAAAAAGAACCAGTTCTGTTTTTGAACGGTTCGCCCTGAGACCGATCGTCCTCAGGGCGTGTTAAGCTAAAGGGTGATTTTTTTAGCTGGTTTGGTTTTGGCAACACTGGTTTTGACAGCTGACGTGTGTTTAGTACCTTGTGTCACTGTCAAACAGCTTCAGTTTGGTTTGCAATTTAACCATGGATCGTCTTACAAATGAACAACGCTTGCAAATTATTGAATTTTACTATCAAAATTCGTGCTCGGTTCGAAATGTTCATCGCGCGCTGCTTCCATTTTATGATCGGCATTCTCGACCTTCTGAGCAGTCTATTCGGAAGATTGTGACCAAATTTCGCACCAAATTTACTTTGGTGGACATTAAACCACCAACACGTTTACGTACTGTGCGTATTGAAGAAAATATTGCGGCCGTATCAGCTAGTGTGACAGAAGACCGCGAAATGTCGATTCGGCGCCGTTCCCAGCAGTTAGGTCTTTGTTACAGCACTACGTGGAAAATTTTGCGGAAGGATTTGGGCGTAAAGCCTTTTAAGATACAGCTGGTGCAAGAACTAAAGCCAGGCGACCTACCACAACGCCGAATTTTTGGTGAATGGGCTCTTGGAAAGCTGGCCGAGGATCCGCTTTTTTATCGAAAAATTGTGTTCAGCGATGAGGCTCATTTTTGGTTGAATGGGTACGTAAATAAGCAAAATTGCCGCATTTGGAGTGAAGATCAGCCAGAAGCATTGCAACAGCTACCAATGCATCCCGAAAAAGCCACTGTTTGGTGCGGTTTATGGGCCGGCGGCATTATTGGGCCATATTTCTTCAAAGATGATGCGAATCGCAGCGTTACTGTCAATGGTGAACGCTACCGAGCGATGATAACAAACTTTTTTTTGCCCGAAATGGAAGTTCTTGACTTGAATGATATGTGGTTTCAACAAGACGGTGCCACATGCCACACAGCACGCGAAACAATGGCGCAATTGCGAGGCGAGTTTGGTGAACAGTTAATTTCACGTTTCGGGCCGGTCAATTGGCCGCCTAGATCGTGCGATTTGACACCATTAGATTATTTTTTGTGGGGGTATGCCAAGGCTAATGTGTATAGGGACAAGCCCGCTTCGATTGACGCACTGGAAGCCAACATCCATGCATTCATTCGTGAGATACCGGCCGATATGTGTGAAAGAGTATGCCAAAATTGGACTCAGCGGATGGGCTACCTGAGACGCAGCCGCTGTCAACATTTGCATGAAATTATCTTTAAACATTAAATTGCAAGGTTCAAACTATCGATTCAAATAAATATTTCATTCATTTTTTCGAATTTTTTGTGTTTTTTTTTTTAAAAAAGTTCTAAACCTCTTAAAAAATCACCCTTTATATATAAATATATATCAACTGTTAGTCGTAGACCTCTGAAATTGCAATTAGCATCAAAAGTTGTGTTGAAACAGGCGTATCCGGCACTTATTTTCAGACCTTTAAATTTGAAATAAATTCGTGGAATTTATAACCTTCATCTCGCTGTCTTTTGTTATGTGTGTAAAGACTTAATGAGCTGTACTTAGTTCTAGCCGAACCTATGGAAGCAGAGTAAACACTTCGATAGCAAGAGTATCGTCCCAGTCCCAAATCCCAGTCTTCAAGGTCGAGGCGACAAGCTTTCGGGACCAAAGAAGTCAAGTATTTAATATAAAATTTAGGAACTCCCCATGGATTTCGTAAAATAATACTTACTTATTAATCCGGCTCCCGACCCGTAAAGGGTCCCTGCCTTAGACACGGCTGCCTTCCATCCAGACCAAGCGTTCTGTCATCCGCGATGGCTTGGTCTTTAAAACAGAGGTTCCGTCCCCCCTGTTGTCTCGAACCTGGTGGCTGGGATTCGAAGATCCTTCTGAAGTTTTAAGTTTTCCATAAAAATATTCAAAATTATAAAAAAAATTTATAAAAAAATAAAAGTTGTGCCCAGAGAATGGCCACTTCTGTCTAGAGGAAGATGAAACTTCGGAACATATCCCCTGTGAATGAATGGCCCTTCATTGGTTAAGATGACGGATCTTGAAAAAAGACTTCCGTACATCAGCAGAATTTAGAGACTCTGCAACTAAGGACGTTGTGGCATTCACTATAGAAGTCACTTATCCCTAAAGTTAACATCCCCTTTTTATACAATAGACCTTTGAGGTCGCTTTGTCAGCCATTTAGGTAGGGAGAAAATGTACCATAATATGGTTCTGTACCTGCTAAGCTTTTGCGAAGTCCGAGAACTGCTGGAGTTGGAATAGCAATGACAACAAGCTTACTTAATTTTTGACATTGAATTTTCATGGGCAACACAAAATGGAACACTACAAGTTTTAATTGTTGAAACAATTTACGAAAAGTGAAACTCAACACTTTCTTTTATTTAAAGTATTAAAATTGGAATTTACCATAACCCTTACTTGTTGTCACTTGTTTCATTTAGCACCTCTCTGCACTTCTTTGATAAAAAAACTAAGAAGAAGAAGAAGCAGTTTAATCGGAAGTAGCTACTGCTTTGTTGCACAGCTTCAGAAGTTTCTGCTGACATAACTGACATAACTGAAACGTCTACTGGAATGTCTACTTTATGTCTGACTTCACTGACCGCGGTGGGAAACAGTGCGTCGCTGCGCTTTCCCCCGTTCTGTTTTCTGAAGCCGTTAGAGTCCACCGAAATTGATGATTTATATCTTAAAGTCTTTTTATACTGTTTCCATTTGAACATTTAAAATTTAATTTGACTTTTACATTTCATTAAGATTTTGAATTGCTTCTTAAATATTAATTAATTAAGAGAATATTTTTAGAGAGAAAAAACGTTGCTTGTGATAATTACCATGCTTTGCTCTGCAGATACGTTTCATAAACGTCCGCTTTTGTTTTATTTAGATAATAAGTTATTCAGGAATGCTAGCTCTGATTTATCACTTTGTAAAATGTATTAATATTTTTGTTTATTCGATTGGTTCAAATTATGTATTTGATTTTTCAGTAAACATGATATGTGGTATATTCTTGTTTTTTTCTTTGTTGATCCCATAAAGTTTGTTTAAGGCCGTTATTCCTTTAAGTTTTATTGTGTTTTTATGTGTTTTTTATATTTACTTTTGCTGATTTTATTTGTGATTGCGCAGAATGAGCTTTTGTTTTCGTCTTCTCTTTGTTTGTATCTGATATGAATAATCGGATTTAAAGAACGCTTGCCGAATTATTGCGCTACGATTAATTGCTTTAAGCAAGTTTGGTACAACAAACTCTTTATTAAATACGAATACGAACACATGTGGTCTAACTTAATGTTTGCATTTATTTGCGATAGATTTATTTCCTGTTAAAATATATAAAGAAAAGCGACTACTTGAATAATACGTACAAATCTATACACAGAATGCATTGGACTGTTCAAAATTCACACGGACATATATTACATATATATTTTGATAGAAAAGAAAATTACTTCAAATCTTATTGACTTATAATTTATTATCATATGTATATCGAACAGGCGCCTTTTTAAAACCTTAAGGGACAATAACCTTAAATAAATTACAGGCCTGCTTACAAGCCAGGCCCATGCCTTCTAGGTTGATTTTTTTTTTCATTAACTCATTCAGTGTCAATTTGTAAAGGGTGTTTTTTTTTAGAGGTAGAGAACTTTAAGTTGGCAACACTATTTTAACTGGCGGCTATTTTGACAAATGTAAAGTGATTTTTTTAAGTTTGGTTTGGAATTTCAACATGAATGACGCATGACGCATGAACAACGCTTCCAAATCGTGCAAATTTATTTTGAAAATCATGGTTCTGTTCGAAATATGTATCGCGTACTGAGTCCATTTTACGATCAACATAATCGTCCATCAGAGCAATTAATTCGATTACTTATGAACACCGCGTTTACTGTAAATGATAATATGCATCCACAGAGACATCGTTCAGTGCGTACAGAAGAAGTCATTGCTGCTATAAAGCGTAGCGTAGAAGAAGATCCGAATCAGTCTACGTGCTATCGTGCACAGGAATTGGATATGTGTCAATCCACATTATGAAAGATTTTTCGGAAAGACCTTGGTTTGCGTGCTTACGAAATCCAACTCGTGCAAGAATTAAAGCCACAGGATCACCTAGCTGCAGCGGGTGCTGTGGTTTCATCGTGTCACGCCACTCGTGCCACAATTGATTTATTGTAGGAAACGTTTGATAACCGCTTAGTTTCACGTTACGGGCCCTTGAATTGGCCTCCAAGATCGTGCGATTTAACGCCGCTTGACTATTTTCTGTTGGGATATGTGAAGTCGCAAGTCTACGCCGATAAGACCGAAACGATTGACCACTTGGAGGTCAACATTCGCCGCGTTATTGCCACAAATGTTGGAAAAAGTCATCGAAAATTGGAACTCCAGACTAGACTACGTCCGAAGCTTTCGAATAAAGTAAATCTCATGTCAATTTAAAAAAATCATCTTTGTTTTATTTTATTTCAGAGTTCCATACCTCTAAAAAAAACACATAACATAATTTAAAGGCGGGTTTTGCTTATAAGGTTTACAAAATCGCTGTTTGAGAACTTACAAAGAAACCAGATTTGAATGCTTTTTAAGATTTCAAACAGATATCATATCATACTTTTGTCTAGTACAGGTTTATTCGTTTTATCTTGATATTAGTTACTTGTATTTTATCCAATTTTTGAATCGTTAGTAAAGTCCAAAGTTTGGCAAATATGGAATATGGAACAAAGGATCGCAACGATTTATTAATTTCCGTGAATATGAACGTTTTCTTTAAGAAATGGGTTGATTGTGTCTCACAGATAAAGATATAATGGAGATCCTGTACCAATTTATTTGCAGATGACAACCGAAATTCTGTTGGTGAATCCTTTTCTTGTATTTGGTATTTTCCCCAATATTTAAATCTTTTTTGGGTTAGTACCCCGCAGGATTCCAGTATGTGTCCTGGAGTTTCTGTGGACTCATTGCAGAATCTGCAGATACCTTCATCTGATATTCCTATCTTCCTTAGGTGTTTCCTGATTTTACAATGCCTCGTTAGGAAACCAGTAAGGATGCGTAGTTTATTTTTGCTAAGACTGATACATGCTTTAAATCTTTTGAGATTATAATCTTCTAAGAATTTTTTAGCTTGTCTCAGACCACTGATATCACTACAGGTTCTAGCCCTTTTCGCCTTTTCCGATTTCCTGAATGCTAGACAGTCCGCCGCCTCGTTACCAATAATGTCCACATGGCCTGATATCCAGCAGCCAGATAATCTGTTTTTCTTGCCCAATTTGTTCAGAATTTGTATGCATTCCCATACAAGATTGAATTTAATAACAACGGAGTCCAATGGTTTGATAGCTGCTTTGTTATTTGACATTGTTAAAGTTTCTGTAATTTGTTTCGCGATTGATTCGAACGCATCTTTCTATGGCGCATATTTCCGCTTGAAAGATGATGGTGCTCTTGGATTCATAGTTTTTCGTTCTTGGCCCAAACACTCCTGCACCAGTTCCTTCATCAGTTCTCTTATCGTGTGGTCGCTCAGTGCACAGATTTTGGATTCATCGCTCCATTCCTTCTTGTTGCTGAGCTTTGTTAAGAAGTTATTTTCAAAGTTGTATGTCCTAATGCTATTATCTCTTGTAATAGCCAGGAGTGGAAGTTTTCCGAGTAATCATATTCTTTCGAACTAATGCATTTCCGCTTTCCAGTTCCTTCTTTTGCTTTTTTTAAAATAGTTTCGTCCGCCGCCTCTTGGAGTTAATTACAATAGCACCTCAATTGCAGCAGTTGAGCATGTACGGTGATGCACACGCCAGTCTTTCCACCTTGTTAAGAGATTCGCACGTTGTGACCAGACTGGCTCGTTTTACCCATGCTACTGCACGATATGTGATCATTAGTTTCACAATCGCAGAATATTAGGGGTACAGCCCCCGACTTCCCCGCTAGGCTCTTACATATCACAAGAGCACGGGTTGTTTTTCGAGGAGTTTTCTCAGTGATTCATGGGCCCTTCATGGATCGGGTCTCTGCCTGAGACCTGGCAGAATTCGATTCCCTGCGATTCAACTACTCAAAACCTCAGTAGTCAAAAACATCTATACGAAAATGCATTTTTTTAGTTATAAATCCGCTAAGATTCTGGATTTTTCGATTTCATGTCTTTTTTTTGTCTAAAGCATTTTCTTAAACATAACTTCTGAACTTCAAAATAACAAACAAGCATTACTTTAAAGCCAATATAATGTTTATACTGTTCACCATCCATTAAGCCATGGAAACAACTCACTAAGCTGGAACCCTGCTTTCAGGTTTTTGGGATTCTTCCTCTTTAAAATAAGAAACGTAAAACAACAACAAAAAAACCCCAAAGGCAGAGCAAATACAATTATTGTAATCAAGTTGCCGTCCCTTTTTCTGTTGCCAACTAGTTTAATCAAATTAAATTCTGATCTCCCTTTTTGCACATCAATGTCTTAATTGAGGAAAGCCATTACATAAAAGGATAAAGGAAACTCATAAAACATGATCCCTCACCAATTCACTTGTCTAAGGCAAATTAACGTCTTAGAATTAATTATGCTGTAAAATGTTGGGGATACAACAAGAAGAATGTCGATAAGAATCATGTAAATATAACCTTATGGTTTACTATAGGTTAATGATAAATAATACCAACTGCTGGATTCACTCACGCTGGTGCGAGACGAGAAGGTGGTAGAAGTAGAGTTTATTTGCAACAGACATACATATACCAATGTATCTTCCTTCATCTGCTAGACATACACCATGAAGGTGTATTAAAACTTCATAAGAAGCAAAAGTCTATAAAAATGAACAAATAAGTTCTACAACAAAATGCTCTTGTGGTACAATCAATGAATGACCTCAGCTGTTTTTGTGAATTTTGGGTTCAAGCGATATTCATAGAATAAGATTGTAGGTAATAAATTTCACCCTCTATAGACGAAATTTTATGGAAGAAAACTAGGGAAAGTCTTGCGATAAAAGCAATCTGAAATTGATTTGTGGAGCTTTAATATTATCGGTTGGTATTTGCGATTTATTTTTATGATGCTATGGTTTTGGTTTATCCTTTATTTATTATCACAGTTTATTTTTCTATTTTTTAATAAATTTTGTAATATTACAAGACTACGCCCGAATTCATTCCGTTGCTGTAACGGCATGTGAACACAAATTGCATTATCGGTGCTTAACATTCCTTTCTGTTTTATTCATTTTACATTTCTCTTAGAAAATAAGATACAAAATCTATAGATTCGCCTGCAAAGATGTGTATCTAATTTTAAACACCAACGAGGTTTATTACCGCATCTTATACATTTTTCTGTATATCCAACTCGAGTCGAATGAATTCCTAGAATAAAAATATGTCATTTAAAATGCATGATGCAGTCATTATATACGTAAAATAGACTTGTAGAAGAGGCTTAATAATGACAAATTTATGCTTAAGTCTAATATATGATTCTCTTCTCGAAATTTTGTGTAAGAATTCGTTCCATTAATTTAATACCCTGCTTGTATGTTTTTATCTCTAAATGAATGTAATATTGGAACGTCATTTAATTAAGATTCTCAATCTTTTGGTTCTGAATTAATTTTTGGAAAACGGAAAATACTATAGGGTCCGTCAAATGTTGCCAATATCCTCCTCTTCAATTTTTGTGAACAAAAATTCGTTCAACATGGCCCGATAACGATCGCCATTGACTGTAACGGTCACTCCTTGTTGTTGTTCAAGTTGTTGTTGCTCGTTGTTCAAGCGTATACACAACCATATTCGTTCAGCGGAAGGATGAAACTAATTATCTGTCAAATCAGACATGAGCTAGGCGTTACCATTCGCGAAATAGTTTGCCGAAGAAAAATGGCCCAATTTGTCCAAGCTTTTTGTTCTACCCACTTTCTAAAAAAGGTAGCAAAACTAATATTTCAGACTAACATATACATATGCTTTTTTTTATTATTTCATTTCATTGTTACAATGCTAACTATTAAGTAAAACATAAATAAATAACACAACAAACTTAAACGGCTTTAAAATTCAAGTTTGTACGAACGTCTGTTAAAAAAAGGAAAGCCTCCAAGGCGCAGTTTATCTTTCTAGGGTTAATTCCTTAAGGGGTAACATGGGTTTCACAATTTCAAAAAATATAGTTTTTTTTTATTGTCTTATTCATTTCTACAACATCTCGAGAATATTATCCTAAATTTTCAAGTCATTTCGAATAAATGTTTCGAAGATACAGCCTTGGAAAGATGAGCATTCAATTGAATCACGAGGTTTATTTGAGGTTATCCAAACTTTAAACACGTTTTTCTCGAAACTGTGTTTTCCAAAGTCGGTTGTCAAAACCACACAACCGATCTTGATGAAATTTTACACAGGTTTTCGAGATACAATTCACAAGGTTATTTTTTCAATCACAACTATTAAAACAAAAATGTTTGGCAAATTTTACCAAAATTTGCATTTTTTTCTAAAAAGGTCTGCCAAAAATCCAATTTTTACTTTTTTTTCCCCCCTTCGTCCAAATCCTAGTTTATGGTCTTAACTAAAACACGATTTTTTTTCACTTCTGACCTTTTTTTCCACGAATAAACCCATGTAACCCCTTAAGTTTAAGTAATCAATTTGGGCTAAGATCAGCCTTAGGTGGACTTTGTAGACGACTTAACAGTTTTCCAGCTAAACTGATAAGTTCAATGATAAGTGTGGAGGTGAAGAACTATCGATTGCACTATCTATTATAATTGATAGCTTCCACTATCAAAAACAACCAAAACTTTTTAACTTACGACTGTTTTCGATTGGCATTTAATACAAACAAAATTTCTAAAATTTCTCACGAAGCTAAAAAGCCAACTGTCAAAACCGTTCTAACTTAAAACTGGGATTCACCATTTAATGAGTCAGCAGCGTAGGACTATAAATTCGTAAAGAAAAAATTAACTTGATATTTTAATGAAATACATTTTTAGGAACAAGTTCGATTCTCAATTGTCTCTGTATATACGTCCGTACTGGGTCTGTATGCGTTTTATTATTTATGAACAAAACAAGTTGAACGGTTTTTTGAAAATCGTCTCCAGTAAGTCCCCTCCATATAAATAGGAAACGACTTTAATTAACATATCCACTATTATTAGCATCCTCTATTCAAAATGTCGATACAATATTTATCTTGTTTGGTTTAATGTTAGGTCTTTTTGTTCGAGGTATCTGACAGGCGCCTTTGAAAACATAACTTTGGCTGCACGCTGCGCTAAATGTGTGTATATACATGTACTTCGCTTACCTAATCAAAAAGAAATGTTGTTTCGACATTTGTATGAAGATGCTAACTAAGTTTTTGGGAGGAGACGTACTGAAGAAGCTTTTCCATATACGCGACCGCTTTTCTTTAAATCATAAAATCGAATCTCTCTCAAAAAAAAAAACTATTTCATCTAGTCCATTGAACTTTTCTTATTGTAACCATTAAGATGACAAAAAACTATCGAATTATATCGAAAACTATCGATAGTCAAAATTTTGAAATGTTTCTTTGGTGTGAACACACCATTAGATTTAATTTCAAAAACGTGCCACCATGACCCGCATTTTGACCAACCTACATATTTTCAGTAGGCAATATTATAATAAAAATTAAACAAAAATCTAGGATGTTGTTGTTGTTTTCCCATATTTTTTGTAGCTTTTTATTGAATATTGTTACTTCTGTAAGATAACGAGTTTTTAGAGCAGATTTCGGAGTTTTCGAATCATATTCCGATTTTAGTCAAGGAAAATTATTCTCCAGCATTGATTGTGGGCAGAATATCAATGATGTTGATTCATTTTCTTTTGATGTGTTTATCTCCATAAACATCCGGTTTGTGGATGGCAGTTTGCGTACAATCAATTGGACTATTAGCTGAAGGAAATTTGTAGATATATTTCTCGTGCTTGATTTTTCAATTTGAACTACAAATTTTCTAAAGTTGCACCTAGACAATTTTATCTAATGATTTCTGAATTATTTTTTTTATTTATGAGAAGTACTTCTTATATAAATGCAAATAAAAAGAGTTACTTTAAGGAATTTAAATTCGAATGACATTTTCCGGTTAAAAAAAAAAATAATAACAAAACAACATAGGTATTCCTTTAAAATAATTATAAACAACAAAATTGATGAACAAATATATGTATTTATTAAATATAAGGAAATTCTCCATAACAAAACAAACAGCTTTATTTTTAATTTTTTGAAAATAATTTGACAGTAGCAAATTCCACAACAGATGGCGTTGACGTCAGACAAGAATTACGTGGATGAACAAGTTGCCGATGAATTACGATACTTCAATGAGCACGTGCTTCGATTTGTTAATTTCATAGCTTGAAATGAAGCGGAGATGCCCATCAAGCATGTAAATCACATATAGTACACTCTGCATACCCATCGGAACGGCAAAAATTTTTAAATTTGAGAGTGGAAAAGTTTTCCTGCGACCCCTGCTAGTGAAAAAATTAATATGTGGGGACTTATAAAACGTTGACACCTTTAATTGGTATGGGATTTCCATAACGAAACACCAGTTTTGTATGTAAGTAAATAAAGTATAAAGTAAAATAAAAATATTTGAAATTGAACCAATTTACTGAAAAATAGTTCAATAAACATATCAAAATAGGTATTGTCAAATATATGAGTAATTTGAATAAGTTTAACTGGTAGTACAAATAAATCAGTTAAACAAAGTGTGAAATGCGTAAACAGATAATTATCATATCAGTTTATTATTTTCTTTACAAAACGTTGGGGACTTTAATAATGTTTATTTCAATAAAGTGCATTAATTATTATGTTTATCTTTGCAGTTTTGGGGATGTATAATTCAGCAAACAAAAAGACTGCCTTAAGATTGCAATTTATATTAAAAATACAAATTTGGTATTGCATTCGTAACTACACTTTTTGCATTAGCTTATTTAATAATGTTTTTTTTTATAAAAATTATGTACTAACTTCTATAATTATCAAATATAAGAAACAATTTACCGCTGCCCCTGATTTTTCAATACAAAAATCAACCAACTGTCAAAATTTATAGGCACATACCGATGCGAAATTTGACCACACGGAGTAAGCCTTCATTCGTCAATAATGGCCACCAAATTCTCTTTTATATTTCCTATCTATGAATAAGTCACTGATTTACCGCCTGTTTGGTGGTATTATAAGTGCGAACTATATGGGTAAAAACAGCTGAGTTTACGTTCGAGGGTGTTGTATTGAGAGACTCTATCGGAGTAGACTATCTGGTTAATTCCTCATCTGTGATGTAAAGGGTGTTTTTTTTAGAGGCATAGAACTTCAAATTGAAATAAAACACAAGAAAATCGTTTTAATGTCCATGAATTTGGATTTATTGGAAGGATAATTTTATGCTATTAATGCTTAAATATGATTTCGGGCATGTGGCCGCCGCGGCTGGTTCAAATAAAGACAAGTCTAGAGGTCCAATTTTCAACCACTTTCTCAAGCATTTGAGGCTGTATGTCGGCAATAACGCCATGAATTTTGGCTTCCAAGTCCCCTAACGTTTCTGGTTTGTTGGCGTAGGCGAGCGACTTCACATATCCCCAAAGATAATAATTCACTGGTGTCAAATCACACGATCTTGGTGGCCAATTGACAGGTCCATTCCGCGAAATTATGCGCTCATCGAATGTTTCCTTCAATAAATCGATTGTTATGTGCGCAGTATAGCATGTAGCGCCGTCTTGTTGCAACCACATCTCATCCACATTCATGCCATCCAATTGGGGAACAAAATATTCGGTTATCATGGCTCTATACCTGTCTCCATTAACGGTAACTGATTCTCCAGCATTATGTCGGAAGAAGTATGGCCCAATGACTCCACCAGCCCATAGAGCACACCAAACAGTCAGTTTTTTTGGATGTAATGGCGTTTCAAGGGACTCATGTGGATTCTCTTCACTCCAAATGCGGCAATTTTGCTTGTTGAGGTAGCCATTCAACCCAAAATGAACCTCATCACTGAACAAAATTTAGCGATGAACTGAACCATTATTTTCGAAATAAATTTGCACGATTTGCAAGCGTTGTTCATTTGTCAACCTCTTCATGATGAAAGAGCAAACCAAACTGAACATAAATGACATTAGAGTTGCCAGATTTGACCACAAAATGTCAGTTTTATCTCTATTCGAAAAAGCAACCTCTAAAAAAAACCCCCTTTAGATGCTGCTGAATTGTATTTATATCAAATAAAGTTTCTGCTCCTAAAAGTTGAGTATTGAGCTTCGTTTTATAAATACTACTTTTTTAAATGTGAGGTTAAGTAATTTTTAATCTTTTTGTGCTTAAGAGAAAAAACAATTATATTTTTGGTTTATACCGAATTTTAACAAGCAAATTTGAAAATCGTCTTCATCTCAGCTGCTGTCAATTTGCCTCATAATTGATATACATTATTTAACATTGCAAGCCGAATAGCTTTCTTAGGACACAATTTTCGCCACAGATGCTGGATGGAATACAACATAATTAACTCGTCGACATAATTTACTCAATAAAACAAATATATGTATAAAATACAACTTTTCAGTTCCGATACTTTAATAAGTGTTAACATACTAAACTGATGTGATGTATGTTCAAGTTTCAGGCTATGTGAAAATTATGGGACGACTGATCTAAGAAACAGGAACAGGTAAGTGCGCGAAGTTCTATTGCTCGGTGCAGCAAGCAAAAGAACTTCACATTTCGAACGATTTCGAACGATAAATACTTGCAATTCATTCGATAAGTAAAAACTTTCACGATCCATATCACGTAAGTCAACAACATGACCAGATTCAGTAGCTGTGGATAGATTATTGTGACACTTAAAGAACATTTATAGAACGTATAACCTGATCTAGATGAAAATCCTCTTAGATGAAAATAAGAGTTTTTTTTTAAAGTGGTTTTAAGACTCTGGTTTTCATTGCCCTTGTGTTTGTTCGTTCATTTTAAAACTGTGCCAATTTTTGTGAAATGCTCAATTGGGAACATGTTCTTTTTCAACCTCTTGCTGTAGAAAATATTAACGACATACCAACCAAGTGCTGTTAGCCAGACTTTAATGATTTAAATCTTTTATGTTATGTCATAAATTTATTAAGGTCAAATGTCCATTCTAAAGGGTTTGTTTTTTTTTTTGGATACGATTACACACTTTTCCTTTCAGTGAATATGTGACTAGGTCCCTACAACAAACCTACTCTATTCAAAGTTGTCCTCTTCCTTTTCAATATTAAACTTACATGTACGACATAAAATAAAAAACTATAAACACGCCAACATTTTGATCGTACATCGAGTTCAAAGGTGAAGCCAGGCATTTTTTTTTTCTTTCTTTTTTTTCATTCATTTCCCCAAGGTTTTAATTAAATGTAGGTTTGTATGATTTGAATTTAGGGTGTGTGCATTTGTAGACTCAATGTAAATACTTTTTGCGGTCTGTTAGCATTGGCAGTCCTAAACATTGATTTCGTGTCAAAATTCACTTTATAGCATGGCATAATGATTGCTGTTTAACTGCCCTTCTCAGCATGTGAATAAGGGAACGTGAACAAGCACAATGAAATTCCCTTTGTTTAAACTCCAAGTTCGTAGACGTCAAGTGATGTCCTGAATGAGACGCGTTGCTTTTTTATGAATGAATGCCGTTTTGAATATGTGAGGAAAGCAAGAAGGGGTACGTACTTTTGTTTTTATTTCGTTTGCATGTTAATGACTGAGTGCCGAAAAGTTTTTTTTCCACCCCCGGCAATGTATTGTATAATGACAATCGCGCAAATATGGCTTAGTCCTTTAGTTTTAGTGGGAAGTACGTACTCGAGTTTTATATACAATAGCTAGTGACTGGCAAAAACTGGACGATTTATTGTATATGTTTTTTTTTTTTTTTTTTTCTATACATATTACGTTTGTTGTTGTAAAGGGTAGAAAGTACTTGTTACACGCGATGGTAAGCTACTTCGAATGGAAATAGTTCCTGTCAGTGTATTTCTATAAATAGAGGCGTTTCGTTCTTTGTCAAAAGAAAATGAATATATGTCAACAATATTGAAGTAAATATCTGTTGTTACTCTCTTTAACACTTCATGAATCAAATAAATTTATCATGGGAAATCGGAATAGGTCAAAAGTTATTGACTTCAAGCCAAAAAGTGACAGACAGGCTGCGATCCGCATCAGAGCCATATAGCTAAAATGTTCTTCCAACGAGACTGAAAATACTATCAAGAAGGACATTTATGAGCTCCTGGAATTGGAAGGAGCATACGAGGCGTATCTGGAGTAAGAAGTTGTGGCTTAGTTGGTAAGCACAGCCTTAAAGAAACGACAACAGATAGTGACTACCGACTAAGGCTAAGGATTCATACGGCAGCCTGGCGCTCTCCAGATGGTCGAACCGTCAACAATGTGCGGTCGATCAAGTGTTAATCGATGCGACTCATGCATCTAACATCTTGAACGTGTGCACTTGGCCAGATCTGACGAAGAACTAGTCATTGTCCGTTCACCTATCATAGAAGCCACCAACCAGTTGTCACATTATCGTGACATCATCAATAAGGTAGCCGAAACCAATGTTAGTAGCCACCCGAGACGGAATATGCACGCTGCAGCGGAAATCAAGGGCAGCAAGGGAGAAGTCAGGAGAAGAGAGGAGAAGACGATCCTGAGTAGAAAGAAAAGCCATCAAGAATATCGGAGAAATCGAAGAGTCTCGCGCAGAAAAACCGTCAACTCTATGATTTGTACCATGATTGTACTCTATGATAGTCCAAAAAGCTTAATGCGTTGGCTGCTTTATCTCGCTCGACTACTACATCTAGCGAATGGGCATCAGTGCTCCAGCAAAGAGGATCTTCGAATCTCAGCCCCAAGCTTTGAGACGACAAGGAAGACCTAACCTCCGTTTAAAAGACCAAGCCATCGAGGATGCCAGATCACTTGATTTGGATAACTGGGAGCAGCATTCTCAGGATCGCAGAGTATGGAAAGCATCTTCATCTCTTCAAGAGTCGGAAGAGATCATAATGTTACGTTCATTCTGGAAGCAGACACGTGTTTGGGGACTCCCTTTGTACTTTTATAAAGAAGTTTACCTTTGATGTCGCCCAAAAAAAAAACTTACTAGGGCAGAATGTATATCCTTAATTCGTCCTCTTTACACGGCGCAATATAGTTATAGTAAACAAGTAGACATTCTTGTCATGCCACATCAAGTATGAAATATCACAAACAGCATCTGTGTCTATTCTTTGCAGCTAACCAAAAAAAAACAACACAAAATGAAAACTCAAATACCACAACTCGTCGAATGATGACAAAGTTCCTACACAGAAAAAAGAAAGCATTCACACTTCTTGTACATTTTAAGCAAGTATTTTTCTAAAAAAAAAAAACCTGCAAAATGCTGATAAAAATTTTCCGCATCAACGATTTGCATCGCATCCTCGTTAGTCTGACGACACCGACGCGACGTTGACTATTTTCTTTGATGTTCATTTTGACGCAATGATGCAGCTATTTGTCAACAACACACTGAAACCGAGTCTAAGATATGAATAATTTTCTCTAAAAGTGTTGATTTCATTGCACACGAATATATTATGTTTTATTATTATCTTTCCCTCCGTTTAATGCAAGTCTTGCGAAAAATCTTAAAATGCATCGTTTAATGCAAATATCTAACGCGCCTTCACGATAATTCTCCATGAACCCCCGGCCCGAGTAGAGTAGAGTAGAGTACGATACGAATAGCTAGCTACATACATATGTGTGTGATTCAAAAACATCACAAACCAGTACGCATAGACAAACGTGGGAGTATGATTTTGATTATTTGTGTTTATAGACTTAATTAAGTGTCTGATGATGTTTTATACATTTTTTTTTTCATAATATTTATTTTGGTAGATATGTATCCACTTTACTACGAGTGTGTCGTGCGTTCTCGGCATAAGGAGGGCGATTTTTCTTGTGTCGGTCAATAGAACGGAGGAGGAAGATTACATCTAATTTTAAATCATCGCATCGTAGCTAAACAAAAATAAAACATCTCCAGTATTATAGAAATTATTTAATATTTTTATGAGTGCAATGTCTATAAACCTACAAACATACCTACCTTTTGATGACGGAAATATAGTGGTTTATTTCGAAAATTGGCTAGAATGGTAGTTTTTGATTATCATTTGCAGATAGAAATAAAAATAAATACTTCTTTTCTTTAGCATCGAGTAACTTTAATTTAGGGATGCCTTAGGATACCTAGCTACATGGGAAGAGATAAGAATTTAAAATCTTCTCAGGGGGAAAAAGTGAGTGTAAACTTTTTTATTGACTTCCCTTTATTCAACTTTTTGAGATATATTTAACAACTGCAAGAACTTAGGGTGAATATTTAATACATAAATATTTGCTACAGAGAGGAAGAATAGGAACGCAATTGATGTGTAAGAATGACAATGGACTTTTATCTATCTATTTCCCCATACCCATCTCTCACCGAGATAAAGGCAAATTAGACGTTTCCATTGGACGAATTGTTAACATGTTTAAAACAAGGATTTTTAAGAGAAAGCTTATTAACCGCATCGACCATTCGATATAGCCTTCCAAGTAAAACTGAACTAATTTTTTTTAACACTTAAGCCAAAATCTTATCTTGCTATTTCCTCTGACAGTTCAGCGGCAATCAAGTCCTTGGAAGTCTCTGTTAACTCTATTGTAGCCCTAGACTGTCGATTGTCTCTGCAGGAAATGTCGGAGCATTTCAATATTCACCTTTTTTGGGTCCCGGTACAGAGGCGCATTGCTGGGAATAAAAAAGGGGGAACCACGATACCTCTCTTACCCGATAAAGGAGAGTTAGGTATACCATTTACTACTTGTAAATTATCGCTAAGGCTGGCTGCTATAGAGGAAACAAAGTGGTATAACATGTCTATCGGCGAAACGGATCAAGCTGGATCTGAAACGATCTAAAAATATTATCTCTCTAAGCAGACGAAACATTTGCATAACTAAGGTGTTATAACCGGAAACTATCTTATAGGCAAACATGCAACAAGACTTGGTGCATTCTTGAATGACTTGTGCAGAAGTTGTATGGACAAAGAGTAGGATAATACGATCCCTGCTTTGTACATATAGTAAAATGAAGCTCCATATCGGAGCCTTCTTCTACGAATATACAAGTGTTCTTACAAACATTGACATCAAACGTCTACTTCCCTTCGTCAGAAGCTCCAATTAGTTCAAAGAGTAGGTGGAAACTTTATACTAGATCCCCGTAGTACCAATACTGGTCTAAGATGCCGGAAGCCATTTCAACCTAATCTTACCTAACATGTGCCAAAAAACCAAACTTCAGCTCTGTGCGCACTGTTTATCCCTTACAACCAAGGATTTAGGTGCCATTTTAGGCTGAAAGCACTGAGTGCGGAAAGGAAGCATAACTTGCTGCGTCTCTTAAAACTTTCAGCTAAAAGTGGAAACTCTTACCTGTATTGGTATACATGGCTGTTGGACGTTCTATACACACTTATGAATTATTGGCATGTTCGCCCGTCGTACCAAGTCTGTTGTACATTAAGACTTGTTACTAGAAAGAAATATTGTAACTGGTTCTCAATACTCTGCGGACAGTATTTTTTAATAGGCCACCTACCCGCGGAGACATGGAATGCTGCCAAATACTTTGCGAACGAAGGCACTCTGCCTGCAGCAATACACATTAAGCGCTTTGACATTCACCTCGGATTGGTCTAATTTGTCATCTCGAACCCGATTCGACTAGTATTCGACTAGTATTCGAAGAGAACATTCAACTGATTGCAGTTATATCGTCTCCTCCATTCGCACTCTTCACACGCAGGAAAAAATACCCGTCAAAAATATGTTCTGTTAAAAGAGCTTTTCCTTCCTACTTTTCATCCAGCAGTCGTCGGCGAAAGGTAAAATGGGTTACATAAGGTACAATAAGGGTTTTGTTTAACAGACCATCGTCCTTCGTTCTAGGAGCATTTATTTGCACAGCATGAGACGGCGTATTCTTCTCATTACGACAAATTCTGCAGATGGGATACGGTCTTACCCAGTCATACTATGATGTACCTTGGTATATTTTTTTCTGATTACACCGAATGACCAAATGACAATTTAGTCTGTTATAATCGGTAACATCCCCCAAAATTGACTTTATATGTATGAATGTGTATTGTGATATGGACAAACTGTTTAAAATCATGTGATTCCTATAAAAAACTTACGCCGAGTCAAAACTCGACTAAATGTTCGCGTTAGCCTCAGAAAAGCTTCTAAGAAAGCATTCGATTACGTTTTAACTCATAATTAGTAAGTGAAGAGACAGTAAGCACTGTTTTGTTTGCACTAGATTTAAAGCATAATTTTAGCCCAAAACTATTAAAATTACCTTTACATATTCCTCTCAACAAATTACCGTGTCCTCTAATCCTCAAGCTAAAAATATAAATCTCTCATCAAAACCACAATTTTTTTTTTTAATTTATATTTATATAAATAAATTGGAGACAGGTTGGCTAATAAAACTATTTTTATTTAATTTGACTTTCACTATTCCATGTTGTTATTATAAATTGTGTAGAGATGAAAAGAAATCATATTCCATGGCATCGTTATAATCTTACCGTTTAGACAAAATCAAATATATATATTTAGAACGTGAAAATCACATCATTAAGAATTTTGTTTTGATTATTTATTAGTGGGTCGTGGAAACATTAGTATAAAATGAAATGAAATGCCTGTCTGTGACTTTAGACAACTAACAAACGTGCAAGAGCCATATCCTGACATATTTTATCTTATTTAATACTTAAGATTGAATTAAAATTTACAAAGAATTGACTTCTTATAGCCAGGGTTAACATCATGTGACTAAAATTTTATTCTCCTCTTTTTTTATCTCTAACACTCCAGCCCAATGAGGCCATTTTTGATACATCGTTAAAAAAAATTATGTTTATTTGTTATTAACAATTAAATATTTTATTTTATCTCAAAAATTTGATTTTACAGATAGGCCCAATAGATAAACACACATTTAAAACAGTGATTTAAAAACTAGTGTGCATAAATGGTGATTTTTTAAGAGTTAAATGTTTCAGGTTGGTAGCACTGGTTAATAATGGCGTCCAAACGTCATCTGTCAAAGTGAAACGTTTTCAGTATACTCTGCCATTTAATCATGGAAAGACTTACAGACGAGCAACGATTGCAAATTATTGAAATTTATAATCAAAATTCGTGCTCTGTGAAAAATGTGAAAATCCGCTGTTTTATCGAAAAATTTTGTTTAGCAATGAGGCTCATTTCTGGCTCAACATAAACAAAACTGTCGCATGAACAGCCACATGCCCCACAAGAATTACCGATGCATCCCGAAAAAAACAGTTTGGTGTAGTTTATGGGCTTGTGGCATCATCGGTCCATTCTTCTTCAAAGACGACCGTGGAAGAAACGTTACCATCAACGGCGAACGATATCGAGACATGGTACGCGACTTTTTGTTCCCCCAGTTGGCTGAGTTGAACTTGGTTGACATGTGGTTTCATCAAGACGGTGCCACATGCCACACAGCTCGTGAAACAATGGAAATGTTAAAGGATGAATTTTTTGAGCAGCTTATCTCTCGAAATGGCCCTGTGAGTTGGCCGCCAAGATCATTCAATTAAACGCCTCTTGATTATTTCTCTCGGGGTTATGTAAAGTCGTTAGTCTATATGAAGCCGAACACGATTGAAGCATTACACAGGATAACATAACATGCGTAATTCGTGGAACATAGGCCGAAATGCTCGAAAAAGTAACGCAAAATTGGACCTTCCGAATGGACCATTTGAAACTATTTTTACATAAAAATATATATGGCAAAGGCCTATTTATCGATTACAATAAACATTTTGAATATTTGATGCAGATTTGAGTGTTTTATTCGATTTTAAAAAAAAAAATACGCTTAAAAAAATTACCCGTCATATCCATAGCCCATATAAATATTTGGTGGTACACGATTTTCGAATTTCACCGAAGATATGCATATACTTTACGAAATTAGTTGGTAATCAATAGTGACTGAATACATCCGTTTTCTATAGGCTACTGCAAAGTGTTTAGGCATTAGCTATAACGAAACTTTAACATTCTATACATCAATAAGAAATTGCTATATAAGCTATTTATGCCATTTTTAATTTTCTTGTGAAGATTAGTAGAAAGAGTAAAGAGTGAATTTTAGACGCATTAGCCACTTTGACAGTTCTTGATTGTTTTAAGGTTAGTTTGTTTTGGCAATTGAAATTGACCTGTTAACTGGTTACCTTCTTCGTGCGATTTAACCGGCCGATAAAATAAACAAGAAACAATTTATTACTTGGAAACCAAACATTCCACGCGTTCATACGAAATACAGCCCGATTTACTGTGAATTATGTTTGACAGCTGCGAATCTTAACAAATAAATGTTTTGCATGGGGGCATACAGCTGCGAGCAAAAAAATAGCAGTGCACCTTAATAAGTAGCACCGACCATACAAACAATTGAGCAACGATTTTTAAATTTTTTTCTTATTATGATAAAAAACGCTATTTTGTCTTAATATGTACATTAAATTAATTTTGATTTGAACAAATTATGTCAACGTAAATTCATTTTCTTGAATAAGATTCTAAAAAAAGACGATCAAAATAATAGCAGTGCTGTTTCTTTACCAATTTAAAAAATTAAAATTTTAAGAAATAAATACGGAATTTTATTAAATGAAAAAGAGGTCCTGTCGACGATAAACTAATACTTGGTAGAATGTCCTTTATTGCTTATTACAGCTGCACAATGCCGTTTCATGGAGTCGATGACACCTTTCGGGTAGTGTCGATCTCCAAGACAGCTCAACAGTCATCAATAGTTCTCAATAGGATTGAGATCGGGGGATTGAGCAGGCCACTCCATGACCTCAATCCTATTGTCCCTAAACCACTGCTTAGCTTTTCGGCTGGTATGTTTCGGGTCGTTATCCTGCTGGAAGACCCATTTTAACGGCATTTCATCTTCAGCATATGGCAGCATGATGTTTTGAAGGATATCGACGTATGAGTGCTGGTCCATTATACTTTTCCAATATATTGGACCAACACCATTGTAGGAGAAGCATCCCCAAATCAGTATACTAGATCCACCGTGCTTTACGGTTTTTGTGGTGAACCTTGGATTATATTCTGCATTGGGTGGACGCCTTACGTACTGCCGAGATACTTTCCCGCTATAAAGAACAATTTTGCTCTCATCAGTCCACATTATATGTCTCCACTTCTCAGAGGACCACGCCAAATGCTCTCTGGCAAACCTCAACCTTTTTGCAATGTAGATTTTTTTGAGAAGTGGGACTTTACGTGGACTGCGAGCATTGAGGTTATGTTCTCTTAGGCGTCTTCTGACAGTGTGAACACCACATGTCAAGTCTAGCTCATCTAAAATCTGTGTAGCTGCCGAAGAAGGCTGCGCCTTTGAGTACCTCACAACTCGATTCACCATTTTTGGATGCAAAATTCTCTTCCGGCCGCGTGTTTCTACCTTTTGGAGGAACATCCCAAGAGTTCTTCAATTTCCTTATAAGTTTTTCCGTTATTTCTTAGCGATTTAATTAAATCGCGCTTCTCTGGTGTGCAGTGTGTTTTTAGACCCACTTTTATAAAAACAAATTAATAAGTTTTACTACAAATTGACTGAAAACACAAAATAGATGTTTTTAACTTACAAATTTAATCAAAAATTAAAGGAAAAACAAAATATATGCACTACGGATGAGCATTTCATAGCAACATTGAGGATTTACCGTTACAATATGACATCACATAACCGAGTTTGTTGTTGATGAGCAAAATATTATAGTAGAAGCCAAATGCTATTATTTTGCTCGCCACTGTATGTATTGAAGAAGATGTTTTTTCTCACAAAGAAATATATTCGTCAGCGAAGTGAAAAACCTTTACAAGGGAAGTAAAACGTCTTTAAGGATAAATCGCCTCAAGATATGAAGGATATTTTAGGTATCAGCCTTTTTCAATGTGTTATAGTCAACGTGCTTAAATCTATTTTCTTAGTTAATTTTTGAAAGCACGCAATTTCTCCACTTCAAATGGGAAAACTCCAAAACATTAGTCTTAAAACCATCAACCGCTTCTACAGGATTCGAAAAATAGCATTCTAGTTGCAACTTAAATAAACCGAATTGATAGTTAAACAACATGGTACTAATTCATATTGACAATTATAGTGCACAAGCTGACGGGAAAATATGTATATATAAAATGAATGCACAATTAGGGGAATTTGAACATCGTAACCGACTGCACACAATAAAATAAGACTAATACTGCAAAGCCATTTAACGCAGACCAAGCTCTACAATTGTCACGGAATCCACGCCGCTGTCGTTTGTTTGCCAAATTAAAAACACATTATCCGTCTATGTTAATGGGTAACAGTTATAATTTAGAGCTTGCATAGAAATCGCCTTGTTTGGTATGGGAAATTCACATAACTCATTGGGCGACACACTTCTGCACTACAATTAGCGAATAATTTTAATAATTGTTTAGTTAAATAACTGATGCTATGTATGCCATTAATGACGTCAAATAAAATGGGGAGTTTTTTTTTTTTTAAAAAAACTTATGACCCTTAAACCCAAATATTGAGAGGAATACCCAAAGGCACGTACGAACCAGTTTGCCCAATTTAACAAAAATTTTAAGATACAAATTGAAATGCAAATTTATGCCTAGATTACGCGGTTGTTTGGGTCCTTGAAAGTTTTGTCTTCCAAAAGGATTCCATTCCTATTTGGGATGTGGAACGAAATACAAAAAAAAAACTGAATACTTATATAAATCCTTTTCACATTCTGTGAACATTTATATATATAAAGAAAAATTGTATACAATACAAACCTTTAATGGAAATAATGTAGACGGATCGACCGACTTTCAATTCTTCGCTTGGTTGAATCTTGTTCTTGTTTGCCCACGGGACAATTTGAAGTAGAAACGAAATAATATTGTGCACCCACATAGGAAAAAAAAAAAATGAATTTGACTTGCAATTTGGAGAAATTCTAATTTAAACTTGAGTATAAAGTTTTGTTTCGGAGTTTGTTTGTATTGTTTTTTTAATTATATTCTATTGTTTTGTATTGGTTGGTTATGATGATATTAAGTTCAGCATCTTGAAGGTAAACTCATTCACAATGGAGCTTAAGTCAATGTTTTCTATTATTTTGTAGTGAACTATATGCTAGTGGTTCTGTTAGTTTTCTTCATCCTAGATGAAGAAAAAAAATACGTTTAAATGCGGAGCGTTTTGGCCATGTCACTTTTTGTTTAGTTAATAAAGTTCTGCGCTTTATGTGTATATTATGTGTATTTTATAGATACGTCTAATATTTTCGAATTTATATAATTGAGAGAAGTTATACCCACCTCAAAATCGGAAAAATTCATTTTAAACGGGATATAACTTGAGTTGGGGTGATGATAGACCCCACTAATTAACCATTTTTGGAATATCTACCAAGTTCCAAATTTCGAGAATTGTATGGCAGATTAAGCGAAGGACAGATGTCAATACGAGGTGGCAATATCTTCTACTCAGCAACTGAGTTATACTGATAATAACATCGGCGTCCGTTGTCAGTCTGTCAAAGCTTATTTACATTGAATTAAACAAAGACAGGACTAAATGTAAAGTATCAACAAAAAAATCAATATCTGACTTCCATTAAAGACATAAACATCACTATTGATAGGAGTCTAGGAGTCTAGGCGGTTTCTTCAACACGAATTATAACATAGTCCATTTTCTGCAAAAAGGACCTAGCAAAACATATACACTTAAATTCGCTCCGTAATACCACATTCCGGTTATAACCATGAAATTAAAAACTTAAAGTTAGTTCCCTATTCAATAATGAATGAAATCTTTCGATTGTAATAGCTTCGGCTATAAAATGATTATTTCGGTTATAACGACTTTTTCGTAGTCGTTTTTTTTTTGTCAAAAAAAAATCGGTTATAACGACCGAATACGAAATATTCGATTACGCGACACAGATATGTTTGAATGCATCTGAAGTATATTTTTCTCCATTTTTGTGTTACGCTAACGATCAAAACCAAAAGAAAACAGAAAAGTAAATACATTTTTGAGGGACAGTTTAGCAAAGTTTTATTATATTGGCCAAAACATCAGTTGGGTAAAAAAACCAGTCAAAACTGTGTTACCTTTGTCGACCCTTTAGAGTAATTGTGAGTCTTTTTGAACGTCCGATACTAACCAATACTAACAAAAATTCTTTGGATTTACCTGAATTAAAAGATTTCAATTCAATTTCTTTATAAAAACATTTGCCTGCTTCACAAGTAAACATCGTGAAAATAGAACTGGAATTGGAAACTGAATTCATGTTGTTTTTATGTCTCTGTGACATATTTGTCGTTGTACGCTGAGCGTTGAATTATTGTCGGCGACGCAGATTAGTGTTATTTTATAAAACAATCTGTGACCAAATAAATTCATGCAGTAATGTCAACGCTAATAGGATTTCAGTTCTTAAAAATTAAGATTCAAATGTAATTAAAATGCCAACAGATTTTAACAATTTTTCTTTATTCCGAAAAAGTTATAGAATACTAAAAATTAGTAGAAATGAAAGCACTAGCGTTGAATTTAAATTTTAATAATTATTTTGATATTCAAGACATTGAAAAATGTTGATTCATTGGTAAAAAAAACCACTTGGAAGAGTACGTGTTTCAATATTTATACAATTTCATCACAAAAATCTTAACATTGGCCCATTGTAGCGGTTGTGCTGAGAAAAGGATTTCTAAATAAGCTTTAACAAAAATAAACTAACCAACCTACTACAGGCAGAATTTTGTCTGTCAATATTCTATAAATTTATTTATTTATTTCTTAAAAAGACGTTACGATTGTTTGTCCTACTTGAAGTTGAAGTACAGGTTCAGCGTTAATAAATAATGGTGTTTTTTTTTTTCGTTTTTATCGGACTCCTTTTTTCAGACGGTAAAGAATATTTGGAATTCGTTCTGAAATTTTGCAGAGGTAACACTGGTCAAAACCTTCCTCTCACATTTAATTTCTAAATTTTGACTGTTCTCTTTTAAATCATCAAACCGTGAAGTGAACAAATTAAATATGTATGTATATTAAAAATGCTGCTAAAAAGGAGTAAAAAAGGCAGCAAAAAAAAAGCAAGTGAAAGGGTATAAAAGAATATTACTAAGGCCGATAAGAAGAATATAAAGAAGGAGACATATGAAGGTAGACTTGCTCATAATAAACCCAGCAATAACCAACCCCCAACAAGGTCAAGGTCATCGGGGCGGTGAAGGTTAAAGTACGCAATTACCTATAGATAGATAGATTTATTTAGCTTTATAGATAAATATTTACATTCTTTTTGTAGCACAGCTTGCTCAGAGATATGTTGTATACCTTACTACTGACAAATACAATTGGTTGTAACATGCTTTCTGAAACTACTAAGTTTCAATATTGATAGGTATTGAAAAACCATAGAGGTTGCCACTCTAAAATTAGTTTTCTGGTTTCAAAGGGCCCCTTCTCATTTCAGAGACATTTTCATGATATTAAAAAAACTATCAGTGGTATTGATTTGAAACTCATGTTTTAAACGCACAAATAAATATTAATTGTTAAATTAAGAAACGAAAAATATGTTTGCATCGGATTCCCCCAAAATTTAAATTTATATTTCATAATAAAAATAATAAAACACATATTTTACCTTTTTCGAAATCCAAAAAAAAACGCTCAGTTATTGTTGCAAATGTAACTCACAGTAAAAAAAAATGTACATGACCACCACTATGTTTTGGTCCAAATTTACAAACTACACGGGTTTTGGTTAAAAGACAGCAGATACTCCAATCCAGAATATAGCATAGGGTTGTAGTCACTCACATAGTGGTGAACCATTTTCACTGTAAGTATCTGTAAGTTGAAGGTCTGAAATGTTCGTCTAATGTTCGGTAACATTAACCTCGGATTTACCCTAAACTTTATTTATTCTATATTTTCGGATTGGCACATAATTTTGTTACGAAACTCATTCTTTAGCCACGTCATTTGGTTTTAACCTATTTTTTTGTTCCTGCTTCGATTTCGTACATGCTGCTTCCCGTTATCCAGATTAAGCGCTCTAGCTCCGCGATGACTTGGTCTTCAAAACAAAGGTCTTCCTAGTCGTCTCGAATCTGGGGGCTGAGATTATCCATTCGTTAGATATGGTCGGCTAGTTCTGGTTTTTTGAACTAAATGTACATGTTGGCCCTTTTAAAAATTCGCCCTCCACGCACACAGGGGCCAATATCCGTCGAACAATTTATATCTTATGAAGTTTTGCTGAATGAAAATTCTGAATTTTTACCATCAGTTGACCTTGGTTAGCTTAAACTATCCCTACTAGGAGCATATACGAAGAAGTACACGTACTTATTTTTCGCAGGAAATCCACAAACAAATTTCCAAATGCAAACTGAACTTAGTGAGTGACAGTTAAAGAAGTATGCCACACAATTGGATGAAAAGATATGAAAGGTTAGGAGTCAAACACATAATGTTTCAACTTTCTCCTATGCATTTCGAGTTTGAAATATCAAAATGGGAATGCTTCCATTTTGAACAAAGTCGCATATCCTTTCATATTTTGCGATTCAAAAACGCCTCTAATATAGTGAGAAAGTTTCGTATAACACACTCGCGCACTTAATTTACAATTGATTCACTTTCGAACAGTGCTGCTATGCTTTTGGCTTTCATATAATCCTCTTATGTGTTTCTGTTTTTTGTGTCAATGAAATTGTCTAATGCAATTTGCAAGCAAAGAAACTTATACTCTTCATAACAGTGAATGCAAATCCTTTCTTAATTGTGTGCATTCACAACGAGCATTGAAGCTTTGATTTCCCCCATCCATTGATCGAAATCGAATTTAAATAACGCACTGTTATGCAAATATCGATGGTAAAATGGAGAAAAAAAATCAAGTTCATATGGCGAAATGGATTTTAATTTTAATTTTAAATAAAATTTAAACAGAAATGCAGCATGGTGCGTTGTCATGCAATTCATTTTGAGTTTCACAATTTAAGGGAAATCGATGTTCCCAGGTGGAGTACGAGTAGCACATCATGTTTGGTGGCCGTTCGTGCAACACGCACATTTTTTACTGAATCTATTTGCTAATGAAAGAAATTCGATTTCCATTTATTTGTCATTTTTAATTCCAAAAAAAAACAACATCCTAATTGTATGTGTTGATTGTTTTTTATTTATGATAATGTTTCGAAGTTGGTGTCTCTTTGTTATCTACACATTATGTCTATTTTCTTTCCCTTCATTTATGATTGGTTAACACGAATACATCTTCTGATTGCCAAATTTTGCTGATATACATACATATATTTTTACTTTCAGTATACCTTTGCGAATTACCATGTCAATCCTTGCATCCGAAAAACGCTCGCTTCCAAGATATGTAGTCCTGACACCTGACAGTTTATTATTCTGTTATTGGTGAGAACGAACAACGATGTGGTTTTCTTTTGCACAAAAGAACGACATTGTCGTGTACATTCCTAGTTTACCCTAGTGTATAAGGAAAATAAGTGACATTTCAACATGACAGTCGCAGCAATATTCATAATAATGTTGCGAGAAATTTGTCTACAAATTTTGCTATAAAATAACCAATCGTGAGGTAATAATTTAAAGGATAATAAGAAGCTTACGCAAAGTTAATGAAAATAACTTCTTGAAGACATTCGAATATAAAATGATATAGCATTCTTCTGTCATATACAGATCATTACACAACTAAGAGTGCTGTTGCCTAAAGCAATAACGACGGTCATGTCATTAAGAGAGTACTTTCGTTGGATAATTGACACAATAATGAATCACCACGGAACGTAAAAAAAATATGTTAAGACTATCGTCCTTTGAGAAATCGCCAAGGCGTGTTAATGTTTAATGTGTTTAGCAAAAGAATCTGTTGGTTGGGAGATTTTGTTGTTGTAGCTCAAATCAATAAGGAATCCAGCTACGAGGTCAGGGAATGGATAAACATTATGTAACAAAAACATGTACACACCTAAGGCTCTAGTGAATCCCGCCACAGTGATGAATTACTTACAAGCAGTATAGTTGTTTATGTCCATACCAAGCATTCTGAGGCAAAATTTGGACTTGCTACATAGGGTTGATTACTCTTTTGGCGCTTATCTTTATCTCCTTGACATGAGCAATTAATTAGAATCGCTTTACTACCTTAATATAATCTCGTTCCTTTTGAATGCTTTCAACATGCCGATTGCTTGGTAGTCATGATTTTATACTTGGAAATATCATTGCGCCTAGAATTGAAATTTACAAATAATAACCTGTACCACACCTACACTTCCACGCGCAGTTCAATTTAAATGTAAGTGACAATTTTTTTTAAACAGGGCACTCGATTTTATATTAAACTCGAATAGCTAATACTTAAAACTATATAGCGCTTTTTATTGATTGCTCCTGCGAAAGTCCGACAAACATCCAACAGTACGAACTGTCATGAGAAGTTTTTCGAAAAAATTTGCCGTTCGGAATTGGCGTTTAACATATTGGCGCATACACAATTGTTGGAGGAGCTAGGCTTTTGGTTCTTTGTGGTTCATCCTCCTCCATCCTCCAATATTTATTTAGTTATTAATGTTACTTTTTAGGTTACGGAATTGTGCAAGGGTATATTTCAGGTTGTTAGCGCCGTTCCAAGCTACGCCATCTGTATGTGATCTATAAAACGTATTATAATTTTCTCAGTAAATTTGCAAATAAACAGGTCTAGCATTTATAAACTTTCTAGCCTTTACTACCACGATAAAGTTGAAGAGCATTCAAATAAAGAAAATAATTGTAAAGTAAAAAAACAGATGAAGAAAGAAACCTAAGGTGTCATTTCAACACAGGTAATTGGAAATTATAACTGCATTTTTCAATTTACCTTTATTTTGATAAGAAAGAAGGGGAAACTTCCACATCCAACTTTTCCACATCCAACTTTTCCACTTTTTTATATAAAACGCGAAACAGTTGAAATATCTTGAAAATTGTATTAAGTATGGGTTTAAAAAACAATCAAAACTTTTATGTATTGAATTTGACGTCAATCCAAATTCATTCGGATGACTTAGCCACATATTTCAATTGGTTAAACAACATTTCTAGGGTCCAATCCGACAATGTACGTCGATTCAAGTCGCTTTAGTTTTTGAGTTTACTTAATCTTAAAAGAGTGTTCTAAGCGATGTCCAATTCTTACGACCGCCGTGGAATCGTTTGTTTGGTTCTTGAACGGCAAAAATATTTTCGGCACTTCAACCAACATGTGAACTGCTCAATGTCAAGAGGACAACCTGCAGGGAAACTGTATACTGAAATTTATTCACTAGAATAACAGTCCTAGTCTGTTATCCATCGGGGAAATTTCTTTTGAATATTTTATCCGCAGAGGTGAATCTGATTCATGTCGGTAATGCAGCGCTTACACATTTACCCGACAGAAGGCAGAATTAAAGTTTTTAGTGAAAAAAAGGGGATCGGGATGTATAAATTTTTGTATACAACGAGAACGACGACCAAAAATTGGAATTAACGCTCTTAAAGTTGCCGACTCAAAATGTTGGTAATAACTATTAATTACTAGTGAAAAGTTTGTTTTTACTGAATGTTTTGACATTGACAGTTTGTTCATTGGTGTAAGGGTGCGTGCAAAGACAAAGTTTAAAGTTGTTAAGTCCGCATTGAAAAACCCATTATATAGCTATCGTTTTACTCATCATAAAAAAAGCTCAAGCCAAATTTGTTTAATGATTAAGAAAATATTATATTAACTCTACCTAATCTACAATTACCTTACCTAGAGAAATTTCGAACTCAAACTGTAAATGAAGTTTAATTTAACGACTATAGAGAAGTCCAAATCCGACAATGCCTTACGTCTGTCTGTTCAGTTTGTATGGCGAACCGCTTCGACTTGCTTCAAAGTTCGTATCTAGACATTTTGGGGTAACAACTAGCGGATTTTGGTCCGTTGTGGTATTTTGGATACTTCTGGTGAGGCCATGAATCCTCCATATGGAATTATTTCTAAAGTATATCAATTAACGTTAAAGCAAAACAGAAAAAAAACGCCCCGAGATGTCACCCCAAAAGGTTTTGTCATACGGCTCCCTAAATTTCAGACAGACCGACGGACGACATTGATGAACACACTTTTTTTGGACTTCGAAGTTTCCGCACGATCGCAATACTTTCTCTTTAGTATAATAATGTATACGAAAAAGTTAAAAATTGTAACCAATGTATCCTACTATGAAGCTATATTTTATCTTTATAAATGTTCTTAGTAAGATGTTATATCTTATAATTTTAAAAAAAATATTAGTATCGCATACTATCAGAATATAAATTAAACAAAAAATTGAAAATGAATAGAAGTTTAAAGGAACACAAATTGTGCACCACTTTTAGAACAAAATTGTACTTATCTAATGTCTTAAGCTAACAAAAAGCCCCTGCCAATGGATTTAGGATGAGCCGTGATTATTGAAATAATTTCCACACTTCGTAAACTTCCAGCAGCACCCTAAGTGAACCTAAAGGTGTGATCAGGCGGTCATCCGGATGACATTCTGACGTCACTACGACGTATAATTTATCCTAAAGTGGTAATCCCGTCTGAAATAAACAAGTTTTCTGACGTCAGCATGTCATCCGGATGACAAGTTTAGATGACCGTCTGATCGCACTTTACCTCTGCTATGAACCATTCGCACACTATAATGAGTAAACACAAAATTGCATAAAAATCCTTCCCGTTTTTATACATAGAGAGAGAAAATTTATACAAATAGAGAGATATTGCGACTTTACTAAAGCCTACCTTTGGCTGTTTATTTTAAATTCGAATTAAATTGAAATCGCTTTCTCTTCTTGAATTTAATGTTCAAAAAATCCCCTTGGAAAAAGATCATCACTATAAAAATTCAACGGTCAACTAGCGAAAACTTTCAACTATCTGCAATAAAGCGTCATAAATTCCTCCACAAACGGCCAGTAAAAGTTGATTTATTTCACCGAACATACCACATTTTATGCAAGTGCATAAATATTTATGTATTAAAATCTTAAAATCAACTTAACAATCTCAAACGGTTGTAAGAATCTGTCTTCGAGTTCTCAACACAAGAATTTTTATTAAAATCGCTTCTCTGGTATTACCAAGAAGAGGACACCTCCTATAGAGTCGGTATGAAAATATTATCATTCAGAATGAAGAACGCTTTAAATGGCATAGATGGGATAAGGAGATGGGGGAATAATACTCGTAGCTAGCGCAAAAAGCTTTCTTTCATCGCACTCGAAAATATTTCCCCTCAAGTTTTAGGAAGAGTAGTGAGCACTAAAGATTGAACAAACATACAAACTGGAACTGCGTACCATTTATATCGCTACTCTGGGGGTTGAATTGGCTAGGAAATATCGGCGTTGTGTTAGGCGAAGCGCCTCCTTAAACAAAATCTCTGAGCATAGCGCTGCGGGCTTTTTTTCTATTATATTCTGCATAAAATTTTCAGGGTCAAAGCAACAATGTGCTGCTATTGCTGCTGCTGGTGCTGGTGCTTCTTCTTCTGCTGCTGGTGCTGCTGCTGCTACGGCTACTTTGGATGAAACGTTGATGTTGATGAGGAGATAGCGGCAAGAAATGTGGTTTAAGAGTATATCCTTGTAATTAGATGAAATAAATTGCTTTGGTAATTTATTTTTCCTATACTAAAGTAGCTAATCCCGGGCTCAAGGGTTTTTTTTTAAAAAAAGGTTTTTGTTTTATTTAAAAATATACCAAAGAATGAATATGATATAGATACAAAAAACTTATACTTAGAGACGTACCTTTATTTATATGTTAAAAATATTCCGTTTTAGTGGATGGTATTTTTCAAATTTGCGAATTTAATCCTTAATTAAATTTTTTATTTTGCTTGAATAAAGCGCACTAACTTTATGAGATTTATTCCCTTGTATTTTTTTCTGTACAAAAAATATGTACAAAATCACACACTAATTTTGCACTGTTTTTCACTTTCGACTGGAGAATACCGCGAGGATGCGAAATTCGAAGATTCAACGCGACACGTTTATTTCGGAAATACTTCGGATTCGGAGCGATAGATATTTCTCGCAAACACTAAAGTAGAGTAATGGTAGGAGGAGGCACTCTCAAAACTATTTTCTTCATTGATGTAGAAAAAGGAAAAAGGAAGCTTTTTTGTAAATTAAATATTTTTTCCGTTTTTACAGTGATATTTATTTATATGAATGTAGATACGAAATAGGTAGATATATTTAGATGCTCGTAGATTTGATTTCCTCTTGATGTTGTTGGTTGTTGTTGTTATCCTTTTTCTAGATAGAGAAGAATATTGCACAGTGCAGCAGTAGTAGCAGCAGCAGCAGATCATTGGATTACTTTTCTTCTTTGTAGTAGAAAGGCATTGGTAATGGCAATGATGGTGGTGATGGTGTTGGTGGTAGGATTGATACAGTGGGTGATTTTGGGGTATATTGCAGTGAGAACCTTCACATTTACACTTGGGTTGAACTTTGGCATTTGCTTCAATTCCTTACATTTATTTTATGTATGAACAATATTTACCACCGCGTCGATGATCCTTTGTCGATTTACAGAAGACAACTATCACATACACACTCCATACACACACATAAATACATATATAGATATATTTGTATTTTTTTTTTACTAATATAACACTCTTCCCTATTCAAAGTTGAATTTTTAACCGAAATTCGAAAATTTGAAAATCATACAACCGACCGATGATAGAGTGTGAGAAACTAACTAAATGGAAACATAAATTCAATGAAATAAGAAGATAAAGAATAACCGAAATGCACGCACACGAGAATACCACACACACAACCGTAGAGATAGAATAAAATTTTTATTAATTGGTATAAATTAAAACGGAAATTTGCAATGCACAGGCGGATCTTATCATCGCGGCGTTTTCACTTCGACTATCTCAGATGGAAAAGCGCCAATATTGCGGACCCCCTGATAGTGTGGTACATATCCACTCTCTTGAGTGAAACATTTTTTTAAGAAAAGCTTTTATTTAGTTTGGAATGGATAACTTTTTGTCGTAGGCTCGAAAACTCGTTTCCCTCATGGAGAACGATACAGGTGGGAGAAAGTTAAACATTTTGTTTATGTTTGCTCTCGGTGGATGCGAGTGCGAGTAGCGAGATGACAATGAGTTCAACTTTTGGGCAATGTTCAGAGAAAGCTTTCACCTATATTTTTCCAATTAGAGAGAGGACCGCAATTTTCCTTTTCGTTTCGTTGGTGTCAAAGTGTTAGTTTGGTTTGGTTTCTATTTTCGACCAAATTTTTTGGTTCGTGTAATATAGGGCAGTAATACCAAAGGGATAAAATGGGAAATGTAGAGCGCATATCTGCAATCGGTACAGCAGTCGCAGTGTATAAAAGGGAAATTTTTATGTATAGCTAGGATATTTCGTTTTCCAGAGAAGAGACACCGATAATGAATTAGATACACGGTCGGTTTGCGGCAAAGAACCATTCGTACATACATTATATATGTAGGTACGTATGTACATAAATTACGGGATGGTTTTTGGCCAGGATTAATAACATGAAGAATAATTACCGAATATGTTAGGAGTTTGTTTTCTTTTTCCCTGTGGCGAAACAAGGGGTTGCTAATTATTGTGGTGTTAATAAAAAAAACAACAGGAAATCCTTAAAAACTTTTCTTGTACGTTACTATATTCAAGAATTACACAAGTCATGATTTGTCAAAAGGGGAAATGCTATTTTATTTTTGTTTGTTTTTTGTATGTCGCCAGCAGTGTATCCACTCTTTGAATAGATTGTTGCTTATTGAAGTGTCAAAGCAAATCCAATCACGTTGCTTGTCTGTTTTTGGATGTTATTTCGCACGCATTGCATTGAAATAAAGGTCAAACTGAGTGATGTTAGGTAAACGAGGGATTTACATGTAGACACGTGTATATTTGAATGCAATTAATTAGCGTTTTATTTTTCTTAGCAGTACAATTATCTAAGCCGATTCAAGCATGTCGTGGACGCGAACTCGACCGAAAGCCCATGACCTTTTAATAAAAATAAACTCGCTCGGTCGAGCTGCATGTGGAGAACCACTAATTCTTAACCAACAAATCTCGATGTTGGAGGGGCTGCAATTTTACCTATCATTACAGTGAAGGTAAATTACAAGTGCTTTGCATCTCTAACAGGATAAACCTAAGGAAAACGCGTGGTGTGACTTGAGCTGTAAGGAAGTTATCAGGGCTAAAATGATAAGTTTAAGAAAAACCGAAAAAAGTTCAAACAAGCCAGAAATCCAATGCCAACATCAATCGTGTCAAATTCTTTTACGACCAAAAGTTGAGGCAACAAATACTACAAAGTTCCACCAGTAGTAAACACTTTTCGTTTTTCGTAAAAAATATTAAGAATTCGGCTTCTTCCGAGTTCCGACACTCATTTACAATGACATTCCAGCTGTCAGCTCTTCAGACAAAGCCAATCTGCTGGCTAATCATTCTGCGGCTAGTTCAACGCTCACAGATTGTGCTTTGACTCCAAATCGTCATCTTATGAAATAATTATCTTGAATCCCGAAAACTTCTTAATGACCGGCAATACGGTTTTCGCAGCAACAGATCTACTGGTCGTCCGAAAAGTAGAACCGTTCTATTCACCGTGGTGGTGAAAGTAAGGTCATCGCTTGATATTTCAAAGGCATTTGACAGGGTTTGACATTAAGCTCTCTGATAACACCTTTCTCCAATTACCTTTCGGACCGTTCAATTTAAGTTCATTCGGATGGTTTTTAGTCTGCAACTCATCAAATCAATGCTGGTGCCCCCAAGGCTTTGTTTTATCTGCGACTCTCTTTCTTATTTTTCACGGAATGACCACATATTCGACGTCGTCAAGAACTAGAACTAGGCTAGAATTTACAAGGCGTTTTTTCGCCCTAAAGATCAGTTTACCCTTAAGCCGTACAATACGAATGTGGAATGCTCTTCCACGCTTTGTTTTTCCTGCACATTAGAGTTTACAGACATTTAAAACCAACGTGCAACGGTATCACCCTTTCCCTAGTCCTTCACTTTCATAATGACCGCGCGTTTATTATAAAAATAAGGAGAAAATTACAAGTTCGCTAAGCTAAGCTACTATGAGTTTGTTTATAAAAAAAAACTTACGGTTGAGAACAACTTCACTTTTAAGGGGTCAAGTGGCAGCCGGCTTCAGTAGATCCCAACGATCTTAGTATCAAGAAAGGAAAAACCTTTCTTGAACTTTCACCAGATTGGCAGACCGCATACAGTTACCTCGATTAGGATAAAACACTTTACGTATTTTTTATGGACTTCAAAGCAGCGTTCTATTGACAGTTAATAGCTTTTTTACAAACCTATTAACCATCCTAGGAAAAAACCCCAAATATTTTGGCACAATTGCGAAGAATTTTGGCCATTTTTTCCAAATTTTTCCAGAATTTAAGATATAAATATAGAAAACTGAAAAAAACGCAAAAAAAATTTGGAAAAAACTCAAAAAATGTTTGGAATTTTTTTCAGAATTGAAAAGTAAAAAACGACAAAAAGTTGCACTCTGCTATATATTTTCTTTATTTCTGCAAGACTTACCAATCTTATGGCCTGACAGAATCGGGATTAAGATTAAAGTAAAACTCCTTATGTACGAGGATCACATAGTCATTTTATTTTTTTTTTATTATAGGCTTACCATATTGCAAAACATGATCAATATAGTATAACAATAGTGCAGTTTGTGGAACTAACAAGTGTACACCAATAAGTCCAAAATGAAGGTCTTCCGAAAAAGTTTTGGGCGATTCGCAAGATCTGAAAGATGAACGGGGTAAAGAGAATTGACATAACAATTATAACGCGGTGTTATTATTACTCTAACAATAACTCATCATAATTGACATAATAATTTTACAGAGAACATTATCTATATACAAATATAAAATAGACTGCATTCGATTTTGGGTTTGGTGGATTAGTATTGACCCAAAGAAGAACACTATGGAGGAAAATCCCGAAAAATTTGAAGGAAAAATTAAAATTAGGGAAGATCCAGTTTGACGAATATTTGTTTGAAAACAGTCTCTATATGTTGGCAGCGATTCGTTTGAGATCTGAGATTACTTTGGCACTCGCTACGTCATTGGAAGGCGGACTAATAGCTCATTCTGCATTCAAATTGCCGTTGAATCTACAAGTGGTTGGAGCATTAACAAAATCTATCACCACGTCCAAATGGTTTGAACATTAGACTGTAGCCTGGAATTTGATTGCTTAAGTCACCTGAAGTAGTCTCGGTTTGATGGTTGATTGCATCTGTAGGTACACATTTCCCTTCCTCCATGAATTCGTAGTTCGTCATTGGATTGCATCAGTAATATCCAGTTTTTTGCCACGCCTTATTTATGTGGTGATTCATCGTGAGGTTTGATTTTTAATAGGCTTTTTGACAGATCACGCGTGAGTCCTATCAAACAGCTTTGTCATTTTTGTTCAGTATAGTTTGCAAGTCATCATGGAAAGACTCAAACCACAACAGCGTCTCCAAATTTGTTCAGCTGCATTACGAAAATAAGCGTTCAAAATCCGGTATTAAATCTGGTTCAATGGATACGTTAATTAATAAAATTTTCGTATTTGGGCTAATGAACACAGCGAAGAGTACCAAGAGCCACCATAACATCCATTAAAAACAACGGTATGGTGTGGTTTATGCGCTGGTGAAATCATTGGTCCGAATTTCTTCAAGAATGAGGTAAATCAAAATGTTACCGTCAATGGTAACCGTTATAGTGCCATGTTAACGGACTATGTGCTTCCTTAAAGCCTATGGTCTCTCTGAGATTTGGTTTCAACAAGATGGTGCTAAGAGCCACACAGCGCGTGAAACAATAGACTTGTTGAGAAATCATTTTGGTGAGCACTTTATTTCACGTTTTACTACGGTGGCCTAGACGGTGCGATTTTCTCTGGGGATATGTAAAGTCTAAGGTCTTCAGAAAAAAGCCAGCAACAATTAACGCCTTGGAAGCCGACAGTACTCGTGTTTTTTCCCGTAGCCGTGGTCAAAATATACATGATATCATTTTCAAAGAGTAGATGCCATTGTTATTTTAACCGATAGTAATCATTTTAAGTTCACTTTCAAATTGTTGTGTTTTATTTTACATTATAAATCAAACCTCTTGGGTGCAGTGGCTTAGCGGTTAAGTGCGTTAAACCACTTAGCGAGAGGTTGCTGGTTCAAATCCCGACCCGACAAGAAGAAGAAATGTCATGAGAAGCTTCTCAAAAATAAATTGCCGTTCGGAATCGGCTTTAAACTGTAGGTCCCTCCATTCGAGTCAAAAATATAACATCACACACATAATGGTTGGAGAAGCTAGGCGTAAACGGTCCTATATGGGCCGTTTACGCCTAATATTTTATAATAAATCAAACCTCACGTTGAATCACCCTTAATTATAATATCGTTTATCACACATACAAAGTTTAAATTTCACGCCCACTTTTTTTAAGACCTTTTATTAGAGACTTCTGCACTTGATATTATCCTTAACATCCCAACACTTCATCTAGGACTCATGAAAGAAGCTATGGTAAATGCCTTCTAGCTCATCACAGAAGATGAAACTAATTCTAATCTAGTCCATTCTGCAATCTTACAGGAACTCAAAAAACACGAACTACTTGGAATACATACTTGGAGGACATCACAATAGGCCCATATAAGGCCGCAGTGAACTGGGATATATTATACCACCTCCAAATCTCAATCTAATCTAATCTAATCTGGAGGCATTTAGGGGTAGGGTGTTATAATGTTCGCCCCAAGCGGATTGTAGCCTTTCCTTATGCTTTTTGTAATTTGGATATAATGTCAAATCGCTCAAAAAATAAAAGTGTCAATTTTTTTTAATTTTGGGCGATTTGTCACAGTGCCTTCACCTGGATGTTGAAGCTTGCTTGTGGGGAGGCTCTAAATCTAAAGATGTGGATTGTGGAATTGTTGTGAGTTAATAAGATTTTTTTTTCCGGTTGCTACAGTACAACTGCACACCACTCAGTTTTGACCGCTTCGTTCTTTTAGACCAGTGATACCGATTATCTCGGATGTTATTCTAACGTGATAATGCTGTTGGGCAATTCACTTCCTCTGGATATGGGTCTGTTCGCTCTAACCCAACAACCGTAGGCCCAAAGGCCTATTAGTTCTAACGACCAAAACCCCTTTAACGCTGCTGCTGGGCGCGGTAAGCAAAGGGAAAAACCTGAGCGCACTGCACTGTACTGGTCAGGCTGCTTGCCGTAGAGGTAAAGGCCCTAGAAATCCCAGCTTCAAGCTAGATCCTCTAAAGATGATCTATGAGCACCTCAAGGTGTTACAGGCGAACCTTCATTATTCCGAGGTGCGTTCGCGACCCTAAGCAAAAGGTTCGCCAAGGAAAAGATTACCCTAGGTCTCATACAAGAACCTTGCGGAATCAGCGGACACATTAGAGGTCTCAGGAATGGGGCAGGTAAGCTAATTTACAAATGCGATGAGTCAGTGCCAAGGGTGGTAAGCAGCAGAAATAAATATCAACTTTCTTCCCATTCCATAATTCAGCCCAAAGGATCTAGTGGCCCTACTCATAGAAATTCCGATTGATAGTGGCACAAGTAACATCGTGTCTAGGCGTACTTTCCAGGTGACGACGTAAACATACTGCCAAAGGTGGTCAAGGCTCTCATCCACCACTGCCAGAAGTCTAACCTTCATTATGTCATCGGTTGTGATGCGATTGCCCATAATAAGGTATGCCTTAAGGGGTAACATGGGTTTATTCGGCGTTTATATAAAAAATGAAATATTTTATTCAAACCTTTTACTGTTTAAAGCTTAAAGATATATGAAAAGACATTTGAAAAAGAATTTCTGAAATGTTTAAAGGAAAGTATTCAAAACTCCGCCATTTTGACATCATTTCCGGTGATCCCTCGGAAAAAACATGCGTCCGCGTTGACAGTAGAACTCGTGGCAGGATCATCGGAAGTGGAAAAAAAATTGTGTTTTAGTTAAGACCATAAACTAGAATTTGGACAAAGGGAAAAAAAAGTGAAAATATGATTTTTGGGAGACCTTTTTACAAAAAAATTTTAATTTTGGTAAAATTTGCTCAACATATTTTTTTAAATAGTTGTGATTGAAAAAAAGTCCTTCATCCAAGTACTCGTAAATTGTATCTCGAAGACCTGTAAAATTTCATTAAAATTGGTTGAGTAGTTTTCGAGAACAAGGCTGTATCTCCGAAACTTTTACTCGGAATGACTTGAAAATTTAGAATAATGTTCTCGATATGTAAAAAAAACAATTTTTTGAAGCTGTGAAACCCATGTTACCCCTGAAGGCTAATTAACGATTGGGAACAACTTCGTCTTAACCACTGAGAAAGTGTCGCAGACATTCGAAAATACAAGAAAATTATACTATTAAGTAATACAAATATCACAAATACTAAATGTCGGTCCTGTTTAGAGGTAGATGGAACTTCGGAACATATCCTCAGTGAGTGTCCGGCCCTTCATTGGTTAGACTTCCGTACATCAGCGGAGTTCAGAAACTCTGCGTTGTGGCATTCACTAGGAATATCACTCGTCTCTAAGGCTAACATTTAATTTTTGATATAATAGACATTGAGGTCGCAGTGTCAGCCATGTCGGCAGGGGATTAAAAAAATATTTTTTTTCCTGCCCATTTGCCAGCACTCAGCTTCATATAGCAGAACTGGAATGGATCAGTGATTTATAGAGCTTTCGGTTAGGCAGAAAAAAGCTTCCTGCACGAGAACATATACATATCACAGCTGCGGTGTGCGGAGATTGAATAACGCATCTCCTTAGCACAGGGAAAAATATTTATTTCCGATTCCCTTGAAACTTAAAATATACAATGAAATAAAGGGTGATTCATCGTGAGGTTTGATTTATAATGTAAAATAAAAGACAGACGTACATATTATTATCGGTTAAAAGAACAATACATAGCATTTATTTTTTGAAAATGGTATCATGTAAATGTTTCCCATGACCACGTCTGAGGTGGTCCATTCAGTAGGTCCAAATTTTGGGCGACTCGTTTGAGCATAGCGACTGGTATCTCGCGAATAACACAAGTAATGTTGTCTTCCAAGGCGTCAATCGTAGCCGGCTTATCCCTGAAGACCTGAGACTTTACATATCCCCAGAGAAAATAGGGGTGATATCGCACGATCGAGGCGGCCAATTTACCGTAGATAACGTAAAATTAAGTACTCACGAAAATGATTTCTCAACAAGTCCATTGTTTCCACCAGTAAGTTTCACCAGCCCATAGTCTCACCACTACGAAATGTAAACGGAGACTGAAATTTCCAAATGTTATTGGCAATAGTGGTTTCAGTAGGTTGATTATGCGCACCGTAAGTTCCTCGAATCACACGAAAATCATTTCTCTCAAAACGCTGATTTTCATAATACAGATGAACAATATGGAGGCGCTGTTGTGGGGTAAGTCTCTCCATGATGACTTGCCAAATGATACTGAACAAAAATGACAAAGCAGTTTGATAGAAGTCACGCGTGATCTGTCAAAAAAAGCCTATTGAAAATCAAACCTCACGTTGAATCACCCTATAGCTGTTTTTTGCATTTTTCCAAATCGACCTAAGGAGATTTCAAGGACTCCCATATGGGGCATTGAAATAACTGTAAATGATATTGATTTAAAACTTTTCACGTAACGAACAATTATTCGGCAGCTGTCTTAGCAACTTTTCCAAACGCCACCTTTAACCCGTTTAAGAGGAGGAAATATTTTTGTGTTGGATTTTTTTTAACTTTAGAATAGATGTATACATTTAAATTTGAAGACACAATTTAAAGTGGACAAGAAGTAATAAAATGAAACAATAGTCATGTCAACCTTCCCTAAATCCTTAACATTATGTTGGGAAACCCCTGTGTAGTTGGTTAAGGCCAGCAGCGTTTAATTAAAAAGATATAAACCTAAAATGGGAGTGTAGGGATATTAGAATTTGTCGGTGGCTGAGAAATTTGAAAACAATAAAACAGAAATATTCGAAGAAAATTTCTTTTTAGACCTGGATTACAGCGCGACCTCTCAAGACCAAAACCATCCTATTTTTCAAGGTGGAAAATTTGCGTGTACGCACAGAGTGACACCTGAATTTTATATATTAAATACAACATAACAACGTCACTCTTGCTTGGAGCATCCCTACCGTCCCGGTATTTATCTATTTTAATATTAATTTCAATCGCAGCAGAAGGTCTCGTATGCTAGCGCAGTAGTTTTAAAAATTAGTACTAACTTATATACAAAGGAAGTTATCTTAAAGCATGAAATTCAAATTTATGAAACTCACATCTAAAAAAGACAGTTTTTCGATCATCATTCGAACCGGTTAATTAAAAATCAAACAAGCAATAAAAAGCGATAACTACCGCTCGGATATTTTATCACAAACAATCTTCTACTTTACTCTAAATGTATTTGCCATTAATAATAATAAAGCGATTTTACTGCGCATACATATCCTGTGGGAATAGTTACCTCCTCAATGAAATTGAGAATAGAAAAACCGCCATCATCCTCCCTATTATCATTGTCATATTATTGGTCTGCATTTATATTAGGGTGGCTCAGGTTTTAATTTTTATTCCAAAGTCTTACCATTTTATTAAAAATGAAGTTTAAAAAATGTACGCCCTGAAAAAAAAGTCTACCGATCTCGTATACATTTGTATATTAAGGAGAAATTTATTGTATTAATTCTAAAATTTCGAACTCAAACTGTAAATAAATTGTCATATTACGAATATAGAGATATGCAAATAAATTAATCTGTCAGACTGTCTATTTGTCTGTCCATCTATTTATCTGCCTGTCTGATTGTTTGTTCAGAAATCATATGGCGAAACGGATTTGCTTCAAAGTGATCAGAATCAAAAGGGTGGTTATGACGTCTTAGCACAGTCCGTTCGTCCGTCAATTAATTAGAGCACTTTTATTTTAGCTGTGAAGCTGGGACCTAGAGGCCCTAAATTTAGAGAAAACCGTTTTATAGCTAAAAGTTTTTGGAAGGCGTAAACGGTCCATACAGGACCCAAAGCCTAGCTTCTTCAACCACTGTGTGTGCGAAGATATATGTTTAGGCACGAATGGAAGGGACCTACAGTTTAATGCCGATTCCCAACGGCAATTCATTTTTGAGTGGTGCAGCGAATAAAAACTTGCAGGTAGTACGGGCCGGTATTTAAACCACTGCACTAATATAAGGGTTAATATCTTTACAAAAAATGTAGATAGGTACTAACCTCCTTCAAAAGATTGCCATAATAATAGTACGAAGATTTGTTCAACGTGTTAATAGTTATAAACAAAATTTAAGTTATTTTTGGAAATTCCTCTATAAATTTTGTTAAAGCGCACTCTCGGAAAATCGTATATACATCTCATAAAAACAAACTTATCTTAAGCCATCACTTAATATTATTTTGTTTTCTTGAGCTTTCACATTTTACCAAAAAAAAGGCTATACGGAAATGGCTCACCCTAATGCACCTATGTTTTAAAGAATGAATGCCGGAAAAATCGCGGGTAAGGGGAAAAGGAATAGGTATCTGAAAAAACTTAGATATGGACATACTTTATGGTGGTAGCTGGTTAAATATCGACAAGCTAACGGAGTAACTTCTTATAGAGTATATAGCTGAGTGAGATCTTATTAAGTTGATTACTGTAAGTGGCAATTAAATGCTTCAAAAGAAATCGAAAACTTTTAGGTACACGTTATAAAAAAAAGATATATTATTATAATTGCAAAGACCCTTTTGAACCTACTATAGTTGTTGTTTGTGCTTAACGTTAGCAAAAGGCGGGCTTAGTTGAAGAGATTATTTTCAATTAATACTATTCCTCAAATACGACGGTTCGCTTACACCTCGAATTGTGGATTTTGGCGGTTGGAATGACCTAATAATGACGTTATGCAATTTCTCGCAAGGGAGTAAAATGATTTCTAAGAGAAGGTTTAAATACCATCAGAAGTCCACATCGAAGGATTCTTGTGCCTGTTATTGTGCCTTAACCCCTCAGACTCTCAGCTAATTCAACTAAATCACCTCGGGGCTAAATGGTGGGAGGAGTTAAGAGGGTGTTCGCTGGAAATACTCTACCTATTTTAAAATATCTTTCAACATTACAGTGCTGAAGCCATCTATGGTTTACTAAAGGAATAGGCGGAGGAGTATTCTCTTTGAGAATACTCGTATGAAAGCTAGAGATGAGACTCTCTAAGTGTTGTAGACACAAAATTTGAATATCACAAATTAAACAAATATATATATCTATTGAAATTAGGTGTAGAACAGTGTCCAGCAGTCGGTGTGTCTATGATGCATATGGAAGCTGATATTTGCACGCGATCCATGACATTGGCTTGCATTTTTTAGCAGTGCCGACCACCAATAGAGGTCTGACAAAGGCCAATAACATAAATTGGGTTGAAGGTTTGACTTGGAGCCTAAGACCTTTTTAAAGAGTATAAGTCAGATCCCAGACTATCAATAGTTTTTTATTATCTGCCCCACCTCTTGCGAAAGTTTGACAAACATCCAAGTCCACACGCAATAGTCTTAAAAGCTAAACTTTTGGCTGTTTTATTCTAAAATACCTCTATGGCGACCACCGCTTTCGAAATTTAATTTCCGCTCCACCGCTCCTTTACACACTCACATCACCACTATTCTCACAGCTCCAGTATATTTTCAGATTAGGACGTGTCCGTACAAGTGATGAGCGATCTTTTTAACGAAATAAACCTGAGGACACGGTGGCGTATGTGTACTTTTGTTCTCTTTTTTCCAGGTAAATAGCAAAATGGATATGTTTTTGCTTTCTGTTCAGTCAAAAAAAATTTTAACTTTAACTTTTGGTTGCCACCAATCACTGCTTGTGGAATTAAGGAAAAGAACAATGTTCTAAAGTTTTATGTGTGAGATGTCCGCTAGGTCATTAAGAAATTGCTTGTCTAGAGTGTGATATCAGCTTTAGCGTGACAGCCACATAGAAGCAACTACGACTAATAATATTATGAGGAATGACGCTTTCGTACCCATCGGCCAGTGAACACCTGCCAAATAGCCACCAGACTAGCAACGTCTGCACGCGTTCTACGTATGAGGTTCCGTATTTCATATTTATTTTGAGTGGACCATATTTTTCTGAATATGACTCAAGTTGTCAGACTCGACCATGCAATACTATTGAGGTAAAATGCAAGAAGATTTCTTTCTTCACGAATCCTAGCGAGATCTACATGTGACTTCCTTGGATGCATGGACAACATACATTCGTCTAGATCGTCGGCTATCTTATTGCCCTATATGTTCATATGGCCCGGAACCCACGCGAAATTGATGTCGAACCGGCGCCTATGTCTCCAATATCACCAAAGTCTCCCTGCAGTCCTCGATAAGTTTTGATTCAGTCAAGTTTGAGTCGTAAGCCTTTTAGCGACGTGACTTTTAACGAAGAAAGCCGCCTTTGTCTTAAATGGATTCCTTGTCTCCCAAGGATTTCTTCCTGGAAGATCCCAGAAACGTTGGAGAGACTGAGCGATTTGGATGTAAGTAGTTGGGTTGAAAATACGCCGGCCTCCGTAAAGATAGTTACTTTAAATTGTTTTGTTGCGGTGTCTGACCCCAATTCCAGCATAGATGGAAATCTTGCAGAAAAACCTTTATGGAGTTTAGAGGCAAGCCTCTGCAATGAGTGGTGCAGCACTTGACATCCTGATTCATTTAAAACCACTCAAAATCTTAAGCAGATGAATGGCTGCTTACCGGGCCATTCGCCTCAATGCAACATCTCAGTGGACCGATAAATAATTGGCCATATCTATTTAAGACCCTTCGTAGAAACATAGATTAAAACACACCAAAGCCTCAGCTTGGAAAATAACTTCTTAGTCACCATTCCATCTAGATCAATCTGGGAGGAAAATGATCTCGCGAAAGATGAATCGATCCACTTCCACACCGATGGATCAAAAATTGATGAAAGGATTGGTGGTGGCGTTTTCTCTGATAAACTAAATCTAAGTCTCTCGTTTCGTCTACCCAATCATTGGGTTTCAGGCGGAAGTCATGGCGATTGAAGAAGCATTATCTTGGCTGAAAAGAAATGTGATATCCGCTGGAGATATCCGAATCTTCTCTAACAGCCAAGCTGCCTTAAAATCACTAGACTCAGTTTCTCCAAACTCTAAAGTGGCCCTAAAATGCCGAACCTCTCTTAAGGAGATGTCGAAGCAGTTCAACTTTCACCTTTGCTGGCTGCCGGAGCATAGAGATATTCTAGAGCGCATACTGCAAGGCTGATGAACTCGCAAATCACGGCACCAAATTGCCTGATAATTCACCTAATAAAGGTTCCTTAGACATTCCATTTGCCACATGCAAACTAATGCTTAAATTGGAAGTGTTTGATCTTTCTAAAAAGACTACACATCAGCTGTACAATACGTGTCATCACTAGATACTTATAGGCAGGCATGCAACTTTGCATGTACTCAAAAGACTATTGTAGAAGCTGCATGGACGAGTAAGAAGAAGAGTCAATCCTACACCTTCTTTGCACTTGTCCTGCTCTCTCCCAAAAACGTAAAGTCCACCTAGGTGCCTTCTTCCATGACAATCTTGATCTGTTAACTACTGACATTAAAGATCTCTTTCACCATATCAAAAGCTCCAAATGGTTTACCGAGTAGAGCAGTAAAAGTTTACATCCACGTGGTCTCACAGCGGAGCTCTTTTTGGTCTAAGTGAGTCGACCTCACTGGCAGCTACTTCAACCTAACCTAACCTAACCTTAGCCCCTGTAATTGTATAGAATTGTATCCATGAAAATTATGACCTTAATCCGCATCAAATTAGATCCTTTTAACTTGAAAAAAATCTATTATTTTACTTATCAAAACACTACAAAGTTATCCTTTCAATGTGAGTACAGAAAATATAATCACACTTAAATATGTATGCTGTATCCTGTATGTACATAATAAGCGGCATTAATCTCCATTCTCCATTAGTCACTTTTTATATATGCACTGGATCTAAGCACTCATTAAGTTTTTAAAGCAAACAAATTACCTCCCTGTTAGAGGATATTTGCAACGGATGCCTTCATACCAGTGCTTCAGTGCTTTCGTCCATTTCATGTCAACCCTCTTGAGCGAGTTCTACACACGTAAATATTTATTAACGTTTGTTTGAAATAATAGGATAGAAAGGCACTTGTGTACTGATTTAAGCGCAAGAATTTTATTGGTTATTTATTACTCATAATGGGTAAGTGTGCTGCCCCTAGTGTTAACTATGTGGAGGTTTATACTAATTTTTGTAGCGCAAAATTCCGGCGCGGACATGACTCAAAATAAGATTGTCCGGATGGCACACATCATGCTAGCTGGACTTCCCACTTGTGCACTCCATGAAAGATTCCCGTTCAATATTTTCCTTTTGGATAGGATCGAATATTCTGCGAATATTGTTCAAAAAATTATTGCAGCGGCGTTTTACTGTTCTTCAGCACTAACTGCATATGATTTTCCTTTAGGCCACTCAAACATAGGAATCATTTTATTTTATGGAATTCAACTAGTAACGTTGCAATATTAATTTACGCTATTACAATTGTAATAACTGGGAAGTAACTCGAAAGCAATTCAAACCCCAAAAAACACACATATTTCGTTGGCAGCGTACACTTTTGTCATTGTGCCAAACAAAAAAAAAACTCTCCACCACCAGAACAAATTTTAACAAACGAGCTACTAGTTGCATGCACTAGTCTATTCTATTGTTTCGTCCACATCAAGAAAATTAATTTAATTCCCATTTTATGATCGTCGTAATTGTTTTGCTGTTTTTATGGTATTGCTTTGTTTGTGCTTCACAAACCAATATTTATTTTACTGTTTATAGGTATGCGTGTCTGATTATTGCAGTTCAATTATATTTAGAATTTAAGAATTTGCTTTTAGGCATAAATTTTTTACAAATAGTTAGTTGGATTGCTAATTTGGCAATATTATTAATTATTATATAAATAAGGTTAATGTACGAAAACTTATTTATAAAAATACAAAAACTAAGCTCATATAGGACCTAAGGCTTAACTTCCTCAATCATTGTGTGTGGAAGGGTCTAAAATTGAGAACCAAAGGTTTAATTACAAGTTTTTCTTTTGGATGCTTGTCAGACTTTCGCAGGAGATGGGCTTGGGAGGATTTTCTTTTTCTAAGGACTCAGTTATACTTACTTACCTAATGAGAACCGTCTTTGACGGGTTAGTTGGTAAGCACAGCCTGCACGAAACGACAAAGGATAACGGTAATCGACTATGTTTCTGGTTATCGACACAGTAGCACTAGGTTTTCACGGCTAAGAATTTACAACCTTGCCCTCTTCAGACGGTTAAACCGCTAACCAATTCGACGATCTGCTTATCGTTGCGAAGCACGCACATTTACCGAGAAATAAAAGTCCACTCTAACCACTTTCTTGTTGTACCTAGATTCAGTGCTCGACTATTCAACGAGAAGAAGCTACAAACTGAACAAAAACCAATTTCGAAGTTGGACGCCTTGGCACACCTGAATTAACCTAAAGTAGCCAGAACCCACTCGCTTAACTATTTAAAACCTTAAAACAACAAGGATACCGAGCTCTTCAAATTTGTTGGTAATGTTTTGGTGCGTGCGTAGATAGCAGATAAAGAAGGGGGAAAGCATAAACTGCATTAGCTCGGCCACGTCAAGCAAAATGCTCCAGCCGAGATGATATTCGAGACGACTGGAAAAGCCGAACCAATCATCGCGAAATCACTTGGTATGAACGTCAGGAAGCACGATGCTTGAGATCGTTTTGTTTATGTTTCAAATTGGAAATAGAAAATAGATGGATTAAATAATTAAACTGATATTGACGAATGGAAAAGTTTTCCTGCTACACCTGGTAGTCAAAAAATGAAAATGTAGAGACCTATTTCAGCTTGACAGCTGTTTAATTTGTAAAGGATTTACATAAAGAAACACCAGTTTTTCATCTAAGTAAAAACCATTGGTGACTTTTATAAACTTAATTTAAATAAAGTGCATTAATTATTATGTTTATAATTGCATTTTTGGGGATGTATAATTCAGCAAACAAGAAGACTGCTCTAAGATTCCAATTTCTATTAAAAATAAAAACTTAGTATTACATTCGTAACTACACTTTTTACATTAGCTTACTTAATAATTATCAAATATAAAAAGCAATTTGCTGCTGCCCCTGATTTTTCAATAGAAAAACCAACCAACTGTCAAAATCTATAGCCACCTATTTTAGAAAACTGCATGGTGCTGTTGCTAATATGCGGTTAAACTATTAATTTACTGCCTGTAATTATCTTATGTTACCGCTTTTTATATCGCAATTTAAAACGCAAATAACAAAGCTAAAAATTGTCATATGTCGAACTTATTGCATAGTGTCACTGAAATAGTCTTTCTAATTTTTTTTATTATTATTATTATTGCAGGTAAAATAAAAATAAAAAAATGCCTTTTACTATATACTATACATATAAATTTGTCATCTAGGGAACTACCCTTGCCAACAAAACCGGTCTTCTACCAGCAATAATGTTGTCGTCTGCAATGGCCCATTGACCCTTCTGAAAGGGGTTCACACAAGAAAATGTTGAGGCGAATCCAACACTACTTGGGTGGCGCTAAGAATGTAACTACTAATGGAATAGAAATATTCTTTTAAGCTTTGCAATGTGCATGTCGATTACAATTACAACTCTGCAGGACTCATCTGTTAATATGAGGTACATTTCTAATGACGTATTTAATGTGAACATAAAACGCAATAACTATAACTACCCGTATTTAACTACATATTGTAGATCCTGGGCTTAAAAAACAACAAATTAAATGTAAAGATTAATTTCGTATTCCTGCTCTTTCGAATTTTCTTTTGTATAAGTGCCGTAAGTGACGACAAATTTAAGCTCTTCATCAATTTTGTTGGTACCTGGCCCTGTCATCTACTTATTCTTTCCCACCTCTTTGTATTTATTTTCATTATGATTTAATATTTCTATGAAAACTTCTTTAAATATTATTTATTCCAACATTAACCTTTTTCTTTTAAACTTCTTAACCCTAAAATAAATGTCTAATTATTTTCTTTTCTGATAATTCCAGTTCTTGAAGCACAAGCCCCTAGCAAATGGGCTTCTATTTTTAACTGAAGAAATGAATAACTCCATTAAAGTTTAGGTTTTCAAAACAAGTTGACTACATTGACTTGCCAATAACGAACAAATGTATAAAAATGTCCTAGTAAAGAGGATTTTCAAATCCCTCTAAACTCCAAGTTTCAGACGACCACAAAGAAAAGGTTTTAAATCAAAAAATTCAGGGTTTTGTCTTCCTAACAGTTTTAATTTTATTTTATAAAGAATTTTCTTCTTAAATCTATTTTTTATCCAACAATACTGCTAGCTCCTCGCAGAGCCAAATATCCTGCGGTTAAATCAGAAGGTAATGCGCGAACAGTTGCATACTCCTCGGAATTGTGATAGTTCAACTTTGTATGAGGATCTGTGTAGGGTGCAATAAGTCCAGATATATCAGAATATTTTTTGGCTGGCCGGAAGGAAGGCGGGGGATTTAACGTAGAATCTAAAATGGACCAGCATTTTATAAATATTTATTTATAATTTAATTAGAAACTGGTTTACATGTAACAGCATCGTCTGGCCATGGAAGCGATTTTTCAGTGGCCAATATTTGCTTCAATGATTTCCAGATACGTTTTTTACCACCAGCTTGTATACAATTTAATGATGATTTCTTAAAAGGTTTCTTTTCCTCAGCCATCGAATGTGAATTCAATTGAACAACAAATTTCTATTAAAAATGCAATAAAAATAAACAAAATTTTCTACAACTGAATTTGACGTTTGAAGATGTTAGCTTGTCAAGAGAGTGTTCAAAAATGTTGAATGTGCGAGGTTACAATAGGCGAATAATTTATCCTAATTTCTCTCAAGAATTGTTTTAAAACCATTTTATATGTATATAAGTAGGTATATAAATAAAAACACACTTAGGACATTTGCAGCAAAAACAAAATGAGCAATAGAAAATATTAATTTTCACAAACAGTATTTAGAGAAAGAAAATCTCGCCTTAAATCATTAGTAATTGAAAAATGAGATTTCAATGGTGCTCTTACATTTCATTAACACTTCATTCCAATTCCACTCTTTTATTAGCAGAAAAGAGTATTTCTGTCCTTTAATTTTATTGTTATATCAAAGTTGGCATAAGTTTTTTGTTTTATTATTTAAACTTGCCTCTTTAACGCGCAAACATCAATAGTAACGAATTTGTCTTCTTATAAATATGCATTTAAGGGATTATATTCATTAAATTATTAATGAAGACCAAACTAAAAATATAGTGGGTGACAAGTCATAAGCATATAACTTTGAGAGAATTCAGAATTATATTTCTCTCGGGGAAGATATTTTTTCTTGGAACAGACAAATTTCTGAACTGTTATTTGCAACAAGGCGGTTTAATACCAGACGGGAATTTGCTGTCACATTTGGGCAGTCGCGCTTTAATAATACGATTTTAAAGTGTCTAAACGGTGCTATTGTGAACTAGCTACTGCTTCATATTTGACAAAACAAACATATCCTTCGCTTTTGAATATGACAAGTCTACAGAAGATGTCGATGTCGATAAAGACTGATATTTTCGCTGTTATCAGCTGTTGTTTGTTTGGATTATACACTTATCCTGTCACTATAAAACAGTATCATATAACAATAAAACACTCTTAATTGCATCTACAATAAGAATAACTGGTGTGCTTAGCAACTGCCTTGTTCAGTTTTACAATATGTCTTTGACAAAACAATTCATAAAGAATCTTCAAAGATTTCGTCTCGTAACATTTGACGTAACCGACACCCTATTAAAATTTAAAAGTTCACCAGGTGTCCAATATGCTAAGACAGCAGCCGCCCACGGTTACCCAACTCTTGATCCAGAGAAAATTATGCAAACGTTTCGCGTTGAATTTAAGTCGATGATGAAAAAATATCCTAACTATGGCAAAACCACTCCCAACATGGATTGGCATCAATGGTGGGTGAAACTAGTGACCAACGTTTTCTCAACAATTAACTCAGGAATCCCCGAAAAAGATGTGCAAGTGATAGCCCAAGAACTTGTTAGAATATATCGAACGGATAAGACGTGGCTGCACATCGATGGAGATGGTGAAATTGTCTCCAAAATAAAAGACGCTGGCAAGATAGTCGGTGTTATATCGAACTTTGACTCTAGTCTGCCGCAAATACTTGAGGCAATGAATTTAAATAAATTTGACTTTATTATTACTGCTTATGATTGCGGCATATTAAAACCAAATAGAGAGATATTTGACTTGGCATTAAACAAATGCGCTGCGAAAGGTGATCAAGCGCTTCACATAGGAAATTTATACGACACGGATTATATGGGCGCGAAAGCGGCTGGCTGGTCAAGTCTTCTTATATCGTCAATGACTGAGGAAGAGATGAAAGAAAAAAATCTAGACAACAAACATGTCTATGGAAGTTTATTAAAGCTAATTCACGCGCTGGAACATGATGATATTAAGTGGTAGTATCCGCAAATTAAATGAGAGACCATCGAAAAAAAAACTATGTATTAACATTAATTTTATTTAAAAGTTTTAAACATATTAAATTATAGATATATTTATTTATATATAAAGTATACATATATAGTATATTAATATTAGGTATCTAATTCATCAGTTCATTTTATTCTTTCTTATTTTTAGACATTTAATATTTTGGTTTTCTTTTTATACATTATTGTTTTTTTTTCTGTACTTTTGTGCCTTTAAATTTAAAGAGTCCATTTTATATTTTACTGCTTTCTCCTCAAAGACACTGATCGGAATAAAGTGAGTGTATCAGATTTGTTTCGAGTGTTTTCTTTAGAATTACTTCGTATGTAGGTTCTGAGAAAAATGATAACGCAAAAAAAAGAAGAGAAATGCTATCTAACTTCAGATCGCACAGCAATTGTATTTATATTTTTGGAATGTTGTCAACTCAAATCGATTAAACGAAAGTTTAATGTAAACATTTTACGTGATCTTAACCATAAAGCGCTCCGGGTAGGTTTTGTTTATCTTTCGAAGATAACGGTTGTTTAGCAATAGGTCTTCTGTGAATATGATGTCCAAATATGTAGATAGAGGAATATCGACCCCAGCAAGTTATTGTTATATAGTCGAAGGCGTTTTTTTTAAGTTTTTGTTACTCGTTGTTAAAAACTATACTCTGTTTTACTTAAAACGCGTCCTTCTCTCATCTCATTCATATACATACTAGTCCCGCTGTGCATTTGGCTCACTCAGGAAGTAATAACAAAAACAAAAAGTGTTGCTCGGTATGGACTACATAAGTTGATAATATCTTGTTGAATACTTTATAATATTAATACTACTACACACGAGTTATCGTATACAAATTAGTCTTCCCGAAGCCAATAAACACTTCTAAACAATTTATATCCACAAAAAAATTATTTTTTTAACAGGTTAATGCATGAACCTCAAATTTAAAACCCAAATCAAATTTTTAGACTGAAAATAACAAACTGTCTAAGGCTAAGCGTACAATGGAGCGAGAAGCCGATGGCGTGCGAGTAGCGTTAACATGCATAAATCTGTTCACATGTTTTGTTTATGTACTTTCACACTTTGGCTTTATAGAATAGAGTAAAGATAAATAGATTTTTAACTATTTATACGAGCAGATTTCGAACGTCCTCCACCTTGGGATCAAAGAAATAAAAAGGCAAACAGACAGCACAAAAATGCTTCATGGTTTTCTGGCGCCACTGTGCCTAAGCAAATAAGCGACTAAGACTACCATCCGACTGCCGAGTTAAGTCAAAAAAAAGATTCCCTCTCGAAGTCAAATCTTTATCGAAGCCTTAAATCAGTTCGATTCAAAAAAATTTTCATAAATGAATAAAAAAAATAATAAAACCTCTTTTTTCATTATTTGCCTCCATGTGGACTAATCAAAAAAATAGACCACCATATACGATTTATTAAAGGCTTTGGCATCAACTTTTATGTAACAAACATTAAGAAACTTAAAAAACAAAAACTTCATAAAATGTTAAAAAGAATGAATCTTCAATTAAATCCATATTTGAGAATAATTCAAATTTTAAGTTATATACACCAAAATCTCGAAACAAATATGAAATATCTTCAACTCACTTAAATTTAAAGCTCTGATAGAAAACCTTAAAGTGATTTGAGAACTTACATACTAATACTCCTTTTTTAAGACTCCTTAACCTTATTGTTAGCCGTTATCGATGGAGACGAAGACGAAGACGGATTATTAAAATTGAATTGTGTGTGAAAGTCTGAAGACAACTGTTGAATGATTGCATCACTATTAGACTTTAAATCTCTTTCTAACGATTCGATATCCACATCTTTACTTTCTAATTTCATTTGTAAATCCGAATAGAAATCACAAAACAGTACTGGCTCATCCGTACCGGCCAGAGTGCGGGTACTGCAATACTGTCCGCGATGTAATAGCTCCTCATTGGAAGTCTTTGTGTCGAAAAAACGTGCTCCAAGTGGGACCTGAAAAAAGATTTTTAATTTTTAAATAAACATAGTTTTCGAATTGAAAATTGAGAAGAATGAAATGTGTAATAGCATTGGGTATGCCTAATTCTCGAATAGAACAATATTCTAAAGCTTGTGTGGTCATGTGAGATTTTGCATATATGCTGCTATTTTGTCTAGCACAATGAATGTACACCGAACAGTAAAAGAATAGACCACATACACGTGTGGCCTCCATATGGTAATCTCATCACATAGTGCAATATTGGCCGAATTGTAAAGAGGAAGCAGCAACACCGTCTACCTCATCAACCTAGAAACCTAACCTAATACAGTCTAGTCGTAGATACCAATGCACGAGCTTAATCATTGATAAGTTTGGTATGTGATATTTATGCAACATAGACGAATATACGTTAACACGCTGGACAACTATTCTCTTGCACGTGTGTTCTATTTTGTTTTTGGACTATATCTACACCTTGCTGGAGGTCACAGAATTTACAGTTGATCTCTCTTCTCCATTCGGTTTCCTTGCAAACAGGACCAAATATCTGTAGATAATTTTTTTTAGAAACGTCAAATTATGTCAGGGAAGCCCAAAAAAGTGTATTATTTGGACGAATGCCCATCTTACTGCAAATAAAAAAGTTCGCTGCTCTGAGTGGGAACCACCTGGAAGGCCGAAAAAAAAAACCATTTGTTCATGCAGAATGGCAAAACAGGTAGGTCTACTCTCAACACAGAGGAGTAGACCTCATGTCTGGATACAGACCTTTCAAAGAGTATCTCTACAAATACGAACAAACAATAGAACATGTATTTATAACCTCATGAAACGGCTAGAAATAGTCAAGTTACACAGAAAGCACATGCTAACAACAATAGAAGCATGGGAAACATGCCACATAAATAGTCGGCATGGTAAATGCAATATGCAGCCAGCTACAAATAAAAGACACGCACGCTGCCACAGACTATCTCGCAAATGAACACTAACACATACATCTTTAGCTAACAAACAAATTGCAGACAGCGAGTCTGTTATGGTTGATCTTCCAATTGATTTCTTGTTTGTAAAAATATAAAATATTAACGTATTCCATACCTGTTGCTGAATCAACTTTTCGTGGCTCTGCATTATAATATTCTTCATCGCTTTCAATCCCAGCACTTCACTTTTAATGTACTCAGCGTAACTGCAAACAATTTTGTCATTTCCATGATTGAGGGATATTTTGCAAAGGAGAAATCTCTTACCTATACATTTTGGTAGTCTTTTTGGTTAAATTTTCAACACATGAAATAAAATTTTTCAATGGCAATGTGCGTGGAATAAAACTTGGATCCAATTTCTCAGCCATGTCAAAATGCGTGAGTGATCTATTGAATTCGTGAATCATTGACAATGTGGTACCCAAAGCAAAGTGATTTTCTGCTACCTCGGGAGCGTGCTCCACTGCCGCATTTAAAACCACTTCTGCGTCGCGTAGCTTTCCAGCCCTGTACAATATGATACCCAAACTCAGAAGTGGAATATCTTTTGCCTTGCGAGGTGCTAGCATCACACCTCTTTTAGCGCATTCAACAGCCTGTACGCCATCGCCCCGCATGCGCCAGTAGTAAGAACTTAATGTATGATACTTCCATGAGCTCGGACTATCCATTAGACCATCAATTAAAGTCTGTACGCTTCGTTTAGTCTTAAACTCAAAATCACTTACAGCCAGCTCCACTTCTGGTTCAATTTGAATTGCGAAACTTCCCTTTAGGCTATCCAAATGGTCATAACAACATATACCAACGTTTAAATTGGTGTACTCCCAGCAAAATGGATCTGACTTTTGTATCTTCATCGCCGGCAAGGCTCGTGGCTTTTTCTTCGCATTTTTTATATTTATCCTCTTTAAGTAGTCTTTTGTCAATTTGGTGTATGTGAATTGTTTCTCTATGTGGTCAAGAGCACACTTTGCCTGGTCAATTATTTCCATGCCAAATTGTACAGAGAAGTTAATTTGTTCTGCCATTTGTTCGCGTTGCCGCAACAGTTCAAGGTATGTACTCTCAACGATATCATTATACTTGATTTGGTCAAGAAACGCAATCAGATTATGCGGCTCGCGCATATAAAATGGGGAATCAATCTGGAAAAAAATCCGTTTATTTCTGGGATTATTCTGAAAATAGCGACACTTACCTTCTGGAGGATTTTTCCATTATCATTTAGCACCCAATGGTTGATAGCTGCTATTGATATTGCAATGTGAAAGAAGCACACTGTTACAAGTAAAATTCGTGATGTCATATTTAGTATTTATTTGTAAAACGCATTTTTTGGGAATATAAACAAAACCCGGGAATATATCTCGCGCCCAACGTGAATTATTAAAAATGCACCCTTTGAAGCAATGCAGTGGAGAGATAAATATTTTGACAGATATCGACTTGTTTGATTAAATTTCGCTTAAGTCTCCCATGACAAATATCTGTTCACGGTAATTTTTCGATTCACAATTTTTATAAAAAAAAATATTAGGCGAAACGGCCCATACAGGACCTAAAGCCTAGCTTCTCCAACCATTGTGTGTGCGAAGTTATATTTTTGAAACGAATGGAGGGACCTACAGTTTAATGCCGATTCCGAACGGCAATTTATTTTTGAGAAGCTTCTGGCTATATGGGGCCGACGGAAAGAAGATGACCCAATCTATTTGCAAATATAATGTTTAGTACATAGGGACGTTTTGGATTCGAAAAAATAATTTTTTTCAACCAACATCAGCTGTCACATTTCTTACCCAATTTCTTGCAACTACTTCCTACAATCCTACCTTGAAAAAAAGCTGTGGGCCTTCACCGTTTAAATCACGCCTGGATGAATTCAATCAATATTTTCCACCAAAATATAAACCAGGGTTACAGGAAAAATATTAGTAATAAATCTTACTCCCAATTCTTAGCAACCAACGTCACTTTTGGCATATCCAAATGTGGTGAGTTTGTGTTGAGTTAATTTATAAGCCAATTCTTATTTTAATTTTGCATAGTTAATCCCGAAATTTGATTATTTTAATCTCCGTTTAGTTAGTTATCGGTGGATACGTAGCATTACTTGAGCCTTGGTATATTTTAATGTTAGTTGCGTTTTTCTAGCCCATAATAATATAAAAAATTAGTTTCAAATAAAGTATAATTAATATTTTGGAGTATGGGAAGCATACACCAGATATGAAGTTGGACTACTTAGCGTATGCTCTTAGTTATGACTTAGTCATATGCTCAAATACGACCCAGTAGACCTAAAAACTACACCTTTTGGGAAAGTCTGACAAACATTAAAATTCAAGAACTGTCATGAGATGCTTCTCAAATATTTGAGGTGCTTTTCAAATATTTTTGCGGAATCGGCATGAAATTGTTGGTCCTTACTATACATTGATTTATTATTTGAAACAATTGGTTTATTTAAAATTGAAATAGTTAAACAATCTATAGTTTTGCAGGCCTTTTACAGGCCATCATGATAGTTTTAGTCGATCCATAGTTTATCCAATGGGAAGAAGCTCTTTTGTGTGTTAAAATATCTACGTGAAAAACCGCATTATTCTTAAACTATTTTTTTTTCTCATATTTGACCTTTTAGAGGATTACAATTTTAAAAAACACAACCCAACACCATGCTAAATTCCGAGCATTCGGTTTTTTTTTAACTATCAATGATGCACTTTTGAACGTGCCACTATATAACTGAATACTGCCACTTTGGTATACCATCCACCCTAGTCCCTGAATGCGCTATAATATTTTTTTAATCAAACCCAACCATCTTCTCGGGCTCTTCCTTCCACCGCAATTCGTGTAGTGGAAAAGAAGAAAAAGAAGTTTTCTTCACTCGTTCAGCTCGTCGACTTATTGCCGTTTATTTTCATATTTCCATTATTAATATAAAATTCCGATTAATAATCATTAAATAAATTAAACGCGTATTTTTCTAAATTTTTTTATAGTTAGTTTAGTAATGTTTTAACATTTTATTAAATAAAAATGGCCGCGGTAAATGATTGTTTTACAATTGGATCGACAGTGCTCTGTACGACATGCTTCAATCAAGAAGTGGAAGGCGAAGTCCTAGCATTCGATCATACTACAAAAATGCTAATTTTAAGTATCCTTTTCAAAATCATCATACATAAAAGAAAAAAAAACAAACTGTGTCTACCAGGAAGCTTCTCAGCTCAAGCTAAATTGCAGTCCAATTCCCCGATCGAATCACAAAGTGCTGATGAAATCAAATTAAAAAAGAAAAAAAAAAAAGAGTGCCAACACAGTGGATGGCGGTGCATGCAAAAACAAAACAAAATTGCATACACCTGATCAAGTGGCGAAGGCAATTAAGTACCTCCGGAGGTGGTCACAAAACTCGCCAATTTAAAAAAGTGCAGTGTAGAAAATTTATGTTGGGCATTCCAGCAATGGCAATGAAGAAAATCGATTTTGCACTATTTTGACGTTTTTGACTTGAGAAAAGCAGGTTATGTGTGCGTTTTCCCCCATATTGAACCGTTGGTCTGTCAAATGCGGGAGAAAGTTGAACTTTTTTTTTTGTTTTATAAATTTTTTTATTGATATTTATTTTCTCAGCAGTTCAATGATTTATTGTTTTTCTCCTTGAAATTTTGGAATTTTAATTAATTTATTTTGATGAGTAACTCAATTAAGAGGTTAATCACCTCATGAACTGTGGGATAATACATTTGGGGCACTGGGGTGGCTAAATGCATGTATGTTAGGAAGAAACATGTTTTCATGTTCCTTGCAATATTTCAACTGATATTAAAAAGTTTATTCGACAGAAGTAAAATCTAATTTAAATGTAAGGGTGATGATTTCCATCTGTTACTTACATAGTTTCCCATTGCGGTCCAGTTCTTGCAACTGTTTGCTTGTAATAATTCATAAAGGTATTATTACCCTTGGAATAAGTAGATACGACACGGACACGTACCTACTAATTTTGCACAAGCTTAACTATGTTGTTCAATATTTAACTTGATTAGATAGCTATTAGCTAAAGTATATGCTTTGCAAAAATTCTGGCATGAATCACATGTATTTTATTCTTTACATTGAGTTATAAACTACATTTAAATTATAAATTAAGTCTTTTGTTTATTTTTCTCAATGGTGGAACGGGTAAAACCGAATTTTATTTGCACCTTCAATGAAAGTTGCAACTAAAGAACTGAAATCAACCGCTACAGCTTGAGACTCCTACATATGAAAAGTCATAAATATAGCCTGGGGATATACAAAAGTCAACGAGGCTACTTAATTGAATACATATAATTTAGAACAAGTTATTCCAAAATGATTTTTATAATAAAACATGGTCTCAATTTCATTACTTACTTTGCAACTTCGGCAATGGCAATATTTTATATTCCTTCCACTGGACTCTGTTGTAAACTGCTACTAACTGTAACGACCGGAGCAGTTTCGACGTCTCCTATTCCTCTGTAAGTACATTTCTATAAACAAAACCTCCAAGTAACGTGGTGGGTGTTAACAATGACAGAAATTTGGTTTGATTTTAGAGTAACTTGCACTGCGACTTCTGCTTAGAAGTTGTTATATGATTTGAGTTCTGATGCAAGGACGCAAGCATTGCCCAAATATTACAGAATTAAAGATGCTCAAGGAGATTCTCTGCGAATTAGCTTGAAGAATCAAATAACCGAGGTATTCTTAACGCCACTAACCTTGAAACCCATAAAGCTATATTTTTTATAAAATGTTCCTAAAGGAATTGAAGTATTTGCATGCTTTAAATCTTTGGATGAGACATTTAAATAAATAGTTCATTTACTGGAAGACTGTCATAACTCAAAAGATGCGGTTTTTAAGTTAATGATGCAGAATTATTTTTTATCGTATTTCACATTGTGTACGATATTGGTAAATGTTCGGCAGCTTTTTGAGAATGCAGCCGTTCAAAGTTAAAACAGAAAACAGATTACGCGAATGGAAAATTAAAATAAATTATGGAATAACTATGTATTAGTAAAAAGATTGACCTGTTCAATCCATCTAGTCTATTTGGCCGAGACTATCAAAATATTCTGTAAAATTTATCCAGAGGCAGTGGATATGTATACCCCGCTCGATTTTCTGTGATAGCAAAACCCCTTGTCATATCTTGGTTGCTCAACATAAACTCCACCATCCACTTTAGTTTCGCTTTCGTATGTTTTTCCCTAAAAAATAAAATAAAATAAAAAAATAATAAATAAATACTGTTCGTTTCTAATTACAGCCCTAAATTCGGTCGAATTTAGAAATATTCCAAAATCAGTACACCGACAGTTTGAAACCGGAATGAATTGAAATTTGACCGAAACCGATCACAAGTGTGTATAATGCGGAACATTTTCATTTTAAGACTTCTCTACTGTTCCGCCTGCATTTCGCTAGACCTCTCATTTTCGACATAAAAATCACTGCGGCTAATCAAAAACTGGTGCTGCTACGTATGAGTGACCCCGGGCATTTTAGACCTTTAAATTTAACAAGGCGTTTCGATTCGACAAGCCTGGATAAATTCAATCTCACGTTCCTCCTCACGTGGGTAAAGAAATAGAAACACCCAGTGAACCATAACAAAATTGTATGATGGTGCAATATGCATGTTTTGGCTGAAACAAGGTTTACAATTTGTACTTGGGCAATTCTCAAACAAAGTTGAAATACGAAGAGTTTCATATTCATTAATTATTCAAAAAACTAGCTGATTGCAGCTATTATTATTAATCAAATACCTTAAATAGATTGGGAATCGAAGAAGTGGAGGACAATATATTAACACAATAAAACACGTCCTTAAAAAAGTGGACATTCAAGCACATTGGTTGGAGAAATTACGTTTTAGAACCTAAATGGGTCTAATACTATTTTAATTTATTCAAAAAAGAATTCGCAAACAACTTCTTACCGATGAATTTTTCTAACATTCAGTAACACTCAGTCTACATATGTATTCGATTACAGTGGTTAAAGTGGCCGCACATATTTTGTTTATGACATGTTTTGTTTTCCTCATAGGGATTTATTGACATTAAAAACATTTTGTTTAAAAAAAGGAGCGGGTGTAAAGATAGCATCAGATCAACACAGAAACATTGAACTTGACACCAACGGGAACGGTTAAGATGGGAAAATTCAGATTTCTCAACATTCAAATCTTTATTTTCAACGAATTTTCGCTGTTATTTGTATATTGAGATCATTTGATTTCGTCGTTACAATCATTTCTATTTGTTTGCCGTTTTTCAATCTGTTTGACTCGACATCAAACGTTAAAGTTCGTGCTACTATCAAAGTTGATGTATTGATCCATGGTGATACCATTCACCACTCGTAATAGGTTCGGAGATGGAAAGTTGCTTTTTGTTGCTTGTAGCCTTGTACAGTCAAGTCGGGTGGAATTTTTTTGTTTAGCAAAAGTGTTTGCGATTTTTTAATAAATATTTGAAAATAGAAATTAGGTTATGTTAACCGCTAGTGACATAACTAGTCATGAAATGAAAGACATTTACCAATAATACTGATAAATAATAGATATTCTAAGAACAATCCTTTTCGGCGTAATTTGCAGCGAATTTTATATTTATTTATTTAAAGAAAAATAATTTTTATGTAACAATATTTTTATTTCAATTGAAATTTTCCTTAACCAAAGTAATGCTATGTCCAGAAAGCCATTCAAAAGGATCGGAGCAACTGAACGATGTATTCGTTCTAAATTTGTCGCTTTGCAGTAACGTACAAGTGATAAAGGAATGTAACGGCAATTTCGTCGAAGAGCCCCAGAAGTTAAATTTGGAACAGTTGAAAATTCGCCTGCGTAAAACCGTGCAAAACCGACAAACGTGGATCAAGTCAAAGAACTCTGAAGTTAGCCCTGAAGCGCAAGAGCTGTACAGAGTGCTAGCGAAGAATTTTAAGGCACATTGAACATTTTCTTAACAAATTCTATTCATGTCTTATAAAGTGTTGGTTTTTTTATTCAATTTACAGAATCCCGATGTGACTTGGCAGGGAGTCAATATACAAATATTCAAGGAGGTAACAGTTTCGCCACCTTATAGATCAAAGAATGTGGTCGCAAATACACAAAATCGTGTCTTATGCAATTATATTAAAAAATTGGTAAATTCTAACAAACAATTGCACTCAACGCCTTACAATAATCTCATAATATATTAAAATTGTTTGTTTCCTTAGATCGATCAGTTCTATAAGACGCAGGCTTTGCAGGAAAATAACACTGTGGGCAATCCTTCGTCTTCATCTTCATCCGCAACAGCGTTATCATCGTCGTCGTCATCTTCGTCATCAGCGCCATCAACTTTAGTAGGAACATCTTCGAATAATGCTGCATCGGCATCGCCTGTTCCTGCAAATACATAAAACAAAAAAAAAAAGAAACAAAACATAAAATAATTAAAAAACAAAAGAAAAAAAAACAAAAAAACTAAAACATAAAGGAGAAAAAAATTATGTTCAAAAGAAAAGCTAAGTCTGTTTTAATTTAACGAAGAAAAAAAAACATTTTTGTAGAGAGCGTACATGACTAACTAAATTCCTATGCTTCGCTACGAAAATGTTTACATTGTAAAAACAACAAGGGAACTTTGCATGGTCCTTAACTGTAAGTCGCCGTATCATTTCTATACTGCCTTTCTTAAATTCTCTTTGTCCCATCTGCTCCCAGCGGAAGCACCAGCTAATAAAGACAATAACTCGCGGTTATATCTTAATACGCTATTTAAAATGGCTTTATCGGTTGAAGTCGGCCGGTTTCATTAGAATTTGTTGCTTGCAGTTATTGCGATGTCAGTGAAGGCGATATGCTAACGCGCAAAAGTTTTTATTTTTGTTTTGTTGGATATCAGATTATTTTTCTAAATTTTAAAAATATTCTAAAATATTGAGGTAACTTGTTTTGTTTCAGCCGCCAGGTATGGCGAATATTCCAAGCAGCCAATGAATGCATTAATTACATTTAATATTGGGATTTCTACTTTTCTTCTGTACGTGCGATTTCTATTTAAATTTTTACTACATATGTGTGAATGTCATTCCCAAATATTACGTACGGAATTCGTAGTCTCTACTTAACTTAAAAATATAACTTTGAGGCAGTAAAGGACTTTATCTATCTTGGCTCTGTTATGACATCTGCAACCGACATCTCTTCAGAAATCAATCGAAGAATAACGATTGTCAATTGTTGTATTGATAATGTAAGGTCACTAAACAACTAAGGAAACTAAATGTAAGCTCTTAATCTGAAGGATTTAATATTGTCCTGGTCAAAGACTACGCATTGGGCATTTAAAATGGTTGGGACTTGCGCCATGAATAAAGATCAACACCCCGCAGAAACTCGGACTCTAAACTATTCAACGTGGATTGTGCAAAAGGGGCCAATGACCCAAAATCACGCGAATTGGTTGGGGCCCAGGTCCACTTCGGACTGTAGCGCTGCCTAAGTAAGTACGATTTAGTCTCACTAACATCCTATATTCGAACCGCAATCTTTCGATAGATTTGAGCATTAGCAACGCTTACACTGAAAACTGAGTATTGAGCTCTTAAAGCATGGGTATGCTTTCAACTTTTCAATATTTTCTTGCTTTATAAGCTAAACGTAAAAAGCGAGATTACAATTTTCTCATTTTTTACAGTCTTTCGCTTCCTCTGATTTTTCCCCATTTTGGTTTAAGGGTATTATTATTATCGAAGGTGTTGGATTTTCTTAACATAATGTATATATTTTTACCGCCTCTGCAATATATATTAATAAATATTCTTGAGAGAATTCATGCCTACCACAGTCATTTTGTTGATGGTATTCCAATTCTTACTAAAAAAAAAGTAAGAGAAACGACCGGAATTACGATCATTTATTTTAAAAATCAGAGTTACAATTTCATAATTTTATTCAAATATTTTAAAAGTATAAACAATTAAGATATTGGCCTAATGGGCCTTACCAATATAAAATTAAATGCAAAGATTAAATTTGAGGTCCCGTGCTTTCAAAATTTCGTTTGCATAAAACAAATAAATATTAGGCGTAAACAGCCCATATAGGACCCAAAACCTAGCTTCTCCAACCACTGTATGTGTGAAGATATATTTTTTGACACGAATGGTGCTTAAGTGCGTAAAGGACGAAAAATTTAAGCTCTACATGAAATTTGTTATTAGTACCGGAAATTGTGCAAATAGAAATACACGTGCCTTCAAAGTCAATTATATTGTATGGTCGAATAAAAAGAGGAAAGGCAGATGTTGGCACGACAGAAAAAAAAAGTTTCATAATTTGTCCATAACCTGCAAAAAGACATGTTTTCTCCCTTACACTTTATGAAATTAACATTTGACTAGCAATCGCGTCTTAGTATACTAATATTTTTAGTTCTATTTCGTTTGCCATAGCTCTACAAACATAACTGCTTTTACAGTTCTAATGTTAAACAATTTGTCTTACGTAACTGTAATTTTCAAATATAATTTATTACAGTTTGAAAGCAGCGACGACGAAAGTTGAAGTGCATATGAAGAGATATCTTATTTTTCATATTTTCATTCATAGATAGCGCTGCCAGGTTTTGAAAATTTAAAAATAAAAAGTTAATTTTTTTTTCTGCCAATTCTAATTTTTTTTTTTAATTCGATTTGAAAATATATGAAGATGAAATAGGTCAAGATTTGGGGCACAAAACATTTAAGTTTGTGTAATACCTATTTATTGTAAGTAAAACCTTACCGCGCTTTGCAAAAACTTATCCCAAAGCTGATCCAAAAAAATTACGCACCGCAGCAGTGTTATAATTTATAGTTAATAATTTCATTTTGTTTTAAAGTCATCAGTTTAGTTAATTTGCTTGTAGTATGGTTATGAATACTTTGTTCTAAAGAATGATGCGTCGGAACGGAAATGCTACGAAGATCTTAGCTCTTCGGAAGAATACCTTGAATGCAAAAATCATCCGATTCGTATGGAATCAGGTTTTTTTTCCGACGTGTACCTCGTAAGGACCGATTATATTTTCGGTTTATTTTTGCATGGAAAAACTATTTAAGTTCTTCTTTTCATAATCCATATATTTTTATTTCGATATGTTGAAAGTTGAAAAGTCTTATCCAAGTGAATAAAAAAGAAGTGATTATTCGGTATTTAGTATTCGCTACTTGAAGCGGGCATCGTTACCGAATTCTCATTCTCAAAGGGCCTGGCCAGAGATGAAGAAGCAAAGAAATGGTGGTGAATTGACGAATTTACCCATACTTGTTTAAAAATATGATAGTATGGGTAAATTCGTCAATTTTCTGGAATTTTTCTGGAATTTAGCTTGTAGGCAGAGTGTTTTCCACTGGAAAGTTTGGTATCTCTTTGCTTCTATCATCTCTGGGCCTGGCTACACGTTCATGGGAATGAAAGCATTTTGAACGACTGGAATCGCTAAAATCTGAGACAAAAAATTATTTCTCTCGAGAAACCGAATATATTTGTGCTCTCTGGTACCTGTTTTTTTGGTATTCAGTCTTCCAACGCAAATACCAAAGGATATATGTATCTGTCAAAAGTAATATGGTTTGGAACTGAAACGTTCAACTCGAAAGTGTATTCGCGGTGGATTCTTGGTGCAATCTACCCTTTTCGTTTTGACTCAACAAATCTGCCTAGCTAGGCACAAAAGTATTCGGCAAACGGAGAGATCTTCCAGATTACCAATCGAAAAAAACGACATTAGTGTACGAATACGTGTGAATCTCTCGATTGGTCTGAGATATGCAGAAATGAAAACAGCAAAAGCTGGTCTAAATCTTTAAAAAAAAAACAATTTTCGGGACCAATGGAAATAATTTGTAGAACAAAAAAATTGCATCTTAAAAGCGAAAGATTTTACTTTATCGGATAAAGTTAAAATAAAAATATTGGGGCAAATGGCCCTAGCTAACGGCTAAATATACTAGTGAAAGGGACCCACAGTTTAATGCCGATTCGATTTATTTATTTATTTTTGAGAAGCTCTTCATGACAGTTTTCCTAGATCTTTGTCAGATATTTGCAAGAGGTGATTCATCGAATAAAAACTTTCATGTTTCAGGTTTGAACCGGAGCCAACACTAAGCCATTGCACCACTGCAGAAATTATATGAATTTCCGTTCAAGGCTGAAGAATTTTTAGAATTTCTGTCAAAGTAGTGTACAGTTAACTCTCCCATAAGTGGACACTGATGGTACCGAGAAGTTTGTCCGGTTATGAGAAACTGAACTAAATCAATGACATTTAAAAAAGTTCTTTAAATGACCCTTTCACTAGTATATTTAGCCGTTAGCAAGGGCCATTTGCCGCAATATTTTTATTTTAACTTTATCCGATAAAGTAAAATCTTTCGCTTTTAAGATGCAATTTTTTTGTTTTACAAATTATTTCCATTGGTCCCGAAAATTGTTTTTTTAAAGATTTAATCCGCTCGGATCGAACAGTATTATAAAAAAAACAACCTCCTAAAGTGAGCCTGGGTAAAAGTTGTATAGCAAACTTGTGCGATTGTGAGATTTTGTGTCCGCGTCCGATTATTAGGGAGTCCGCTTTTGGGAGAATTTTTTAAATGGAAAAACTCACTTTTTTGCCTGTTATTTGAAATCTGTCCGGTTATGAGGAGAGGAGAGATTACGCTGTATATTGAACCAAATATCCGATAAAGGATAATATTACCTAGTATTCTTATACAGAACTACGATACATTTCTGTTTATTTGGTTTGAAAGTGATACCTACCAGCGCTGCAGAAACAGGCACTTTAGTGACAAACTGCCACTTTCAAATATTTTTGACACTGTTACACTCCAACAATTTTAAAAGTAAAAATAATTGAAGTCAATAAATTTCAATTAAATCACAAATTCCCCTAAGTTATCCATAATATTAATTTAAACAAAAAAATACTTAAAATGGAAAAAAATGTATCAAACACAACGGTAGCACTTCCAAAAAAATAGTTGCAATAGCATTTTTGAAAGCCAGGAATTCGTTCTTTCATATATGTTTTTAAATTAAATCATTTCTATCAAAAGTTTTTAAAAAAAATTAATATCAAACTCAAAATTAAAAAACAAAAAAAAATTAAAAATATATTGTAAGAAGTTTTTTTTTTAAAAAAATTGTAAAACCAAACTTGCTTCTTGTATTTACTATTCATTGCTTATTGAACACAAAAAGCCTTATTGTTCCAAGTCTTTTAGTTTTAGGAATAATATGTATGTTCGTATTTATATTATTTTTTGTAGCTGGAAATATATTTATAGTTTTTCTTTTGAAACTCTCACCCCTATCGTTTAGTTTTTAATGAAACTGAAATTAACATTCATTACACAAAAATACAAAGATACTACTATTTTAATGGGTTTGGGTTTAGCTTTCTCCGACACCCATGAAAATAAGAGTTGGCACTGTAATATTTCTTCCAGCTGCAGCGCTAGTACCTACCATACACAAACCAGGCGGACCAGTACGAGTGCGGTAAAGTGGAAGTTGTTGAATTATTGATTAAATACAGAAATAAGGGTGACACAAAGATTACATACCTACGTTGATTCTGTGAAAAAAAAGACCGACTCCCGTCATCCGTGTGGAATGGCACTGGAATTGATGTATTTCATCGTGACGTCAGAGTTTAAACAACGTTGATCGTGTAATGATTGCATACATACTCTGTTTCTTCAAAAAGCATCGAATAGCGGGGTACATACTTTAGAAAATTGACAACATATCAAAACGATAAGTTTGAATTTTTTAAAAAATTTACATTTTATTTTAAGCTAAAATAATTGCATTTTTTAAAATTGAATAAAATTATTTTTTTTTTTTTAAAAACGACTTTAACGTTGATTTCGATCCAATTTTAGAAACCGCGAATGAGTGTAAGAAAACGGCACAGTTGAAGCCATACGGAAAAGTGAAACATACATTGAAAACAACACATAATAGCATGAACTTTAATGAAAAATTAAATAAATTCTTGAAAAAATCTGTTTCATTTGTTTATTCATTAGTAACATTTTAAGACAAAATTGGTTTAAACTATTTGAGGTGTAAGTGCCCCAAAAAAGACTTGTTTCGATTGCGTTTAAAGTATGGCTAAATACATACTGGGACCATGCACAATTTTTAAAAAATACAATAACTGTACTTTTGAGAAATTCTAAAGTATTGGAATCAGTTCATGTGAATTTATTTTTTTTTAAACAAATTTGATCGTGAGTTACCATTTAGAAAAAACTTTTTCTCTTCATATTTTTGGAATTTTGTTTTTATTTCATAAAAATGCGACAAAAACGCAACTTATAGTGAGGAAGTGCGCTCTTACTCGATATTCGCTTTTGCTGTATACGTTGCCACCCTTAATAGACATCGGCAATTTGTAAATGCTTTTGATTTTTAGCGAGAATATTTTTGACTTTATTCCTACAACCAACACTCTATTAAGAAGCGAAAGAAGTAGATTAGCTGACCAAACCTTTTGCCGTAGCACAACTTTTTACATGCTGATATTACAACGTTATACAAATTACCAAAATTACTTTACCACTAGCTTTTTGATTGGATATATTATTATTATTTTTTTTCTTATCAATATTTCTTTTTATTCTCTCTCTATGCTTTAAATATTTTGTTTTAAGTCAATATACACAGTTTACATAAAAAAAAATAGAAATAAAATATGTACGTCAGAAATTATTGTTAAAAGAACTGTTATGATAATGTTACATCACTGGATTCATATCTATACAGTATTTGTTCCTAACAGCTATGTATTGTGTTCCTATTGAAGAATGCGCATGCATATTTATCTTATAAGAAATTGAAATAATAATAAAAAACTATTGCATATTTACATTTAAAGAAACATCGTGTTTGAGTTTTTTTTAGGTTAAATCATTTATATGAAAATAAAATGTTTGCATATGTGTAATTGTTGGTTTAATTATGGTTTTTTTTAGTGTTTAATTTTTAAAATTTTGTTTCTGCTGTTTGTGTTTTCTTTTTCTTTTTTTAATTTTATTTATTATTACTAATTATATTATATTTCTATTATTATAATTATTATTATTAAATATTGGTTTTTGTTTTATTTTAATTTATCATTTTATTTTATTAATTTAATACAATTTAAATATTGGCTATAGATCATCTGACATAAATGAATTTTGGGATTTTAATTCCTCTAATAGACGAATTTGTTGACGAAGATACATTATTCTGAAATGGACAAAGTTAAAAAATATATTAGGTAATATAAGATATTGAATATTGTGCTTCGAAGATAGCCACTTACTTTTGTTCTTGTAGTGTTGCTGTTATTTCTGTAATTCTAACTAAACTTCTAGCTGATTTTAATTCGGCGGATACTTTCGTGCATTGCAGGTCTCCATGCGCGTGTGTTTCCTCAGAACATTTCTGGGCCTGTAAACAAAATGATAAGCAACAATTTTTATTTTTTGTAGATTTTTTTATTATAAAGACTTTGTTAAAAAATGAGTCAGAATCAAATATGTGCATATATCGAAAAGTACTGGTGAATGAGTTCGACTACTGAACGAAGTAGCTGGTCATTTTTCAAAAATTATTAAGAACTTGACTGTGCCATATATGTATACAAATATTTACTAATGTTGCTAGATCAATGCTCATACATAGTACTTTATGTCCCCTTTCTTTCTAAACGTATCGATACGCTGATAAAGCGTCAGCTTTAATATTGAAACTCGAAAATTCTAAATCAAGAGCACGGGAGTAGTAACTAGTAACTTACTGACAAATCAAGGCACTAAATATGGGGAACGCACTTCCAATTATGGTAAAACTTTGAAATTTTGCACAGTAATAAAATTTGCGGTCTTAAAACAGGGAAAACAAATGTGATCTTCACTTCAGGGGTCGCGGTAGATATTTCATTTCTCTAACTCAGCCCCCAAAAGACATACATTACGAACTCGGTAATCGCAACTAATAAAAATCGTGGTGGTTGCATTTACTGAGGTCCTTGCAGCTACCGAGTAAGAATTATACAAATAACAATATGATAAGTAGAGCACATTTTGCGAGACTTGAAACAGAAAGAATATATTTTATTTATTTTATTAAAATTTTTTAATGAAACATTACAAATGGTTTTGCTTTAGTACACACGTATGTACATACATTTATGATTACAAAAAATACCTTGTTTTAAGATCTTAAATTGTTGTCTGAAGTTTGTTACAATTTAGGCTTTTTGGCAGTCTACCGTAGCTTTAAAAAAGCATTTGTAGAGAGCCTTTTCCATTTTCGGGTATTCACAAGGATTTAAAGTTTGCCGTTTCCCTGGCCCAACATTCCATATTTTCGGCATATTCGACAATAACAACTTCTTTTTAAGTCTTGTTGTTGTTGACCTGTGTACCTTATAATCTTGGAAAATTACTTTTGCCCATACATCAATCAATTGTTTTGTGAGGTAAAAACAAACTTGATGTCTTATGAAGAGAAGAAACAAGTGTTACTAGGAATGTGGAATATAGTTTCCAAAACTTTAAATTAATGCATTTAATCTTTAAATAAATTAAAAAATTTTTTTTTTATATTCACGACCAAAAACCTAATTTCTCCTACCATTTCATGTGCGTGGATATATTTTTGAAACGATTTGGAGAGACCTACAGTTATATGCCGAATCTGAAAGCCAATTTGAGAACTTCCGTACAACGCTCTAGCCACTACTACAGCTTCTTAGAACGTGCATGCATACGTGTCAATCAAATGAGCCAAATAAGTACTCTCATCCGTATTTTTTAAAATTAACTAAAATGACTCTTAACAGTTGCATAGTTATATAGGGTCGAAGTATTAAAACGTTGCATAAATCCTTATTTATAAAACATTTTGCTACCCATATAAGTTATACAGTGCTTGTGTCAGAGAAATCAAACGAAGTAAACACTTTTTAGTATAATTTAAGTGATTGTTCATTTTTCTTAACAACACATAATTCAATCCGTCACCAAATGCCTTCCGCAACTTTAACTTCGAACTGCACACAAATGATTCCTACACTTTCGTATCCCTGGTACACAATTTATTTTTCTTACTATTCATTTTTGGTTGCATATACACGTTAAAATCCTCATTGATAATTGAATAGAACATTTGAAATAATTTTTACAACGCAAAAAATTTCATCGAACACAAATTCTATCAAGTGGGTAGGAAGAAGAGAAGGAACAAAAAATAAAATGACATTTCCTTACAAAACCACACTTAAGCTTAGTGCCCAAACAACCTCCAAAAGCGTTTAGTTACATAGAAAACCGCTATGCAACGTTGCATAAGTTTTATAATAAATAAGGCTGTCTATGTCTAACCCGTCTCCGATCTGTATACCAAACTGGTCCACCAATTTTACTAAAAAATTGTTTATAGAAATTTTAAAAGAATCCCCACAAAAAGAAAGTGCATACGTATATATGCGACCCTGTATAATGGCTTTAATATTTAGGGATTTAAAACAGCTTTTTTCAAAAGCTTTATTAATTCAGTTAATCTTTAGATATTAAAAGGCAATAAACATTATATACTCGAGTATCAAAATACTCGATAAAGTTCATTTGAATGAGTGAAGCAAAAGTAATCATAAAAGTGAGTAGGTATTTGGAGCAATACAATATACGTTCTAATCATTCCTAAAATCCATATCGTTTCGAAATATTTCCAATCGATTTAGTTTTTGTGTCAAAACCTGTTTCAAGCGTCTGTTTTGTTTTAATACGCATCCACTCTAACCATAAGACTATGGTAGACAAATTCAGTTAAACTTGACTATAACTTATTGTTGAAATCAAATAGCATACATTTTCTCGCTTACCTGTTTTTCCAACATGTCTGCTGGCCAATTTGTCACATGAGTTATCAAGTCGGCTCTAAAATACTTTGCTAATTTTGGGGATAAATCAGGTCCTTGCGCTCGACCAGCTTGACCCGAAGTTGCAACACAGCTTTGCAAAGTGCTTAGGGATGCTGATGTGCCTTCCACTAGAAAAGTATAAAAAAAAAACCGAATATATTTATAAAACAATATTCCTTTTTTATAGTTTATTTTAACTTACACTTCCTCTGCTCGGTATTGTTGCCACTTATGTCCAGCTCTTGTGTTGGGGTTGGTGGTCCTTCTACACCGCCGCCATGTCCGCCGTTGCCTCCCGACACAACACCGCCACTCGATAGAGATGCATTTGATAAACTAGATGGGCAGCCAACCATATTTGCGCTGACGCCGTCGACAGTCTTAAGTCCAAATGGAGTGTTGCAGGGATATGGACCAACGGTAGTGCTGTTGTTTGTTCCAGTTACGGGACTTTTTGTGTAATTCAACGGCGACATACCATGAACATGGGCTAAGTTATAGTGTGGTGAATTTAATGGATTATCTCTGCGAATAAAATTAAGAAATCAAACCAAACCACTTATCCAAGCGTACAAGAGAGCTTTCGTTACCTTAAACTAATCACTCCAGGCACTGTTCCTGAATGGTGCGAATCCATCAGTGGAGCGTTTGGATCCGAGGAACCCGATACAGAAATTCCATGCGTCTGTCGGTGCATTAAGCCCTTTTGCTGGGAGTTCATTTCCATGGACTCCATTGATTTCGTACCCAATTTTGGAGGACCAGGAGCATTCGAGTTCAAATGGTGGTCATTTTGATTCGACGTTGAATTTGAATTTTGCGAGCCAGACTATTTAAATAGAAAAACAATTAAGTTTGAATATTTTTGAAAGAAGCAATGTTGATGCCTTACGGTTGCCTGTGTGGGAGGAGAAACGGATAGATTTACTTGTTGCACTACCGATTCAAGCTTCCTATGGTTGCTATTATTTGATTGGTTGGATGAACCGCCCATCACATTACCACCGCCACTGGATGATGTCGTAGTGAAATGCATTTGAGATGAAACCACCGAAGCATTTGTTGGATGTGATGCGAGACGGGGCAATGCATTCGGCAAAAGTACAGTTGTTGCACCGCTGGCCGAAACTACCGTTGATCCAATTGTCAGTGGGGCAGATTGGTCCGTTAGCTGAACTGCATTCGGTGTGCCCGTCAGTGAGTAGCTAGCTTCTGATGTAGGTGTTGAATCGCCTGGGCTTATATCCATATCAGGATTATCTATATAAGTAAATCAGATATATATATATATAATTATTTTCCAATTTACACCATCTCATAACTCACCATCGATTCGCCTTCTATGAGAAGGAGGCCCTCCACCGTCGTTATCATAGCCCCACCTCAGACGCGAATTTGCTCGAGAACTGGAATGTTTTGTATATGCTGCTAGAAAACAAAACGACAAATTTTGAGATGAAATAAAATTAGAATTAGATATCATGTTGGTAACAGAGATATTATACGATTTCTTACATCATCCGTTTTTATGGCTTTAAGGACATTTACCAGGCAAAATAAAAGTTTCGAAATAAAAGAGTACACACCCAGACGAGGGAGAAATATTAAACTGTTAACAGATTGATAGGTAAAGTTTAATGAACTCGCGGTATTCTAATCAATACACCGACTCTCTGTATATTGAGAAAAGAGGGTAGAAGAGCATTTCGGTAGTCTTAAAAATATAGCGACTATAACAAGTAGTTTCGCCTGGAACATATTAGTGGTGCTCCGCATGTTGAGGGGAAGGAACTTATTCTTATCTTTTTACGAATTGTGCGTGGGATTTTATAGGCGCACGCTGACCCAGACTCTGAGTCGGATCGTGGCTGAAACGATTTCTTTTTAAGGATGTGAATTTATCGATGTGAATAACAAATAAGGTTTTTTTTAATAATTATTACTGGAATGAAAATAGTTTCATGTTGGCCACACCTTTTCATCTGACGTAATGTCGAAAAACAATCCAAAGAGAAACAGGTATTATTTGCTACTGCTCAAGTTTTTTATAATTATTCAATACATACTAACATTTATCAGGAAAGAGTTTAGACCTTCGTAATCTTCAATACATGTAAAAATAAGATGGGCGTTTAAGCCACTAGCTAAGCCTGGAAACGCTATTAAATCTGCAAAACATTAAGCTCTTCACAAAGAACGTGGAAGCTAAAGCCGCTCTCAAACTAAGAAAAAATAAATATTGGAAACCTTAAATCTTTTACCGGAGCGAACGCATGCCACATAACGAGAAACCCAGGTATTACAGGACTGGGACTTACCCAGCATTGTTATAAAAGATAAACTTAACAGATTGTGATAAACATACGGCTCTGATCTGAACGTACAACAAGCGAATGGACAAATGCTACAGCCTTTCAACATCACTAGGAGTCTCATCGACGATATCACTACACATTTGACATCAGCGGTTGCGCCATAACCCAAAGTTTGTGGCCCAAAAGAACAGTCTTAATATTTCGTGATAGAATCCAAATCCGGGTGCTCGTCGGTGTATTAACCAGAAACTGTATCATTGGAAATATGGCTAAAAGGCTAGGCGTTTTTGCAAATGATTTCTGCAGAAGTCGCAGAGATGAAGAGGAAATAGAGGGTGTGGAATATATCCTTTGCCATTGCCCAGATCCGCAGGAACGATGCTTATCCTGGATGGGAGCGCGGTTTTTCGAAATCTTGGACGACTTGGCAACATAACCTCTATCAGACATAAAACTATTCATCATCAACAGCCTCCTTACTAAGCCTAACCAAAGCCATTTTAAAATTGTGACCAGGAAACTAACTTTCAGATTGAGTTGAAACTACAATTACATTTGAAGTGCATATAAAACAACTTTTCTGACAGATGGAGCTGAAAAACTTTTAAACGACTTGACAGACTGAGGACATATCTTTAGACAAGTTTTATTAATATGTATTTGTTTTTTCGATAAGATATAATAGATATAAAGTGCCAACACCGAAGGCATGACAAATTCTAGATTTATGTACCAACATGACTCATATTCGCAATATATGTACATTGGTTTAGTGGAATCACTCGATTTCGTGTAGAACATAAAGATAGACTACAAATATATAAGTCGACGACTTATTTACAAAAAAAAAAGCAAGGAATTTATATTCTTTAAATGCGACTGAAAAGAATTTCGCCACATGTGGAAATGCCTCCTGATCTTCAACAAGAATGTGCATATTTAAACATAATTTTAGTGTTAACTAAAGTATTTTCTCTCTTAAAAAACTAATAAATGTTAATGTACTTACTAGATCTAGAAAATCTATCTTCACGATCTCGTTCACGTTCCTTTTCTCTGTAATCCTTTTCTCTGTGTTGATCTCGCACAATAGTTCTAGAACAAATTGAAAACACACCCAGTTTTTCAGCAACTTCAATTGAAATAAAAAAAAATGTATTACTTACCTCTCCTTCTCAATCCATTCCTTTGGTTTTTCCCATTGCGACTTTTCCGTTTTGCAGTTGTAGTAATACATTTTACCTAGAAATATGCAATTTTTTTCCAATTTTAATCCTATACACACACATATATTCTTTATTTATATAAAACAAAACAATAAAACTAACAAATACACATCATTAAGTAAATTTGATGTATCTTTCGCTTTGTTTCTAGCTTTTTTTTATATTTTTCCCATTTATTTTGGGTTAATTAAAATAGTAATTGTAATGCCATTATTATGACACAGTCAACTTTTCACACTTTTGGGAACAGCTTATGGCTTATACACGATTCAGGGAAAAATAAGAGAATAGATCACAGTTTTCAGGAAAAACGTTTATATTTCGTTTGTACCCGAGCGAAGTACATTACACTATTCTGAAGATCTTTATTTTCGTTTGCATTTTGAAATGTCTCTGTTTGCACATACTAGTTCACTAATACTAAAGCAAAACCAACAGTTGTTTTGGGAATGTAGATAAAGCTAATTTAAAATTCCTTGCAGCGTTTGGACAAGCGCAGACTAGCATTTCTCTAAGCGCTTACAAATGAACTGCATTTCATTTCGATTTCTTTTTTTTAATCTCCTATCAGACTTTTAAGCCAACAAGTCGTTGAATTGATTTGAGGTTGGGAAAGAAGATGAAAGAGTTAAAATGCAATATACTTGTGGGCGCTTAGAAAAATTTTGATCTGTACATTTAAATTAAAATTCCATTCAGACGGATCTAAAACTTGTGGCCTTTATGGCGGAGTGTCTACTATAATTGGCCGATATGGTTCAAGTGCTAAAAACATGTCAATTGGAGGGAGGTTCACATTGCGACATGTCCATGTATAATTGTTATTATTGCAGCGAATTGTTACACATATCTGCTTATTATTTCACATATAGCTTCTCCTAGCAAATATTAAAAATAAGTACTGTATTAAGTCCAGAATTAAATAAAAACGATTAGAACACAATTTTTTTTTTTAAATATACTTTGCAAGGATTGATAACCTAATAAGCCGTCTTTTAAAGCGACTACGGGACTACAACACGTAAAATATTCTCACCGCGGTATAAAAACGTGGCTAAGTCCACCTCTGAGCGCTGAGCGACGAGTTGAATTTTTATACAAAAAACATTGTAAGAATGAATAACTAACTAGGGTGGATATTTCCTAAATAATGTTGTTATACATTTTCTTTTATTTTTTAAGGATTTCTTTTATAAAAAAAAAAAAAAAAAGGATTTATAGAATTTCAATATAACGCGCAGCGTCGTCTCTATGTCGCTTAGTGAAATCGGACAAGACAATGTATCTCAAGACTTGTATCTCTTCACCCTTTGTTTGTTCGGCCAAATTTCAATAATGTCGGCACATTGTTGATTGGTTAATTTGTACGCTAAAATTAAGAACATTATTTTTCTCGAAAGTTATGCCTTACGTTAGTTTCTTCTGCAACTACTAACGGAGTTATTTGTATTGACGGGGGTCGGGGTACAGCAAAGTAGGGATTTATTTATATCCTCAAGTACACATTCCATTTCCTCATATATAAAATTTAATCAAATTCCTTTTTAAATTCAAAAAAAAAAATCTCAAACGACAACTTTAATGCCAAATTTATTTTGTCGTATGGATGCATTTTATTTTAATTTAAGTATGGCAACAATGATAAATAAATTCTTATTCGTACCTACTGACCCCTGGTGGTATATAGTAAAATAATTTTCAGATCACAAATAGCAGCCGTTCATCAAACACTGGCACCATTCTAATAGCTTTGTCTACTCTGACCTAAAACTACACTGCAGTCAGTATATCGCACTGCATTTCTTTATCTACAGCCTTAAAAAAGTATTTCTGAAATGCTACGAAATTTCTATCATTATCTGCAGTAACAGAGAATAATATTGAACGCATGGTTGAGTTTCCATTTTGACCACGGTTGCCGTTTTGGTAGAATCCTTACAAACGTGGGAGGTTTTTTCAGCTCTGGTAGCTCTTGGTACGCTTTAATTCGATTTGGTAGGTTTTTTTTACAACTCCAAGGCCTATTTTTTATTAAAAATATGATAAACACGATTTGTGGAATAATATTTTAAATTTCATATTGCTGCGTGTTCCATCACTTTTTCAAGCACCTCGGCCGGTATAGCGATGATTTCGGAAAGAATTTTTGCCTTAAGCTCGTGTTTCCAAGTAACCCCACAAAAAGGAGTCCAGAGGGGTTAGACTGTCAATGTCGCAATTTTTTTAGCCTTAATGTAATCCATCCAAGTAAAATTCACTGATACCTAATTTCTACCGACTGGTCAAATGATAGTTTTGACGGCGCAAACAGTCACTAATTGGTCATCAATGGTATTTAATGAATCCATCTCCGTTCCCTAAATGCGGGTTGTACAGAGAGCGTACAATGGACCTCTTCAGGTTCTGTATCAACCATTCGGCCATCGCTTGGCCGTATTCCAAGCGACGCGGATGGTCTGTCGAAAATATTCTTTGAGGCAATTGCACTTTATACAGAAACAAATGCAAACCATTCTTTAAAATGAGCTGCAATGTGATTCTATTGACGTCAAAATACAGACCGATACGTGGGTTCTTGGCAACCAGTTCATTGGAACGACTTAGGGGATGATGAACGACATTTCGACAATCTCCCACTGTCCCGAGCTGTACAAAATTTAGCACTAGTTGGACACTATATATTTTTGACAATATGCACGTTGAGTTAACACAACCGCACGACTATTTGCAATGTAAGGTTTTATAGGCTTTTTTCGAAAGTTCGGTAGGATTTTTTTTTTCACGAGTGGCAACCGTGATTTTGATATATGCTGTAGCGCTATCATACTAAAAGAATCCCATAAAAAATAAAATGTCATTTGCCTTTGAAAATGAAATTGAACACCCAAAGATCTTTCTTAAATAAAAAAAAGAGGTTATACAGGATATTCTGTTTTTATATGGGAGTTTTCCCAAATTGATAGGCATAAAGAGGTATCTCCGTCACTCGTCATGCTATCGTTCTTGATAAAGCACAGCAAACTCTGTAAGAGCGGGTTTAAATGTTAGAACCCGCCATACAAAAATATTCAGTACGAACATCTCTATGAGATGCGTCTTCTTGGTCATTTTTTTAATTATTTGGTTTCATTAAAAACGAGAAATCACTTTGACTACGAATTGAAAAGCGTAAATAAAAATCGCCTCTCTATTGACACTTGGGGCACCACGTGGTAAATAGTAGAACAAGTTTCCAGCTCACAAATCGTGATCTCGATAAATATAGCTACATCTTGTGTAATTGTTGTAATGAATACATATTCAGGATCAATATATAGATCATTTAATAAACGGCCCTAGCAAGGTATCGGTCATCGGTAATCTTAATCTATTGAAGGAAACATTTGATTAGCGCACATTTTCGCGTAATGAACCTGAGAATTGGCCGTCAAGATCATGTGATTTAAATCCTTTTAATTCTTCTCAGGCAATCAATCAGAGGCAATGCAAGACTTAAAAACAAACTTCTATCATTTCTTTCAAATTAAAAATACCATACAATGAACGTTCTATTTAATTTGAAGGTTGGTTTTAGAGTTATACTAAAACCCACCATTACTTATTTCGAGGGACTAATTTATTTTTCCTAAGGATATATATATACATATAGTTCATTTCAAAAAATGAAGCTTCATAATGTTGTTGGCCCAGGAGAAAGAGAGGGAGACAGTCTTCAGTCAGTGGACTTTATCACAACCAACACGATAGAAGTACTTATGCATACATGTTTTCAAATATTTCTACGTACTATTGTTGTTTTCACGAACAGGACAGTTAGAATACCTGACGCAAGCCAACCCATGATAACCGACAATATTCATGCTTGTGATGATTATGTTACCCTTTGATTGACACAATTTCTAAGCTTTTCAACTGGTATATTAAATCCACACAGAATATGTAGAGAAGAGGCAAGCAGTTCTGGAAAAACGAACAGCGCACTCAACTGCAACAACAATATGTAAAAATCAACGCAAGAAACTAACAACGATGCCGCGCACAGATTTTTAGAGGGTCTGAAGAAATTGAAAAATATAAATAAAATATTTCAAAATGGTTTTTTGCTTCACTTACCTGAAGAACTGACATGTTCGCTCCAATCACTCGCACACGAGGCCCGTTCACTTCTATCATTTCTTTCACGATCTCGGTCCCTGTCTCGATCACCTCGGTCACGATCGCGATCCCTATCCCGCTCTCTATCCCTGTCGCGGTCGCGATCATTGCGATCTCTTTTACTATCTCTTAATTCTCGATCTCGATCACGGTCTCGATCATCGGATCCGGATCGTTTATCACCACTCGACGAGCAAAGCTTTGATCGGCGATCAATTCTATCGTGATTAGTACGGTGTTCGGTTTCACGATCATTGCCACGTCTATCCCGTTTGTCTGCAAAAGTATTTCAAATACAAGTGTTAATCACATAATGACTTTTTTAATTTGTATATTTTTCTAGCTTACCAGAATATTTATCCTTTTTGTAGACATCGCGGTCGCGATCCCTCATCTTTTGGATATAACTGAACCTATCACGATCGCGATCTCTGTCCCCGCGTATATCGTGCCTAGATGACGGCGAATCTATCTCGGGCGATTGGGATCGATATGCACTGTTACCATTGTTTAACGAACCACCACCACCGGTCGGTGTGTTATCACGTTCACGGTAGTTTGACCTACTGGAAGTCTCACGATCATAATCGCGTTTTGAGCTACTATATTTCGAACTCTGCAATATAAATAAAAAACCTATTATAATACAAATTAACTTGTGTGAAATTAATTTAGTGAATATGTTATAAAATGCTAAATTTCCGTAAAGACTGCACAATGCAAATAGCTGTCCGTTTAAATAAGTCCGTTTACGCTCAAGTAAGTTCGGAGATCAGTTGCAATATGTCCCAGAGTATGTTGAAATTAACTCTTGAGCTAAATGAACAATTCGTGAGCTCAATTTCAACTGCATAAAAGAACTGAACTGAATGTTGTAAGGCAAAATGCTATTGTGAATTAGTTCATTTGTCAGAGCTGATTTTAGATCGTCCAATTGCGGAACGATAAGTTGGACTATATTTGGTTCAGGCTTACTTTTATAAATCTGTATTACATTGGCGATTTTAAAGTCATTTTGTGTCGTGGACCTTGTGTGGAATATAAGTTCTACAAACGTCTTAACATTTATGCATATCGATCACAAATTTACAAACGTTGGTAACTATGACAATAAACTGCTTTGGACTAAGATAAAACAAAATAGAATCAAGTTTTAAAATGTCTGGTCCACGTCCACTTTATGAAGTTTATCCTTTAAATTTATAAATGAAATAGTAACAATTTTCTACGAAACTCAACTTCATTACTTTTAACACATTGATCTAAGACATTTATGACATGATTCTTCTTATCTAGAGCTGAAACTTGCTTTCGTTTGGCAATTGTGTTTGCGCTGTCACTGCCCTCGATTTGTATGACGTGAACTTTGCAATGCAAGTGTTTATATTTTATTTTGCAGACCTAGGTCAATTCAAAATAAATCTATGTACATACATATAATTTTCGAATAGCAAAACCGATCAGTCATTTATCAGCTGTTGCTGTGGAACTCTGGTGGATATATAATACCGACACAAGTATGACGCGCAGCAGCACAGCTTTTATAAACATCACTTACAAATTGTTTTGAATTGATTACAAAATCTCGTGCTGTGCTGCGTCACTGCACATGCTTATCAATATGTGCTTAGACTTAAGTGACTCTCCTTAAAAAATGTTAGCTGTTGTTGAAAATAAATGCCAGGTAGAATAATGGTTCATTATGTGTTTCAGAAAATGTTTGGGGAGAAAAAAAAGGTAGGTCGCGTCAATGGGAATTTTTTTTATATAACTACGAAATTAACGGAAAGAGCATGTCAGCTGAAAATATAACAGCTGTGTACATTTCGAGGCAGTCACAGGAATTAGGCCTACATACAACCACTTTGCAAAACATTTTAAATAAATCCGGTTAACATAAGAATTGATTCCAGCATACCGCACACAAAGTCGTAGTTTCTATGACTGAAAAAAAAAATGATTCCAAGTTATAAGGTTCATTATTTCCTTGTCTGAGTGCGTAAGAAATAATTTGTTAAATATTTATTTAATGGCCGAGTTGCCAAAAAAACAAATAAACATAGAAATAATGGATCAGTCCTTCGATCCACGGGAAGTGACCGTTGCGGTTGGCGGTTTTTGGGCTGGGAATTTGGGGATGGGAAGACTAGTGTGTTTTCGCAGAGACTATTTACCTGCCGTGAGCTGAAAGTGCATGTACCTAATGAAATACTCACGAAAATACAAAAAACAAAATAGTTAAGTTCCCTGCTTACGCAGACGATATTGTAATGCCTGCAATAAGCAAACCGTGAACTCGTGTACAAAACAACCCGGTCTCGGATAAATTACCAAAAGAAGAAAATTCAAAAATAAAAGGAAAACATATCACGATTCAAACCACCTATATCTTCGGCTGAAGGTCGGGAACAAACCGCCAAAGTGGATGTATACGGCAATTGGGCGGCCAAAGCGACTAATCTAAAGACAAGGACTAGCATGGGTAGGAGCAGCAAGTACAATAAAAAAGACTCCAACAACTGGAATGGAGGCTATTCTCTCATCCAACTTTGGATCTATACATGAAGGAATCTTCTTGCAAGAGCCAACAAGCAGCTGGATCAGAAGTCTACTGGGTAATGCAAAATTTCCATAAATATCCAGAAATTATCATATCTTCCTACTTCAGACTATACATCTGTGACATTTCCGAAATCGAAATACTACAGATAGATCAAGATATGCATAGATCTGGACTAACTATACACAGCTATAAAAGATGTTTAATCATATTTTTTGACAATCAAGCTGCATACGGGCATATCTTGGCTCAGTGACAGGAACATATCAGGCAAAAAACGGATCAAGGCACTCGATTTATCCACCTCTTTCCTACCACGATTAGAATGACAGACCTTAAAGAAGGCTAGCTGAAGCATATAAATAAAAGTACAAAAGCTCGGCCAACCCACTTCTTCAGTATGAGATCACTGGAAACATAAGATTCTGTGAGTCCATGCAATGAAACAAAATCTCGAAAATGATAACATTGTCAGAGTGCGATGACGAAGAGACTCACTTGGATACACCTCACTTTCTGTCACTTAATTAATAGAATACTTTGAAGTTACTACTAACTTTACCTATCACAGCGGTTAAAACTTAAAGGTCTTGTCCAAAATGGTAAATGTTACCCCAGCTATATAATTGAAATGCCTTGTTTAATTAAATTATAAACACTGTGAAGGTATGTGATTCATTAAGCACTGACCCTCTTGTTCGACTTATGCCAAACTTTTCAATATAGTTTTCAACAGAACATCAAACTTTATAACTAAGTTACAACACAAATCTTTTGAAAATAGGTCTCAAATGCGTAATATGTATGTTTGTTTTTGTCAATAACAAAACACAAAATATTGGTCCCCAAATAAAACGTGGGAGAATCAGCAAGAAAAAACTTACAAAGGCTGACGAACTTTGTTCCAGTAAATTACAAATTGAAATATTAAATTTTGCAAAACCAATTGCACTCCCGTTTACCCGCACGGACGAATTAGAACACCACAATCCGATCAGCCGTCAAGGAAAAATGTCTGCAAATTAATTCTAATTGACTAGCTCCACTCAGCGCCGACAATTAACTGTCGATTTTCCTTCCCCCCAAACGCGAAAAGGAAATTGTTTTCTGGTGCAATATTTTTACACAGGTAATATGTACATACATATAGATTTCAAACAAAACAAATCGATTCCCTCGAATGAACATTGTAAAGATGCAGTACACAAGATAAATAGATAGATTTGTGATTTATATCCGTTCCTAACCACCGATATACATATATATATATATATTTTTTTTTTTTCATAAGCATCCATGAACTTAACCAACCAGCAGCCCAACCCTAATGCGAATTTTTGCTCCAACTCAAAAGCCGACTTTAATATTCTCGAATACTATCCAAATTGTTATAAATTACAGCAGTTTTCCAGATTAATTTAACAGTTTACAACCCGAAACACTAGTCAAAAGTGCATATTTTTTAACTCACCTGATAAGAATGGGATTGATGCTTCTCAAAGTACCTGAAACGAAAGTGGAATAAAGAAAATGAGTAGAAAAAAAAAATAAAAAAAAGGGAAAAAACCAAAGAAAAATGCGAGAAGTGGGGTTGATGATGGATGGAGAAATGTTGATGGTGGATAAAAATGGGAAAACAAATAAATGAAGAATGAAAACAAGATGTAAACGAGAATTGAATCAAAATCAAATTAAACTATGTAGATGAATTACTGTCCCAATGTTGAGTAGAAAACTTAACAAGAAAATTAACAATTAACAAAAAAAAAAACAAATAAATAAAAGAAAAAACAAAAAATTACCCATCGCTCATACGTTGCGGTTTTCTAGCATGCATTACCATCAATGCAAATTCTTTTGGATGTCTCTATACAGATATTTCAATGATTATCTCCGTGTGTTTCACAATTTTTTTATTGATACAGTTTTTGTTTTCGAATTTAGTAGTTAATTTGCCCCTTTTTTGCGTTCCAATCGATTATAATAGTTTGGAAATTAGTTCATTTTTTTCCTATGTATTCTTTTTCCGTGCATCTGTCACCGTCTTTCCGGCGACAGGCAAAGGGGCTGCGCCTTTTCTATTGCAAGCAATCTACTGCTAAAGTTTAGCTGATTTAGAAGTTTATAGTTTTCTCCGGATGAAATTGCTTCCGACCTCCTTTTGCAAAATCAGAAAAGATATTTTCAATTTTTTTTTGTGTCACTCGCAGCGAATAGGAAAATGAGAAAAGAAAAAATCGTCGTCGATTGCGCTTGATGTTATATATATGTAATCGACTTGTGTATTTGCGGAAGTATCTTATTCTTCGTTAGAATTTGTAGTGTGGTTTTAGCGGTCCAGGAATTAATTGCAATTCTCATTTCTATTTCCCTGTTCAATCTGGAATAAATTTTCTGTTCGAAGAAAGATGAAAAGAAAAAATTACCGACTGATGGCTGCTTATTGGTGGTGGTGATACTTTGGAACGACGACGTCGCTCGGTGTCGGGTTTTTAATTGCTTATATTATGCAATAAATTCGTTCATCCGCTTGCAATCAATTGTCTTGAAGGGTAATTTGTGATTTCTTTAAGAAAACTTAATTAATTTCAAAAAAATTTGAGAATAATTTCGAAATTCCTTGTGAAAAAATTTCGCCTGGGTCAAACTTTATTCCTACACACAGCAGACGCCGCCATGTCACATTTGGGTGAGCAGGATGTATAAATGACAAATTGCAGTTTATGTGTATAGTTGGTTCGCTTACTCATTGGCTCGTGCTTTTGGTTTCTCTCTTTGAGGTGGAATAGTCATTGAAATAAAATGAACTGGTTGCGTTCTGGGACGAAGAAAAAGGGAAATGTAGATAAATTTGCGTGGAATGGGGTATGGTGTAGTAGCAGTCAGTGTTCAACACTAGATGGCATGTTTTTCTCTTGTGTGCAGCTTTCATTTGTGTTGAATACCAGGTATGAATACGTCATATGAAAGGTAATTTATTTAGTTATCTACTAAACAATACGCTATTATGGTTTTTGCTAGGACCCTGCGTTTAGCCTTAGGAGCTTGTTTAAAATGTAATTTAGGAAATTATTATTGAGACAGGGCAATTCTATTATGGTGTTATATTTGGTGATGGAGACTATGCGCAAAAGAACTTCATAAGGAGTAGCATCAGCAAACTCTTGGTGAACGGGAGAGGTTTTCCAGCTCCAGAATATATCAACACGAGGCTTTTTTCCACCTCCATTTTCAGAATACATATGTACCATGTAATATTTATTTTGTAATAAAATATATTTTTAATATGATATATCATATTAATATGAATTGCCAACTGCGAAAAATGGAATATTCGTAAATTCTGACATTTCATTCACATGAAAACTTCTTTTGGTCGCAGATACCCGTGCATCTGAGTTATTAATGTTAACAGCAAGATGTGTCATTTTTAATTTTATGTTCGTAATTTAAATTGATATGTTCGCAATTTGCCCATTCGCAATTCGCTCTTATGTATGTGAAGTATATTATATATATTAAGTTAATGAAGTATATTATTCAACTTAAGAGTGGCTGAGACCTTTCGTAAGTTTTATGAGCGCTCGTAAATCTACACTGATAATGGTTGGTAAATGGGTTTAAGAAAAATGAATGAAATGATGGGTAATTGAAAAATGAAAACAAATTATGCAAATAGATTTGCGTAAATGTTATTACTGAACGTCAGAATTTTTATTAATAAGAAATTTTAACTCGTGAGTTAAGTCTTATTTCATCGCTTAGTTAGATCGGAGTTAGAGTTGAGTTAAGGGATTTTTATTAATACGGCTGTTAGTGTTATTTGAAATTTTCTAACTTCAGTGGGAATGAAATTGAGTTTCTAAACTCTTTCGTAAATATTTTTAATTTAGATCTATGTAAATGCACTTAAATGCTTTAATTAACATTGTACGTTCTCTCAAAGTAGAGCCAAAAGAACCGGATATGTATAAAGAACGGATGGTTTTAATATCGAGTTGTCGAGCAATTAATGATTTTCTTTGTAGGTTAGTTAAATCCTACAAAAAATAAATGTTCACAGCTCGAAAAGTATATATAATTAAATACTACCAAAAAAAGTAGAGCGTTAATAAGATGTATTTTGCAATTGAAACAAAATAATTTGCGACATAATAAATTGTTAGTTTGCGTGAAATTTTAAGTAAAATGTTATAATTTTTTTTTCGAAATAAGTTGCGAAAATGTGATTATCAGTTGATGTCCTATCATTCATTTCAATAATACATAAAATTATTTAATCGGCCCTAGCGAGGTATCCGTCGGAACGGAAAATTCTCCGCAACGCATACTCTGTCGGAGACCCTAAATACATTCGAGGTATCCGATTTCGGAAAAGAATAATTAAAATGCGACGACGCATTGATCTGACATGCGACAAATGTTAGATTCTGATAGAGATGTAGAAAATGTTCCGATATATCGAAAAGCCGATATATGTCGACCCATATTTGTATTTACAGTACTTTAAATTTGTATATATATATATATATTTATACTTGCTTACATTTTTTAACTGCTTATCTGAAAATCGGAAAAAATTCCGCGACCACATGCTGTCGGAGGAGATCGTACAAAAAATGGTATGCAACTGTCACAAATGTCACTGAAAATGCATTTCATTGCACTGCAACGCAGATCATTAGTTGTGCGTTTTTTTCTGTCGGAACAATGTTCCGAACAGATGTTCCGAAGATTACCTCGAAGCAAAAATCCTCCGAATCGTAGGAAATCCGAGAATTTTCCGTTCCGATGGATACCTCGCTAGGGCCGATTGTAAAATAGAATTCTATTGCGGCACCTTTCACATTGAATCACTAGACGCTTCCACTAAAATGGTTCGTGTCAATTTCACTTATCATATGCATCAACCCATTTTGAAATTTCGATATGCATTTGTACCACTATATATGAAAACTTGGTTGGGTTAAATGCACACAAGGATGAAAACCTACAGGTTCAAATATACGAAGGTTATACCAATTTTTTTTTCAAATTTGTAAATTGAAATAAACATCAATAAAGCAGTAGTTTTTTTTAAATTATAACAACATTAAATTTTATTTCGCTTTAATAGTTATTCTAGCCGAAACTAGTTTACATACCATGAGCAATAAAATGTATTTATTAACGGCATCGTCAAAAAAAAAGTTAATTAACTACATACTTACTAAAAATAATTTAGCTATTTTCTACCAGGAAATTCTCTAGCCAGTTCCATATGCTTCCGCGGGCGAATGTATTCCATAAACACCAACAACAAGTGACATAATGAGACTACAATCAAATAAGGCCAAACTCCGCTCTGTAAATGAGCCGTCAGCTTCTCACCCAATGTTGGATCAGACTCATTTAATATTCTTTGGTAAACTTTTTCGGTTCGCTGCGTCACATTCTCCCAATTGTAGAGACTTGCTACTATTTCGTTGCATTTAAATGGACAAAGAACAACATCTTTGAAGTTCATGGTTTGTTCGCCTGCGACAGACTTTTTTGTTGTACTTCCGTTGGTCATCGAATGCTTTTTTCTAACTAACACACCATTTACTTCTGGTTGAAGTGACTGGTATCGCGTAATTGCTTTCAAAATGCCTTGATAAATGGAATCTACTTCCGGTTCAGTTAAAATTATTAAATTCGACGGCAAGACCTCGGGAATGCCACCGACACAAGTAGAAACTACTTGCAACCCACATGAAGCTGCCTCAACGATAGCCATGCAGTAAGCCTCTGTTAATGATGTGTTCACGAAAATATGGCCACGCACTAGAATGTCACGAACTTTGGAATGTTCAACTGCGCCAATGATCTCAACTCGGTCCTGCATATTCGCTTTTTCCCGCACTTCTTCCAAAGTATCACGCTTTGGACCCTCTCCCACTATTATAAATTTGACATTTGGCATTCTCTTGAAACGAGGTATAACATTTGCAAGCAGATCGATGCCTTTGCGATACACGAGTCGGGAAGCTACTACAATGTTAACTGGAATCAAAATAGGTTAAATTAGCTTAAATAACTCCCTTATAGTATATTCACTTACTGGTCCCATCCTGCGGTCGTTTACTAGGGTCCGGTGTAAAGTGGGCAGTGTCAACGGCATTTGGTATAACCGAAACCTTATTTTTATGAACTCTAGCTCTCAAAACTGTATTTTCTTTACCTGAAATCAAATTATACCTCAGTAAAAACAAAAAACAAGTAATTTTAGAAAATTAATTCCCTACCTATATGTGAAACACATATACAATGGTTACAAGTTGAGAGGCTTATCTCTAGAAACTTATTCGTTACTACAGCGGAGAGATCAGCAAACCCAAAAAGACTGTGATCCGTAAATACTGTCTAGAAAAGTGCGCACATATTAGAAATAGGCACCTACATACATTAGTTTAAATAATACTCACTCTTAATCCTAACAATTTGCCTATGAGCATAGCTTCATGAGCTAATGCACTAAATGCAGAATGACCATGAACAATGTCGATTTGTTCACGTAAAAGAATACAGCGAAGCAGTGGAATATTGCAGACCATAGTCGGAAGAATGCATTGATTGTAAAAGACGGTAATTGGTAAATAGTATACTTTTAATCCATTTGTCATATAGCGTACACCCGTGCGGTTACCATAAGAGTGTGTTATCACCACAACCTAAATCAAATTTATTGGATAATTAGATACAATTAAATACAAAGTAAATTCGGATTACCTTGTGGCCGTGCGAAAGCAGTATTTGTGACAAATTGAATATATGCTCTTCCACGCCACCGATACTTGGAAAGAAGAAGTCGGAAGCCATACTGTAAGAAAACAATTAAATATTTTAATTTATTGTTGTTAGTTTATATTACCATATTCGCATTATTTGTATGGCAAAACATAACAAAATTATAACCAAATATTAATTTGAAAAGTTTTTTCTGAAATAATTTTTGACAGATTGAAGTGTCAAAGCGTTCAGGAAATAAATTGCATAAACTTTAACAATTTTGTACTGCTCTTAAATTTAATGGTGTTTTCGTTTTATATATAAAATTTATATGTTTTTTCATGTTTAGTTGTGCAAAAAATTTATTTCTTTTGATTATTGGTCAATGTTGCAGATTTTAATTTTTCGAAATATTTACCCTTCTTGCGCTAACACCAATCAAAGCGGCAGCTGCCAGTGTGTTTCCAATTGATTTCTGAGCCACTGATTATATGAAGATGAACACAACAGTTTTTATTCTGCAATCACTCGAATCACTTTTAACGCTTTGCATTTTTATTACTTATAATTTTCGTTATAAAGTTTAGTAAAGGGTGATTTTTTAAGAGGTTTAGAACTTTTTTTAAAAAAAAAACACAAAAAATTCGAAAAAATTTATTTGAATCAATAGTTTGAACCTTGCAATTTAATGTTTAAAGATAATTTCATGCAAATGTTGACCGCGGCTGCGTCTCAGGTCCCAATCGCTGAGTCCAATTTTGGCATACTCTTTCACACATATCGGCCGGTATCTCACGAATGAATGCATGGATGTTGGCTTCCAGTGCGTCAATCGAAGCGGGCTTGTCCCTATACACATTAGCCTTGGCATACCCCCACAAAAAATAATCTAATGGTGTCAAATCGCACGATCTAGGCGGCCAATTGACCGGCCCGAAACGTGAAATTAACTGTTCACCAAACTCGCCTCGCAATTGCGCCATTGTTTCGCGTGCTGTGTGGCATGTGGCACCGTCTTGTTGAAACCACATATCATGCAAGTCAAGAACTTCCATTTCGGGCAAAAAAAAGTTTGTTATCATCGCTCGGTAGCGTTCACCATTGACAGTAACGCTGCGATTCGCATCATCTTTGAAGAAATATGGCCCAATAATGCCGCCGGCCCATAAACCGCACCAAACAGTGGCTTTTTCGGGATGCATTGGTAGCTGTTGCAATGCTTCTGGCTGATCTTCACTCCAAATGCGGCAATTTTGCTTATTTACGTACCCATTCAACCAAAAATGAGCCTCATCGCTGAACACAATTTTTCGATAAAAAAGCGGATCCTCGGCCAGCTTTCCAAGAGCCCATTCACCAAAAATTCGGCGTTGTGGTAGGTCGGCTGGCTTTAGTTCTTGCACCAGCTGTATCTTAAAAGGCTTTACGCCCAAATCCTTCCGCAAAATTTTCCACGTAGTGCTGTAACAAAGGCCTAACTGCTGGGAACGGCGCCGAATCGACATTTCGCGGTCTTCTGTCACACTAGCTGATACGGCCGCAATATTTTCTTCAATACGCACAGTACGTAAACGTGTTGGTGGTTTAATGTCCAACAAAGTAAATTTGGTGCGAAATTTGGTCACAATCTTCCGAATAGACTGCTCAGAAGGTCGAGAATGCCGATCATAAAATGGAAGCAGCGCGCGATGAACATTTCGAACCGAGCACGAATTTTGATAGTAAAATTCAATAATTTGCAAGCGTTGTTCATTTGTAAGACGATCCATGGTTAAATTGCAAACCAAACTGAAGCTGTTTGACAGTGACACAAGGTACTAAACACACGTCAGCTGTCAAAACCAGTGTTGCCAAAACCAAACCAGCTAAAAAATCACCATTTACAACCCATAGAAAGCGCTGATTATTTTTGACAATTGGATTGATGCCACGCTACGGCACTAATAAAAATTTACAAGTCAATAATAGCTTTTTTCAATGAGAAAAAAGGCAAGGCAGAGCAGAACAAATTTGTGAAAAATGTCAGTTCAAAGGTAGAACAGAAAAATACAGCCATATGTTGGTTGTCAAAAAATGACAATTTCATTTTCGATTGTTGAATAATTATTTGAGTTTACAAGTTTAGTTTAAATCGTGAATTAATGAATATTAATCATGTACTTATTGTTACTTAAGGATAGATCAGACTGCATGCCAAATGGTCATATAATTGCCATTTCTGACAGTTTTCGCTTGCAAAATAAGATTATTTGACCAATTGGCATGCAATCTAATCCTACCCTTACAGTTACAACAACCTATTAGCCTTTATCAGAAGATATTTCGATTTGTTCCATTTTTTTAATCAACAAACAACTTTTCACTTCGACAAAAAAACAATTAATTTGTAATCACAACTGACTTTGACGTTTCTCACAAATCTGTTCTACCTAAAAAGCAAGTGCAAAAATTCTGCTCGGAGCAGAGTCCAGGCAGAGTCATTGACCAAAAGGCAAACATGAGCTGGACAGAAATTTTTCTCATTGAACACGAAAACGCCTAATTTACATGCTTTGCACTGAGCTGGACAGCCTCATTGAACAAAGCTAATGTTATATAAAACGTCAAGTGTCAGAACGCTAATTCTTGTTCTCTCGCGGCAGACATTTTAACTTGTGCATCTGAGCAGAAATATATATATTCAATAGGGTGGCTTTATTCCAGAAAATATAATTGAAATTATTTAGTTAAAAATAACCACGAAATTTTCAAATATCGAGTGCACATGAGCGTACGGTATCTACCTCTACCCCTCAAGATAAGATCAGACTGCATGCCAAGTGGTCATATAAATGCCACTGCTGACAGTTTTCTCTTCCAAAATTTAGTCATTTGACAGCGAAATGGTAATTTTTTGACCTATTGGCATGCAATCTTATATTACTTCAGTATTTCAGAAAAAGCATTTGACGTGCAAATTCATTCTCGCTGTTCGATGAACACGCTCGATGCGGCGCACGCGAAGCTAACATGCGAACAGACTTTTCGTTTAGTTTTATATGGCTAGCGACCATTCGGAGTACGTTGATTTGACAAACGTTCACTTTTAACACTGTCATTTGTCAACAAATATAAAGATTTCCTTGTTGAGTCGCTATAGCGTTTTTCTGCGTAATTTGACAAATTTCCTTCAAATTCCTTCATTAATTGTTGTATTTATTCATTTTAATGAATTTCGTTGTACCCTTAATTATTATCCATTAACAAAATAAACCAAAAAAAAAAAAAAATTATAAAATCACGAGTAATTGTTTACAACAACATCGGGTGTGCCTACAATTGAAATGCTTTCATGAATATAGTCTGATGCTACTGTCGGCATTTGTAGAAATTTCCAATAAATCCGAACCTAAACCATAGTGTAGTACTTTGGGGTTTATTTATTTCCCGCAAAATAGTGTTTTGAAACCCAAATAAATGCTGAAAATTGATAAAAATTTCGATAAGACGAATCCTTCGATCATGGAACCAATGGAGTCTCTGACTTTCGTGAAGGTAAGTTAATACAGCTACACAAGATCCACACCTTAAAATACTCATTAACATTATTGTTACCTTGTTCCTCCTATCCTTTCTCTACGGTACGATAAAGCAAAATAATGGTGATCTAAAAGTACCTACTTGGTAGGTACTACTAACAGTAGGAAACATTTTTTTTTTTAATTTGAGTTGTCCCTAAAATAACTTAAGGCGTATTTCCTTGTGGTTCCAGTTTTTGAATAGACAAAGGGAATAAAAATAAACATGTGCATGTTAAAAAACCGTTTATACACATTTCTGGATGCTACATACTTATTGAAAAAGTGAAAAGCAGTTTATTGTTGTTTGTTCGAATCAGCTGCGCAGTTTGTATTTAAGTAAAGCTTTCATTTGAATGATTATTTTAATTCATATGAGCATGTTTGTCCACTTTCAATGTTATTCCATTGGATAGTATCAGATTGCTCACTTTATTATGCGCAATGTGGTCTGTGTGTATGGACTGGTTAGGGTCAAAGAACAGTGGTGTCGGAAATTTGTATAATACCGAAGCAAGTTAATTGTTTTTCAGACCGCATCCACATTCATTTTTGTACACATACCTCTTATCAGGGTCAAAATGTTGTAGATAAAATATACTTACTAAATTCATTGTTAATAACAACACCAGTTTTATGTTGTTGTTTTTTCAACTTTTTTTTTTTTCGTCGAATATGTTATGATCTGAATAAGGAATTCATTTATTTATTATCTTATTCATTTGTCATAGTACATACCAAATTACAATAAAAATATGTTAAAAGTACTAAGATAAATATTTTTAAGTATAATAAGTAAATTTTATTATTTTGATCATATCAAGTGAATATAAATATTTTGACCAATCGAGATCGAACCTCAGGACTTTAGCTTTCTTAGCAGCAATATTTGGTTAACTCTGTCTTTGAGAAGTCCTTATAAATAAACATACAGCTTATTTCCTTATTAGTTGAATTAATACTGAATTTGCAAATAGCGTAAGATTAGTTGAGTACATTCTTTCCTTGACTAGCGATACAAAAACTTTCGGAATTGACTGAAGTTTTGCCATAGGCCTATAATTTACTACACATTGTTAAGAACATGACAAGGAATAGAAATTTGCTAAGAGATAAATTGAAAAAAATTGCATTGTCTGATTATACTTACAGTTCTGTCAAAGGATATAAAGAAAGTTAGCATGCACCTAACGTAGCACCTACTACAAATCCAATAGTGACCCTAAGCAGGATGGTTGCATTGCACATTCAATTGTTTAAACAATTCCACATTCCATTCCATTTTTAATATATGTATGTATACATAACTTATTAGTTTTGTCGCGGTACCGTTTTTTATCTAGAATCATCCCGAGATATTTGACTTCATTGGAGTAACTCATTATGGTGCCTTCCATGGCGGTAGGTTCCAGAATAACCAGTCTTCTTCTAGTAAACTAGAATGGTTTGGCTAGGATTGATGGATTGTCTTTCGTTTTATACCATTCTAAAACGTAAAGCAATGCGTTATTTATGTGACTATGATGGTTGCACTAAGGTTGCGAGTAGTCATCCGCATAGTCAGTAGCGCTAAAACATAGTCCGTCTAGAATGACTAAAATATTGTTGACCTCTAATTTAAACATCCTTTAGTCTCTTAGATTAATTGGTTTGTACGATTTAGTCAATTCAATTGCCACTTTATGGGATGAAAATCACATTAACCTGTCTACAGGGAAATGGAATGTAAGCACGTAAATATATAACTTCCTTTAAATAAAGCGTAGTAGTATTACATATGTCTAAACCACTTTGTATAAGATCTCGAAATAAACCGTCACCACCGGGTGCTTTAAACGGGCTAAAAAGATTTCCAGATAAACTCTGAACTCTACTCGCTATAAATATATTGGGTTCAGTCACGTTTGGGAACTTTCCGTACCGTTCGTCGTATAGGTGCCATTAATTTAGTAACTCTACACAATTTGTATAATCTTTAGCCGAGGCTTTATGAATACGATAAGAGACCTTTCCCTTGAGTTCGAGGAGCTTTGACATGGGTACGTCATCTGTTGCAGAACGATTTGGCGGAGTGCACACTCCTCTTTCCAATGAAAGACTCTCCCGCTGTTAGCCTTTTGGTCGGCATTTAGTGCCGTTTTTCGTTTGAGAGTTCCAGACTGTGTGTGAAGAAACAACGTACGATATGCGGCTTAGGGAAGGAGTCCTCTTCCACTAGTACCATCCCGATGGTGTACTTTCTACACAGAAAAAAATTAACAACCCCGATTTTATGGGGGGAACCTGAGAACTTGACCCAACCACGACTGTTGTTCAATGTAATCGAGGTGTCAATAACTACCTCTTTCCTTTAATGAAAGATTAAAGGAGAAAAGAATTTTATCATCATCCAAGTAAATTCACATTACATCAATTTAACTAAAATCTCTCAACACTACATTAGAATTCAAATTTATTTCGTTTTTTGAATGTTGTTAATATAAGAGGCATAAATATCAACATATTATCTCTGAGGAATATAAGAGACAGAAAATAAATATTTATAGAATTGCAATCATAACTTCCTGGCGTAAAAATCTGTGTTTATTGAAATTCGATCACTCTTATACACATTACATAGTATAAGCGCAATATCATCATTTCATACGGGCAATCGACAACAGTAAAACATACAATTATCGTTATCATTCTTCGGCCACCCACATTATGTTGAAAGACAGAGCGAATTTTTCACATACATATAACCATTGAACAATTGAACCATTAGCATTAAAAGCAGGCAGCACATCAACAGCAAAGGCTTTGTTGTTATTCAAAACAATTTTATTTTTTACTGAGAATTCATTGGTAGTTTCGGGACAATCGCTCAATTTTCGTCGCATTATAATTTACAGGGATCGCGGCTATAAACTTGAGAAAAGAAAATTCAGATAAGTCTGATCCTCTCGTTGTTAGCATTATGCATTTTATGAGAAATTCGGTGTTAAAGGAAACACCTTGGCAAAAAATAAAGTGAGAGAAACTACCGTCATATTTATGCCCCAGAGAGACAGATGTAGTCTTTAGACCCTATCCTAAGGGTATATTAATTTTGACACATAGTTTGTAACACCCCTTAATATTTGTCGCAGACCCCTAAAAGTATATATATTTATGATCAGGACCAAAATCTAAGACTATTTAGCAATGTCCGTCGGTCCGTATCAACTTTTGAGGCCTTTAAAGTTATGCTAGGAAGATGAAATTTGGAATATATACTCCCTAGGGTTCCGAAATGGTAAAGTGTTAAAATTTTCAAAATGCCCACTACCACTCCCTCAATTTAGAAAAAACCGTTTTAAGGCTTAAGTTAGAGAAATAAAGTTGTACAACCTTCACAAGATATGTAGGTTCTGCCCACCTTTATAAATTTGTCATATAAAGTTTTTTGACACGCCTACTTGTTGTGGGCGTTTTTCACTAAAATGCAGTTTTCTTCGAAAATGTTCATAGAAATCGAAAAAAAATGCTTAACAATATATTTAGCCAATATATTTTTCAATATATCGCCCATAAAAAGTTTTTGGCCACGCCCACTTTTTGGGGGAGTTTTTTCAAAAAAATTATTTATTTTCTATAAATTTCATAGAATGAAATAAAATTCTATCCATCATCTTCCTAATGCTTTTTTTCTTTGGGGTACATAGGGATAAGGATAGGGTATCATACTGTTCGCCCCAAGCGGACTGTAGCCTTTCCTTATGTTTTTAAATTAGAACCAGTCAGTTTTTCAAGCAATGTTGAAAAGATGTTTTCAATTATACATCTGCAAAGAAGCCTCCTTATCTGAAGACCATGTAGGTTTTCCTGGTTTATTTCATCGAACAGGAACAGGATAATGCATCGTATATTTATTAAGTTTAAACATTTAAAACGAAATATGATACCTTTTCCATATAAATTTACGACCACAAGAAAAACACGTTCGTTTTATTTAAAAAAAAATGAGCGCGGCTAAAAACTTTGTATGTTTGTCTAAATATATATTTTTTTTATTGTTCACTCTCTAAGGAAATTCTCAAAGAAAATATTAAATTTTATTTAAAAAAAACACCCAAAAAAGTAGGCGTGGCAAAAATTTTATTTATGGAAACCTTCTATGGAGGCCATCTTTAGCTTTAATGAGTTTTTTTTAAATTGTGGGCGTGGCAGTGGGCGTAACAAAAATTGTTTTAACTTAATAGTGGAACTTCTAGCTTTCTAGCTCAAATTAAAGTCCTTGAAAATTCAGTGACGGAGGGAAGGGCATTGCTTTTAATGCTGATAACAAATATGTAATACCTTATATATTGCGAATATTAAGGGGTTTTATAAACTTTGTGTCAAAATTAATATACCCCTGTCATAGGGTACAGTCACGGAGTTTTTTTTTTGTCAAGTATTTGTGACAATGCATACTTAATATAGAAGAGTCCCTTTTTCCAAAAAGATATTAAATATATTTTTCATTTATTTTTGATTATAATTTCTCTTATAACATAATAAAAAATTAAAAAATTGAAGGTAGGTTCATAGAGTGGCGAGTGAAACTGGCAGAAAGTTTTGCAAGTTTAATTGCGCACATCATTTGATTTTATCTAACTAACAAGAAGCTACATGACTATAACCTAATAAAACAATCGACGCTTATAACTTGTTAAAAAAAAATTATAAAAAAAAAAACTTTACTTCTTACATATGACTTTCTAGCTTAAATTTTGTAGAAAACTTGTTGGGGATGGAACGAAATTTATTAACAACAGCACAGCAGCCACAGCAAAATAAACAGATCACTGATTACTGCCAGAAATTGGCATATTCCGTTTGTATGTTTTATGACTATCCCAACCTAACATTTATTCGAACACTCCTAGGGATTTGTTCGACGTTTCAGTCAGCCATCGAAAAATAAAACCTAATAAAATATTAATGCGTTCAAGTTGCAAGTGCACTGCAAGTCCACTATAAGTTAACAATCCCTATATCCGCATATAGTTCGCGCGATCATCGTTCAAGAAATTGGTGAGTTGACTCTTAGGTGCAGTTGACTTGTAACATAGTTGAAAATCTGTCAATCGCTTGTCAACTGCTTTGTGGAACTTGTAGTATGTGTTAGAAGGTGCATTTGCTTCTATTTGCACTGTTAAAACCAGCTTCTGTGGAAACCTCCTGATTTCGATGGAGGTTTCAGGGGATTTTGCAAAACCTCAGATTTCAATGCGGTGTGAAAATGGTATAAGCTTACGTTAAAAAAGACCTAATGCGCCCTTTGCCATATTGTTCTTTGTACATTTGCCGAATTATTTATCACTGTAAACAAATTTTAAATTGCTGTAAAGGATTTTTAGGTTTAGAGAAATTATAAACATTTAAAACCTGGCGGCCCGGCGAAATTTCGGCTAGGCCCACAGCCCGGAGATTTGATCAAATTCCCGGAGTCTCCCGACCAAAATACCTCTATCGGTAACCCTAGGTACAGTGAGTAAACATTTTGCATTAATCTATTTGTGTTAAGTAAGATTTAACAATTTGGCAAATATTTTTGATTGAATTGTAAAAAAAATGCTCATATAAATACATAGGATAGTTATTGCTTAAGCTCAGACGAGACAAATATGGTACAGAAGAGGGGTCTATCGTCACATCAACTCAAGTTATATCAAATTGAAGTGAATATTTCCGAATTTGAGGCTTATACCTCATCGTTTACTAACGTTTAAAGTGAGTAGTTTCTAAAAGTTTTTGAAATAACGCTGAAATTTCGAAATTCACAAAAAAACACGAAATTCATGAATGCACATCTTCTTCGTTAAACTTCGTCTTTATTGTGTTCGAGGTAGTATTTCATTTAATAATTCTTTTGATTTGTTTTTGTATTTTTTAAAGTTATTTTCAATCTATGTTTTCCAACACATGTTTGCATTTCGCCAATAGTTATGGTAGTTATTTATAAATTTGGGTGATTAATGAAAGCAACAAATTATTAAAAACTTTTTTAAGTCACCCTGTAACCATTTAAGGGAAGGAAAATATTTCTAGGTTGATTTCAGTTAAAACATAGAAAATATGTTGAATGATGTTTCCATTTTGGGGCAAAAAGTTATTATACAAAGCAAATAGCACTTATTTTGTAAAAGTAAAAAGTATCAAGTACAGATTTTCTTTGGCAAATACAGCGATCTTAGAGATTTATAGAGATACAAAATTATTTCCTTTGCGATTAAAATTTAAACACGCAAAACGAAAAAGTTTCGTACAACCCAGTCCAACACTTTATATTTTTGTGTTAACGTTAACAAAGGAGACACACACATGTATATGCAGTTCTGTTTTTCAATGAAGTGCACACTTAATAACAATTGGTCCACAATAAACTCGACCATTTAATACAATAATAAATAGACTAGGCGTAAAGTTTGCCGATACATACTAGGCTAACGCACATATGATTCGTTTATGAGAAATTAAATTTTAACTTAAAAGTATTTGGGAACAAATCACCTTGACCTTCCAGTTGCATATTTTTCCTTTTGTGAAAAGCTTACGATCGTATGGAATTCAATTTGTTTCTCTGTCTTAAAAATTCTGAACCACGTCAGTAAAAGCTTTATAGCAGAGAACGTGTTTCAAAACACGTCTAAATCTATAATTTCAGTCTCTCGATACCGCACCAAGTGACGCATCGTCTGCTGGAATAATATTAAATCCAGACATTCTCAAACTAACATGTAGCCTAGTTGTTGTAATTACAACGTTTAGCCCCTACCACTGCTATCAATAAAACTCTACATTTGATGCAGATCAACGGTCAGCGTGAACGTGATATTTGCAATAAGGAAATTGACGGGCCCCCGTAATGGCATTCCTCATTCCCATTTCAGAGGTAGGAAGACAAATGCATCTTAAAATATTAGTGTGTGTTTATATTTATTTTGAAAATATATATTTAAATTTCAACGCGATTGTTGACCTAATGTCGTCTCCGTTACCTTTGTCTGTGAAAAAAAAAAACAAAAAAAAAGCAGAAGAAGCTTTTTGTATCACTTTGCGATTGCTTGTGTTGTGTTTGTGTTAATTTTTTAAATGCACCAAGAATAGTATTTGTAATCGGTACTTGACTGTTTAACTGATAGTAGCTGTGTGGAAGTGTGTGTTAAGTTAACAATTGTATTTGGATGATTGTTTTGTCTTTTTATTGACTTTCTAAGACGGTAGTTTGATTCTACTTTGTATTATACATATATTCGCAAATTGATAAAGAATTTTAGCGGATGTGTTATTTTATTAATATGTTATTTTGTGACGAAATTGAATTTGTATTGCGTCTCAATGAAGTGTTCATTGTCATTGATAAGGATTTGTCAGCTTTTTATATGATTATTGGTATGAGGGTTACTAAAAATTACTTGTTGTCGTAGGTAGTTCATATCTTATGATCGGAATTTTAGGATGCACGCATAGGGTCGCCTATGGTGTTCTCCTTTTTGACCTCCAAAAATATGTGCGGGCCTCCCAATTTCGTATAGCTTCGCCATTGAAACCAATCACATGTTTGTGTTGCGATGTGATTTATGAGTTTTAAGGCATGCTTCACTCTTGTATAGGAACGCTGATTGGCATTACCTTTTTGACGGCGCGGCGTTCGTATCTTACTATACCATACCAACTATGATATGGGGGTGGATATAATTCAAAGAATAACTGTGTTTACTCTTCTATTAGCTGACATTTCTTACTCTTTACCTGTACACTGTGCCAATTGTACAGACCATTTGGCTTCTATCATTTATGTTCAATATTTGGTTGTGTCTTTTAACAGAATAATTACTGTTAAAAGGCGCTGGTCCATTTCACAGTCTTAAAAATCCATGCAAATATGAGATGCTGATGAATTCAAAAAGAGGCTTGGTAACACTGCTAACATCCTAATTGGGTGCCTGTTATCAGTTGTTAACTTGCATTATCTGCACTTGTTATTAATATATGCAAAATTGGAAGCATTTTTAAAAAAATTAACAGTAATTTTTAAACCTCTCATATTGTGAATGGTATCATATTACGTGTAAAGTAGTAAAAGTGTAATATATGCGACACTTAGTAGGTTTACGTCTCAATAACTCCTTATGGTCATAGCGAAACAAAGTTTAACAGGAAACTGTAAACGTTAGTTAAAGAACTATGTCGCCTAAGCGATACCACTACCTGTCCTGCTTGCGGTGAGGAGGGTGACACAGCAGAACACTTTCTCTGCAGTTGTCCGGCCTATGCTCGCATCCGGTGGCGGATCTTCGGGGCTGACGTGGTGAGTGCCGAACATCTAAGCTCTTTATTCTTCGAAAGACAGGAAAACTAAGTACATTAATGTAAGGTGTCTGAATGGTAGTACAATGGACCTTTAGTTGTGTCTGAGCGCTCCATCGGATAGTAGCAACCTCCGACAAAAAAAAAATGTCGCTTCTCCGATCAATTACTCATGTTCGCTAAAAATTGACTATACTTCGATGAAATATATACAATTGCCAACTGAATGACACAAATCAGATCACAGATGTAAGATGAGATGCAATAAGATAGAGACTCAACATCCTAAACCATTCCAAGTCCCCTGGCACTAAACTGGCCCCTCGAACGCGAAAAATATTTTTTCACACTTAATTTTCTTAAGTTCCTATCGATTAAGAGCTAACATTTGCAAATAAATTTAGGTGGTGCAAGAGGCCATTTTGAAAGTGAGGGCACTTCAGCTTCAGATTTAGAGTGATCAGAGTTCTGCGCTTCTGCATTTTAACGGTGCAAATCAATTTAACTTTTGGTAGTGTGGGCGCAGTGGCGTTGAAAGTGCGTTGAACCACTAAGCGAGGGGTCGCTGGATCAAATCCCGGCCCGTCCCACCTTAAAGTTTTTATTCGCTGCCCTATCTTTTCTGAACGTCTGACAAACACCGAAGAGTAAGAAATGCCATGAGAAGCTTCTCCAAAATAAATAGACGTTCAAAATCTTCATTAAACTGTAAGTACCACAATTCGTGGTCAAAAATATAACTTCTCGCACACAATGGTTGGAGAAGCTAGGCTTTAGGTCCTGTATGGACCGTTTATGCCTTATATTTATTTATTTTATAACTATAGTCGAAAGACAAACACAAACATTTATATAATCTACACGCTGGGAAGAAAGCATCGGAATGTGATCGGAATTCACACACACATACCTTAACGCTTAAGCACAAACCCATTCAAGATTCGACTCAATCAGGCAAAAATACATGCATAAAACAGAGAAGAAGAGTAAAAATTCACTTTTGCTTTTGTATTACCAACGCCCTAGTATTCGCCTAGTATTCCAGGTCGATTTAAAAATCTTGGTCAATTAGCGTATAAATAAAAAAAAATGAGTGTTGCAAAGATATTACTTGTTCAGGCTTTCGCTAAGCAGGTTTTACATTATTAGTAATATACCCTCGAATAGCTCGCATAGTAATGCCCATGCAAACGGAACAAATGCGACCTTGAATAGTTATCTATATTTATTTATTAAAACTATTTAATAGAAATACTTCATTGGATATCTCTTTTTAGGAAGAAGGTATGAGAGGCGATGTCGCAAACGACACCGACTTCAAGTCCATACCTTTCATTCAAACAAACTCGGAAGAACCATATGAATCAATAACAAATGACAATCGTCGTTCATTTCTACTGATGGATGGAAATGAAAATTTACATGTTGCAACTTCAGAAATTTTTTGCAAGAAACTTCGCTGCTCGGACAATGATAAAATCAAAGTAATCTCAATTTTCGGAAATACGGGCGATGGTAAATCCCATACCATGAACAATGCATTCTTCTATGGCGAAGAGGTTTTCAAGACATCATCCGAACAAAATTCTTGCACTATTGGCGTGTACGCGGCCATGCAGCACCAACTTGGTGTGTTGTGTTTGGATACTGAAGGACTTTTAGGCATCACAGCAAAAAGTAACCGACGAATGAGAATGCTATTGAAGGTATGAACCATGGGATAATCATAATGATGGCCATAGTTAATTATTTATTTTTATTGTTAGATTTTAGCCATATCAGATATCGTAATTTATCGAACGCGCTCAGAACGTTTACACAGCGATATGTTTGATTTCTTGGGGACTGCTTCAAAGGCGTTTTGCTCACATTTCGCACAAGCACTGCAATCACTAGCCATTCCTGGAACAGCTCAAGCGCTGGGGCCAGCAGTTATTGTTTTTCATGAAACACGACACACGAAACCATTAGATAGCTGTGAGTATATACAATTTAATGGCAATTCCAATTTCCGTGTAATAATAACTGCGTTTTTTTTTAGCTGTAGCGGAAAGCGCTGAAGATAAACTACGACATGGATTTGCTCGACAAAATATTGAAACGAGCGCTTTTAGTTCATTACGATATGTGGGCATTAAAACCGCAGACGATCGGTCAACCGATTTTTCTAAAATTATCGCCGCTATACAAATGGAAATTGAAAACACTGCCGTACGATCTCCTCGACAACCAGGTGTTGTCTTTAAAGCCATGAAGGCACTTAATTTAAAATTTTCTGGTGAAATTGTCGAGAAAACAATAAACCCATTTCCGGAACAGTATTTCACATGCACTGTCCATTGTGAGTCATGTAGCCGACGTTGCCAACGTTCGATGGGCCATGTTATCGATGGTGAAAATCATAAAAATACACATCCATGTAACTACCAGCATCAGTTTGAGAACAAGGTATTGCTTTGTCAACAGTGTTACACAAATGGGAGAGAAGTGAGTTGCTTACAGATACAATTATTTTTATCACATAGCACAATAAAAACATTTTGTTATAGGTTGTTGTTACAATGAGCAGTCAGGCACATAGCGAGAACTCATTACTGGGGTTTGCCAAGTACGCGTGGAAAGGATCAATAATCGAGTGTCCAAACTGTGGAGAGATTTATCGGGAACGAAAGTATTGGTATGGAAATAAGCCACCAGAGGCTATAGCTGTAAGGTCGGAAATCGTACACATTTGGAAAGGAGGAAATGTACCTGCCATAGGACCAGTACATTCAGCACAAATGGTCCTCGATGGAGTTTCATACATAACAGAAGCTATAAGTAGCATAGGATCACAACCAACAAAGGCATTAAGCGACTGGTTTGCTGATACAGTTGCACCGAGCTATTGGAAACCAAACACAGATATTACAGTAAGTCAAGATCGCATACAACTATTTCTTTAGCGCCCAAACTGGTTCGGTTCGATCGCAAAACGATCGTGTAAATGGTTGTTAGACCTATCTTTCTAACACAAGTGTGTCCGACCGTTTCACAATTTTAACAGTGACCTCTCCTTTCAATATCTCTCAGATAAAAAATAAGTCATAATAAAGTGTGAAAACTTTATTATAATAATAATGTTTCTTTAACAATTCAACCATAAAAACCTGCATGCCACTTACACTAATATTTTAAAGAAAGTACAGATTTTTTTTTGTAATCAATATAAAGTGTTAGAATATGAGAAAAGACCAATGAAACGCATAGTTTGTGCGATATGAATACGGTCTCAAAAAGTCTGCCAAAGCGAAATGTATGCTCCCCATATGTAAACAGACATTAAATGGGAGGGAATTCTAGACTTTTTAAGGTCGAACGAAGGAAGCAGTAGTAATACAGTAAAGTAAGAGGGTTTGTGAGCCCGCCCTCAATCCTAATAATGACTTCGTCGGAACATAAGAAAACGAAACTTTACAAACACAAATTCCATGACGGTTGCAGTAAATGTCTCCTCCGCGTTACGCATTCTTGCCAAAAAAAAAATTTATATACAATTCAAACTCTACATTGGTTAGGCCAGCCAGAAAACTAGTGTTAAAATAAAAGTTAAAACTTGACTTCACTTCATCCGTATTTAATAAAAATTTTGTCTGCCAGTTATCTCAACTTTAGATAAATGTTTTATATGCGACATTTTATGCATATTTTTTTTGTAAATTTACAGCATTGTCACACTTGTAAGAAAAACTTTGAAAAGACTGGACTTCGCAAACACCATTGCCGTGGTTGTGGCGAAGGCTTCTGTAATGCATGCAGTCAACACAAAATGCCAGTACCAGGCCGTGGTTGGACACAGCCAGTACGGGTATGCAACGACTGTCGGCAAGAACTCAGCAAGCATCAAGACTCAGTACCAGGTAAGTGGCGCTTTAATATACAATGTTTGTATTGTTCTCTCATCGCATAAATTCTCATTTAAAATATTCAGAAAATCCAACAGATCATTTATGTTATACTACTCATAATACAGGGCCGCCCAATGAAGATGGAGACATATTAGTAAGAAAATATAGTGAAACCATATATAATACGATAAGTAGTGTGACATCAGTTTTGGAATATCCCAAAGGTGGGCAAGCCCTTCTCTATAGCGAAATAAAATCCTTACGTTAATGTTCTTCTTTTTTCTTCAGATTTAATAAAAGATAGCGCACGTCCCTCCTATTGGGTACCTGATTCTGAATCGCCAACCTGTTCGATATGTAATGTTATATTTGGCACTGCCGAAGAGCTGGAAAATGCCAAAGCTCAAGGCACAATTGACACGGGGCGCGTTCCCAAAAACATTGGCGATTGTTGGCGACATCATTGCAGGGCTTGTGGGCAAGCAGTATGTGAAAGTTGTTCGTCGACACGACGACCAGTGCCCGAACGAGGATGGACTTCAGATGTTCGCGTTTGTGATGCTTGTTCGTGTGAGGGAAAGTCGAAATTTGATTAGGAATTCAATTAGCGATTATCCTATTATAAAAAATATAGTGGTTTGTTTTACGTATTATTCGTTATGTTTATCCAGTTGATATTGTGAATATTATTCTATTGCTATGTTTACGTTTCACTATGTTAAGGGACAAACAAATGTTATTATTTTTTAATATAAACGAAAATAGTCGTCTCAAATGTGATATTGAATACAAAACAAACAAAAAATAGCCCATACATTATTGGACTGGATTTTAAACAATAAAGCAAAGAAATTAGAAAAAAGACACAAACTGAATGTTTAGACAAAAAATTGAAACTAAAATAATGTCATGCATTAAATTAACTAAACGACTTTGATGAGATGTGTGTGCAAATTTTCTAAATGCAATTAATTTTAAATTTTTTTTTATAAACTTTACTTAATTCTTACAATAAAAAAAAAACCTCTTTCCGTTGAATTTATTATTTTATTTATTTCAAAACTTCTGTTCAACTTTGGGATAATGCGAATGAAGTAATTTTCTGCCATGTGATAAGATGAGTGTTGCATACCACACTGTATAAAAGTACAAACATTGGACCCAATTATAGCCATACGTAAACGCAACTGGAGATAGATTGTTTGATATTAACTTTGCCTTTATCTTAAAACAGTAACTTTTAAAGCAAATTGATTAGAAAAACATTGCGCTTTTTATGGCGTATTATTTAACTTATTTTGAAGGCTAAATTTTAATACAAAGATTGGGGTATAAAGAATAGTAATACTTAAGATGGCGCTACAGTCCGGGGTAGATCTGGGCCTCCGCCAACAAGCGTCTTCAGCCAGCACGATCTTTGGCCAGCTGTTTCGCATGCTAAGTTGGTAAAGGTCCTCTTCCACTTGCGTGCGCCACCTGGGTCGCAGTCTTCCGCTACTACGCGGTCCCTCGGGTGTGGATTCGAAGATCTTCCGAGCCGGAGCACTCACGTCCATTCGCTTTACATGACCCAGCCACCTCAGTCGTTGGACATTCACTCTTCTGGCTAAGTCGATAACGCTGTACAGTTCGTTGTTGTATCTCCTCCATTCACCGGCTTTGCCACTCAATTGTTTTCTTAGCCCAAAGAAACAGCGATTGGAAAGAGGTATTCTTCGTTTAATCTCAGCGGTGTAATCCATTGCCTCAGTTCATTGCGTAGGTAGACAAAGTTGCGGTTGCGTTTTACTTACTTCTTAAATGGGGCCTAAGAGATTGGATAACAAAGCACTTTTCCTACTAAGAAAGAAAGACAAGTTCTTTTTAAAATCATTTTTAACGTTATTCCTTCCGGCTGCAGAATTGGCAACCAAATTTACCTACCTCTGCTTTTGATATTGGTTTTTAAAAAGGATTACTTGTTTGTCAAAGTGTTTGGAAGATCTAGTTTTTATTGAAGCGACAGTATGGACCGATTCCTAGCTTGACACACTGTTCATGGACCTTGCAGGTACATTATGACATTTATTTTTTAATATAAATACAACAGAAATCGCAAATTAAAATTTCAATCCGATTCCGAACGGCACTTAATATTTGAGAAGCTTCTCATGACAGTTTTTACTCTTGGATGTTTCTCATACGTTCGCAAGAGGCGGGGCAACGGACTTAACGCACTTAACCACTAAGCCTCTGCACCCACGAAAGAAATATTTATTTCTTTTAATCCCCACATAGCCTACATTAGTTTAAGATTGGATGAAAATCCTTATCAATGTAATAATACTCTAGTTTGTGAAATCTGTAGGTATCGCGGTCATTTAGTTCCTTAACACAGTTAAGGCTTACAGTTTATTTTTTACCGAGTGTTAACCCGTTCATTCAGAAAACAAAAATTCAACAAGCATACATTTTTAATTTTTACTCAGCGAAATACGTTTATTTTTCTCATAAATAAATTCGAAAATGATGAGTACATACATACATACGTTTTACATACATATGTTTTTGTGACTTGATATTTGGCCTACAAATATCTAGCTAGCATTAATAAAATAAATTATTTTTTTCTATGAAAATTCCTCGTTTTTGTTGATAAAAGACGTCCTTATATTTATAATAGACACACTTACAAAATATATCAATCTGAAATAAAGCAAATCTTACGAATACTAACTATTTCGCTTAATAAACTTTATATGTATTAACTACATTCATCACTTTGTGTCGACTACTAAACGTACTTTTGTATATCACAATATTATCGGAGATAGCTTTTAAAGGTTCAGCAAAGTCGTTCGATTCGCCCTTATCGAATACTTCTAAATCTGCACCGTTACCATTACTATTAGTGCTTGCGCTGCCATCACTTGTATCGATATTCGCTGAAGCCGATTGTGTCTCTGCGACAGCCTTAAATATAGCTATAATGTAATCATCATCGGCTTTCATCGTATTAAGGAGGTCAGCAGTGTATTGCAAGAAGAGTCGTTGTGCCATTGTTGACAGTACATTTTCTGGGAAAGAAAATATATGTATGATTTTAAGACCCGCTGTATTAATGAGAAAAAAATGTTATTAATTTAAAAAAGAAAAGAAAACAAAGTAAAATATTTTAACTAGATTTACATACTGCTATTACGCAGTTGTAAAAAATTAGATTAATAAATAAACTTTATAATTTATGTAAAGTTTTACTTGGTACTTATTCACCAAATAACAACCCTGCGTGCGTTTCACAAAAACTGATTACATCTAACCGAAAATTAAAGTTGGAATAACATTGCTAAAGCCCCTTGTAGCAAACGCCAGAAGCAGAATAAGCAACAGATAATTTTTCTCTCGACTGCAGAATTTAGCGATAGAAAATCCTTTTTGGAGAGAAAGTTACAAGACCTTCGTACCTAACACACTTATGTACTTATGTTCGTTTGGTAATCCGGAAGACTTTTCGTTTGGTACTTGAATGACAGTTCCTCTCCTGGAAAGAAGAGAAATTCGCTTCTGACTTTGAATTCAGAATCAAAAATAGAAGCACTAATGCAAACAAACACAACAAGCTCTTCCGGATTACCAAACGAAAACGACATTAATCTACCATTTATCTTTCAATTCCACAGAAAATGTTGTAGCCCAAAACCATAATTCACAACGTCCCTCATTTCTGTTTTGTGTAGGAAATCTAAGTTAGAACTTACCTATTCCAATGTCTTCCTTAGGCAAATTAAGCACAATTTTTGTTGTATTATCTCTGACATCAAAATCTTCGTCCATGAGGAGAGAAAGCATCAGACTAATAAACTCCTTAACAAACTTTAATTTCTTTTTCTCAAGAGCTGTAGCAAAATGTACGGCAATGTGCGACAATATTTTTGTGGCTTTTAGTCTGCAAAGAACCATTTTTGGTTATAAGATTAAACTAAACATATAACAACTCACCTTAAACAGTCCGGATTCCAAGGCTGTGAAATTTCTATTAAATATTCCAAGCACAATTGTGATGTTTTAAATTCAACACCTTTTTTAAGCACTAATCTTTCAACACATAGCGTTAGAGGACTTTTAACGTCACCAGGGTGTTTTTTCGATTCTTTGATCAATTGCGTAAGAGTAAAATCAAACATTTCCATCTGACTCAAGGCTGCATAGGCTTTCATTGCACACTCAGGGTAAAATTTAACATTCTGTGTGACCTCCTTTAATGTGGAATGTAAAAATTTGCTACCCTTCAATTCGGCTTGTAATTGATCGAGCATGTCATCGGGAAGCACCTTCATAAACGCAATTTCCTCTTCTGTCAGCTCGTATTCTTCGAAGTCTTCGGTTAAAGAACGCTTCTTGTTAAGTACTAATATTATGATATTAAGGCAAGTTTCAGCCTGTTCTAGGTAGACACTTTCATGTGTTATAGGGGGAGAGAGTAAAAAGTCGGATAAGGCTCCAAACGGCAGAGTCAGTCGTAGCATATGCAGATTATAAATATATAATGATTTTCGAAATACTGGATAATAGAAGGATAATTCTCGAGCATAGAAATGCTTTTGCTGTGAAAAGTGAAGAAGATTTTGAATAGTCTCGTGCGGAAGTATAACATTTCTGCTGCTGCAAAGAGAATTTAAATGTTATGTTATTAAATGAAGTTATTGTAGATAAAGATTTAAAAAAAAATTGTAAGAGGTGTGATGTTTACTTTGCTTAACATTAGCCAAATAAAGAAAAGCTTTGATTGCAAAATTTTTGAAAAATGTCTGTTACTTTTCCAAGCAAAATTACTTACCCACTTAGAATTACAATGAAAATATCCAGCATTACTTTCAGAATTACGGCATTATCAATTTTAGTCTTCGAATGAAAGGTAACAACGGTTGAACAAATATCGCTGATTAATTCTGAGCCCGGAGATTTATGAACTTTGATTAAAAATAGAATCTGCACAAAGAAAATTAGTTAAACCTTAAAAATACATTGCTCAACTTTTCACCCATTACCTGAAGCAAATGACCATGAAGAACATTTAAGTTAATGGTTTTTGGATCATCTGCCGAAACCTAGATATAACATTATTAGATTAAAAAAAAAGAGAGATGCAGATAGAAGTACAACATACCAAAACCTCAGCACATTTCCTCAATATAGCAACCGACAATGAGTCGACAGAGGTCAAAGCAATAATTGCCTTTGCAGCTAAATACCGAGTTTGCATTTCAGGACATCCTGAACAATTGGATATGTACGGAATGAATTCGGAGAGCTAGGAAAGATTTAGTTATAACACAATAAGAAAAATACATATAAATATATTTACCTTTAAATTCGATTCAGTTCCCTCCAACGCAGAGGGGTAAAGTCGACTCAGCATCAACAGCAATGGATGTAGTTTGTTAGCCTTCTCATGACGCAATATCAAAACGCTAGCCTTTTTTAATTCGTCCAAAAAGAAATCATATAACTTAGGATAACGCAAAAAGAATATTCTGCCAGTCATTTTGTTTCGAATGCTTAAATTATCAGAATCCTTGGTTCTTTGCACACCAAAAATGCGTGTTATTAATGCCGAAAACAGCAACGTTGACGAATTCTTTTCAGACCAAGTAGAGGCTTCATATCCACGAATTGCAGTCATAACACCATCACTGGCAAACTCTCCGACAGCTTCGTTCAAATCTGTACAGCGAAACAATGCCCGCAAAATATTTAACGCATGACTTCTTGCTTCAGTACTTCTATCTGGATTGTCACAAAGCTGCATCAACTGCTGCATACAGAAGTAAAGAGACTTTGTGGTACCAACTTGCAACTCGGCAGTAATCAATGCTTGTACCATGAATGGAACTCCTGCACTTCGACGAGTTGCGCAGATTTTCTCATTAATTTGCTCATCCTTGGAGATAATGGAGAGCAGCTCTCTCAACCACGTCATTGGTAAAATATTAAGGTCATGGCTTTCAACACGCCACAGTCTGGCACATAGTTTGGAGAAGCCGACATATGCCTGTTCGAAGGCTCCGCGGTGCTTTGTCTCGGAGAGTAGTAGCTTAAAGTGCTCACCAATCTCAAGAATTTGTTCTTTTGTCACTAAGAAATTCTCTGTGATTTTGCTGTATTGAATTGGAGATCGCAAAACGATCTCTCCAAGTATTAATGAAACTTCTTTTACTGTTCTCCAAGCGCAAAGAAGAAGCATTTGTGGTGTTGTCTTAAGATTGTCCTGATTAAGTTTAGTTTTTGAAGAAAGCACCTTCCGCGGGGTGTCGTTACCCTGATTTGCAGCTCCTTTGTAATGCTCAGGTAGCTCACTAAAATCATTAGGCAAGTGTCCCTCTGGTGAAGAGCTATTGACCACTGGTCCCACGATTGTTGTTAACTCTTTGCAAATGACTATAACTTCTGCGACGAGAATTCTCCAGGCTATGTCCTTTGAAAAGCCCTGAAAGTCTAGACGCTTAAAGAGATGTTTAATTGCGAAAAGAACTCCATACAACGGATTTGACTTTGCTGCTAACAAAATAGATTCCTTTCCCAAGCGCAGTCCATCTTTAAGAATATTTAAAGCCCAACGTAGAGCCGCATAATACACTGGACAGTAGCTAGTCACTTCAAATGGACCGAATGCATCAGAACTACCCTTGTTGCAGAAGAATTCTAAGCGGTATGCACCAGTAATAGAGTCCGCGGGGCGGACGCTGACCAACAATTCTTTGATTTCTTCAATTGATTCAGTCTCATATACTCTGTATCCTTTCTTATCTTCTATCAACTTAAGAATCGACACAGCCAGTTCCTTGTTGGCTTCATAAGAGTCACCAATTACTTCTGTTAGCGTTTGGACGGCATTTTTCGGTAGGAACTTATCTAAATTGAGGTCACAATTGATGAGAATACGTACACAGATCTCCAAAAGTTGTAGGGATATGGATCGTCGGCTAAAATTTGCTCCTTGAAATAGGTTGTCAACAAGTATTTTTATAAAGTCCATTAAAAATTGTATGTACAGCTGTTTATCCGAACTAGAAGTGTCCTTTAGGACTTTAACCAAATTAAGTTCACAGCGAAGGAGGGCTTTTCCCAATAACGAAAGTGTTTTCTGTCGAGTTGCTGGACTCTGGCAATTCGAATTGTACTCCAGGAAGAGTAAGATATGTTCGCATTCAAGTTCAGTAAGAAGTTCTGTAGTCTTGTGCGTTTCAACAAGCAACCTAAGTGCCATGACCCGAGTCTCGTCACAATTTGAAAGAATCGACAATAGAAGGTTTTTTGAAAAATTCTTAAGGATATCGTTGAAGTTCTCCATCTTAATACCGCTTTTACGTACTGCCCACAATGCCGATAGCTTCGTGCTTATAGGAATTTCATTTGTGTTCTCAATTATGTGCTGCACAATGCGAGGCTCACACTTTACCGCCTTAACAATAAGAACTTCGACATCAGGTAGCCTAGAGTCATTTTTAGTTGCTATATCCAACAAATAGGAGATCCAAATGCTGCGCCACGATTCAAATTCAATCTCCTTGTGACTGGAAGCCATTAAGCCTTCAAATAGATTGTTCACAATGAAATCCCGCCCAAGATTGTCGGCAAATAATGAACTAAATAGTTCCTCGCAGTTTTTTATAATATCTTGACTGCCGAGAATTGGCACTGCCTGCAGTAAAACCACACACTTCATCGATAAGGAGAGCCGTTCAGAATTGCAAGCGTCGAAAATCTTTTGAAGCAGATATGCAAAAGAAATTTTCTTGCTCAGTGCAATCACATTTCGCAAAAGATCTTTGCAAAGGTGTCTTACACTATCCATATGATGTTCCAAGTAACAAAAGGCGAATATGAGAAGTTTTCGCAGAATCAATTTGGTATCCTCACTCATTTCTATGTTCCGCAAATCGAAATTAAGCAAAATCTTTGATATCTGATACAGGGAACGTGCCGCGCAAAGCAAAATGTTTGGCACAGTTGCGTTTGCATTAGCGATGTCATCGATCTTGGTACAAATGTCTCGTATATCCTTGGATAGCTGTGTAAAGTCGTGATAGTCAAAAGTGTTCACAATTCCAACACAAAGCACAATTTCATTTGGGTGTTTGGCCAGTTTAACTTCGTGAATAAAATTTTCATATGTTGCAGATATTTTAGCTATGTACGCCATTAGGATCCCGGAATTTGTTCGCGGATCCATCGGAATTTCGTCGTCGTGAATGATTTGTTTGCACACAACATTGAGGTTCTTAAGTTGTTCCGAGTGATGGCGTTTTAAATGTTCGGGAAACTCTTGGGTGCATGATAAAATCAGCCTGATCGAATTGTGAACGTAAAGATAGTACTCGTTCCGTACAGATGGTGAACTGAGGACACTATATAATATATACAAAATATTGAGTCACTTGAACTTTAAGAATATAATACAATTAAATACACTTACCTCAATTCAGTCAAATAGCGCTGCACAGAATTACAAAGAAATGGAAATACAATTTGTATCTTTGACTCAAGTGCCTTAAGACCGCAACCGAAATTCTCAAAGCATCCTGCTACTGATGTAATAGTTGAATTCCATTTCGAACTTTCGGTCGCCGCCTTTGCATCTTCCAACAATCGACACAAAGTACCGGCAAGCGATTCAACTATTGTCGACTCCTCAATGCCACCCGTCTCCAATCGAGCTGCTGTTATCAGCAACCTTTGTGTAATTAAAAAAGGAATAAACTTGTCAATTCTGTCATACCAACCCTAATATCAGGTAAAAAATCAATAGGCGGTGTTTTCCCAAAATAGGAATGAACTCACTTTGAAATTTGATTTCTCACGGGGTGTTTGAGTGGAGTATAAAAGTATAGGTCTGTTAGGAACAACAGAACAGCATCATCACTTCCAATGTTTTTAAAAATCTACAAAATAAATTCCATTAATTAAGAATCAGACATATTATGCAGATGACATACATTTTTAACGACTGCCACTTGGTCGGGTATATTGGTTGCATTTTTTAACTGCAAGCAATAGCTCTCTTCACCTGAAATGTAAAACAAATTAGTTAAAAAAAAATTATTAAAATTTAAAACAATTAATTTGTATGTACTCGTCTCATAGTGTTTTGGTAACGACACAAGAGAAGTTCGCATTTCTGCATTCTTCTTTGTATTTTCACCGGTCTTCACTGTTGATACACGAAGATTTAAAGCGTTCATTATTATTGTGAAATTCGCATTTGATTAAAAACACCTAATTAACTTTATTAATTAAAGAAAAGGGCAACGAAACAATACCGATTTCTTTTTGCACACAAACGATAAAAGAAAATTAAGCGGTTAGAAGGGAAAGGTGGAGCCTTCTGTTGGCTGTATCAACGTCGCGTGAAGGTATTTGTTTGACACATCCACACAAATGTCATTTTTTAAACACGTTGTTTTGTTGACATTTTTTTTCAATTGATAGGGAAAGAACTATTGCTAAAGAGAGATGTAGGTAAACAAAAAATAAAGGGTTTTGCTCATACAGTGAATCACAGCCAATTGGGTAGCTATTTTGTTTTACCTACTCTTTACATTAACTTAATTTTCAATTAACTTCAGTCAATGTGTGTTGTGTTTTCATTTGGTCAATAAAACTTATTTTTAGATCCGTGAGAACAGCGATTGTGAAAGTTGTTCGGTTTTGCTGAGAAAAAATATATAAAGTTTTTTTTTGGATTTGTGATAAATTTGGCAGCCTAATTTAAAAGATGTATTCCTCTTGCACTAACACCAATTTAAATGACAGCTGTGATAAATAAAAACTGTGAAAATAAAGTGGAATGCACAATACTAAAAAGTCTACTGCAATAAAGGAACAGTACTACCAAACATGCACTATACCAAACATTCGGTAACGATAATTTGCGTGGCAGCAGCCGAATGTACATTGTGTGATCTTTGATCTCACTGTTATATCTTTTAAATCATTGACTGCAGCGATCTCTCCCTAATCTCCTGCAAAATTATGGGCACTTACAAAATTTACACACTTTTTTTACAAAGAAAAAATAAATAAATTTTTAATAGAAACCATTTTTTTATTATCCGAGGTCATCTATATGGCTTGCCCGATGATAATAAAACACTTTGGATCATCAAACGTTGGCAGCATTTTAATATCTTTAAACTAGCACTGTACGACTGTACTACGGTCAGTACAACTCACCGTATTTCTTTATCCGCAGCTAACAAAAAGTATTTATACTATCCTAGACATTTCATTTAAAAGCTACAGTTTGACAGCATCATATTGAATGCATGGTTGAGTTTACAATTTCAATTTATTTTTATAGCAGGATCATTAAGATCGAAATTAACAAATTAAATTACAAATTTATATTAATATTCATTAAGAAAATATAAAAATAAAACCAGTCCAACAATATACAATTTAAAATTAAAAAAACATGTACAAAAACAAGTATGTATGTATAATAGTACATATGGTCCATATATTATCATATGTGATAATAAAAATTTTAATATTGAACGACGCCTATGGTTTAACGAATATTTTATGTTAATTGTGCTAGAAAGATAATGTAGTAGTAGTAATTTAACCGTGGGTACAAAATTGCATATAAAAATATTTCAAACAAACTATCTGTCATAATAAGCGGTTTAGACAACATGCTAGATCGAAAATGTAGACCGCATGTTAGGATCTGGTTCACGGCATGCGCTCACTTGCCTGGAATTTAAGATTCGGGCACTGTCAACTTATTGGAAAGTGATTTGCTTAATTTTGTTATCTATGACATTAACCACATCAAACATTGGCAGCAAATTATAGTAATTTGTGATTTATGTTCAATTTGCTTTTTAAAACAAAAAGCTGTTCTTAATAAACTCATTAATATATTTGTTTGAAAATCGGATACAGAAAATCGACGTGAGAATAATTTCATTGAAGTTTGTTAGGCTCTTTTGATAAGCAATCAAATATTGTTCAGCTTATTTACAAATTCGCATTCTATCAACCAATTTGTACCTATATGTACGTGCTTGCAAATATTGCCGCTTCCTTTAGTAAGTAAAGACAAAACAAAAAATCAGATAATTTAACTATTATATAAGGTTGCACGCGTAGGTTTTGTGTACAATGGGCTTGTGTATACTTTCAGAAAAAAGGAATCAAAAGGAAATTAGTTGAATGTGGTATTTATATTAGAAAATTGAGAAATTATTCCGGAATTTTTTCCAGTTTTATTATTAGATGCTTGTACATCTTGTAAATTAAACTATAAGGTATGGCATTAAAATATGACTAGTATGTAAAACTCGATTTAAAACACATTATTGCATTTTCAAATGTCGATTTTACCAGACTTTTAAGAATGCGTACCCCATTTTCGACACTCCATTCCGAAAAATGTTGTAGCAGTTCATAGACCAAATTGGACACTTTGGAGACGTGCCATACCCAAACGCCAAGAGAGCGCCAGCATATTTTTTCATATTTGAATTCATAACACCAAGTGATTTTGGAGAATGGGCAGTACTTAAATGATGCCACTGCACCCTGCAAGAATGAGTACAATTGACTGTTTATGTTTTTTTTGAATTTAATGTGATTAATGTTTGTCGCTGTTTAGGAATGCACCAAATCAAATTGTGCTTGGGTTCTATGAGTAAACATATCGTTTAACAAAATATTTCCTTTTATTTCAGTATATCTCAACACCTACAGTTAAAACGGATCAAACTCTCTTTATTTAAATAAAAAATAGAAATGACTTTACGCGCCACCAGTTCCATGGTTGTTGATCTCTCTGGCGACAATGACAGTGCAGGTGCTCTAGCTGCCACCGCATCGATTCCCTCAGCTAGTGCAGATGCAGCATTCGAAAGGTCATGCGACAACCCAGAATGTTCAGCACCGAAACTAATTTCTCTGGTTCCCAAAAAAGATACATCCGAATTTATAAGCGATCCAGTGGTCATGAACCAACCGACGTTAATCAATGGTTTCACAACGGTTTTTCAAATTGATGGGACAGCTGCTAAAATGAATGAACTTATGTATGGCGATAGTTCTGAGAGTTCATCAAATGGGGGAACATCCAAACCTAAGTCAGTTTTTCGAATCGTACCGAACACACATGCTCATATAGTAAACTACGTTGTAGTTGATGGGGCAGGAGAAACAATGCGCAAGATTAAAGCAAACGATGCTGATACTATGCGAAAGTTATTGGATTCTCAAAGGCTTAGTGCTGAGCAAATGTTAACGAAATTAATTGCAAAAGCTTTTAAAAAACCATCGAACCCCTCAGAACCATCTACTCAACCAACAAATGTGCCCGAAAATAATTCTTCATTGCCATCACCAATAATAACGTCAGTGCCTGTTTCAAAGCCTACTGCAACTTCAACAGCAAAACAAAGTACAGTGTCACTGTCAAATTCCACTCCATCAACTGTGCTCCCAACAGTTCCTCCAGGCATAACAATCACTCCAATTGCACAAAATGTAGCTCAGATGCCTAAATCGGCAACATTGAATGCACCGGCACCTGTTCTACGACAAGCGTTAATAACACCAGCGGCAGCAGTGCCTAAAGGCCCGGCCACCCGGCCAACTGTTTTAAAGAGAAAACTTGTGACAACCCCATTGCCCGATGTATTTAAAAGGCTACGTCCCAGGTCGCCAAAAAACAAAACTCCAATGGCTTTGGGTTTGCAAATAAATGCAACGGCTCCGCAAATACTAAAGTTACCCATCATGCCCAAGCTACCAGTTAAGCCGACAATTGGTATGAATGCAAATGCAGCGAGCGCCCTATCGATACCGCATACAAAAAAACTGGCAGAAGCTGTATCTACTTCTCAATCTAATATAAATTCATCTCCAAAGGAGAACAATACGACAGAAAGGCACATGCCAACAATCGAAAGCAATAGAAGTGTAGAAATGTCAACAAAATCTGTCGCTGATTCGGCTGTAGTGGGTACTTCAATAAATAAACCATTAGCACCGGTTAAAAATAAGCCTCTAATTGGACCTGCATCAAAAATAAATGCATTGCGATCAATGGCAGCGGCTAGGGTATTACAAAGTCAGAACTCGAGCATTAATGCGTCCGATGAAAGAAACACTGTAGACCCGAAATCAAAGGTTACCCGAGTGTGTGAAACCGTTATCACAACAACAACCCCCGCAAATCAAAAAAACATTTTAAAAAGTCTCCCAAAAACAAAGCCCTGCACAGTCTCAATTCCCAAAGTGGATGTGCCCCATGTCATACAGTCTCTGAATAGAGAAAGGTCAAAGCTAACCATGGCATCTCCCTCAAACCCATTAGAGATCGAAACAATAGACGCTAACAAGACAACCATGGAACCAACTGCTAAAACAGTTCATCAAATGTCGATTGCAAGTCCAGATTATATACCACCGATCACTAGGACAACTGCTTCTAGAATAGTTGAAACAACAACTATACAGAAGTCTATTAGACTGCCCACTAAACCTCCAACTTTTGCAACTATAAGTCGCAAATCTGACTCAGCATTGGTTTCGAATACAAGTCCGCAATCAACTAAAGGTATACCGCCACCGAAATTAGACTCACTACCAGTAAAAGTCACCAGAGCTTCATTGCCGAAGATAGGTTCTGCATTAGCAGCCAACCCGACTAGAGTATCACTGCCGATGCTGAAATCAGTTAAAGCAGCCACAAATACCAGTGAAAAATCACCTACACCTTCGTTGCAGTCAAAAAATCTGAGAGTTGTTCCGCCACCAAACACATCGCCACATCCCAATCTAAAGATATCTTCGGTCATAAGTGGGGGTAGTGCAGTTGCGCAAACTTTAGGAGATAAAACAAGGTCAGCAGAGGTTATGTCAAATGAAAACACCAAGTAAGGATTTATTTCCCATATGCAATTTTATATTGACCTATTCTGTTTTTTTTCTTATAGTGACGATATAGAGCAGTTACAAAAGGAGTTGGCTGATTTAAGGCGTACTGTTGCTCGTCTATCTAAGAGAAAGCTGTAAAGATTAACTTATGCTACGAAAACAAAATAAAACTATAGATTTAGAATCTATTTTCCCAAATTATAACAGAAAAATGAATTAAGCCGTAAATCGGTATTCTACTTTACCGTATATTAAAATAAATGTATAACATAACATAAACATATTTCTTGTGCCTTATTCCAAGTACATACTATTTAGCAATGTATGATGATCTATAAGTCAAACTTATAATTGAGGTTTCTCTCCGTCCCGAATTATGGGACGAAAAATTTCGATGGCAGTGTTTGTCAATGTTTCTACTGTTTTAGGATTTACCACCATTCTAGTAATTTTTTCATCCATATTTTATTTTTTGTTAAAAAAGTCATCACGAATCTGATGATGTTGATCAGAGTTCTGATTGTTACCACGAGCAATTGATGCTGGAATTACAGCTTGAACTAATGTGTGCTTGATTGATTTCTCTATCTAGATCTTCAGTAAAGCTAAAGAGCGTGGTCTTAAAATTTATCATTATCCGAGTCCCTGCGGATCTCCATCTTATCCGACTCTTCACCCATATATTTATGTTTATTTTGTTTATTTGGCAACTCAGTCATTAATTAAATATTTACCAAAATATACAATAAAATATTAATTTTAAGGATAATATAATAAATTACAGTTAAAATTTTCTTCCGTATCAATTATGAATATTTAATTTTTATTTAATTAACAACATTCTGTTTAAATAGCAATATGTTTATTTCAAGTTTCAATTCATCGGGTAGTACATTAAACATTAAACTATTCTGTGCGGATTGAGTTCATACAAGTGGAAGCCTCAAGTCAAGCCTGTTTCTCACATTATATCTATGCACATCTCCAACATACAACAATTTATTACACAAGTAACTCGGCAGCAAACCATTTTTCAATTTAAACACGAAAATCACCATCTCAAAACATTTAACATAGACACAATCGGTGTTCGCCAGTTACATTTCAAAATTATTCTCATTGCTTTATTTTGCAACTTCTGCAATCTATCTATCATTGAAATATTTCCCAAATACAGAACCGTCGATGTAATTTATATGTTCTTTAAACTTTAATTTGTTATCTATGACGATTCCCAAGTATTTGTCTTTCCAATGTTTAAGCTTAGCTTATTACTTTTAAACCACTCACTAAGGTTGTTCAAATCGAGGTTTAATTTATTTTTTAATTTTTTTACCGGAAGTAAAGAGTAACCCGTCGTCAGCAAACAATCTCAACTGTGTAAATTTAACTACTCTCGGCATCTCGTTGATATAAATTAAAAATAACAAAGCACCAAGCACTGATCCTTGGGGGACCCCCAGACCGACGTTTATTGCTTCCGACAGTGCTTCTCCAATCCGGGTCCTCTGCGTACGTGATTGTAGGTAGGAATCAAACCATCTCTTTTCAACCCCCTTTACTCCGTATTTCTCAAACTTCAGCAGCAGGATGTCTCTATCCACGGTCTCAAAAGCTCTCCTTAGGTAAATGAAGACAGCTAAGGATGTTTGGATTTTTTATTGTTCACTTCTTCCTTCCAATCAGCTATAACGAGGTTTAATAATGATTCACAGCTGTGTCTTCCTCTAAATCCCGACTGACAATCAGTAAAAAGTTTGTTGACCTCCATATACTTTTGAAGCTTCATTTGCACAATTTTCTCCAGGATTTTGGCATCATTGGGTAACATGTTGACAGGACGGAAATCAACGGGTTTGACAGAATTTTTTTACTTTTTCGATTGGTACAATAATAGATTCCTTCCAACAGCATGGAAAAATACCTTCAGTTAATGAATTGTTCCCATCCAGTTTATTGTCTTGCTGTTACTGTAATCTTTATAGATTATTTCGTATGTGAACCACATTTTTTTTTACCATGTGTCATAATGACGATTATTATACACAAAAAACCGGAGCAATACGTAAAATTTGGTCTGGTCATGGTAGATATTGTAGACTTAAAAAAAAAAAACAAACAAAAATTGAACAAAATATTTTTATTTGCTTATATTTATCGACATCAAAAAGTAGCCTCGCCCTGTAAAAATAAAAAGTATGTGCAGTTTAGTTGAATGAATTTTGAAAAATCTTGATTTTAGGATCCATACACTACACAAGCGCGCATGACTATTTAAGTGATTGTAGATTTAACAATTGTGTATTGTTTCTCTTATCTTCTTTTTTTTTATTAAAATTTCTTTTTATCGAACAAAGTTTTTGACCAAAAAAATTAAATGTAGAAAATACATTGAGTGAAAGAAACGTGATTTCGCATTTGTGCTTGTGTAAAGTGCAGGCCTAAAACAAGAGGACTTATTACAAATAGAAACTTTTTTTTTTTTATTGCTTTGGACATGGGAACATTGGAACATTTTTCTTACGTTTTGAACTTTAGCAACATATGTATTTTCCAATTTCCGTTTTTCGAAAGCCAACTTCTCGCGAGTAAGCCTGTTTGTTTCCTTTAACTGCTCAGCGATTGATTCTATTGCAATTGTGCGTCGTTCCTCAAAAATTAAAATTTCATTTCGCAAATCGTTCAGATTGTAACGACCTCCACGCGACTTTTCTGAATGTGCAGGGTATTGCCGTAATTCTGTTTCTGTTTCTGTTTCACTATCACGTAGCGACGCCATGATTTGGTTACTTGGACGCGATTTGGTGTCTGCAAATATTTCGTTCATTTGGTGGAAATAGCGCCACGAAATTCGATGCGACTTTGGGTTTTTCTTATTATTTCTTTTAATAAACAAATAACGTGTCTTTAAATTGCGAAACTTTCTGTCCAGAGATAAATCATCGAAGTTGTAGCCTTTTCCCAACATTTCCAAACGAAGTTCAGCAAAAATTGAACGGCGCGATCGACAAGGATTCCTCAAAACATGTTTTCGTTTAATACATTCATCAAGAAATAGTTTAGTAGATGTGTGATCCCATGAAGTGAGCTCTTTGAGCTCTGCACTTATTTGGCAGGTTTCTTGTGGTTCAATTGAATCTGAAATTAAAAATAATCACTGTTATAAGCCAAAATTGACAAAAGTGCTGAAAATGACCTATGAAATGGTACTAACATTTCTGGAACAGAGTGTCCAAATGTTATAAAATAAATTATTTTTTACTCGTAAAAAGTGTAGTTAATTAATAAAAAAAGTTATATAAAAATCACTAAAGCCCATGCAGCGTAACATGCCACCCAGGTACTGATGCCATAGGCGCCTGCCTGGCGAAAAGCACATACCCCGAGCGGAGCAACGAAGTTGCGTGAGCCGTACCTGCTGCCTGCGGAAAGTGGGTTGAAATAACTTAATCGCACGAAGCGTGCCACCCAGGGTTAGTTACCATAGGCGAAAGCACATACCAACGATTTTTCCTTCTAGCGAAAAACAAAAAAAAAGAGTTATACTTTGTCGGATAACTTCTCTTTTTACGAACCGATTTTAATGAAACTCTTTTTATTAATTAACTACACTTTTCACGAGTAAAAAAGAATCTGTTCCAGAAATTGTTGTACCATTTCATAGACCATTTTCGAAACTTTGGGAGCGTGATACGCCCAAACGGTAAGAGAGCCCAAAATGTTTTATGCAGATTTGAGTTTAGGGCATGAAAAGTAGCTGGATTGCAAAATTTGGGGCAGCATAGTAAAAATTTACCAAAAAAACTTACCGGATATTGAAATTTCGAAATTGTTCGTCTCATCTTCATTTTCAACTTTATATAGAACACCATCACGTATGATTGCAGTCTGAATTGTACTCATTTGTTGCATTGCAAGAGATTTCGATTAAATAAATTGAATCTTTATGTGGTCCATTTACCTCCAATTCTCAATCTCAAGCACAAAAACGTAAATATTATGTTTGTAGTTTAGTATATACATTACACAAACAAAAAAAACGTCACTTTCCACATAGTCGCGTTCCAATAAATATTCTAATTTACACTAGTCTAGAATGTGTTCATGTTGTAATAACGCGACTATTATTATGCTACGTTTAAACTAGGTTTAAACTAGGAAATTAGGGCGAAATTAGAGGTACCTCCGACTTTCTTCTTGTATTGCCAAGCTTTAACCAGGTCTTGTCGCAAAAATAGAAATAGAAAGAGAACAGAAATTTTAATAATAATACATAAAAAAAACTCATGGGAACTACTATATTAAAAAAACATAAGAAAAGGCTACATACAGTCCGCTTGGGGCGAACAGTATGATACTTTATCTATATCCCCAAATATGCCCTATATGCCCCAAAGAAAAAAGCATTAAGAAGATGATGGATAGCATTTAATTTCATTCTATTATTAAAAAAAATGTTTTTTTAAAAAAACGCCAAAACGGCGTGGCCAAAAACTTTGTATGGGCGATATGTTAGAAAAAATATTGGCTAAATATCTTGTTAAACATTTTTTTTTCGCTCAAAAAGTAGGCGTAGCAAAAAACGTTATATGATAAACTTATAAAGGAGGGCAGTGCCTACATATGTTGTGAAGGTTGTAACACTGTATCTCTCTAACTTTAGCTTTAAAACGGTTTTTTCTAAATTGTGGGCGTGGCAGTGGGCGTATTCAAAATTTTTTTATACTTAACCATTTCGGAGCCCTAGAGAATATGTAGTCCAAATTTCAGCTTCCTAGCTTAATTTTAAAGGCCTAAAAATTGGATGGACGGACATTACTAGAAAGTCTTAGGATTTGCTCCTGATCATAAATATATATACTTTTATGTATCTACGACGAATATTAAGGGTTGTTACAAACTATGTGTCAAAATTAATATACCCTTAAGATAGGGTATAATAAACGAGGATTTTCTTTCGCTAAATTCTGTTAAAGGCAATATTTTCTATTTTCACAAAATTTATATTTTGTTTCTGTTCTTTGCGACCATAATATTGGCGGTACTGTAGTTTCTGAGGTGAGTAGGTACTATAGTTTCTGAAAATGCAATTTCTGCATATCGATGTTAGGCACAACATAATATGTAACAACAGTTTCGTTTTCACCTAACTTAGGAGATATATAGGGTTGAAAATCTATTTTATAGCATGAATGCCGTTTTCGTTTAATAATCCGAAAGACTTCCGGATTCTTCTGAAACTGTTCGTTTGGTACCAAAATGACAGGTCCTCTCCTGGAAAAAAGAGAAATTCGCTTCTGATTTGGAATTCACAATCAAAACCACAAGCACTAATACATTCAAACACCATTAACGTCATAATCGATAAATGTCATGCGTTTTGCTGATTTAATAATTCTTAAATTTTGACGAGATTAGCTAAGCTGATTATAACAAATTTAAATAAACAAATAATAGAATAATATTGGGTGTAATATAAACATATTACAATGACTACTACTCTTTATCGTCATCAGATTGGCAGTGAGGCGGTTGGAAATACATATAGACAAATAAAGCTGCATTTACACTTTAAGATCAAATGAAATATGTTCGCTAGTTCGATTGGCATCCCGAATCGGAGAGTTCTTCCGGATTGCGAAACGAAAACGGCATAAGTAAATTTTTGAATTAAGTAGGTAGGTATACTCATATTATTTTACTTAAGAAAGTGTTTAATGAAAGTCGTTTATATTTTTATTTCAAATCGAAATAGTCGAACGAAGTCAGTCGCTAGGTTATTGAGTTGTTATTTCATTTATTGGTATTGCTACTATTAACATTAAAACACAATTTTTAGTTCTGAAAAAAACCTTTTTTTAAGTTCTGATCAAAATGTATCTACCTACTTTATCCACATTAGTTAAAATGCCTAATCCATTGGAGTATACCAAAAACATCCTTATCCTTTTTTTCAATTATTTAAACATTCAATAAAGTAACTTAAAAACTGCAAGACATGTTTTCTTTAATTTATTTAAAAAAAAAATGTTTTTATAAATGAGGTTTTCAGTTTTTTAAAGAACAGGTACAGAAAACACCAATGTCTGGCTCAACATGTATTCACAGGAGTGATAGCATTTTAAAAATGTTTTTTCAGAGCTGACTTTCTAGTTCACTATTCATCTGTGATTCGGATTCGAGACATACCTTCCCAAATTTTTTAAGCTGACAAACATTTAAGAGTAAAAAAAGAACTGTCAGGAAAATAAACTGCCGTTCGGAATCGGCATTAAAATGTAGATCCCCTCAATGCGGGTCCAAAAATATATCTCACTCATTGGTTAACGAGGTCAGGCTTAATTATAACCTATTATGCAATTTTTTAATAGGATTTTCCTATAATAAAAATCGATGTAGGATATATTCTAATGTCGTTTTCGATTGGTAATACGGAAGACTTATGAACACTTACATACATCGTTAGGTGCTTAAATGACAGTTTCTTTGGTAGAAAGAAGAGAAATTTGTTTCTTGCTTTGAATTCCGAAAAAACCAAAAGCACTAACAGTAACACCACTTAAGTTATAATCGATGTTTTTTTTGCTGATGCATTAAAAAATTATACAATTTTGACGAGATTAGCTGCAAATTAGTACCAAATTTAATTAATAAAATAGAGAAATAAATTTGGTATAATTAAGGGTTTTTCCACAGGGACGCTACAAAAGCAGAGCGACAGGGACAGCAAACGACGTCATATTTCCTGCCGCTCTTTTGACATTTCTCTTCAGTAAGGTTAGCCATTTCATGATGGAAAGATATACGAGCCAACAACGAGTAGAAGTTATTAAAATTTACTACCGAAATTCGGAGTCAGTGGCCTCAACGTTAAGAGCGCTACGTCCAATTTATGGTCGTCATAATCGTCCTAGTAGATCAACAATTGAGCGTCTAGTGGAAAAATTTGAATCCACCGGCACAGTACAAAATGTTCCCGTGCCAGTGAGACAAAGAAGTGCCCGTAGTGTGGAGAATATTGCTGGTGCTGAGGCTTCAGTTGAAGAATGAAATGAAAAGATCTTGGGACGTAAGAACAGAAAAAAAAACTGCTTGAAAACCGTCGAAAATTGGGTCCAGCGTCTGGACTTCTGCAAACGTGCCCGTGGTGGCCATGCAAAAGAAATCGAGTTCCATACATAATGGCATCGAACGTACTTTCACAGAAATAAAGAATTTCATTGATATCCAAAACAGTTTTTCTTTTATAAAAAAAAAACTTTTTTAGTGCTCTTATTGAAAAACCCGATGTAAAGATATTTCAATGGATTGTTTTTCTCCCAGCATCGAATTGGCAGTGAGGCAGTTGGAAATGCATGTACCTACATATGTACACAAATGCAACGTCATGTATGCTTCAAATTTAAACAAAATTTTGCTTGTTCGATCTGCATCCTTGATAGTAGAGTTCTTGCGTATTACTAATAGAAAACGACACAATTATAGGACACAAACAAATTCTTAAAAAAAGTTGCCATACAGAATTGCTGTACAAGAATAATCTCAGACTGCCCAAAAGTGGTTGTAAAGTTGAATAAGCATATAGGTACCTACCGGATACAGCATTTGCATTTCGTAGTCTAAATTTTAACTTAAAACCGCTGTCAATGGGGCGGCATCATGCACAGCACTTGTAAAAAAATTGAAAAGAAAACCTGTTTTATTGTTCTTAAAACTCTAAATAAATCAAATAAATTGGGAAAAAACTGCCTTCAAATACTCTGCTCATCCGATGATCCTCGGCGACCTTAAAAAAGAAACCATACAGAAAACACGTCAGTAATAAACATTTTTATTAAACTTCCGAATCAATGCTCACCTCTTAATGTTTAAATTCATGAGCTTTGCTTGAATATACTTTCTGTCGCGAGCGATGATTTCCATGCGTTCCTTTACTGTTGTCTCCATAAAAACTGAATGCAACGTCCGGCTCGCCGAGATCAACTGAAAATGTAAAATGACATCTTGCCTCTTGAAATCTTTTTTCCACACTCACCTGCTGTAGTAACCTTGCCTTTAGTTTAATACTGTCCTCTGATTGGTCTCTACTCGATTCCATGTGTAAGTTCAGTACAAAAATCAATGTGTCCTTAATCGTCTGGACAATTCGCTGAACATAGTCCGTTCGGAATAACCGACGCGTCAGAAATCCCCTCGCACAGGCATTGATTTGTGTCGCAGCCCAATGACGCTGCAGTTGCTGCACATCCCGCTGAACATAAGAACCAAGAATTTAAGTATAAAACTACAAATTTTTGTGTGAAGTTAGTAAGTTAGTCTTTTTTATTTTGTTTGTTAGTAAACCATTATAAAGAGGTTTGTTTTTTTTGTAGGTAAATATTCGATAAAGAGAGCGCGAGCGAGAATAGACAAGAAAAAAGGAAATAAACTACCTATAGAATTAGAACTAGGACTAGAAGTTACAAGGCACATGCTTTGGTTAGTTCAAACATCAGATAGACGAGTGGGAATCACTCAAAACTCACACGACGAGCCGCGCTGGCGGTGGTAGGGGTCTGGCTCTGCGGGGATGGTGAGGGATCCCTGCCCCCATTCGAAGCAACTGCTTTCTCAGGAAACAGTCGGCGTCTTGGAGTGACCCGAGCAGATGATTGTTCCTGCTCTGGCGAAGGCGACTGAGAGCTGACGGTAGAGTCGGCAATTGACGATGAAGGCGGTGAGTGCACCTGCACTTTGGCCATTCTCGCTGAGAGTTGTTCTAGTAGCAGCTTTTGCTGCATTTCGAACTGTTCCTGCAGGCGTTTTTGCTCGTCCTGCTGCTGACGTACAAGTTCGAGGAATCTGGCGCGATGTTGCTCCTCGATGTTCTTAAGAATGTCTTGCTTTGATGCGGATGAGTCTACGTCACCGCCATTAGTTATGGGCAGTGGAGGCGACGGCAATGATTTCTTTGGTGTAACCGGCTTTGCGAACTTATGTTTCCGCGAGAGCTTCGCCTTGGTAGGTTTTATTTCATATGGACTGCGCTTGGTCTTGAAGATGACCGTGTTGCTGGGGAAGTGCCCCAGGCTTGTCGAGAAGGGTGATTTTGCCTTAGGCTTTGTTTCGACTTTTTGAACTCGTTTGGCCTTCGATTCGACTGTATCCTGAGTGGCAGTAGATTTCTTAATTTTTTGGTTCTTAATGTGTTCCAACAGGGCACTGCTGGGTCCATCAAGAGTAAAAGAATGCGACCGAATCAGGCCAGACTCCGTCTCCGCTTTCAAAGTAGGACTACCACACAACCTCTTCGGCAGAGTGGGCTCACAAATTGGATTACTAGGGATACACGGTGTCGGCGGATTCACACAGATGGAAGGAATCGGTATAAATGCAGCGTACGGCTGTGGCTTAGCCGGGGTATTGAGAGAGTCATCTTTGGCTGGGGATTTAGGCACGTCGGGAGAGATTTTGTTGTCATTTTGGTCTAAATTGTGTGGCCTCTCAATCTCGACAGATTGAAACTCGGTTTCTTCCTCGAATCCTTCGAGTGTGAGAATGATCGAATTGGCTCGGTTGTCGTAGACGATAGTATCCGTCTTTTGAAGCTTGCCAATGCGTTCACGCTTCGAAGCAACCGCAGTAGATGTGCTTGTCTCGACAAGGGTTTTCCGTGGCGTTGCTGCTGGTTGTGGAATATGACTATGACCGTGACGGAGAAGGTTACACGAAAGTTCTACTGGTATCGACTTTATATTTGACTTTTTTCTGGAATGTTGCAATTGAATGGCGATTTCCTTATACTGCTGCATCTGCCGGCGTTTCTCGGGAGTCATCTGGTAAAATTGCATATTTTAATTTATAGAAGCAAAAAGGAAAATTCTTGTATCAACAAATTGATTTACCAGAGGCGGCAAAATTGGTACACCATCTATTTTAAAGATTGACACATATTTCGGGCGATGTGTCGCCATTGCTTATGCACTTATCAAAGCAATTTAGTCCAAAGAAAAGTTCACTAATTAAATTAAAAATTCAAAGAATACTTGTAACGATTTTGTTTGTTTTCACTTTTGGCCATTGCTATGGTTACATTTTGTGGACAAAAATGTTTAATGTCAGATAGGAGATTCGAGTGAGGTCCGATGGCAGTGTTTAGAGGAAGTGTTAGAAATCTACATCACCTAAAAGCTTTTCAATATTGATTTGAAAGTCTTGTATCTTGCGCCGAGTAGTTTAAGCTTCTTTTTTCAACACCAAAAATATATATCTTTGTTGTTAAATTAATAATTTTATAAATAATTTTAATGAATTCCTACCGGCCGTTTTATTGAAATGGGTATGTAAGTATCATGGCGCATACATTTTACTATTTTCTTAATTTTTTACTTAACATTAAGTTTATGCCACCGTAGTGCTTACTTCGTAAACATTTATTTTCCAGAGGCATTTTAGACCAAATCATAAAATAGGTGCAGTGGCTTGGTGGTAAAGTGCGTTGGACCACTAGGCGGAAGGCCGCTTGTTCAAATTGCGACCTGTACCACCTGATCGTTTTTATTCGCTGCCTCACCAAGGGTAAGAACTGCCATGAGAAGTTTTCTAAAATTATTTGCCTTTCAGAATTGGCATTAAACTGTAGGTCCCTTCCATTCGTGTCAAAAAATATATCTTCGCACACACAGTGGTTGGAGAAGCTAGGGGATGGCTAATATTTTTGTTTTGTTAAATAACAAAATGTTAGCAGAACTCATATGAGCATTCTATAATATACTATAGTATTTTAATTTGAAAATTCCCAATCTCCAATGTGCCGTGTTCGAACACCACATCTTACGAAAGGTCACAGTGCCAGTGCTAAACATAGGAACTGAATCACTGAATGGTACAACATTTTATGAATTTGTATTGAACACCCTTACCGATACTCGAACTGCCAGCCACAAAGTTGTACTAGACTAGCAAAATGTCATAATAAACTATTTTAAAATTTAATATTGGCGGGATATGATTTCCATTCCAACAGTGATGATATTTATATGATTCCCGCTTTGTACTACAAATCCAAAAATGGAAACTGTGGGAAATAAAAGGCTACTTTCGTCGTTAGAAAATTCACCCAGCAAAGTGGATCATTCTGTAAAGAAACAACGCAAACAATCTGAGGAAGTCGAAAATTACGACTTCCTGCTCGACGACGATGATGATTTTGACCTTCCAAATGAATGTAAACAGCACCGACTGGACCTAGAGAAGTGGTGTCGATGCAAAGTCAACGCTGTGCAAAGAGATCCAAAGACTTATCAACTACTTCTAAATGTTTGCGGTGAACAAAACCCATCGTATTTGGCGGAATTGCGACTTCAAGGACCTTGGTGTCAAACCAAGGTTGCTGTCAAGGACTTAATTTCAGTTTTGGCAGTTTGGGATAACACCTTGCAGTGCTTCAAGGTTGACAGGGACAATGGTTTTGTTGTCACCCATCCAGATACCTTAATTTCGGGGACATCTGTCGTTGGGGCGCTCTTTTGCCAGAGAAAGGGTGTCCTTCAAGATCGTTTTCGCGGCATTGATGGAAATAATAAAATCGTGAGTATCCATCAATGTAAAAACGTATAGACCTATAAATTGAAGTAATTTTTATTCTTTAAGATGGTGATTGGCTCAATGGTTCATGAAATTTTTCAAACAGTTCTCGCGCGATCACTTAAAACTCGTGAAGACATCGAAAAAGTCTCAAAGGAACTCGTCGAATCGCAGCAAACTGCCTTTACTCTGTATGATTGCAAAATGTCCCGCCAGGAGGCCTCATTGGAAGTGCGAAAGTTTACTGAGAACATCTTTAACTTTGTCCGGCAGTATGTCGAGGGAAAAATGCCAGAAGTGGTAAGTATTTTGAGGACCCATTTACAAATCTAGTCTTATTTGTGCTTTCCAGTTGCCAAAGGACATGTTTCAGGAGAAGATTGATGAGATACAAGACATAGAGGAGAATCTGTGGATACCTCAACTCGGCCTTAAGGGAAAAGTCGATGTTTCTGTTAAGATACATCGGAATTCGTCACGCAATAGGCTTCCTCTCGAGTTGAAAACAGGTCGCGCATCATTTTCTCTTGAACACAAAGGCCAGTTGATACTCTATCAAATGATGCTCACCGCAGCGGGACAAGATACTGATTCCGGTTTACTGCTCTACATCAGGGAGGGGATCATGCGGGAAATTCATGGTACACGAAATGAACAGCGGGACCTAATAACACTTCGTAATGAGCTAAGTTACTATCTCACGCGAAACTTGGACGTATCTAACGACAAGTTGCAGGAGTACCTTGCCGTACCCGAAAAAATGATGGATCCCATCGCGTTGCCGGACCCTATTTCCCATCATAGTGCCTGTGGAAACTGTGCGTATGCAACGATTTGCTGTACGATTGGGAAAACTGATGCCAACTTCAAGTTGTCGGAGTCGCATCCCCTGAGAAAAGTCTCGGAAGCGAACACAAATCACTTAACGGACGATGATCTTAAGTACTTCACCAAATGGTGCGGATTGCTCTCGCTGGAGTCGCAGGAAGCCAAAAAATCAAACTTCCTGCGGAGTATATGGAAGGATTCGCCTGAATTAAGACAAGAGAACGGTAGGGCTGTGATTGGCTTGAAGCTCAGTCTCGTCGAATTGCTCCCTGAGGGGCGCTACCTACATTGCTTCCAGTTGGACGAAAACCATGTTATCGATTTCACGTCGTCTGGGGTAAGCTAAGAACCTTTTATTAGCACGATTTTATTTGTTAACTATTTTGCAGATTTCTATCGCTGAATATGTTATTGTCAGCTCGACAAGGCGTGTCGCAATTGCATCTGGTTTTGTATACGATCAAACTAAGCGTACAATCACAATCAATCTGGAACGCAACTTGGAGAAAAACTATAAAGGACAATCGTTCATTGTAGACAAGCACGAATCGCAGTCCGAACAGGTTTTTAACTACACCAATCTTGGTATTCTTCTCGACGGCAGCGAGTCCTCCACGCAACTTCGTTCGATCATCGTCAAACGAAAGCAGCCGACGTTCTGTAAGGAAATCTCTGGCAACGTGCTCTCAGAAATTGGAAAGAAGCTGTTAGGCTCTCTTAATCGTATTCAACGAAGAGCCGCAATAGCTGCGTTAACCACAGACAGTTTTATGCTGATCAAGGGTCTCCCAGGAACGGGCAAAACTCAAACGCTGGTCGTCATCATTCGTCTGCTTAATTTGATTGGCAAAAGTGTGATAATTACCAGCCACACTCACTCGGCAGTAGATAACATCCTGCTTCGTCTGAAGGCGCACAAAGATATGAAGATCCTCCGACTGGGATCGCAAACTAGAATACACCCCCACCTCAAGGATTACTCGGAGCGGGTCCATACAGCCGATTGTCGCACGGAGGAAGACTTTGCAAAGGTTTACTCCTCATTCGATGTTGTGGCAGTTACGTGTCTCGGCTCTGCCCACACCATGTTTACGCATCGCAAGTTTGACTACTGCATCGTGGATGAGGCAACGCAGGTACTCCAAGCTACCGTCCTCCGTCCGTTATTTTTTGCCTCCAAGTTTGTTCTTGTTGGGGATCCCGATCAGTTACCGCCACTGATTCGATCGCGAGAAGCTCGTGCTCTAGGAGCCGATGAGAGCTTGTTTGAAAGGTTAAACTCTACAGAGGCTACTTCAGTATTAACCCTTCAGTATCGCATGAATAAAACCATCACCAGGCTGGCTAACGAACTGACCTACAGGGGAGAACTGAAGTGCAACGATGTGGACATTCTTACTGGTGTTATGAAGTTGGACAATCTAATTGCGGGCGACAAGTGGCGTCAGAGAGCCCTTCAGCATCACATCGATCAAGCCGTGGTTTTCATCGACACCCTCGATTGCCTGGAGCGAAGTAATAGATTTGCCAAACCTAGCGAGGATGAGAATTTGACCCACGAAGATTGTCGGAATAACCTGCAAACATTTAAATACACAAACTACTGCGATGCTGCGGTCATATTTAACCTAATCGGTGTGCTGTTGAATTCTGGAATGAGCGCGGATCGCATTGGAGTAATAGCACCATATCGGGCGCAAGTGGAACTTCTAAAGAAGCTTAGCGAAGAATTGGGAACTGCCTTCGTTGATGTCGAAGTGAACACCGTCGATCAGTATCAAGGACGAGATAAGGATGTGATATTTTATTCGTGCACGAGAACTGGATGCAGCACTAGTAAGAAGTTGGAAAAGTCTAAAGGAGTGGAGATTCTTGAAGATAAGCGCAGATTGACTGTGGCCATAACGAGATCGAAGCACAAGCTGATTATTGTTGGAGATTCGGCATGCCTCAAGCAGTATACGCCGTTTAACGAGTTGTTGGGAAAGATTCCCAGTACGTGCAAGCTCACCCTGGAGGATGGGAGAAATGGATTCAGTTGGGAAAAAGTTCTTTCGGGTATCGAAAAGGTCGTGAAGCTTAATTGATGGTTAATTTTCTGTAAAATAAAATTTTGTTTTTGTTTTGTTCTAATTAAAAGGCGTTTCTTAAATATGATCCGTTAGCTAATCTTTACTAACGCATGTATGTATCCTCTGAGGTTTTGAGTTAAAATGTTCCGATATGATCGGCAATGCATTTTATCTATATTCCGCAGGTAGTTGAGGCACGGGATTGTTGCATTTGACAAAAAGGGAGCAGGAACAGAAAGGTCCCTATATGTATATAATAACTTTTTCGATTAAAACTAAGATTTTTTCTGTTTTTTAGTTTATTGAATTAAAAAAGAGCAATTCAACATTTTTTTTAAAAAAAATGTTTTCTCTGTTTCGTCGAGTTTTTGTTAACTTTTGCCTACGCGATCCCAACCACAATTTCCATTCGTAAGAATGACATTGGATGTGTGTTTTGATTTTAGAGATTACCCGAAAATAGGTTATGTGTTCATGTTCACATTCGCACTGAGCGACTGTACCCTGAACACTTTCACTTTGATACTTTGTCTCAATAATCTGACTTCGCTTAAAAATGATTAATAGTTACCTACGTAAAGCTAATATGTAACCAACACAAGAGAGGTATAAAATATACAAAAAGAAGGCCATAACATTCGGGCTATCCCCTTAAACGTAAAAGATTATCACAATGGGTCCATATTCAGCTAAGCGTGATGAGTTTCGGTTATTTCTCTAAACAACAAAAAAACATGCAAGGATGTGGTTAAACTTTTCGATCATACAAATGTCGGTTTGAAACGACAGCACTGTACAATTTTACGCCCCTTAAACGGATTGTTTACTGCCCGACGTCAATAAACAGCTGATGTCATTTTGACATATCTGTCATCTGCTTGACAAACAACTTTATCCATAACCAGCTGTTTTGCAATTTCTGACAATCTGCGCCGCGCAATCACTGATTTCTTGAAAAAACTTTTCGTGCCACGAGCAGACAGAACAGACATCGTAGCGCCGCGAATATTGCCGCAAGCGTGTGAGAAATCAAGAAAAAAATATTCTTATATAACAGTTTGTGTTTTATTGTTAAAGAAAAAATTTTAGTTGTAAACATTTGTTTTTAATCGCGAGTGAAAAATATGTATCAAAATTCAGGAAACACTGATTAATACACTTCTTTGAAAACTGCACCTGCATACAAAATTCTGCCGACGCCCGAAACAAAAACAACGCAAAAGGCTGCAAAATTCTCGCATATTATTCACATTACTGTCCTTTCCCAAAAAAAAAAAAGAAATTTCAACTCCTTGTTTCAAAATTAAAAATTTCAATCAAATCCATAATCGAATGCCCGTCGAGATACGCTATTATTGCAATAACACAACATGTCCTACACTGAACTAGAAAGTGGCTATCAGGATCTAAAGCAAGCAAATCGTCCTGGGTTCTTTGTCGGACATGATGGAAATGTAAAGTTTAACTAACAAATATTTTTTTCTTTACTTATAATTTTCCTAAAAGTTCTAGAGTATATACTATAAAGATCGAAGTGGCCAGTGAAAAATCGATTCCACTTGAGATTTGTCCCTTTTTATGTCCATTTTTGGTCCCCACCCTCAGGATCCTCCATATTCTCTCTGCTACTTTTGTAACATGCAATTTATCGATTAAGTGGAGAAGAGGTTCTTTCAAATTTTTTTTTTGTTCTGCACTTGAGCAGGTTGTCGCAATCGCAATAGCAAGTGGGAAGGAAGCTTAATTTGCAGAATTGGATTAGGACCACTTGTCACAGCAGGAAGAGAGACGTCATTCGCTAATTGGAACGCTTAATGTTTGTGTATATTTCTTTCAGATCTGCTGAAAGGTCAAGGGTAATCGACACTTGAATCTAAAATCTGTTATGTAGAGCAAAATTAAATTTAATTGATTTTGATTTGACGATTGACAATTCAACGATGACAATAATAATTGTGAGTTTTGTCCGCGATTTTGTCTTGATATTAGTTTCTTATGTTTCTCTCAGTCGGAATTTGTTATTGAATTGCGTGCCAAGAAAATGGCATACGTGTTGTGTTTACATTTTGGTTTATATATTTAAATAATTTTTAAAATAACAATTTAGTTACTCTATAATGCAAGGTGTTGGAGGGGTAATGATTTTGAAGTAGAATAAAAAATTAAAATTTTGTAATCTTTTTGTTTTGTTTCGTAAGTAGGTAGGTTAGGTACCAACTAATCTTTGTGTTTTTGTTGATTGAATCCATTCGAAATGCTACATTGACGTGATATCACTGTGCCTTCGAAGCAGAACTATCCATTCTTTCCAGTTTGGTAACATCAGATCCTGTAAAAGGGACAGTCGTTTTCCTAACCCAATAACCCCCTATTTATGATCATACACAGTAACTTTGCAGGTTTTATAGACCAACAGTTCCGCAAAGTACAGAGTTCATTGCCAAGAAACTTCATGTTGTATTTATATGTCTAATTCGACAATTGAGTGAGTGCACAAATTTACAGTCTTTTGGACATTATCCTAAAGAAAATATAAACTTAATTACTATTAAAAGAAACATTTCTCTTTTGCATTCAACATATCCTGCACTTGACTTGAGTTTATAAGCAATACTGACGAGAAAAGGTTTCTGTAGAGCATGCATGCGTACTGCCTTCTATCGGGAAATATTAAATCAGCTGTTGCAAACCTACACGATACAAACCTATGCAGATTTCTAAATTGGGTCAACTTACAGGGATGCGTTAATAAACGTGTCCCAAAAATTTGTGGTTGCACTATTGTCCGAGGGGTCTCGGGTTCCTTACTACATCCGTTTTCATAGTCTCCTGTCAAATTTTAATTTCTTCTTCTTGCTATCGATTGCGTTGTGTATCGGCACAGTAATTTCGCGTCGAAATCACTTAAAAGGATATTATTCTGCTGCTCTTGGTAAATTCTATATTTAAGGTTAGACATGCTGTCTCAATGAGCGCATTGCGGGTGTGTTCCTTCTAACCTAACCTAACGCAATTATTATGAAATGCACAAAGATGTTGACAAATTTTGATATTTATCCAAAAGACTACCCCTGCAGGCACTATTTTATTAAATGCATCCACGAAAAATATGACCTTCATTGATTATGGCATATATGGTGTTTCAATCTGGAATGTGTTAGTGCTTTTAGTTTTGATCCTGAATTCAAAGTCAGAAGCGAATTTCAAACGAACACTTTCAAAAGAGTCCGGAAGTCTTCCGGATTATCCAAAACGAAAACGACAAAAGACGTCAACTTCCCGCAGTAGGTAAAAGACATACGGAATACTCTCATTATATAGGTCTCAGAATGATTGCCTTAAAAGTAGATTCATGAAGTTGAAATCCTTCATTTTTTTTGTGTAGTTAAAGGAATTGTTTTGATGCTTGAAGAAGCTTTACGATAACTACAATAAATGAGAGCTATATGTAAGAGCTTTGGTACATGAAGTTGTTTACGAAATCATTATGAAAGATATGCCCTAGAGATTTATCTTTATATTATAGTGCACAAATTCTAGAGTTACACTTTGGAAGGACTTGAACACAAGAAGAATTACGTGAACTTATATACGTATTTGTAATCAGCTTAACCCCTGGAAATAATCCTAGGTACTAAACACAGTGGGTTTGTGGGTGCAGTGGCTTAGTGGTTAAGTGCGTTGTACAACTAAGTTAGTGGTCGCTGGTTCAAATCCCGGACGTTACCACCTGAAAGTTTTTAATCGCTGCCCCACCTCTTGCGAACGTCTGACAAACATCCAAGTGTGGGAAATATCATGAGGAGATTCTCAAAAATAAATTAAACTGTAGATCCCTCCATTCGTGTCAAATATATAGCTTCGCACACACAATGGTTGGAGAAGCTAGGCTTCAGGTCCTGTATGGGCCGTTTACGCCTAATATTTTTTTTTTACTAAACACAGTTGGAAACTAAATGTCTTTACTCCTGTAAAAAGGTCCGGGGCTTCAGTGGTCTTTACGCCCAGAGTTAGCTTACTGTGTCTCGTTTTTGCGATCAGCAGACATTTCTTGCTGTACAGCATATGATCTTGGGTGGTCGACACTACTCAAGAATTGCAGTGTTAATTTCACGGATCGCGTTAAAAGATCAGCTTGCTGCACTGGGCATAATGCTAAACCTAATTCCTATAGAACCATACATAGAGGTATCGTTATAGATTCATTCAACGATCTAATTCAATCTATCCGCAAATGCACTTTAAGCACTTATCAATAAGTGGAATGAATTGTAGAAGTATACATATCAAAGATAGCTGTTTCTGTTACTGCGATATTTCTTTTACTGTGAAATGTAAAGGCGCAGGTACACAGCCGATTGATATCAATTTTTCAAGCAATAACAACTTTTCATTGTACATATTTAGTTTCCTTCATGCATTGGTCGATATAATCTTAAGACCGCCTACCCATAAACTCTTTATTCGTTAATTGCTATCGCTATCGTGATAAGCAGAGCTTAGAGCACTTTTCATATTATCTTATTGCGGCAACTTGTTTTTCGATTGGATGCTGATATATAATCAAAAAACCAAGATCTTAACACAAGCAGTAAGCTTCTTCTTTAAGGGTTATTTTTTTGGGATTCATGATTAGGGTGGATTTAAAGGAGCCGCAGATGTATCTATCATAAGTATTTTTTCTTTGTTGCTGACGGGAACCTACTGGTGACGCATTGAGTTCCACGCAAAATTCAAAAGAAAACAATTTGTTTTCATTTAACCTCTTTTCAGTACTGTAAACGTAGACAGAGAAAATAAAGAGAAATAAAAATGAATAAAATCCAGCCAAAACCTCATACGGTCATTGGTGAAGCTTTCAGAGAAGCCTGTAAATGGAACATTTCTTTGGCATTAGCATTTAAACATTTTTATTTCACTATCCATGATTAGTTTCCAGAAACCACTGTAATAGTATTTCGGTAAGCAAGTGTACACATACACATGGACCTGTTTTGCAAAACGAAGCAATGTAAAGTTTTAACAAGGCTTTTAATAACCGTGCCAATGCTACAAACAATTAATACCTGTATTTGGCCCCAGTTCTGCTAGATGTTTCTGCTCCAATTTTTCAAAGTTATTTTAAGAAAAAATCCCTTAATTTTTGATTAACATACAGTTTCAATCAAACAACAAAATTAAGAACCGATTTCTGCTTAAAGCATAAGTTGCTTCTTAACACTACACTCTGTTTAACAGAAATTAGTGTACAAAATTAAAATTCATTAATACTTTTAGAAATGTATCGGTAATCGATGTGTAGTTAACCAACTGTTCAAATTGCATTGTGAAACCGAACCAAAGTTCTTACACACTTTGTATTCTCATATTAAGATAGGTTAGCTTGATTTTAAACGACACAGTAAACGTTATAATAATAATATGTACTTAAGAAAGTAAAGTGAGCGACTGCGTTATAAAAAACGTTCTTGGTAAAAAGATGCGCTTTTGAAACTCGTCAAAAAGAATGGTAACATTTGATCACATACCAAATTTATTTAAATCACTTTTTAAGTTTTGATAAATTCGATTTCCTCAAAAATGGCTCTTACGATTTTGATGTAATCTTGCACATTTAACCATACAGAACCATACATAAATACAGAAACAGATCAAAACACAAACAACAAAACTTCAAAAGATGTGAAGCAGTAAAAAAGTGTTTGATAACCGTGAACAAAAGCCTGTCTTCAATGTAAAAAAAGCTGTATTCCAACTGAAGACCCACATAACTACAACCTTATGACTCAAAAACGGTCGATTCTTGCTGTAAAGGGTCCGCCAAATAACTTTTTTTTTGAAAATGCTGTAAAAAAAACTGCTGAATATTTTCTCAAATTTCTTTTTTTATTTGAAAGTACAATCCTTCCGGTTAATAATGGAAAATAATTTCATTCAAATGTCTGCCTCGGCTGGCCATGCAGTAGCCTACACGATCAATATTCGCTATTAATTAGCCTACACGATCAACATTGGTGAATGGCTTCACGAATATTGTCCTTTAAAGCGTCAATTGTCTCTGGCATATCGGCGTAGCACTTATCTTTTACGGCACCCCACAAATAATAGTCCAACGGTGGCCAAACGACATCAGCTCTGCGGCTGATAATGCGATCTTCAAAAACAGGGCGCAAAACATCGAGTGTAGCTTCGGCTGTGTGGCACGTAGCGCCGTCCTGTTGAAACCGAATGTTGCCAATATCCTCCTCTTCAATTTTTGTGAACAAAAATTCGTTCAACATGGCCCGATAACGATCGCCATTGACTGTAACGGCCACTCCTTGCTCATTTGCGAAGAAACATAGGCGGCACAACAATTCGGATCTGGGCCTCAAGAAAAAAGTTATCCAGACCAAGCGCTCTGGCATGGCTTAGTCTTTGAAACGAAGGTTCGGTCTTCCTTGTCGTCTCGAACCTGGGAACTGGGCTTGTTGATAGCATGTTTTCCCTATAGACCTGGGGTGGAATCGACTAAAGTGAAAGTTGACTGTCGCTTTTTTTATTGTCGTTTTTGATAATCAACTTTTTTTTGCTCTGTGTAAAGCCATCGCTAAATGGTGGTTGGCGACTGGCAACACTTGTTATTTTGGAGTGCCATTTAAACCAAATTTACAGATATTAGATTAAATTCTAAATTTTTACTTTGGTTTCTTAAATTTTAGAAACATTTCGGTAATGTTCGGTAAACCAAACTGCAAATTAAAGAAGTTAATATCACACTTTGCGGTTAGCACAAGTAATTGGAGTAACACATCATGAACATATTCACTGTCAACTTGTTAACTATAATTATTACTATTAACATTTGAATTTTAACACAGTTAAATGGCAGGACAAACAAAATGATATCAAATGTATGGATATCAAAATCGATGGCTCTAGGAAATAAGGCCCCAAGAAATAAAGCCCCAAAATAAAAATGAAATAAAGACCCAAAAGTAGGTCTTTATTTTATAATTACATAAACTTATTTATATATAAAGAGGTTGGGTATATGCGAAGATTTATTGGATATAAACAAAGTTTTCATATAGTCAACCTCGCGTGTACTGCAAATCTAACACCGAAACTATGCATGCTGCCCCCCTGCAACCCCCATATTCCGTAACCATTAAATCCACAACGAAATCATTAAGAATTTTGAAAACGAAATAAAGCCCGGCGGCCCTTTTTTCGCAGTAGTCATTGAACCGATAGGTACGTTATGACAGTATTACATAGAAATGAACTCAAATAAAAAAATATTCAAATACAAAAATGAAATAAGACCCCAAAAGAACGAAATAAGACCCCAATTTAAAAAAAATGTTTTTGTTGTTTTGAGTTTATATTTTTGGGTCCTTATATCCTAGAGCCAAAATCGATATCAAAAAAGCGATTGATAATCAACTAACATGGAGAAAAAGCGATGATTTTCATTGTCAACTATCAACTATCACCTAAGCGGATTGCACTCCTGGTAATCAAAAACGTTCAATATATGTAGGTCAAAAAGCTCATATGGGAATAACAATAGTTTGAAACTGTGAACGCCACCTTTGATTCCATCCTTAGAATTCGTCCCCCCGGAAACAGCAGAGAGTGTCTGAATGAAAGATGGCACCAACAACTCAGCTGTCAGCAACGTGAGGCTAAAGTGAGAACGCTCTTACGTAGACTAGCTACATTACCCTTTCTTTCCTAAATTATGTCTTAATTTTCAACAAACAACTTGTGCATGTATGTCGGGCTCCATCGGTGGAATATAAAGAACTCCATGTGAAAACCATGGAAGGTAAATAAAAAAGATCTGTGGAAGGAAGACCTAGCTATTTCATCTTTAGCTAAAGAGGGTATATAGCGATATATTTGTAGTAACGTAAGCCGATACAAACCTTAACATTATCAAAAAATGAGGGTCATAAAATAATTAATATACATATTTTAATATTATTTATGTGCGATAGGAAACCTTTATCCTTCCTTCGACCATAAAATATGCTAACCTTTAAGTTATTCATAAATTCATCCACATCCGAGCTAATAATAAACAAAGAAATTATATTCTCTTGCCAATCGCGGTGCATTATTACTCACATCCGTACATCTGTTTGCATCTTTTAACAAAAATCGCAGTGAACTACTTCCCGTCAAATAAGTGAGAAACATTTTAAGAAAACCGTGCAAAAAGTGACAAAAATAATTAGTGCTCTCTCGACCGGAAATTGTTTGAATACATCATCACGAGATGGGCAACAGCTTTGATAGATTCATATCACCATCAGATGCATCGGCAGCCCCCATCAATCCATCGCATAATGGCCGACACGGGCACGGGCATGGGCACGGCCACAAGTCGATGCCACACGTTTATTCAACGCCTAATCTATCCGGTTGGTAAAAGATAACAAAAACCAAAAAAAAAACGCTTTATTATTGCCATCCATTCACGTGTATGCAAATAGCAAACAAAATTAGCTAACTAAATCAATTGAATTGTGCAATTTGTTATCTATCTTATCTCTTATCTGTTTTCTAAAAAAAAAAAAACAAAAATCTCTCTTTTTCTCTTTCTCTTCTAGAATCGATTCCTCCACCACTTCTGGATATGAGATCTTCCTCATTCTCCTACGGGGTGAATTTAGTTGTTGTTTTCACTTGTTTTCTTTCTTATTAATATTGTTGTTAACAAATTGCTTGCATATTTCTTTGATAACAATAATCAATGTATGTATGTACGTTTTTTTTTGCTATTGCTGTTGCTTTTGCTCGGAATGCGGATGTGTGGGTTGTAAACAGAAGAGCAACATACTGATAACGAGGGGGCGCCCGATCTGATTTGTTTAAGGAAACTAATTAAATTGATTTTAACTGCATAGGTGTATGTGATTCTGTTTGTTATAGGCTGTGGTTGTCTGATATTACTGGACCACACGGCATGCGAACAGTCTTTAATTGTGAGTGCAAGTCGAAAGATAATGTTGAAGTGAATTTTTTGTTCTTAGATCCAAGAATTTTGTGTTGTTTAAAACATGATGACGTCGTCCTTTTGGTCGCGTCCTGTGTCGGTGATTTTGGAAGAAGTAAGTGTTTTTCTTTTTCGATTTGACAAATGTGTTCTTAATTTGGGCAGTTTTAAAAGAAGAACTTCCAAAAGGAACGTTTCTTTTTCTATGTATGTAGGCACTGTGTGTTTAGAACAGTTACTTTGTACTGATCAAAGTCATGCTAACTTTAAATACTAACTAAGGTTCTAACTTTATATCGAACTATTGACATATCAATTACAAATTTACAAACTCATTTTCGTTTAGCAATTCTAAAGAAAAACTAACTTGTACTTGCTTCTTTTTCAAATGTAGGGTCGGGCAAAAATTTAGGGCGAATGTGTTTTTTCGTGAGGTGTCAATGATATTATGTCGCTTGGAATTATGAATATATCCATTTTGACTTTATCACGGGCTAAAATAGCTTTTAAGTGTACCTACCTTGGGATACCTAGCGACATCCGGATTTGCTAGCCCTATCTATTTCTGCAGATAAGGGCTGAGTGCAGATCAAGGGCCCTGGTAGTGCACAGTCAAGTTATTGGAAACTTTGGCATTACACCCTTATTAACAGGAAAGAACTCAATATATGAAATCTTGGAGAAAATTATCACGCACCAATTTTTTTAAAAATATATTTATGTGCTAACAAAACAGAATAATTTAAATTAAATACAAAAACTATTAAAATATTGATCTCTTCGTGAGAATTACGATTGAAGTTTTGATTAGAAACATAGTAACAATGATTAAAAAAAGTAATACAAATTTGTATTTAAAAAAAAAAAAAAAAACAAGCCACACATTTAGCTCGGTCTAAATAAGATTTCAGTTGTTTATAGATGAAACTAGAATTTTAAACGCCCGCTTAAGCCTATTGCATTTTATTCAGGTTTCTTTCTTTTACTCCTATCAGATTCTGTTACTTAATGCAATTGCGTTCTGTCAAGTTTACGTTTGTTATATTGAATTGTTTGAATGAAACAAGAAACAACTTGTGATCAAATTAAATAATGAGATAGTAAAATCGACGCAAAATCCCCTCTTAAATTTCCTGTCTGTGAATACGTGTGAACCACAGAAGGTGCTATTGACTTTGACTGTCAACAATATGGTCTTAGAAGCCCAGTTTGACATTAATGCTATTGTTTGCGAGAGCTGGCTCAATTTGATTTGGATGCAAAACCTTATACAGATGCAGTACTAAGCCTTTTTGAAGCAAATAAAAAAGGAAGGGCGGAAGCCAAAATTACTCTCAGAAAATACGATTCTTTTTGACAACATCGCTATTCTACAATCAAAAACTAGACGAGAACTACACTCCAAAAACCGCTATCTGTGTTCGAGTCTGACTTGAACAAAAACTGAATTTTTTTATTCCGCCATGTGAGCTCATAAAAATGTTCATAAAGTTTTTTTTTATGCAATTTTTTAAGAAGAGACTAAAAGGTGAAATGAGAGATTGTTTTTTTACTCATTTCACATGGTGAGAATTTTATGTCGTTTTCGTTTGGCAATCCGGAAGAGCTCTCCGATCGAACGAGCAAATGCATTAAATTTGAATTTGAGGTGTATTTGTCGTTGTGTTTGTGCATTATATTTCCAACCTCCTCACTGCCAATCTGATGATGATGAAGGGGATGGAAGAAAAATAGTTATAGCTATTGAAATATGTTAACATTATACCAAATATTATTTCTTTATTTGTTTCATTAAATTTGTTTATAATTTTCAGCTAATCTAGTCAAAACTAAAGAATTATTAAATGCATTAGCAACAAAAATTAAATTTATCGATTTTGACGTTTGTGGTGTTTGGTTGTATTTAGTGCTTCTGGTTTTAGTTCTGAATTCAAAACCAGAAGCAAATTTCTCTTATACCCAGGAGAGGAACCAATCGAAAATGACATTAGTCAAAGAAATTTCTTTGGGCTGTTGCAGTGCGAACTGTCATACTCGTGTGAGATGATTTTTCTTTATATTTTGAATCGTAACTTTGGTTAGTTTTATATTTGTCTAGGTCACAGCACAGACAAATTCAAATCCGGAATTTTTTATCGGCAAAATCACAATCAAATCCCAAAAAAATCACAAATCAAAAATCCATTTAAAACTAAAACCTTATAAATTCATTGAATTTATGCCCCTATTGTATTTAGAACTAAACTCTACAAAAAAAGCAGTTTTTTATAAACATACTTTTTAACTTTCTCGTATACATTAGTATACTAAAGAGAAAGTAATTGCGATCGTGTGAAAATTTCAAACGCAAACTGAGTGTGAGGGATGATATTTCGACTATAGAGAAGTCCAAAAAAGTGCCATCCGTCGATCCGTCTGTCTGTCCGGGAGCCGTATGGCGAAACGGTTCGACGGATTGGCTTCAAAGTTCGTATATAAGGTTTTTGGGGTTACATCTCGTGGTGTTGTTTTATTTTTTGCTTTATCGTTTGTAATAATGGTCAGGTACCATACAATTTTTTTTGTAAAATACTGCATACTTTGTTATGGTGTTAGATTAGATTTTTGAAATATTTTTTGGAATTCAGTTTCTCAAAAACAGGGTTACCTGTACAGCTGTACCCTGTTTTTGAGAAACTGAATTCAAAAAAATATTTCAAAAATCTATATATGCCGATTTGTCCAACTTAACACCATAACAAAGTATGCAGTATTTTACAAAAAAAATTTGATAAATTTTGATAAATTTTTGTATTTTGAAAAATTATATTAAAAGTGTCAAAATCGTAAGCACCATTTTTGAGAAAATCTTATTTTTATTAAAAACGCATCCCATGTACCGAGAAAGTTTCGTATGACACAGTTCCGCACTTTTTTTTTTATTTAACCAAGCGATTTCTTGGCCATTAGTCTGGAAGAGTCCGTTTGTTATCGCACAGCTTAAAATGATGGCTTCAGTAGTTTGGCGACGATTTTCTTTGATTATTTTCTTTAAAACTCGGCAAACACGAAAGTTTGCTATCAATGGAAGTCCCGTTTTCTTACCTATTTAAACATATCCCGAATTTTTGAACTTTGTGAAAATGTTTTGAACTGATGAGCCCTGAAAATTAGCAGTTTTTAGCAATTTTACAGCTCGACAATCCCGTTTCAAATGCCTTAATACTTTATTCCCTTAGGTCTCAACACCATGTGCCTTGTTTGACATGAACCTGATGCATTGCTGCATTGTTGTTTGCTTTTCTTTGTTTAAGAGAAAAAGAAAAGTAACGGCGGCTTTTTTAAATTTTGTTTTATTTGGTAACATTTAATAATACTTTATTACATTGAAAACAATTTTGAAATAAAGGGTGATCCAACGAAAAGGCACGATGTTGATTGTAAATAAAACAAAAAGTTTTCAGAGAATTATCTTAATATTTTTTTATTATGTGTAAAACAAAATATCGACCAAATGCTCCGTGGAATACCTCTATCCGATGGTCCCTATTTCCAATGACCCGGAGACATTATTGAAGTTTAATGTCGTTAATGTGTCGAATTATCTCATCCTTTAGCTCTTGAATTTAGCTTTTTCATTTAAATATTCCCAAAGAAAGAAGTCCAACGGTGTCAAATCAAATGATCGTGGCGGCCAATTAACATCGCCACGACGTGAGAAAACACGGGCATTGAACTTCTCGCGGAAAAGAGCCATTGTTTCGTTGGCTGTGTGGCACCATCTTGTTGGAATCTCATGCAGTCGTCACGAAATTCTTATCGAAATACTTCTTCGAAGCTATGGAGGAAATAGACGGTACAAACTTCAAAGGCCTTTCTGGCTTTTGTAGGGAAATTGGTGTGTTTTAGGGAAAATGTTTAGGTTTTTGTATACCGTTTCGATTTTTAGACCGGTTCCCCAGGGATCGCGATGGGCTCACCTCGGTGCCTAGTGTTGTGTGATGGTTTTTACATTACACCCCTGTTTTAACCTAACCTAACCTAACCTATCCTTTTGGCATTACATATCGTCCAGGCCAATATCCTCAGTTTTTGGCCACAAGAAGTCCGTTATCATCTCGCGATAGCGAACACCCTTCACGATAACTGCTTGGCCGACCTTATTTTCGACGAAGTACGGCCCGATGACGCCGCCAGCCCATAAACCGCACCAAACAGTCACTCTTTGTGGATGCAGCGGCTTTTCAACAATCACTCGTGGATTCTCATTTGCCCAAATGCGGCAATTCTGCTTGTTAATGAATTCACTGAAGTGAAAGTGATCACGAAAAAATGATTTGAACGCCCATTTTTGTAAGAGGCTTCAACAATCTTAACGCGCTGCTTAATTGTGTACCTCTCCATGGTTGAATTTGTCAAACACTGAAACAAAGAAATGTCAAATTAAGTTGGTAAAAAAAAACTAGACATTAAGGTGTGACTCACATTATGGTTGGACGACAATTTAAATAACTAATTACAACCAAAAGAGATTATTTTGTTAAAAAAAAAACAAAAAGAACCAACTAAAACATATAGTTTAATTTTCTAAAAATAACATGTTTCATTTTTAAAGTTCTTTTATGAATTTCCTCGAGAACGAATATTTAAAATTTATTTTTCTTAGTGCTTGAGCCCCATAATATGATTACAAAACAGTAAACATAACTTTTTCAGCCTAAAAATTTGCTTTAGTTTTTACAAAATACTCTTTTTGATTATGACATAACAGTGTCATCCGAAAAGTATACCCTAGCCATTCGATTTATTTATTTAAAATGCGTGTTTACCCAACCAGTTGACACTGATTGCAATCAGTTTGTTATCGCACAACGATAACAAGTTTAAAATTAAATTAAATTGCAACGTCAAACGATTGTGTTGCTTTGTTGTTGTTGTTGCTTTGTTTCGATTGTATTATTGTTCCCCTTTCACTATCTATGTGCGTCGATCGGCTGTTTATCAATTAGTTACATTTACAATTGCTCTCAATTTCTATCGCCGCGGCGCTACTGCGATCAATGCCTCTATCCACGCAAATGATGTAATTTTAATTGTCTCACGACAGAGCGTACCCTCGCCAACCCCAAATGAGAATGCCGTTCGTCGGCATAGAAAAATCAAGCACCGCCACCCACTTTGTTTGATGCTCGCCAGAGAGACAGCTGACTCGGAGCGGGGAACTCGAATCGGCCTTCATATCTCTTTCAAGCTCATTGCGATGCGATCAATTAACGTTTGGGTTCTCTATCCCGCCGCCGACGTGGTATAGAATCAGTGGTATTTCGGAAGCGGAAACATCAAGTTCTGCTCGCTTCGTTCGGTTTTGCCTCCCAGAAACAACATTCAGTTTGTGCTGCGGCGGGAGACGGTTACGCGTGTACGAATACGAGTCTTTGTGTCATTGTTGTTGTTGTTGAATCAATTGTTTTGTTGTGACGCGTAATTAGCTGGTAAAAGAAACAACCACAACAAAGCTTGGACAGACTGCATTTGTTCGACCCAATCGAATGGAGTGGTCTTGGCTAAAGGACTGGTGGCGACTTAAGAATCTTAACCATAGACGCCGGCGTCGAATGCGTGATGGTGTCGATCCAAGTGATGTAGACTCTGTTCATTCGGATATTCCTCGCGAGGAGGATGAAGAGGAGGAGACTGATGACATCTGTTACTGTGATGATTGCTTAAATGTATGCGGGAGGGGTGTTTTGTTTTGTTTCTGTGTTTTTTTTTTTTTTTTTATCTTACGGAAGAATGTTTTTCAAAATGAGAAATAATTGAAATGTTTTGAATTTGATTTCTGTTCGTGCTCTGTGCAATGTTTGATAGTTTTCCAATGTCAAAATTACGCTACATCACGAGCGCGGAAATTTAAAGTGTACAAAGATAGATTTGAACGTTTTGAGTAATAAGTTCTCTCTCAAAGGTTGAAGTTTAGTAACTTTTATCTGGTGTTATCAGTCAAGATGGATTGTGATATTTGGAGAGGCGTGAAGTGCAAATACTGATAGTGCTGTGTGTGCTTATATGACGCAACACTAAGATTAAGTATTTCGTTTTTTTTTCTACTCTACACGTATACGAGTTTACTATTTTGATTTTGACTCTTCAACAATAAATTTAATTTTAAAGGTTAACGTACTACAAGAGACAACCTTTTAAATTGACAAAGTCAAACGGTTGTACAAATTTCGTATACCTAAATATGTATTTAAATATCATCAGCGAGTCGTGTGGCGAACCTAAAGTGATGAACGTCAATTAGCGGCACTGTCATTAGGTGTGAACGAATAAATTAAATAGGAACACCTTCTTATACAGAGATAGTGGAAGCGTCGTAAAGTGTTTTCGTTTTATGGAATTAGTATCTTACACAATACATTACCATTATTTCAATGCAATTACATATTTAAATTGGATTAGTTTCTGAATGATAACAGGTACTAGAATCAATATCAATAACATTTGAGACGGAAGTTACTAAAGAAAACACAGAACTTGTTAATGCGAGTATTTAAACATTTCTTGCCAGTCTCTTCAAATTTTAAAGGTTAACGTACTTAACTTTTTCAAGTGACGGATCAAGTTATTTATGTGTGATCTATCACTATTTCGAGAAGAAATATATTGTCTCCTATCGCACTGCCTCTATACAGCTTGCGTTACTTAATCTGACCCAAACTGACATATTGGCATAAATTAAAGAACTTTGAAATTAAACATTGTCTGGCCACCCTGTATTTAGAGGGGGGAAAGCATTTTTTTGTTACTCGCCTAAAAAATAACTTAACGCTTAGTAAGTGCGGCATGTTTGATCTTAAACTCTGAATGAGGTATAAGATATCACGACGACGATTTCATAGAGTAACATTTAGCGGCGTTTTTTTTTTTTTGGTTTATCATTTAAAATAACGGTACCTACCATTCAAATTATTTTTTAAGCACTAATTTTCTCAAATTAGTGACTTCAAGCGTTCAATACGTAATTGACGAAAAGCTTAACAGATTATAATAGCCGCGTGTATATACACGGAAAGCAAATGCAAGATTTTGGTCTATGTTTATATTTCTGAGACTTAGGGTAGACCAAAGAATGCTGCATACTCAGTTTTTGAAAAAAATTCAATTCAAAATATTCCAATATCTCAAAGATTATTAAACATCATTTCTTCTACCAGGTAGAAACGCTTAATAAATTCCTTAATAAACAGTAATAATACAAAATATATACATAATTAATTTGAGTAAGTAAATAATTAATTACAAAGAATTACAAAAAGTTCAACCTAAATCATGGAATAGAGGGTAATTTACTACTTTTGCGTACCTCGATTTGTTACAAATTTTTTAAATTTTTTATTTTATGTAACAACTCCGGCTTCACTCTTAGTGTAATAATATCCTTCAGTAATCTCTACTAATCCGGTGGGTGTCAAAGGGAGCTAGAATCTTTCGAGTAGCACCGTAGATAGCTTCAGTTAACGTTTCAGCCCCCATTCACAGGGTGTCACCATAACAACATTGGAAGTATTTTAAAAATCTGTACTGTAATTTGTACTGTAATTTTTAAAATGTGTTAGTTCTCACCCTCTTTCAGATCGACCGTGTAGTTCCAGAGATAATCTTTATCCCTTCTGCTTTTATCCCTCCCCCATTTATCACTACCCCGTTACCACTCCCACACAGTTTTAAAATAAAATATTAGGCTTTAACGGCCCATACAGGAAGCTTAAAGCTTTTCCATTGAAGGTTAGGTTAGGTGAAGACAGGGGATGAGATGCAAGATTCATCGCACACACTAGGTCAAAGTGGGCCCATCGCGATCCCTGGGGAACCAAGAAAGCATTTGAAATTTGTGCCGCCCAGTTCCACCAAAGCTTCGAATTTCCTATGACTACGTCAGATTGCCTCGCATTCACACAATATGTGCAGTATATCCTCAACAGCCTGCAGATCACCACAGAATCTGCAAATGTTTGTATCTGACAGTCCGAGTCTCTTTGCATGTTATTGCAAGAGGCAATGCCCTGTCAAAATTCCTACTAATATTTTGAGCTTATCCCTGCTTAGTTTTATAAACTTCCTGGAACTCTTTAACAGTCGACAAGTGGCCATAGAGCTTTTGACACCTTGTTTACCCCCACGACTTGATCACCTTAGGTTGGTAGTCCCTAGGGTTATTTCCTCAATAGAACCCTTTATTATGCAGAGGGGAGGTTTTATGTCAGCAACCTCACCACTATTGAGTAGCCCTTCTATTCTTGCAACCTCATCCGCCTTCAATACCGCAGTGTCCTGGCACCCAGAACAGTCTCACTCGATTCTGATTGCATAACGCCTCGAGCATTCTGACTATATCAGAATTTATGTTTGCTGATTTCATCGTCTTAAGTGCGGCCTAGCTGTCGATGTAGATAGTAATATCTCTTCCGGATATCGATCTCATCTGCATTTGCTCAGCCGCCTTGAGGACAGGCATAACCTCTGATTGAAAGACGCTGCTTGTTCCCGGTAGACTTATAGACACTCTTAGTTCTTTTGAAAAGATCCCAGACCCTGTTCCTTCTATCGTTTTCGAGCCATCTGTCAAATTTGCAATTTCGTATGATTTGATAATTGCAGCTCTTTGCCAATCCTCGAAGTCAATTTAGAAGGGGAATACATCCGTTATGATTAGATTGTCTGGCAGTAGCTTCGAAAGGACCGTATCATGTTGGAAGCTACTACTCTTAAAGTGACCCAAAAAAGTGAGTCGTACTGCACTGTTGCCAGCCAGTTTTCTGATATATAAGTCAAGCGGTGTTAGGTTCAAAAAGGTGTCCAATGCCGCCGTAACGGTATACAAGCCGTTCTTTGAACCGCCTCTAATTTGCCGCATATCGTTTTCATCTCTGTTGATTTCCACCATACTAGAGCGCCATATGTCAGTATGGGCCTCGCCACGACTGTATACAATCAGTGCGCCAAAGTAGGTCTTTAGCCCAAGTTTTTGCCCCTGTTCTTTTGCAGATGAAAAGAGCCTTTTTAAATCTTTCCGCAACATTAAGATTCCAATTCATTTTTGTATCTAGAATTAAGCGCAGATACTTCGCACTATCCGAAAGGGATAGTATGTTCATTGTATGTGTGAAGATGTGGGTCAGCGAATGCTAAATTTGTTTGGTTGTAGTGGCGGTATTAGAACCTGGGATTCCTCGCTTAGTAGTCCACTAAGCCACTGCACCACTCACCAAGAAAAACTTAAACAAGCTAAAAAATGTTGTTTGAAATATAATTTCAAAAAGAAATATCAATCAAAACTTATGTTTCACAAAAAAACTTTTACAAACAGAAGGTTGCACCTAAATTCTCTCTCTTAGGGTGCTAGTCTCTAATACGTGCTAGTTTCTTTTTCTCTATCATTCCGTAAAATTTCAAATCAATATGTTCTGTGATCAAAACTAAAGATGTTCAATTTAATTATATTGTCGAATGTAGAATGCCAAGTGTTGCTTTCAGTGAGAAACTTAATTACTTCCCAAATAGAAAATAATAAAAATATATTTATAGAGCAATTTTGTTTAATGATAATTAAACATATTGAATTCTATCTATTCGCGTTTCTTTCCAAATCTTTAGGAATACGATGTTGGGTATGGTTATGGAGATGTACATGATCTGATCATAAAATGAAATAAAATTATGAAAAGAACATTTTGTCAGAACATGGAAGTATCTTCTGGCAAATCTTTAAATAACTTGAGTAACCAAAGAATGTCGCGTCGTTAATTTGAAAACTCTTCCCAAGGTTCCTGTCCCTAACTCAATCAACTTCTTAATAGGAACGAGTTCATTAAGGTCGCGTTTACATCATGTGTAAAATTTACCACATACATCCATCCTTTAAAGCTGACACCATTTCGTATATTCATTGGGCTTAGGTAGTTGACTTTGGTTAATTAACAAACTTTAAGGAAGTCTTCTGAAGGATTTTATTACTTATTGACGTGCATTCGTCTACCTCACCTACTATGCATCGTCGCCATCGGGTCTTGAAAAAGTTTGAGTGATACTTCCTCGAGAGTTTGTTCATTTTATATTGGTGCTATGTATTTATTTAGCCACTGCAAGTTTTCTCATTTACCATAATTAAGCTTTTAACGCTTAAGCGTTAGAAAGCCACAGCCATATGAACATCCTCTCATTACGGTTTTTAATTAAAAATTTGCATTTGATTATTTTTCATTTGTGCGGGAACAGACGATGACCATAAATTTTGTTAATTACAAACCTGCGACTAACAAAATATTCAATGGGAATCGTTCTTTGACAGAAGCGCACGCGAAAAAATAAAATACAAATTTTAAATGACAGAGGTTGAGAGGTTGATGTTTTAGCTGATTGCATTGTTTTTTTTTTTAATTTTGTTTAAAAAAATTGTTGAAAATTTTCATCGTTCGACGCAGTGATATTTAGGTCGTCCCAATAACCATTTTATTAACCCAACATATTGGGTAAAATCTTGATTTGATTTTTCTTGTAACATCGCCAGGAAGACTAACAAATAAAAAAAAGTATATGTTAGTATAAACTAAATAAATAAATAAAACGCCTTGTATAACCTCGAAAGCCGCCTGTACCTCTAACCACATATCATTCGTTCGCGGAGTCAATAATTTTGTTACGCATCTAACATGTTCATTTATCTCGATTAGCCAGTTATTAAAGAACGGAACAACACAACCTCACTTCAATTTTTTACAGAAGCAATACTTTTCTCGCACATCTGACTGATTTATGTATCCTGATATGTCACTTTAGGAAAGAGCGAAACAAGTATAGTTCTGCAAAAAATATGTTCACTCTTACAATTCATGTAGAGAATCAGTCCGTCTCTATCGGAACTAAACTCAGTGAAGGATGATTGGGATTTCTGATTGTATTGAAATTGAATGCAGCAATACAAGACTGGTATCTGTCATTGAATGATTGATTCAAATGACCGATTCAAAATTTCAACCAATAATTGAAGGATTCGATCATTAAAATTGACGCCTGTACCACCAAAACATTATATACTGCCTGTCATCAGTTTATTAAACCACAGATTGATGGATACTGGGCAGAGAAATGCCCGGCTATTTTGGCCAGACCAGATATCACAGATTCAGAATTAATGCTGCATTTAAAAAATGCATTTTGGAAAAACGGTACCCCTTTATACTTGTAGATGTTTTTAACACTGCCATATCCAGTTTCATTTAAGCCGTCAGAAGAAAAAAAACTATACACCTTCTGTGTTGACCTTGTGTCAATAGAGATCTAATGTCAATAGAGATGCTCTGTTTTGTAAACTATCCATGCCCATGTTCTATCCTTAACGTGGCAACAGTCTGAAATGCTATAATTGCGACTGAATTCTTTCCAATTCCGAAGCTTTTTAGTGCTTTACTTGTAATAATTTGCCTGTTCTATCCGAAATTTCAGGTAGGATTTCTATCGAAAGTATGATCATAAGAGTTTTGTTGTTGATTAATAGTGAAACTAAACTTTGAAATTTGATCAAAGCCTGAAATAGTCATGTTTCGCAACAGCGAGCTGCGAATGAAAAATAGTTTCTCAAACGATGTAAAATAAGCTGTCAATAGTAGTACCTTGGTGTTACTTATAATTATAATATGTCTTGGAGAGAACATCTTACTCAGAGATTTACCACATCAAAAAACTCAATGAACGTTACATGGCCTAACTTCTATCGAAACAAAAGTGTTCTGTAAAGTTCAAAATTTGCAAAAGTGCTCAAAATTATATTTGAGTTGGTAATTAATGCAAATGTTGACCACGACTACGTAATTTTGAATCACAGATATATTGGTATATCGCTAATAACACGTGAAATATCTCACAGTCATCTTTGACTGCGTATAACCCAATGATTCCGCCGGACCATAAATAGTGCTCTTGCAATGCCTGAGATTGCTCATCGGATCAAATACGGCAATTGTGTTTATTAACGTACCCATTCAACCAGAAATAAGCTGGAATACAATTTTTCGAAATTGCAACGATATCTGAACATGTTGAGCTATCGAAAATAGAACACTGAAAAAAATCACTTCGAAGTGAATCATCTGCAGGCTAGTGTAGAGGTATCAGGAGCAAATCGAAGTTGAAAAACGTCAACGCTTTTTCCTGAACTCCCTAAAGCATTCTATAGAACGTTATAAGTTCGAAAGATAATCACTCTCGCATCCTATCATACAGGATAGTTGAATTATCTACTGGGCGAATGGTTGCACTGATCTTAACTTTGGGATAAAACAGCCAAAATGGCATGGCGCCCATTTCACACTCTAAACCAAATCTAAACAAATACTTCAATTTGTGTTAAACTGACGTTCCGAACTACTTTGATGATGTAAATCTACGTGATAGGATCCGATCTGAAAGGCCATTTTCCCGACTTCTTAATATGAATGCCAAGTGTTTAACAAATGACACAGTCGTCCTATGTAATATTTTTAACATCGATGACAGAATATGCATTTCACTTCATCTGCCGCATTTGTAAAAACTTTTGAAGAACATTTTTTTAATGTGAATGTGTAACTACCTCGATCTATAAATATTTAAGAAAATGCATTAAAATATAATATAAATGCGAACAAATATAAATAATAGTTAAATAGCTAAATAAAATAAATTATTAAAATTTCCACCGGACAGAATACAGTTTTCTGTCATGTAAATATATTCAGTAATAATTTTTAAGACCAAATATCATGTTTTTATAACAATTTATTAAGTGAATACAATTATTTTTCTATCGTTTTATATTCTATTTATCTATCGATCTATTGGTTATAAAAATTAGAATAATTACAAAAGTATTTTAAAGATTATACTGTGACTTTTTTACTGCTTCGCATGTTATTTTTAAAAAGAAAACTATTATCGGTGGCGTATGAGTAATATAATTATATGCTTTATACGCTAAGTACTACAATTTGTTTTCTCATTGTGAACATCCCGGTTGAAGTTTTACCTAGCTTTAAATGCTGCCCAAAATACCAAGCCAAAATTTGTCTAAATGACATTGATTCAGATATGGTCATAATTTTGTTTACTTACTTAATTAGTGGGCTCCCAATCCGTAAGGAGTCTTACAGTTTTCCAGAGCACGTGATAATTGTTCCCTTGACAGGCATTAAACTGCACTGATTTGGTATACAGTGGTGGTCAGATAAATAGCACAGTTATTTTTCGATATTAAGCAAAATTCTTTTTAATAATTTCATGTAATTTTATTTACTCAACACAGAGATTCATGACTCTAATGACCCAAAATGATGTATTGTAGCTTCTTATTTAAAATCAATTTTGGCCAAAATTTCGCTGAACGTTAGCGACAAGTGACAGCTCTAGATGGCGTGAGGGTGATTAGTACTTATGAAAACCACCTTAATTTGTCACATCACTAACTCATAGGTCAGCGCAGACCCAATTTAAGGGTTTGTATATACTTTCGGATGATCAAGTCGTTAATTATTACGTATACTTCTATAAGTATATGTGTTTAAGAACATATGTGCAGATGAATATAAAATTAAAGCTTGTATTGTCATAACTTGGCTTTAGCCAGTTTTATATTGTTACAACTTGTCATCGATTTAAATTTTATCTGGGTCTTTTAATCCCTCTTATCGACAGATAGTCAACTAATCTTAACAAATCTTCACGCGTTCGAACGTTGTCGCGTTCGATTTCAACTGCAATACTTCCCTCCTGCAACTCGATCTCTTTCACTAATCTTAGTTTTTTAGTCTTAATATTATTTTAAGTTAACCTTTCGCAATATACGGAATACTGGTTCGTAAGAGTCTAGAAAAGTGCGGTGGTGAGAAAGAAAGAAAAAAAATGACAGGTGAAGGAAACGAGGACAACGCAAGTGTGGCAATGAATGGAAGTGGATAGTAGTCGATGAATAAATAGCATGTCAGTTACATCTATGCGTTCTTCAAGGGTATTCAAGTTAATGAGTTAAACGAAGTTTAGTTAGGGAGGCAAGATAAATACGTCGTTCCAAGGTAGACCTGGAAGAGTACATCGAAGAAAGCGACATTGAATACTTTCATTTCCGCACACGTGAACAAACTGGAAGGCATTTTTAAGAAATCTTAGGAATGAATTGGCTTCAAGGATTATCTTTAACTCTTTGTCATAAAAATGCCAAGGTCACGAAGAGATTAAACTATTTATATAAATTGGCAGTGGATAAGATAACATCTGTTGAATGCACTTTGGCCATAGGGTTAGAGTTTGGTACTTGACTATGTTGAGATATATGCAATTATTTTGACACCAAACAAAAAAACTATTATGATCTTGTTGAAGAAGACTGGCATCTTGTAGTGATGAAATCCCTTGAAAATTCCATATCGTCGGCATATAGGGGCAGGGAGGTTGCGTTTAAGATCGTTTATAGTAAGGTCCCAAATGGCTATCTTGTGGAACACCAAAAGTGCCCAAAAAGCGAAAGACAGGAAGGACCTAAAGTAAACACTAATAATAACGGTTTTCGAGGTAAAGATATAAATTTTAATAAACTGGGTTTCAGAACGATGTTCGATTTCATTGCCATTCTTTAGGGCTGAGAGAGCGAAGGACACGAACTGAACAAAATTCGTGGTAGTTGATGAAGGAAACTTAAGTAGGTGGGTCAGGGAAGAAAGAGTTTGAAGTATCGTTTAAATAATGTGGCAAAGAGTTGGCTGAAGTGTGTAGGTTGGCTGGTGCATTATTTTTAAAAGAGAGTTGTCAGATTTTCTTCTATAGTTGACAAATTGAGAAAAAAAGACTTAGGTTTTTGAGATGGGATTGATGAAATTCGTAGGAGAAGACAACTGCGTAAGACGTGGGTTGCGTTAAAGAACTGAGGAAGAATGAAAGAAGAAGGGGAATGGAATTTATCTATAGTTGATAAAGAGAAAAAAACAGATTCTGACCCGGAACAGAAATAGTTGGGTCTATAATTATAAAATTATATTGGTTTGAAATGAATACTCGACTACCTTACATTAGGAATTGCCAATATTGCTCAAAACGGGAAGGCAGTTTGTTGGATTTGTTAAATACTTAAAATTATAGGTGAAAAGCTTAAATACCTACAAAAACAGCTGATGTCTTGAGCTAAGCTTAACAAAGAAAAGGGCTATGACTGGAAATACTGAGGCTGACCGATCACTAGCTAACTATCTGAACCTCTCTAAAGTAACTTAAGGGAAAGCCTTTCATAACCTTATACATCAGCTGAAGCACTCAGTGGGCACTAGCTAAGATTTTCAGAATTCATCACATTCGTGTCACAGCTTTAGGCCTCGTTCGAGCAAAGACAGACAGTGGCAGAGATCATTTCACCAGGGATGGAAAGCTTGTGGCACGGACAAATTTAAAAAAAAAAAAGAAGTCCATGACTTTGAACGATTTCGTATAAAATAAATGTAACTTAATTTTAACAACTGAATTCTTTTTTGGGTTTTGTTTTCTGTAATTTTTCCATCTCAAGTTATTTTTTATATTTTTTTCCATTCGACCAACATCAATAATAATTTCACCTGCTTTTAAGACCTTTATCTGTCTGTCTCAATCTTTGCCTTCAAGTCTAATTAAACAACAAACTTCCTTGATCCCCAATCCACATTATTATCTAGAAAAACATGTTTTCTAAAATATATCTCCGTCCAATGTGTCTCCGAGAGATGAGTACACTTCACATCTGTCACATCTTAAATGCCTTAGCAAACAAATCCTACATTGTTGATCTGAATGACACGTTTAAAAATTTATTTACATTTCACATCACATCATCAGAGCACAAAAATATTCATATATACCTGCGAATTTGCTATGCCTTTTTGGTTTTCCACACACAGAAATACCAAGTGCAAGGGTAGCTGGCGATAGCAAATCTATTTTCAATAAAAATATCGCCGATGCCATAATAATGTCAGTGTATCTGTATTCTTTCTTTCATATCACAATGATGATTCAGCTTTAAATGTCGTGCGGTTAAGAGGATATTTACTGTGTAAAGAATCTATTTAAATAAACTTAAATAACTACTAAAATTATTTCGAATCTGCTAATTATATTTTTAGCATTAATAATTTTTGAATAGACACATAAACCATAAACACCTTTTGATGAACAATAAAAATTTGTACATTACTGTGGTCGTCGGCAGTTATTATTGTCCCAATTTGTGGACAATATTTACTCAAGCTTTGTAAATATTTTCGTTTGTTTGTTTATAAATGACAGGAGGAGGATCGATCATTTGGACATCCACAATCTTAAGACTGTTCTTTGTATCTGAAAATGGGTCATTTTGCGAGTAGTTAATGCGCATTACTTAACAATACACTTTTGCAAACAACAATATTCGAGCTCTTGTTATGCATTCACCCATGGGATAGTGACGCCACGCTGCGTAAGAAATATCTCATGGCTTTTGTCACTCTTCATACGATGGCTGAAAGTTGGATTCTTCCAGATATCTGGAAAGAGGTATGGTGCGGATGGTATTTGTATTTATCCCCAAAGCAGGGAAACGAAGCCACTCCACCGCCAAGGATTACAAACCAAAAAGCCTTTCATCTGCAAACCCCAGGAAGACTATAGGACCTGCATCTAAAAAATAATCTTGATAAATCCATGTTCTCTATATAATACACAACATGTGGAAAAAGCGCTCTAGGAAGGAACCACTAGAAATCCTTTAGACTTAAATATTTTATATTGGCTGCTTTTCAAAATATAGGATGTGCTTACAGAAACCATTACCACTTGACGAGGTTTACAAATTGTGTCTCGTTAATAGCAGAGTTGTTAACAGGAAAATCGAGGAACATCTCGACAACAAAATTCTTAAATTCCTTTTCAGTAAAGGTATTAAGACAGTCGCCTACGCAGACGACATAGTTGTAATAACAAAGAAATATCAATCATTGAAATTGTGGAAACCGCGTTTTTATAACTATTTAAGTGGATGGATTGGTTCATCGTAACAGTTGACCTTCATATTGTTTTGGACCTACCTACTCGCCGTACATCTTGAGGGTTCCATTGATAGCACTGCTTCGCTATGTTGTCGTCTGGTTTCCTCAGTATATCCAGCGCCATTTTCTCTTTTTCTCATTTCTTTTGTTTGTCCAGTTCTACGTCACAATTCATAGTTGAAAATCGTTTGTGGCCATCGGATCTAAAGCATGTAACGCAGACAACGATTAACAAAAGCTTGTAACCTTCTCGAGATCTTAGTGGAGCATTTCCACGTTTCACATGGACTCAAACAGTTTTAACTTACTGCGAAGCGATATTTTGCTGGAGTTCCACACTGGCGAAAGGATTCCAAATGCACTACCAGCTTTTTTAGTCCATTTCTGACATCCTGGTTTGTTTCGCCATCAAGTGACACATAACTACCCAAATAGTTGAAATGCGTGATCACATCTATAGTATCCTGTCTCAGGATAACCTGCTGTTGTTGGTCTCGGCAAGTGTGCATAATTTTTGTTTTTTTTTTATGTTTATCCCAGTGAATGATACATTTGGTTAAGGTCACCAATGTTGTTTGCCAGGAAACAGATATCATCAGCGTAGTCCGAATGGCTAATACTGCTAATGGCAGTCATACCATCATCAATTACAAGAAAGAATAAGATCGGTGACAGTTCATCTCCATGTCTCACTCCTTGACGCACTTTGAATGGATCGGAAAGCTGCCGACTGTGCAAAATGAAACACATTGCGTTGCTGTATGATTCTTTAATAATAGCAACAATTTTTTCAGGGATGCCTATCATACCAAGCGATCTCCAGATACAATCACGATTAACGCGATCGAAGGCCTTTTCAAAGTCGACGAACATAAGAAAGAGCGGTGATTGGAACTCCGATGATTGTTTAAGGATGATTCGCAAGGAGTTAATATGATCCACGCATGATCGACCACTGCGAAGTCCACGCCTCAACTACAGTTATTATAATTTTTTAGATCGCCTTTCTTCGGTATATTGATAGTAACTCCATCCTTCTATTCCCTGGGAAAGGTTCCATGCTCCCAAGCAGCCTGAAAAAGCAGAAACAAAATACAGGCCTTTGCTTCGGGATCGGCTTTTAGGAACTCGGCAGGTATGCCATCCAGTCCACCTGCCTTCTTATTTTTTAAAAGTAGAATAGATGTTCTTATTTCTGCACCTGTTGGCGGGTTGATGTCAATTCCCCTGAAAGACCGACGTATGCCCAGCAGTTGGTAAACCACGTAAACCACTTTAAGGGGTTACATGGGTTTCACAGCTTCAAAAAATCGATTTTTTCTTATTGTCTTATTAATTTCTACAACATCTCGAGAATATTATCCTAAATTTTCAAGCCATTCCGAATAAAAGTTTCGGAGATGCAGCCTTTCGAAGATGCGCACTCAATTGAATCACGAGGTTTATTTGAGGTTATTTAAATGCGTTTTTCTCGAAACTGTGTTTTCAAAGTCGGTTGTCAAAAGTTCTCGAAAACCACTCAACCGATCTTGATGAAATCTTTCACAGGCCTTCTAGATACAATTCACGCGGACTTGGCGAATTTTTTTTTTCAACCACAACTATTTATCCGCTTGGGGTGAACAGTGCGATACCCTATCCATATCCCTATATGCCCCAAAGAAAAAACCATTAAGATGGTGATAAATATTATTTAATTTCATTCTACGAATTTTATAAAAAAATGGAAAAATATTTGCTAAATATCTTGTTTAACATTTTTTTTCAGTTTCTATGAAAATATTCGCTGAAAACTCGCTGGGCGTGGCAAAAAATGACAGACTTATAAAGGAGGGCAGTGCCTACATATCTTGTGAAGATTCTTACACTCGATCTCTCTAACATTGGCCTTAAAACTGGTTTTTTCTAAATTGTGGGCGTGGCAGTGGGCGGATTTAAAAACTTTTAACACTTTACCATTTCGGGACCCTAGGGAGTATATGCTCTAAATTTCAGCTTCCTAGCATAAATTTAAAGGCCTCAAAAGTTGATACGACGGACGGACGGACATTGCTAAATAGTCTTAGGATTTGGTCCTGATCATAAATATTTATATATACTTTCATGGGTCTACGACGAATATTAAGGGGTGTTACAAACTATGTGTCAAAATGAATATACCCTTAGAATAGGGTATACAAAATGTAGAGCAAATTTTACCAAAATGAGCATTTTTTTTTCCTTTCGTCCAAATTCTAGTTTATGGTCTCAAATAAAAGACGATTTTTTTTTTCACTTCTGATCATCCTGTCACATTTCAGAAATTTTATTTTCAATAAGACAGTAAAAAGTTTGAATAAAATATTTTATTTTTTACATAAAAAAAAATTGTTGAAAATATAACTTTTTTTCCCCAATAAACTCATGTAACCCCTTAAGGCAAGCTTCTGTTAGAAGCCATTACGAATTCGTACAATTCCATTCTGGGTAATTCAATCAGCCCAGATGATTTGTTTCATCTTTGCTGGACTTATCTAGGGCAAACGAAAGAACGTTTTATTGATTTTTTGAATCTTCAAAACAATCTTACAAAGATTAGCTAGTAAAATTATGCAAGCCAAAAACCAAGTTTTTTCAACTGACTATTTTTGGAAACTAAAAACGGCAACCTGTTCTTCTCTCCGCTATAAAGTTGATAGCGCTTCATCTTATTTTTGTTGAGTGTCTTAAAAAAGTAGTGCTGTAGGTCAATACATTCAAAAGATGTCCAGTATTTTGTAGAAGATTCTCTCCGCGAGGATTTGTTGTAGAAATGACTTGTGCGTGTCCGTTCCACTGTGAATTATTCACTTAGTCGTTGATGTGTTATTCGTTGGGTGAGGGTCCAAGTTATTTGTTAACATTGGATTTTTATTTGCAGCAAATGCTTAATTGCATGCTTAACCAAAGCTGTATCTTTCTGCGTTTCTTACTTAAAAGAGCACTAATAAATAATTTTTTTTATGCCTGGGTAAACTTTCAGGGCGACATTGATATGTGCGGCGAGAGCAATGATGGCATGGATTCCGATTGTAGTATATCGTCGAGTTCCGGCAAACAAGTTGTCGTTGGCGTTTGCGCCATGTCAAAGAAGACCCAATCCAAGCCGATGAAGGAAATACTAACGCGACTGCAGGAATTTGAGTACATTAAAATGGTTGTGTTCGAAGAGGATGTGATATTGAGAGTAAGAAAAGGCATTCTCCCCTTCCACTCCTCTTTTAATTTTTATAATTTTACTTCTTTTCAAACAGGAACCCGTTGATCAATGGCCACTTGTCGATTGTCTAATATCGTTCCATTCCAAAGGTTTTCCACTAGAAAAAGCTATTCAATATGCCCAGCTGCGAAGGCCATTTGTAATCAACAATTTGCACATGCAGTATGACATACAGGTCGTAGCCAAACACATATTCCAAACAACTTCTCGAAATGCGTTTTTCTTTGTCTTTTATTTAGGACCGTCGACGAGTGTATGCAATATTGGAAAGTGAAGGTATTGAGATACCACGATATGCTGTCTTAGATAGAGATTCCCCAGACCCGAAACGTAAGTTTTTACAAAAAAAAAAATAACGAATTTCTTTAAACCTGGACACATTTTTTAGAGCACGAATTAATTGAATCAGAGGATCATGTGGAAGTAAATGGAGTTATTTTCAATAAACCTTTTGTGGAAAAGCCTGTTTCCGCTGAGGATCACAATATCTATATCTATTACCCAACATCGGCTGGTGGTGGTAGCCAAAGACTATTTCGAAAGGTAAGTGGCCTTCATATTCTGAAAAGTGAGATTTCAAGTTTATACTTGCTTGCAGATTGGAAGTCGGAGTAGTGTCTACTCTCCCGAGTCTCGTGTAAGAAAGACTGGATCGTTCATATACGAGGACTTTATGCCAACCGATGGTAAGTTTTATGTTTTTGGTTTCTTTCGATGAATCTTCTCTTTCACATTGTATTTTTTTTTTGCTGAGATTTATTTACTCATTTGATAGTGCTACGTTTTGTTCTAAATATATATATATATATTATGTGCACTGTTACTTTTCCTGTTGGTGTATGATTTTTGTTTTATTTATCCCAGGAGCACCATTTGTTTTTATTACACAAGTTTAACTTTTTGCTAAAACTCACTTGTTTCAGAAAGAAAATGATGCTTTAGTTATATAAATCTGCTATTTTGTAAGTATTTGAAGGCTTTGACTGGTTTTATTTTATACCCTGAGAATGACTTGAGTACAGTCGTCACTGTCATGTTGTCACATCAATCATAAATCCTTTGACAAATGCAGTAAAACATACAGTCATATGCGTGAAAATTTCCTTCGTGTGTTATGTATCTAATTTCAAAATATCGAAGCATGGCTTAAGGTAAGATGAGACTACATGCCAAATGGTCATATAATTGCCATTTTTGACAGTTTTCACTTGCAAAATAAGATTATCTGACAGCTAAATGGTCATTATTTGACCAATTGGCATGCAATCTAATCCTACCTTTAGACATATAGTTCTTGACGCGTGTGTATGCTGCATCACATCAATCATAAATCCTTTGAAAAATGCAGTGAACATACAGTCATATGCGTGAATATTTCCTGCTTGTATTTTGTATCTAATGTCAGAATATCCAAGAATGGCTTAAGGTGAGATGAGACTTCATGCCAAATGGTCATATAATTGCCATTTTTGACAGTTTTCGCTTGCAAAATAAGATTATTTGACAGCTAAATGGTCATTATTTGACCAATTGGCATGCAATCTAATCCTACCTTTAGACATATAGTTCTTGACGCGTGTGTATGCTGCATCACATCAATCATAAATCCTTTAAAAAATGCAGTGAACATACAGTCATATGCGCGAAAATTTCCTTCGTGTATTTTGTATCTAATGTCAAAATATCGAAGCATGGCTTAGACATATAGTTCTTGACGCGTATGTGTGCTACATCATGACAGAACAACCACTTGGCCGAGTCTGCGAAAAAAGTTAGAAATGATGTGTAATCCCGGGAGATGGCGCCACAAACTGACTTCTATTCCAAATGCATATCGAGCGCAAATATGTTCTCTTTTTTTTTATGTAAGTTAATTTGTGAGAAAGCTTAACAAACAACTTCTGCTCGGGTACCAGTTAGGATAAACCAAAAGTAGGAAAGTAATGATCATTCATTTCATAACCTAGTCGGAACATTTGCGGACCACCCGGGATCTTGAGGCATACACAAGAATTTTCGATTTAATCTAAATCGCATTTAATCTAAAAAAGGGGCTGTCCGGTGGAAAGCTACAGATAAAGAAGGTAGCGTTTTTATAGTACGTGAATTGGATTGGATCAACGCCTAACGTAGTTTTTACTAAAATTTTTCCAACCATTGTAGCGTGTTTCAGGACGAAATAATGACATCCCCATATTCTCGAATAGGCGAAACTGCAATAAAATCCTTAGATTAAGTATTATAAACTTAATTGTAGCCCCCATCGTGACATAGAGACTTTCCAGGAACCAGAGCTATACAAAAATTCAAAAATTTGCTCGGTTTCATCAGCTCCTCTTCTAGGCATGCAGCTTATGCACACCATGTGAACAGTTTCAACAGCGTTTTGACGTTGGACTCTCCACCAAAAGATCAATGGGGAGATTTGGGAGGTTCTTAAGTTGAATCACTAGTTGTTGGGTTCTGTTAAACTTATATCTTCAAAAGAGTGAAATAAACAACAAATTTAATCCTAATTTTTAGTTTTAAATTATGTTCATAAGAAAAGGATAGCATTGATATCCGCTTGGGATACCGATGCATATTTGCCTTAAGAGGAAAAGGAACATGATCTTGTCACACTCCCAGCATCAGCACCTGAGTCCCGACTGGTGGCAGGTAAGCATTCTCAGAAGAGAACATGGCTGAAACCATTCTTGAATTTGGGGTAAATCGAATTTTAAATTAGATTGTATATCCATTCGACAGAGGTCGTAGACAATGCCATATTTGCGTGACAAACATGTTTTGCCAAAGCCACCCTTGTTCTGTCAGAACGCCGACAATGCCTTAGATTTCTTCGTCTCGACATGCTTTGTCCAAAGTTGCTATCGAGGATTACTCATTAAATAGTTTATGCACACCCGTCAACTTTCTCTTTCTCGTAAAGAGAACAACTTCGGTTTTATAAGGATTCGCCATGAGCCCATCATGAGCGACAGAAAAAGAAAATCTCGTTCACCACTTATTCGCCTGCTAAGACCAACCAATGAGTAGGAGGGTTTAGTACTTTAACCCTCCTACAACCTCGCCAACAAAATAATAATCATAAAAATTAAACAAATTACAAAAAATAAATAAATATAAATCTCGTTTTGCGTAAAAATGTGAAGTTGTGGATGTATTTTACATGGTCGCATATATTTTTTATGTACCGTCACCAATTTATAGGCCTTTAAATTAAAGCTAGAAATCTGAAATTTGGAACATATACTCCCTAGCGTCCCGAAATGGTAGAGTGTAATGTTTGATACGCCCACTACCACGCCCACAATTTAGAAAAAACAGTTTTAAAACTGAAGTTAGAGAAATAGAGTGTTGTAATCCTACAAGATATGTAGGTACTGCCCACCTTTACAAGTTTGTCATATAAAGTTTTTTGCCACGCCTACATTTTGTGGGCGTTTTTCACTAATGGGGCCGATTAGCACTGTGCCTACAAAATAGGTCTTTGATGATCCTTACGATTGTTGAGGCCGATGATTTAGCAATATCTAAATCGGTGAGTTCGGTGAGTTCTTTGTTGAAGCATTTAAGCCTCCTTTGGATGATTTCAGGGCATTCGCATAGGATGTGTTCTACCGTTTCAGGTTGTTCGAGGCAAAGTCTGTAGAGCTTTTTCCCATTTTCATGAGATGATGGTTCAGGGCGCAGTGACCTGTTAGGAGTTTATCATCAGGAGTTTATATCATCAAGTTTATATATAGATAGGCCAATGAATTTTTTTATCATGGCGTAATCCTTGGATGGAGTTCTTTGGGATGTGCGCATTTGCAATTTTGGTGTTAAGTTCAAATTTGACTCGTGGCTAGTCCACAAAAGAGCTCTGGGCCGATGAAAGGAAATGCAGATTACCAAGTATCCTGGGACCTAGTAAAAAGTTTCTCTGTTATGGGACATGAGTTTTCTTAGAATAGTTAACAGTTCTGCTTGACTGTCTGTGAGAATGTAGATATCTTATCTTCTGAGAGGTGTCTGCGATGAGTCCATTGCTCTTACAACCATTGGCATTTTTGAACCATCCGTGCCTCCAGTTTTCCGCGCCGAGCTGTCAGGTATGGTGATGAGAAATCCTCTATGAAAGTTTACTTGGTTCATGACTTGAGGTACGTGACTTGAATCATAGGGCTATGTATAATTTTAGAGGATTTCTATGTACATAGTTGTGCTATTCTTGAAAGATTGGAAAACACTGTACAAAACTTTTCGACACCCTCAGTACTACAAATGACAATCTAAAAGTCAATCGAATCGTTCATTTTTTCTGTTAACTATTACGCAATCATTTTACTTTCTATTTATCATTCAAGTTTGATGTTCTGTTTATATATTTTTTTTATAACTTTGCAAATAAACCATATAACCCGCACTTGCTTTTCAGATTACTAATTGGCTATGAACTAGAAAATAAAATATTTTCATTTCTCGTATGAAAAAATAAACAAGATTTCTTTTCTTTGCTCAAAACTCACTAATTAAAAAAATTTAATAATTTCAAATCTTAAAATAAGAGAAGTGTTTTTGGTAAAAAAAAAACTCCCCATCTGATTAGTTTACTTTTGTAGACCAAGATTCAAACATTACTTTTAAAACTCAGTGTATTTTTCAGGTACGGACGTAAAGGTCTATACCGTTGGTCCAGATTATGCTCACGCCGAGGCAAGGAAAAGTCCAGCACTAGACGGCAAGGTTGAACGTGACAGCGAAGGCAAAGAGATACGATATCCGGTTATTCTCAATAACGCCGAAAAGCTTATTTCTAGGAAAGTGTGTTTGGCCTTCAAGCAGACCGTTTGTGGATTTGATTTGTTAAGGTTTGCCCAAGTCTTATTCTGGAGATTGTTTCGGCCTTAACCCATGTTCCTTTCTAGAGCGAATGGCAAGTCGTTTGTTTGCGACGTCAATGGTTTTAGTTTTGTCAAGAATTCAAATAAATACTACGATGACTGTGCCAAAATACTGGGCAATATGATTTTGCGAGAATTGACACCAACGCTGCACATCCCTTGGTCGGTGCCGTTTCAATTGGACGATCCTCCAATTGTGCCAACTACTTTTGGCAAAATGATGGAACTACGTTGTGTTGTGGCTGTGATAAGGCACGGAGATCGTACCCCCAAGCAGAAAATGAAGGTGGAAGTTAGGCATCCAAAGTAAGACTTAAAAGTTCTTGACGATGTAAATGAGATTTGCTTAATTCGACGTTATTATAGGTTCTTTGAGATATTCGAAAAGTATGATGGTTACAAGCATGGTCATGTAAAATTAAAGAGACCAAAGCAATTGCAAGAGATTCTTGATATTGCCAGATCACTGTTGGCCGAGATACAGACAAAGTCAGCTGACTCAGCTATTGAGGAGAAGCAGGGCAAATTGGAACAGCTAAAGAGTGTTCTGGAAATGTAGGTGTATTGATGATTTCCTCATTAGGGGCTACAACTAATTTCTCTCTCTTGCTTCTGCTAGGTACGGCCACTTCTCTGGCATCAATAGAAAAGTTCAAATGAAATATCAACCAAAAGGCCGTCCTCGTGGTTCTAGTTCCGATGATGGCAATTCATTGAAATCAAGTAAGTAACTGCTGAAATGCTGTTATGTTTGTCTTATTCGTATACTTATAGACGCCCCGAAGGAACCATCTCTCGTGCTGATTCTAAAATGGGGCGGTGAGTTAACCCCTGCTGGGCGAATTCAAGCCGAGGAACTTGGCAGAATCTTTCGATGTATGTATCCCGGGGGACAAGGCAGACATGATTACTCCGGAACTCAGGGTCTGGGACTTTTGAGGTAACAATTTCCAAAACATGCACCATAACATACCATAATCACGAGCTCCATTTTTCTTAGGTTGCATTCGACTTTCCGTCACGATTTAAAAATCTACGCGTCGGATGAGGGTCGTGTTCAGATGACTGCAGCTGCCTTTGCGAAGGGTCTACTCGCTCTAGAGGGTGAACTTACACCAATATTAGTGCAAATGGTTAAGAGTGCCAACACAAATGGACTTCTAGATAACGACTGTGATTCCAGCAAATATCAGAACATGTAAACCTCCTCCTCTCCTTATGTCTCGCACAATTTTATCAAACTTTTCTTATTGAAGGGCAAAAAATCGTCTCCATGAGCTAATGCGAATCGATCGAGATTTCACACCCGAAGATCGAGAGGCAATTAATCCAGGCAATAGCATCAGTATCAATCAGGCCATGGATTTCGTTAAGAATCCAGTGAAATGTTGTGCGCATGTTCATTCGCTCATCAAGGAGTTGATGTCAATCATCAGCGTTAAGAAGGACGATCCCAAGACAAAGGATGCCATACTATATCACGGAGAAACCTGGGATCTAATGGGTCGCCGTTGGGAGAAGATCGAAAAGGACTTCTCGACGAAGAGTAAAACCTTTGATATCTCGAAAATTCCCGACATTTACGACTGCATCAAATATGATCTTCAGCACAACCAGCATACGCTGCAGTACGATCAGGCCGAGGAGCTGTACATCTACTCCAAGTACCTGGCTGACATTGTGATCCCTCAGGAGTATGGGTTGACAATTCAGGAGAAGTTAACAATCGGTCAGGGCATTTGTACTCCTTTGCTGAAAAAGGTAAAAGCTGATCTGCAGCGGAACATCGAGGAAGTGGGTGAAGAGAGCGTAAATCGATTGAATCCTCGCTACAGCCATGGCGTGTCCAGTCCTGGTAGGCATGTACGGACACGGCTGTACTTCACTAGTGAGAGTCATGTACATTCGCTGTTAACTGTTCTACGATATGGTGGCCTACTGAACGTGCTCACCGATGAACAGTGGCGTCGTGCCATGGACTACATCTCCATGGTATCTGAGCTAAACTACATGTCTCAGATTGTGATAATGTTGTATGAAGATCCGACCAAGGATCCTTGCTCAGAAGAGCGATTCCACGTCGAACTTCACTTCAGTCCGGGTGTCAATTGTTGTGTACAGAAGAATCTTCCACCCGGGCCTGGCTTCCGGCCGCACAGTCGCAACGATTCCGCCCACTCAAAAAATATTGTAAGTCAAATCTGAACAATTTTTCGAATAGCAGTTGGTATTTTGAGGCCTTATAAGATTCCACCTGTTGGTATACGTATTTCACAGAGTCCCGACGATGCTAATCCCACAAGGATCGATGAGGAGAACGACTTGAATCTGGACGAGAGTCCTCAGTCTCACTCAAAGACACATTCAGATGTGAGTTATCTCAAACATATTTCTCTTATTATTTGGTTAAATGTTCTTTTAGGAAAACTCTCCCGAAGAGCACAGTGAGTTGGGCGCCTTGCCAAAAACCGAACTCCGTTCAAAGCACTTAAAATCGAAGCCCATTCCAATTGGGTCTCATCACACGGTTTGCGGCCATGAAGCTCAAGACTTGGCCAAACGACTTAACGAAGAACTTGCCGCACAACAGGCCAAACAAACTGGTTCACTGGAAGTGAACAGAACTATAAGTCCGGATGGAGAGCCACGGTCAAGGTCCTACGAGCAACGCCACCAGAAGACAAAAGGTAAAGTACATAGTTGGTTTCTGCTGTGTATGCCTGCAAATTGGAAATTTAATAACTTGTTAACGGTTGGTGGGATATTTTATTAACGCTTGCATTTGAAAGAGAGATAGAAAGCGCGCGAGACATTTGTCTTAAAAAATCTTTTTTTTTTGTTTAATTGTGTATTGGGGATTAGTCATTGATGACGGGTGTGCAATGTTTCTGTAGACAAAAAAAACCGTCTTCAAAAACCTGTGTGGCAATCTAATTTAATATTATTAATTGCAATGTAACGTTATGTTTTTTTTTTTAACTGTTCTAACTTTATTCAAAATTGTTGCATGTAGTATTTATTTTTGAAAATAATATGTTGTGTTGTCGTTTTTTTTTTTTTAATATATATTTTAAAGGTTGCGCTTCGATTTCGATTTTAAAATGTTTTTTGGTGTGTTTATTGTTATTCAGCACACACCAGAAAGAATTTGAGTTCACACAACACACTGAGAGGGTAATGTTATGTGTTTTGCAAGAAGGAGCACATTGTAATATGTTTTGCAATTTTGTATTTTTTAAAAGTTCACTTACTCAATCATCGTTAAAATGCGATCTTGAAACTGCGGAATTTGTTTGGCATAGTTGTATACAGTCCTGACGTTTTTCAATTTCATAAAGAAGCCCATTTGAAGATGAAGAGAAGTCATTTCAGTGCAAGAGGGGCCATAGAAAAATTATCCCATGAATGGAAAAATCCATGAAGATGTTGGTTTGGGATTTTTTTGCGCCCGGTTTTCTTTTCTGATTTAACATTTTTAATAAAAAAATCAAATTGGTTGCAGAATAACTGACACAAAAAAATTGTTTACCTACGCGCATTCGAAACGGCGTAATGGTTAGTTTGCATGGCCACGAATGCAATTTTTGCACGAGATTATAGAAAGAGTAAACATTTTTTCTGTTTTTTAAAGACGTAAGAGTGATGTTGGAACACAGCATTTAGGTACCCTAAATTCTGTCAAACCTATTTGCTCGTTTTAGAATAGCTCTCTCTATGTGCATTTACCAAAAAAGGTAGTAGCATATTATCGTGTTTTATTTGAGCAAGCAATTTAGAACACATATCACAGATCAAACAGTCTGCACTACGGGCTGCTACTGCGGAAATTAATATTACCGACCAATAGACTATTGTGCCTCCTACTCGTTCTGCGCCGTAGGTTTGTGTGGCCATGTAAACCAAAAATAAATATTGTTTCAATGTCAAACAATGGGATTTGGAAATGCAAATAGAGATGTCCAAACTATGTATGCAACGAATATTTGTTATCAAGTTGATATAGAAGACAAATATTTTTTTTTGCATTACACATACATTGAAATGAACTTTACTTATTACTTTTGTTCTTTATAAATCTAATATTTTATAAAATTTGGGAAGCCATTTTGGGTTTTAGGGAGACCAGTTCCCAGCAAAGGAGCCAAAAGATCATAAAAGAGCCATTTCGGCAGTGCTGGTTGTACTGCGTGTGTATAATTGACCATGTTGTTAGCCGATAAGAAGCCCGCTGCCTAGGTGTGGAGCTTTACGTTTTTTCATCAGAACTGGGTAGCTTAATGGAGCAAATTTGTTGGAAGCACATTTTTCAAACTCCTATGAGTGCAGTGTGGACCTAAACCATTTGCCTCGACTCCCCAGTAACTTTAATCACCATCTAGCAATTATATTTCAAGGCGGTTTTCCGATGAAATGTGTTGGCTTTTCTTTTAAAATGTCGTCGCTCAGATGTGATTTCGATGATGTACACAGTCGCTCTTTTCGATCCATCGGTGTGCGTTGTTACATCCTTTTTATTCTGACTCATGAGGCGGTCAATCGAATATAATTATGTATTATACTCACATTTATTTGTGCAGAATTGATCAAATATTATCTTATTATCCATTGTAGTGACCAAAGAGTCCCAATAAGAGTGAACTTATTAGCTAGGTATATGGTATTATTGGATGTTATAAAAGTATCCGTGTGATGTCGTCCAGTTGTCGAAGTATGTCGAAGTTGTCGAAGCCTATTGGACCTAGAAAGCAGTCCAAAAGATTGTACTTCCTCTTCATCGCTGTATTCGTTAAAATACCTAGCCTAATAGTCATACTGCCCCGGTACCAATAATAAATTTGATGAAACACTTCTGCATTAAATTTGTTTTTGATATTTAAACGTGATACCCAGACAAGCAATTCACTGTACGATGCTTTGAAATGGGACCCGCCTCTCACCAGACAAAGGGACTTTAGGTAAAATGGACCTTCCAGCCAATGTTTCGCCTTAAATGTTAAGCCTTTGTGTTTTGCTTTATTCTCTTCTTTGTATTCAATTTAATTTTACAGTTAAATGAAACTGTATCTAAGTCAAGAAGTTTTTCATACATAAGTAACTATTCCAATTTGATATATGTATTTGTTTTACTTGAAACCTTTGCTTAGTTGAACGACTAAGCAGCGACAGATTTGATGTGTTTGTGTTAACCAACCGAAGATCGCAGACTAACACTTCTTGGTGAAACTCCTTTAAAAGTTAAGTTCACTTAGTAATATCACTAACAAAAATTTACGAACATTTTACTAACACTCGAAAATTTGGCACTTATTGGGGATCAATGGAAACTTCATAAATATCAAAAACCTTTCGAGCAGGAATGCTTTCAAAAATCAAATTTTGGCCTTCCTATGCACTAATGCACATTTTATCGTGACTGTATTTTGGGACTACAAATGTCTTAGTCTTCGAAAATAGGAATGCAAGCACGTAATATGTTTAGAGAAGGTTTTTACCGAGGTAGTTATAATGGTATTAGTGAACCGTTTATGTGATGTATCTATATATATGCTATATATATGCCTCGCATACGTAGTATAGAGACTGAGCCGTAAAGAGTTTTTGCCTGGGACACGAAAACCATCCACTTTGTGTAATTCCGGTGACACGCTCTTTCCAGTTATCCAGACCCATCGTCGCTGTATTCTTGAAATTATGTCTCGCAACTATAGTGATGGACTCCACGATCTTCTTGGACAGATAAATGTTGTCAATTCTATTGTTGAATTATAAATAAAATGATAGGTCGTTTAGCTTGTTGTTCTGTGGCTACGCTATAAAGGTTTTTCATGTCATGTCTCCAAATGAGGCCCAAAAAATTACCCGTACACCGTTTTCTTGTTATTTTTACATAAACGGAGAAGTATATACTCTTTGTCTGGCATAGACAGTCACAATGCAGATAACCTCAAAGCATTTGTCATGTATCGAGTAAATTCCCAGCAAATTTATCATTAATCCACCACTCAAAAAATTCTTCGTTGTTGTGAACTCAATTCTTTCTAAATAAGCTAAAATTTTTTGCGCAATGCTTGTATTTATGTTCTGCCGTATTCTTGATTTAAATGAAATAAAGCGACAATACCTTTTTTTTTTGGTGCAGGTAAACAATATATTCTTCTCCTTTTTATAAATATGCAAGCGCTCTTTATTTTTCAATTTTGAATAGTTTTTTTTTTCTAATTCCTTCCACACCCAAGAGATGCTTTAAAAATATCGTAGAGTTTCTGCTAAACGTATAATTCATGATTATTTTCTTTCCAATTTTATTTATTTTAACCATAAAACAAACATAATTAAATAATTTTTTTAAACAAATATTCTGTCTAAAAAAAAAAAAACAAATCAACTAAAACTATATATCGTTTGTACATGTACGCATCTGGCCGAGAATTCCGTGTATTCGGCTGAAAGTATTTTGTAAATCTGTCGTCGTCACTTTTTTTTCTCGTCTCTGTATTCTTCTGCTTCACAAACAAAAACTAACTACTTGCAATATTGTAAAAAGGATTTCACCAACTTCCCAGAGTTGAGGATATTCTTTTAATTTCTGTGCAAACAGACACATGCCCAATATTGAGAGTAGATAGTTTCAAATAAAATAATCTCCCTATCACTTAAATCGAAATTCCAGTTAAATCAATCTTCTCTTTTTTATTTTATTATTTTTATTGCATATTTTCTGTTATATTACTTCATTCTGAGTTTGTAGTATGTTCTTGTTGTCATTCCTTTTTTTTTTACAAATCACGTTACTATTGTTCTTTGTAATATTTTGCACGTAAGGACTGTTTATTTTTTTTTCTCTCCAATTTCATTTTATCATGAATTTCAAATAATATTTCACGAAGAACATGAACAAGAGTTTGAACTTTTTAGATGATCCTTCTACAATTTGTTTTAAATAGTTTTCTTATTAAATTATTTTATGAATCCCTTTTCATGTGGAATGCGCTTAGGTACTCACTGTATTTTAATAAATTTACTTTTAATACGCTAAGGTGGTCGTGGTGTAGGTGTTGCTTTAAGGCTTACTTTAGATTATTACTTCTAATGATGAATGAATGATTTCTTAAATGAATTAGGAACAACGTTTGTACAAAAAGTTGATTCAAATTTTATTATAGTACGACAATGGTTCTGCTTTTTTTAGTTCTACAATTATATAGGGAAACTTGATGACCTACTTGAAGAGCAGGATATATTTTATTCCGTTTAAACAAAGGTTTTTTTTAAGTTTGGACCTTAATTTTGTGTATGGATGATTGCGCTTTGAAAGGCTTTAGTGTACTTCATATAGACTTTACGATTTGTTATGTCAGTAAACTGGTTAAACTATAGTGGCAACTATCAGCTAAGATCTGCAGCATACTTCTATAGCAAAATCAAAACCTGCACAACTACAGCAGTCTTAGGCTGATCTTAAAGTCCTTGAAGTCCGCAACCTTTTCAAAAGAAAATCAATATTGTTAGAGTTTAAAATATTTGTGGGCCTCCCATCATTACAGAAACTTTAATAAGCTTTAAAAAAGTCGAATGTAATTTATTTCTTTAAACAAATAGTAGAATTAAATATTTATTCGAATTGTCAAGAATTCAATATTTTGCGCAGTTTGGCGCCATCAGCCAAAACCTAACATCTGGTAAAATAAACACCCTTAAGGCCCCGATCCATAGAATACTTCGCTGCTGTGCGTGCGTTATAACGTTAAAATTCACGCATTGACCGTCCCATAGAATCCGTCGAAACTTTGACAGCTGCATTTTGTTTTTTTTTTTGTCAAATCGGCTCTCACTGGCGGTGGCAGATTGCCATATCAAAAGAATAACCTGTTTCTGGTGTTTTTTTTAAGTCGTTTAGTGTTCAAATTGTATGTTAAATCAGGACAAATTGTTTAAATATATACAGCCGTAATAATAAATATCCCTTAACTCACGATCTAACTAAGCGATGGAATAAGACTTAACTCACGAGTAATAATTTCTTATTAATAAAAATTCTGACGTTTAGTAATAACATTTACGCAAATCTATTACTTTTCTATTATTTACAATCAATCAAATTTTCTTTGTTTATAGAGCATTTTTTAAATTAAATGCAAACAAGTTATTGTTTTTTAGATTTAAAAGTGCAATGTGGACAATAAAAATGGAGAATCGTATCGTTCGTATATCGTTTGCCCGCTAAACCATCGTTACACCACCTTCGACGGTGAGTTAAGTTAACTCACAGTTGAAAAACGTCAGTTAGTCTGAAATTTGTTTTATTAATAACATTTAACACATAACTCATGACTTAAGGGTAACTCACCGTTAACTCGTGTCTATTAATACGTTGGATAATGTATAAGCCCATATTAATAAAAAAAATACCAATACTGTTCTATTTTAGTTTCAAAAAAATAATAGCTAATATGTCCAGGCTGACTGCAATGACAAATGCTTTTGTTCTTCAAATTGTTCAACCAATCAGCTGGTTTTTCGGCTGGCTGTCAAATCAAAGTATGAAATGTCCTCCGTCAACGTCAATGCATTGTTTATAGGTCTCCTTCCATATGTATACGTGTTTTCTTTCTTTCTGTGAGGCAAACAAAAAAGACGGACGCACGCAGCAACGGATTCTATGGGTCGGGGCTTTATTTCAGCATGGCGTTTATATTAAACGACAGCTGGGGTTTTTTGAGTCGATTCATTTAATGTCGGTATTATATTCGCTAAACGGCTTCGCTCTCATTTATTTTACGTTCCACATGAGTTTCACATCGATAACTAATAAATGGTTTTTCAGTTTGAAATTTCAAATCTAAAAATGCATTCTATCAGGGGCAATAAAAACTAAAATAAAATTGAAAAATGAAAGCTGGAGTGTATAAGAAAAGTCAAAAAATCAAGTTCAAAGTGGACAGTTGCTTTTAAGTGTCAGCCATTTTAAACATAATTAAATTGGTATTGCATTCTTTAAAGTCTCACTAAATGATTTAATTCATTGACTTCAGTTAAATAATTCATATTAAAAAATGCAATCACCATTCAACTTGAATTTAATGAATTCGCAATCATATTAGTGCATTTACGATGACATTTTCTTACGATGTGTTTTTTTTTCAAAGATTCAAAGACTTTTTTCAATGTTTCAAGGACCTTCTGTTAAAACACAAAACATTATCAGGTGATAATGAATATTTCTGAAAAATGACCATTTCAAGAGTTTAAGGACCCTTTTTAAGATTTCAAGGATATGTGGAAAATGCTTCATAATACAAAAAATGTCCTTGTTTCAATCTTGGATATATTTAAATTATGAAATCATTAAACCAATGCACAATTTTAACAAAACCGACCTGTGAAATTCAGATTTGCCTCCTAGGCGATTGCAAATTTCGACAAATATTGTCGTTTTGACAGTTGTGTTTTGAAACTTTAACGACTCATTAAATATCAATATGTTTGTAGAACTTACATTCAACATAAGGAAAATGCTACGAATCGTTTAACCACATAAAACGACTTAAAAACGCCAGATGTAATACCGATTTAAAAAAACGACAGCTGACGTTTAACGGAACACAACGGCGCCATAGTATTGCGCAACAAATTTCATGGATATATGATTTTTGTAATTAGCTGTCGAGGTCGTGCGATTAAAATCATTCGATTTTTAATCAGCACAGATTTGCGCGTTGATCAATTGCTACAAATTTCATTGCACTCAAATAAACGAAGAATGTAAAAAGTTTATAGTTGTAGCGTGCTTGGGCGCTTATTTTTGGTTATCTAGGTGTGCTCGGGCATACCTTGTCAGTGTTTTTTTTTTATCAGTCGAATTACTTAAGTCAACAAAAACTTCGTTAAAATATTTACTCGCGTCCACATGTTTGTTTTGGCGATAGTACATTATGTTTAAAAGCGTTGCCATTATCTAGCGGACGTAATGTGTTGAAGGTGGTTTCTCTTTTCACATTAGGCAATGTTGGTTTCCTAGGAAGGCAGCTCTTCAGCTGAACGTAACGTAAAAAAGCGGTGTCACTAATTTGTAGACGCTTATTTTCCACTCTACTCTGTTCTCCGACTTCTAAGTTGACGTCTGTCTTTGGGCATTTAAACTATCAGGGATTATAACCTCCCACTGTAAAATCTTTGACTAACTTATGAGTTTCTAAGCTATCCCAATGGATTTATGAATCTTATTATGTCATCAATAGACTTCTTCTAAATCCTGGAATAATATAAGAAGGTGGGATTTTAACTTAGTATCTGCCTGACTCTGATCAAGGGCTGAACTCTTTCTTGCCTGATCGTCAGCCTTTTCATTATCGTATTTGTCTGTAAATCTGGTTGTAGCTGTAGTCACTGCCAGGATACCAGCTTAGAAAATGCTTCCAGGCAGTCTGATTGAACTGGATATAAAATCCCGTACACTTCAGTCCCTGTATTTCTGTGGAATCTGTTCGTGCGTCAAACCGGATTTCCGGTTTTGTTCACGATTCTTCGATGATATTCATCCAATTGTTTTAAATTGAGTTAGATTCCCACTACCGCTGTAGCGTTGGTTGTTACCATTGTCCCCGTGGTGCCAATAGAAGCCATCTTGGCCATAGTAACCAAAGCTTAGTAGCCTTGCCCATCGGTTGCAACTAAGCTAAACTACCACATGGATATTTTAGCACTGAGGCCTTAAGTTTTCTCTGAGGCATAAATCTTTTCTTGTCTTTATAATGAAGTTCCAGTTTAGTTGCATGTCTAGAAATAGTTTTAAGGAACAAGGTTCAATGATGCGATGAAAGGAGGTCATTTTTAGGTTTTCTTAGCCCCTAATTCAACTTAACAACATGGCATTGAAAAGGAAATTATTTTCTTTTAAAATGGCATGACATGAATTTATTCGATGTCAGTTCAGTCGAATTCGAATTTGTTACTACATAGTTTTAATATTAATTTTTAAATATAGTGTTACCATAAAAGCGCATTTACAATTCAAAGGATCAACGTGTTATGTTTGCTAGAGCTGTCTTTTTGAAATTTAGTTAAGATTTTAGAGTACGCCCATTTCCGCAACAATAAAAAAATTCCAAGAAGAAATGCTGCTCCGCCCGTGTTCCTTGCATGCATATCTGTAGAAATTATGTCATCTAATATCACCGATCGTGGTTTTTGTGTTTTATTTTATTTTGACATCACTTACACACTTGGTTTATTTTTTTGTTTCACATATAAAACGTTGTGAATAACCAAAAAAAAAAAAAACAAAAAAATTACCAAACAATTTTAATGACAACATACAAATATTTTCTTTTATTTCAAATTTTCTAATATTGAATTCCAAAAACGAATTTCATTTACGCCCCTTCCCCCGTCGATCATTTCGGACACACGCTTTTGCCAAATTTTGTTTCTTTGTGTTTCCCGTTTATTTTTTTTTTATTTTCTTTAATCACACGTCTAAATTGTGTTTCGCTTCTTAATATTGTGTTTTTTTTTGTGGATAACAGACGAAGTTGCCAATACCAAAGTAGCTCTTTCTAAATTCAGTGAAATAACTAACACACGTGCAAAAAGCAAGACTGCAATTCAAATTCGAGTCACCGATTCGGTGGCATACTATAAGATCGATTCTTCAACCAATGAGTTGCCCTTGTCCGATATAGATTTCTCTTTGAATCCATGCAGTCCAGATGCGTTGACGTTGAAGACAGATGAGGTGGCGGACACGTCGGCCATGGTTCATTTCCATCGCAAAAGGATGTATCCAAAAATATCTCCACTTGCGACTAACGAACGTCCTTTGTCCTACACTTGTCTAACGTCTCTTTCGTGCGCGGACCATATTAACACTCTTCATGATGGAAATTGCCGCTCTAAAAGTAACGAAGCTTCAATGCAGTCATTAATAGCGGATCAGTCAGCTTTTGCCTCACCCTCTAACCCCTCAGAGTATGCGCAGCTTTCGTGTTCTGCTCCAGCAGCTATTCTAACCCACGACATTGAGTGTCATGCGCCTGTAATAGTTGCCGATTCACCTGCTATGCATGCAGCAGGTTTCCTGTCAATCGCACCTCTAATCAAGTCCGAATCAGATATGGTGTTGCCAGCTAGCGCCACCACAAAAGCCGGCCAATCACCGGCCGGTAGCAACAAACGTCTCACGCGCCATTTATCACATGATGATTATTCCTTGTCGAACCGCGGCAGTGACAGCAATTATGTGTTGCTACCCTTGTTGCTGGAACCTGCCCCTGAATCATCTGACTCATCCCCAGCGACGGAAAACACCGATTGCAATACTACTAATGTCATCTGTTGTTGTACTCCCCCCATGTCGTCATCCGTGTCTATGTGTAATATGTCATTAAATGTGTTTGCTTCAAATGTATTAACCAACGATAATAATTCTCATCATCAACCCATTACCAATCCCACCACTACCACCACTATCTTACAACCAAACGACACCGATAAACAATCTCTGACAAAACGTAAACTCACCACGATGACAAATAATGACAAACTCACCACAACCACAACCAACATCACCATCACACCACAAATATTGGCAAATAAAACTAAATCACATCACATGAACACAACCCTAACTACCACCACAGACAATCCGACATCAACTTCAAGCTCATCGTCGGCATCGTCTCGACGCCAAAGGCACAGTATTGCCGGCCAGATGACATACATGAAAATGCTGGGCTTTGGAGGTTTTGGCAAAAAGATGGCCACCAGCACGAATAGTTTATTTAGCACGGCAGTAATTAGCGGCAGCTCATCGGCACCCAATTTAAGGGACATGATACCAAGTACGGCGACACCATCAGGTAAATATTTAAACCAAAATAAATGTTTTTTTTTTTATTTTTTTTTATTTTATTATTGAAAAATTCATATATGGATTTCACACGGGAATAAGTTTGCAAAGTGTTTTAGATTTTAATTAAGTTTTCGTAGATGATTTGGTTGGATTCAAATAAAAAAAGAATACCACGACTTTAAAGAATAATATATTTTGAAAAGTTATGTTAAAGGTTTTTATTGTATTGTAATATTGAAGGACTTTCCGAACCTAGTGGTCCAATGTACTTAAGCAAGGCCGCCCAAATTAACCACAGAACTGTTAGTTAACATCTGAAATCAATTAAAATGGGTAGTACAATTTAAATGATATCATTTTCATTGAGGAAGTTTTTGCTAACTCTGATCTGAGTCTGGTTCTGACAAAAGCTGGAAGTTAAAGAACTATGTCGCTTCTCTGATCGCTTACTCATGTTCCCTAAAAATTGACTACTTCGATGAAATTGCCAACTGAGTGACACAAATCAGATCACAGATTTTAGATGAGGTACAATGAGATAGAGACTCATCATCCAGTACCATTCCAAGAACCCTGGCACCGAACTGGCCTCTCAATCAGTGTTACCACCCTTCGGATTGAGCGCAGTATATTTTTAAAAAAAAGGGGAGTACATTTCAATATAGCGCAGTAGATCTTATAATACCTATGGTTAAAAAAAAATTATGAATGCTTTTTAAAACTAAGAAATGTATTTGTAGCACGATCATAATGAAAATAATGACTTACAATCTTTAGCTTGGCACAGGCCCGGTTACGCACTTGCAACAGGCTGGAGCTTGATTAGGTTAAACAGAGGTGTGGTAAAAACGAAATCCTCATAGAACACTAGGCACTTAAACGCCCATCGCGATCATTCAAAAGGCAGGAAAACCTTAACAATTTTCCTGGTAGAGCAGACAATTTCTTTGCTTCTTGAAGTTCATGCCACCTATTTTCTCTAAGGTTTTCTTAAAAAAATTTCTTCGACTAAGCGCTATTGCCTCGCATTAAGTAGGTACATATGGGTATTATGTCCTCAGCAGCCGGCAGATTTCCCCAGAATCGCTATCAGATAATTCGAGCCTCTTTGCGTATTTCAAACGACGGAGGAAGCTTATCACTGCTTAATTATATTAACTCCACAGATCTTTTACTACCGAAAAGTGGCCTTAGGTACCCTGCATCCCTCAAGACTTCACCAACTTAGATTGACACAGCTACCGCTTTTTTCCACTTTCCTTTTTTTGTTCGATCTGGTTACTGCAATCTGGATTGGCAAAATCCTTTCTTTCCGGCTCAAGCTGGAGCTGCTACTCATAAATATAGTAGTATCTAATCACAAAATACATTTAAGCCTCAATAATACCTTGGCTTTTCAGACCTAGTAACATATTTGTCCATTTTGAAAAAGTTAATCACAAAAAATTTATTTAAAAACAATTAGATCAAAACAGTTTCATGGTATCTAGTGTTAGTTTGATGTTTTCCAGATGATAGCGAATGTAATTTTAAATTTTCGTTGGGTGCATTCATAGTAAACTATAGATGTGCGTTTGAAATCCTGGGTGGATGTGTTCAAAGCTAACTTTGGATAGAGAACTCGCCAAGTTATGAAGATATTTTTCGTTTTTAAAAATTCCAAAAAGAGAAGTAGATTTGGTTTGCTGCGCAGTAGATTTTCATTTGGGCCAAAACGCCCAAATTTTTCGTTTTTAAAAATTCCAAAAAAAAAGTAGATTTGGTTTGCTGCGCAGAAGATTTTCATTTGGGCCAAAACGCATGAAATCTGCTTCTATAAGAGTGGGGAGGCAGCTCTGCTCTCAATCATCAAACGCGCCGAATATTTCATATTCTCTCTTAAATCTAAAGTTATGTGGTGCAAGAGGCCCCTTTTTTAAATTAAGGTTCATTAGTTTCAGAGCATCCGACTATCCGACTATCTAAATAGAGAAATAATTCGCTGTTGCTTTTGTATTACTCACGTCACGCCCTTTGCCCACGGCAAAATATTTGTATTTGCTCTTAAAAAAATCACGAATAGACGTCGAAAGCATTTTTATAATTTGTAAACATGACAATTAACGCTTTAAAAAAAAGGAATTTTGCAAAAATTGTACTAAAATTTCTTTAGAAATATAAAATTGGACTGAAAATGTGCGTAATTCAAAGCTCTGAAGACGAAAATTGATCTCATTAAATTAGGCGCAGGAGAAGTGCGCCTTTTTTGGTTCAAAGTCTATTTATCGAATTGCTTGGTCTTTCAAATACAAAACTAAATATTTTTGAATGCACTCCTGCTTGTGAATACATAATTATAAAAAAAAAATTACCAAAATCCGTTCAGCCGTTCGCTGTAACGGTCCAGTAAAAAAAAATTTTACTTTGTTTTATATTATTAGTGATGTTGCCATTTCTTCATCTTCCAGACAGCACTCACAAAGGCCCAAGTTACTAACCCTAATGGTTTCGAGATGCTCGTTGAGAGTACTTAAATCAGTAATAAGGCCAGTTAAGGATCTTAAGTCACTTCTCTGCAGCCCTAGCAGATATTTAGACCGTCGATCAACAGCTTCGAATTCCAGCATTATGAAACACCATGTATTTAGCTGCTCCTACCTCCTTCTTAGGATAGCAATTGTGGAAATCACGTTTATCTGTCATTCCAGTCGGTTTGTTCTACATTTCTGGTTTTGCTTCTATACCAATGATCAGATGTAGACTTCTTTCTTGAGACTTTCTCACCAGAAACGCCAGTAGTGGCAATTGTGACATCAATTACTTGCTGCCTCTATTTACTGGCAAAGGTAGGCTCATTACCAAAGTTCCAAATAGAGAATCACCTCTGGCATTTGTGTCAGTACTTCCCTAGGCCAGTTGTACGCGTCCATACTGATAATCAAATGTTAATATCTTGCCGAGCGAAATCGATAAAGCTTAGTAACTCTGCTGAATGTGGTGGAAAAAGTTAGTCAAACTGAAGCTGGAATAACCTCCGTTTTTATCTCTTCTCGCGTAAAGCTAATTTTAATACCGCTACAGTCTTTCGAACTGTACTCAGGCATAAGATTAGCATATATGTAGGACCTTTGCTACGTAAATAAACGTACGACTATTGTTAATTCCAGGCTTAGCAAAGATTGATCCTGGTACTCCAGACATGTACCCAACAGTCCCCTTGTAAAAAAAAAGTTCTTGTATGAGGCATAGCTCTATCTGCAGTTTTTCATTAAGCTGATTAATTACGGTTTAGCCTTCCCCTCCTTTCTCTTTGAGAAAATAATTATCATCCACACCAAAAGTATATACGAGTACTCGGCCATCATTTAATCAGTAGAGAGACCCGTGTTTTGCCCCTTGAGAAATCGATGATGACCTTCTTCTCGAGATCAGCTCCCGGGACAAATACTTTTCTCTTCGTCAATCCTTTTAGTCGGGGAAGACACGCGAGGTCCCTCCCATCGAGCTATTCTTGACGTGGTCAGAGAAACAGTTACCCCGTTCGTTTGGAAAGAACTGATTATAAAGGGTGATTCGTCGTAAGGTTTGATTTATAATGTAAAATAAAACACATAAATTTGAAAGTGAACTTAAAATTTGTATTATCAGTTAAAAGACCAATTCAGGGTATTTACTTTTTGAAAATGATATCATGCAAATGTTGGCCACGACTACGTCTAAGGTTGTCTATTCGGAAGATCCAATTTTGGCCGACTCGTCCGAGCATAGCGACTGGTATCTCGCGAATTACACGATTAATGTTGGCTTTCAAAGCTTCAATCGTAGCTGGCTTATTTCTGAAGACCTGAGACTACATATCGCACGATCTAGGCGGCTGATTTACCGAAGCAAAACATGCAACTAAGTGCTCATTATTTCATGCGCTGTATGGCTCGTAGCTCTGTCTTGTGGAAACCTGAGCTTACCGAGACCATGTGCTTGAATTGCATCAAACACATAGTCTGTTAACATGGCGCTATAACGGGTACCATTGACTATAACATTGTGATTTGCCTCATTTTTTAAAGAAATATGGACCAATGAATCGACCAGCCCATAAACCACACCATACCTTTCTTTTCAATGGATCTAATTGTAGCTCTTGGTACTCTTCGAGTTGCTTATCAGGCCAAATACGGCAATTTTGTTTATTAACGCATATATTGAGCCAGAAATGAGCTTTATCATTAAACAAAATTTCACGATAAAACACAGGATTTTTATTCAGTTTTTCCAGAGCCCATTCACTGAAAATACGACGCAAATTGAAGTCGCCTGGCTTTCCATGATGACTTGCCAAACGATACTGATCTGTCAAAAAAAGCCTATTGAAAATCAAACCTCACGATGAATCACCCAATACTATTTTTACATATTTACCTTGAGTGTGTGCATCTAAAATTGATCGAAATTGTTAAAGTCGTTTCGTATGTGTTGAAAATTATATATATTTAAAAAATCGAATGCGATTTTTCCCAATTCATCAAATTCATGATCAACAAACATAATTCAAATGAACAATTCTTTTCGAATTTTTTGGGCCTGGCTGTTGGCATATTTCAGTAATCGCAACATTTGGCCTTTCCTTATGTTTTTATTTTAAACGAGGTTAATACAGAGATGCGGTTACAGCGCTATGGCGCTACATGCCGTACAGCAAACGAAACAATAAATTTAGCGAAGGAAACATTCGATGAACGCAGAATTTCGCGTAATAGAGCTATGCGTTGGCCTGCTAGATCTAGTGTTTTGACGTTTCTTGATTATTTTCTTCGGCGATACGTAAGTCGGTATTTTACGCTGAGGTAAGCGAGGGACTCCAATTTAAACCCGACCCGTAAAACCTAAAAGTTACGTCTGGCAAACATCAAAGATTAAGAACTGTCATAAAAAACTTCTTAAAAATAAAATTCCCAGAATCGGCATTAAACTAGGACCTACAGTCCCATTCCATTAGTGTCAAAAATTTGTATCTTCGCACCCACAACAGTTGTTCAAAATCCAAGTTAGTACTCGCTTAAAAAAACCCTTCATATACTTCAATGTTTAATACGTTCTCATGGATATATAGTTATCGTGTACGTATACTTGATTTTATTGAACTGTAAAGAATTGTATTAAGCTGTTAACACATAGCTTATGCTCTGTGATATTTTATTTTGATAAACTCTTATCTTGTAGTATGTACGTACTAAAGTTAAAAAATCCACAGGCAACGGAATGGCTTCGGTCAGACTCTGAACCATGGATTGAATGCCATCGTATTTTCACGGATGGCTCCAAAACCGGGCAGGGGTCTGGTGCTGGAGTCTTTGTGGAATGCGATGATATACGACTTTACTACCCCTTGGGTAAACATGCATCTGTTTTTCAAGCGGAGATTTTTGCCATCCTAATGGCTATGCGCTATATTGTGAACATCAGGTGGAGGGCTAGAGACATTTGCATCTGCAGTGCTAGCCAAGCTGCATTAAAAGCGCTTCGTAACCCTCTTACCTCGTCCAAGTTAGTGCTAGAACTCAAGCTTTCTCTGAATTTGGTCGGAAGACTGAACACAGTGAATCTTGTCTGGGTACCAGGTCACACTGGCATCCAGGGAAATGAGATCTCGGATGAGCTTGCTAGGCAAGGTTCAGAAGATGTTTTCTCAGGACCCAAACCTGTGTTGGGTCTGCCTGCATCTCTAGTCATGTCTTCAATCGATTCTTGGGTTTCTCGTGAACACAAGATTCGGTGGCGCGATTGCGGTGGATGTAGACAAACCAAACTACTGCGCTGGAACATTTGCAAAAGGTCAGCATCTTTTCTTCTATCTCTGAGGAGAATCCTGCTTGCGGTGAGAAGGATGACACAGCAGAACACTTTCTCTGCAGTTGTCCGGTCTATGCTCGCATCAGGTGGCGGATCTTCGGGGCTGACGTGGTGAGTGCTGAACATCTAAGCTCTTTATCACTGAAGCTCCTTATCGGGAAAGCTAAGTACATTAATGTAAGGTTTCTGAATGGTAGTACAATGGACCTGCAGTTGTGTCGGATAGTAGCAACTTTCTTAGTTTTATTTATAGCTTTTGTTTTATTTTGATTAATCTGGGGAAATAGTTCATGAAAAATAGGTTAAGGATTGGAGGAAATGTTTACTTCCCTGAATTTGAAAAGAATATTTTATTACACAAACTATCATACTACATGTTATAACATGTTCACCAATCTAATATTGTCTTTCTAGCAAAATGTGTGACTGAATTCTTAGGAAGGACGTTCTATGCCTTTTTTGCTATGAGGTGTTTTTAGTTTCTCTAGGGCGAAAACATGCTATAGAAACGCATCGCCACTATCCTTGCAGCCTCAGAATGGTTTGAGCCTAAGCAATTTATCGAAAAAGTTTTTTTTATAATTTGCACGTGGAAAAGGGATTGTTATCACCCTTATAATGTTGAAAGTAACACAGCACGGGCATTAAGGAAATAAAGAATCAGAAGACAGGGCGAGAAACCGATGCACATTGATTTTAAACGTCTGCAAATTGTAGTGGTCAGGAAAAACAGAGTGAGGTAGAGCATTCCACATTCGTGTTGTGCGGCAGAGGAACGAATCCTTATATACGTCAGGGCTTTAGGGTCTAAGGCTTTAGGGTGAACCAATGAGCATTTCTGGCATGGCGGGTATTACGGTTGAAGTGTTGAAGGGGAGGAATGCAACTGCCTATTTCGTTTGAGCACTTGTAATGGTAGTATCGATAAAACAACGATAGGCATTGCGACGATGACTAAGAGAGTCAATCGATTTCGCAATATCTCGGTTGCAAATAAGTTTTATCGCACGTTTTTGAATTCTGTGAAGAAGCTCCAAATATGTTATTGGTGCAACGGGCCAGATATGAGCGTTGTACTCAAGTATTGGGCGAATAAACGCCCTGTAAATTGTAGCCAGATCAGAAGGGGTAAAATATTTCTTACATCGCTTTAGGAAGCCTAGACATTTCGCAGCGCTCTTGGCGACGTCGAATATGTGGTCATTCCAACGCGGAGGTTGTCATTAACGCACATACCGAGGATGGAAAGCCTTTCGTATGATGTAAAAGTCAGAATTGGATTATTGTTGGATTAGATAAGATAAAAATATAACTGAAAATAAAAATGTCAGTTTATAGCGAAAACAAGTGTAAAGAAGTACAAACTTAATATTTAAAAGCGGGCAAAATAAGGGGAAAGGACTTGCGCAGACAAAATCTCTCATGCAGATTTGTGGAGTTTGGAAGTCTGCATATGGGTGGTCTGGCTATTCACATTGCAGACAAATCTTCACTTATCGCAAAGCAGGATGTAAGATCGAATGAAAAAGGCGACATGTGAACTGCTGTCTCGTATTCGATAAAACCGTTTAGTGTAAAACACGTATCGAATGAAGGTCGTGTGAACAAATGCTCAGGGTCTACGACGAATATTATGTTACAAATTAGATGTTAGATTGAATTAAGATAAGCTAAAAAGGTTGTTTTTCCTCATTATCATAATTTTAAATCATTTTATATCGTGGTTGAGTTTGATATGAATGTCATGCTCAGTACAGACCAAGTAATTATAGACTAACTATTCATATTTTCGAAATATATTCTCGTTTTTGATACATTTTTTGTATCATTTACATGTTCTAATAAAATAGCCGCTAAAACACTTTGCATACTTAACTACACAAAATAACTGTTGAAAAATGCAATCGTTTGTGAATATATTTATAAAATATTTAAATTCAATGCAATAATTTTTAGTAAGCGGAATTCCAAATTTTAAAAGAATGTATTCGTTTTTAATGTTTTGCATTCATTAAAGTCATTAGCATTGCATTTCATTGGAGGTCTTCCAAAATCTTCCAAATCAGTAAATCAATTTCATTGGTAAACGTCCTTCAAGTCAGTGAATGCATTCTGGTTGCAGTCTTTTCAAGTTTTGAGTAATGAAACACATTGGGTGACATTTCAGATGACTAGAGTCCGACCGAATCTGGAAGCTGAAGCCGAAGCCGTAGTCGTAGCCGTAGGTTTTTTTATCACCTTCGGCCGAAGCCTAAATTGCTCATAAATGAATCCGTTTGATTGCCGGAACATAACAACAAATGCAAACTATAAAACATTCATTCTGATGCAACTTCCACTACAAACAGAAACACACAAAAAATGACTTGCTCGAAATCGATTATGAGAACAATTAAACGGTTGATCAATTTAATATTCGGCTTCGGCTTAACCTAAGAAGGTATACAATCTTGCTGAGTGTTCGGTCGGACTCTACAGATGACTTGAATCACTGACTTAATATGTAATTGAATGCTTAAGACGAATAATAATAATTTCAAAAAATGCAAAACACAAATCGTTTGTAGCTTCATCATTCCGATTTCTTTAGTCATGAACTTGAAAATTGATTGTTAAAATTTTGTTATATGGCTCTGTTAATGCATTCTCCAACGATTGCATTCTTTCGCAGGTCTTATATTGCTTGAGATGGAAATTGTTTAGGTTTTCGTTTTGATTTTTTGTTTTGAGTATTCCCAATCCAATTCGGTTTTTAGTGACTTATGATGGTCAATTCTTCAAATATTTACTGTAGTAAATTTAACAAAAAAACAAAAACCTAACCATATTCCAAATCTCCAATATCTTTTCATTTTCATATTCCAAATAAAAAATTATTATAATATTTATATCAGCAGTTCTTGAGGGCTTTGGCGGTGTTCCACCAATTCGACCGCTAGAGACTCTGCACAATGCGCTCTCACTAAAACAACTTGACATGTTTTTGGAAAAAATGACTGTGGCGCCGTTGTTTAAGACACCGGCTTCATCACCACCGAAAAATCCTTCCACTCCAATACCGATTACTACACAAACGTCCATAAATCTGCCAATTGAAGTGGAGAAACCATACCCCGCTCCGAACAATATCAAATTTGAAGGCGGATCAATAGAAGCTGGATCATCAACAACTAACACAGGATGTCATCGCAACGATCCGTCACCCTGTGGCAGTAGTAGTAAGTTCGAAGGGGATATAGTTTTGTAGTTAAAAATGTTTTATAAACTTTCTTATGTTTTTTTTTTTTAATTTTTTTATTATTGTGTAAAACTTTTCTCTTTGTGTTTGAAATTTTATGCTGCAAAAAAAAAAAAACACAGTTTTATGTCTAAAAAAAGAAAAATTTTAATTGCTTAATATTTTTGTTCAAAATATAGTTATCTCCTTTTCTTTATATTAAATTTGTTAAGAGAAATAAAAAAAAAGAACCAATGGCACTCATGTTGCTTATTTTTTTAAAGAAAAAGACAAAAGCATGTTTTAATTTGCAAAATTTAGAAAAGTTGTTTTTAAAGTTCATTCATTATTGTCACTCAACACTTTGTCTGTTTTAAATTTTGTTTTTTCTCTTTCTCTATCCCTCTTTCACTTCTCTTTGTGTTTGTCTTCTTTTTGTTTCTGTGCTGTTTGCATTCAACTTTATGAAAAGTCAAATAAAACTCTGGTGCATTTAAGGTGCACAGTTTAATCCTCTTTGGTCATTCATGTTATGATGCACCAGTGTAAACAGGAATGATACTTCTCTTCTCGTCCTTTTGTGATTTTGTTAATGGAAGATGTATGTATCTGGGTGTGTGTGTGTGTGTATGACTATTTTTCCTTCAATCTCATCATCTTTGTGATGTAAATTTTCGAAATAAGGATGGCATGACTGGCAGGAAAAGTAAACATCACTCGATGACAAGTCAAATGGCGATGAGTAGTGCCGAGAAGCAAAATAGAACACACCTGACAGTTGCCAGCGCCCGGACTGAATAGTGATTTACGCTTCCGTGGCAGAGGAGTGGGCTTAAGTGGAATATTTTTTTTTGTTCTGTCTCTCGTCTCTGGATTCGAAGGAGAAAAGCAAATAACAATTATCCTGGATGTGTTTTTCCAATGGCGGGCAGAGGATGTTTTGGTAGTTGAATGGGGAGCGGTTTGTTTGCGAAATACTTATGAAGGATTGTGTGACAGTAGCAATTAATTAGGGTCGCCTGTGGTGTGTTCTCGCATATCATTGGGTATAATTTCGTTTGTAACTGTAAATATTTGTTTTCTATGAAGTGCTTCGGGTTAGATTTTAGATATTTCAAAACAAATAGTGTTCAATGTAAAACCAGTCAGAGTTTTCATCACTGAACACAGAAGAATTCGCACAGCAGGACGCATAGCTAAAGTCCTTTAATCCAGGTAATAACGAAGAACTTGAAGGACGTCCTTCTATATTAGCATGAAATCTCATTACACATTTTCAGCAGCTTTTTCTTAGCATCCAACAGCATCTTGTCAAACAAGTAGTTGTATTTTTGTTTTTGATTACTTTCTCATCTTAGTTCGGCTTCACATTTGTTCCGTTCCTTTGTTAGCAAAAAGCCCCCCAAAACTTTTTTTCTTTAGAACACAATTTACTTAAACACCGAACATTTTGTATATTACATTTTCTCTAAACACATACAAAACGTAAACCAGAGTGGAGTAAACAGTCGAGTGTAGCTAGCAGCACGGAACCATCATCACCAGCTGTCTCTGACAGCTACTCCCATGGTACACCCAGTGGAGAGATGTCAATTAGCTTGACCAGCACCGATGGGTTAGTACCTTAGTCAAAAAATTGCAGAAAATATCCAATATCCCATTGGGGGTATTTTCTTCCAAATCTTCCCACCATGCAACTTTGTCTAGCTTCAACGTCTTGCCGACGGCTGAGGAGCTGGCGAAATTCTTTCCACAGCTCGATGACGATTTGAATTCGGTTTATGTCCAATTGAATACGGATAATCTGGATGCGGATGTTTTTACCACGCCAAATGAGGGCGAGAAAAGCTGCTGCTTAACGCCTGTTAGCATGTGCATGGACTTGAGCACTGCAGCGACAAAAGGTTCAATAACGCTCTCCATTGAGGTTAGTCTAATTCGGAAGATTTTGTTTTTTAAGGCTAATTCAAATTTTCGTTCCTCTTCTTTAGAACGAAGACGAAGACGAAGCAACTTTGTCAGCTGCTACAACCCCATCTCTTCCTCCCGATGAGATAAGCCTGCATACGATCGAAGCTGAAGCTAGCAGAGAAGCCGAGTTCTTTGAGCTGAAACCTCCAGCCCGAAAGCCAACTGACCCAATATCACCAAAGATCCAGAAGCAAATCAGTCTCTTTGAAAGGGAACCATCTCCGTCGCGACGGTCTCCGCGTCAGGTTATGATTCGTCGGAAGAAATTCGAAAATGTTAGTTCGCATTTTCTCACGCAATCAGCTTCGAATTCGAATTTCAAAAATTTCGAAAGCAATACGCTAAAGAAGAAATCCACTGAAGACGACGACGATAATGAAGAATCCAAAACAAGGTCCTGCACTAATCTAAAGAGCGACTCTACCTCGAGTCTTGCTCATTTGCCACAAAATCATCCTGGGGCGGTTATTGTAAAGGAAATCTTCATTGAGCCGCCCAAAAGAATTTCGAGAAGTTTTCATGGCAAAACCCAGAGCATGGATGCGGATTTTTTATTCTCCGATTTTCTTAATGTTCCATCGATGACGCGTCCAGGTGGCAGTGGTAATATTGCACTCCAGAGTTTTAGTGCCAGCACTTCGCCATCGGCCAAGCCGAGATTCACAACGACTAAGGTTGACGACAGTTACAAGAATAAGGCTAATTAAAATTCCATCTGGACGTTGTGGTAGTAAATTTAATGAATTCATGATTTCACATTTCAATACAATTCCTTGTCATTGTGTGTGTGTTTAACATAAATTATTTCTGTGATTAGTTATAGTATTTTTGTTTTGAGAAAAGTGAATAAAATAGAGAATGAGAGTCTTTATGGCTGTGCTTTTATTTCGGAAAGTTGCATTTGTTTTTAGGAAATTGTAGAATTTGTTTGTTAGTCGTAGTGATCGATTGATTTGTAATATCTTGAAAACAGGAAAGTGTGGGCAGATAGAGTTGTCAGGAAAGTCTAATCAATGAGCTCGAAAAAAGAGGTGCACGATTCCTAAAATCAGATAATTACCTCGATTCCTTTGTCGTTTCTCCGTTTTGAGTGGAACAATTTTATGTTTTGAATCATTTCTTAAACGAATAGCATTGAAATGATCTATAGTTCAAGTAGGAAGGATGATGAACTTGAGCAACGTGAGAAGAAAAATTACTTAATCGCAACACGAGCACAAATTAGAGATTATTTGAATCCATTCGATTTGCCCAATTCAAAGTAAAAGTAAACTTTTAAATATTTTTTTGACGAAACCGGCAAATATTTACATTCCGAATGCATTTTGAACGTCATCAGTGCCGTTTGGGTAAAGGCTAGCATCAGCTTTAAGACTCCTTGCAGGAGGATGTCAAAACGGATTGAGAAATAATTTTAATCTAGGACTAGCACAACCAACACTTATAAAATATTTTAAACAGATGATAAGCATTATCGAATTGCATATAACGGGTGATCCAAGTAGAGATACTTTTTTCAATAGCCTTTTTTGACAGATCACGTGTGAGTCGTGTCATGCTGTCATGTTATTTTTTTTAGTATTGTTTGGCATTTCATAATGGAAAGACTTACGCGTGAACAACGTTTACAAATTGTTCAACTTTATTATGAAAATTCACGTTCTGTGAGGAATGTGTTTCGTGCACTTCGCTCAACTTATGGTCAACATAATCGGCCTACTGAGCGTACTATTCGCAACACCATCACCCATTTTGAGACCCAGCATTCATTATTGGATAATATTCGACCGAATAGACCACGTCCAGCACGCTGTGAAGAAAATATAGCGGCCGTAGCTGAGAGTGTACACGAAGACTGTAGAGAGTAGCAGCAACTCGGACTTACGTATGGAACGACTTGGCGCATTTTACGTCAAGATCTTAAATTGAAAGCGTACAAAATACAGCTTGTGCAACAACTGAAGCCGCTCGACCTTCCCAAGCGACATCGCTTCGCTCTATGGGCTCTTGAAAAGTTACAACAAGATCCGACGTTTTCGATGCAAATTTTGTTTAGCGATGAGGCCCATATCTGGCTCAATGGGTATGTAAACAAACAAAATGGCTGCAAACAACGGTTTGGTGTCGTTTGTGGGCCGGTGGAATCATCGGTCCATATTTCTTTAAAAAATGGGCCGGACGATTGGCCACCAAGATCGTGTAATATCACACCGTTAGACTTTTTCCTGTGGGGATATGTAAAGTCAAAAGCTTATGCCGACAAACCCGCTTCGATTCAGGCCTTGGAGGAAAACATCACGCGTGTCATTCGCCAGTTACCAGTCGAAATGCTCGAACGAGTGATCGAAAATTGGACTCAACGGATGGACCATCTGCGACGTAGCAACATTTGATAGACGTAATCTTCAAAAATAAATGCCAAAGAATGTTCTTTCAAATGATAATAAACATTCTCCATTAAATTTGAATTTTCTGTGTTTGTTTCTTTAAAAAAGTAGGGAACCTCGAAATGGATCACCCTTTATGTCCACAAGGGATACAAGCCAGTATGACCGAGGAAGATATTGCAGAGTCCAAATTATTTCTTTTATGACAAAATAGACTCGAGACTGCTTTTTGTTGTGCACTGACTTTTGTTTAATAAAATATTTTAAATCGAATCAAACCTAAAGAAAACTTTTTTTTTAAAAAATAAGGAAAGGCTACAGTCCGCTTGGAGCGAACAGTACGATACCCTATCCATGGAAGGATATTATTTTATTCTATGAAATTTATAAAAAAGAAACATTTTTTGAAAAAACGCCCCAAAAAGTGGGAGTGGCCAAAATCTTTGTATGGGCGATATATTGGAAAAAATATTTGCTAAATATCTTGCTGAAAACAGCATTTTAGTGAAAAAAGCCCACAAAAAGTAGGCTTGGTAAAAAATTGTATATGACAGACTTATAAAGGAGGGCAGTGCCTACATATCTTGTGAAGGTTCTAACACTCTATCTCTCTAACTTTAGCCTTAAAATGTTTTTTTTCGAAATTGTGGGCGTATTTAAAAACTTTCAACAATTTACCATTTCGGGACACTTGGAAGTATATGCTCTAAATTTCAGCTTCCTAGCATACATTTAAAGGCCTCAAAAGTGGATACGGACGGACGGACGGACATTGCTAAATAGTCTTAGGATTTGGCCCTGATCATAAATATATATACTTTTATGGGTCTACGACGAATATTAAGGGTTGTTACAAACTATGTGTCAAAATAAATATACCCTTAGGATAGGGTATAAAAAAAAAATACAAAACTTATATAATCATCCTTCACCATCTTTTGTTTGAGGCCCGTAGCTGTTAATTGTCGCGGAAATTTAATTCTAATATTTTTCGATATCTGAATGGGTTTTTTTTAGGTATAGAACTTTGAATGAAATAAAGATGGTTATTTTTTAAATTGACATGAAATTTACTTTATTCGAAAGATAATCTTCTGGCATTATTCTTTAAATATGATTTCTGGCATATGACAGCCACGGCTGGTTCGGACATAGTGTAATCCGGAGGTCCCATTTTCGATAACATTTTCCAACATTTGTGGTCGTATTTCGGCAATAACGCGGCGACTGTTGTCCTCCAAGTGGTCAATCCTTTCGTTCTAATCGGCGTAGACTAGCAACTTTACATAACCCCACCTAAAATAGTCAAGCGGCGTTAAATCGCACGGTATTGGAGGATCCGTAACGTAAATCAATTGTGTCACGAGCTGTGTGGCATGTTGCGCTATCTTGTTGAAATCACAATTCCTGCACATCATGGTTGTTCAATAGATGAACGAAAAAGTCAGTAATCATGGCTCTATAGCGGTGAACATTTCAGTAACCTTCTGACCAGCATCGTTTTTGAAGAAAATTACGGACCATTTATTCCACCAACCCATAAAGCACACCAATAAGTCAGTTTTTGTGAATGTAACGGTGTCTCAACACCAAAATTGCGGCACCAAAATTTCTAGGGTAGACATAGTAATTTTTCTGTGCCTTTCAGTCTTAAGTTGCTTGATTACTTCATCAATATGTTATATTATTATACAGAAGAATCAAAGAAAGAAGAAACTCACAAGAGTTTAATTAATATTAATGATGAAAATTCTAAACCGTTAAGACAGTTTTAATAACCATTAGATCACATAAAAATAACCCCAACAGATTTTGATTGGCCTAAGTCAAAATGGGGGGCCTGACGAAATTTATTAAAAGTACCTCACAGGGTACTCCAACGTCTTTGATGAAATTTCCAAAATAAAATTCTTAATGATTATATAAATTAGTGAATTAATCCTCTCCTGTTCTATGGTTATTATGCGGTTTTAAATTGAGGAAAAAATAAATAACTCACTTCGACTTCTTCAAAATATTGACGTATCCATTCAACCAAAAGTGAACTTCATCGCTAAACAAAATTTGCTTCTGAAAATTGGGATCAACGGCAATCTTGTTTTGGGCACATTCACCGAATCTACGCCTTGCTAGGTGATCCTGTGGCTTCAATTCTTGCACGAGTTGGATTTTGTAAGCACGCAAAGCTAGATCTTTCCGCAAAATCTTCCATAAAGTGGATAGACACATATCCAATTCCTGTGCACGATCTCTACGCTACGGTTTGCAGCAACAATGACTTCTTCTGTACGCACTGTACGACGTCTCTGTGGATGCGTGTTATCATTTAGAGTAAACGTAGTGCGAAAAAGTTCCATAGTGAATCGAATTAATTGCTCTGATGGACGATTATGTTGACCGTAAAATGAACGTAGTGCGCCATACGTATTTCGAACAGAACCATGAGTTTCAAAATAAATTTTCACAATTTGAAAGCGTTGTTCAGGTGACAGTCTATTTATGTTGAAATTCCAAACCAAACTAAAAATAAATCACTTGACAGCTGACAAAATGGCCGCCAGTTAAAATAGTGTTGCCAACTTAAAGTCTATACCTTTAAAAAAACACACTTAACTTTATCCAATCCCTTTGCCAGTTCAACGTTTTTTTTCCCCATCAAAGACGTCAGTACCTCAAACTGTATTTTTAAATCTTTTACACGATAAATATTGTTTTTCTCGTGGATTTTCCTCTTTTAAAGAATAAACACAAGTGATTGAAAAAAACACAAACGCAAAAAATAAACTCTACCACCATCTCTGATCTAATCGGCTACCTGTTCGGGCCGAAATTACACACGACAAGAAATGGTCGGTTTTTAGGTCATTAGTAGTGATCCGACTCCATCGGTAATAAGGGCAGAGACGGGAGACGACTTAAAATCGACTACAAAAAGTCGTTTGAATTTTTAACCGACGTTTGTCGGCTGAACACGACAAACCAGGCATAACAGAAGTCAGGAAGAGTCGTGTGTTTTCGAGTCGGAAATGACAACGGTAATCGAGGTGAATACTTGGCTTCCAGGGGTAATGATACACACAGCAACTTTGCATTCTCCACGTGGTCAAACCCCCCTACGACTTTGCTGTTTCGACTACGTTCAGAGCTCTGGGACACTTACTAGTTTTGAGTATTACATTATCGCGACATCAGCAAAGAGGTTACTACCCTTGGTTACTAGCCACAGAGAAAACAACAGTGGTATGAAGAAGTATGCCTATAAGGTAAAAGTCAAGCAAGGAGAACAGAAGCGTAGAAGATTCTTCGTAGAAAGAAGAGGGAGTATGCAGTTTTGTAGCTCCCCTAAGATTTTGTAAGAAAGCCAGGCAACTGGCTATGACCAAAAAAAGGGAAAGGAAAATAGTCACTGACGGGTAGAAAGTAGTAGATGTTTTTAAGCAGCATTTCCAGCAGTTGCTAAGAGAGAGAGAGAGAGAGTGATGGCGCAAGAAGGGAACCTATGTTCATTCAGCCTTAGGCTTAGCTATGAAAAGGTTTAAGAACAACAAGTTAATGGTTTGCTAGGACGAATGTTTTACTGTACGTCCAATTTACAAGCAAAACACAAATGGGCAGACATAAGTCTGACTTCCGGCCCGGCATGTCGATCGAAAATACAATTTATACACTAAGCAAATCCTGGGAAATCCAAATGAATTTCAAGACGAGATACACTTTTTTCGTCGACTTCAACTGATCAGCTGGATCAGTTTCGCGTAACGTTAGCAATGTGTAGTTCGGTAGGAGGTCATATGAACTCTTCAAAAGATATGCCGAAATTCGGTACGGATATGAGCTGATATGTGACTTCTTGAATCTTGTTATTAAGAAGAAAGTACGCGGGGTCGGTGTCAATACGGAAGGCAACATGTTTAGTAGATTCGCACAGCTACTGGGGTATGCGGACGATGTTAACATCATCGGACGGTACCAAACTGACGTGATTGAGGCTTTCAGGTTGAGATTTTTCCAAGGACAACCTAATTAGGTTCGACCTAATCTGATGATCAACGATACGTTCGAGAGTCTTGAGCACGAATGAGGACAAACTTATTGGTCTCAGCTCACTGGAGGACTCGTGAACATTTTTGCCAACTTTTGGTATGAGAACTATTCCAACATGTCTGCATGACTGTGGGACATGATTTAGTGGGATACAGCTTCTATAAAAGATGATGAGTCAAGACATCCCTGCACCCTGAAGCTTCTGCAATTCTAATTAAGTTAGTGCTTCAACGACAACCTAACTTCATGACCTTAACTGTGCTGGGTCTGCCGGGATCCGTTTTGGAATGCACCACAAATTTGTTAGGCTTTGTCGATATAGTTATCTGCGATGCTTAAGGATTGACAAAAAGCCGAAGAGCATTTTTTCTGTCCTCCTGGGCTTGGTATGTATGATGTTTTATTTTTATTGATCGCTATTTTAGATGTCGAAAGTGTTTTTGTTAATATGTTAATGATCGCTGTAAGGAATCCCACATGTCCCACATATCAATGACATTTTTAACTTTCTCGTATACATTTCTAGTATACTAAAGAGAGAGTTATTGCGATCGTGCGGAAATTTCGAACTCAAACTGAGTATGAGGGATGATATTACGACTATAGAGAAGTCCGAAAAGTGGGTCCGCCAATGCCGTCCGTTGGTCTGTCTGTCTGTCTGTCCGGGCGCCGTATGGCGAAACGGTTCGACGGATTTGCTTCAAAGTTCGTATATAAGGTTCTTGGGGTTACATCTCGGGGCAACTTTTTATTTTTTGCTTGATTGTCATTACAATTTTTTTGGTGAAAATCACTTATCACTAATTTCCTCGAATATGGTTCGAAACACCGAAATATTCTTTTGGATGGGGCCAAAAATACTGCATACTCAGTTTTTGGAAAAAAAAATCGATTAACTGTAATTTATAAAATTGCCAATATCTTGCAAAAGCAATTTACTAATTTTTTTATACTATTAAGTCGAAAAAATTTAAATAATTTTTTTAAATTTTTTTTTCATATAATGATTTTCCTAAATTTAAATTAAATTGGGTTTTTTTTTTTAAAAACGGCTCTAACGATTTTGATAATTTTTTTGTTTTATGAACAATTATATTAAATGTGTCCAATGTGCGAAATTACATCAAAATCGTAGGTACCGTTTTTGTTATTAATTTATCAAAATCTAATTTTTCAAAACCTAAAAAGTGATATAAATAAATTTGTCACCATTCATCCGCATCTCATGTACAGATAAAGTGCACTTTATTTATACTGGCACCTCCCCTTTTCAATATTATATCAACTAATTTAGCTTTAACTAAACCAATACCAGGCACTAAAAATTGAGAGACCTTATATAATAAAATTGCATCTCAGTCTCAATACTTCCTAAGTGAACAAAAGTTGCGTATTATTATCGAGGCAATAAATTCTTGTTACCAATAGACATTAGCTAGCGTATCCTACTTTAAGCCATAAACTTACAAAATTTACGTATGTATTCCGGCAGCAACTATGCTGTTGTCCCACCAAAAACCAAAGAACAAACAAATTGTATTGCTACACCGAAAAGCTGCAGAATTATGGTCAAGATTAAGTCGCTTTGTATACTGGTGCTGGTGCTGATGCTCATGCTGTTGGTGGTGCCACTTTCGATGCCAACTTTGTTTGACTCTAAATACCAGGCCTAATCAAGATAAATTTCTCTTGTGTTTGCCGATTGCATTTGCCCGACACGGCATACGGACGGAGAAAGCGCAGTTGAAATCCTCAGGGATTCTCGTGGTGCGACGTTATTAAATCGTGCGAAAGGGAGTTGGCTTATACGCCAAAAACTCCTGCAATTATTTTCAGGCAAATTTGCTTTTGCCCAATGGTGCGCACACTTCCTATGCTGTTACCAGGCGAATTGTCCTCCTCAGCCCAGTGTGCACCTTTGTACGGGATGACTATTGTTTTGTTGGCTAGTTGGCAGAGCCGCATTCGGAATTCGAACTGAAAAGGATGCGTGTGGGAATACGGTGGTATATTGCATGCAATTTGGCCAGCAGCATAGTGAGGTCAAAAGATGCGGTCCTTTTGGAAGGATTGTGTTCATAGGTTTTTGGCTGCTTCGTGATTGTGTACTTTAAACCTAAATGGATTGATTGATTGTGGGAAATTGTCATGCATAGTGGCATTTCTAGTTTTGCAGTTTTTGTGTATGTGTGTGTGTGTGTGTTTTTTTTTTTGTTTGTCTGCTTTTAGCGTCGTGCAATTGCATTTGCGAATTGTCTTGTGTTGCTGATTGTCAAAGAGTTATGCCTGCGAATGAATATTGAATTGACAATTTGGACAAATTTCGATTCAATTGAATTGCTAAATAGATAGAGCGAGAGAGAGAGAAGTGGAGAGCACAAAATTTCCATTGAAAAGGAACTAGTTAGGGAATGGATTTTATTTGCGTCAATGAACTATTTGATTTTGTTATAGGTCATGTATCGAACGGTTAAAGGGAAGAAGAATGTTAAAGAATGCTTTACGTAAGCACCACATGAAATTCTCGTCAAACAAACAATTTCTTTTTAAAATATGCACTTCAATCATTTTGAGTACGGACGCACTCGTTAAAGCAAGAAAGAAGGAGGGGGTACCGATTTGTACGTGTCTTAAATGCCTATGATAGTTGTACTCAAGGTTTGGGCGATCAAACGCTCTATAAATTGTAGCCAGATCAGAAATGGCGGTAGCTATACATATTTCTTTCTTTGCTTGAGGCAGCCTAGGCAATTTGCAGCGTTCTTGGTGACATCAAATATTTAGTCGTTCTAACGAAGTTTGTCATAAATGGACATGCCGATAATGGAAAGACAATGGATACTGCAGAGAACAAGATTGTGTATTGGTTTTACCTCATTCTAGTATGTTGTTAAGGTCAGAATTTAATAAGTTCCATGCCCGACGACAAGGGACGTTAATCAGGAAATGAATAATAGAAACTAAGGGTAGTGTTCTCAGCGAAGGAATCGATTGGATTGGAATTGACAGACGCAGTCTCATAGCTCAAGGAAAGCGAAGAGTCTCGCCATCAAAAAAATATCTGGATGTTCGACAAGAAAACAACTGGCAGCTGGATTCAAGCCTGGATTTGTACGAAATCATGATGGGAACCTAGTCAACGAAGCGCAGGGAATCGTAGCTGTTTTTAAGCAGCTGCTAAATCATATAGGGTGAGTGGAAGGGCAGCGGAGGGTAGCGTCACCTGTAGACGGAATTCCAGCTCCCAGTTTAGAATATGTCATTACGGTTATTAAAAATCTGAAAAACAAAAAGTCCGATGGCTCTGATGGTCTGCCAGTGGAATTCTTTAAACATTCACGAAATCATCAGCTTAATTAAAGAAGGAGAAACCATATCCGATGACTGGGCTATATATTCTACATGCCCCATCTGCAATTTTTTAATTTCATTTTATATATTTATTTGTATAGGTTTATAGGTACAATAAAATACAATATCATCTTAGATAGTATAAACTTCATTTTTTAATTTCCACAAAAGTTACCAATAAAAATAAATTATAATTATTAATTTGAAAATAATTAAACTTTATTATTTTAAAAGAAAAAGAAATAAAATAAAATATGAAGAGAAAAATCATCACTATATTAATGTCTTCAAATACTTCTTGAGCTTCATCGCAAAAAGCCTAGCTGAACATCAGATATTTCAACAGACGTATCGCATTAATAAATAAAGTGCACGACTGCATCATTCTCGGTACATGAAGTGCGTTTTTGAACGACAAAATGAATCGAAAATGTATTTAAATCAATTTGTAGGTTTTGGAAAATTAGATTTTCTCTTTTAACATAATTGTTAGAAATACCTAAAATTATCAAAATCGTTAGAGCCATTTTTGAGAAAACGAATTTAATTTAAATTTATTTAAGTATGCAAATTTATTCATCTTTATAGTAAAAAAAAAATGTAAATTTTTTTTAAATTCCCTGTATTAGTTTTCGAGATATTGCCAGTTTTATAAATTACCGTTAATCGATTTTTTTTCAAAAACTGAGTATGCTGAATTTTTGACCCCATCCTAAACATCCTTAGTACAAAAAAAGACCGAAATCCTTGGAACCACTTTCGAGAAAAATAGTTATATGTGATTTTCACAAAAAAAATTGTATGGCAGGTACTGTTATTTCAAAAGATAAAGCAAAAAATAAAAAAAAAAACCCGAGATGTAACCCCAAGAACCTTACATACGAACTTTGAAGCAAATCTGTCGAATCGTTTCGCCATACGGCGCCGGACAGACAGACAGACAGATAGACCGACGGACGGCATTGACGAGAAAGTTAAAAATTGGCGTTCAGATATTAAAAACGCATACCGTAATTGTACTAGATTGATGGAAGAGAACGCGAATGACATATCTTATTATAAAGGTAAGGTGGCTGCCGTGTTTGCAAAGTATTGTTTAGCAAGGTTAACGTTTTATGCTTGAAGGGATATATATTGATTTGGAAAATTAAGAAATGTGGTCGTATTTTCTGAAACCCAAGATATTCCAAGCCATACAATTGTAAGCAACATTAAGCTTACGCTTGTGCTCATAATCACAATTTTAAAAAAGTTCACAGCCATAGAGTATGATAGGGATAAGTAATGTTTTGGCCAATATAATACGTACTTTTAAGGGTGTTATTTTAGACAGAAATCCTCCATAAGATCCTCATTCACTTCACTTCAAAGTTTTCAACCAAACTTAGGGGAAAGCTTTTCTGTATCTGAACATTATCAGCATACTTATCTACTTGACAATTTTGCAGGCAAAGAGGCAAATCATGAATGTACATGGGGAAAAAAAGCGCACCTAGTATAGAAACCTGTGGAACCCCTCTGCTGAACATGAGAAATTCAAACACGGAACGATTTGCCACAACTGCCTGAGATCTTCAGATCTGAATGGATTAATATTGCTGAATGACAAGAGAAATGAAACTGGTTAATCAGCTTGGTACACCGGACCAGGAGAACGAGAAAAGTAACATTGCCACAGCCAAGAGCTTGTCTTATATTTTATTAGCGTTGTAGTACATTGGACGGAAGCCAGTCTGATTTATGCACAACAAGTTTTTGTCAGTTAAATATTTTCTAATCTGGACATTCATCACCTTCCCAAAAACCTTGGAAAGAAACGGTAAAATCCCAATTGGTTTAAAGTCATTTTGATTTTTTGGAATTGTTATAATCTTTGCTTTTTTTCCAAACAGAAGGAAAAATATTCGAAGATAAAATTGTTATGTATTTTAGAATGTATGTAAGTATAGCTTTGACGAAAACGGGGTGAATCTCATAAAGTCCAATTGAATTTTAATTTATATGAATGTAGCTCTCTCAGACGTCACCTACCTTTACCTACAGGCGAACAACTAAAACATGGAAATGAAAACGAATTGTTCTCATATGAAGAGGTTGTGGTATCATCGGTGACTTGTGGACTTGGAAGATATAAAAATTTCCTATTGAGTTCATTGCAGTCAATATTATCATGCCAAGAATGCCAACACCAATGTCTTGTATAATTTTTTTAGAGTTTATGAACGGCTTGAGAGTGTCCAATCGCAGAGCAATGAAGCATAACTTAGCTTCACGTATCTTAATTATTACCTTATTTCTCAACCTTTTAAATGCATTGTATAACACATTAAGTCGAAAGCGCTTCCAACATTTATAAGCCTTGCCTGGATTTTTTTTTATATGAGTAATAAGCCAATAACTTTTCTTATGACATTATTTGTAATTAATGGAACGTATGATTCAAATAAGTTTACAGATCGTCGAGAAGCAGACATTTCATAAGCCCGAAACCATTCTATTTACTTTAAATCATCTTCCAACTGACTAAGATTTACATGTTTGAAAGCACGAAAGCCTTAATCGAAGGCGCACATTGAAAAGTCAAATAAATTAAACTGACAAAAAGTACATCAAGATGGGTACTGTTATGACCAAGTGGCGCTTTCATTTAAAATTTACAATTTATTTCCCTGCGGACGAAAATAGCAAGAACTCCCGCACAAGAACTGCGATCCTAAGTCTTTCAAAAAGACGTAATTGTCCAACGTAATGTGTGAAGGACTCAAGCCGTCTTGCAGCGTACTAATCGTCACGTATCAGTAAGGCTTCCGACCGGGCAAATCAACAATTGATAAAATTTTCACACTTCAAATCGTAAAAAAAGACTGACGAATTTCAAGTCGAGACGGGTCTCGAGGGCCTCGAATTTAGTTGGTATTAAAATTAACGAGGATAAACCCAAATACATGCTTTTTTGGTGTTAGACCTTTAAAACTCTGAACCTGGCAGTTTTACTCTGTGGCGCTGCGTGCTGGACGCAAAGCAGGAAAGGAAAGAAGATACTTAACTCGTTTGAGAGACAAATTCTTCCAGGACGGAGAAGAAGATATACCGCGAACTTTTTAGCTGTACCAACATATGGATGTTGTCCAAAAATGCACGTTGACCACAATGTTGTCCATGAAAAGTTGACGTAAAATTCACGGCACAATTCAGTTGTTTTAATATCGCTAGTGTGATCGCCATTTTTGAGATAACATTTTCGGTGTCATTCAAATGACTGGGAAAATGGCGGACCAAATGATATGATTTTTGTGCCATTAAAATGACTCTTTAATGATGCCTAGGAACAAATGACTAAACTTGTTGGCTGTTGCATCGCTTAAATGGCAGCCTTTTAAAAAATGACAAGGCACGAAATTCCAGCCATTCTATTTTTCTACGCAGGTGACAAATGACGCAGTATTTATACGATATCTGTGCTTTTATTTGGATTTTTGTCTCGTGGCGAAAAGACATAATAAATAATAAACTGTTTTCTTATTGTTGTGTTTGTGTTGTTATGTGACGTCGTCATGAATTCCCCACACGCATAATATGGGCATTAAATTAAAGGTTTTGAAGAGTAGAACAAGCAAATATTGACATATTCTTGAGAAATTTCATTTTTAAAGGATTCAAAGACCTTTTAGATGTTCCAAGGACCTTCAAGTGTATGAAGTCACATAGCGCATTTGGTTCTACTTGTCAAAACCTTTCGTTTAAGGCCCATATCATGAGTTTTTTTATTTTAATTAAAAAAGTCGTTCTTTGGTCATTACCATCTGATCGCAAAACAGATAAATAACTTGAAATCAAAATAATAGGAAAGGTGACATTTGTCATTTTGATGAGGCAAGTCATTACCATGTGATCGTCATTTTTTCGCTCGTCCTTTAATGTCATCCAAACGGAAAATTTTAAATGACTCGTAGTGTCTGTCATATGATATTGGAAATGACAATGATAGTCATTTTGTATGATCGCCATTTTTTCGATAATGACCAATGACGAATCGTAGCCTGAATGTCACTCTAATGCGAAATTTTTTCCTGAGTAAGTGATACTCGAAAGGTTTTTCGTTCAACAGCCCAATAGGGGTATAAATATTGTTTGTTTACAGCGTATTCAGTTTGAGTGAGTGAAAATAAATAGAAAACAAATATTTGGCGTAAGTTAAAGCTCGACCAACCATCGTGTACCGGAAGTTATATTTATGACACTGGATTGGACCTAAAGTTAAATGCCGATTCAGGTGTTCAGGAGGTGCAGTGACACAGCAATAAGTGCGTTGGACTTCTAGGCGAAAGGTCGCAGGTTCAAATCCGCCGCAGTACCACCTTTAGTTTTCATTCGATGCCTAACCTCTAGCGAAAGTCTGACAAACAGTTTTCGGTAGTGATGGTAGATACGTTGTATTGACCTTAATATATGTAAATGGCATAACTCACAATTACACATTTGCTAAAATCCCCTCGCTTAACTGCCCAAGCTTCGGATTTATAATTTATATCTCACTTTACATCCCCTTTACGCATTATCCTCTAATTACCATAAGCTAGCTTAAGGAAAAATTAAACAAATCTTAACGCTTCGTGAATACGTAAGCTAAATCCACAAAAAGATTTCTTTTTTTACCTCGGGTCGACGCAACGTATGAGGTGACATAAATACCCTGCCAATCCCACCAACAGCATCAGCATTCTTTTCATTCTTGATCCCATTGTTCCTCGGTTTTTTTTTTCGCTAAAAAAATGTGCAGCGGTAATTAACCATGCTGTCCGGAGTCCTTAAGCCCATTTCACAGCATTTAATACGCTTAGTAACTTGGGAACATATTATCCGCAACCAAAGCGAACGACAAGCATCGAAATAATCCTAATCCGGCTTCATAGAGAAAAGTCTACCAACCACTTACCAGTTAAGGACGACGAGAAAAAGAGAACCAGCAATTCCATGTAAGCCACCGAACGTATTAGGAATATCGTCGCAACTCAGTCCGACTTGGGTCAGGAGCAGCTTTTTGCAAATATCCTCTTTCAACATCAACATCAGCATCAACTAATACTGGCCCGCCGAAATGCAGTGTGAATGTCCTCTTTTCCACTTAGCAGCAGCCTAGTGGCAGATTTGTTGAGAGATGTCCTCAGAAGGACCCTTCACCGAGAATGCGGCTATTCACCCTTTTTGCTGCACTAAGCAAACGCTATTGGAATCTATTCCATACATGTAACCAAGTGTGCATGCATAATTAACGTGCAACATGCACTCGAGTCGGCTGCCAGCCAGTGAGATGGTAATGTCCCATCCTTCCGCTTCAGGTGGTGGTGGCACCCATACACACAGATATATATGCACACAGCTCAAACGTGTGATGGTGGCTGCTTATTTTCATCCCATTGAGCAGGAGCACAAAGCCTACATATACAGTTTTGCCAGCCAACATTTTCATTCATTTATCCTGTCCTGGCTGCTGCTGCGCTTAACTGTGTGATTCATGATGATGCCACTCTCTATGCATGTAAGTGTGGCAAAAGGATGTTTCACTTTTCAGACGAAATGTATATATTTAGATATTATTGTGTGTGTAGCAGCTTTATTTTTTCCCAATGCTTGCAACTCACAGAAGCCAAGAGTAATACACTGAGGCGAGTAGTGAGCGAATGGAGGATGCCTCGAGTGAAACGACACACACAATAATGTAAAGGCTATTAGCCTCGGCTCGTTGTTGACCTCATTTCCTTTTGGGGTGCTTTAATGGATCTTTTATGTAAGGTTTTTATGAAGTGAGCTATGAAGTGTGGTGTATGTGCTATGCCTGCTATGGTCTTCATCTTCATTGAGGGAATTTTGTTTAGCTTTGGCTATTTAGTGTTAAGTAAGCTTGAGTTATAAAGCGATAATGCTATAGTATAGGTGTACCATAATGCGTATACGAAAAGGCGCATACATATATTAAGGGGCACGGTCGCTGTGCTTCCTCGACAGAGACGTGGATGCTGTTGCCGATGTGATTGAAAATATGATTCACCTGATAAAGCCAATCTGCTTGCTGCTCATTTTGAGCTAACTCGCAGATTGTGCTTTATATCCCCCTGTACTCGAGCACGCATATAATTTGGTAGGGGGTCAATCCAATTTCGCACTCGCACAGTGGCAAGAGCACTTCAAGAAATTACTACACACAAATCCGCTGGTCCAGATGGCATTTCCAATATCGTCCTAGAGAGGTATTCTTCTTAATGCCCAGCAGTACGGTTTTCGCCGCAATAGGTCCACTGGTGATTTGATGACATATCTAACCGAAAAGTGGAACCAATCTATTCACCGCGGTAGTGAAAGGAAGTTCGCTGCGCTTAATATTTCAATGGCATTTGACAGAGTTTGGCATTAAGCTCTTTTATCGAAAATGAGTGCATTTGGAATCGATGACACCTTTATTCAATGATTACCTTTCGGACCGTTCAGTTCAAGTCGTTTTGGATGGTTTCAAGTCTGCAACTCACCAAATAAAGGGTGTTTTTTTTAGAGGTATAGACTTTAAGTTGGCAACACTATTTTAACTGGCGGCCATTTTGTCAGCTGTCAAGTGATTTATTTTTGGTTTGGTTTGGAATTTCAACATAAATAGACTGTCACCTGAACAACGCTTTCAAATTGTGAAAATTTATTTTGAAACTCATGGTTCTGTTCGAAATACGTATGGCGCACTGCGTCCTTTTTACGGTCAACATAATCGTCCATCAGAGTAATTAATTCGATTCACTATGGAACGTTTTCGCACCACGTTTATTGTACGTTTGCGCATGAAAAAGTCATTGCTGCTGTAGAGTGTGGCGTAGAGGAAGACAGTCTATCCGCCTTCGTGCACTGGAATTGGATATGTGTCCATCCACTTTATGGAAGATTTTGCGGAAAGATCTTGGATCTTACAAAACCCAACTCGTGTAAGAATTGAAGACACAGGATTGCCAGGCGAGGCATAGATTCGGTGAATGGACCCAAAACATGATTGCCGCTGATCCTAATTTTCATAAGCGATGAAACGTTTGGTAACCACATAGTTTCACGTTACGAATTCTTTAAATTGGCTTCCAAGATCGTGCGATTTAACGCCGCTTGACAATTTTCTGTGGAGATATGTGAAGTCGCTAGTCTACGCCGATAAGCCCGAAACGATTGACCACTTGGAGGACAACACTTGCCGACATAGGGCCACAAATGTTTTAAAGTGTTTAAAGTCATCGAAAATTGTACCTTAAGATTAGACTACGTCCGAGGCAGCCATGGCGGTGATATGCCAGAAATCTTATTTAAATTATATTGCAGAAGATTGTCTTTCGTATAGAGAAAATTTCATGTCAATTTAAAAAAATCATCTTTGTTTCATTCCATTTCAAAGTTCTATACCTCCAAAAAAATAAATCTCGGACTGTCACTTCTAATCCAATCCATTCCTTCGCTGATGACAGTACCCTTAGATTCACATTCATTTCCGGATTTACGTCCTTCATCTTCGGGCATGAAGCTGGAACAACATCGTATGTAAAGTGGGGTATAACTAATAGAGTAGAATTCAATGCTTCCATAACACAATGCTGTCTTCTGTCATTAAACCGAAACCTCAATACTCTGTCATTATCCATGAAAGGCACTTGCATCGCTAAAACCGAAAGGCTTTCCATCGTCGGTATGTGCGTTAACGAACACATATTCGACGTCGCGAGGAATGCTGTGAAATGTTCAGGCTTCCTCAATGCAGTTCACCCTTAAGTCTTTATTAGGGCGGACAGTGAAATACAAGAATTCGTTTCTTAGCCCATGTGGAATGTGGAATTCTCTACCACCCTCTGTTTTCCTAGACATTATAGCTTACAAACATTGAAGACCAACGTGCATCGTTATTGCCCTTTCTTTAATCCTTTAAAGTCCCTTCAGTGCGCGTATTTTTAAGATCTTAAAAATCCAGTTTAAATTCAGCAAAAACTAAACGACGAACTGACTTAAATAATTTGATTTGTTAATTAAATAAAATCCACTGCAATTAATGGTAGACAATTTTGGTGGAATCCCCTTTTATCCTGACACATTCCCACGCAAATTGCCAACAAATTTATTTCAATACATAAAAGATCCAACAAAGACATTGATGGTGAGTTGCCATCCTCGCCCCACGGAACAATTCCAACCGTTTGATGTCCTTTTTATTTCTCACACTTTCAATTCGAAATAATTTATTTTCCTTCTCTTTGAATATCAACCGAGACACGTCGTCGTCGTCGTTTTCTTTTTCTTCTCTAGAATAAACGAACTGTAAAAAATCCACTGATGATATTTATTCTAAAAAAAAAAAACATCAACAACGCCAATTCCAATGAATTACACATTTCTCCTGCTTGTGTCACCGCATCATCCTCAGATTCCGTTGGCCCCCCCTTAGGCGGCATTAACCGCGACTGCAGGAGAATAACAGCATGAAGATGTCCATGGAAATTTTTCACAGTTGAAATGGTTCCAGTTCCAGCTATCGGTTTGTACTCTTCTCTCTATTACTGAAGCACATTAGGTACTTGCTTTATGGCGTGCAAGCCATTGCTGCGAAACCCCTAGCTCGCGGACAATAACTTTACCATAATGTGCAAAGTTTCACTGCAATTTAGTCTTGCTTACCCCATTCAACAGCATACCGTGGCGTCGTCGTTGTCGTTGTCGTCGTCGTCGCCAGCATCGTCGTCCTTTATTCCTTGTCGTTTGGTCTTGACGACTTAATTTCTTAAATGTGCTATGAAAATTAAATTGTCATAGCGCGCGCCGAAGACTGCGAAGCGCTCTTGCAGTATTAAGCTAATGTAAATTGCTAATTTTAGCTATCAAGGACATTTTCGTTGGGGGATAATCATGAAGGCAACTGCTGGATTTGTGTCGCATCAGCTTGAAATTCAATTTCATTTTTAATATATTACGAAGGGCGGCCAATGCGTCGCATCGTTGGGAGGCTGTGCTCGTTTTTTTTTTGTGGCGTAATTTAAAATTATTTCCGATTCAGTTAACCGGAAAAGGACATTGTGGTCTACAAAAGGATATGAGGTTGAGCTGTACACATTTATTTTTTTTTTTGGCGAATCGTAAAGAAATTATCGGTGAAAATGTGTTTGTGGTGAATTTTGTTGACTTAAAAAGAAAGCCGCATTGTACTTTTAATACCGACCGACAATGGCCAACAAAAAATGGAAAAATGTTACGTATACGACACAGTGAGGAGGAGGTTTTGCTTTTTTTTTGTTTGTTTAATTTATTTTTGTATGCCACCAGCAAAATGTCAGCAAGTCCCAAAAGAGCTTATAAAATTTAAAAACATGTTTGTCCGATGGCGGACCTGAAGGTAATGCGATTGGCAGTAAATTTGGCTCTTTTTATTTTGTGTTAACTTAACCATAAAATGCTGCATAAAAACAGAAAGCTGTGCTTATTTGACTTTGAATCAGTCTATTGTGATACCAGGGTGACTGTTGAAGTGACTAATGCAATGAAACCTCTTTGGTGTGAGACAAGCGAGGAGTGACTGATTCAATTGAACTCGAAGTCGAAACATTCTTGAATTTGTGGGGAAGAGTCGACTGAGGTGACTGATGCAATCAATCTCAGTCTACTTCTAAATTTATCGAAGAAAAGAAGAGAGAGAGGTGACTTTAAGATTACACTTGGACTGTTATCAAACGACTGCACAAATACTAAGCTTATCAAATCATTTGCACTTAAAGTTTATGCAAAACGTTCTTGCGGTTAATCCGAAAAAGAACGACCTCATTCTGTTCACCAGGAAATATATGGGATCCACCGAAGCTTCAAGGTTTCCGACTTAATCTTTCAACCAAGGCCAAGTACCTGGGTGTGGTATGTACCTCCAAATTGAACTGGAAACAAAAAACTGAAGAAAGAATGAAGAAAGGACTTAATGCCTTTTAGGCATGTGGAAAAACCTTTGGAAAAAACTGGCGCTTACAACCGCGCATTGTACACTGGCTGTACACTGCGATTGTGAGACCCATTATTACCTACGGTTCAGTTGTTTGGTGGGAGGCGTTTAAAACCAATCATATCTCAAGAATCTGAGCAAGGTGCAGAAAATTGCTTGTTTGGGCATAACAGGCGCAATTAAATCCACACCATAACTAGGTCTGGAAACACTATTGAACCTGCAACCCATTGAGCTATTCACTAAGAATGTGGCAGCCAAAGCCACTCTCAGATTAAGAGAGAACCAAACTTGGAAGCCTGGTTACTGCGGACACTCAAGCATACTTGAAATCTTTGGTCGGAAGGGACTCATGTCATATACTGATTACGAGAAAGGCAGATTTGAGTCAAAGGTTTGACCCAAAGGACAGGACTGGAACTCACCCAGTACCATCATTAAAGGTATATCTGTCTATAAGGATGGTTCAAAAACAGAAAATGGTAGGTAAAGGAGCCAACGTATTCTTAGAAAGACTTGCTTTAACCAGTCGTTTCGACTGACTGATCACTGCACTGTCTTCCAAGCTGAGATCTATGCGGTTAAGAAAGCGGCACAAACTGTCCGTGGAACATCTTCTATGCCACTGCCCAGCCTTACAAGAACGCCGCTCATCCTGTATGGGAGCAAGGTTCTTTGAAAGTTTGGACGACTTGGCTGAGGTACCTCTATCAGACATAAAGCTATTCCTTAACCGATCGAAGTGGTTTTGTTAGCCACATGTCCTTACATGTACAAACAAGGTTCTCACAATGGGCCTTCACGCCCAACCTACTGTTACTGTTTTCTCTTTCTGAGCGCTAGAAATCGGTTAATTTGTGCGATACCTCGGCTTCAACAAGATTATCAGCTGAATCCATTTTTTCCAATTCCGGGAACACATACTTGAATGATATAGAAATAAGTTCTATGATTTTCCTATTTATCAAGGATGGCACTATGAAAAACCGATATTCCACTGTGTTGATAGTCGCAAAGCAGTTGACGAATGAATTTTATTTACTCAACGCCTTTGCACATACTGAGTAAATATAATGCAGTATGTTCTGCACACAGTGTCCGTAAAGCACCTGTATGAATGTGCGATATGCAGGGTTTTTCAATAGGGACGCCATATTTCTTGCCGTTCTTTTGACATTTCTCTTCAGTAAGGTTTGCCATTTCAAATATGGAAAGATATACGAGCCAACAACGAGTCGAAATTATTAAAATTTACTACCGAAATTCGGAGTCAGTGGCCCAACCTTAAGAGCGCTACGTCCAATTTATGGTCGTCATAATCGTCCTAGCAGATCAACAATTGAGTGTCTAGTGGAAAAATTTGAATCCACAGGCACAGTACAAAATGTTCCCGTGCCAGTGAGACAAAGAAATGCCCGTAGTGTGGAGAATATTGCTGCCACTGGGGCTTCAGTTGAAGAAAGCCCAAATGTGTCTCTCACACGTCGTTCTCAAGCGTTGGGCATCTCTGTGACGTCGTTGTGGCGAATTGCGAAATCATCCTTACAAGATTAAATTGACGCAAGAACTGAAGCCGCTTGACCACCAGAAGCGTCGTATGTTCGTGAATTGGGCTGAGCAACAACTTGAAAATGATTCGGATTTTCATCGAAAAATCATCTTCAGCGATGAAGCTCATTTCTGGCTGAATGGCTGCGTCAATAAACAAAATATGCGGTATTGGTCAGGCAGCAATCCACACGTACTCCATGAGTCATCATTGCGTCCCGAAAAAATTACGGTTTGGTGTGGTTTATGTGCCGGCGGCGTCATTGGGCCGTACTTTTTCCGTAATGATCAAGACCGGCACGTTACTGTGAATGGGAATTTCTACCGTTCAATGATAACCGAATATTTTTGGCCCCAATTGGATGATATGGACTTGGAGGACATGTGGTTCTAACAGGACGGCGTCACCAGCCACACAGCGAATGTTACAATAAATTTATTGGAAACCAAGTTTGGAGAACGTGTTATCTCACAAAATGGTCCAGTCGCTTGGCCGCCTCGGTCGTGCGATTTGATGCTGTTAGACTATTTCCTGTGGGGCTACGTCAAGTCTATGGTCTATGCCAACAAGCCAGCGACGATTGATGAACTTCGTACGAATATAGAACGTGAAATTGCAGTAGTATCGGCCGATTTATGCTTGAAAACCGTCGAAAATTGGGTTCAGCGTCTGGACTTCTGCAAGCTGGCCATGCAAAATAAATCGAGTTCCATACATAATGGCATCGAAAGTACTTTCACAGGAATAAAGAATTTCATTGATATCCAAAAGCCTTTTTGTTTTATTTAAAAAAACTTTTGCAGCGCTCTTATTGAAAAACCCGATGTATGCGGATAAATCTGATCAACAAGTTTGATCCCTTTTATGTGGCTAGAGGTCTCGAGATTGTTCCATCGTGGTAGGAGGAGTTCTCATTCATTTTAGAGCCATGTAAGCGTTCATCTGCAAACCTTTTTTTAGGAGTACATCTTCTATTTCATTCTATATATTTGCATTAGATATTGCGTCTAAGTATTTCTTGAATTACCTTAACGCTCCAGACTTAACCACAACTGAGTCCATTGACTTTTATGGCCGCTGTAAAAGTATATGGTGAAGTTTATATGGATAAAACAATTTCGCTTTAAATTGTAAGTTGTTACCCAATTATAGCAGCTATTATATATCCCGTAAGACCCTGCTGTCTTCACTGATCCTGAAAGATTTCTTTAATCCCAGATATTTAGAGTAAATAGACGCGCGTCTATCTTAGAAACGTCCGTATAAAGAGCTAACTTTTCCCTTTGCTTCGTTTATCTTCAGTAACATGAAGGACTACATAGCAGCCTTCTTTCATGCTGACCTTGAAGATCTGTCAACTATTGACATTCAAAGATAATTTTGATACATTAAAATCATTAAATGGTTCATCTGGTAGAGTGAAATAGGATTGATCCAAGTAGAATCACAACGGACCTTATTTTGGTCTAAGTGAGTCTGCCATTCAGACAGCCACTTCGACCTACCCTTTGAAGTGCCTATTATGTAAGCGTGCTGTGATTAAATATATAGTTATCATCGCCAATTTATAGTCTTCACAGAATCTATGAATCTATGCTATGAGATCCATGTCGGCCAGAAGCGCATTTTTGGGCTTCTTCAATTCATTATTAGAAAGACAGTTGAATGATAGGGCTCATTAAACTGCAGCTAGAATATAAATTTGAGTTACATTAAAGTGAGATATTTAAAAATATACTTAAATCTTTTCCAAAAACAAAAAAAAAAAAAAGTTTTATAAAATCCCGAAAACTTTAGTTAGGGAATAATGTTTTTGAAGATTTATTTCAGTTAGAAATATTAAAGTTTGCAACTGGGTTTCAATTGTATTTCGAAACTGGACTACAGTCTGATCTGGTACACTGACGGATCGAAAATTAAACCTTGATTTGGAGTCTTTGAACCCAACACTTAGGTTTCCATGGCTGAAATCCATGTAATTGAGGTCTGCGATAGATTAAATCTAGAAAAAGATATCAAATATAGCTTTTCAGAGTGGTGAAAAGTGGCCCTTCATAGTCAATGTTGCTCCTATGCGATGCAATCTCTACCCAGACTAATCTTGGTTGAGTTCCGGCCACCAGGGAATTACAAGCAACAAAACTGCGGAAGAATTATGGAGAGCTGGTTCAGAATACGAGTTTTTAAAATCATAAAAAAAAAACAAATATATTGCAGATTACTTGGACTTCTGCTTTAAGCCTAATAAACGATTGATAGTCTAGCCTTCTTGAAAAATGTTTTCGGGCTTAAACAATCAATGATACTAATCAAGCCTTATTCCTACAAGGGAATACTTGATAGATAGCGAAAGTATAAGAAAGCTATTTATCTTTGTTAGAGGCCATTGCGGTTTGAAATACCAGCTCAACATAATGAAGTTGTGCCCGGAGACAGAATGTGGGTTTTTCTGTGTGGGAGAGAAAGATTCCACCGATCACAAAGATAAACGTTCCTCGTATTGCTAATAAAAGTCCACGAGCATAGACAATTGGTTACAATAAACTGTATTAAAATCATTGGAAGCTTATGAAAGAAGATCAGAAGGAATAACATCGACCACCAAATGAAATAAATTTATCGAGCAAATGGAGTTTTAGCCGAGAGGCTCTTCGAGTGTATGACTCTAAGTTTGCGATTACTACAAAAAAAAACCCAAGCCGTCATCATGCATATCTAGAGTTTCTGAAGAAGAGAAGCAAGGAGTGTCCTTGTCAGATAATAAAGAGTGTTTTTTTTAGAGGTTGGTTTTTCGAATAGAGATAAAACTGACATTTTGTGGTCAAATCTGGCAACTCTAATGTCATTTATGTTCAGTTTGGTTTGCCATTTCATTACGAACAGGTTGGCAAATGAACAACGCTTGCAAATCGTGCAAATTTATTTCGAAAAAAAATGGTTCAGTTCGCGAAGTTTACCGCAAGCTCCGTTCATTTTATGGTCGACATAATCGTCCATCAGAGCAATTAATTCGGTTAACCATGGATCGTTTTCGCACTACGTTTACTCTATGTGATAATACACATCCGCAGAGACGTCGAACAGTGCGCACCGAAGAAACAATTGCCCCTGTACAGCAAAGTGTTGAAGAGGACCCGAATGAATCGATTCGCCACCGTGCACAGCCACTGGAGCTTTGTCCATCAACTTTATGGAAGATTTTGCACAAAGATCTCTTCTTACGACCTTACAAGATCCAGCTTGTACTAGAATCAAAGCCGCGAGACCATGCAATGCACCGTGATTTTGGTGTATGGGCCGAAAATGAGATTGATATCGATGCTGATTTTCATCGCAAAATTTTGTTCAGTGATGATTCTCATTTTGGGTTGAATGGCTACGTCAACAAGCAAAATTGCCGCATTTAGATTGAGGGGAATCCACATGAGACCCTTGAAACGCCATTACATCCACAAAAACTGACTGTTTGGTGTGCTCTATGGGCTGGTGAAGTCATTGGGCCATACTTCTTCCGAAATGATGCTGGAGAGTTAGTTACTGTTAATGGAGACCGGTATAGAACCGACTATTTTGTTCCCGAATTGGATGGGATGAATGTGGATGAGATGTGGTTCCAACAAAACGGCGCTGCATGCCACACAACGCACGTCACAATCGATTTATTGAAGGAAACATTCGATGAGCGCATAATTTCGCGGAACGGACCTGTCAATTAGCCACCAAGATCGTATGATTTGACACCATTGGATTATTTTCTTTGGGGATATGTAAAGTCGCTCGCCTACGCCAACAAACCAGAAACGTTAGAGGACTTGGAAGCCAACATTCGTGGCGTTATTGCTCCAAATGCTTGAAAAAGTGGTTGAAAATTGGACCTCTAGACTTCTCTTTATTCGAACCAGCCGCGGCGGCCACATACCCGAAATCATATTTAAACATTAATGGCATAAAATTATCCTTCCAATAAAGCCAAATTGATGGACATAAAACGATTTCCTTGTGCTTTATTTCCTTTCGAAGTTCTATACCTCTAAAAAAAACACCCGAAGAGAAGAAACCTCATTATCCCAACTATTTTTTCCATATAAAGTATTTTTTCCCCCAGTGTGGGTCTGTGGTCTGATTTCCTTTGATAAGTAAGTAATAAAAAACCTTGAAATCATCTTAAGAATTCCACCACTCCTACTTTTAAAATAGAAACAAAAACACTGTTCCTGCCCATCTCAACAAATAATTTATTTTAATTTAAGACTCAATAAATTACATTTCACCCCCAGACCACTCAAACAAAACTAACCAAAAAAAAAAACCCACGATATAACTTCAAATCACATTACCCATATCAGCCATATTAAAATTTCCAGGAAAAAGTTTTCAGCTACCTCTCCCGCACTCCTTAAAAGTGCTGTGTCGTCCTTCACACGATATAACTGATCACATTCAATTTACATCGCAAATTTTGGAAAAGGAAAGGACCAAAGAAAAAAAAAGTAAATGCTTCCATTTTACCAAATTTATACTAAAGTGAAATTGAAGGGGCCAAGCGAGATGTTCATCATCGACCAATCAATTAATCTTCTTACTCTCGTCATCGTTAAGTTATCAAAGTTTTTTTTTTGTGCTTCCATAGAATTTGCCAATTTCAATACGCTTTCGGGGTAAGGATATGGAGCACAAAAGGCCAAGGAAAGTACTAAGAATCACCTCCATTCATTCATCAAAATAAAAATGAATTTCAGATTCTCTTCCCTCTGGAGCTGAGCTGACAAGAGACAAGTTGGGTAAATGTGGTCTATAACAATAAAAGAGAGAGGGAGAGAGAGAACAAAAAATGAACTGACTAAAACAACCTTCGTAGCATCAGGCTCTCACTTTAGACATGGCAATCTATTCATCTTCACGCCCGCCAACAAATTTTCATTTGCAGTCATTTCCCCTAATATACAGGTAGGTATATAATTTTTTTTCACCTTTCTTATGAAATTCATCTGAAATTGGAGCAGGAAAACCAACGTTGCCAATAGCACAATATGTGTGGCAAGTTGGGATTAAATAGATAAAAATATATTCCTGGCTTTTCATTTTGTTTATTTTTTTTATCGCATCCAGATAAAATAAAGGACAGCTTAAAGTACCAAGTCTTAAGATCTTTTGGTAGAACATTTTCCAGTTCTTGTTTCTGTCTTCGCAAGGGTCCGTGGGCGAAGTTTTCTTTTCAAACCAATTAATTTGCTCAGTTAGCTTGTTTATTCAGCTTCGAGTTGGTATATTTTTGGTATCTCCATTCAGCTCCACGCCAAAAGATGAGAGAAGTAAATCCAGAAACATGTATGAGAAGCTAAGTGTACTGTCATCAGCGAAGAAGTAGCAGAGAGGATATAATTGATGAAAATAAGAAAGAGAGTCGGAGATAAAACGAAGCCTTGGGGGACACCAGCATTTATTTGGTGAGTTTGTGAAAAACGACTTAAACTAGAAAAATAGAAAAAAAATATTTTCTTCGTTAAATTTTGAATTTACCTGTCCAGGACTGAAACCGGATATTCGTACCAACGTTTACCTAATTTAATACCCTAACATCTGTGACCTATACTGAACTGTAGAGTTCATATACGGAAACCGCCAAATCGTAAGTGAATATCGCACGCTTGTTCTTTTACTACTTGTCAGTGAACGTGATATAGTTGCGCCTCAAAAAAAAAAACCTTCATTCCAACATAATGGAATAAAACTTAATATATTCACAAGGGTATGCTAATATACTATTCCAAGGTAAGACTTTTTGTATATAAATTTGTTGTATAAATATAAGACAAATTGTGTATCCTGGATATAGATTTCGAGAATCCTATAAACTGAGACACGTACATTTTAATTACTTGCCCGCTTATGAGCTATTGTCGCCTGATGCCAAGCTATTAATCATAATCCAAAAATATATATATTAAATTTCATCCTTCCCCCCCCCCAAATCCAAAAGGTATGTAAAAGCAAAAAAAAAGAGCAAATATTTAATTTTCGCTCATCAAAATTATCCCTCCGTCGTTTTGATTATCAAACGCATCAATTGCACCAAAGCCAACTCAGCGAGCTTGGCTCAGTTCAGATCTAGTGCGGAGAACGACAACACGCGCGAAAGCGACCCATCAACTTCGCAAACCCATTGCACGTGCAGACCTCAAGTCAAAGTCAACCAAATTTTTATCGCGCTAAACGGGCTTAAATAGTGAAAAATCAAAATTTTTTTATCAAATTTACCAACTTATTTATCTTTGTGATATTCAAATGCATTTAAAATGTATGTGTAAAGATCACGTTTCATTTTTTTTTACTTAAACCTAACTTAACCTCTAATATTTTTTTTTATTGCGGATTTGATATTGTTTACTATCTAAGGAAAGTAGTAAGAATCAAATAATTAAGTATTTATAAAGATTGAAATTGTATATGATATTTAAATTCCTACATTTGCCTAGGAAATAACAATTACAACAATTAATTCACGCGTTAGACAAAAAAACAAAGGTAACATCATAAAATGCCAACAACTTTCATCAAAAAAAAAACATGTGGCCACATATTTCATAGTCCGGAAAAATCGTGAGTACCAAAGTTATAAATACAGGGACCGCCAAATAATTTTTTTTTTTGGAAAATGCTAACCAAAAATACTGAATATTTTCTTAAATCTTTTTTTTTTGAAAGTACAATACTTCCGGTTAATAATGGAAAATAATTTCATTCAAATGGCTGCCTCGGCTGGCCATGCTACACGATCGGTCCAATTTTTTAAGCACATTATCGATTGTGTGCAGCGGTATTTCACCAATGGCTTCACGAATATTGTCCTTTAAAGCGTCAATTGTCTCTGGCATGTTGGCGTAACACTTATCTTTTACGGCACCCCACAAATAATAGTCCAACGGTGTCAAATCGAAGCTCCGCGGTGGCCAAACGACATCAGCTCTGCTACTGATAATGCGATCTTCAAAAACAGGGCGCAAAACATCGAGTGTAGCTTCGGCTGTGTGGCACGTAGCGCTGTCCTGTTGAAACCGAATGTTGCTAATATCCTCCTCTTCAATTTTTGTGAACAAAAATTCGTTCAACATGGCCGGATAACGATCGTCATTGACTGTAACGGCCACTCCTTGCCCATATTCAAAGAAAAATGGCCCAATCATGCCTCTGGACCAAAATCCGCACCAAAGAGTGACTCGTTTTGGGTATATCGGCTTTTCAATGTATGCGTGCGGGTTTTCTGTGCCCCAAATGCGACAATTTTGCTTGTTTACATGCCCGCCAAGATCAAAATGAGCTTCATCTGAAAAGATGATTTTTTTGGCAAAATCGGCATATTCTCTAAGTCGATCGCAGGCCCACTTAGCGAAGCGAAAACGTATTGGATGGTCAGTTGGCTTCAACTCCTGAACCAATTGGACTTTGTATGGCGTCATACCAAGGTCTTTATGCAAAATTCGTCTCAATGATGTCTCCGAAATGTTCAATTGTTGACAACGACGGTGAATTGATGTTGATGGCGCTTCACGCACACTTTCTGCCACAGCAGCAATTTTCTCGGGTGTACGCACTGTTTTTGGCTTTTCACGCTTTGGTTTATCGATGAGGATGCCAGTTTCGTTTACTTTTTTCACAAGATAACGAACATACGCAGTTTTCGCACACATTCTGCAACATTACCATGATTTTCAAAGTAATGTCGCAATATTTCCCAGCGTTGTTCAAGCGTATACAAAACCATATTCGTTCAGCGGAAGGATAAAACTAATTATCTGTCAAATCAGACATGAGCTAAGTGTTACCATTCGCGAAATAAGCACTAGTTGAAACAAAAACGTTAGATGGCAGACCCTGTATCTACTTCAATATAATTTCTGTGGCAAATCACTAAATATTATATATCTACCTAAATTTAGCCAATTTTTTATATTTGCGATATCTAAACGTTCGTGTTTGATTCACTCTACAAGACTTTAATACATTAATACCTACAGTAAGTTTAGCTTGCGTAAATCAAACATTTATATTCCCTATACCATAAGCTACGAATAATTCACACCATAAATAACAATAATTTCATGTTCGGAGAAATGGTACATTTTTTTAATACAATTTTTTTTTTATTTTACATATTTATGAATGAACATACTTGTTACCCATACATCCCCAAATTTGTAATTTGATATGACATCGATTCGTTTCTAATTAGTTTTTAGGGTTGTGATCGGGTGAAGCTAGTGAGGGTATCTTAAGGGACCATCCTTAACAGATATGGACACGGGATAGTCAAGGTGCATCTCGGTTCTCACCAGATGCAAAGCGGCGGGGCAAGTCCAAAATGTGTCGCAACACCCGAAACATCGTCAGCTGTATTTGTTTTTTTTTTTTACTCTTTCATTTTTATTTTTAATTAATTTACCTTGATTCTGTCTTGAATCACCCTCTCCCTCTCTCTCTTTTTATATTCTTTTTATCAATACAACCAGACACGATAAGTTATGAGTGTATAGGAAGGCAGCAAGGTCCCATCCCACCGTCGAGCTAAAGCGGCACATCCGCAAGCGTGTCTATTGCTGCCATCGGACATAGGTCACCCACCACCTCTTTCACAATCCCACCTACCTATACATCACAAGTTGTGGACTTGAAACCGTCTAAAAGGACTTGAAAGAACTTGGACGTAAGGAAGTTCGAATCGATTTCATCGATCCCAAATGTACGCATTTTCAACAAGAAAGCTTACTGCCAAACTCTGTTAAGTGCCCCTTTGAAATATCAAGCGCAACGAATTTTCGGTTAGATATCGGTTAGATATGTCATCAGTTCAACAGCGAAAACCGAAGATTTATTATTTATATTTAAGAAGTTTTCGGAATTTAAGATATATCATAAGCTGACGATTTATCAGCGTTTCCATGACCTTGGAAAGAAGGGACGTAAGTGCAATTGGTCGGTAGGAGGAGGGAGAGGAAGATTCGCCTTTTTTGGTGACGGGCTGGACAAATGCTGTTTTCCATCTTCTCGGAAAGAGCTATGAAGAATAGGACAGATAGAAAAGCTTACGCAGTGGTTTGTTTTGCCAGCTTGGAAGAACACCTCTTTAGAACGATTGGGGAAATACCATCTGGACGATCGGATTTGTGTATGTTTAGATCATGAAGAACTTTTGCTACGATATGAGTGCGAATGAGTATAAGTATTCTACGCGCCCAAGTACGGGAGAGTTAAAGCACAATCCAGGAGCGTTGAGCTGGCGTCAACAACCCCGTCAAAACAGCAGCAAGCAGATTGGCTTTATCCGAAGAGATGATAGCTGTGATTTTATTTCAAACAAGTCCAGGGACAGATCCAGAGGCCGAATCTTTAATATTCTTGACAAACGAACAAAAGTTTTTACTGCCGCTGGGACTTTGTAGAATTTATTGCCTCAACTTTTGGTCGTAGGAGAATTTGGCACGGTTTAGACGACATGATATATTTAAGATATAACGGACAATATTAGGGGTTGTATAGAAATTGGTCGGACAAATAATGTTCAGGCTACCGAATTTAGAAGAAGTTAACTGGAAGTTCCAGAATCCGAGGAAGCCTTCACGTCAAAGAACCCATCTCGAAAAAATTGGAGCACGACCGACTCAGTTGGTATTGTCATGTTCAAAGGACGGATCCTACGAACCCCGTCAAAAAAGGCAACGGCAATTAACGTTCCCTTACAATCGCGTAAGAGAGGCAGGCTTAAAAACTCCTGGATCTGTATCACACAAATTAAGAAACACCAGCATTTGACTAGCCTCAATGATGAAGTAATTCAAAATCATTGAAAAAATAGTAAGCCACCAGGTCAACTAACGAACTAAAACTATACCGAACAGGCCTGAACTTCCAATCTTAAGTGGCCTCTGCAACTTGATTAAAAGAGAAAGCAAATTACAAGAAAAATGCGAATATGAAAAAATTTTAGAACATGCATCTACATTCTTAAAATTTTTTAACTCTAACCTGCGAAACAGACTGTTCGAAACCAAAGGCGATTATGAATTATTATTATTGTGCACCTTGGACATAAAGTGCCTTAACGCTCACAGTTCTTGTAGAGTGAATCTCTTTCACCTTTGCTTTAACCTGCGCCAGTGGCGGTATGGTGGTGGCACAGTTATGAGCGCTACTGACTCCCATGTAAAGGTTAACCATTGAAGTATAAAAAAAAAAAAGAATTTGGGATGAGGTTAGCGGGTAGGTCCTTCCTCTTTATGATTCGTTGTTTTTGTTTTTGTAAGAGGCAAGCGAAAACTCAAAATCTGCTTTGCACGTTTCAATAATAAAAGTAATGAAAGAACCATAAAAAGTCCTTTACCGTACGGTGCCGCAACTGAATCGTTGGATCGTGTTTAATGGACTTCTGCGGCCAAAATTGATAATAATTTTCGGTTTTTTTTTCTCCAGTTGCTTCTGTCTCCGTTCCGTTCCGTTGTTCTGTTGTGTTATTAAGTTGTTTTTCACTCCTCTTTACTCATTCGTGATGTCTATTTTTGGCCAGGTAGAGGCTATAAGTACAGGCACTGTGGTGGGACGAGAAGAGTAAGATTTGTGCTCAAATTTCTGCCAAATAGGACTTAAATTGAATTAGAAGTTCTTTAGATGGATTTTGGAAACTTCTTGTTTGGTTTTCTCGTCGGTGATTGTTTCGATTTTCTTTTGATGGTGGTTTAATTTTATTTCTATTTTTATTGCCACGTCCAAGGGTATTTGCGAAGTTGCGCTAAATGTTGTCATAGGGATTACGAAGCGGACTCATCGTTTCATTGTAACCATTCAATGATTATGTTTTAATAAATTTAATGATTTTAAGGATTAGAATTGGGCGAGATTTTAAAGAGTTTCATACTCAACATCATAGAGATATTATAGAGAAGCAAGAATTAAAGTTGATTAAGCAACAGTCTTCTTCTGGCGCGTTGTAATGGTAAAAGAAAGACGGATTTTTCAGCGTATTGACCAAGTTGACGTCGTTGTAAATTGCGCAAGGTTCGTTATTAAAAAATTCTCGTCAATAGATTCCATCAATAGAAAGTGGGAAAAAGAACTTGAAGAAAATTTCGAAAAACTTTCATTATCCGTCATAAGCTCTCATGCTTTTGTTGAAGACAGAAAAATATAATGCTTTATTGACAGTTATTTTTGTTCGTGGAGAGAGGCCTTTACTTATGTATGTACACCATTCAAAGCAATTCATCGCTAATGTTTGTTGTTTGCGAGATAGCCGCAAAGCCTTGCTGGATAAAATCTTATTCTATTTATTTTTTAGCTGGCCATGTTAACGTTTAGATCGAGTAACAGGCTTTCAGGAACACGTTTTGTTGACCATACTAAGTGGTTTATCAACCACAGTCCTATCGGACTGTTTTATTTAAAGAAAATATAATTTTGACAATCAAAGTTTGAACGAAGTGTGCATTTTAAGGTTATATTTTCTAAGCATCTAAGATTATGCAATTTCTATAAGAGAGTGCATTTATGTTGAGGTTAAAGTGGTATAGGAAGTTCCAACCGATACCACTGTTCTAGATACACTTATTACTTAGGTTAGGTTAGGTTGGGAGGGCAGTTTTGCATCAGACGCAAATTTCGCCAGGAAGCCGTGAAGGCACATTGTGAGTACCCTGTTTGTACATGTAAGCACATTTGGCTAATAAAACCACTTCGATCTGTTATGGAATAGTTTTATGTCTGATAGAGGTACCTTAGCCAAGTCGTCCTGACATTCGAAGAACCTTGCTCCCATACAGGATGAGCGGCGTTCTTGTAGGGCTGTGCAGTGGCATAGAAGATGTTCCACGGACTCTATTTCCTCTTCGTCTCTGCAGAAGTCATTTGCAAAAAGTTCTAGCCTTTAGCCATGCTTCCTATGATGCAGTGTCCGGTTAATACCTCGACGAGCATCCGGATTTGACTTCTATTAAGAGAGATTAGGGATTTTGATCTCTTGGTGTCGACAACAGGCCACAGACTTCGGCTTATGACGCAACCGATGGTGTTGCTGTATATTTCCTTAGCCAGTTGAAACGCGGTAGCACCTCTCCGTCCGCTAATCGATGGTTCATATCAGAGCTGTATCTGGCCAATTCGTCCGCTTTTTGCTTCTACCCCAACGTGTCCAGGAACCCAGCAGAGTAGAACTGAATGATGACGTATAGCCCTGAGTGCCAAGAAGCAATCTGTAACACATTTCGCATTAACAAGGTTGGAGCCGATTGCTTACAAATTATTTTCTCCAAACCAAATGTCGGCGCTCTGGAAAAATGTCTACAGTATTCCTGAAGTAATGCATATTTTGTGATGAAGGAAAACAGGCTTAGTGCCTTAGGTAAAAATTTTGATAACAATTCATTAGGATAAGTCGGTGACGGTAAGCTTCTCAGTAAGCGCTGATCTTTTCAACTTTCTCGTATTACACTAGTATACTAAAGAGAACGTTATTGCGATCGTGAGGAAATTTCGAACTCAAACTGAGTATAAGGGATGATATAACGACTATAGAGAAGTCCAAAAAAGTCCATCAATGCCGTCCGTCTGTCTGTCCGGGCACCGTATGGCGAAACGGTTCGACGGATTTGCTTCCAAGTTCGTATATAAGGTTCGTGGGGTTACATCTCGGGGCATCTTTTTAGTTTTTGCTCTATCTTTTGAAATAACGGTACCTGCAACACAATTTTTTTTGTGAAAATCATTTATCACTATTTTTCTCGAAAGTGGTTTCATGGATTTCTGTCATTTTTTGTACTAACAATATTTGGGATGGGATGAAAAATTCTGCATACTCCCATTTTGGAAAAAAAATCGATTAACGGTAATTTTTAAAACCGGCAATATATCGGAAACTAACAAAGGGAATTTCAAAAAATTTTACTGCTTTTTTATACAATAAAGTCGAACAAATTTGCATACTTTGATTTTTGAAATAACTTTTTTTTTAATTTTTTTTTCATATAACAATTTTCTTAAATTTAAATTAAATTCGTTTTCTCAAAAACGGCTCTAACGATTTTGATAATATTTTGTATTTAGAACAGTTATGTTAAATGTATGCAATGTGTACATCAAAATTGGAGGTGCCGTTTTTGAGAAAATCAAATTTTTAAAACCTAAAAAGTGATTTAAATAAATTTCTCACCATTAATTTTCGATTCATTGTGCGATTCAAAAACGCAGCTCATGTACCGAGAAAGTTTCGTATGACGCAGTCGTGCAATTTATTTAGTAAGCTTGCCGGAATATATTTATTCCTTGCTATACTAGCTCTTACAGGGTTGCGGTAGCTTTTATGATAAATCGCCATAAATCAGAGAGCAATATCATTATTACCAGCTTCTAATTTAAATTAAAAAAATAAAAATATTGCTGGACGAAATAAAATGCATTTATCTTTGGCACATTTGTCAAAATCATCGACCTTTCTCTTGAAACCAGCATTATTTTTCTTTTTTTGGTGGTAAATTGTGGCGATCTTGAGTCCGCTTCAACATATTTAACTGACTTTAGAGCTGTGGAGAAAATCAGCTTGAGACACTGCAGTTTTTCATCTTTTGGTTTTGCAATAAAGGCATCCGCAATGATGTTTTTGTATCTTATTAAGCCCGAGGCGAAGAATTTTTATTTCCAAGGAGTATCTGCTCTTCTTATCTGCTTACTATCAAACATTCAGCACCATACGGCAGGCTGGCTTTTATAAATCTTTTAGTTTACGTGCGTGTTTTGTGCGTCATATATTCTGCGAAATGAACGAATTATTCCTTTAAAAAAAGCAAAAGCTCTGGCAATCCTGTTAAACGATGAACGAATTTGAAATCGCTATTCAATATTGTGATTTATGCGTATAAAAAGTTACTCTATTGCTTAAAAGAGTTCAGCCCTCGAGGATAAAGCGGAAGAAAGGGTTTTAAAATAAAATTTTCATAATATTTATAATATAGGGTGATTTTTTAAGAGGTTTAGAACTTTTTTTTAAAAAAAAAACACAAAAAATTCGAAAAAATGAATGAAATATTTATTTGAATCGATAGTTTGAACCTTGCAATTTAATGTTTAAAGATAATTTCATGCAAATGTTGACCGGGGCTGCGTCTCAGGTAGCCCATCCGCTGTCCAATTTTGGCATACTCTTTCACACATATCGGCCGGTATCTCACGAATGAATGCATGGATGTTGGCTTCCAGTGCATCAATCGAAGCGGGCTTGTCCCTATACACATTAGACTTGGCATACCCCCACAAAAAATAATCTAATGGTGTCAAATCGCACGATCTAGGCGGCCAATTGACCGGCCCGAAACGTGAAATTAACTGTTCACCAAACTCGCCTCGCAATTGCGCCATTGTTTCGCGTGCTGTGTGGCATGTGGCACCGTCTTGTTGAAACCACATATCATGCAAGTCAAGAACTTCCATTTCGGGCAAAAAAAAGTTTGTTATCATCGCTCGGTAGCGTTCACCATTGACAGTAACGCTGCGATTCGCATCATCTTTGAAGAAATATGGCCCAATAATGCCGCCGGCCCATAAACCGCACCAAACAGTGGCTTTTTCGGGATGCATTGGTAGCTGTTGCAATGCTTCTGGCTGATCTTCACTCCAAATGCGGCAATTTTGCTTATTTACGTACCCATTCAACCAAAAATGAGCCTCATCGCTGAACACAATTTTTCGATAAAAAAGCGGATCCTCGGCCAGCTTTCCAAGAGCCCATTCACCAAAAATTCGGCATTGTGGTAGGTCGGCTGGCTTTAGTTCTTGCACCAGCTGTATCTTAAAAGGCTTTACGCCCAAATCCTTCCGCAAAATTTTAAACGTAGTGCTGTAACAAAGGCCTAACTGCTGGGAACGGCGCCGAATCGACATTTCGCGGTCTTCTGTCACACTAGCTGATACGGCCGCAATATTTTCTTCAATAGTACGCACAGTACGTAAACGTGTTGGTGGTTTAATGTCCAACAAAGTAAATTTGGTGCGAAATTTGGTCACAATCTTCCGAATAGACTGCTCAGAAGGTCGAGAATGCCGATCATAAAATGGAAGCAGCGCGCGATGAACATTTCGAACCGAGCACGAATTTTGATAGTAAAATTCAATAATTTGCAAGCGTTGTTCATTTGTAAGATGATCCATGAATCCATAAATTGCAAACCAAACTGAAGCTGTTTGACAGTGACACAAGGTACTAAACACACGTCAGCTGTCAAAACCAGTGTTGCCAAAACCAAACCAGCTAAAAAATCACCCTTTATTTATGTTATCATACCATTTGGATCATTCTGTAAAGAGATACGTGTCGAATTTTGCAATGCCTACAAATATGTGCTAACAACACCTTCACTGATTTATATTAAGGCTCACAGCTGATACATTGGTGATACATGAAAGCTGAAAGACGATTTTGTGACTTAACACAGATGTCAGATGGTAGATGGCAGATGGCAGGTGACAAGAAACATATTACAGGTGAAAGATGAAAGCTAAAAAGCAACCGATACAAGCTGTTGATCTATAAATGACAGCTGATAGGTGAAAGAATAAATAAACTATATTATCCATTATTAAGTTTTTTGAGCAATTGATATATACCAGTCGATACCTAGGTTAGGTTAGATGTATTAATAAGGAAGACTAGTTTCCTCTCTGCCACACTCAGTCTTTGTGGACATTGTGATACCCTTCAGTGGGGTATACGCCGGTGTTGTGGCCTTCTTTGAGATTCCTTCCCTCCACTCGTGGCAACTAAAATCTATCTAGCCATCCTGATATCTCCAGAAACCTGCAAAGATTAGAGAGTGAGACACCTGACAATTCCTCAATGTCTTGGAGGAAGGAACTTCAAAGTCTTCTGTTCTTCAAGTGACAGAGACCCGGGCAATGGCAGGGATAGTGAGGGGTGTTCTCGTGTAGCGTTGGTTTGATCGACTAATTGCGGTTATGTCCCTATGTCCAGGAACCCAGCAGAGAACCTATGCAACAGCGGTGAACCAGCTTGGATTTGATTTCAATAGTATTAACTGCCTTAATGGCTGGTTGGCTGTCAATGAAAATGGTAATATCATTTCGTGGTATTGCCGACATTGATACAGGCCGCTTCCAAGACTGCCAGAACCCCACTACAATGAGAACACTACTATAACCAGGGAGTCTGATGGAGTTGCGTATACAATCCATCTTCGATCCATCTGTGTGTATAGATATAGATTTAATTTTCGAAAGGAGCATGAGAATGGTCTGACAATGTCCATGTAGGGTAACATTTAGTCAAGGCTAACTTTATCTCCTACATACATTCTCAAAATCTGTGCGTGCCCTACGAGGTGGACCTCGGTTTCAACTGACTAGTTGGCTGATCCTGGGTGGAGGAAAGCATGCCCGATGACTGGACCATCAGATCCATATGTCCGATCTACAAGAAAGGCGATCCTATGTCTGGCAAGAACTATCGAGGCATATCCCTGCTTAATGTCGCATATAAGACCCTATCCAACGTACTGTGTGAACGTCTCAAACCTTTCTGCAACACACTAATCGGCACGTACCAGTATGGCTTCCAGCCCGGCAAATCAACTGTAGACCAAATCTTCACACTAAGGCAAATCCTGGAAAAGACCAAAAAGTTTCAAATCGAGACACACCACCTCTTCATCGACCTTAAAGCCGCATATGACAGCATTCATCGTCAGGAGCTTTTTGTGGCGATGGCCGAATTCGGGATCCAGTCAAAACTGATCCAGATGTGTCGCATGACACTAGATAACACGCGATGCAATGTGCAGTTTGGCAGCAGCTCATCTAAACTCTTTCAAACATGCACCGGATTTCGGCAAGGAGATGCGCTGTCGTGTGATTTCTTCAATCTTGTTCTGTCAACACGGAAGGCACTATCTTCAACAGATCAGTCCAAATGCTGGGGTATGCGGGTGATATAGATATCATCGGTCGATCCCAGCGTGCCGTGATAGAGGCTTTCACGGCTATTGAAGAACAGGCGAAACTAGTTGAACTTGAAGTGAATGAGGACAAGACTAAATATATGCTATCAACAAACAAACAATCATCTGTCCACCGACTAGGACAAAATGTCACTGTTGATAGCAGCAACTTCGAGGTAGTTAAGGAGTTCATCTACCTCGGGGTAAACATCAACTCCACAAATGATATCTTAGTGGAGATCCGACGAAAAACTACCCTAGGAAACCGCTGCTCCTTCGGTTTGGCAAAACAAATGGGTTCAAAACTCCTGTCAGTTCTGCTATACGGTGCCGAGTGCTGGACGATAAGCAGGAAAGGAGAGTTAATACTGGCATGAAAGAAAAATCCTTCGACGGATATTTGGTCCTGTGTGCGAGGAGGGCGAATGGTAAAGAAGATACAACCGCGAACTCTATGAGCTGTACCAAGATGTGGATGTAGTCCGAAAAGCCAAGTGTGGTTGTAGTCAAGACCAAGCCATCGCGGATGCCAGAGCGCTTGGTCTGGACAACTGGAAGCAGCGTGCTCGGGATCGTAGATGGTGGAAGGCTGCCGTATCTCGGGCAGGGACTCTTCACGGATCGGGAGTCCGTTAAGTAAAGTAAGTAAGTTGGCTGATCCTCAAGGCGCTCTTTACGGCTGTTTCGTGCAAGATCCTTTATAGATCCAAGGGTAGCAAATTTAGAATCATCTCCAAACCAGCAGTTGGTATCGAATTGCCTTGTTAATCCACAGAAATATACCAGTTAATAGTTAAAATACGTTCTATCTCTTAATTCCTGCAAATAATTAAAGGCACTTATTTCAATGTTTATAGATTGTGCCAAACACACTCCTCTTGCTCCCAACCTACTTCCTTCTTTAATCCATGTGGCTAATGTAAAAATATCTGCCTTCATGTTCAACGCAAAAGTCGAATAAATACGATGCCTTTAAGGCAAGCCAGGTACTTCCATTTAAGGGAAACATACTCAAATTCCGGAAGGCTATCCGGATATCAGTTCTGATTGCGATCCCTTTTGTGCTGTTTTTTTTTTTTTTTTTATTTTGCTGTTCTCTAACCAATGGTATTCTTTATCGTCATTTACCATCGAAAAGATTCATCAACCCATAATAACAAAAAAAAAAAAAAATGTTTGCTCCTTTGACTAGTCGTGCGTGTGTCATGCAATTACCTTTAAATGCTTACAATAGGTTCCTTTTCCATAACATTATACTGAGTCGGTGGGGAAGAGTTCACATCCCCGGAAAAGAAGACTCATGGGCCTTTTTTGTTTGCAATCATGCCAAACATTTCCCTTTTCTTTTCCTCTTCAATTATTGCCAGTGGTAGTACAAGGAAGATCTTCAATTAAAATTGATTATACCAGACATTCAATGTGAAATCGCATCCGTTTTTGGAGAGTGTCATCATCATGATATGGAACATTCCAGTTAGCATAAATGAACAGCTGTAGGGTGAAGCCTTTGACAGATAAATCATAGACAAGTACTTTGTCGGATTGCATAATAAGGACACGTTTGATGTTCACATATTTCTCTTGGTATGCATATTTGTATGCATTTATGCATCACTTGTCACAGGATGCTGAAGTTTGCTTTCATTGACTGCATCAGAGGTAACTGGCAAAGCAGCTACGGACTGAGAACGGAGAGTAACAAGTATTAAACTCAAATATATTAATGCAAACTGCTTAAAGCAACTTTAAAAGAACATAATGTTCTATGTTTGTAATAAAGCGGAGATTGCAGGAGACCATGAGGATGGAAGAAAAAACAAATTGTGGTGCATATTTCTGGAAAGTTAGTGTCGAATTTGTAATGGTCTGAGCTTGTAACACATAAGTGAAAGTTGCGTGTGAGGGCAACAGTGGAAATAAAGAATGATAGCAACAAATTTGAAGGAAATTCCATACAAATATGAAAAATTTAGATATAGATTTGCAACTGCTATCTTTAATCAGTGGTTGATTTGCCTGGATTGAAAAAAACCTCTCTACGACTGAAGTTATGGAAATAATGGAAATTTATATCATATTAAGGGGCACGGTAGTAAACAGCAAAGTTCTTAAGCAACTTTGGAACTACACCCTTATTTACACGAACCAACTCAGACCATTTTGTCCCCACCTCCTAACTTCGCTTACAACAAAGGTATACGCTGTCCAACATAAATTAGCAGTTCAGTAAAGATAGGGATGTTTGCCTCTCATTCGCACTATTTTACTTTCCTTAAGGTGCTATTCTAACAAATTTACAGGGTTTCCGAGATACGGATTTCAACTCAACTAAAACCTGAACGAATATTATGTAGGGTTACCATGCTTTTTTAAATTGAAATGTTCATTTAAATTGTTTTGTTTATAAAAAATGAAACCAATTTATCTTTATGTTGTGATGTCAATTCTTTCCAAAAGAACACTCTTTCGCTGACGACGGTAAATTGAAAATCTAGTTTTTTTTGTTAAAACTGTATGCAGACAAGACCTGCTAATTTTAGTGTTGTTTGCATTGCGTCCTACCTCATGCAGTATTTAATCCAGCGTCGGAAGTTCGTTATTTGAAAAAAACAGATGACACACTTATTGAAATCATATACTTTTCTTTTAAATCTGTTTGGTTTTTCTTCTTTGGTGGCGAGTTGTGGCCTTTGTTACTATTTCCGTTGAGAATAGTAATAGTATAAATGTTTTATATTTAAAATTTTAATGAATTTTTTTGTCTCGTCAAACAATTTCTTTTTTTTTCGGCACTTAAGTCTTTGGATGAATTTGAAGCTACAAAACAAACACAAATAATCTTTTTCATTAATGAAAACAGCTTACAATTTTTTAACTGAATTTTAACGTATTTTGCACACATTAAAAGAAATGTCAAGATCAAAACAAGACCTCCACGATAACACTTATATTTAAGAACTTATTTTCAAAGCTCTAAAACCTAAAGCTTCTCAACAGAAACCCAAAGAAAAACATAAGGAAAGGCTACAGTCCGCTTGGAGCGAACAGTATGATACCCTATCCCTATCCCTATATGCCCCAAAAAAAACCTTAAGAAGATAATGGATAGCATTTTATTTCATTCTATAAAATTTAGAAAAAAAAAAAAATTTTTTTGAAAAAACGCCCCCAAAAAGTGGGCATGGCCAAAAACTTTGTATGGGCGATATATTGGAAAAAATATTGGCTAAATATCTTGTTAAACATTTTTTTTCGGTTTCTATGAAAATTATCGAAGAAAACAGCATTTTAGTGAAAAACGCCCACAAAAAGTAGGCGTGGCGAAAAACTTTATATGACAAACTTATAAAGGAGGGCATTGCCTACATATCTTGTGAGGGTCGTAACACTCTATCTCTCTAACTTAAGCTTTAAAACGGTTTTTTCTAAATTGTGGGCGTGGCAGTGGGCGTATTCAAAAAAATTTTACACTTAACCATTTCGGAGCCCTAGGGAATATGTGGTCCAAATTTCAGCTTCCTAGCTTAATTTTAAAGGCCCAAAAATTGCGTACGGACGGACGGACGGACGGACGGACATTGCTAGATAGTCTTAGGATTTGGTCCTGATCATAAATATATATACTTTTATGGGTCTACGGCGAATATTAAGGGGTGTTACAAACTATGTGTCAAAATTAATATACCCTTAGGATAGGGTATAAAAAGGTGGTGAAAGAGTGAGCAAACGAACATTGGTAACTCTGAATGCACATCAATTAAATGGGCGTTGAATAGCAGCAGCCACAGGTCAGTGCACACTCACATGTGCGCTGAATAAGACGTGGTGGATTTACGTCAGATGCAATTGGAAATTTACTGGAGGGTAAACACTTTATGAGGGGTTTCTTTCAATTTCGTATGGTAGAAAAATATGGCACTCTACTGATTTTGGAAAAGCTTCCCCATAAGACGTGTACTGCCAATTTATGTTGGACAGAGTATAGAGACATAACATTTTAAGGATTTATTGGGAAGCACAGCAGCAGGCTTCATACCATATTTTAACTGTTTAACATGGACGGTTCCTGAGTTATGAGGCCCTAAAATTAGCAAAAATTGTAATCACTGACTCACTGACCACTGACCATTGACTCACTGACTGACTGACACATTGACAGCTCATCAAAACTATGGAGCACTTCCAATCATTGTAGAACCTTGAAATTTTGCACAGTAATAAGAAAAATCTAATATTTGTAATTTTCCATCCAGGGGCGTGGCAGCTGCTCACTTCTCTTAACTCAGTCCCCGAAAGGCTTACAATTATGATTTTTTACATGAGGTTGGATTTCAACTCTAGAAAGATAACCATATTTTAACAGTAATGTAAATCAAATGGGCATCAAATAGGGTTAAGAACAAACACCGGGAAAAATAATATATTGTTTATTTTCCATTTAGGGTGCGTGCTAGCCCACCCTTTTTTTATAACTTTGCACCCAAACGACTTAGAATTATGAAATTATACGAGTAGGAAGGATTTGAAGAACAGACACCGAAACAAATAAAACAAATAAAACACTGTGTATATTCCAAAAAAAGGGGCGTGGCAACCGCTCATATATTTTGAACAGTTATGAAATTTTACATGTCGAAAGTAATCTAAAAGGCAATCAGGGATCTATATTAAACAAATTGCATTTTCCTCGAAAATGGGCGGAATACCGTAGGTGCTTAGAACTATTTATTTCTTCCGTCAATTTAGTACAAAAATTAAAAGCCATATATGGCGTTTTATGCGTTGAGGGTAAAGGTAGTTCTGATGCTGCCCTCTTTGATAATAAGCTTGCGTTGTTACCAGAGGCGTGCGGTACCTAAATTTCTATGGTAGAAGCTGTGCATTTGATTTTAAGATGTTTTGCTTAAATGTTGCGAGATGAACGACATATTGACTAGGGGGATTAAGACAGCCTGGAGTATATTTGTTGCAATATCAAAATATTTCATGGCGATTTATTACTTTAATAATTTTAATATAGTATAAAAGAGTAGTGTGTTCAAGGCGGAAATGCGTTCTGTTAGTTATTTAACACATTTTCCTGTTGATTTTATCTTAAGCATTGTTTCTTTTTTCTTCTGGATTTTTCAAGACACATATCTCTACAAGTAAGAGAGACAGATGCACAATAATGGAGCCTAAATAAAAAAGCTGCAACGAAAATTGCTCCACTGACTCCGGAGGAGTACTCCTATGACAAAAGATGAAAGGCCTCATACGCTTGCCCTTTCAACACAAAAAAATGCACATTAGTAAAATGTCTGAACAACTAACAAACACGATTCAAGTCTGGTCACGAAACGGTTTGAATTGATAATAACCCCGAAATCGAGGCATTCAAAACAACGCGAAAAAATAAACAACACATATTTTTCTCTAAAACCCTTGCAAGGACAATTTCTGCAATTTCTGCGCATGACTTCGAGATATGTAGCGTCGATATTCTCTTTAGTTGCACTTCGTCTTCCTGGTTTCCTGTCTTTATAGTTGCGTTATTAGTGCGAAGGGATTTTGACAATCCTACTCCTACAGGCGTGATTGGCTTCGAGTTGCAGATTGCTGAGATCTTCAAAATATCACATAGAGAATAGGGTTGTATGGAACTTTTACAAATACTTACAACACATAAAAAAAAAGTAAAGATTGAGAAAAATTACAGACCACCCTACTCACAGGTAGAGTTTTCAAATTCAGCACCATGCAGAGCTCCAGCTACAACCGCTAAAAATTGAAAATAAAATTGAAAATTATTTTCATATTTCGGACAATTTGCGATCTTTTGCTATTCAAAATAATAAACGGCCCAAAATTTCGAGCGAAAAGACATTATTGACAGAATTTCGGCTATCGCTTTGCTTACTTTTTGTGAGTGCATTTGGTTTAATACTAAGACAATATTATTTTTAATAAATATTTCACCCAAAAAAACCTACTCGTCCTTTTGTTTCTTTTTCGCTCTAAGCGCACTGACGCTTTTCCTTATTTTATTTCATCAATATTGGCTTTTCATTTCCGGCGCGCCCTTGCCATGTTGAGTGGCAAAATCCATGATGAGTTATTGTTTTTTTTTCTCAAACCCTTACTCCATAAATATTTATTAGTTTATCAGAAACATTTTCGGAGAAAGAATTTCAAGTAAGAAAATCATTTGAAAGTAGTAAAGGTGTTGAGAAAAACAATCATCAGTGGCTATCCACATCAGAAAAAAAGATGCAGACTTTTTGCAAATGTCCGGGCGCAATAGCTTGGCCTGCCTTCATCCACCGTAATCTCGCCACCATATCTTGTGTTCATGAGTAACCGAAGCATAAATGGAAGACATGACTAAAGATCTAGGCAGACCCAACACAGGTTCGGGTCCTGAGAAAAATTCTTCTGAACCTTGCCTAGCAAGCTCATCCGAGATCTCATTTTCCTGGATGCCAGTGTGACCTGGGACCCAGACAAGATTCACTGTGTTCAGTCTTCCGACCAAATGCAGAATAAGCTTGAGTTCGAGAACTAACTTGGACGAGGTAAAAAGGTTAAGCAACGCTTTTAAAGCAGCTTAGCTGTCACTGCAAATGCCTCTACCTTTCCACCTATTGTTTAAAATATAGCGCATAGCCATTAGGATGGCAAAACCCTCCTCTTGGAAAACAGACGAATGTTAACCCAAGGGGTAGTAAAGTCTTATTTTATCGCGTTCCACAAAGGCTACAGCACCAGACCCTTGTCCGATCGTGGTAGTATTTTCGCAGAAGGATTTCTGGTGTTATTGCATCAGACGGCATATCCATAAGACAGGCGTCAAAGGATATTTCTCGAGCAAGTTCTTCAAAATTCTAGTGCGCATGGTACCAAAAGCTACCTCTCTTTAAGCGTACAAAATAGTTTTAAGCGTACACCCCATGATATATGATTCATCAGAGCATCTAGAGCAGAGCCCGGCGTGCTAGGGAACGGCCCCTTGGAGTTTGGCAAAAGAAGCAGTAACACGTTTCCGCGAAAGCCCGTTCCACCAAACAACCTATGCGTATGAGAGGAGCGGTCTAATCATGGCCGTATAGATCCAACTCCACTACTGTAGCATTTTTTTTCTCGTTTGGAAATATCTGAGCTTTGGAAATATCTATTGACTTATGGGTGGCCATATAAAGGGTGGTCCAACGAAAACGCACAATGTTAATTGTAAATAAAGCAACAAGTTATTAGATGTTTTTCTACATGTTTTTAACTTTCTCTTATACATTAGTATACTAAAGAGAGAGTTATTGCGATCGTGCGGAAATTTTGAACTCAAACTGAGTATCAGGGATGATATCACGACTATAGAGAAGTCTAAAAAAGTGGGTCCGCCAATGCCGTAAGTCGATCTGTCTGTCTGTCCAGGCGTCGTATGGCGAATGGGGTCAACAATTCTGCATACTCAGTTTTTCGAAAAAAAATAGATTAACGGTAATTAATAAAACGGGCAATATCTCAATAACAAAAACTAATAAAGGGAACTTCAAAAAAATGTACAATTTTTTTAATAAACTCAAATAAATCTGCATACTTAGATTTTTTAAATAATTTTTTTTTTACATATCGATTTTCTTAAATTTAAATTTAATTTGTTTTCTTAAAAACGGCTCTAACGATTTTTATAATTTGTATTTATAATTTATATTTATATTTTGTATTTCGAACAATTATGTTAAAAGTGTCCAACGTGCAAAATTACATCAAAATCGTAGGTGCCGTTTTTAAGAAAATAAAATTTTTTAAAACATAAAAAGTGATTTAAATAAATTTCTCGCCATTAATTTTCGATTCAAAGACGCATCTCAAGTACCGAGAAAGTTTCATATGACGCAGTCGTGCACTTTATTTTATTATGCTAGAAGGATCTATGATAATTATGTGTGATCGGCCAAATGCTCGCCAGGTCTTCGATGCCATACCTACATCCGATGCTCCATATTTTCAATGACTCTGAGACATATTTGAAGTTCAATGTCGTTAATGTGTCGATTTTTTTTTTTTTATAATTTACGCGCACTAAAGGGACTTTGGATACCCTTATAATGAAGTGACATAGTGCGGGCATTAGGGAAATGAAGGATAAGAGAAAGGGAGAAACCGATGCACGTTGGTTTTAAATGTTTGTAAACTACAATGCAGAGGAAAAACAGAGCGTGGTAGAGCATTCCACATTTCACAGTACGTCCGAATACAGGCTTTAGGTTAATCTGATGACAAGACGGGTATTGCGGTTGAAATGCTGTAAGGGTGGAATGCAACTGGCTATTTCGTTTGAACCCTTATGGTGGAAATAACGGTAAAACAACAACAGGCAAGAGACATTGCGACGATGACTATGAGATGTCTCGATCGACAATAAGTTTTACTGTACGTTTTTTAATTCGGTCAAGTAGCTCCAAATATGTAATTGGTGCACCAGACGAGATATGAGCGTTGTACGAGTTTGGGGCGAATAAACGCCTTATGAATTCTAGCCAGATCAGTAGAGGTGAAATATTTCTTGCAACGCTTAAGGAACCCTAGATATTTCGCAGCGTTCTTGGCGACATTGAATATGTGGTCAATCCAACAAAATTTGTCGTTAACGCACATACCGAGAATGGAAAGTCGTTCGGTTTCAGCGATGCAAGTGTCATCCATGGATAATGGCAGAGTATTGGAAATTTGGAAGCATTAAATTCTACTCTATTGGTTTTACCCCAAATAAGAATGCTGTCAAGGTCAGAATTTAATGAGCTTAACATACGTTGCCGTTCTAGCTCAACGCCCGAAGATGGGGGACGTGAATCGTCGAACGAATATGCGAAGCTAAGGGTACTGTCATCAGCAAAGGAATGGATTGGATTAGAAGTGACAGACAGGAGGTCATTTATAAAAATGAGGAAGAGAGTCGAAGACAAAACGTAGCCTAGGGGAACACCAGCATTTATTTGGTAAGTTGCAGACTTCAAACCGTCCAAAACAACTTGAATTGAACGTTCCGAAAGGAAATTTCTAATCTATTGAAGAAGGGTATCATCGATCCCAAATGCATGCATTTTCGACAAGAGAGCTTGATGCCAAACTCTGTCAAATGCCTTTGAAATATCAAGCGCAACGACCTTGCTTTCACCATCATGGTGAATAGATTGGTTCCACTTTTCGATTAGATATGTCATCAAGTCACCAGTGGACCTGTTGCTGCGAAAACCGTACTGCCGGTCATTACGAAGTTTTCGGGATTCGAGATATTTCATAGCTGACGGTTTATCAGCGTTTCGATGACCTTGGAAAGAAGGGACGTAAGTGCAATTGGTCGGTAGGAGGAGGGAGAGGAAGATTCGCCTTTTTTGGGGACGGGCTGGACAAATGCTGGGATGTCATTGCAAATGAGTGTCGGGATGGATGATGAGGACAAATTCTTAATGTTTTTAACAAACGAAGAAAAGTTATTACTACCGGTGAGACTTTGTAGTATTTTTTGCCTCAACTTTTGACACGATTAATATGGGCATTGCAGTCATTTCTGGCTCATTTGAACTTTTTTCGGTTTTCCTTAGTTGGGTTGGCGTTAAATGACCGAAAAGTTACATCTTTAGCCCTGATAGCTTTCTTTACAGCTCAGGTCACACCACGCGTTTTCCTTAGGTCTGATACACTTTATCCTGTTAGGGATAATGCGTTTCATACCCGTTGCCCGTAAATACTATTTATCTCATCTTTTAGATCTTGAATTGTTTTGGGTTATTGACCTTTTCATTTTAATATCCCCTTTTCAACAATCCCTCGTGGATTCTCATTTGCCCAAATGCGGCAATTCTGCTTGTTAACGAATCCGCTGAAGGAAAAGTGTTCCTCGTCGCTGAAGATGATTTTCTTTGTAAAGCAACCATTTCCTTCTGTCTGTTCAACCAACCATTCGGCGTATTGAGGATGCTTGAAATGGTCAGAAGGCTTCAGCTCTTGAGTCTATTGAAGCTTGTAAATTCAATTAAATTATTTGTCAAACACTGAAACAAAGAAATGTCAAATTAAGTGGGCCAAAAAACTAGACGTAAAGGTGTGACTCAGAATTAACATCGTGCATTATGGTTGGACCACCCTCTATTTAGAGTTACTACATGCTAACAAACGACTGTAAGCGATTTAACTGACCAACACTACAAAATCAGCCCTAAAAGTTTGATTTCCCTCCTCGCCTTCTTTTGTTTTGCCCGTTAATACTATTAAAATTTAGATGACTTTGTCTTTCCATAGTCCAACATCTAGTTCCTTCCGACAACCATTAACAATTATTACCCATTTCATTTAATTAAAATATAAATCTTACAGCGCATATTTCGATTGTTGTTTCTGGAAGTAGAAAAGGGAACACTTACGTTGAACAGTCATTCCTTGTAACCACTAGAGCGACAACCGGTTTTAACACAAAACCAGTTAACAATGTTACATCCAGAACTCAATTTGCAACAAATCAAGAGCACAAAACTACCTTTAGGTATCCGGTATTTTACCAAATTTTTCCAAATATTCCCAACCTTTCAAAGTGCAACACAAAAAGCTATGTCACCTTGCTCCTTGACCATTTTTGACACACTGCAACGTTGCCGGTGTCAACTTAAACAAAATTAAAAATGTCGGTCTTCATTAACACTCACGTGAGTTGGTATAGAACACCAGCTCACCTCTTATGTAGCAATGGAACTTTCAAAACAAAATCAATCCGATCCTGATTGGTGTTGACGCTGCTGGTAGCAAAGTAATTTTTTGTTTCTCTATAAAAATTCCGTCAGTAACTTGCTCCGAGAAACTTTTTTAATTGAATTTTGTCATCGCGCCGTATCAGACTTCTATTACGACATGGGTAAACCACAATGGGATACTTAATCCAGCAAACCTACTGCATGCCACATAATTTCATCACCCCCCGCCACCATCTTCATTGGCGAATAATACGAGAAAAAAAAACAAACTTTCCAACACGAATAGCGTTGCTGTTGGTAACTTCTCAAACTTATCTCATCTAAGTTCTGTCTTACATGAAACCATGGAAATTAATATACGTACGTATTATCCGACAATACACAGCCGAACCATCGAAATACATATACACATGGCATATAGATGCCGCAGTAAATTTCAATATCTTAAGAGGATTTCGGATTTCTTCCATGATCTTCTTATCCCCCAAATCGGAGAACATACATACATATGTATGTTTACCCAGATTGGGTAAAAAAAAAAACTCACATGGAAATATTATAAATTCTCTAATTTATTGGTACATGTGATCCTTGAAGTCTCTTCGACAAATAAAGAAACACCCCACGAAATTAAGTTGAAAGCGTCCTAAATTAGATTCAATTCGATTCGTGGGTAGACGTGTGGATAGAACTTCTCCTTCTGCGTATAACCTAACCACAAACTTCAGATTCCTTCGTGCATCCTGTGCCAGGGTGCTTTACGTCGATATACATATATACGATACGCATTTTTTTTTTTATTTGGTAATAAGTTCAAATAAAACTGTTGTCAGCAATTTGCGAGCCTTTTGGCAATATCCTTAGGTACTGGTTCACCCAGTTCATTGATACGGTGAAACATAAAAAAAGGTTCAAATGAAATCATTGGAAAAGGAAGTACCTCACTTCTAAACTCTGTCTTTGGTGGTATGATTTTTCTACCATTTTTTTTTGTGTGCGTGTAAATTTATCCACCCGATCGTTAATGGTTTGTCGGTGAGATTGGAATGTGGGTGGGGTCGGGTTGACAGGATACAATATATATTGTTAAAATATCGTCCATAATTTTGCTGGGGCAGACATGGAGGGTTGCGCATGCAGCAGGCGATAGCTTGTTGAAAACATAAATAGTGCGAGGACACTTTTGTGTAATGAGGATGAAAACTTTTACCCCAAGATGGAAATGAACGATGTGATTATTGGGTACAGGGTGTCGCTTGGGAAGGAACGAATGTTTAAATTGGTTTTAAGATTTTTTTATTATTTTCAATTTAAGGGTATTCGTGCAACATCGTAGAGTCATCGTAAATGTAGTAAATTTGGTTAGTTTACGGAATGGCCAAAGTTATACCCGTTCCCAAAACTACCAAGGGAGACGAGTCCATCCTTCCTTTTTTATCTAAGGTTTTTGAAATGATTTTACATAAGCACATTAACCATCACCTTTGTATGCATAACCTGCTGTCTTCAAGGCATTCTGGCTTTCGGCGGAAGCGCTGCTGCATAACTGTAGTCATTGACGTTTCTGAAGGTATGCGTCATGCTATCGACGAAGACCAGGTGTCGTTTTTGGTCTAACTCATCGTTCTACAGATTTTCATCAAGTGCTGTAAAGCTCATGTCGTCCTACTTGAGTGGCAGGATGCAAGCAGTCGATATAAATGCTAATTTATCTGATTTCGTATCTACAGTCAGGGGTGTTCCACAGGGCTCCATATCGGGACCCCTTCTTTTCTCTCTGTATATTAATGAACTTATAGCCCTTATTAAATACTGTTCAATAAACATGTATGCGGATAACGTTCAACTGGTTCGGAGCTGTCCGTTGGGCTTAAACGAGAACGGTGCTGCCTTTATAAATGAAGACCTTACTGATATAGTGCGTTGGTCAAATCTTAATGGTCTTATTTTGAACCCTAAGAAATCCAATTGCCTTGCGATATCTAAAAAGTCATTAGATTTGTCTTACTTTCCGTTTATATTTCTTAACAGCGAGACAATTAAATACGTTAAAACTGTCAAAAACCTGGGTATGACCTTTAACAGGCACCATATTAATATAGCTGAGGAAAAGACTTTTGGTCTTTGGTCTGGCATCCGCGATGGCTTGGTCTTTAAAACGGAGGTTTGGTCTTCCTTGTCGTCTCGAACCTGGGGCTGGGATTCTAAGATCCTCTTAGCTGGGGCGTTGTTGTCCATTCGCTCGATGTGGCCGAGCCAATGTTGTCGACGTTTCTTGGATTTTTGGACTACATTCACATCTTGGTACAGCTCATATAGTTTGCGGTTGTATCTTCTCCTAAATTCGCCCTGCTCGCACACAAGACAAAATATCCGTCGAAGGATTTTTCTTTCGAAGAATCCCAGTATTAACACTCTTTTCCTGCTTATCGTCCAGCACTCGGCGCCGTAAAGCAGAACTGGCAAGATAAGGGTTCTGCAGAGCATGCACTTTATCCTTCGAGTTAGGAGATTTTAACCCATTTGTTTTTTGGCCAAACCGAAGTAGCAGCGGTTTCCTAGGGTAATTCTTCGACGGATCTCCACTAAGATGTCATTTGTGGAGTTTATGTTTACCCCGAGGTAGATGAACTCCTTAACTACCTCGAAGTTGCTGCTATCAACAGTGACATTTTGTCCTAGTAGGTGGACAGATATCTCCTTGCCGAAATCCGGTGCATGTTTGAAAGAGTTCAGACGAGCTGCTGCCAAACTGCACATTGTACCGCGTATTATCTAGTGTAATGCGACACATCTGGATCAGTTATAATGGGATCCCGAATTCGGCCATCGCCACAAAAAGCTCCAGACGGAATGCTGTCATATGCGGCTTTAAAGTCGATGAAGAGTTGGTGTGTCTCAACTCGAAACTCATTGGTCTTTTCCAGGATTGCCTTAGAGTGAAGATTTGGTCTACAGTTGATCTGCCGGGCTTGAGGCCACACTGGTACGCGCCGATTAGTGTGTTGCAGAAAGGTTTATGACGTTCACACGGTACGTTGGATAGGATCTTATATGCGACATTAAGCAGGGATATGCCTCGATAGTTCGCCTTTCTTGTAGATGGGACATATGAAGCTGATGGTCCAGTCATCGGGCATGCTTTCCTTCATCCAAAATTGGTTGATGATTTGGTGCATGCGCCGTACCATAACATCACCTCCGTATTTGAAAAGCTCTGCAGGTAGACCATCAGAGCCGGCGGCTTTGTTGTCCTTTAGCTTTTTTATAGCTAAGCCAACCTCTTCTATACTGGGCGGAGGGACTGGTTCTTCATTGACTGGACGCGGGTTCTCTTCTTGCCCCATCACTCTCTCTACATTTTGTCCGTTAAGCAGCTACATACATCAGCATACCACGGGCTTTTTCTCTGGGGTGGCTGGTATCCTACGGTGGTTTCGGCTACCTCCTTGATAATGTCGCGATACTGAGACCACTGGTTGTTGGCGTCTGTGGTAGGTGAATGCACGGTGGGGAGTTTCTCACTCAGGCGCCTTTGTAGGCTCTGTCGACTCCAGATGTGCGAAGGCGTCCAACGTCGAATTTCTTCTTTTGGGCAGTTCGCAGCTTCCTCTTGTTGGACAGTCGAGCTCTGAATCTAGCTGCAACAAGAAAATGGTCAGAGTCGACGTTTGCCCCTCGGTAAGTGTGCACGTTCAAGATGTTGGATGCGTGGCTCGCATCGATTAGCACATGGTCGATTATGTTGGGGGTTCGACCATCTGGAGAGCGCCAGGTTGCTGTGTGGATCCTTAGTCGCGGAAACCTAGTGCTACTTATTACCGTATTACAAGCTGCTGCAAAGTCAATTAGTCGGTAGCCGTTATCTGTTGTCCTTTCGTATAGGCTTACCAACTAATCCGCCGAAGATGTTTTCCTTGCCGACTTTAGCATTGAAGTCCCCGAGTACAATTTTGACATCGTACTCTGGACAGGCTTCGTAGGCTCCTTCCAAGACGTCATAGAATTCCTCCTTGATAGGGTCCTCAGCCTCGTCGGTAGGGGCGTGTGCACATATTAGGCTAATGTTTTGGAATGTAGCTCTGATGCGGATCACAGCCAGGCGATCACTTATCGGCTTGAAGTCCATTACTTTGGATCTAAGCCGATTTCCCACGACGAATCCGCATTTTTTGTTACAACTGTAATATTTGTCGCAATTTTCTCTTTTTATATTACCTGATCCTATCCATCGTATCTCCTGGATCGCGGTAATGTCGGCCTTGTACCGCGAGAGGACAGACTCAAGTTTTTGAGTAGCACCTGGAGTGTAGAGTGTCCGCACATTCCAGGTACACACTCGCATGTCCGTTAACGTTCCGGGTCTAGTTTGCCTTTGAGGTAAATTTATATCCCAGGCTGCCATAGTCTCTCCCATAACTAGATGTTTTTGACGTGGGCGGGAAGTTACCCCGACGGCCCAACCCCCAACCTGGAGGACCAGGCCCTGTTCTTGACCCTAGGACAGTAGGTCGGTAATTCCGGTGCCAGTAACCCACTTCGGGGATGTGAGTGCTGCTTAGTGTTGGATATCCCTATAGACCTGGGCTTCAAATAAGTCGAAGCAGCTCATATAGGGAGATCACTTGTTCAACCTAACTGGAACGTAGAATTCGTCCGCCGCCGTCCTGAAACAGGAGAAGTTCCTTAGTGAGCTGGCACTCGTCAGCTGCCACCAAACCCCTTACACGGGGGTTGGTTACCCCATCTCCAGCCGAGCTACTAGGCACCCAGCGGTCACCATGGGGAGGTAAGAAGTAGGAGTTGGTGGTGTTATGCTAAAGTGAGAACGCTTGTGTTCACATATAATTGCAATCACTATCCTTTTGACCACATATATTGAAAAATATTTAATAATGGCCGCAAAATCCTCTCTTAATTTTCCTATATGTGATTACCTGTGAGCCAGACACATGAAGTTAGATCTAATTTACTTGATTACCCGGCAAAAATAAGTGTGGGGAGTTTTGCAACATATCCAAATCGCAACAACAAAACAGCTGGGCACGGCGGATGTGTTGGGAAGTAGGAAGTGCTGCGAAGTGTTGAGATGATTCAACTTTTATATATATTTTAATGTAAATGTTTATGAAGAAACCAAAAATTAGTTACCCAATAAAGTGGTTACAATTTTATTGGAATATTTTTTCGGGTTTTTTATTTTTATCTGCCATTAAAAAAATATTCTTTGGTTGTTACACTTTTTCCATTTTGGTTAATAAAATGAGATAAAATGTATATTTTTGTTGTATTATTGCATAAATATTACTAAACTAATAATGTTTGGGTATAAAATACTTGTAGTAAATAGTATGCAATGTTTTTTTTGTACATATATTAATTTCTTTCATTGTTTTTATTCAACATATTAATGAATATACATATTCGGGTTCCGTGCATCGATAAAAAAAGTGGGGAAGAAGTATCTTTAATCCTTTTTAAATTATTTTTTGTTACAAACTTTGTGCGTTTAGTCAATGAAGTTCGTTAGCTGTTTATTTTCTTAGGCGGCTTTGGAAATTTTTCATATAAGTTAATCTGCTTCATTTTAAAATGTATAGGAAGTGATCGACAGAAGAAAGGGAACAGAAGGTAGCTGGAATGCACTGCATAAATATATTGTCGGTGAATTTTTCAATCGAAAATGCTTGGTAGTTGAGTACAACTCATAAATAAGCCTGCACATTATGTTACATATATATATTGAATTAATTAGCCACTCTTTTTAACAGACGACTTTATTTGTCAAGTTATAATATTTTGTAATTTTTTTTTATGGAAACAATTTAATTCTACTACGACTAGTCAGCGTTGCCGTTTGGCCCCTTTTTAAGGTTTAGGACCCCTGGCCCCCACTTTTTTAAATATTATCAAAATGAGCCCTTTTTCAGAGGGTCAGATTTTATTCTTTATTAAACGGAAAATGAAAAAGTACGAAACACTAATAAATATCTATAAAAAAGTAAAATATATTCAGCGCTGCCCGTTTTCTTTAGAGTTGATAAACGCACCCGCATTACATCACTGAGATCGATTTGAAAATCTTGGTCAATTAACATATTACAGGAGTTTTGCTAAGCTTCAAGAGCACGTAGAAGTATATTGTTGGATTTGAAATATGCGTATTTCAAAGCTCTAATGACTGAATTTTGTTTTATGGAATTAGTCGAAGGAAAAGTTCATTTCTTTTTTGTTCAAAGTCTAATTATTGAATTACTTGGTCTTTTAAACTCAAAATTAGATATTTTTAAATGCATTTAATGTATTTAATCATAAAAATACTAAAATCCATTCATCCATTTGCTTCGTAGGTCCAGTAAAAAAAATTACAACTTTGTTTTATATAATTAAATGATTAGTGATACGTTTTTGCTCCTGTTTTTGTTTTGCTTTTTTAATATTTTATCTGAAAGCTCCTTTTTTTTAAACGCGGGCCCCTTTTAAGCTCCTTTATGGAATTTTTCAGCGGCAACACTGCTGGATTTGGATCACGTTATTTTAAAAAGCGTTTTAAACTAGTTCCTAATTGTGTAATGCAACGTTTCCACTAAACAGATATTAAGGTTAATCTGCCCTTAATCCACTTTAAATCTTAAGATTAACCATACAAATTTTAATCTGTTAAGCACAAGATTAAAAATAAATCTAGTAATAAATCAAAACTTCGTTTGCATGAAAATTCGGGTTGCGAACACACTCTATACGACTCTACACTACTCTCCTACTCTTAACATGTCTCATATCTTTTTTTGAATTTCAATTTTTTCCTTCTAAAACCCTGAAATACCTACCCCAATATTCATTAAGCACTGACGGCGGTGTTTTCTGTATATGTGACTTTGAACTTAAAAATTCAACCAACCGTCTCCAGCTTTTTTGAATTCGTTTTTACCACAATCGGTCGGTAATTGCGAAAAGTAGCCACGAAAGTAGAGAATAAAATGAATTAAGTTTCAATATGCCAAACAATAATAATGGTGCAACGGAAACTAGGATAAAGTGTTAAGTTGCAATAGTCCAGCGAATATAAAACGTAACTACACATTTCTATATAACAAAATATAGGTTTTGATAGTGACAACATCAATGAAAAAAAAAATTAATAGAATGCAGCGAAAAAAGCAAACTCAACCTCGATCTGTTGGTTCTTGATTATTCTTTTTACCCATCCTTATCTGCTTTCATTTAATTTTGGTAAAATCTATGGCGTGCGCCCGAGTTACAGTAGCCACCTGGACCCCCGCTGCCACCTGCACCCCCGCAGGAGATTATTTACCAAAAGCCAAAAACAACGCCAACCACAGCAGAAGCAACACACGCCGAACGTATTTTGACACTGATAATAATAAATGCATGTAATTGCAGGTAATTCCACGAACTTAAGCTAATAAATTAATGAATAATCGTCTGGCAGGCTTTCGGCCTATATTTAATCCATAAGTTCATGGAATTATATTGCAATAATCTTTAAATTTTTAAGTTAAATTTTAAGTTCAAAAATTTAAAATTGTTATTTGATTAAAGATGTTTTTTTTACCTCAAACTAAGGTCGCGAATATAACTCCCGTGAGTACAAAAATCTTCTCATAGTTTTATGTCTCACGCAAGCACGAATGAGACTTTTCGTCAACGTACATTGGTACAATGGCGTGCGCCCACGGGGTGAGTCGCTATGACGTGCGTGAGACGAAATAAAAATGTAGATAGAAAATATTTCACACAGCGCAGCGCACGCTCGCAAATTGCTCGTGAGCGTGCGCCGCCGTACCCTGGAAAACACAGTAAAGAAAGATCTTGCTCATGAAGAAAAAAAACCTCAACCAACTTGATGAATGCAGATGTTAGCGAAATATTGCGCTAACCGCAGAGGCTTATTAGTTAGTCTAATTTAATGTGAAACATTTTTTACGTGGCAATTATTTAACTGTCACCCTGTGTACAGATTCCAATAATAATTATTATCGAGGAAAGTATTTTCCAACAATATTTTCGTATATTTTTTTGCTTATCTGAACCAAAAAAGGCATTGAATGCTTAAAAAATGTTCTTAGTGTCAGTGGGAATAATTGGATTTAATACAATGAAAATCACAGCACCAGCTGCTGCAGATACTTTTGAATAATTTTTACCCCAAGTTCGGGCAGCTGTGCTGTGCTCTGCTGTGCGCTCGTTTTGGTCGTTCCAAGTCTGATTTTCAAAAGAGTGCCAAATTCAATGGAAAAATTTAACGAGTAGTAGCAGATGATAAGGTTTTGGTTTTACTCGTAATTTGCTTTATTTTTGTTTTTTTTTTTTTTGCTTTCGTGGCAGGACTTGTGGAAGTGTAATAATCCGATTTGCTAGTCATGCGAAAAGTTTGCAGTTTAACTTTAAGAAGGGAAGAATATTCTTTGGTCGTGTGTTGATTGTGATTTGAAAATATTATAAAAAGTTTATTTTTCTAAATTCTTCAAGTATTGATTGGTTAAATGTTTTTATTTTTTTACTTTGAGATTTTTTTTTTCGCTTGAATTTGCCTTCATCAACTGTGCAAGGTAAATGCATTTCGTTGATGTTCATTTGCTTCCTTTGAAACGGACGCAGTCAAAGCGAGGGTAGGTAAATAAATTAAAAAAAATTCCCAAACACACATTTATACGAGATGCAGTCCGGAATGCATTAAGTTGAATCCATTTCAATCTGTGTACTCAGGATTGAGAGGAGAATGTGCCTGTGTGTTTCATCGGACTTAATAGAATTTTCACCCTAATCGCTTCGCACGGCATGGACAGCTCACTCGCTGCAGGTATGACTAGCCATTTCACTGGCTATTTTAGAGGTTAGTTTTCAAAATACCCGTCGTATACCGCTTAGTTTTCCGGCCTAAAGGCACATGCAACATAAATTAACCGGGATCAGTCTAGTGGAATGCAATTCGCAGACAGATGAATCTCATTATGCATGCGGCATTCTAATGTGAAGCCCCTTACCCTGTACACGATGTTATCGTTCTAATTATGTGCGATGATCATGCACCTACCTCACGTGCTGTGTATTTGGTGTTCATGGAACACTTCGTGTTGGATAATGAAGTAGACTGAAAGTGCGCGCACAGTGTGTGCTGAACGTTTACGTACCAAAGCGGTGTTTAAGGGAACGGTGATTAAGCTTCTCTCAAGCAATAAGGTTGTGAAAGAGGGAGACTGAAGTGCAAGACTGAAGAGTTTGAAAAATTGAAGTGTATTTAAAATGCTCAGGAAATTCAATCGCCAAAGTCAGAGTCCAACTCCTTTTAAATAAATTCTGAATAGGTGACTGCAGCATTGTAAGGCACTTTTAAGCGAAACACTTGCTCGGCTAAACATTAAAGGAGCTACTTCTGTACGAAGAACTCACAGAGAGCTCTGAGTTTTGTACACCGAAGTTTTTCAAGATGCTACGCATGATGACAGATCCCCCGTGAAAATGACAGTGTCATCAAAGTTCCTATACGTGCGCGAAGGAAAGGCAGCCTAAAACCTGCTGGATCACTTAAACGCAGGTGGGGGTCTATGATTCCGTCAATTCTTTTTATTACCTCATCCATTAAAAGAGAAAAAAGAAATGAAACAAGTACCATGTCTGAAGTATACCTGTCTTTGATGAGATTTAATGATTTCTTGTATTTTTTATTCTCTTTAAAGGCAAAGTCCTTCTGCAGCAGACAGTTGGTTAATTGGCTGATACATTTTTTAAGAATTCTTCCATACTTATTTACGAATTCTCTTGAAAACTTCTCCCTTTGTAACGATGTTTGGGAGGTTAAGGAGCTCGAATTCCGATGTGTATAGTTTTTCTGTTGTCATTTTGGGCAGCCTCGCTGGAGTACAATGGACCGTTAGGTCTAAGTGCTTGTCACTCTTGGATGACCCAGGCCCATCCATAAGTGAATAAACGTTGTAATTTAAAATTAAAGAAATATTACGCATTCACGGCCCCTTATGGCCTACAATTTAACTTCTCCAAACAATAGTGTGTGCGAAGATATTTTTTTGGCATAAATAGAAGGGAAATATAATCTCACCGATTAAACGGAATTTTGAATGGCAAATTAGAATATGAAGGTTTCTTCCTTCTTTGATGTTCATCAGACTTTAGTAAGAGGTAGGGCATTGAATCCAGGAGTCCCTCGCGTAGTTGTTCTTACCACTTAGTAGCCAATGAGCCAATGCATGAAGCATAATCTAGGTAAGCAGTAGAATCAAGATATATTGAACTCCTGGTTCACACAATTGGAAGATCACCAGGATTAAAACGGCTCAGCACTGCTTACTATATGTTCCCGAAAATGTAATCCTTATATCTTCGGTGGGTGCAATGGACTTAGTGCTTAAGCGCGATGGACCACTAAGCGAGGGGTTTCTGGTTCAAACTTCGCTCCGTACCATCTTAATACTTTTATTCGCTGGGCCACCTCCTGCGAAAGTCTGACAAATATCCAAGAGTAAGAAACGTAAGTAAGAAACGCTTCTCAAAAATAGAATTGCCGTTCGGAATCGGCATTGAACTGTAGGTCCCTCCATTCGTGTCAAAAAATAAATCTTTGTACACACAATGCAATGGTTGGAGAAGGCTCCGCCAAAAAATTCTCTTTTTTTTTGGCATAATTTCCAAATTTAATATGGTAATTGAGCTTAAGACCGGTTGTAGAATAAATTATCTGTATCAAGAGGGTAAAACATTTTGGCGTTTTTTCCTTTTCAATTGAAGAAGTACAAGACATTTTTTTTGGGGGTTTTTTTCAGTTTAAATTTTTTGGCGTAATTTCCTATTCAGGGAGCCGTTGCCTAGGCTTCAGGTCCTGTATTATTGCGCCCGATTTCACTTTCATATTAACATGCATATGATGCATGTAGCTCTGCCTTAATGCTGTTGACACCTTTTTCAACCTTTATACTTACATAATGGGCTCCCGACCCATAAATTGGCCTTGCCTGACATTCAGCAGCTTTCTCTGCGTTCCAAGTGCTTTGGCAATCGTGCCAGAATGATCTTTCAAAGGAAGTTCAATGAGGATAGAAATTTTAATCCTTATCGTCTTGAAGCTGGGGGCGGGGACTCGCAAATCCCCTTGACTGGAAAATTATTGTCATGCGCTCGATGTGACCAAGCCAATGTAGTAGACGTTTGTTTTTGGCTTTCCAGACTACATCCACATCCACATCCACATATATAGCTCAAAAGGTTCGCTATTGTATCTTCTCTTCTATTTGTCGTCCAAAAACGCTGAACTCCTTAACTACCTAGAAGTTCTTGCTAACAGTAGTGAATGATATCAATATCAACCGCATATCCCAGTAGCTAGACGAATGTGCTGAAAATAGTGCCTTCCGTTTAGAATGATTCAAGAAGTCACATAGAAGCGCATCAGCTTGCTTCCAGTGCATGATTGCAAGAGTCTTTAAATATATAAATACAGTAGTTCATAGATAAATAGATAGGATAGATCTATGACAATTGTGTGTGAAAGAAAATATCGGCCAAATGCTCGGTGGCTCTCTATCCGATGGTCCATATTTACAATGACTCTGAGACATAATTGAGGTTCAATGTCGTTAATGTGCTGAATTATCTCATACTTTAGCTCTTGCATTGTTCTTGGCTTATTGACGTGCACTTTTTCATTTAAATATCCCCAAAGAAAGAAGTCCAACGGTGTCAAATCACATGATCGTGGCGGCCAATTAACATCGCCGCGACGTGAGAGAACACGGGCATTAAATTTCTCGCGGAAAAGAGTCATTGTTTCGTTGGCTGTGTAGCAAGTGGCACCATCCTGTTGGAAGCAGATATCTTCCAGGTCAACATCCCCAATTTCTGGCCGCAAGAAGTCCGTTATCATTTCGTGATAGCGAACACTGCTTGGCCGACCTCATTTTCGAAGAAGTACGGCCCGACGACGCCGCCAGCCCATAAACCGCACCAAACAGTCACTCTTTGTAGATGCATCGGCTTTTTAACAATCACTCGCGGATTCACCATTCATTTCTGTCTGTTCAACCAACCATGCGGCGTATTGACGACGCTTGAAGTGGTCTTACAAGGTTCAATTGACTCTTGACTCTTGAGTCAACGAATTGGGCGAGCATGTACAGGTGTTTTTACATTTCCTACAGACCCAGTTTGATGAAATTTGGGCACAATTCTCCTGATTGTTGTGGACACATTTGGTTGATTATGCTGACCTAAAATATCGCTTAGTGCATGAAATGCATTTTGATTTGAACGCCCATTGCCAGTGGGCATATAAAAAAATGTTTAGGGAATATGTGGCCTAAATTTCATCTTCCTAGCTTAAATTTGAAGGCCTAAAAATTGCTAATAGTCTTAGGTCTTGGTCCTGGTCATAAATTTTATATATACTTTTAGGGGTTTACGACTAGTATTAAGGTTTGTTACAAACTATGTGTCAGAATTAAAGTGAGGACCGATCAAAGTCAGTTGATATAAAGGTACCTGATTCAAAAACAAAGACAGAATTAAACGTGTATCCTTTGCATTTTATCAAAGTTTCATTTTAAAAGCGGGAGATGTGTTTCCTCAATAAATCCCATTACATTTGTTTTAAAAAGTTCTCACTAACAAACTCCTCAACTGTCGTACCCCACATGCCGATGAGTTGTCCATTGGAAAAGTACGGCTGGCCTTGAAATTAAATCTGCATAAACACCTCCCCTTCAATGTCTCCAAAATTTACAATGCAAACAAAGTCAGCAAACAACAATAATTAGTACAAAGTTCAACTTTCATTTGCTACAAGAAAACACGAGAAACTTTTTTTTTTAACTCTTGGCACTTTTCCTCGAGCGCATCCTTAAACTACAAATGGAAGTTTATCTGTTTTCTGGAACAACCTAATGTCATCTTCCACAGCGTGTTGCGAATACTTTCCCGAGTACGTGAGCACGATATGAACTAATCCGACTCGAGGCAAACGAAAAAGAAACTTAAACCTGTTACATATACCTCGTATCTCCAGTGCAGCGCCCGCCTGTCTGACATCCTTGGTGTTTTCCTAGCATAAAATATAATACACGTATCGTTGTCGTGCTTATGACAGGCGAACATAAAGTGGCAATACCAAAAAATAAAAAAACACAAATAATCTTCTTCTTCGTAGTAGCATCCTTGCTACTTAAGGAAGAACATTAAGTATTGTCGCGTGTCGTTATGAGAGACCGTGATAGGTGACATTTATGAAAATGTGCAATGCGACAGGAAGATATTCTACCGGCAGTGTCGTCATCTTAAATAAACTTGAGAAAACTTTTTCGTAATACTCTTAACAAAAAAGTTTAAAGCCATCCAACAGAAACAACAAGTGAAGAAGGAGTCATCGGTGGTAGGGCTTAGATTCCGATGGTAATTTGTTACAACACACGCAATCTCAAACCACGACCGACAATTTCTGGAAATTTCTTCATTTAATGTCCTTTTGTAACTGTAACTGTAACTGCATGAACCACTTAAAGTTTCGTAAAGAAGACATGTCTTCAAATACAAGAACTTTATCTACTCATCTTCACCGCAAGATGAGATTCCGTGCAATCTTGATCTCTTCATAGTCTTTGACTTTAACCCAACAACTAACTATGCCATCAATTCGTTGGAAAATAATGTCAAAGGACCAAAGTGCATCGTTGGAATACTACGTTTGGATAACACTTTGCTGTCCCGAAAAATGGAATCACGTACATGAAACATGTTTAATCCTTGCCAACATCGCTTCCTTGCACACATACACAGAGGCAATTTTCACACCAAATTTCATATAGCTTTGCATGTATAGGTAGGTAGGTATATTAAAAAGAAAATGCTATTTTAGCTCACCGAACGAATGAACGAACGAACACAAGTTGGAGGAGCCACTACTTCTTCAATTACTTACAAGTCGTTGCCTTTCAAAAGTGTAAGAAAGAGGAGGTGGGCAGAAAAGTTTCCTCTTCCACTTAATATAGAAATATAAAAAAAAAACAGCGTGCTATAAAGGAAAGACGACATCCTTGAAAAGCGAGTGAAGTTTCTCAATTTGTTGGCTCTTGGTTGTCTTTCATTTGACCTACACAACGTGAGTCGAAAAGTATCTTTGTTGACCACGATCCACGAATGGTGCTGGTGTTGGAAGAAAATCTATAGCCAAAGTAATTTTACCAATTTTTCCAAAATGGAATTTTGGTGTGTCAGTATGTTCCCATGCATGGTTTGAAATTCCATCGAAAATTTGATTCTAAATTTGGATTTAGGTGGAAGAAACCGAGTTCTTTTAAAGAATTTCGCCTCCATTTTTGGGATATTCGAGCAGGCAATGCATTCATGCAGATAATTTATTCGGACAGATACACACATACGCGCAGGTTCACATTGAATACTCTGGTCTAGCATTGGTTGTGGTCAGGTGGAATGGTTCGTAATTTCACGCTGAAGCAGATTTCCGTTGGTCGAATTAGCGCTTCAAATGGTTGACGGAGGATTGTTTTGGAAAATCACTCGACTGTGGACTGAGAGTTTTCCCTGGAAAACGAAACGACAACGACGACGATGACCCATTCGCAATTAAATCTCGCTGAATGTGACTGATGGGATAGCAGGCGGAGATGAAGTGCGTGTTGGTTGGACAGTGTGTTCAATAAGTCAAGCGACGCGACGACGGTGTGATAATTTTAGAAAAAAATTAATAAGTAAATTGTACAATAATTTTGATGATGTTGGTAGCAATTTACAAATAATGTCTTCCTAACCATGGAAACTTTTAAATTGAGTCTCAGCAAGTGTTGTGGATGCGGGTTTAGTTGAACTATTAAAGCTTAGATGAGATGTCCACACGACTGGTAATAATCCCAATGTCTTAGCTTAATTCTTGAAAGTTTCATCATATGAACTATTTACATGAATGCGTTCGCTTTTTCAATCCCGAAGATAAGAGACCCTTTTAATTATTCAAAATATAAAAGTGCCCGTCTCCCCTTTTTCAAGCTAAACAGATTTTGGTAAGCATCAGAGCTAGGAGAGGAATGTAATAGAATTTTGAATTTTAAAATGACTTTTGCAGAAGTTGCATGCTTTCTTCCATGACAATCTTGAAGATACGATAACTACTGACGTTAAAAATCTCTTTCGCTGTATTCTGAGCTCCAAATGGTTTCATGAGTAGAGTAGTACAAGTTAAGATACATGTGGTATCACAATGAACCTCTTTTTGGTCTAAGTGAGTCGACCAACCCAACCCCAACCCCATGATAAGATCTTAGATCTATGCATTACATTGTGGAGGACGGATAGATTTGTTGAAGTATAAAATATATGAATTGGCTGGATTCGCTGGAAGACGATTCGACGTCTTTTGACTATTTTGCAAGAAGAGGATCACTTTCGATAATAGTAAAGTTGCTCACATGAAACCTCCCATCTGGATATAGTAAGGGACACTATCGAGAACAAAATATTAGGGTATTTAAGGTACTCTATGAACTTTTCGACTATAGAAGATCTAGGAAGTAAATAACATTAAGCATGGATAAGCTTAGAACATTAATAGGAAACCTGTCAGGACGCTATCTCCTGCGGAAATACGCAAAGAAGCTCAGATTGTTAGAAACATATTTGCGGATTCTACGGTGATCTGAAGGCTGTTAAAGAAAGGCTGAAAGGCAAAATCTTAAAGGAGATACTTTCTCCTAGAGAAAATAGACGGAAAAAAACTTCAAATATTTGCAAAGATATTACACGTTTCATCAGAGCAATTGTTTCGGATTTCTGCCTTTTGAATGTAAATTCAACTATTTATAAATTCTATTTCGTATGTGGATGCGTCAATTCATTCGTCAATGCCGAGTGCATTGACAATGCACGTCTTTTTGGCGAGACACAATCCGAAATCGTAGTCATGGTCAACATTAACATGAAAATATCTTTAAAAAGTAAATGTCAAACATTGATTTATCAACTCATATAACAATTTTTGCCAATTAAAAACCAAACGCTTGAAAATCTTTTATTACCTGTCCCTAAAAAGCAAACGGAACTGCGACTGGGTTCCGTCCGATTGTCACCCTCCCGATTCTTTCTAACTTTTTTTGGAAAAACAGTGCTAAGTGCTGATAAAAAACTCTCTTTTGGCCTTTAACTTCAGTCTAATTTTCAATCTCTGCGCAACTAATTTCTTTTTATCACAGATGAAATAAGAACCGCTGTGGATAGTGATGGTACTACGCTGCTAATGCACTTAGAATTTTCTAAAGCTTTTGATACTTGTAACCTTTCAATTGTATGTAAAAAACTTTCGAAATTACTATTACTTTTTTTAAGAGTCCAGTAAGTTAATACTTTTGTACCTTATATATTGTGTATCGCAATGTATTAAATAGAGTGCCACAGGATTCTTTTCTTGGGTTAATGTTACCTGAAAACAACTTTGCGTGCACGACTGCATCATACGAAAAACTTTGTATGTACCAACGATGCATTTTTGAATCACATCAAAAGGAATAATAGCATTTGATCACATACCAATTTACAGTAATTGAAAAACAAATTCGATTGAAATTTAAGAAAATCGTTATATGAAAAAAAAATTATTTTAAAAATCGAAGTATGCAGATATAAAATTTACATTCATAAAATTTTTCGGAATTCGTTTACTTCATTACTAAGTGATTTTTACCAAAAAAATTTTGTGGCAGGTACCGTTATTTCAACCGATAAAACAAAAAAATATAAAAAAATTCGGCGAGATGTTACACCAAAAACTTTATATTCGAACTTTGAAGCAAATCTGTCGGACCGTTTCGCTACAAGGCTCCCGGACAGACAGACGGACGTCATTGATGGACCCACTTTTTTAGTTGTAATATCATCCCCCTCATATTCAGTTGAGTTCGAAATTTCCGCAGGATCAATAACTTTCTCTTTAGTATACGAAAAAGTTAAAAATTATTCTAGAGTAAGGGCCCACTTCCAATTTTTGCCCCAGTGACTGAGGATTAAGGTGGGTCCTACTTTGGTGTACATTAATGTTATTTGTAACTACGTTTAAATTATGTTAAAACATTACACACTGTAGCGAAGCACTGCCATTCAGCTTATGTCAAATGTCAAAACAAAGTTTCTTATGTCATTAAAATTGTTTGCATTTAGTATACAAACATATTAAGCTCAACTTAGCTCGGATCAATGATCAAAGCTTAAAAGTGATCTAAACTGAAGTACTAATTGAACTCATTTCATTCTTCACTCCACAATGCAATAAAAGAGCACACTGTCCACTATCCATTTCCATGCTTCTTTTAAAGCTGACACTGATGACCATGTAATTGATATTCTTTGAAAAACAGTTGACACATGTCCTGTATATTGGAACAAGGAAATCTCATTCACCTCATTCACTTGCAACCAAAACTCAGATAAGAAGTTGATTTTGGAATCTAAAAGAAGTTTTCACTCCCTTTCCACACCCTCACTACGACTCGGTTACAAAGTAAAAAGCACACACACCCATTAATTTATCTAAACAATCGCACTTTATCCTTGTGCAAGATATCGAAGTGGTGCTGCCATCCTCCCTATTCCCTCACAAAAGACATTGTCTACCTTCAACTTTACCTTTATATCACCGTAAGCCGGAAGGCTATTGTTTTTGTTTGACTGCTGCTACCTGTGTCTATGGGAATGTGTTTGTGTGTCCATGTCCATCCTTGAGTATTGTAAATATTTACACAATTTAAACATTTCACCAGAACAAACAGTACTCCACTGCCATCCGGTGGAAGTTGTTGGATTTTTTTTTGTTATTATACACTGGGGCGATGAACGGAAAATGTGGGCTGAAATTTAAATTGGGATTCGATTATGTTGTTTAAGATAAATAAATAAATGACGGAACTTGTATTTAAGCGTAAGGCGAACATTGCTTTGTGGTGTCGTACTTGATTAAAACAGTTTGGCAAAAGTAGTCATATTACTTAAAGGGCTCGCGATCCCGTCTCGGGAGGAGGTTCTGTTTGAAACAGGTGGCCCTCCAATTGTGGGCGCTGCCTTAGATGGGGTTGTCCTCCTGCTACGTTTTCCCACCGGGGGCGGACAGGCTGGTTCTTCACTGTTCATACAGTAAAGTTTTTTTTTATCCAATTTTGACAGAGTACATGCTTCTGCATCGTACAGCAGTCCAGCAGTCAGATTCGATCTTAGCCAATAAAAATGCAAAGAGCGATTCTTCGCCTGAACTCTGTGCTCATGTCATTTTGCGAGATAATATTAAAAATCATGTTGACTAACGGCCTTACTAATAACACTGGTCAACACTGGTTTTGCCACACGAACTTTGATAGCTAATTTTGTTTTGTCAATCTAGTCTCATTATTAAATCACAATTGTCACGTGTCAATTAGCCTCAGTTTTGTTGTGATACGGTATAACTCAAAACTTGTACTACGCAGCAAATTAACAAAAGCGCTCCCAAGTAAACCGTTTTAAAAATATTTGTGGTTGCATTTCAACACTTTTTTGTTTTAGCATTTTTTTGTTATTAACCCTGTGAACATGTCGAGGAAGTGTAACAATGATCCTAACTGTTTTTGTTATGTTTGCGGAGAACTGACATTCAAAAAACAAAGACGAAACTTTACGAATCTTGTGTTGGAGTGTTATCACCAATGTTTTGTTTTTTCTGTCGCCCATCAAGACAAATCCTGGGCTCCTCATGTCTGTTGTATAACGTGTGTGAAAAATTTAACCGACTGGAAGAAAGTCGCACGACCTATGCCGTTTGCAATACCCATGATATGGACTGAACAGCGAGATCACGTTTCGGATTGCTATTTTTGTCTTACTGCCATAAACGGTATAAATTACAAGAAAAAAAAATACAGTTATTTACCCTAACTTATCTTCGGCTATAAGACCAGTCTCTGATTGTAAAAAATTGCCAGAACTATTACTAGTTGCAACTACGTCTGTTGAGAATGACCATTCACAACCGTCCACTTCAGGTAAATGTGTTGACGAGGACGATGACTTTCAGTTTGAAGGAATTGCAAACGAGCCACATTTCATAACTCAAGGAGACTTAAATGATTTAGTTCGGGATCTAAATTTGTCCAAAAAACAATCAGAACTATTAGGATCTCGTCTAAAAGAATGGAATTTGCTACACAGTAACACAAAAGTTAGCTACTTTCGAAACCGTGATCAGCACTTCAGAACATATTTTTTCTCAGGATGGAGATTTGGTATTTTGCAATAACATAAATGAGATTATGAAAATGTTAGACATCGATTTTATTCATTGATTCTTCGAAAGCAAGTTAAAAGGCAGTGTTATTGCATAATGGAAATATGCTTCCGTCTGTACCTCTAGCCCATGCTGCAAATATAAAAGACACCTATGAAAATATGAAACTTTTACTTGAAAAAATAAATTATGGTACATATTCCTTCAAAATCTGCGGTGATTTTAAAGTTCTTGCACTATTACTTGGACTTCAACTGGGTTACACAAAGTTTTGCTGCTTTTTATGTGAATGGGATAGAACAGAACTAATCACTATATAAAAAAAACATGGCCAACGCGTGCATCGTTAGTTCCTGGGCAAAAAAACGTAAACTATTTACCCCTTGTTCAGCCAAATAATGTGCTTCTACCACCATTGCATATCAAATTAGGATTAATAAAAAATTTTGTTAAGGCAATGGATCGCGATGGAAGTGGATTTTTGTATCTGAAAGAAAAATTCCCTAAAACAAGTGATGCAAAGATAAAAGAGGATATTTTTATTGGCCCTCAAATAAGGGAGTTAATAAAAGATACAAGATTTGAAGAAAAACTAAGCGATTTAGAAAAATCTGCATGGAAGGCTTTTAAAAATGTTGTTGCAAATTTTTTGGGTAACCACAAGAGTGACAGCTGCAGGGAGTTGGTTAGCGAGCTGTTAATGACATATAAAGCTTTGGGTTGCAACATGTCACTTAAGATCCACTTTTTTCACGAGCACGGTGAGAGGTTCCATCAGGACATTTTGAATATGGAAGAGCGGTACCAGGGCAAATGGAACCCAAATATGTTAGCGGATTACTGCTGGACAATTAAAAGGGACCAACCAGAAGTGAAACATGCAAGAAAATCTTAGATTTATTAAGTCATTTATAAAAAAAATACAGTTTTGATTAACGAGATCTGTCGAAATAAAATCTTTGGCCAACAAATTTTTTTTAACTATTTATTTTTTCTTATGATTAAAATATCAAAAAAGTCCGTGTGGCTCAAAAAAGTTAAAATTTTGTTGACCAGTGTAATCAAACACTAATGTCGACTATTAGTGTTTAAATTAAAATGTACAGCATATTTGAAATGGTACCAATAAATAATTTGACCTCCACATTTACTAGTGCGAGGACTTGTTTGAATCTATTACATCTGCTGTTAATCTATTTGTCAAAACATCTGATATTGTTTTCACACAGAGGTAATTTGAAAATAAGGTGAAGAAATTAAGTAATTAAAAGTAATTTTGCTGGAGTTCCACCACCAGTTTGTCGTTGACCGGTTTTATATTTCGATGTGTTCGACCTAGCACATTTCTAATATCGATCGCACTGATCATGTATTTGTTTGGAAATAAAATCGTGTCCACTGGCGGCAAAAGCATAACGCACTTGCTCCCATGCATCAAACTTTTCTTTTATCATCCGGGAATTGTTAAGTCAATTATGCTTACCAACTTTTCCACCAAACTTATTAATTTTTCCTTCATTTCTAACGTCCTATTTGCTGATCATGGCCTCTTTGAAATTCAAATATATACAAAAACATAAACGATAAAGTCAACAGGCGAAAACAAATAAATCAGCAAATCAGTTCGGTATGTCAGGATTTTAGTTCTGCCAATGTGTCTTGTGTTGCCATTGAGCTTTAAGTGAATTAATTTTTTTCATACCTTTTAGTACCTTTAGTTTTTTCGAAATACATGTGACACTGGGCTTGGCTTTGTGTAGAAAACAAATGTTGCAACATATGCGGGAGGGCTACCTGAAGTTATTTTCGCATTAAGTATGTTAAGAAATATCTTGCAAAATTTGGAACCCATTAGGAGTTGGGAAAATGTACCTATTCTAAGTAAATGTACAACACTTATATGTACAAAAGGAAACTATTTAAATTTGTTGCGAAAATTCACAATTTGTATCCTTTTCCTGCGTTAATTGGACTATTTCTTTATGCTTTGTATTTTTCATATCGCACCTATGTAAATGCTGCGAGTAACACTATTTACTCCAAAATATATTACTATCCATTTATTTGATGCAAAAATAATTGAATGCACGGCAGCAATCCTTTGCAGAATGAAAATTAAAGTTAATGTAAGAATAAACATGGCTGACCAATAACATTTAACCCTACAGTTAACGATTATCCGACAACTAAATTTGTTTATTGGTACAGGGATTTAAGAAAATGTGTAGACTTTAAGTGAACTGCCAGACAAAACTTGGTTATTAGTACGGCCGTATGTCTTTAACTACTTCGAAGTTGTATCTGTCCATCGTGACTGTCCGAGTCGGCGATGCTAAGAGTCCATTCTCGTTGACAGCATATACTACGTTTTGTCCTCATTTACAGACAGACCCATCATTGCTGCCTCCGCTTCAATACTTTCGAATTCGCCACTGACAGCTGTCCAAAATCTTGAGATAATGTATCTTCACGTATACAGGGTGGGCCAAATACAAGTTTCTTTTTAAAAATGGAATAAAATAAAGAAAATTAAATTTTTTCAATTCATTATGGCTTTATTAGTAAGCACCTCGTCTAGGTTCTCAGTAGAGCATTCTGTCACTCAAATTTTCCAAGACCTTGTTGATGGGTTCGGGCGGTAGCTTATGTATTGCTTGAATCCTTTCCGGATTGTTGGCATAACATCCTAGTGTTGAAAATGCGCATCGTCAGAAAAGATGATATTTCGCCCAAACTCGTTGTCCAATTTAAGCTGCTCTAAGGCCCAAACTGCGAAGCGATAAGGATTTTGTTCCGCGGTGGTATGATATTGACTTTCTGTGAAGAGCGGAAAACAGCTGTCAGTGTCAAAATAACCTATTATTAAAAGGAAACCACTAGATCTGAGCAGACTTTTAAAAATTTTACCTCTGATGTTCACTTGTGATGTCAACGATGTGCTTCAACGATAATGTTAGAGTAGTTACAGCATACCGCGTGCCTTATTTTACACCTTTAACGATATCAAAGGATGATATTTTGCACATTTATAACATCAACCTATCTTGGGCATCACCTTAAAGTTTTTATTCGCTGCCCTACCTCTTGCGAACGTCTGACAAACATCCAACAGTAAGAAATGTCATGAGAAGCTTCTCAAAAATAAATTGCCATTCCGAACCGGCATTAAACTGTAGGTCCCTCTATTCGTGTCAAAAATATAACTCGTGTTCATTTCAGAAAGTTAACTTAAAGACTCCTTAGCTCTGGTGGGGGGAAGTCTAAATAATAACTTTGAATTACCTTTTACGAATGAATAGATTAATCATAGGGCACGGTAGTGAACAGCCAAGTTCTTTAGCAACTTTGGCACTATACCCTTATTTACACGAACCAACTCAGGCCATTTGGAGCCCCCCCCCCCCTAACTTCGCTTACAAGAAAGATAGAGATATCAGGATTTATTGGGACGCACAGCAGTAGTCTCCATACCAAATTTTAACTGTTTAACATGAGCAGTTCCTAAGTTATAAGGCCCCAAAATTTGCAAAAACCGTAACCACTGAGTCACTGACAACTATGGAGCACTTCCAATCATCGTAGAACCATGAAATTTTGCACATTAATAGGGTTTACGGGGAAACCCCAGGGAAATATCCAACGTTTGTGATTTTCCATCTTCTATTAACGCAGCCCCCAAAATCCTACATTATGATATTTTACATGAGGCTTGGATTTAAAGAACAAACTCATCTCATTTAGGAGGCGTGCTAGCCACCCCCTTTCCTTTTACTTTGCACCCAAAAGATTTAAAGCTATGAAATTATACGAGGAGGAAGCGTTTGAAGAACAGATACAAAATTTGTGTATATTCCAAAAAAGAGGCGTGGTAACCGCCCATATATTTAACTCATTCTATAGTTATGAAATCTTACCGACATTAATTCTTTTAAGGGCAAACAAGGAAAGTTATAAAACAAATTGTATTTTGCTCGAAAGAGGTCGCTTACATTCGGTTGAAATCCCTAAAATTTTAGAATTTTGCAAAATTTCTATGTATAAGAAAATCTTTGCAAAAAGTATTGAAATCACACCAAAAACATAAATGTTAAAAAATAGCCAAATTCTCTTATTCAGAAATTCTTTTTGCCTTAAAATTGAGTCACAAATAGTACTGAGATCTAAACAAGAACGCCAAGTTTGTATTGTAATGATTAAAAATTTTACAAATAGTATTTTGGTACATTATTATACTTGGCAATGTAGTCTAAATTAAACTAAACTAAACTGAAAACGACAAGGCAAGGCAACTGAGACTGAGAGAGAATTTTATGAATTGCGCATGTCTCTGATTTTTAGTCCGCAAAAAATCCTCTGACTGTTCTGACTATCAGAAACCAGTTTGCTGATTGTTTGAAATCGTGTTGGAGTTAGAGTTGATAAACGCGACCTCGTTACATCACTGAGATCGATTTAAAAATCTTGGTCAATTAACATATTATAAAAAAAGGAGTTTTGCAAAGATGTTACTAGCTTTAAGAGCATGTAGAAGTATATTGTCGGACTTGAAATGTGCGTATTTCAAAGCTCTAAGAACTGAAATTTATTTTATAGAATTAGGCGAAGGAAAAGTTCACTTCGTTTTTGTTCAAAGTCTAATTATTGAATTACTTGGTCTTTCAAACTCAAAATTAAATGTTTTTAAATGCACGAACCTGCTTCTTGTAAGTATTTAATCATAAAAATACTAAAATCCATTCATCCATTCGCTCCGTAGCTCCAGTCAAAAGAATTACAACTTTGTTTTATATTATTAAATTATTAGTGATACTTTTTTGCTCCTGTTTTTGTTTTGCTTTGTGTATATTTTATCTGAAAGCCCCTTTTCTTAAGCGCGGGCCCCTTTTTAAGCCCCTTTATGAAATGTTTCAGCGGCAACACTTGACCTCCTGTTGGAACAAACCTATACTATACAGACATTACTGGGGACAAAATTGAAATATAATATTCTACGAAATTAAAAATAAAATGGAAAAAACTGTCTGGTGTTGTCACTATGACAGTTCGAGAAAATAGGCTTTAGGTCCTGTATAGGCCGTTTACGCCTAATATTTTTTTTTATTCTCTTCCTTGTCCGGGTTAAAATTATTGGGCTTTGCTTATGGTTTATTATCGGGCTCAGGTCTGTTCCGTATGTTTCTGTTTTACACTTACATCTTGAGTTTTTATGTAAATACAAAAACTCTATTTATAAAAAGGACAAGTTGTAACATGCAATAGTGATCATAAAGAAATCACAATCGGAGATTTTTCCTAAATTACGAAATTAAGGCGAAGCCCTACTAATGTTCAGATTCTGACTAACTTTCGGACACATTGCCCCTCTGTGTGTCGTCACTGCCAGAAAATACATACCTTTATCTACATACGTATAAATTTCTAAAAGGAATATAAATTCCCGAGCAGTACTTTATTTTTTTTTTCCTTTCGTTGCGTCGTGAAGGATTCTTGTTAACATAAATTGAAAATGTCGTTTATACACGCGCCTTCCAGGCAAAATTGAGGTGCGTCACAACATACGGCAATGCTTTGTTTCTATTTCTAAGCAAAAGGGACTAGACTCGAGGAATGTACATACATATATACAGTTTTCCTTAAAATATAAACAATAGCACTGAAGGGCAAAACAACCACTCGATTGAATCATCATCGGAAAAGGACATACTATACAATGCTAGCCAGCTGTTTGAAGGATCAGGACATAAAAGACTTTCTGACAATATTTGTTTTCAAATTAATTTGGCTAATATACTGAACAAATATTTGTAGGAACATATTTTTCTTTCTGCATGGACATTGGACATCATGAGGACATTATTTACGGGCAGCTGACCACCACCCAACACCAAAGTACTTCTTTAGGATCTGTGCTTTGAAATGGAGTCGTTTTAAGGATTCTATCCTTTTGAAAATTAGTAATCTCTTGGAATAGGAATTTGTTATTGCGTTCGATGAATGTCGAATGTGTGATCGAAGCAACCGTCATAGTGCTTTAAGTGAATGAAAATGAAACGGGACTCTGTTGATTCAAGAAATTCATGTGGCGTCAGTCAAACTGGTGAACTGGTTTAGATTACATTTTGTATTTTATACTTGCATCTCGAATAATGTAATATGTAGTTGGGAGAGCACAGGAAATATGAGCGAGTGGGCTTTACAAAAGTAACTACTTTTCCTAAAAATTAAATAAAATTTGTTTTAAAATCACTTTTGTTGTTTTTTGGATTTTTTCTCTAGAGGTTCCCTTATTCGACTTACAGATGTTTGCGTGATGTGAACAGAGTTTAGGCGTTTCTAATCGCGACTCTATTGAAATGAAAGCCAAAGCTAATTAATTATTGGCCTTTCAAAGCATTCAGGACATTGGTTCACTGTGACCACTGTGAGTGGGCGTTTTAAATTGAGATGGAAAGATGGAACAGACATAAGGCTTTAAGGGAAGTCATTTTCAGCTACGAAGGGCAGTCGATGTTGCTGGTTAGTAGCTGATTGGTGAACAATTGGAAAGACTTTTTAAGCTGATCAGTTTTGGGCGATAAACATAGGACGATTCAGCCCAATCCAGAACTGCAAAGCAGGTGAACCTAACTTGCGCGGTTATATTCGCAAGAATAGGCCTGGCATAAGTAATCTAAAGAGATTTCGAAACATATAGGTTTGCAAAATGGCTATGGCTTCTATATAAAGCTTATCAATGTGGGAACGGAAAGTGAGTTCCCTATCGGAAAGTACATCTAAGTCGCGCAATGGGGAGACATAAAGATTAATAAATATAGTTAGTTCTTAATGGTAAGAGGAGTCGTTTACGAAAGCTTTTGATGGCTTGAAAAATTAATAGCAAAGTGGTCTAGATACGATTTTTAAAGTTTCTTCCATGATTCATTACGTAATAAATTATCAACTTGGAAGGTTTTGTTAGTTTTGTTTTTTCTTCATTTGGAATGCTTGACTTTAATCAGTTAAAAATGCTTCGGACTGATGGCCACCGAAGACATCGGTACTGATTCTTCTTCATCGCTTTCTAATGGTGGCTAAGCCATTGAAGCGGTGTCAATGGCGAGTTCTTCTATATTATGTGTTGTCTATAATACTAATTGTAACTAGGTCTTTATCAAGCGAGCTCCGGAGCCATGAAGAGTCCCTGCCTGAGACACGGCAGCCTTCCATCTTCCGCGATCCCGGGCACGCTGCTTCCAGTTGTCCAGACCAAGCGCTCTGGCGTCCGCGATGGCTTGGTTTTTAAAACGAAGGTTTGGTCTTCCTTGTCGTCTCGAACCTGGGGGCTGGGATTCGAAGATCCTCTTGGCTGGAGCGTTGTTGTCCATTCGCTCGATGTGGCCCAGCCAATGTAGTCGACGTTTCTTAGATTTTTGTGCTATATCCACATCTTGTTACAGCTCATAGAGTTCGCGGTTGTATCTTCTCATCCACTTTTATTTCGAAGGATCCCAGGATTGACTCTTCTTTCCTGCTTATCGTCCAGCACTCGGTGCCGTGTAGCAGAACTGACAGGATAAGGGTCCTGTAAAGCATGCACTTTGTCCTTCGAGTTAAAGGTATAGAACCCATTTGTTTTGCAAAACCAAAGGAGCAGCGGTTTCCTAGGGTAATTTTTCAACTAATCTCCACTAAGATGTCATTTGTGGAGTTGATGTTTACCCCGAGGTAGATGAACTCCCGAACTACCTCGATGTTGCTGCTATCAACAGTGACATTTTGTCCTAGTCTGTGGACAGATGATTGTTTGTTTGTTGATAGCATATATTTAGTCTTGTTCTCATTCACTTCAAGTTCAACTAGTTTCGCCTCTTCTTCAATAGCCGTGAAAGCCTCTATCACGGCTCGCTGGGATCGACCGATGATATCTATATCATCCGCATACCCCAGCATTTGGACTGATCTGTTGAAGATACTGCCTTCCGTGTTGACACCTGCCCTGCGCACTATCTGCTCAAGAACAAGATTGAAGAAATCACATGACAGCGCATCTCCTTGCCGAAATCCGGTGCATGTTTGAAAGAGTTCAGATGAGCTGCTGCCAAACTGCACATTGCAACATTTGGATCAGTTTTGACGAGATCCCGAATACGGCCATCGCCACAAAAAGCTCCTGACGATGAATGCTGTCATATGCGGCTTTAAAGTCGATGAAGAGATGGTGTGCCTCGACTTGAAACTCATTGGTCTTTTCCAGGATTTGTCTCAGTGTGAAGATTTGGTCTACACTGATACGTCCCGATTAGTTAGGATCTTATATGCGACATTAAGCAGGGATATGCCTCGATAGTTCTTGCAAGACATAGGATCGCCTTTCTTGTAGATGGGACATATGGATCTGATGGTCCAGTCATCGGGCATGCTTTCCTCCATCCAAAATTGGTTGATGATTTGGTGCATGCGCCCTACCATAACATCGGAGGGAGTGGTTGTTCATTGACTGGACGTGGGTTCTCTTCTTGCCCCATCACTCTCTCTACATTTTGTCGGTTTAGCAGCTGCTGGAAATGTTGCTTAAATACATCTACTATTACCTGCGCGTCGGTGATTAGGTTTCCATCGCTGTTGCGAAGAGCCTGCGTTCCGGCCTTAATGCCTTTGCATTCTTTCATACTAGGGACTTATCAAATGTGCAATTTGTAGAGAATTCCAAATTTAGTTGCTTGTTAAATTAATCGGAGTGGTACCCTATAATAAATTCATATTTTCAGTTCATCTGTGAAAATGATGCGAAAGGGGTTCAATTTTCCAATTCCAAAGTAAAATTATTATAATTTAGAAACATCGTGATTCCTTAAAATTGTTGGAACATAGATTTGCATATAGTTTTGGTTGATGAAAATCATTCAATACACAACCAAAATATTTATTACGGGTGGAGCTTTGATAACGAGAAATTGCTGAAATTAACGTTTTGATTAGTTTATAATCAAAGTAGGTGTGCCGCAAGGAAAAAAAAAAGTGACGGACCCTTAATCAATTTAGTTGTTTTATGGTCCATTCTTCATTGAGCCACCGTAAACGAGGACCAACTTTTTCTACAACAAAAACTTGCTGTGAGGGTGCAAACAATGATCCCACCACCGAACAAGAAGTCGACGACATAGTCAAGTACCTTACTGGGGTGATCTCTAGCGCCTTCGAAAAAATCTGCCCAAACATCTGCAAAAGTGGAAAGAAATGCCCCCAAGATGTAGATGGAACATTGTAAAAGACTGACTCATCGAATGGACGACCTACAAGTAGAGCGTAAGAATCCTCAAAAAAGAAATCAGATACGCTAAGAAAAACTCATGGAGAAGTTTTAGCGAATCGATCGAAACGACAACGGAAGCGTCTCAGCTCGGGAAAGTCCTATCCAAGAAACCAATACCGGTTTCTGGGCGATGAAATACTTCGCTCCCCTTAAAGCCTCAGGAATGGACAGTATTATTATATTATACTATTATATTATAATAGTGATCCAAAAAGCTGAGGAAACTGTTATTCCATGGAGCGATCTTCATTCCGAAAGCAGGGAAGGCAAGTCATACCACAGCAAAGGACTACAGACCGATAAGCCTTTCCTCATTATTGCGAAAGACGTTTGAAAGGCTTATTGACAGGCCGAGAGTTGATTGGTGATAGCACATGCTGGGTAAATGGGCACGCTGATATCCTCGGAAACGAAAAAGCGGACATCATTGGGACTCGAAGAAATGTGTACACCGCTTAGCTTTTTTGCAACCTGCGATGAACACAACACAACTCGACGCGAACATATATACCAAAGAGCTATGGCCAGCGGTTAACCAAAAGAGATCAGAACTTTTGATTGGGCTATACCGTAAGGACATCCGAGTTTTAACGGAAGTCCTCACGGTACACTCCGCTGTAGACCTACATGCGAAACGGCTGGGTATAACAAACAATGACTTTTGCAATGAAGCTGCAGGGACGCTGAAGGAATTAAATTTGTTCGTCTCCTGTTGTTCGAATGTTCGGGCATAAATAGCATTATGTTTATGACTCTCGGCAGATACTTCTATGATGAACTGGAGGATGTAAGCAAAGTCGAGCTAAAAGACCATCTCAGATTTGTGTACAAATCAGTATGGTTCTAAGAGAGCCTCACTTTCAGGTGTTTCGGGAAAGGTACCCAATGGACCCAATTTGCTGGCTTAAGTGAGTCGTCACTACCGTCACAAGGGCATCCACCCACCGACATATTATTTGTATTGCCCAATCCCTGATCCACTCCGACCTATTCCAGACATTTGAATAAAAAAGTTATTCCCAAGTATGGAAATTTAAAAAAATATGGAGGACGACATCAAAAGCCGTATGCAGGGATACTCTGCTACCTTCTCTGACCGAAAAATGCCCCCTGAGCTGAAAGAAAGGCTCTACACTCAGTTCTCCATCCGGTGATCACATACAGATCACAGAGTTTGGAAAAACAATAAAAGTCTCTCTGAAAAGTTGACATCAGCTGAGATGAAGATGATTTGTATGACAGCAGGAGTAACGACGCTTGAATGAATTAAAAGAATAAAATTCACAGAACTTGAAACGCTGCGAATAATTTAAGCGATAAGCTCTATTTTGACGAAGTCTTAAAGATTAATGGGCAGTAGGATTGAAGAAAAATCCATTGTAATGGTTCTCGCACAAGTTTTCAAAGAGAATTTACGTGCTTAAAGGAGAAGTCATGGATTTCTTACTAGAGCCTGCATTCCTTGCCCTTAAGTGCCCATATTAAAACTTTCTTCTGGAGTAGTTTCAAAGTGGAAGTATCTTAAAAGATTTCATTAAAAAAAATAAATATTAAGCATAAACGGCCCATACAGGCTTAAAGCCTAGCTTCTCCAACCATTGTGTGTGCGAAGATATATTTATTGACACGAATGGAGGGACCTACAGTTTAATGCCGGTTTCGAACGGCAATTTATTTTTAAGAAGCTTCTCATGACAGTTCTTACTCTTGGATGTTTGTCAGACGTTCGCAAGAGGTGGGGCAGCAAATAAAAACTTTCAGGTGGTACGGGTCGGGATTTGAACCGGCGACCTCTCGCTTAGTGGCCCAACGCACTTTACCACTAAGCCACTGCACTAAGCCATTGCACCCACAAGAAAAGATTTCATTACTAAGCTATTAAAGTTCTTATATAAATCTTATCAGCGGCTTTAAAGATAAAAAGACTACAGATATTGTTCGCCTTTCGGATGTTAGGATGTTGCATAGCTTTCTTCTGGGAACTTAAAGCAATCTTCTATTAAACCTTATCGACACTAGAATGTTACTTGGGAAGGAACCCTGTTAGGGTCCAACATATCCCGGTAACTGAAAGTGTTGATAGAAGATACAGTTTCTAGGTTTGCTTACATCATTTCTAACGTATACGCGAACTTGTCACTTCATCCGAGAAAACTATAGAAGTTTCGAATACTTTTCCGGCAGTTAAGAAGCATGTTATAGATCAGTTTTGTGTGAGTGCGATATTTCTATTCGAATGGGATTAATTTAGATACAAAAACCTTTTCAATCAAAGGGATAATTGCAAACAGCTGATATTCAAAAATGAATTTTCTGAAATTGGTCTAACAGAATTCGACAAAAAATAAAAAAAAATTTCAAGCATTTGCAGCTTCTATATCTATAGTATCTCTTTTTCTATTTCCTTCCCTCTGTCAATTTAAAATCAATTTTGCGTAAAATTGAACACCAGCAACTTAAATTGACCAAGAAACCCTTTTTCGTCGAAATATCCTCACAGATGTACCTACTCGTGCACTATCCTTTAGAAAGAATTTTCTAAATAAACCCCATAAACTAAACAATACACCCAATAAGACAGTCGCAGACTTTGTTGGTCCTTAGCAGCCATTGTGCAATGTGTCCCGACTTCGTTCACGTCCTTTGCTAGTTTTCTACAACTTCTGTGCAACGCACAAAAGAAATTCCAATTCCAATTGCTCTCTTTACTTATCCCCCCTTCTATCAAAGCAACTGTAATGCATGCTGCTGGGATATGGTCATGTAGAAGTAGGTGCCCACTACAAGGAGTTGATATTTCTTTGGTATCCTCTATGTTGATAGTTTTCTTGCGAAAAAAAAAATACAAACTTAGATCACCACCAAGAACTTCAAGGAAGAAAAAAAAGATTCGCCATCTAAGTGTGAATAGTGCGAAGCAGCTGAAAATACATATCACCTACCAGTCGCACATCCTTGCTTAAGGATGTGTACAGATTTACATATACGAAAAACTGGTCCACACCTCGCCCACTCAAGATGATGCGGGCCGCGCATATCTATCTACCCAGATGAAGAAGGATCCTTATGCAAGTGCCTGGTTATATGAAAGGATTTCTCACTGCAAGAAAGGACGAAGTAGTCGGATATACATGTATGTAAGTGTGCGCATATAATACGGGTAGTAGTACTACATGATGTGTTTGGATGGGAAATGAAGAGCAGCGTTTCATTTCAAACTTTCACGCTAATGTACACAAACTTGAGGCAAAGTAGACCAGTTTAGGTACAGTGTGTTTGTATGGTGCAAAAGGACGTGTGTGTCTCTAGTGGCATCCTTCCTAGTCAAGTACATGTATTCATCCATCTACACCCCACCCACAAAAATACAAAAAAAAAAAAAAAAAAAAACAACAAAATTTGTTTACATTCGCTTTTCTGGAAGAAGAATGAATTTGTTTGCACTCCCAGCAGAACGAACTGGCTGAAAGGATACACGAAAGATATACATATATTATATGATGTGATATTGTAGTGCCAACGAAAGGAACGTCGTCTTTTAAAGGATTCATATTCACACAGTATTTCATATCTACAAGTATAGAGCACACTGTCCGTTGTCAATAAGGAAATGAATTTTGTGCATGCCGTAATTGAGTGCAAGGATTTGCGATTGGTGAGGAAATCAGAAAATGCACTTGCAAATGGATTCTATTGCAGCCTTGTAATAAATAGCATACGCTATATAAGTATAAGAGTTTGACAGGATCGCATGAGTATGCATATGGATATGTATATAATATGTTGACGGTGTAAGCGAACAAAAGTACTTTTGATTTAGGATGGTGGCGCAAAGGATGTGTGTCATTTGTGTAAATTGAACATTTTGTTTACGTCAGTCAATTTATTGATAGCCGAAGGACATGATGAACATTTAATGAGTGTTGTACAACCTGTCATGCATTTTATGAGATGACGCATAGTTTGCCATGTAACTGTGTTAGTCTGGCTTAATTAAGGACAGCACACTGTACGATGTGTCAAGGATATATGAGAGTGGTTATTTTTTAATTAGTTGCAGGATTATACATTGGCGGAATAGGTAGTTTTTTTGCTTTGTTGATGTGTTTTTTTTTTGCTCAATTACGAGGATGAATACCTGCGGTGGGTGAGAGGTAGATAGTTATCGACAGGAAAGTTGGTTTGGTGGCATAATATTGAATTATGCCACTTGACAGTGTTACCGATGAGAATTTTTAAAATGTGGGCAAGAAAAAAGTTTTCAAAATAAAAAAAAAATAAAGTGCACGACTGCGTCATACGAAACTTTCTCGGCACATGAGATGCGTTCATACATTTTGACACATAGTTTACAACACCCCTTAATATTCGTCGTAGACCCATAAAATTATATATATTTACGATCAGGACCAAAAGCTAAGACTATTAAGCTAGGAAGCTGATATTTGGACCACATGATCGCTAGGGCTCCGAAATGGTTTAGGGTCAAATGTTTTGGAATATGCCCACTGCCACGCACACAATTTAGAAAAAACCGTTTTAAAGCTCAAGTTAGAGTGATAGAGTGTTATAACCTTCACAAGATATGAAGGCACTACCCTCCTTTATATTACTTGTATGGCAGGTACCGTTATTTTTAACGATAAAGCAAAAATAAAAAGATGCCCCCAGATGTAACCCCAAAAACCTTATATAAGAACTTTGAAGCAAATCCGTCGAACCGTTTCTTCAGAAAAGTAGAAAACATATTTAAATTCGCTTACCGTCATATATTCTAGAAAAAGTATAAAAACTTTATACTCATTAAGTTTATTCTTCAAACACCACTGTTTGATATACAACTACAAAAAATTCGGTTAATAACTTTGTTTGCAGAAAAGTGAACTTTTGCCGCTTACCCTACGAAAATGTTTGACAGTAGGCAAGAAGTATTATTTCTAACAAACGATTTGTTATGTACATCAATTACTAAAAAACATCTTCTGCATCTTCTACGTTATAAAATATTAGTAAGTTTGTTTCGTGGCTGTAGAATAATTTCTGTTCGAAGCATAATAAAAATAATTATATTATATTTTATTGCGCCCTCTACTTATACCTTGGAGAGGTTTTGCTCCCTCTTCCAGAGCCCCCTCACAGCTTAATTCTCCAGGAATTATGTTGGAGTGTTTATGCTCTGGCTTTAGCTTTGGCAAGGAAAACCTACTCAGAACACATCGCCCAGTCCAGTTCTTTTTATGAATCTGAGAGGTGAGCAGTGGATCCCTGGTTGGTAAATCCTTTTCTTGTATTTGGTGTGTTCCCAAATATTTAAACCTTTTCTGGGTCAGTGTTTATCTTTTGAGACTATAATCTCCTAAGAATTTTTTTGCTTTACCCAGACCTTGGAGATCCCAGAAGTTGCTAGGCCTTTTCTCCTTTTACGATTTCCTTAATTCCTCGCGTATGGTGTGTTCCTCTATCCCGCAGAATGGTATGTAATGGCGGCTGACTTATAGCTCGAGAGTCCGCCGCCTCGTTACCGATAATGACCTTATATCCAACAGACAGATAATCTATTATTGCCCAATTTGTTGAGATTTCGTAGGCATTCCCATATAAGTTTGGATTTAATGACAAAGGAGTCCAGTACTTTGATAGCTGCTTGAATATCTGCCATTTTTGCTTTGTTACAGTTTCTGTAATTCTTCTCGAGATTGATTCGAACGCATTTTTCTATGGCGCATTTGTAGCTTGAAAGATGCTGATTCATAGTGCTTCGATCTTTGCCCAAACACTCCTGCACCAGTTCCTTCATAAGTTCTCGATCCGACTGTATACCACACTTTATCGTGCGGTTGCTTAGTCCATTGTGGATTCATTTCTCCATTCTTTCTTTTTGTTGAACTTGGTTAAGAAATTCTTTTAAATTTTTTAACCATGCTATCATCTCTTGGAATAGCCAAGAGTGGAAGTTTTCCCGGTATTCGTAGCATATGTTTTAATCCATTTGGTTCGGCGCTTCAGTGTTTAAAAATTATCAATTTTTCTATGAGAAGTCGCAAAATGTAGTTCGTTGAAAAGCCATCTCAAAGCGAATAGTCCCGCACAACGGTAACACTGTTAGGGTGGTATGACGATCATTAGCAACGATGAAACGCAGTTGGTCATAAGGCAAGGGTTTAGATGTTACAAATTGAGAATAGAGAATGGTATTTACAAATACAAAGAATGAATATAGCACTCTCCAGCTTGTCTATTTCAAATGCAAATACAAAATCACAAAAGTTGACGTTCACACAGGCACCTCTACCTATCCGTGTTCTTTTCAACAATTTTTCAACTCGTACAAATTGTAAAAGTCTGCCCAATAAAAAAAATGCCAAAATAGTCATCGATTTGGAGCTCATAAATCAGTTTTACTACAACCCAACCACGATTGCCATTACACGCACAACTTGATGCCTTAACATGACGAATGTGTATCCCAATCGAAAGAGCAGCACTAAACAATGTCAAATCTTCTATGAGAGTCGCCAATCCATTTACATTTCGTCCTCTTGCAAGCGGAATCAGCCCCCGAGTCAATAGGACTAGATGGGAAAATATCTGTCTGCTGTTCAATAATATATTCACAGCGGTGTATTCGACTAGCAAATTCATATCCAATGTCAATCTTTTATTGGCAGAAATTCCCTGGAGAAAGGAATCCTGGTGAAAAGGAACCGAAACATTGTACTGCTTATTGCCTTTCTGTCACAGAGGAGAGAATATTTTGATGTCGTGTCTTTTCCAACACAACAAAAAAAAAAATAAAAAAATAAAAATCAACCCCCCTCCCCTTAATGTACATATGATGCCGCTTATGCGTAAAGCAAAAAAAAAAAAAATGCCAGGATTATCCGTTTCATTGTGACGTTAAGAACTCGTCATAAGGATGCATAACGACGATAGAATATTTTCTTTTCTTTTTTCGAAAACATTCTTTAACGTTTCTTTCTGCTGCCATTTTGTAGCTTTTGCTCTTCCGCATTACCATCGTAGCCATTAAATTCAGTTTTGCAGTAAGCCTGGGAATTGGGGAAGCGCGATGTCATGGAAATAATAAAAAGAAATTAGAATGACATATGATGCTTTACGTGAGTGCTTTCGTCATTTTGCCCAACCCCAAATGGAATGACAGAGAAAGGGGCGCCACCATTGGGAATAATAGCGGAACACACAACACAAAGTCTTTCAAAATGTAATTTTAAAGTGATTTTAAGGACATTTATTGTCTCAATGGTAGTATGAGCGATGAGAAATGATGACAGCATGAGCGCTGTTAGCTTCAAGTGATGCTCGGTTTTAAAATTGCGCGACTATAAATAACGACTTTGCTTTTAGAAAGACAGAGAGAGAGAGAAAGAAGACTTATGTGTTGAATGGATGCGATATAACGCTTATATGGTGACATAAAGGATTTCATTGTGCTATTGAAATGTTGACATGTGCGCGAAATGGTAATGTTTAAAAAATTAAGATAAAGGATTTACTTTAATTCAAATGTATTTTTATGCCATGAAAGAGCACAAAGGGAAACGCATTCTGTTAGAACATGTAAAAGGTCAAACAGAGATTCAGCTAGCAAAATGCCGTAACCAAATAAAACGGATAGCCTGGCCAAAATTCTTTAGGGACATTGACAGCACCACGGGATCGGCAAGGCCCAGGAAAATTCTGCCCAAGAAACTTTAATGAGAGTAGCGGGAATTGAAGAAATCCTCAATCTTTTACTATAAACTCACTCTCCGGGATATACTTATGATAGTAGTAACGAGGTTATGTAGAAATCGCATCACCAGTTCCGGAAGGAGTAATAGCTGAAGACAAGATAATTTGCCTTCTACCCCTTCATCTCCAGTTGTGCCGAAATATTTTCTATGCAACGGAAGGCTGAGGTCCATTGTGATACCACGTGGATGTGAGGTTCCTGTCTACTCGTTAAACCATTTTAAGCTGCTTATAATGCATGAGAGATATTTTGGGTCAGTCAAGATTTGGGTCGTTCAGATCATTGTAAGAGTAAGCTCCTAGATGAGAGCAAAGCATGCGCAATAGAGGCGTAGAGTTGTCTCTTCCACTTTCTCGTCTATGCAGCTCCTACAAAAGTCACCTGAACAAGCTCCAGCCTTATTGGATGCCTGTCTATCAGAAAGTGTCCAGTGATGCCACTAATTTTAGCACTACTGTGCGATATAGTGAGGGTAATCAAACTCTTAGAGTGTTTTAGCTTAGCCCCAATCTGCTTCTTTGACAGATAAGTAGTCCATCTAAGGTTCGTTTTTGTACCCGATCCTAAGGGATATTAATTTTGACATATAGTTGGTAACACCCCTTAATATTCGTCGTAGATCCGTGAAAGTACGTGAAAGTTTATATATATTTATGATCAGGACCAAATCCTAAGACTATTTACCATTGTCCGTCCGTCCGTCCGGCCGTAAGTAATTTTTAGGCCTTTAAAATTAAGCTAGGAAGCTGAAATTTGGACCACATATTCCCTAGGCCTCCGAAATGGTTAAGTGTGTATATGTTTTGGAAGATATGTAGGCATAAGTTTTTCATGTAAAGTTTTTTGCCACGCCTACTTTTTGATTTGATTGCAGTCTAGGGCTACTAAAGAGTTAAAAGAGACTGATGATGACGGAAGACCGAGCTTTAATTGCTCAGAAATAAAGGGAACATATCCCAGTTCGAATCATCAGCAGTCGAGGGGAGCCCTCTAAAGGTAGCGGAGAGTGCGAAGTATCTAGATGCAATCCTTGATGGGAAACTTAATAAATAACTTCTCTTTATCCGAAATCATGTTCCTGACATGGATATTGACAGATCATTCTTCTGCTCCAGGAGGAAAAAATAGATTACCTATAAAAATACAATCTATATTCATATATGCACATAGGCGGATCGAAAATGGAATGTGGAACGGTCGATTCTCAGAGAATCAGCTATATCACACTTCCTGATCAAAGGAGTTTTTTTCAAAGCTGATGTTCTGCAAATCCCGGAAGCGTCCCGTACTGTACCAATGACTGCAATACCACGAGATCATGTTACCTTATTCATTGACAGCCAAGTGGCCATAACAGCAGCAGTTATAATGCTTATCAAATAAAATCCAAGCTGGTTGCATAGCTGTCGCTCTTGGCTCACAGCACAAGGTATATCTGGACAGAGGGGATAAAACCGGCAATGAAATGGCAAAAAATGAGTCACGATCGAATCAGTTAGTCGATCAAATCGCAACTCTGCAATCTTTGAGGACAAGTGGAATACAAAGAGACAGCAGAACACATACTTTGCGACTGCTTTTACCTTGAAGCAGCGGATATAGCTGCCAGCTTACCCAAAGAAACTGCGCCATCATGGATCAGCTCTAACAGAAGGACATTACAATGTGGTCACAGTGATCTGGGATGCATAATACCACCTCTACTCCACAATCTAATATAATCTAATCTACTCTTGGAGGTGGAGCAGTGAAAACTTCAGATTTTCAGCTGGGACCCTCGCCGAGTAGTCCAACGCAATAACCACAAAGCCACAAAACATACTTTGAGAAGTTTACAATATGTGTAGAATAAGGCGGCCAACCGTCTCAGACTCTGCGGGACAATCCCGCATTTAAATGTTGATAGAAATTGTACAAAAGTACACGGGAAATGTCCCGGGTTTTTTTTTATTAATTAAAAAATAATAAAACATTTATCTCAAACTTAAACTTAAATTAATTTTTCTAGGAATTAGAATCAGCGATGAGATGCGGCACGCGGCGTCATATTGAGAAGCATTGACACAACAGACAACTAGAGGCTCGTGTTATAGGTTACCAGTATTGCGTGTTAATATTTATCTATCATCCAAACTTATGAACTCTAATTCGACTGCAAGATTGAGTGGACTTACTTAATTTCGACTCGAAACACATTGTTTGAAGGGCGGCAAACGCCTCAGCTTAATCTACTCACTGCTCTTAAAAGTAACTCACCCGAAACAGCATTGAAACTTTTAACAGCAATATTTTTCATTCTATAAAAAAAAAACAAAATATTATTGGTAAATTTAATTAAAAAGTACTCAAGTACCAGAAGAATAAATATAATCCGAAGAACGTACATCATACAATTAAAAATCCTTCAGATAACACAACGCGCACAAGGCTTTATCGTTTCGTATTGTTCAAATATCCTCGAGTGTCCTTTACAGCACAGAGTACAAAATATGCTTTATGTACATATATTTTATTTAATTTCGTTCCATTTTTCCGGTCTTCCACTTTTTTATTTTTATTATTATTATAGGTATTCAACAACCCTACGAGTAAGTACTTTGGAGGAATACAAATGGAAATAAAAAAATTCACAAAAACATACTTTCACAGAGTGGTCGGACCAGGAGGGGTTAAACAAGGACTCTCCCTCTCTCTTATTCAAAAAAACAAAAATGAAATGGAAAAAATAAAATATTAAACATAATTGCATTTCGTAAAATTATTTTTTCCACTGTTTTTCTCTGTCTGTCCATATACGATTTGTACATTGAGTCATAATTTATTATTATTTCGGTAAAGTTGTGTTGTGTTTTTGTATTTTTGTATTTTTGTGATGCTGCGTTTCGTCCAAAGGACATTTGTTGGTAATTAATTGTTTAAATTAGCATTAAATATTAATTTTAATGAGAACACACGATATGTATTCAATTTCAGTGAAGTGCTTCAGTATGTAGTACGCGGAGAATTGAGGACAGTTCCATTGGAATTAATACCGTTCGCCAGGTAGGACAAGGGTGGACAAACGACTGACTGACTTGTACATTTGCATTGCGATGATTAATGAACTTTGCTATAAGCGAAATTTATGGTAATTTGTAGAGTGAAGTGTTAATGGAAATCGTACATGAGGGTTTATTGTGACAGAGAAAGGTTTCGATTGCGTTCACATTCATGATCATGAGTAGGAAGTTGGTTTATTTTTGCTTTTATCTTGTCTGTTCATTAACAACAATAAAGTTTGGATGGTGGATAACCTTACAACTTTACTGATTCACTATTAGTCCAACAACAAGTATTGACAATAAAAAAATACCACTTCGTCACTGAGGCCAATCGTATTGTTGAATTTGTGTGATCCAGAAATATCGATATTCAGTGCCATCGATAGTTAACTTTTGATTCAATATATTTCGATATTTCTTTCCTCTTTAAGGTAAAATGGACCGTATACCCTTTTCTTATTGTGAGAGATTAGATTCTGTGCTATAAAGAAACCCAGTCGCATATATGGAAAAGCTACTTCAGTACGTATCCTCCCAAGAACTTATTTAGCATATTCATACAAATGTCGAAAGAACATTTCTTTTTGGTTTGATAAGTGAAGGAGAAATGAAAATATTAATGTATCCATATGTACATACATCCAGCGTGGCGTGCAGGCAAGGCTATATTTTCATAGGCGTCTGCCTGGAGAAAAGCACATACCCCGAACGGCGAAAAACACCTAACATTAAACCAAATAAACATAAAAGTTGTATTGACATTCTGTATTAAATTAATTAAATTCGTTGCATACTTGTATGGAGGGGACATACTGAAGTAGCTTTTCCGTGTATGCAACAGGGTTCAGCTTGTTTGGTACATACATCATAAAACGCATACATACCTAGTACGTAGGTATATACAGAGATAATTCAGAGACCAACTTGTTCCCAATTTTGACATTTGGCTTGTTAGATTCGTCCTTCGTGAGAAATTTTATATTTAAATGTCTATCGAAAACAGTCCATAGTGGCTAAAAAGTTGTGATCGGTTTTGATAGTGAAAACTATCGATTTTATTCGATAGTGCAATAGTTAGTTCTCTACCTCTATTAAGGCCTACCAAATTTTATTTTTTGCTTGCATCTATACATGTACATATGTACATCGAGACATTGGTCAAGAAAGCCTTTTTTCGAGGTTCATAGAGGCCTTCCTTTACACATGGCACTATTAACCGGTCGCCAGACGAACATGTTTCTTATCACTAAGGCAATCTAGTTTCGCATGTTCTTCAACTGGCTTGAAACTCTCTATCGCGCTTCATTGGCTAAATGGAACAGTTTCGCCGGGATCCCAATTTCATCCATTGACAGCTTTGAAGTTAATGAAACTTGCAAACATGCAGTGCAGCATGATTGGGAAGCAGGGAAAACTTTCCTACGTACGTTGGAGCATTCTATTGTGAACGCTTTATCAAAAGCTTTAAATGGCTTATAGTTGGGAGAGAGATGGATGTTTGTTTAAATATATGTGGTATCGCAAGGAAGGAACCAAATCTAGTCCAATTTTGGGGAAAAGCCATAATTAACTATTATTGGGACTTGTCAACTATATCTTATCCGGTAGACTTTTCAATCCAGATAAGGTTAAATCGGCGATAAATTTGGCATAATGCAACACTGGAAGTTTGAAACAATCCAAAGAGCAAACCATTAGCAATCACTTCGAACGAATGGAACTCCTATCGAAAATCCCTGAACTCGACACGATCTCCGGTCACAGATAAAACAACAAAAACACTAGGTATCCTTCAACAGAGATTTTTCCACTGAAATCACAAATAGAGAAGAGTGGGTTGGTAACAACCCACCAAATTGCCAAAACGGCCTAAAGTGGTATACTGATGGTTCAATAATGGACTCTTAGGGGGCAGCTGGTATTAACGGACCAACAAAAAATGTCCCGGTGTATTTCAGGCAGAGATTCATGCCATTAAGGAATGCCCGAACCTTATTCACATGTCAGGAATTAAAGTTGCTTACATTTATACATTCACAGATAGTCAAGCTTTACTCGCCAATAATTGACTCTAAATCAGATCTACAATTTTCTTAAATTTAAATAAAATCAATTGTCTTAAAAAGAGCTCTAACTTCTCTTGTAAGTCCAAAGTGTTAAAACATTTGAGCCGTTTTTGAGCAAATTTTTTAAAATTCAGTGATTTTTGTCATCAAAAAAAAAAAAAAACACTCACTAAATAAACTTTTTTTTCGAAATATGATTTTAAGACCGTAATTCAAATCAATGCATTCTCAAAAGAGTGCTCCATCATACGATGGAATTCCGCAGTATAACGAGTCAAAGAAATTCCTCTTGTCGCGTTCCCATCCCATCAGGTTCAACTGATTGATGTTTAAAAAGAATCATTAACCCAAAAAACAAACTCCAACTCGATAATTGTCCTCAATCAAAGAGAACACCCAATTTATTCGTTTATTTTTTTAGACTTGCATTCTTCTTGGAAAGGGTCAAATACCCTCTAAGGTAACAAAAAAAAACAACTATTTTCCTCATCAATCATCCAAAAAAAATAAAATAAATAAAGGACCAGAGTCGCAGTTTTATCTGCAAATAGCAGCGCGACAAGCCAAGCAAACCCAACACTCCCATTCGAGGCAGACTCTATCAAAGCAATCAGTTGGCAACATTAAATCTGTCGCATTGCAACAAAGTTCTCCGATGAAAGGCTAAATTTCGGCATCAATAACAAACGTCAGTGTCAACCTACTGGATATGGGAGAAACTAAAATAAAAAATAAAAATACTGCAATGAAACACGAGAGTCTATGGAGTGGATTCAACTTTTAGATATGTTGAATTGCATTTTGGTCAGGTATCACACGATAACTGAACGGGGTAGGAGCGCATCAAGCTACCTCTCTTAAGCCCCGGCTAAATCGATTGTTAATTCGATGAAGCATGTACGAGTGTGGGCGAGAGATGTGACGCTACAAATCGATAAGGCTATAAATTATTCAGCCCTCTCTCCCATTTGGAATGCGGTCCATTGGACAATATTTTTTTTATTGGTGTCCTTGTGTGCACTCTGCGATTCATCATAGAAGATAGGAGTAGAAAGAAGTACGTATCTGGGTCGTCCGTTTGTTTGAAATGAGGAGAACGCTGCAATATGACTGGGGTTGGCATCAGTCCCATTTATCTCTTTGCTGTTGATAAAGTTTTTTATTAAAAATTAAAACTTTGATAAATGGGGATGAAGGCATTAAAGAGGCTCGAGTGTCGTCTCTGCCCGACCTCATTGCAACACATACAGAATAACGATATGATGTTGAATAGGATCACATGAAAATGAGCTATGGCGCCGAGTAGAGTGGATAATTTTATTAGAGTGTCGAATAGTTAATTTTGAATGGTGAATAACTAAGCAATAAAGTTTCAGAAATAAAAAAATCGAGGTTATTTATATGCAAATTTTGAAATAGCTTTAAATTGCATGTGGTATGTCCACTTGATATGTCTATCGATTGGCGAAAGGTGTTTTGAATTTTCGTCCGTTCAAATAAGTTCATAGCACGAAAAAATATGCGATATTTTAAAATTCCCTTGCAGCATAGGATTTTGGTGAGTGCAGAAGGACTCTGGAAATCCTTTTTTATGAAAGAATTCACAAAAGTTAGAGCTTCGAGCTTCGTCCATTAACCCGAGTTTGGCAAAAATATTTGTTTTTATTTATTTATTTTTTTATTAAGCTTCTGACTCGGCGATGCGATTGAAAATGCAACTCGACCTGAAAGATGTTAAATGCCAGAAAATTGTTTAGGTAAGTAAAGCCTCTACTTTCCTAATGTAGCTGATGATATTATCAGCAGAAGAATTCTTGACAGCATCAGTGCTCATTACTTTTCCGAGGAAAGTTGTTCTTCGTATTCCTGTAGGGTCGTGCGAGCACATATGATGTGCGCTGCTCTTTCGTCTTCTTCAAGACATAGTCTTCACTCCGGTAAGTCGAGAATTTTTAATTCATGGAGGTGATATCTTAATCTGTGATGACTTTTTAGGTATCCAACAAAATTGTTTTTATCTGGGTTGATAAAGTATCTTCTTGGCATTGTTTCTGAAGGGCTGTGTAACCTTTTTGGGCTGCCTAAGAGCTGGGATGCTTTGCCAATATATGCTACACATTTTGGCTTCCACCTTTTTAGCTTCAGATTAATAGCTGATATGTTTATTGAGGGGGTCTCCGAGCCTTTTCTAGCCAGTTCATTTCATTTCCAGGTTTTTTCATTTCTCTCAATTCCCTCGTGTTCGGGAACCCACCAGATTTTGATCTTGTTGCTGGTGATGAGTGCCTAAAGGGTTTCGAAGTGGTGCAGTACTGATTCGAAGTCAATTATTAGCAAGCTAAGAGCTTTTATAGCTGCTAGATATCCGTGAATATATGGATGTTAGCATCTTTTTACTTTCAACGTGATAATATTTTTTGTTAAAACCTATCCATTTTTGACCTATTGGGGTTTTTCTAAATTTGATACTTATTGTTAGTTTAAAAAATCCAGTAAGCGACATTCTATGCTTCTCTCCAAAAATGCAGGAAAAAGAACTAACCAAAATCGTTGTAGCATTTTAAGAAAATAAGTGTCCAAATAATAATTTGTATGGTAGGAACCATTATTTCAAATGATGTAATAAACTTGTTATGGCTTAGGAGCGTTGTTTCGATTCTGATTGTTTAAAAAAAGGAAAGAAGGGAAATAGGCGACATGTGAATTCGTTTAGGAGTATTGCAAGAGCTATTTTTGGGAGGGGGGAGATTATGAAATAAGAGAAATTCTTTATTTCCGAAATTTAACATTTAAAGAGCTAATCGCATTAACATGATAGGTCATATTTTTCAGATATGCAGATTTTAGTTGCATTCCACTCAGGAAAACTAATTTTCTCAATAGTTTACTTTCGTAGCTGATCAAGTTATTGAAATAAACCCTTCAATTTCATGCACCCTTCAATTTGTGTTGAAAAATCAGAGCTGGAGAGTGAACAACGTGGTTCTTTTCTGTGCGACTTACCGAATTTTAAGACGGAGAACAACTGAAATAACGCACTGTTAATAAAAACGAGTGAAACTTGTACGGTTGAAGAGGGCGCTTTATCAATAGGAAACAAGAAAAGGCAAAACTAAATCGCACTCGAACAGTGCTCAACAATAAAAAAAAGAATAATGCAAAAAACTAGATCTTTGACACAATCACTCTACTAAGCTGCTTGTCCTTCCTTTATAAGGGATAACATCTTGCAAACGATAAAAGGCCTGGGGATAAAAATATGAAACATTTTTCACGCAATCTATGAAATTTGGATTAAACTTTCTTAAACTTTTCAATTTTGTTTTCATCTGTCTTCGAACAGTCGTGTTTTAAAACAACTTTTGTCTCACAGACGGCTGGAAGTGAGGTAGCCGCACTGCCAGATCATCTCTTATCAGATACACACATACACACATGAAGATATCGCACGATCTGAGGGTACCCAGCGGGAAAAAGATTCGTCCGATATGCATTCTGAAGCAATCCTAGGAAGCAGAGAATGTATTCCCCTAGGTTGCGCCTATAATTTCCTTTTTATTAAGGCATGTCCGCGGACGGAAGCAATACAAAACTGGTTTTCAAAATATCTAGAACACCTGACTCGAAATGTTTCTTGAATGCATCGCAAGAATCATGCTTTCAAAGGATGAATCCAGAATGTATTGTGAGGATGAACTTAGAATAAAATTCAAGAGAAATAAAACAGCGAAATAAGTGCATTTTATTCAATAATATTTCTTTTTAATTCATATGATTTATAAACTTACAATATTGAAAATAGTATCTAAATTGTCAGCTGCTTCTCCCTTGGCAGGATCTATAGAAAAATTAAAACATATTTTGAAATCAACTTATGGCACTTAGGTTTATAAAATGGTACTTACCTTAAAGTGGCGAGCCATCTGGGGAATAGGGCACAGTAACTTGGTGGCTGCATTGAAGCTAAAATGAGTTGTAATAATTTATAATTACTATTTAGTAATGAGATGGCAAAACATACTTGGCAAATTTTGATCAATTTCATTATTTTCCAGTATACTTTTTCTGAAAATAAATAAAAAATCCATTTATTCGTCAGTTTTTCAGGCGAGGCTTAGAACTCGGTAATATAATAAGTAATGTAAAGGGTGATCCATTTCGAGGTTCCCTACTTTTTTAAAGAAAAAAACACAGAAAATTCAAATTTAATGGAGAATGTTTATTATCATTTGAAAGAACATTCTTTGGCATTTATTTTTTGTAGATTATGTCTATCAAATGTTGGCCGTTGCTACGTCGCAGATGGTCCATCCGTTGAGTCCAATTTTCGATCACTCGTTCGAGCATTTCGACTGGTAACTGGCGAATGACACGCGTGATGTTTCCCTCCAAGGCCTGAATCGAAGCGGGTTTGTCGGCATAAGCTTTTGACTTTACATATCCCCACAGGAAAAAGTCTAACGGTGTGATATCACACGATCTTGGTGGCCAATCGACCGGCCCAAAACGTGAAATTATGTGCTCACCGAAATGTTCTCTCAATAAGTCCATTGATTGATGCGATGTGTGGGAAGTGGCGCCGTCTTGCTGAAACCAAATGTCGCCGAGATCACGAGCTTCAATTTCAGGCATCAAATAGTCGGTTATCATGGCACGATAACGGTCGCCATTGACGGTTACGTTCGCACCGGCATAATTTTTAAAGAAATATTGACCGATGATTCCACCGGCCCACAAACCACACCAAACCGTTGTTTTTTCTGGATGAAATGGCAGTTCTTCAATCTCTTCAGGTTGTTCTTCGTCCCAAATGCGGCAATTTTGTTTGTTTACATACTCATTGAGCCAGAAATGGGTCTCATCGCTAAACAACTAACAACTTCTTGGAACTTTTCAAGAGCCCATAGAGCGAAGCGATGTCGCTTGGGAAGGTCGAGCGGCTTCAGTTGTTGCACAAGCTGTATTTTGTACGCTTTCAATTTAAGATCTTGACGTAAAATGAGCCAAGTCGTTCCATACGTCAGTCCGAGTTGCTGCGAACGGCGCTGAATCGACTTGTCTTCGTGTACACTCTCAGCTACGGCCGCTATACTTTTTTCACAGCGCGCTGGACGTGGTCTATTCGGTCGAATATTATCCAATAATGAATGCTGGGTCTCAAAATGGGTGATGGTGTTGCGAATAGTACGCTCAGTAGGCCGATTATGTTGACCATAAGTTGAGCGAAGTGCACGAAACACATTCCTCACAGAACGTGAATTTTCATAATAAAGTTGAGCAATTTGTAAACGTTGTTCACTCGTAAGTCTTTCCATTATGAAATGCCAAACAATACTAAACAAAAATAACATGACAGCATGACACGACTCACACGTGATCTGTCAGAAAAGGCTATTGAAAAAAGTATCTCTACTTGGATCACCCGTTACTTACCAGGAAATATTTACTATCAGGTATTTTTTTAAATCCTTGAGATTATTTCTGTTTAAATATTTATAAGACAATGAACAGCGAAGCAACTGCGCATTACAAATAACACTGAAGTGAATCGCAACATCCAAAAGTCATAATATAATGCAGGCACAATCCGGTTGCGCCAAGTACGCGACAGATAATAATATGCGTTAGCAAAAATTCTACATGTCCAAAAAATTCCGTAGACATCAAAAACTCATTACAGGGAATTCTTTTGATTTAACTTTAAGGGTAAGTCAGCGATTTCTTCTGAATGCAGCATAGAGAATGTTTTTCTAAAAAACCTATTGCTTCCAAATAACTGCTATGAGAATGTCTTCCCAAATTTCAAGCTGGGTAAATTCAGACAACCTTTTCTTTTTCAGTACACATTTACTCAGCCTCGGAACTACTACTAATTAAGAATGAAGGTTTCCTAGTTAAATTTTTTCCTGACTCATGTTCATGCATGCTAATGATCTTAAGTCAGTCGGAGGATATTTAGATCTTGAATGCCTGCGTTGCATTTGCTACGTTGTTGACGTAAAAACTCGGTCATATTTCTTTTATTAATAGTTAAGCAGCACAATTATGATGGTTAAAGACCTGTAATGTTTAAAAATGAGCCCTGCCTAGCAAGAGTGGCAGCTCTTTCCCCTAGACCTGTATTTTTTGGAACCCATGTCTGTGTTGCGGAGTTACACCTGCCCAACCTTTTCAGATTGCTAATGACATCCTCCATAATTTTGGACGGGGGTTCATTACATTATCTAGAGTTACAAAATCTAGAAAAAAAACATAAGGAAAGGCTACAGTCCGCTTGGAGCGAACAGTATGATACCCTATCCCTATCCCTATATGCCCCAAAAAAAACCTTAAGAAGATGATGGATAGCATTTTATTTCATTCTATAAAATTTAGAAAAAAAAAAAACATTTTTTGAAAAAACGCCCCCAAAAAGTGGGCGTGGCCAAAAACTTTGTATGGGCGATATATTGGAAAAAATATTGGCTAAATATCTTGTTAAACACTTTTTTTCGGTTTCTATGAAAATTATCGAATAAAACAGCATTTTAGTGAAAAACGCCCACAAAAAGTAGGCGTGGCAAAAAACTTTATATGACAAACTTATAAAGGAGGGCAGTGCCTACATATCTTGTGAAGGTTATAACCCTCTATCTGTCCATCTGTAGCTTTAAATCGGTTTTTTCTAAATTGTGGGCGTGGCAGTGGGCGTATTCCAAAAAATTTTACACTTAACCATTTCGGAGCCCTAGGGAGTATGTGGTCCAAATTTTCAGCTTTCTAGCTTGAATTTAAAGGCCTAAAAATTGCGTACGGACGGACGGACGGACGGACGGACATTGCTAGATAGTCTTAGGATTTGGTCCTGATCATAAATATATATACTTTTATGGGTCTACGACGAATATTAAGGGGTGTTACAAACTATGTGTCAAAATTAATATACCCTTAGGATAGGGTATAATTAAATATGGAAAAATCTAGATTAAACTCAAAAAAGGAAAATTAAAAAGGTATTATTTTTTTTATTTTTTGGAAGTTTTTACAAGAACAGAAGACATAGAAATATCTCACAATTTTAAAGGTTTTACAAGCGGGCCACCCATGTACTGTTATCAGAGTAGCGGCTCTCTAAACACCTGCATATGAGGCCGACAGCAGTTCGATAGCAGATTTTGGGCAATCGACATCTTATGCTGTAAATTTGATTTCTAGTTATTATAGTAATCATTTTTAAGATGATCGTAACAGCAAATCTAGCTTTGATAGCCGCCTGGCTTTTTGAGCATATGTTTTACTTCACTCCATCCATCCATTTTGCACTTTAGGCTGTCAGAAGCCGCGCTCAAAATTCAATTTTCAATAAAGTGCTATGTGGGAGGTAAATAGAGTAAGACTTAGCAGCGGTGGGAGTTCCTCTGATAGCACTTGTAATAAAAAAAAAAACACAAAGGATATTGTAGCTGTAGTTAGATGTCTCCTGACCTCCAGTCCAGTGAATCAGTCTGGGATTAAGAACCTACGGAATCTCCTGAACATTTTACGGCATTTCCATAGCCTAGCTTCTCCAACCAATGTGTGTGCAAAGATCTATTTTTGACTCGAATGGAAGGGAGCTACAGTTTTTTTTAATGCCGATTCCGAACGGCAATCAATTTTTGAGAAGCTACTCATGACAGTTCTTACACTTGGATGTTGGTCAGACAGACGTTCGCAAGAGGTGGGGCAGCGAATAAAAACTTGCTACATAGCACAGTCGGGATCTGAACCAGCGACCTCTCGCTTAGTGGTCCAACGCACTTAACCACTATGCCACTGCACCTACTTTGCAAATAATGTATGAGGCCTTAACGGTTTTAGCCTCATGTGTTTGGCAAATGCATAGACCTATTATTGGACGTATTGCTTACGCCTCTCCTGCGAAATATAGAGATTAAAAAAGCCACATGGAAGCGCTGTCTCCCTGTCAGATTCCGGTGCATATTTGGAAGAACTCGGACTATTTTGCTTTGACGTCGACTTGTGAATCGTTGGCATTTGTCTTACTAGTTGGAAAACACACATGCTATCAGGAGCTCCCAAATTTCCAAGTATTTACAAGGAACCGCCCTTGCAATTATTTTTCTTCATCGATAGCCAAGGTGTATATGTAGCAATTGAGATGGAAAGTTCGAATAGTCCTTGTAAATCACAATGGAATACTCTCTGGGGCTTCCATTAGAAGAACATTCAAAACCCATAAGATTCAAACATCGATCAGCACATATTGCGCTGTTAACCTGCAATCACGGTTCACTGACTTCCCCCACCCCCCAGGTTGAAACCCGATTGTATTAAGCGTTATAAAAATCGCTCCCGAGCGAGTTAAATATATATGTGGTTATATTTGCCCGCAACCATATAAAAAAATATAAAAACAAAACTGCCAGAGGCATTAAAACCGTTTCCTCTACGGATGACATCAAGGAACATAAATGCTGAACCAGCATTACGAGAAAGGATTCGCTTCTCGAGTCCACATTATAGCCATTATCAAAGCGGCGGCAACGATTCATGCTTATCATCAGCAGGATCAAACACAAAACAAAATTTGAAAAGAAAGAAGAACCTAAACCAGTAAGAAAACGTTATCCTTCGGGGAGATGTCATCGCTTCCATGAAAAGATTCTTTTTGTTCATAACGTTACCAGCGGTAGGTAGAAAGAAACCATGAAACACACTCATGGCAGACATTTACACCACAGGACGATTGCAAAGAAATATAAACCAGCCGCCCACTGTCTTCGTTTCGCAGGAGAATGGTCCTATTAAACGATACAGATACGAGTAAAAGACACATACACACACCCAGCAATGGCTATCATGTGGTGTTCATGTAAACGGAAATTCCTTCTAGCAAATAGTTTATTATTACTCTCAGAGGTTTCATTAAGGACACAAAAACAAAAAGAAAAAAAAAAGAAAACGGCGACAACGCACATCACACAAGAAGAAAACAACAAGCAAGAACGACAACGACGACAATTGCTTCCCACATCCCCTTCAGTCTAACGCTCCCGTATTGCATTTGACGCATACGGCAAAGCTCCTCTTCATCTGTATATGTATTTATGTATGAGAAAGCAAGAAAGGATAAAGAAGAAAACCCGCCGGACCTGCTGATAGTTGTATCATGATGGTGGTAGCATCGTATCCTGACGGTAACCCGCTCCTGACATCTGTTAACGTAAGCGAGCATACACTTTCACCCAGAGAAATCCTGCGGTGGTTGCTTCCTTTGTAGTTCCGTTTTCTTGAAATAGTCTAGCACGGTGTGTGTACTGTGTATATCCTGCTTATCCTGTGGGAGAACGAGCCACCCTCTCTCACTTGCGGGCCCGTCCCGCACCCGGTAGTTGACTTGGTAATGTTTCCCTGATGACATTGTCATTAGATTGTGATTGTGCTGCCGTTATGTGGTGACTGCGGCGGCTATTGCCCTCTCTCTGTTTGCTTGCGGAACTTTCTGCTAAGGACTACGATATCAGCTTCAGCTGTTAGGTAGTTACTAGTCCCGACGCTATGTCGCCATAGCGAAATTATATGCAAATGATGCTAAAGGACTAATGTAATTGGTTTTTAATTAATTCGGTTGATGTTCTAGCAGTCGATATAGCGATACAGCCCCTCTGCGTCTGTGTGTGCGTTTGCAGCAGCATCATAAATATTTGAATGTTATGATAGCGTTAATTAACTGTTATGCTATGCGTACACTGTTCGCGGTAAGGACTCAAGCTAAAGCTCAAGCGGAAGATATTACGACGAGTAATTTAAATAATTTGTGTTTTAGAGGACCATTCGGGGTATGGCGTAGCGTACAAGGAAAGGATGTGTTCGTTATATTTAGCAGTGGAAGAAGTTTCGTCAAATTTCAATTGTGTCTCTGCAAGTGCTTGTGGATTTTTGCTTTGAGGAGGGGAAAGGGGGGAAAAGCAATTACCCAGCGGAAAACGCAGTGGGTAAAAAGAAAAAAAAAAACTTAAAATTGCGGTTTTTAATGGCAGCTGTTGGCAGAATGTTGAAAAGCAACACTATTAAACGAAAATATTTACCATCGTTTTAGATAAGGAATAAGCTATCGGGGGATGGAATTACGGCCTTCACGCGGGATGAAAGATACAAATGTTTTTATTTTGCTTTTTCCAAGTATGTCATTTTGAGAACCTACTATCTCGACGCAGTGTACACCAAATCCAAAAATCTACTTTTAAGATCTTAATAGTCACCATGCATTATGGGAGTACGTACGATGGGGGTGGTGTCAAACGTTTGGGGTGGGTATAGGCAAAGCTTCTCGCGTTTTTTGACGTCAGAGAGGCACTTTACCAATTTTCTGTTTTCAAACCTAGGCAAAGGGCTTAAGGTAGATAAAAAGAAAAGTTCTACCAAACCTTTGCAGCCAACATTGTCTGGTTGTTCTGGTTGAAGCTGGTATACAAATTCAGTTGATGAGCTACAACCCCCAATTGTGATGCTTCCTAGAGAAACTTGTATCTGGACCCGGACGATGCATAAGATATAAAAAGAGTTCACAATGCTGTGTAGTGCACTGTTGTTGTTTTTGCCGCCAAGAGTAATTTTTGTTTTGTTTTTTTTGTTAAACGAAAAAAATAATTCTTGCTTTTATGGTGTATGTATGGTTTAATGGTTTTGAATTACATGCGGAATGTTAAGAAAAATTGACACATTCGATCTCAACTGAGTGTAACAAGCAACTGTTTTATTGTTAAGTATGTAAAGCAAAGAATTAGTGTTGTACAGTTTTAACAATTCATAAAGTAAATAGGAGTATAAGAGAGTAATAAGAGAATAATAAGAGAATAATAAGAGTTTTTAGAGTAGTGTATTGCGAGTTGACAGTAGTGTCCAAATTCAAAAAAATATTAATCTTCAATACTACCTCTCAATACAATATCTCTCAAAAACAATATCTTTCAAAACAAATTCAAACTGATAATCCTAGTTTCTCAGATAATTTTAAATGCTTTGCTTTATTTAAAATTTTAGTCAAAATATCTGCAGTCATTTCAGACGTAGGTACATATTTTAAAGTAATTAATGATTTATTGTAAATTTCACGGATATAGTGGTATTTTATATCTATATGTTTAGATCTTGAATGAAATACAGGGTTCTTTACTAAGTTGTGCGCTCAGATTGTCTCCGCACAGTTCAGTTGGTTCCTTTACGACACATCCAAATCCAATTTCAGTTAGTAGCCTTCGCAAATAAACCGCTTCTTTAGTTGCCGCTACCAATGCCATATACTCTGCTTCGGTACTGCTCAACGCCACTGTAGACTGTTTACGTGACTCCCAAGACACAGCCCCTCCAGCTAAGAAAAATGTGTAACCAGTATACGATTTTCGGTCCTCACAGCTACCAGCCCAATCAGCATCCGCATATCCATTTAGAAGCTTTCTAGTTTTCTTAAAAGAAAGTTTGAGATTAGAAGTAGTATTCAAATACCTTAACGAATGTTTAGCTGCAGTCATGTGTTCCTTATGTGGCTCAATATTAAACTGAGATAATTTGCTAACAGCATGCATAATATCTGGCCTTGTAGTGATAGCGAGATACATCATGGATCCAACCAATGATTGATAATCTTTAGGATCTACCTTAGTACATGCAGTTTTCGAACATTTCCTTAGTTGTTCACCTGGATCCAGGGGAGTGTTACATTTCCTAGTTGAAGTCATGCCGTATTTTGACAAAAGGTTTCGAATGTACTGTTCATGGGATAATGTAATTGATCCTGTATCTTTATTACGGTTGATTTCAATGCCTAAGAAAAAATCTATCGGTCCCTTATCCACCAAATCGAAAGCGGCTGCAAGTGCTTCCTTTATCCCAAAAACAGAGCGTTCATTTTTGCAAGCGATAATAATGTCGTCGACATATACTGCGACGATGTTTAAGTCATCCCATTTGTTTCTCGTATAGACACACGAGTCTGCATCACAGCGAGAGAAACCAATTTCCTTTAAAGTGGAATCTAGTTTACTGTTCCACTCCCTCCCTGCTTGCTTCAGACCATATAGCGACTTTCTCAGTTTGCATACCTTTCCTTTGTTTGACGGGTCCACGAAGTGCTCAGGTTGATGCATATAAATTTCCTCCTTTATGTCACCATTTAGATAAGCACATGAGACATCTACTTGGTGAACTAGCAGATCAAACTCCACTGCCAAGGCCAAAATTAATCTAATGGTTGAATATCTCACAACCGGCGAAAACGTCTCATTATAATCGATCCCTAGTTTTTGGCTACAGCCCTTCGCAACAAGCCTCGATTTATATCGGATCGGCTTCCCATGTTTATCATGCTTTATGTTAAAAACCCATTTTGACTTTATTGCATGCCGATTAGGGGGAAGGTCAACTAATTCCCAAGTGCCATTCGATTTTAGAGAGTCGTACTCGCTTTGCATTGACTCAAGCCACAAATTGGAATCAGGTCGGCCTAACGCCTCACTTACCGAAAGTGGATTTGTTTTTAATAAATGCGCTTTACTTTCCATAAAGAATATAATTTTTCGATTTCTTGGCCTCAACTTCATATTGAACCGAGCAGGATCGTCTCCATCTATTTGATCGCGGTTATTGGTTTCACCATCCATCACGTCGGGGTCAACGTCAGCATCGTCATCAATCCTTGACTCATTTTCTCCAATAAAAACGTCACCTTCGTCATGATCTCCAGTAGCGTTCCCGTCATCACTACCTCTGTTGTATGCTTCCTCACCATAAGTACCATCAGCTCCCGTCTCTTCATCAACAAACGTTTCTTCTATTTCTGTTTTGGGAGAACTTTTCTCCACTTTGATATATGGAATTTCGTTTGACTCATCCCATCTCATCCCTTCGCTGTTGATACTATTGATACTATTCCACGAAACTTCTTTGAATTTTACATCACGGCTTTTCAAGACTCTTCTCCCGATGGGCTCATACAATCTATATGCCTTCGATTCCTTGGAATAACCTACCATAAAACAGTCTATTCCCCGTGAATCGAATTTGGACTTCTTTGGTCGTTTGTCGAGCATAACAGCCTTTGACCCGAATATTTTTAAATGTCCTATATACGGCTTTCGTCCACACCATACTTCATAGGGGGTTTGGTTTTTTAGAAGCTTAGTAGGAGATCGGTTTCGAATATACACTGATGTGTTTAATGCCTCAGCCCATAATGATTCGGGCAATTTCGAACTCAGTAGTAAGCATCTCGCCATCTCCACCAAAGTCCTATTTGCTCGTTCCGAAACTCCATTTTGCTGAGGTGTATAATCAACCGTCAGTTGTCGCTTTATACCTTGCTCAGAAAGAAATTTGGAAAATTCTGAATTCAAATATTCTCCACCATTGTCGCTCCTTAATACTTTTATCGTGCATGCCGTTTCTCGTTCTACTTCCGCTTTTAATTCTTTAAAAGCACGAAATACTTCGCTCTTAGCTTTCAAAAAATAAACAAATATTTTGCGACTAAAATCGTCTATAAATAATACGAAATACTTCGCACCTCCCAATGATCTAGTTTTCATAGGCCCACATACATCGGAGTGAATGACCTCTAGTAATCCTTCTGACATGATTTCTTTATTTGTTTGAAACGATGAACTACAGATTTTGCCTTTGAAGCAAATATCACAATCCAACACATTTGGAATGTTTTTAAGCATGGCTCCTTTTACCATATACTGATTAAATAATTGATTCATGCTTTTTATATTAAGGCCTAAACGTGCATGCCACAGTAATGCATCATCTAATTTATTATTCATGCTACACAAAATATTTCTTGTTTTGTTTTCATGCGCAAACAAATCACCACATTTAATCGCATGCAAAACTAGATTTTTGTTGTTATCGAAAATTCTTGCCTCCTTTTCACCAAATAAAACAGAATGATTATTTTCTACTGCCTTGCTCACTGAAATAAAATTCGTCTTTAATTCTGGCACAAATAAAACGTTAAGCAGTTCAACATTGCTGTAATTCGTACATATTTTTACAACTCCGACACCCGTTGAATTAATGAAATGATTGCCTGCTAATTGAATCTTCTCGTAATGTGGCTCTAAATTTGTAAAAAAGCTTTTGTCACAACACATGTGACAGGTCGATCCGCTATCAAGCACCCACACATTTTTATCGAGTGTTGACGAATTGGTGTGGGTATTCAACATAGCAAACGATGACGTCGTATTATTTTTTGCTAATGAGCTTTTTGGAGATCGGCACTCAGAAGCGAAGTGGCCTTTCTTCTGACAGTTATAACACTTCCCCTTTACGCGCGGCTTAGTTTTTGAATGTGAAGCTTTATTTTGATGACGACTAAAAAATGCAGATTCACCAGTCTCCACACTATTTTCTTCTCTCCGTTTCCCCTCTTCTAAAAGCTTTGTCTTTATGGCGCTAATTGTTGGCAGCAAATCCCTCGACTCGATAGCTACCACGAAATTTTCATACTCTCTAGGCAAACTTGACAAAAGAATTATAACTACTAACTCATCCTGCATTTTAATGTTAATCTCCATCAATTTTTCGGATATATCAAAAAATTTGTTCAAATGACTACACATTGATTCATTTTCCGCCATCCTCAATGACAGAAGTTGTTTAAATAGAGTTACCTTCCTTGCCGGACCACTCGGCTGGTGAATTTCCTCTAACGTTGCCCATGCGTTTCTTGATGATGTGCATTTTTTGATGTGGATTAGTTGTGAAGATTTTACACTTAGTAAAATTGTCGACAGCGCCTTTTCATCCTTGCTTATCCATTCTGCCACGTTTGACACATTGGTTGTATTTGCCTCGGGTTTTAGAATAGCTCCTGACACATAACCCCACAGATCGCTGTGCACTAAAACAGCTTTCATCTGTACCTTCCATCCATCGTAGTTCTCTTCATTTAGTTTGTCAATTTGGTATAGTGAACCCATTCTACTAATACCGAAGACTACCGATTGCAAAAAAAAAAAACTATGTACAAATTATTTTATTACTTTATGCGGACCTGGGCCCATAACCTTTGTTAAGAAAAATTGACACATTCGATCTCAACTGAGTGTAACAAGCAACTGTTTTATTGTTAAGTATGTAAAGCAAATAATTAGTGTTGTACAGTTTTAACAATTCATAAAGTAAATAGGAGTATAAGAGAGTAATAAGAGAATAATAAGAGTTTTTAAAGTAGTGTATTGCGAGTTGACAGTAGTGTCAAAATTCAAAAAAATAATAATCTTCAATACGGAAGACCTTGCTTAGTAAACAGAAACTAAGAAACAGCTACAGCTGCAGAGTGTGTAGCTTACGACGAAGAGTTTCATCTAAAACACCAAACACTAAGGACTCTACGAACTAATAAGTAATTTCTCTGAATGATTTGCTGATACTGCGGATACTACTGGTCACCCAGAGATTCTTTGGCAAAGAACGGACACAAAGATATTGTGGTCCGAATAGGTGGATGCGTCGCCAATCTCCATGCTTGTCATTATTGTTATGGTGCTGTTGGTTGTTATTGAACGAAGTGATCGTTTCGGGCTTGCTCTTTATAGTGCGAGTTGTTGAAGTAGAAGTATTGCCCGCAGAATACTCAGTGACTTTGGTAATCTCGTAAGGGCCATCCGGCCTGCGAACGTTATTCGTCGCGACACTCTGATGGAATATCATCGGACCTTAATACACTAGGGGACCTATCAGGGTGACATAACATGTCAAGATTTCTTTTAGACGATAGACGAGATTCCTTATCGACCCATCATGGTTCATCATCTACAAATTATGAAGAATTATTATCTTTCTTATGAATATTAAAATCGAGATTATAAACAAATAGTTGTCAGATGCTGAACATTACTATGTATCCCCGTTTTGTCGTATGTATATATTTCGAAAGCTTATGGCAACTATCATTCTCGATAGGATAAAATTCAGTATTAAGTCGCCGCTCAAGAGGTATCAAGCGAGATTTCACAGTGGGGGTGCGGTGCGTTGATCCTATTAAATCTTTGCAAATCGTCCTTGAAGAATCGTCAGGGTAACAATATCACCACTCTTACTCAAGTTCTTCGACTTAGAAGGCATTCGATTGCGGTAATCATGATTGCATCTGAAGATCGCGAGCTATGAGAGGCATCCCTGGTAACATTGTTGCTATTATTAAGGAGTCTTTTGTTCTTACTTCCGATCGATGATGTAGTGACTTTTATGGTGGGTACAAAAGAGAGCCTTGGTATCCAATGAAACCCATTGGGTTTCAACATTGGTGCCCTTTGGATGTCTGATTTGGATGCCAGAAATGGACTAAACCAAGCTCGTGGTACATTCGGAAACCTTTCTAAAGTTCGGAAATCCAGCAAATTATTGCTTCGCCTAAGTTAAGACCGTTTAATTCCAACGTAAAATTGGCTTTGTTAAATGTGTGTGAAACGCGCTCTGCGGAGTTCTTGAGCGGGTTACAGGCTTTTGTTAATCGTTGTTTGCGTTACATCCTAAAGATCCGATGACCACAAAGAGTTTTCAACAATGAATTGTGGCTAAGGATAGGACAAACAGAAGTGCACGTTGACATACAAAAAGAGAAAATGCACTGAGGAAACAAAGAAAAGATGACAATATAGCAATACTACTCTAGGTGAAATTTGCAGCGAATGTAAAATATTTTCAGTCAATGATCGAAAAAAAGAAATAAAACGAATTTTAAATACGTCACAGGAAATTATTCATTACTTGATTAGCCTAGAGGCACCCGCTATGCAGCACGACATTACTGATTCGAAAGTTCGAAATGTTGCTACTATTGCAAGCAGAGGCGTATCTATTTATTGCACTCCCCTTTCCGCCACAGATTTTTTTACAGCAGTTTAATATAAATCCGAATGCGACGCTATGTTGTACACGATTTTGTTCAAGATGAAAAAGTGGTTAACGCAAAATTTATGGTTCAAGTTAAAAGTTATTGTCCAGTTGAATGTGGGCTGTTTTAGGAATGTTTGAATTTTTTGATTTAAATTTAGGTTTCAACTATGATTTCTCTATTTATATAGGAAGACCCAATTAGGTAAGGTTAGGTTAGGTTAAAAAGGGGTGTGGTGAAAATGAAATCCATCACACAATACTAGGCACCCAAACGGGACCATCGCGATCCCTGGGGAACCATCTGAATCCAAAATTCAAAAGGCAGAAAACCTAAAAAATTTCCCTTGTAAAGAAACCACTTTCCCTGCAAAGACCTAAAATGACCTCAATATTTACAATAAGCCCTCCTATTCTTGGAAGCTCATACGCCTGATTTAAGATTAAATTGCCACGTATAACGATAAGGCGCGTTAATCCGGAGGTCACCAGGTATCCGGATACTCCGTTCACGGCTGAGCTATTTTTTAGACTGGGCCCCTAACCAAGCTGATTCTCGGCACGGGTAGTGTGACACCTTAATACAGCCCAAGGGATGGAGGATGGGAGGGCTAGCGAAGATATGAAAAAGGGGAATAGATTAGTGGAAAGGAAAGGGTGGTAAGAATGTTCTTTGGTTTCAAAACTCATCACGAGGGGAGTCCTCAAGAATCTTTGACCAGCCAATAACTCGTCAAGTTCAACACCCGAGTTGGGTTAAGTAATTGAGTTCCATCACTTTACTAGTGCATTAACAAAATATAGAACGACGAAAATATGGCAAAAATTATACCGAAAATAATACCAAAAATATGCGGATACAAATTATCTCTAATAATCTCCCCATAATAGTGGTAGCTCCTTTACACCGATTTCATTTGCTAATTTCCTATTACTTATATACCTCAAACGATAAACTCGATATGCTAATTCAATAAAGAAAATAGCTTATAGCCACAATGTCTGCTTCAGGCACTAACATATCTATAAAATTCCCTAGAAAATTAAAATTCCAAGCACTTGAACAATTGCTCCCTCTCGTATCCTGTCATCAAAATATAATTTCATTGTCTATAAATCCGCATAAGTAAATTTTGCGTTAAACCCTGCTGCATCTTTAATAAAATCGCGTACAACGTCGCGTCGCGTCGCCTCGGTTGTGTTGCTATCAAATGATCCAATTTTACGTTCTAAAATGAAAAACTTTACTTTACTGCATTTTTATTATCTCGTTAAAACGAATTCATTCCTCTTTAATTCGGGACACACTTCAGGATGTGCAAACACTAAAAAAAAACAAACAACAACCAACATTGAGCAGCCAAACAAACAAAATCTTCTCAACATGCGGCACCCCAGTCCCCAAAGCAACATCAGAAAAAAGAACTTTATCGGTTTAGAAAGCTCTAAAATTTATGAGAGTACTCTCGCCTTATTTTATTTCCAAATTGAATGCAAACAAAAAAATATTTACGCGAACATTTTTCTTTCGTAGGAGTGGGTTGGGTGTTGCGTTCTTTTTTTTCATTCGCCCGGATCAATTCTCATGCATAGTATTACGCTCATCAATTTTCCAAAGAACGTGCAATGCATTATCCTGCAGGATGCATTCATTCTCTACCACCAACCTACCCACACATCACAGCACTTCCCCAGCCAGGCAGATAGAGAAGGCGCCAAATAAAGCCAATGAGGCGCTACTGAGTTGCAAGTGCAAGTAACGAGGCGCCATCGCCAGGACGAGGTGTAGTTAAATAACAGGATGTTTTAATTTAGTTCTTGTTTTTTTTTTCCAAATGACTAATCATAAAAAAAAATCGTTTCCGATGGATATTTTAATATGCATGTATGAAATTTCCGTTAATACCGTGTGGGAAGATTTATTTCCAACAATGATGTACTGGCAATATGCCAAGAGGATGTGCTTAAAATTATGTTTAATAACAATATGTTCATTGTCAGGGACTTGGGGATTGTTTTATTAGTTTATGAATTGCGAAAGCTAATTGGAAACTTTTTTGCCTGAGGCTGGGGTTTCAAGCGCGCACACAAGTTCCATAGATTACGGCTGATAACGAAATTCCAGTACACAAAATGAGGAGTAGTACTGAACAAAGAACATAATTGAACAATATCTACTAAATGAATCTGGACCAAAGCACTAAATATAAATTTGTTGCACAAAATTTCACCCAGAACAAATGAAATATGACAAAATAATAAACAAAATATCGACCGCTTTTGCTAAATTTAGTATGTATAGTACCGTAAGGAGAGTTTTAAGGACTGGTCAGGGTTCTGGAAAAGAGATGCTTTTAGATAAGCCCGTTATGAGCTCTTACATCCCTAAAGTGGGGGACTGGCACTGGAATTGCTAATATGGTGTCCTACGATCAAAGCCAGGGCCTGGCCCTCCAAGTTGTGGGTTGTGCCATTAGTGTTACTTCCCAACTACGTTAAAAAACTATAGTTATGAGCGAGACAGGGACAACATCAATAGCTTGGGATAGCTCATAGATTAAGTGTTTGTATCTTTCCTCCATTAGCCCTACTCGCACACAGGGGCAAATAATCATCGAAGAACAATTTAGCAGGGATAAGCCCCAATAGTTTTTAAAAGACATAGTATGGCCTTTCTTGAGAATGACCACAGAGATGTGAGAGAGCCCATTAAGGGTTTATCCGCCACCGAATCTGTTCCAGCACCCTGTCTCAATATTGGAGATCCCTATAGACTTGGGATTCAAATACGTCGAAGCAGCTCATATAGGGATATCATAAAACTGAAGCTGTGGACACCATCCTTGACCTCACTAAGAAATGAGCTTCGTATATCTGCAAACAGTGCGAACAATCGCCTCCGATGCTCCGCTATGGTAAGCGCTTGCGGCGTAGTTTTTGTAACGAAAGTTCGGATATTTGTCTGTTGATGTAAAATTTCATAAACTTTACTCCAAAATATGGAACTACTACTTCTTGCTGAATATTTATAATTTATTGGGCGATTGGTCGCACAGCCTACATCGCAGCTAGCACTTCCGGATTTAATATTTGAAATTCGTATACTTAATTACTTAGGCGGCGCAACAGTCCGGGGTGGACACGGGCCTCAACCAATAAGCCTCTTCAATTAGCGCGGTCTTTGGCTAACTGCCTCCAGTTGCGCACTCCCAATTAAAAAAATTGAGGCCCCTTTCTACTTGTGCGCGCCACCTAAGGCGAGCGCTTGTTCTATTGTGCTGCCCTTCCGGTTTGAAGTCGAAGATTCAAACGCCCAATGCGCAGTGTTTTGATGAGGTCGATGTCGCTGTACAGCTCGTAGAGTTCATCGTTAAATCGTCTCCTCCATAACAGTTGTAAAAGAATGCAATCATTTTTGAATGCAATCACAAAAATACATTCAATGAATTTAATTTATGATTGCATTCATAAACTTCAATTTGAGATTGCGAAAAAATTAATGCACTCATTTTTTCTACCCTCCGGCAGCCAATATTTCTTTTAATTTTTTTTATTGATTTTCGAACTTTAAATGTTAACATTTGTTATAGGAGGAGAGATAGTGCATTTTTCTTAAGTCTTTCCTATATAATAAGCTTCGAAAAAATAAAATAAAAATAAATATTAGGCGTAAGCGCCCTATGCCCGACCCAAAACCTAGCTTCTCCAACCACTAGTTTTGGAAACGAATGAAAGGGCCCTACAGTTAATTGCCGATTCCGAACGGTAATTATTTTTTGAGGAGCTTTTCATGAATATTCTTACTCTTGGTTGTTTAACAGACGTTCGAGACGCAAGAGTTGAGGCAACGAAGACGAACTTTCAGGTGGTATGGGTCGGTATTTGAACCAGCGACCTCTCGCTAGTGGTCCAACGCACTTAACCGCTAAGCCAAAATAGGGCTTCTAATTTAAAATTTTATCTAGAATCAGACCCAAATATTAAGATTCTTCAGAAAAGGTTAAGTTTATGGAAGAAGGGTTGATAAATATTTGGAATTTCATATTTTCTTAGAAGGAAGACTGGTTAAGTTCTGCGCGGGTTGACACCCCGACCAAACCACCTAAGTTCCAAACTCGTTAACTTGTATAGAGCCTATTGATGAAGATCTTTAAAAATAGAGAGGTGCCTACTTTGCAGAGTTGTTAATTTGGTACTGCATTGTGTTAAGTCGCAGTCATTTGACTGCAATTTTGAATGTAAGTTAGTACTTAAGCTATAAGTTAAAAGATCTTGTGACTGCTTGCCGTCTTTAAGTCAACTGTAAGTCTCCTATATTTTGTAATTCTTTTTTGCAGTCAATAAGTCTTTTGACTGCTTGTCTTTCACTTTAACTGATGAAAAAACATTTTATTTCTGCGACATAAGCGCTAGTAGTTAAATTCGTCTGTAATACTGTAGACAATAAAAATATCTCCCCGATTAAACATTATTTAAGAATATTTAGTTTTTTAAGAGAAGAATATATATACATATATATATTTTTTTTTTGTATTTATGTATCAAAGCAACTTGATCGACAAAGCCTTTCTTTGAGAAACACGTGACATATATACGTACATAAAAGCTTCAATGAGAAACTAGAGACAATTTCAACAAAACATAAGTTAAACTTTGAAATCTGTAGTTAAAAATACTTAAAAGCAGTTTAAAGACTTACAGTTAAATGAATGCCGTCAAAAGACTTACTGACTGCAAAAAAGAATTACAAAATATGAGAGACTTACAGCTGACTTAAAGAATGCAAGCAGTCACAAAGTACTGTAGTCTTTTAACTTACAGTCAGTTGACTGCTTGTACTAACTTATAATGAATGTAATCCACGAGGGCGACAATAGTCTATTCCTTATTATGTAGGGAATACTCGATGGAATGTACCAGCTTATGCAAAGACTAGCACTATACTAGTACATATTTATAAATTTTTTTTTTTAATAAACGCACTTGACAATATTTATTTTATTAAATTTTAGTCAAAATACTTCCGGCAAGTTCGGTGGATACATTTAATTTTCACATTGATATCATTTGAACACAATCCTGTGCCTTCGGCTATAAAAAGTACACAATTTAACAACTTATTGTATAAATTATGTTATAGGGTGTATTCTTCTGGATGGGAAAATTGAAAACATTGATTATACGGCCGGCGTGGGCTTTGATGGTCAAAATTTCGGTTATTTTGGTTTATTGAACACGATACAGATAATAGACTTGCCAATTGGACACCAGTTTTCGAGATCAATTTGGCTCGCTTATAATTTGTATACTGTTTTTTAATATATCAAGAGTAAGGATTCCTCTTCTCTACTGAGCTGTTCAAAACGAGTGTATTTTCTGAAAAGTGACTAAAATAAATGAAAAGAAACAGCTACAACGTTCATTTTTTGGAACTGCGCATCCTATAAGTCCTGAACGGTCTTCAATTATTTTTTGATTGTTTGTTTAGATGAAACATTTTTTTTTATTTGATTAGTCTTTAAGACAATCTAGTGGTCATGTAAATATTCGTTTCCTGCAAAATTAATATTAAAGACAACGATGCAGGACTTTTTCGTACGAGTAAAGGGATGCACATTTTTTTTTTCTTCTATTTTGATTTATGAAATAAGTTTCACTTTCCGGAGCATTAACAGATTTTTGCTCTTTTATTTTATATTATAAAGTTACAGTGCTGGTGCGGATAATAGGCAATTAGGTTTCAAATGTAACTATAGGAAGGAAACACTGCGACGGCGACTAGGGGAGTCAAGTGAGTTTGTGATGTCACGATCGCCAATTATTTTTATTGAAAAATAAAACGCCTTATAAATTGTAGCTAGATCAAGAGGTGTACGAAAAAGGACGATTTGGGATTTGTGACCAGGCTTGATGGTGGTTTTGTGGATTTTTCAACGTTCAACCTACTCCAGTTCAAGGGAGGACAAAGCTAAATCTTTGTGCTTGGCTTTATCTGAAGTGCTGGAATGTCATTGTAAAAACGAATAGATGACGAGGCCGAATTTTTAATGTTTTTCACGATGGGATTTTGCAGTATTTTTTTGCCTCCACTTTTGGTAGAGGTGACTGCAATATCTATATTATTTTGGTCGTTTCGAATTTTACAGGACTTAGAGGCCATTATAGTCGTTTCTGGCAGCTACCTGAAAAAGGCCCCAACAAAAATTGAAAAATGGCTCAAAAATGTCCCTTTCGGCAGGCTGCAGGTACCGCTCAAGCAACTTCGTTGCTTCGCTCGGGTTAGCGCTTTTCGTCAGGCAGGCGCCTATGGCAACAGTACCTGAGTGGTGCGCTACGCGGGATGCAGGGATTTCATCCGCTCACGTAACTTCATTGCTCCGATTTTGAGGCCATTTTAATTTTTGATTTGGGGTCATTTTTCATTTATTTTTGAAAATCGAAAGTAATGAAACTCGACCCCAAACTAAAAAAATTATAAACGGCTCCAAACAAAATGAAATAGTGCACCAAAAATAAAAGAAATTTCCCCAAATTACAGAAATTTTCGTGTTGTTGCTGTCCATATACATTTTTGTGGTCATTTATCGTTTTTCTTTTGGGGTCATTTTTTAGTTTGGGGCTATGTGTGCCACGCCCCAAAAATCTCGTTCTTAATTTTCAGAACAAAAGGAACTACAGAAAAGTACAAAATTTAGGTAATCACTTATTTAGCTAAGGAAATATTTTTGGACATTATATCTCGAAGAAGAATTTAGAATTTTTAAAAAAAAAATTTGGATGAACTGTTCTACACCCTTCATTTTCCAGGGGAAACCAGATTTTAATCAGATTAGAAGTAAAAGCCAAATAGCGTATGTTCTTCCATTTCGTACTCAAATCGTGAATTTTCCTGATTGTTTTATTTAAACTCCAATCGCGGCCTTTAACATAATTCAATAGAAATATGTACGCGGATGCAGCCATATTTCAATATAAAAACGAAGAAAAAGTGCATTTAAATACAATTTTGTTTACTTTAACAAATAATTCAAACCATCAGATACGAGTGAGATGAACTTTTATTGACGTTTTATTTTTTTCATTATTTGCCTTTGGCATCAATGAATATCGAATGCATTTCATGTGACGTAAATTACCTGTCATGGCTGTCAGCAATGATTTTTTTTGTTTGCTACCTATCTACATTTTTTTAAAGAGATTTTTTTTAATGTCATTTTAGCAAAAATGTCCGTAATGGGGACAGGTTATTACGAAATAAACCGCATGAGCGGTTCAAAAAATATCATGCAATGGAATATTACTAAAAAGAAAAAAAAAATATGATGTCATCTGTGCATCAGAGAGGATTTTTAATGGTTAGATAATGAATAACGATGCATAATATTTGCTTTTTTTTTCTTGTTAGTTTGAACAAAAATTTTGTCGGAATTCATTTTATGTTGAAAAAATAAAATGTTTTGAATAAATTTTGTTTTATATTTGTTGCTCCAAAAAACAAATTAAATTTTTGAGATATTATGTAGGGACCGACCACAAAGTAAGCCGATTGATATTTTGGATATTGTCGGTGGTTACAGCTCAGCCCCATATTTAATTTACCACCTTAAAAAACACTCCACTCAATTTGTTCAAAATTTGTTGAAATGGATTAAGTGTGATGGGATTTAGAGTTCGATTCATCACATTCGTATGGAAAATTGATATTTCGGCGGGATTCATTTCTCTGGTTTTTATTTCGTGTTTTGTTTATTAAGCATTTTATTGTTTCGCATCTTACGTTTGGCAAATTTCATTTAGCTTTTTAATTGATTCGGCAAACCATTTATTCGCATTTATTTCATTTCATACCCGTACGAAAATAAACTTAATACCCTTCGGGCATTTCAGTATCCTTGATTCTCTACCTGGGGGATTATCTACTGACAACATTACACCCAAACTTAACATCCAGAAAACATTCTCTGCAGAATTCCCGACCAGATCGGAATGTGAGGCAGAAACTGTCGTGTCTAAATTGGACTGTGGAGAAGGAGCGGGCGTCTTTTTAGTAGACGTACAGGCTCGCGAAATCATCCAGAGTCTTTATGAGAGGCGGAGTTTCTGGCAATTAGGGGGCTGGCAATCCGTTCGCAGTTTAGGGTGAAGACAGAATCTAGTTGGAGGAGTCTGACGAATTGCGTCCAGTTAAGGAATACTTGGCCCAAATATAACCCACCAGAACCCTTAACATCATTCACAGAATGGGTGCGGACGTCTCTCGGCTAGTGGCCGAAAGCTCGGTCTACTGCGCGGTTGGCACACACGCGTACCCTCTTGCGCCCTATAAAAAACATAGCATTTCGTTAAGGCTAAATCCAAATCCGCTGAACATAACATTCTTCTTTAATTTACCATGCGAATCTTTTTTCCACTAGTTCTTTAAGATTGTAGGGTGGTGGCTTGATCGACTGAAGTGCTTGATCATAGTCCATTGAAGACCCATTGCTGGTTCTGCAGACCCAGCAGAGCTTCGTGTTGGTCTGCGAGCAAAGCACCTTGAGTTCTTCGCGGCAGCGGTGAACTAGATTGGATTTTATTTCAACAGCAGAGACTGCTTTTATAGCCACCTCGCTGTAAATGAAATGGTGAGTAATATCGTTTTGTGCAATGGCCAACAATGACATCGTAGGGTGCCGCAACAGTGACTTCTATATTGAGTTCTATAGTGGTAACGACCTTATGCAATGCGTTTTCCACCCTTACTTACTTACTTACTTCGGCGGCGCTACAGTCCGAAGTGGACCTGAGCTTCAGCCAATAAGGCTCTCCAATTAGCGCGGTCTTTTGCTAAGTGCCTCCAGTTGCACATTCCAAGTTGGTTGAGGACGCCTTCCAGTGTTCGCGCCGCCTTAGCCGAGGCCTTCCTCTAGTGCGTTGTCTCTCCGAATTGAAGTCGAAGATTCTGGTTGCTGGAGCGTTGGTGTTCATTCATTCAGTCCCTATATCTATGTCCCAGTCCCTATATCTATATCAAATGCCCAATGCGCAGTATTTTGACGAGGTCGATGTCACTGTACAGCTCGTAGAGTTCATCGTTGAATCGTCTCCTGCCTGTATTCTGTTTTTGACATCAAAGGTATCGATTAGGTTTTTACCGACCTTGATGCAGCAGCGAGCTTTCTCCATCGGCAGGGACGTCCATTAAGTTAAGCTAAGTCCGTTTCCAGGCGTAGTGTCGTGTAGGCTATGTCTTTCGATTGCGCTAGCAAAGATGTCCTCCTTTCCAATTTTGGCTCGTAGCAACTATATTTAGTAGCATCTTCCTCTGTCGGGGCGTGAGCGCATATAAGGCTTATATTGGCAAATTTACCTTTGATGCCGATCGTTATATGGCGTTCATTAACGTGTCGAAAGCTCAAGACTTCTTGCCTAAGTCTGCCGGTTACAACAAATCCGCACCCACATAGAGGCTGCTTTCGTTCCCTATAACAATCACCGTAGTAAGCATCACAGTTTTTCATCTTTTCTTTGCCCGGCCCATCCTATCGCACTGGATGGTGGATAGTGGTGATATCCGCTTTATAGCAGTCTAGGGCCTCCACTAATTGTTCGGCTGCACGCGGTCTGTTCAAACTCCGATCTGAAATCGCATTTTTAACTAGTCGACTGCGTATAGAAACCTTCATAAGTTTCTCAATGGTTTTAAAGATAAATCGTTGGCAGTGGTGTAGCTGGATTTTCCCTGCCATCTGAATGAAAATGGCCTTGGCATCTCGCCGGGCTTTAGGAATGTAGTCATATTCCAGACTGCGAATAAAGAGTTTTGTAGGACCGGCGTAATATGGGTTTAGCTTGTTGGCGCATTTTGAACGGGGAGAATGAATCAGTTGGCCAAGTTTTTTTTTGTAAAAAAAAGAGCCAATGCATTTTTTTAAGCGAGAGTTATGACACCGAAGCCACTGTATGATTGCAGAAGTGGGTTTGTCCCATGGAACCATACGTAAATAATTGAATAAAAAAATAAATAAAAAGTGTTCCAGTAAAGTAAGAATATTTTTCAAAAATCATATAAATGCTGTGGTTACGTGAAATAACGCCAAACGAAATAAAGCCAAATTCTAAAAATTTAGCATTATTTCTGTTCCAAAATGGAACCGCCTGCGGGTTGAAGTCTCTTAATACCGCCTAGCGGCCACTCAGGTACTGTTGCCGTACGGTTCTGCCTGATGAAAAGCACATACCCCGATCGGAGCAACGAAGTTGAGTGAGCGGTACCTCTCTTAATCACCAAGATACTGTTGCCAAAGGCGCCTTATTTAAAATTTGGCATTATTTCGTTTGGCGTTATTTCACGTCACCAAATGCTGTCAATGACGTTCGTCATTTCTACACACCTGAGCGTCAATATATGAAGCAATTTTACAAAATTGATGACACCTTCCGCTCTGCGGAAAGAACAGTTTATGACACAGCTATCTAATTGTAGTCATAGTCATTCCCATTCGTCAGCTGGCTTCATAAATAGACGTAATCAACACATCCTTACACGTGCTCGCCAAGTTGCACATTAATTTCACTTAATGAACACGAACCTATCCTTTCAAACCGCGACAATTTATTACCACGTAACATTCTGCCAGAATGAACTTTGTGCCGGCCGTATTCGCACCGCGCGCTCTATATGGAAGCCCAAGTAATAACCTCTTGCATAAGCTTTAAGCTAGCGTCCTTCGTCGTAGCAAGACTTCCGCCAAGTTGAACAAGAAATCTAAGGATATTAATCAAAAAGCAAACCAAGAAATAATTTCCACCAAGCGAATACACCACACCGACACCCGACCAGGCAGGCAGGCAGACGGAGAATTATTATTTCTCAGCGAATTTACAAATTCATATTCCGGTGCCATAACCGACACTCTCACTCGCTCGCCTATCAAAAGGATCCTCTGCTTTACACCCATTCGCAGCAGCAGCAACAGCAGCTCCAATTCCAATGCTTCATCCTTGTGCTGAAACCCTTATTTTCTATGACAACGACGTTAGAGCTAGAGCAGCGCACCATTCCGACAACTGCTACAGGTTTGCATATAAAATGTCGCACACCGTATGCTTCGCTGAACCGAAAAAGGATTATCCTCGCTTCAAGTCATGCTTCCTTTGGGAGTAGCATAGCGTTGTTGTAGTAGGCTGAGCGAAAGTGCTGAAGAAGAAACTATTTTCCATGCTGCTCAAGGTTTTATGGCAGCGCGAAGCTATTCGTCGTATGGCAGCACTTAATAAATTGCCCTAGAAACCGTAGCTGACTTCGACTTGGAAACCGCACCACAACCCAATTTTGTTGTTGGTCCTGTCTCAGTCTCATTTCTCATTCCGTAGATGAATTGTCACCGTGTACAAACTGTCAAGGCAATGATAATTCTGTCTCCGAGTCTATTGGGAGTTACATCGCATATTTGGCCGTAGAGTACAAGAATGGGGCTTATTTGAATTAAGGATTCCATGTTGTTGCAATTCGCCTGAATCTTTAATTACTTCAGTTGTATTCCATTATGGTGTGCTGTTTGCATGTGGTGCAATGGAACATAACTCACAGACCATGGGGATTGGAAATATTTATGAGCACTTCCTTGGTCCTTGTGTTTGTGTGTGTGTTTTTTTTTTTTTTCTTTTTTGTTGTCGCTGTATGTTGACGAAACTTGCTAAGCAAATGTGCAACTTTTGACAGCTGCAAGCGTGAATAAACTTTCTACCAGTGATACCTCGTCGTGCCGTGCCATGATGAGTGTGTTTGTGTGGGTAAAAAAGTTTCCCGCATACGAAATTCAAAATTCCTGCTCGAATCCTGAATTCTGATCGATTTGCAAGTGCAACAGCATGCTGTTTTGTTTAAAGTTTTTTTTGTTTTTTTGTTGTTTTGCTTTGGATAAATGAACACGTTAGGTATATGTAGTTGGAAGGGGGAAAGTTTTGAAACGGGTATTTGCATATTTGAGTGGTGCCGCCATGAACCATGAGAGTCTTTGCTCAATTTAATTGCAAATGCAATGCTTGAAAACAAGTCAAAGGCAAATGGGAGAAGGAGGTTTCCCGCTTGATTGCTAATCCATTTTATGCGGTTTTTGAATGGCAAAGCGAGTTTCATTGACCGAACTGTGGGATTTAGTGACCCAAATCTGGTGATAATAATTCTGTAAAAGGTTATGTTCGCTCGCGTCACTGCTGCCAAATGAGAATGGAAAATCAGATTAGTGTTAGTGGTATGCAATTCAAAATAGTTAGCTACGTAGCTAGCTAGGTACATACATAATACATTGTAAAGGAAAAATAATGCTGGCATTTTCAATTGGTAAAAGCGAATATTTTATGTCAAGCAATTAGCCCTAAAATAGAAGTATGTAAGCCAATAATGCGATTAGTTAGATATTTACCTATAGTGAGAGGATATTTCAATTTAGTTTTAAAATGTTTTATTTTTGTTTAAAGTTTTGTATTTTCTCTAATTAGGAAGTGCACTGATCCCATAAATTAAGGCTGTGGCTTCTGATTTCAACTGGTCGTATAAAGCAAATGACATCGAATGAGCAAAACGAAGGCAATATGAAAGAAAATTTGTATGGAAAGGATAAGGGCTGAGAAAAGTTGAACAGATTTTTTATAAAGGGTGTTTTAGGTTTTAGAAGTTGGTTTTTCGAATAGAGATAAAACTGAAATTTTGTGGTCAAATACGGCAACTCTAAATTCATTTATGTTCAGTTTGGTTTGCCATTTCATCATGAACAGGTTGACAAATGAAAAACGCTTGGAAATCGTGCAAATATATTTCGAAAAAAGTGGTTTAGTTCGCGAAGTTTACCGCAAGCTCCGTTCATTTTATGGTGGACATAATCGACCATCAGAGCAATTAATTCGGTTAACCGTGGATCGTTTTCGCACTACGTTTACTCTATGTGATAATACGCATCCGCAGAAACGTCGAACAGTGCGCACCGAAGAAACAATTGCCCCTGTAGTGTTGAAGAGGACCCGAATGAATCGATTCGCCACCGTGCACAGCAATTGGAGCTTTGTCCATCAACTTTTTGGAAGATTTTGCGCAAAGATCTATTCTTCCGACCTAACAAGATCCAGCTTGTGCTAGAATCAAAGCCGCGAGACCATGCAATGCGTCGTGATTTTGGTGTATGGACCGAAAATGAGATTGATATCGATGCTGATTTTCATCGCAAATTTTTGTTCAGTGATGAGGCTCATTTTGGGTTGAATGGCTACGTCAACAAGCAAAATTGCCGCACTTGGAGTGAAGAGAATATGTATGAGACCCTTGAAACGCCATTATATCCACAAAACTGACGGTTTGGTGTGCTCTATGGGCTGGTGGAGTCATTGGACCCTACTTCTTCCGAAATGAAGCTGGAGAGTCAGTAACCGTCAAACGAGACCGGTATAACCGACTATTTTGTTCCCGAATCGGATGGGATGAATGTGGATGAGAATTGGTTTCAACAAGACGGCGCTACATGCCACACAGCGCTCGTCACAATCGATTTAATGAAGGAAACATTCGATGAGCGCATAATTTCGCGGAATGGACCTATCAATTAACCACCGAGATCGTGTGATTTGACACCATTGGATTATTTTCTTTGAGGATATGTGAAGTCGCTCGCCCACTCCAACAAACCAGAAACGTTAGGGGACTTGGAAGCCAACATTCGTGGCGTTATTGCCGACATACAGCCTCAAATGCTTGAAAAAGTGGTTGAAAATTGGGCCTCTAGACTTGTCTTTATTCGAACCAGCCGCGGTGGCCACATGCCCGAAGTCATATTGAAACGCTAATGACATAAAATTATCCTTCCAATAAAGCCAAATTGATGGACATTTAAAAACCCTTTACTACAATATTACTATTCCCAATATTTGACGGGAAATAACGAATCCCAATTGTTGAAAAGTAGTTCAAAGTTATTTATTTAGAATATTTTGCGAAGGTACTTATGCTGAAATACTCTACAACACCGTCTAAGGCAGGGGTAGCAAACTTAAATTCTTAAAGTGCCAATTGTTTTGAGTATATTTGTTAATCTTTTATTGATAAACTTGAAAATCCAGTGTCGGATTTTGATGAAGTTTGGTGTCTGTGTTACTTATAGAATTTAGAAGGCATATAAGATATCAGTAGTTCCATCAGCAAGTCCCATTTTCAATAATATTAAAGCTCTATGAACCCGCGTTATGCCCAAGATGTTAACCCCTAACTACCTACCACTTACTATTTAAGTATCATAACTACCTACCTACAGTCTCTTAGACTCCTCTCTTCTCAGAACTTCCACCATAGATCGCGCGCACTTATCATTGACGAGCTCCAACGCGATATTGTAGGTAGGGTGGGGAAGGTGACAGTGCTGCCACCCTTAAGATGATTGAGCGCAGTATATAAATAAAGGAAAGTAGATTTCAATACAGCGCAGTACATAGATCTTTCTTAAATTATGAATGATTTTTAAAACTCAGAAATGAATGATATAAGATATATTGTGATATATGTAGATGGTGATATCTCTTCCGGATACCGATCTCATTTGCAATAGCTTGGCCGCCCTAAAGCGGCAGATACTACTCATGTCCGGTAGTCGTATAGACGCCCTCAGTTTTGGATCTTCTATGAATATACCAGAACCTGTTCCTTATGCTGTTTTCGAACCATCTGTAAAAATCGCAATTTCGATCGATCTGATTATTGCATTTTCTTGCCAATTCTTTCTTTCCGGATGAAGCTGGAGCTGCAACACAAAAATATATTAAAAACTAATCATTTGTTTACAAACCTACTAACATATTTGTCCACTTTAAAAAAATTAAGCACAAAAAATTAATTTAAAAGCAAACAATTAGATCAAAACAGCTTCACGGTATCTGGTGTCAGTTTGATGTTTTCCAGCCGATTGCTTCTAACGAATGTAATTTTAAATTTTCGGTGGGTGCATTCAAAGTAAACGATAGATGTGTTCAAAGCAAACTTTGGATAAAGGACTCATCAAGTTATAAAATTTTTTTTCGTTTTTATATATTCCGAAAAGAGGAATACATTTGATTTACTGCGCAGTAGATTTTCATTAGGACCAAAGGATCTACTATATGAGTAGGGATTAGGATGGTAACCCTGGTGATTAATTAAAACCCGCGTGCAAATAGTTACAACCAAATAAGAATCTAGGTAGGTAGGTAGTTGAGGGATAAATAAAAAGGGACTTTGGACATTTTTTTTTTGTCTTCTCTTACTTTAACTTTTCATTTCAAAGGCCTCAGCGATTACAAATGTGCTACAAATGGATTTAAGGCAATATTTTTTCCAATTTAGAAGCTGGGCTACTTTAAATTAAAGCAGAGTTCCAAACAAATTCGATGTTCTTGGACAGAACGAGAAAAAAAAAAGTGATTCGCATCAAAATAAAAACGTAAATCTTTGAATCGCTTCTTATTTCTTTCTCAATTCTCAATGCAAATTTCTCAATTTAACGATGAAGCATTCATAAAGTGACGCGGGCTGCAAATAGTCATCTCGAGGGTCAGTTATGCCGTTATGCCCGCCTAAACCTTGTTCTGCTGTTCCATCTAATACAAAAGGCTGCTAAATAATATCTCTTTCATTTGTGACAGACTTGTTTCTAGAAGCTATGTATTTGGATCTGTAAGGGCTATACATTACTAATATTTACTTAGTTATAATAATTTCTCGTTTTCGACAAACATGCAGATATACATGCAAAATACTTTGTTAATACCTTTTTTTAACTTTCTCGTGTACACTAGTATACTAAAGAGAAAGTTATTGCGATCGTACGGAAATTTCGAACTCAAACTGAGTATGAGGAATGATCTTACGACTATAGACAAGTCCAAAAAAAGTGGGTCCGCCAATGCCGTTCGTTTGTCTGTCTGTCTGTCTGTCTGTTTGTGCGCCGTAAGGCGAAACGGTTCGATGGATTTGCTCCAAAGTTCGTATATAAGGTTCTTCGGGTTACATCTCGACGCATCTTTTTATTTTTGCTTTATCTTTTGAAATAATGCTACCTGCCATACAAATTTTTTTTTGTAAAAATCATTTAACATTTAAGATTTTTCAAGGATTTCAGTCTGTTTTGTACTAAGGATATTTGGGATGTGGTAAAAAATTCTGCATACTCAGTTTTTGAAATAAATTATAAAACCGGCACTATCTCGAAAACTAATCAAGGCAACTTCAAAAAAATTTAAAGTTTTTTTCATAATAAAATTTGCATGCTTCGATTTTTGAAATTATTTTTTTTTTTAATTTTTTTTTTTCATATAACGATTATCTTAAATTTAATTAAATCCGGCTCTAACGATTTTGATAATTTTTTCTATTTCGAACAATTATTTTAAAAGTGTCCAATGTGCGAAATTACATCAAAATTGTATGTGCCGTTTTTGAGAAAATCAAAAGTTTTTTAAATCCTAAAATGTGATTAAAATAAATTTCTCATCATTATTTTTGATTCATTTTGCGGTTCAAAAAGGCATCTCATGTACCGAGAAAGTTTCGTATGACGCAGTCGTGCAATTTATTTTTTTAAATTATATCGGTACCCTGATTTCAAAAACGAGATAACTAGATTTTTCATGTGGCGATATATTTTGTGTCTGAAGTATGTAAATCTGAAGTAAAAACGTAAGGAAAGGCTACAGTCCGCTTGGGGCGAACAGTATGATACCCTATCCTTATCCCTATGTACCCCAAAGAAAAAAAGCATTAGGAAGATGATGGATAGCATTTTATTTCATTCTATGAAATTTATAGAAAAAAAAATATTTTTTTCAAAAAACGCCCCTGAAAAAAGGGCGTGGCCAAAACCTTGGTATGAGCGATATGTTGGAAAAAATATAGGGTAAATATCTTGTTAAACATTTTTTTCCGATTTCTATGAAAATTTTTGAAGAAAATAGCATTTTAGTGAAAAACGTCCACAAAAAGTAGGCGTGGCAAAAAACTTTATATGACAAATTAATAAAGGTGGGCAGTACCTACATATCTTGTGAAGGTTGTACAACTTTATCTCTCTAACTTAAGCCTTAAAACGGTTTTTATTAAATTGTGGGCGTGGCAGTGGGCGTATTTTGAAAATTTTAACACTTTACCATTTCGGAACCCTAGGGAGTATATGTTCCAAATTTCAGCTTCCTAGCATAATTTTAAAGGCCTCAAAAGTTGATACGGACGGACGGACGGACGGACATTGCTAAATAGTCTTAGATTTTGGTCCTGATCATAAATATATATACTTTTAGGGGTCTGCGACGAATATTAAGGGGTGTTACAAACTATGTGTCAAAATTAATATACCCTTAGGATAGGGTATAAACATTTGCAACTCCCATTAAATTGTTAGGAGTGACCATTTTTAAATTTGCTGAATTTTAAAAGTGAAAAATATCGCCTTATATAAATGGGTCCTTTAAGCCCGCCTTAACTTGAATTTTAGAAAATAGATAAGGTATAAGTGAAAAAGAAATTTTGAACCCATCAACGATGAAGAATTGTTCTCCTTTTGTTCCAATATTGCAACGTTCATAAAATACTCCTTCTTCGGGAACAACTAACTTACATACAGTACTACAATAATTATGAGAAACGCAGTGGCAGCACATTGTCTTAAGAGCAAATAAGCTTATCTTTTAATCAAACCGCCAACATGTTTTGCAAATTTCTCCCAAATGGACCGCCTATGGGGTTCGCTCAAAATATATGTGCATACCTCCCGGGCTTGTATCCCTTCGTCACTGAAGCTGGCATATGTGTGATTCAGAAAGAAAGACTTCCTTTCAGTTTGGACACATTTGTTGGCCAAAGTAGATAGTAGTGCCAAAGTAGTGGGTGCAGTGGCTTAGTGGTTAAGTACGTTGGACCACTAAGCAAGGGATCGCTGGTTAAAATCCCGACCCTTATATAGTTTTTTTTAAAATGAATGAATCGAAACAGCATTTATTTTTGAGAAGCTTCTCATGACAAGAGAACTTTTAACATGATCTATTTTTGTCCGTCCCCTCGCAGTAATTGCTTTCTAAATGCAACTATTCAAATTAAAGGCAATTATTTTTAATTATATAAATCAAACAGAATTGCGTGCGAAAATGATTTAATTAATTCGGAACTCGACTAATGATATCATCACCGCCTTCAAAAACGTATAAATTTCTAAGAGATAAGAGAGAGAAAGAAAAACCGAACACTCTCTTGACTTGTTAATTATCATTAAAAGTTTTCGCCTTCGAGTGTCCGTTTTCAAAGAAGTGTTAAGTGGATTCTAGAAGCAATTCCATCACTTTGAAAAGTACCTAGTTTTCGGCAGCCTCATATATACATACTCCACACACAAGACCCATATCAAGTTTCCTAATGGCCGTGCGCAATTATCTTCTAAGAGCCGGAAGATTCACACCCACTTCCGCCGGAGCGCTAGTCATACCACCGGAGTAATAGATTTCATCCACTTCGTCTGGCCCAACCCGTCTCTCGCCTATAGACATAACTCTTTCGTTGTATAGATTCCATATTGGGTTCGCTTTACCAATTCCTGGTCGTGTCTATCAGGTTTCACTTGTCGCGCATAAATTTGTCCGCCAGAAACATTTATCGACGCCGGCTGACATCAGCTGGGATATATTCGCCGACATGAATTGGACTCCTTCCATCGTATCGTCCTGCAGCTAGTTTTCGAATATTAGATTTCCAACATTCATGTAGAAACTTCGACTCGTATCACAGAACATGAAGCACACCCTCAAGCCGTAAAGTAAACAAGTGTAATTCACGTAACCTGTGTAGTTGTCTGTGCGGGTGTGGCAGGGCGAGAGCTATATATGAGCATTTAACAAGATTATATTCCCGACGGTGCGGCGGCGGTAATAAATGCGAATTTATTTTAGCCGCCGGGTTTCATTTGTAATATTTAATAGCAGGATATGTTTAATTTGATGTTTCAGCTTGACTGAGGTGGAACGAGTGGCAAATGTTAATTTTCAATAGCCTAGAGCTATATAAAGGACATTCTATTGAGTAAAGATTGTAGGGGGCGTTATGATTTTTTCTCATAAAAATCTTTTTCAGCAGTTGAAAATGAAATTAAAGTGAGCGCATTGGGGAAGGCCCCTTACCTGGGAAATGAGAAAAGAGTCATGATTGCTAATTTATGCCAGAAACTTATTTTGCACACGCAGTCAAATTGTTTTCTAAACTCATGATGTTCATTCACACACATCAATTTGAGACGTGAACATGTTATGTTGTTGGGTGACATTGGAGCGGGTTCCGTTTCGCAATTTCCTAAAAGCATTTGAGCAACTTTTTCCCATTCAAGATTTATTTAAATTTTATAACTTTTAACCCGAGTAAAATTTATACATACATAATATATAAAATCTAAAAAGGCATTGGTTGTCAAAACTCAGATACACGAAAAGTTATCCTTTTGTTTTTTTTTTTTTGGAAAGTTGTTTGCATCCAGCAGGAGGCAACTTTAAATAGGTAGCTCCCAGCTCCTGTAGGGATACTTTTACAATTGAAACCCAAAACTCATTACAAATGTACACGTACATATATGAAACATTATTGTGTGTGGGTTTTGGAAAGTTTTTACTGATTGTTTTTTGACTTAGAAGAACGAAAGATGAGATTGCGTACGTAGTTAAGGGAGTGTGGTAAACTGTGCCATTTACTTGTTCAGCAGGCAAAAGCGAAATCTCTTAGAACAAAAATGCGGAAAAATCGGGGCTTTCGAGCTCTCAAAGAGTCCTAAGTTTCGAAGGCAAGTTTTATCCCAAGAGGTAAGCCACCTTGCCTTTAAAACATTTGAATACTCCCATAGTGGTCTACAATTATGTTCCGTTCTGGAATTTATATCCTTGATAGCTTAAATCTGGAGACTGGAATTCGAAAACTCTCTCGACCGGAGCAATACGTCTAATACTCGATCAATGTGGCCTCAGGCAAGACTGTTTGTTTTCGGGCGCTCCTTCCTGACCACCAGGAATGGAGCGGTGATAGGTGGATTGGTTTTAGGCCGAGTGATACCGCTGTGTACTCAGATGGTGGTGCTGAAGTCTACGCCAATGATTATATGACTCATTAGGTAGCCAAGCCACTGCCTTTCTGGCTGAGATCTGTGCGATCACAGCTGCTGCAAATATCCACTGCCTTATACAGATAGCCAAGCCGCTATTAAAGCCTGCTCTGCTGCTACGGTTACCTCAAAAATTGTAGTGGAAGCTATATGCAATTTGAACTTGCTGGACAAATGTAACTATGTAAAACTAACCTGGGTGCCCGGACACACCGGTATCCAGCTGATGCTATGGCTAGGCAAGGCCCGTTATCAGCCTTTGTCGGCCCTCAACCAAGCAAAGGGTGCTGCTCATTTGTTTATAAAAGTGAAATTACCGGCCGCTTACTTCAACAGCACACCGAGTTCTGACATGATTTGTCATCATGCAGGCATTCGAAATTGTTAGTTGACGGTGCCAAGATCAAAATATCTGCTTGGACTGAGAAGATGTGACTTGAAAACTCTACTTTAGTCACAACTCTACTCTACTCTAGAGAGGCCTGTCACTAATCTCAGTCCTCTCTAAAAAGGATCAGAGTTAGAAGCTTTGCGAGTACTGTCTGGAAGATGATGAGACAACAACTTCATTTATGACTGCCCCGTTTTTGACAGATCTAGACTGGCTACTCTCGGCAAAAACTTCTTGTACGAAAATTTAACTAGCTGAGCTCCTTCGCTTTACAGATGAACAGAGCACGAAAAAATACGATAGCTGGTAGTTTGAAGATGGAGGAGCCTAGCTTGGTAAGAGAGTCCGTTTTGTTCGGAAATCCATGTTAGTGTTTTAGAGTTAAAACCTAACATAATAGCTTCTCTCACGTATTTTTGAAAGTGCAGGTTTTCATAGGATGTGTCTGGATATGTGATGCATGTGTGCCTTTAGGTAGTCCTCGGCTCTGAACAAAAGTGTCTCTCGGCCTACTCTTCACTGTTCTTACTATAAGATCTATAAAAGTACGTTTGGAGTCAAAAATAATACAATGCTACTCAACATTGCAAGGTACGGTTAGTTTGGTGCCCGAAAAGAGCACAAATTACTAAATTTGTATTTATATACTTCTGATGAAGTGCACATCTCAGTCTTAGCAGTCTCTTTTTTGCAACAGTAAGGTCGTTTTGGACCCATTCTGATTCTCTGTTCGACGAATAACTAGTTTAGGCAGTCCTGGTGATTTGCATTTATATTAATCGTAACCCAATGCTGTCAGGGCAACTTGATTTTTTAGAAACCTGTGGAGATTATATAGCTCATTTGATAGTTCGGCACAAGAAGCACTTTCCAAGTGCGTTGGTTCTCAATTTACAGACGCCCATGCAGTAGTGTTAGTTTCGTGTATCATCAGGGCTCTATTTATCACGGCAACTTTAATACATAAATGTCGTAATGCCTGGCAGTTTACGCAGCGATTCTCACTACGATGAAATGGCCATCATTTTCTTGGATGCAATTTACAACACTTATTTTTTGTTTATAATATACGCGCACTAAATTGATTTTGGAGAAACTTATAATAAAGTAACACAGTGCGGGCATTAGGGAAATGGAGGATTAGAAAAAAGGAGATACCGATGCACGTTGGTCTTAAATGTCTTTAAATGTACAGGAAAAACAGAGCATGGTAGAGCATTCCACATTCGCGTAGTACGGTTAAGAAACGAATACTTGTATTTTACTGTTCGTCCGAATACAGGCTTCAGGGTGAAATGATGTGCATTCCAAGCCCGGCGAGTATTGCGGTTGAATTGCTGTAGGGGTGGAATGCAACTGGCGATTTCGTTTGAGCACTTATGGTGGAAGTAACGATAAAACAGCGACAGGCAGGAGACATTGCGACGATGACTAAGAGAGTCAAGCGATCTCGCAATGTCTCTATCACCAATAAGTTTAATCGCACGTTTTGAAATCCTGTCAAGTAGCTTCAAATATGTTATTGGTACACCAGACTAGATATGAGCGTTGTACTCACGTTTGGGGGGAATAAACGCCTTATAAATTGTTGCCAGATCAGAAGGGGTGAAATATTTCTTGCATTGCTTAAGGAAGCCTAGAGATTTCGCAGCGTTCTTGGCGACGTCGAATATGCGATCATTCCAACGGAGGTTGTCATTAACACACATACCGAGAATGGAAAGTTGTTCGGTTTCAGCGATGCGAGTGCCATTCATGGATAATGGCAGATAATTAAGGTTTCGCTTCAATGACAGCAGACATCATTGCGTTTTGGAAGCATTAAATTCCGAGATCGGAATTTAAAGCGCCTAACATACGTTGCCGTTCCAGTTCAACGCCCGAAGATTAGGGGCGTTGCCCAGGAAACGAATATCATATATTGGCTTTCTTTTTGAGATTGAAGGTGACACGGCATGGCGGTTTGATGGACATATCAAACAGGAAAAGCGACGGAGTCTAAAGTGAAGCAGTTATTCTTTGCGGACGAAGGAGCCATCATCATCGAAGATAAAACTTCCCTGCAACGAGCAATTGACTTTTGGGTGGATATTTTGGAAGACAGTGGTACTTCTCATTCTCTTGCTCACTACGCTCTATTCCATACATTCATTTGAAAGAGAAAGTGATCCCCAGTGCTAAAAGTTCAAATATCTATTATCAACAGCGAGGCAACTGGGGATGACGACATCAATCATCGTGTAAGCATGAGGCGGATAATGTGAAAAGATATAGATATAAAGATAGGATAATAAGCTAAATGAAAGGCTCTTTACCGCAGTTGTTCATTCGCTCACATATTGTTGGTAATGTTGGGCAATAGGCAGCAGCTAAGACGAAGCTTGATTAAATAAAAACTTTAAAGACGTCGGGTCTAAGCCTACACAGCAAACCCACCTCAAAAAAATTGAAGCACCACCGCCCGTCTCAGTTGATATTCTCATTTTCAAAACGGTTGTATCATTCAACGTTTCTATACAAGTGCGTAAAAAGGCAGGCCTAAAATGTTTACAAATGTTAGCGGCAGCTTTGCAGACATTTTTTTAAGTCAAACCCCCGAAATTCACACGTCGACCAGCGTGGATGCAGTAAACTGATGGGTTAATGATATAGCCATCCTGCTCCCAACTTCGTCGAAAGCAGAGAATTGGTGGACACCAACATCCCGTGTAAATGAGTTTCAATAATTTGATCTAAATCTTCATTGGATTGAAAACGTTAACGAAGGACAGTTCATTAAAAATGTCGACCATTCGGGCATCAAAAATTCCATTAAATTTCAACAAAAATGCTCTTTCCTCGTACAGCTATAAGTACGCTGCTCTTTTGAAACAACTCGACTCGAGTTCCAGTTTAGAAAATTGGTCCAGCCCTTCGCCGCCCTCCCTATTGAGCAGAGTCATCCTTTCGACATTGTCCAATTGAATTTTACTTATTCAGAGGTCAGTTAAATTTGAACTACATCTGCCCGGATTACAACTACCAATTTCGCTACATTTGCACTCTGCAGTAACTTGAACGATATTCTACTAGCACGTGCACAATGTTGGCTCCGGCCATATCCCAGAAACATCGGATTCATGTATTTTTAATGTGGATACAAGTTATTGAATAATTTGCTTCTCTGCTCTATGCTGGCGTAAAAAGTTTTACGAGAAATTTTCATATCCTATATGTGATGCTGATGGTGGGATAGAATACGAGTAGGTATGTATGTCCTTCAGAGGATAGTGTTGGACATTTAATTAAAATTTCTTCATTTAGGAGAAACAAAAATTTAATTTTCTCATTTATCACACCGTTGTTGTTATTGCCCTTTGTTAAGGGGGGTTTTTTTTTTAATTAGATTGTTAATTTAGAGATGGACCCTTTCGAACCATTTCAATTATCGATGATAAAAGGAGCGACTGGAATATGGAAATATGTAAACTGAATTGAATTAAAGCGACCATTATAAGGTTGTCGTATTATTATTATAAGTTGGTTAAAAAGTTTTTTTTGCATATCTAAAAAGCTTGGGGAGGGAATACCTGCACTATTCAAAAGGGATGAAAATCTATCAGCTTAAAGGGAAAATATTCTTTTTTTTTTCTATTGCTTTGTCAGTTTGTCAGTTAAAAGTCACTATAGCAGTCACTAATTAATACATGTTGAAAGTTATTCGTGATTTTTTAGGAGTTACGTTTTTTTTAGGTTGGCAGCACTGGTTAGTAATGGCGCCCAAACGTGATGAACAGCCACATGCCATACAAGAATTACCGATGCATCCCGAAAAAACTCACAGTTTGGTGTTGTTTATGGGCTGGTGGCATCATTGGTCCATTTTTCTTTAAAGGCGACCGTGTAAGAAACGTTACCGTCAACTTCGAACGGTATCGAGCCATGATACGCTACTTTTTTTCCCCAGTTGGCTGAGTTGGACTTGGTTGACAATTGAAATGTGGTTTCATCAAGACGGTGACACATGCCACACAGCTCGTGAAACAATGAAAATGTTCAATGATTTCATGAAATTATCGTAAAAACGTAAATGGCAAAGGTTTATTTATCGATTACAATAAAAATATTAAATATTTGATGCAAATTTGAGTGTTTTATTCGATTTTTACATTACATTTTCAGTTCAAGTTTTTGAAGACACTAAATGCGTCCAGTCAATTGGGTTAAGTCAGTTAAAGTATTTAAAGCTTTAAGCTTTGCTACGGAAATAGTTCTTTATTGAAATAGTAAAAAAGTAAAAGCAACGAATATAGAGATACCAAGAAGACGCATCTCAATAAATGTATCTACTGCACAAAGCAAGGAGATACCTTAAACTGTGCCAACTATAGAGGTATCAGTCCTCTAAAAATCGTATCTAAGACCTTGTTTGCCGTATTGTGCGAGCGTCTGAAACCATTTATCAACGATCTGATTGGACCCTTTCAATGTGGGTTTAGGCTCGATAAGTCTAGAATTGACACAATATTCACACTAAGACAGACCTTTGAGAAAACCAAAATGTCCAGAACGATACCCCCCATCTTTTTATCGACTTTAAAGCCGCATATGACAGCATCTATAGAGACGAGCTATACCATACCATGTCTAGTTTTGGCATCCCTGCCAAATTCGTCTGTCTGTGCAGGATGACGATGGAGAAAGCTGGCTGCTATAAAGAATTGTGCAGAACTCCCAAGCCCACACAAGAGGCACGATCTTTTAAAAGACTGTTCATTTACTTGCATATGCCGAGGATATTGTTATCATTGGCGCAGCACAGCGAGCTGTCACTGGTGCATTTGCAAGTGTAGGAACAGAAGTGGCAAAAATGGGTTAAGTGGTAAACTAAGGGCAAAACAAAGTTCCAAAGAAGGGACATCCAACATCGACGAATCGGCCAGCTATAGCTTGAAAATAGTAAGAGAGTTTGTCTACTACGCTTCTGCTATCACATTTAAAAACGACATCTCCTCAGAAATAAATCGAAGAATAAAGCTTGTCAATTGCTGTTTTTTTGGGCTGAGAAGGCATCTACTACATAGAGCCGTCTTACGTAGAACTACAACAACTATATATCCTCTATATCTCTTTATCCCAATCCTCATAATCCCAGTACTGCTCTATGGTTTCGAAGCATGAACTCTTTCTAAATCAGATGAAGGTGTCCCCATTTCGAGATAAAAATTCTTCGTAAGATGTGTGGTCCCGTTTACGTTGACGGGTTATGGAGGAGACGATTCAACGATGAAGTCTACGAGCTGTATAGCGACATCAACCTCATCAAAAACTGCGCATTTGGAGTTGGCTAGGACATGTAGAGTGAAAGAATACCAATGCTCCAGCCCGCAGAATTTTCGACTCCAATCCGGAGCCGGCTGGCTCAGTCCGATAGCGGGGCACTTCCGACTGTCATTGTATAAAGACCTTTAAAATTTTGTAAAAATTTGGGGAAAGTGCCTTTAGTTGTGAAAAACATTTGTGCAAAAGTTCAGCAGCCATGCAGCAAGCATTGAGGAAATAGGATCCGAATTTAATTATATAAGCATTTATAAACATTTTCTAGGTAAGTTCCTAAGGTTCTTGTATACATTTTTTAAGGTGATCCCTAAAAAAAATATATGTGAAGTATCCAAAACTTGGTTTGGACTATTACTAAATTATTAAAGTATTAAAAGTAGGTAACATTATTATTTAAGGTGATCACGGAAAAAGATAAACGCACACTATCACAAGCTTTATCGTCTTAAAGACGATTCAGTGTGATAGGTACAATTTGTTCAACTGCCCAATGTGAATTATATGTTTCAAAAGTACCAAGTAAAACGAACAATAGAAGCATTTGGGCTTACTCTACTAGAATAGGAAATTAAGAAGTAGGTAAAATTTACTCAAATACGCGTCGAATAATTTTTTATTCCCCATCAGCATGTAAAATTTTGGATTATTATTGTCAGCGTAGTTGGAGTAGGGCCCATAAAAAATATCTAAGTATATCGTCGACTATCTTTTAAACGATTAATTTAATCGAGTAACAATTTCGGACCATTTTTGTAAAGCATTTAATTTCCTATAAAATTATGCATTGCTTATTTCATAATCCTTTTTTTGTTAACGAGTTAAAAATTCATAATCAAAAAACAATTTTGTCTTAAATATTATCAAACTTCAATCTTCAATATATTTTTAATGGTTAGATTTATGATAAAAATATCAGAAACCTTTTTCGAAGAGCTTTAAATTTAAAAATGTAATGCGGAGGACCTTCCTTTTGAAATTAAGAGCTAATTTTTGGTGAGAATTTTCTGGTGTTTAGCAAGCACCAAGAGCAAGACGGTGGTGATGCAAAGTACAGGATGTTTTTTTTTAGAGGTCTTCTCTGCACTTCGAATTGAAATAAAATACAAGAAAATCGTTTTAATGTCCATCAATTTGGCTTTATTGGAAGGATAATTTTATGCCATTAGCGTTTCAATATGACTTCGGGCATTTGGCCACCGCGGCTGGTTCGAATAAAGACAAGTCTAGAGGCCCAATTTTCAACCACTTTTTCAAGCATTTGAGGCTGTATGTCGGCAATAACGCCACGAATGTTGGCTTCCAAGTCCCGTAACGTTTCTGGTTTGTTGGCGTAGGCGAGCGACTTCACATATCCCCAACGAAAATAATCCAATGGTGTCAAATCACACGATCTCGGTGGTCAATTGATAGGTCCATTCCGCGAAATTATGCACTCATCGAATGTTTCTTTCAATAAATCGATTGTGACGTGCGCTGTGTGGCATGTAGCGCCGTCTTATTGGAACCACATCTCATCCACGTTCATGCAATCCAATTCGGGAACAAAATAGTCGGTTATCATGGCTCTATACCGGTCTCCATTAACGGTAACTGATCTCCAGCATCATTTCGGAAGAAGTATGGCCCAATGACTCCACCCATAGAGCACACCAAACAGTCAGTTTTTGTGGATGTAATGGCGCTTCAAGGGTCTCATGTGGTTTCTCTTCACTCCAAATGCGGCAATTTTGCTTGTTGACGTGGCAATTCAACCCAAAATGAGCCTCATCACTGCACAAAATTTTGCGATAAAAATCAGCATCGATATCAATTTTTTTCGAAATTAATTTGCAAGCGTTGTTCATTTGTCAACCTGTTCATGATAAAATGGCAAACCAAACTGAACATAAATGACTTTAAAGTTGCCAGATTTGACCAAAAAATGTCTGTTTTATCTCTATTCGAAAAACCAACAACTAAAAAAAAAATCGTTTATAAGTTTATATCGCGCATTAACGCCCATTGAGGACTTGAGGCCTAGCTTTGCCAACCGTGCGCGAAGATATATTTTTTGTTACGAATGGCAACGGTCATTTTCATGAGAAGCTTCTCAAGACAGTTTTTATGCTTGAACTAACATATGTCAACACGTCGCTTCTTATATTTTACAATAATTGTGGGGACAGATTTCTTCTTCTCCACAATCATTCAGGAGCCGACTTTAAATTTCATAATGTGCCACACATTCACCATTTTTCCATAAAATCGAGGCGGATGGAGGCAATTATGTCACTTCCACACTTTAACTCAAAGTTCACTTTCCATTGAATTCCTATATGTAATGCATAAATTCACAAATTCGCAGAAAAAATTACTGAATTTACGTGTTCTTACGGGCATTCTCTGAATTCCTTGTTAAATCCTGTGCTTCATTGATTTCATGGGAATTTCCATTCAATTCCTGTGAATTTATTTTAAGTTCATATCTGAAGTTCCTGGAATACACTGATAACTTTCACCTTGTACCGCTTACATATAACACAGAACAGTCCTAATAAGATACCAACGGTGCCGTTTAGATTATAAAATAAAGTGGGTACATGAGTTGTAAAATGAATGGAAAAATTCGAGGACATATCAAATTCCTAGGAAGTCTGGTCAAAACGACATACGTCCAAAATCGAAATTTTAGGATGATGGTATTGGATGTGATGCAAGAATGTGTTCTAAAACTAGTTTTACATTATTAAGTCTTAAAAAAATTAGAGCAGTTCAGTTGGTATTGCCATGTTCAAAAAAGGAACTCAACGAACCCATCGAAAAGGCAAAGTCAACAAACGTTCCTATTCAAACCCGAAAAAGAGGTAAGCCTAAACCTTCCACACAGATGCAGCAACACCAGCATTTGATTGAATATTACAAATACTTTATGAAGTCAAACCGGCGAACCCTACAGACTAACCAGTAGGAATGCATAGAAGTGGGATGGTCATTGTCCCAATAATTATGATCATTAGCTCGTCAATAAAGGAATGAATGTGTCTACCTTTTATGAGAACGAGTCCAATGTCTAGCTGGAAACTGTATGTGGTTGATTCGTTCCACCCCTACCTTAGCACTTAATGTCATACTGGGCCTAACACCCATGCAAACACACATTCAAATGTAGGCAAGACTGATTGTTCATCGACTGTTCCATTCGAATAACATTGACCCCTGCTCCTATCGTGGAGGCCATCTGTCTCAGTTAGACTCTTTGGAGCCTGAAAGCGCATTCAGCATGATCCTGGACGACATGGTACCGAAATACGGCTTCCATAAAAACTTTTCTATCGTCGTCCCTCCAAGGGAGAACTAGGAAAAATATAGACCTAAACAACATGATCTCGTCTGGTATACACTCTTCCATATTCCAAGCAGAAGTCTTTGCTATTAACCAGCGCGCTAAAATTAACTTAAGGTTTATATATAAAAGAAGTAAAACAATATTTATCTTTTCAGATAGCCAAGTAGCCATCAAAGCTCTTGACTCATCTTGAAATCGAAGCTTGTTCTGGAAACCTTCATGGTAATCTATGAATTTGCTACGAAAAACGTAGTCATTCTTCACTGGATTCCAGCCCATAGGGGTTTTGCTGGTAACGAAGCGGCTGACTCACTGGCTAAAGTCGGCGCAACAACACCACTTGTTGGCTCTGAACCCTTTAATGGTCTTAGCAAAAACCACTTCAGGAACTATTTTAAAAGTCTTTCCCTTATCGAATCCAATGAAGTCTAGCTTAAATCAATTGGCCAGAACTGTACCATATAAAAATCCTGACAGGAATATTCAGTGGTCATTGTCTCTTGAAAAAGCACCTTCACCGCATTGGCCTCTCTCCGGACCCTACATGTAGACTCTGTTTAGAGAGTAATGAATCCTCTCTTTACATACTCATGGACTGTCCGGCTCTTTTTCGTCTCAGGAAGAACATCCTCGGTGAGGAAATCATCTCACCAGCAAACCTTACTACCTTACACCAAGAGAAGATTCTTGTCTTCTTCTAGGACCTCTCCAGGGAAGGCACAATAGGCTCCATTTGGAGCCGCAGTGCCAGAGGCTCTCCGGACGCTTAATCTATCTATCTAAGATGTATAACAAACTTATTAAATAAAATAATAAAATTTCAAATTTCAAAAATCGTAACAATATCCTGAATGTTTCAACATAAATTTCACAAAAAATGGACTTGTGTCGTTTTGATCAAACACCATAGATTTTTTTAAAACGTTTTTATAGTTTTGAAAATTTAAATTTTGTTAAAAAAATGTCTCTTTGATGTAATTTTGCAAATTGGTTACATTTAATCAAATTATGCAAAATACAGACTCGCTAGAGATATTTAAAAAAACAAACTTAATTTTAATATAAGAAAATCGTGATATGAAAGAATAAAAAAAAAATATTTTAAAAATGAAAGTAGGCAGATTTCTTTAACTTAAAAATAAAGTCGCTGGAATTCCCTTTATTAGGTTTTGAGATATTGACAGATTTATAATTTTTTTGAAAAACTGGTTATGCGGTATTCTCAGCCCCACTACAGCCATCGAAAGTACGAAAACAGTCCCAGATCCTTAGAACGGTTTTTAATAAATAAGTATTTTTTTGTTTTGAAAATTGTATGGCAGGATAAAGAACTTTCAAGCAAATCCGTCGAATCATTTCGCCATACGGCTCCCGGACAGACAGACAGACCGATGACGGGCGTCATTGGCAGACTTCTCTATTGGAGTAATACCGTCTCTCATGCGCAATCTGAGTTCGAAATTTCGGCACAGATGCAATAACTTCCTCTTTAGTATACGAGAAAGTTAAAAATAGATGTACAATGATAAAATATTTCAATTCAGGTGTATTAAATGATATGTGTCAGGCACATTCTCGATAAAATGGAGGTAGGTACATAACAAATATTGTTAGTAGTTTATCCCTGAGCTACCCATTATTCCTTGTACAAACATATTTTTGACATGTACCTACATCAACAAGGATCCACTTGCAAATGTAAAAATTAGGAATTACAATACATAATCCCACCTCATTCCCGCCTTCATCGTAATTTCTGCGTAATTTCTCTTCAAGTCGAGCCATTTACCTTTTTTTTCCCCCTGATTCGCTTTAACGCGTGAAGTTAATCGTCACATAATCCACTAATCCCGTCGATATGGCATCTAAATTGTTTGCAATAAATTCACTCAAACACTCATTCGCATTCGCATTAATCCTGCGAGCTTGCAAAATCCGAAATTACCTAATTTCCCCCACACATTTGCGAAAGCGCCCCCACCCGACCATTTCGCTAAACTCCTTTTTCGTGCTTAGAAGTCACTTAGTGTGAACCGCAACACGCGTATCCCATATACTTGCTCGTACGTACAACGCAATTACTCCCTTTATGAACTCACATGTGTTTTATTTAATTTACCTTTTAGTAGATAGTAACAGTTAGCCAGGCAGCCACCCTTGTTTGGGGCAATTGTAAATGGGAATGTGTGTGTGTGGAAGGGGGGGGGGGGAATCCCCTTTTACGATGGAAGGAAATGGAAATCCCCTGTTGTCTCCCAAATGGAATCCGAACATATGTTCTGTATAGGAATCATTCTGTCTACCCAGCCGGCGCTGTGCTCCTCCGCGCCATTTATAATGCCTTTTATGTAAATGAGATTCTAAACTAGGTGGAGGGACGCACGGGCGGATAACAATTCAAAAATTATTGTCACCATGATGTCTCCTTGAAACCGCACCAAAGCTAACATAAAACAGTCGGGCGGCATTGTTCGGTGAAGAAATTCCCTCGGGGCCACTAAAGAACAAACGGAATAGGGAGCACACAGCAAAGCAAAAAAAAAAAAAATAGAAAAACCAACACAAAAATATTCAACCGATTCTAGGAGATCCTAGATACAGACAGATACACAGTTGACAGTTACATCGCGCGTTGGATATTGGATATCATTAACTGGTTTCGCTTTTATGTTTGGTAGCATCGTTCTACACAAGGCGCTCCTAGATACCAGTACCAGATAGGAGATCACTGGCGGAGTGTGGAAAGTAGAAAAAGGATATCGTGTCACACATGTCCCGAATTCACTTTAGATACTTTCCAACTCGTACCTACATCCCTATCTCTTCGCCCTGGGGATGAAGTAAACCAATTTTCATCTTTCATGGATGCCAGCCAGTTTTACTGGCATTGTTGAGCCCCAAGGATATCTCTTTTACATTTTTTATGATTCTTGCTTGCGATGTAGTTTGACATTAAATGGTGGATACAGTGGAAGAGTGAGTATGTGCGGTTACATAACCGGTACATATGGAATCGCTCGTAAAGGGACAATAAAACTGTATCCAGTGTAAAACTGTCGTCTGAGGGAGGACTCTGTGTTGCGTCCCGTACTAGGCAAGGCACTATACTTTGCTGGTTGCTTTATGGGATCAAAGTTCTTCTAGCAGTGCTGCCTATGAGTTTTGTCTCTTTGTTTCATTGACACAGTATGTAGTTCAGCTAGAGGTAAGATGGATCGATTATGAGTCTTTTGAAGATTCAAAATCTCGGTATAGAACTTTCATTTGCTGTAAAATCAACAAAGGAGCAAATGGCCACTTCAATAATAGAAGTGCAGGGAAAAAGCTGGAGCAATAGAAATTGTCGCTAGAAAACCCAAAAACCCGAAGTAGTTGAGATAATCAGTGATCCATTTCAGAACCGGTTAGGAAAATTTCTCCAAAACGATGCTGTATACATTAGAACGAAGTATTGATTATTCACGAAAACACGTTATGAACTTGCTGAATACCAGAAAAAGTGTTCCTTGCACCATTTAAAGTCATTGACCGTTTTAGGATTGTGACAACAATGCTGCCACACTTCAAAGCATTTAATTAAATCCACAAACAAATATGGGGAAAACAAAGAACCCCAAAGTGGGCGTTTAGAAAAGTGCTGGTCTGTCCATTGAAACCCAGAAACAACCAAATTCTACTCAGACCGAGCTGAACTTGTGGCGTCGATGGCGTTGTGCATAGTGCGTGTGCTTGCTTGACGAGATCACTTATCTAACAATAAGTGTAGCTTCAATTCCTGATGAGAGAAAGTGTTTTTCGAATTTAATGACCATGACGAACACAAGACAAAGTAACCCGATGATCGACCGTGCTGAGCCGTGAAACAACTGTAATTCCAGCCTTGTAGTCAGTCACATGTAGGAAGGTGGAGTGGCCGATTTTCATGACTACATGAAAAGTAAGCAAATACCGTTTTGTTGCCACCATTCATGAGGACATTACGATAAGGGTATTGGGTATGTGTAATCAGATCCACCCGGTGGAATTGAGAAAGATTGTGATATCATTGAGACCCTTGTCTGATATATCAGAAAGGTCGTCAAAGAATGGTTTTCCAAGCGCCCGGCGTCTAGCCTTAGCCACAGATGGCTATCCGCATAGGAGTTGAAAAACTCTTTCACTCTAGTTGGCATCATTGCAGCTACGGCAATAGGTATTGTGGGGCCCGTACTTACAGACCCCAGTCTAGCGACATCCATATGCGTTCTGTTTATGAGGTTTTGGGTTCAACATTTGTTCTTGATTTGTTCTATTTGGGCCGAGTCTTTTTAGAAGTGACGCTGTTCGTCAGAATCACCCCTTCACGAGGTCCAACAGAGGAAAACTCACACAGCGCAGGGTTTCGGGACGAGCCAGATCGTCGGCTTTCTCCCGCTATGTTGCTAAGCCCGAGAACCCAGATGAGACAGATTCTTAACCCGCTCTGGATAGTACGTCCCCGCACAACTCGACGAGCTTAGTCGTAGCAAGGACCACCGTCTGGAAGAATCTAAAAGAGTTCGGGAGCCAGAAGGATAAGGACGTGTGTAAAATTTGTCTGAAAAGACCCTCGCTCGCACTCCACAGTCCACAGTGGCAATCAAAAGTTGTAGTTGTTTCATAAAACTCATCCAAACTTTGAAGTATTAACTACGACAATATTCCGAAATCCTCCGAATATATAGTTCAATTGGGCTTGCAGACTACAGCAGCATTTTCTAAGACGAGGCCTAACACAAGTTACTCACAGGTTGCAAAATTGCCAATACAATGTTAGGTAAAGATAAAGACGATTCTCCTTCACTTCTGTGACACATTGTCATTCTTTCATGCCATACTGTAGCGGACGATTAAAGACATTAAAAATGTAACACAAGGACACATTACTATCTAACATTTGAAGAAAACCTCTTCCAACATTGTACATACGCTTTATACAACCGGTTCGCGGAATCCTGCAAAACCTTGTCATAGAAGACAAAGAATCATGTAATAAAAATTCTCCAAAATGTTATCAAAGTGTGATTCATCATTCGGGCTTTCTATCCTTTCGCCCTCATTCGTAGCTAACATCCGAAAAGGACATTAAACGACATTACTTCGTTGCTGCAGCAGTCCTTCAATTTGATCAACAGCGTTCGGTTTTAATTGAATTCTAGATGTGTAACCAAGGATGGATTCCAAGGATAAAGGATACGCGATAAGATTCTTCGTGGAAGGTACTAAGAATTATGATTCATTTTCTCTCCCGCTCTCACTTGTGAAAGCAAAAGCATTAACAGTACGAAACAGAAATGGTTAGGTTAGCAACTTGCCCTGGCAAAGACGACGAAAACGATAATGACGATGATGGTTTCCGGTTGTAAATTTTGCGGAAGGAGATCTTGTGGTTAACGCGCAACGACATTCTGCAAATTAATTTAATATATTAAGTGCGCCATTTCGAAGTTTGCAGCAGTAGCAGTAATATAATATACATCAGGCAACTGGCAGGATACCCGAGTATGCGACTGCTGTATGCGGTGTTTTATGGAAGAAATTTCGTCTCATAATGGTGACAACGTGTTGGAAATAATGCTCCATAAGTTAAACCGCCAAAGAAATTTAATGACTTGGGTTGCAGCATGTAATGAATGTAAATGGGTCGCAAATGGGCATGTTAGGATTTAGGAATAAAAAAAAAATTTTACTCACATTATGGTTAATAATATTTTGTAAAAGTCGTAAGAAGAGATATCTTAAGGAAGTGTTTTAGGCTTGAAGCGCAGTCGTTATGACGAATTAAAATAACTGAGTTTACTTATAGGTAAAATGGCGGGTTAAGTGGCATTCGCTGAAAACTCTAGATTAGTTTGGGGCTACTGTTACGAAACCCGTGGTTTGATGAGAAATGCAGCCAAAAACGAGGCCTATCAAATAATGGTGCAGACAAGAATCAGAGTGAATAGAGAGCTCTACGGGCAAAAATAAGGGAGGAACACCGACTTCGCAGAAGGAAAAATAATTAGTACGAGAAGCGAGCGGTGGAATCTATTGAGGGACGCTACTGCAGAGGCAATGTTCGAAAGTTCTACCAAAGGATAAAACGATATACCCAAGGATACAAAGCACGAACAGAAGCCTGTATATATGAGCATGGGAATACAGTAGTGGATTCGCAGTCGGGCTGAGGATTTGGAAGAGACACTTCTGCAGACTGTTAAACGGTGGAGACAGCCAACAACCCGCTGTCAGGCAGAATGATCTGTTCAGCTTGGGCGATTATAGCCAAAACTTTCCCTAAATGAAAGGAAATCAACCATCAACCGAATTTTCACACACCGGGAGATCTTAAAAAAAGCTCAGGATTTCAGATCGATATTCACCATCTATTTATAGACTTTAAGGTCGCTGTTGATAGCGTATATGTTGTAGAATTATATAAAGCCTTGCCAAGTATTGGCATCCCCGCCCAAGTCGTCCGTTTGTGCAGGATATCAATGAATAAATCTCGCTGCTACGTCACAGTCGGGAAGAACACCAATGAGCCATTTGATGTCGAAAAAGTTTGTGACAAGGGAAAGCGCTATCGTGTACTGTATGTATGTATGTATGTATGTTCTTGAAGTCATTGTAAGAAATTCTGATTCTATGCTGATGATATTGACATTATTGGGAGAACGCGGCGCGCTGTTAGTAAGGAAGGACTCTCAACATCGGCGACTCGAACAAAACGTCACGATGGACAGATACAACTTCGAAGTAGTTAAAGACTTTGTGTACCTGGGCTCCACTATCAATTCGCAAGACGACATCAGCGCGGAGATTAAGCGAAGAATTTCTCTTCCCAATCGCTGTTTCTTCGGCCTAAGAAGGCATCTTAAAAGTAAGGTCCTCTCTCATAGAACCAAGGAGATATTATATAAGACCTTAATTATCCCGGTCCTGCTGTTTGGTGCAGAAGCATGGATCCTATCAAAAGTGTATGAATCTTCGGGTTATATTCGGTCCAGTTTGTGACGATGGAGTGTGGAAAAGAAGATTCAACGACGAACTACGAATACGGGCTATACAGCGACGCTGATTAGACTCAAAAAGCTAAAAAAACAACGATTAACATTTTCCGAACTTAAACCGATATTCCCGATAGGAGCTTAACAATCGTTTTTAACAATAATGGTTACGGTTTGGTTTTCGACTCTAAACAAACCAGCGAGTGTTATCCATCGTAATTTTAAATTTGTTTTGGTGTGGGTGTAGTGGCTTAGTGGTTTAGTGGGTTAAACTACTAAGCGAGTGACTATAAAATATTTTTTACTCGCAGCCCCTCTGGCTATTGGTTTCATATATAGCAAAGAGTTAAGAAGAGATTCAGAAACACCGCATTCCCGAAGTTGAGAGTGTCTTTCATGTGGATTGGGAAAAATACGTTGAAATTGTATTCGTCGGTATTCGATCAGAAGCCTTAAAATGACATGCATTCTGGAAAGCCAACTATTATTACTTGAATATGAGCTGAAATTGCTCAGCAGCAAATTAAAAAAGAGGGTATCCATTACCGAGTCCGAGTTGTTCTTTAAATTAAATTTTGTCTTTTTTTTTAAAAAAAATTGTGCACCAACTAAAAAGTTAAGTTGTCAAGGCTACGAACAATTGGTCTACATGTCACATTATACATAGAGGAAAGCTGTCTGCGGAATTCGGAGTCCAACTTGGGGTTCAGCAAGGCTGCATTCTGTCACCAATATTGTTTTTATTGGTCATTAGCGATATGCCTAATGCGGCTTTATCGACGGAGAGCGGAGTAAGTCGATGGACAGCCTTTGGACTACGCTGACCATGTAACTAAAAGTGCTATCTCATAGAATAATGGACCTTCACCAAATGACAACAAATGTGGAGAGGGAAGCAGACTGAAAAATTAATTCGGTAAAAAAAAATGATCAGCCTAAGACTGAACTCATTAACTTACACAATAAACATTTTTAGACAACCGGTTTGAGAGACTAGACAGTTTTCAATACCTTGGAAGTACTGTCTCAATGAATAGCGGAACCGAACTGGATATAGACTGCCGAATATGCAAGCAAAGTCTGCATTTGGAATGCTATCCACGATTTGGCACAGTTATGCAATTAGCTTAAACATCAAGCTAAGGGTGTTCCGTTCCAACGCTGAATCCGTGCTGCTGTATGAATGTGGAACATGTAGAGTGACCAGTACCATCACGAGGAAGCTGCAAACGTTCATTTAAATAGGTGCCTACGAAACATCTTATGGATTTTCTGGCCAAAAGGTATCTCAAACGAACAGCTTTACCAGAGAACGGGCAATGAGCATAAAGACACTATACTATACAGCGACGAAAGTAGCAGTAGATTAGCCACTAGGCCACTAGTGGCCCTAGGAGTGCATGGCGAAGAGAAGGCAACTGAGATAGAGTTGGGAAGAACTTGGGCACATTGCCAGAAACCGCACACCATGGCGCTTTTGCGTTGTGTAGGCCCTAGGACCCACAAGGGGATATAGGACATAATTAACTAAAAAAGTTTTCGTGCCCAAACTGATATTTTAAAGAAAAGTTTCTCAGTCCATCATTCAATACATGATATTTTCTCTTCTATAAAACGAATTTTCTATGAGACTATAAAGTTTTGTTAGCAAAATATAAATGAAAATAAAATATTTAATACTCAATGAATAGCTTTCTTTTTTGATTAATCCTATTTGCAACTCAATGATATTTTCCAAACCAGAACAGCGTTTAGTTTTGCTTTACATATCATGTGCCCTCATTAACAAGCCCAAGATAATTAATTCACAAAATGACTCATACTACACAAGCATCATGCAAATATGACTCCACGACTCTCTTCGCATCACAGAAACTGCAATAGCCGGATATGTACGAACCACCTGCCAAAAAATGTCAGCCCGCATTTACTGCACTGGCAAAAACCAACCTATCGTGTCATACCTTGACGTGCCAAAGCCACAAAAGTTACCGGAGCCGGCATCCTTCGTCAATGAATTTTCATGAAAATTTAATTTAGTTTGTGTTTTTTGCCATAACCGAACCTTAACATACGAAACGTACATGTGTTCTTCTTCGCATGTTGGAAACTGGCAAAAAACGGAAACACACTGCCATCGGCTACAAATGCCAACCACGCTCACCCCGTACCAAACCGGAATAGACCTTACATGAAACACCTCATGCAGCAACCACTGCCTCAACCACCCCACCACTACACTACCAGCACCACTAGCATCAGCTTTAACACTGGCCACCCATACCAGCCGACCATATACCCTGTAACCGAACTAACGAATAGTGCTTGCTAATGCAATAAATTCATGTCCTCGTAAGTCATAATTAAACCGAATTATAATTTCGGAGCAGCGAGCGTACGAAAGGGAGGAAAAGGGAGTTTTGGATACTTGCTGCAGTCGACTGAGGTAGGATATTACTTTCTCGTGTTGTCCTCTACTCGATGGCTTATCGCCTGTTGTTGGTGAAACTTTTTCAATGTTTCTCCCGACTCTTGTTGGGGGAATATATAAATTTTCATGATACTAGATACAAATTTTGGTCCACAAGTTGACTGCTGCAGGCAGAGTAGGTGGAGTCCTTCGCAAAAGGGTGGACCCGTCGAAATAGTGTACTTGCATGCAGGAAATTAATTATTTTAGTTTGACTCTTTTTGAAAAAAATAAAAAAAATAAAACCAACTCAGTTGCAATTCAAAAGGACGACGGAGCAACAGCGCAGCTTGGAATAGAAGGAGAAAATCCCAGATAGTCCTTAAATTCGAAATAATTGAATACGATTCAAGGAAGACGTGTTTGGTTTTCGCAATTCAAAAATTAGCTCCAGTATCAAATCCACCTGCAGAATCGACTGCAAAATCTGAGAAAAGTTTTTTTCAACCCCAACTTTGATTTGTTTTTTGATGCGAAATTAAAGAAGTAGTACATCGTTTCAAGATGCTCTACTGATGATGGAGTTTTGAGATTTGTGCATTTTCAAGAGGGATATTTTTTATCTAATTCTGTTTTATCAGACACCGCTGGATATTTTAAGCAAAAAATTGCCTGCTTGTACGTCTCAGTGCAAACCTTTCAACGGTCCCAGAGGGATTTTTGACACTCCGCTATCCCAAATACTCGATATAAGTACGACAGATTCTTCTGAGTCATAATGCCCTTTAAAACTTATGGATTGAAGACCGATAAGGGTACCTACTGCGGTTCATCTGAAGTGATGGAGAATAGGAAACTGGTAGGCTGACAAACTCGCCATTCAAGCTGCCAATTTTTCCTGAAAAGGGTTTCCTAGCCATTCCGATCGCTACAGGTTGACTCATGTTTACGAGGGATGCAATTGTCCAACTTAAGCTTTCTATTCTATTACTATTAATTCTAAAGCGAGGCGAACCCACAGGTGGATAAGTTTTACTGCACTGGCAAAAAAAGTTTTATGAAATGTTCGATTAAAGGAACTCCTTAATACTTCTTAAACGAGGAAGTGCCCTTAAAGTCCCATATTATCCGGATAGCTTAGAATATCCAGACATCCGTGTAATAAACATCCGGGTAATTAAGCTGATTGAAAATAAGGCGGAGCACTTTTTTTTAAAGCTTCAAGAACGTTTTGGTACAAATTGTTTGCATGTGGGTCAAAGTAATGTTTTGAAATTTAATTTCTCCACGGACCTTTTTCAATGTTCAAAAGAACCTTAGACTATAAAATAATTTCAACCAAAAATGATTCTAAGGCCTTTTTTCAAAATCCGTGCCTTACGAATCGGTTTTCCTAAGATCCGTATATTCGTATGTTGCTCCCCAATAATTTCAGAACGGACTTAGCGGCTTTATGCTGCTACATGATATTCGAACTAAATATCTTTGGAGGCAATTAGTGGGTTTAGTTATTTTTCCAGCGGTGATGTGAAATAAAGCCAAACGAAATAAAACCCTCTAGGCGGGATTAAGGGATTTCAACACACCTTTCGAAGGCGGTTCGATTTTTGAATGAAAATAGTGCTACATTTTTAGAATTTGGGTTTATTTCTAAGCGCTTCATTTGAAAAAAAATTAATATCAGTTTATCTTTTTTGGTGTTAGGCAGACTTTTGGAAAGCGCTACTGATAGGTGATTCGCTTAGTTGTATTTCAACGCAATAACCTCAAAGACCCATCCACAGTCACGTATACGATTGGAATTCAAAACGAAATCAGTTGAATAACTTACCCAAAACGTTATCGTAAAACTGAAATCTTCCTACATAAATCCAATCAGATGGCCTTTTAGCAACGACCTTGGTCTTGATTAGAGAAAAACCTCCTCACAATCAAGTATCCCAATCACGAATATCGTTCATCATCTTCATCACTGTAAATAACGACCACAATAAACACCAATGACGCGTTCTTTACAGCACAACATAATATGTACGAGTCTGTATGCCCAATAAACAAGATATCCTTGCTTTGTATCTTTACAACTACACAAGCTTTCTCCACAGCACCACTGTTGTTGTTGCTGTTGTCATCGTCTTTGTCTGAATCCAATCGCCTCCAATATATGCCCGATGGCAATAAAAACCCATCAACACAACTATAAGCTGAGCATCGGCACTTTCGTGAGTTTAATCTTATTTTATGCAATAAAATTGGAAAAAACGAAAAAAACTGCAGGTACGGTTGTTCCTGACATCCAAGTTCTGGTTTGATAATTAAATAAAGATAATTACCACTGATACGGTTCGACTTTGGTTCAACTCAATCCTGGTAGCTGTCCTGCTGTTTCTTTCCCGTCCTTTAGCCAGTCTAAAAGCAAAGTGTGAACGCTCATGTGAAAGTCCGCAACGAAAATGAATTTTAACTGTGAAGCAATGCGATAAGCCTGTTGGCTTACAATTTCCGCTCTTAAATGGATTCTCAGTAATTGGCCGATGGACGGTAACTGAGCTGGTGTTGGCGGTGGCTGTTAGTCATTGGTCACACTGGTCATTGATGTCATGGTGAGGAGGTTATTTTTTTCAACCTTTCCAGTACTCTGGCGAAGTAATTTAAACTTAATTAATTATTTTGGGTTAACGATATGGTGGATTTCGTTTTAAATACCTGCACGTAACGCACGTAACGTAAGTACTTACGATATGTTTATTATACGCATAAATTCATTAAACTTATTTACCTTTCACTTAAGGGCATGAGTACATTAAAGGTAATTGCATTAATTAATGACACAGACATGTGAGTTCGTACATAAAGTATGTAGATACCTACATACATATATTGTTGACAGTTTTATGTGGAACTAAATCGATCTATCGCACTTATTGGAGCGAGCGAATGCAGACAAAATGGAAGCAAAATTATTTTATGCCAACTCGGAAGAGGTTCTGTTAAGAAGGTTTAATCTTTTTTGAGTACCCCATTGGAGAATAAATGCATAAAGTTGTGTTGCAGTAGGAGCCACATGCATTGACAAAGTAATAGTTCTATATTTGCAAATGAGCACATTTATGGTGGTATCAGCCCGAATATGATTTTGTCGACATCCATATTGAACACTTTGGATCTAAGTTTCAAAAATGCAAGGTTAGGTTAGGCAAGGTTGAAGGGGCAGTCGTATAGAGGTCCGACACACTTAGACCTATGTAAGATCCATTGTAATACCAACTGGGTCTAAAGTTCCTGCCTTCTCTTTGAACCATTTTGAGCTGCTTATAAAGCGTGGGAGACATTTTGGGTCGTTCGAGTTAAGATCGTTAAGATCATTGTGGAAGCAATCTCCTAGATGAAAATTTCCGGGAGAGAGCAGGGCATGCGCAAAGAAGGTTTGTCTCATCCTCCTCCTCATCCATGCAGCTCCTACAAAGGTCGTTTGAATAAGCGCTAAGCCTTGTTCCCTGCCTGCCTATCAGACAGAGTCCAGTGATGACACCAATTGTAGAACTTATCTGCGATCTATTGAGGGTAATCAAACTCTTATAGCATCTTAGATCTAGCTTAGGCCAAATCTGCTTCGTTGCCAGACAAGTGATACCACCTGTCCATCTGTAGTTCATTTTTTCATTTGATGGCCGCCTGGCTGTCGGAAAAGATTCGAATATCCTTTACGGATACCACGTTATTCCTTAGGAAGGACAAGACTGCATTTATCGCCATAATTTCTGCTTGGAAAACACTACAATGACTAGGAAGACGGAAAGAGAGACTAAGATTTAGTCTGTCTGCCTCCACCCCATCATTTGTTTTTGACCCATCTGTGGAGAAGTGGATCGATTCTCCCATCCATCCACCCAAATGGATCTGGGGGGAATGGTGAGCTGGAAGTTTTTATCAAACTGCTGTTGGAGTGTAGTCTATATTTCTAGGAAAGATTCTGAGTGTTTTCAGAACTGCAGAGTGGACGATTTCATGTTAGGTCCATTGAGAGGTTGCGTTTAGGAGAATGGCCGTGGTAGCAACTATTTGTCTACTAAAAATATCCATGGATATTTAATGGAAAAGAATGTCCAATGCAGCTGCGGGAGTGGTGCGAACGGCTTCACTTTTGCATAAACAAGCTGAGCTTTGGACCTTGCTTAGTTTGTCGCTATTAATCGCTTTCTCTAAGGCAGTCCACCAGACAATCGTTCCGTATGTCAGTATCGGTCTTACAACTGAAGTTTATAGCCAGTGAGTGAGTCGGGGTTGTAGTCCAAACTAATTACCAATAGCTTTTTTGCAAGAAAAGAGGGCTACCGCAGCTTTCCGAACTCTTTCTTGTAAATATATTAGATTTCCAGCTGAGCTTCCTATCCAAGATGAGACCAAAGTATTTGGCTTCGACAGAAAAGCCTAAGCTGGAACCCCTGATTGAAGAGGGTCGATATGTGGGATTTTGTATTTCCTAGTAAAGAGTTTTATGGGGGTTACCGAAAAGACCACAACTATCAGTCCGATAGTTGAAATTTGATTTTTCTTAAAATCAATTAAATAATAATTTAAGAAAATTGTGATTTGAAAAAAAAAAAATTCAGAAAATTGTTAGATGGCGTGTCTGTTTGTTTCCATTGTTTTCCGGCAGATTGTCAACCACGGTTGTATCGCGTTCCAGCAACCGCGTAGAAGTCTTCGAATGAATCTTCTTGGACTATTCCAAGATCTGGTTCAATTAAAGCCGTAAGGATTTCGAAATGCTATAAGCTCCGTTTTAGCGAAGTTTATGTTGATTTCTCATTTTTGGTACGCGTGTTCACAGATGAGTATTGATACAGATAGTCGACTTCGATATCTCCTCTCCCCTTGAATCCGCAAAACATTTTTTATAATGGCGACAAAATTCTCACTTAAATTTAGTATCTGTGAATATGTGTGAACCACGGATGGTGCTGTTGATTGTCAATAATATAGTGTTTGAAGTCCAGTTTGACATAAATATAACCAACATGACATTTTTTTCAAAATGGATTTCTTGGCGCAGTACTGCAATGGTGCGCGTGTGCTGGCTGAATTTGATTTACATGCAAAAACTTACACAGATACAGTTCTACGGCTTTTTGAAGCAAATAAAAAAGGGAGGCCGAGAGCGCAAAAAATCCTCTCAGTTGACTATCTATTTCAATACTCATTTAGGCGCGTGATGCTACAGCGTTGTTACAAACGAAACGAAAATTTTGGCGATTACCATAACCTCTTCGTTATGCGCTATCTGCGCTTTGGTCAACTTAGGCCTTCTCCGACGTGTTCCACTTGTGCTTATGTGGCACATAAAATGAGGAACTTATCTATTGCTTTTCACTCTGTACTCGCAAATGCACCAGCGACTGTCATCCCTAAAATCGATATAAAGGTTTTGATTGTGAGGTCGAAATTCTTGGCATTCATCACCAATGTTGATCAACAAAGGTTCAGGCGGCTTGTTGCCATTCAACATTAAATCTTAGAGCAATCATCAATCTTCGCTGTCCTGTCTGAGATATCCAAAGTCGTATCTCGAAATGTTCAATCTAATATTCAATGCTTTATTGTTCGGTTGCACACGCTTCGTTCTGTACTCTGTACTCAATTGTAAATCCGTCTGTATTAAAGGTCATATCGCCAGCTGAAAACTACCAGGACGTATGAGAATATTATACTCCGTTTACATTCGACCTTGTATTTAATTATAACCTGAAAATATGTCGCTTCTTAATAATTTAAATATACATGTGATGTGCGTGGACTGTATACTAGTGGAGGGCTAATCCTTTTCTGTGACCCCTTTGGACGACAGGAGTCGGATATTATGGAGCCAGTAACACGCTTCGGGTAACCCGCACATTGATGCCAACGCTTGTCTAATTTTCAAAGATCCCACAGACCTGGGGTTCTAATACATTGAAACACATCATATAGACATAACACTAGGTTACTCAATTAACGGGAATAATGAACGCCGCCTTTGATTTCATCCACGGAGATCGACTTCTGACGCCTCTGAAACAGGAGGCCTTGTGTTACTAGGCACCCAGCAGTTACCAACGTGGTGGTGAGATGGTGAAAGGCTAAAGTAAGAACGCTCGTGTTCTCATACAAAAACAGAACCCTCCTGTGACCACTATACCCACGTTTTTTTTTGTGTACCTTAAGCAACATTTTGACTCATTATTACATTTGGCATCATTTCCCCCATCAGTGAAAAGCTATGACCCACCAAAAAATTCTAGAAGAACCTTTAACCTTTTTAACAGCCACTTTAATGCCCTGAAGTCATGCTTAAATAATATTTTTTTAATTTAAATAAATCACTTTGATATCCCCCCAAAAGGAAAATGTCCACATTATCCAAAAAATGCGCACCTTTCCACACTATATTATGCGCTCTAAACTAGGTTAGAGCATGCTACGTGTTGCGTCCTGCATTTTAGCTTTACGATACCTAAAATATTCAAGTTTTGTCATAAAGTTTTATTACATCCTTTCGTCTTGGCAGGTAAATGACGGCTGGCTACGAGTCCCTGTTTGGTGCTTTCATGTAGAAGATGAAAGAAATCCTTTCACTGCTTGTTTTAGATTCCATTTTCTGAAGAAGTATTTACAAAAAAAAAAAAGCCAAAAAACCATCCGTGGAATATTGCTCGCCTTCTTTTCTGAGTGTACACAGCCCGCCGGACGGAAGTTGTAAATGTTTTATGTGGAATGCTTTAACTTTTTATATGTATGTATTTCGTTCGCCTTCAGTTAACTGAGGGATATTTTCCGGAGCATTATTACTTGCTTGTGTCCTTTTTTTTGCTCCCACATACACACACGCATACACAGGTTAATACAAAGGCGCGCACAGGAAGTTAAGATATTTCACTGATTTATTTATTTATATATGCTACGATATGCTACGGTACCGGCAAACAGTAGCGGCACCTGAGGGGGTTAAACGTTAAAATTTGGCATTTGGTAGGTTTTCTTCGTCTAGAGTTAACCCAGTACGGCGTAGTAAATATTCTGTAGACGGTAATAGTTTAGCAGGAAACAAGCCATAACATTTAACACAATTTCGGGATTCATCCTGACGAAGGATATCTACTTGGGTTGAACTTGGATTATAGCTAAGGAACAAGGTAAATATTTGATTTGCAACAACCAACAAGGAGCATAGAATGTCCTTATCGGCAGAATATGCCTTCATCAGCTGTCGTGACCTTTGTTATGGTCAATTGAGTATTCTCTTTATGTCGGGGGCTTTGAATTGATCCCACCGCCCCTCACCATCTGGCTACAGATGAAAATGAAAACGAAATTTAAAAATGTTTTTTGAAAGGGATTCGGGACGGACACTTTTGGAATAGGAGATTGGATCCTGTAAAGTGGAATGAAAAAAGCTAGACAGGAAGGATACTAAATTGAGATGGAAGAGAATTTTGATTGAATGTTTTTTTTTTTTTATTTTGCTATGCTAATGGGAAAAGGATTTGTCTGGGAAAGGTTGGTGTATACTTAACTGGTTGATTGCAATCCTTTCTTTAACGAAGAGATGTAATTGAAAATTGAAATCGGTAAGTGACAAACAGATCCGTAATGAGCAGAAATTGCTCAATTGAAACTTCCTTTTTAGACATTGCACAGAGGTAAAGCGGGAGTGGGTGAAGTGGAAGAGTTTTAAGATCACAAAGAGCTACACAACTTACCAATAAATATTTGAGGATAACAAAAGGTGGCCCCTTAGGCAAAATGAATAAAAGTAAATATTAGGCGTAAACGGCCCATACTGGACCCAAAGCCTAGCTTCTCCAACAACATGGTGTGCGAAGATATAGTTTTTGACTCGAATGGAAGGGACTTACAGATTAATGCCGATTCCGAACGGCAATTGATTTTTGAGAAGCTTCTCATGACAGTTCTTACTCTTGAATGTTTGTCAGACAGACGTGGACCAGCGAATAAAAACTTTCAGGTGGTACAGGTTGGGATTTGAACCAGCGACCTCTCATTTAGTGGTCCAGCGCACTTAACCACTAAGCCACTGCACCCACGGCGAATGAGGGCAAAATAAGGGTGCGGCAAACAGCACTTCTAAACTTGTTGTTCGTAATTTCAGACAGATACTTATTTTAACTTCTTGTTTCTTGTCCTAAAATTAATTTAACTTTTTCAAAAATCAAAGAAAGCCCTGCGGTGAGAAGGAGCTGAGATGTTGCAACATTAACAACTGGAGTTTGAAGCCTGGTGGCTATTCATCCACTGGTCTGGTTTAAAAAAAACTACCCTGACTTAGGAAAAAAAAACCAAACAGGTTCAGGCCTTGACAAGCAAATTTGTCGTTGATTTCATTTTCCTTGACTGTGGTATAACCCGCAATATAAACAAGACTCAGGCTTGAATGCTAAGTAGGAAGTGGTTAAATAATTACAATAGGCCCTAAGTGTAACTCGGCATGTTCCTGTTCTTCACAGTAAGATGCAAAGCTATTTGGAAAGCAAACGCCTGACGATTTTGCATGGCACGAAAGTTCCAGCAATATGACAACGAGTGTTCAACAAGGATCAGAAAGGTGTCAAAAAAAAATCCACTTAACAAACAGAATGAACAATGTTTCAGGAAAAAAGGCGTCCAATTCTTTTAAATTCAATCTATTTGTTGAATGAATTAGACATTTGGGGGGCTTTGGTATAACCTGACAGAAAATCATTTATTAACGTTTAATTTTTTAAACATATACATTCGAAGTATAAGGAGATAAATTTAACGAAACAAAAAAAAAATTTAACTTTCTATCATTTAACACCAAGTTGATGCAGATCCAATGCTAGAACCCAATCCGGAACCATATCCACCAAATCCGCCGCTGCCAGCTCCAGCTCCATATCCGTAACCAAAGCCACCGCCAGATGAATAGCCTCCGCCGTATCCAATGCTTGAGGTAACAATTGGAGTCGTAGAAACTGCAATCACAGGAGTAGATACTGCCACGGGAGCAGAGTATGTGAGGCCACTTGAATAACCTCCAGTATAGCCACCACCACCGCCGAGAGCATATCCTGAGCTACCAAATCCGCCGCTGTAGCCACCACCAAATCCGCTGCCGTAACCACTGCTGTATCCACTGCCGTAACCACTGCCATATCCACCGCCGTAGCCACCACCGAAACCGCCTCCATAGCCTCCACTGTATCCACCACCGTAGCCACCAGTGTATCCTCCACCATAACCTCCACCACTGTATCCACTGCCACTGCCTCCTGGTACAATTACCTTAATGACTCCACCGCTACCTAAGAATGCGTCCAAAGGCGAAGCTACTGCCACCACGACCAAGACACAAAGAAACACTTTCATGATGCTTTACAATTATTGTGTTGCGCTGTTAGTCCAAATTGAAAGAAGCTCTCGAACTGATGCCCAAGTGATGGCCTCATTAGCATTTTATACTTTTTGCTAACAATGTGACATACTGTACTGTTGTATCTCTATGACATAATAATTGTCACCATTTTTAACACTGATTCTACAAGCATCAGTCTGTCAGTTGTTGTGCCAGTTATTTGTTTGCTTTTGCAGTTTTCCCAAGAGTTATGTATTTGCGGTGCTGATCTACGTTCAAGGTTAGTAATTATTATTATTATTATTGTTATTTCTTTTAATTTTGCGTTAGTAAATTACAGTAAACTACACAAAAATTGAAGCACTAGCATCCTAATTGATTTTTAGAGTTGGTATTAGGTATAAGGCTTTATCTAGCAAACATTTACATATTTTCTAAAACTGAACATCCTCTTGTTGGTGTGAAGATCCAATAAAACAATGTATAGTAAACAAGATTGAATTTAATTAGAAAGTACATCCCATACAATAATTTGATGATTGCAGGAATATATATTCACAACGCGAGGACGGGGGGATTAGCGTAAAAAAGGAGAAATGCAACGTAGACAGTTGTTCCATTTTTAGCAAAATACTCCCTGGCTATCGCGTTGTATCCGGTGTTGTCGAAAGCACCCTCAACGTCTAAGAAGGCTCATGACGAATTTCCTTTGATAAAGGCGTTTTTTTTCTATCTTTCTTACAAGAAAGTGAAGAGCACCTACAGTGGACTCTTTCTGTACGCAAATTGACCTGAGTGAAGGGGGCTAGATATTTCTAACTGACTTATGATCTATAAGTATTTAAGTAATTTTAAGAACAAAACATGTCAGACTGATAGGTAGTAGTTCAATTGGCCTATTGCCATTTTTGGGGATGAAAATCCCATTCACTTATCTTCAAGAGTAATGAACGTAACCCCAGTTATAACTAGCCCTAAAAAGAGCAACAATAACCGGTATAATGATGCCCATAAACTTTTGTATAGGGGCTGGAAATAGACCATTACCAACAGGTGACTTGAATGGTTTACATGAGCCAATTGCCTAACTTACCTTATCTGGGCTACTCGATATCAAGATGTTTGGGTCTGTCGTTTTTTGAGTTTTCGTGTGTTCCACGGATAGACGACCCTGGAAAGTGGACCTGCAGTAAGGTTTTAATTGCTTCCGTGCGGTCCGTAGTGTAGGGCCATTTGGTTTCTTTAGAGCTTTGTCGATACGTGCCGCTACCAGCATATCAGCTATATCTTTACAGCATTTCCTCCACGCAGCTCGTTTTCATCTTCTCAGTTGTAGAGTTCTGTGTCGATGTGTCTGATATGTCAAACCTAATATGCTGATCGTTCGACAATGAGGACACATGCCAATCCAATGAAATTAGAAATAAATGGACTCGCGAGTGTAAGGTCAAGTACCTCTTCGCGAATCGCATTTATAAATGTTGGATTGGAAACTTTATTAAGGACATCTACTTGGTTACTTATAAGACATTTTAAAAGATACTCATCTCTTTTGTTGTTGTTCCTGCTTCATCCCTACCTTAATATGAGCATTTGCAACACATATAATGACATAATGAAGTCGGGATTTCTATAAGTAGGGTAACTAGATCCTTTGTGGTGAATTATGGAATGGGAAGAAAGTTGATATATATGTCAATTAAGCAGGACGCCCTTGGCACTGGCTCATTGCATTTGTAAATAGGCTTACCTACCTTATTCCTGAGACCTCTAATGTAGCCGCTGATTACCAAAGGTTCCCGGGTAATCTTTAGAGATCTAGCTTGACGTATAAGTTGGATTTTTTTGGGGACAGGACGACCTGGTAGGCTAAGGTTTTTCATATTTTACATCTCCCAGCAGCAGCGGAGTTAAAGAGGTTTAATTGGTTAAAACCACTGGATCTTTGGGGATATATGCCTCTGTCGGTGGCGAAAAGACGTGGTGATGGCTGATACCTTAGTAACGCATCCAGATCCGAAGGAGTAACCTGCCCGACACCACTGCCGCCCTATGTCTCCCATTTTGACCTAGACTGTCCTGCTCTACAGCATTGCAAGTCGACGAGGTCTGCGCCATGCTCTCGAAGAAAATTCTGAAAGTTGGTACGAAGTGGTTGGCTGCTTCTCTAACCATTGGGGTACCGCTGCCAATGTGAATATTCTAATGCATAATAAGGGTAACGGTATACATTTCTAAAAAAAAGGATATGTGCGCATTGCTCATTTACACCGAAAACGGTTTTGGGTTAGAAATCGTTGTTATGTTTTTTAAGGCTTACGGCGGCAGATCCTAACTAAACCCAGGTACATGACCATGATTGCAAACGGTCTTTAAGATCGGTGGTGGTCCGCCGAAAAAGGAACTCCTAGCAGCACGACAATTTGATAGCCACGAAATAGCTTTATATGCTGGTCAGATGGATCAAATTTCTATGAAGGATATCTTCGTCAATAATGAGCATCGATATCAATTATTTTCGGAATAAATTTGCACGATTTGCAACAAAATTTCAGTTTTATCTCTATTGGAAAAACCAACCTCTAAAAAAAACACCCTTTATAACATAAACCTATTCCTCAACAGATCAAAGTAGTTTTGTTAGCCATGTACAATCAGGGTGCGGCGCATGTTGTCCTCTAAGTGGTCAATCGTTTCGGGCTTTTCAGCGTAGACTTGCGAATCCCACGATCTTATGCTGTTACCAAATGTTTCCTTCAATAAACCAATTGTGGCACGAGCTGTGTGACATGTTGCGCTGTCTTGTTGAAACCACAGCTTCTGCACATCATGGTTGTTCAACTGAAAAAGTCAGTAATCATGCCTCTATAGCGGTCACCATTGACTGTAAAGTCAGCATCGTATTTGAAAGTACGGAGAAATTATTTCACCATAAAGCACACCAAACAGTCAGATTTTGTGGATGTAACGTTGTCTCAAAATACACTTGAGGATCATCATCACTCCAAATACGATTTATTGACGTATCCATTCAACCAAAAGTGAGCTTCATCGCTAAACAAAATTTGCTTATGTAAACTTGGGATCAACGGCAATCTTGTTCCAAAGTTCCATAGTTAATCGAATTAATTGCTCTGATGGACGATTTTATTCCCGATATGTATTTCGAACCAGAACCATGATTTTCAAAATAAATTTGCACATTTTGGAAGCGTTGTTTAGGCGTCAGTCTGAAATGCCATGTTGAGATGCCAAACAAAACTAAAAATTAATAACTTGGCAGCTTACAAAATGGCCGCCAGTTAAAAGTTCTATACCTTTAAAAAAAACCCCCGCCCTCTATTACTTCGTGTGACTAAAACGGCCTTTAGTATATTTTTGTTTGACGCATGCGTGCTCCTGTTTGTAATCTGCTATTGACTAGGTACTTACCCGTTTTTCCATGATCTAAGCAAAACGTTCTAGAAAAAAAACAACTTTTGTAGATTTACGTACTTTGTGCATTCATTTTACAATTTCTTCTTTTATTTCGTCTCTCACAAATGTTTCATTTCATTAATCAATTAATTAATAATGATAATAATTTTCTTAACATATATTCAAAGTGTGACTGTTTATTTGGTTTTATTCTCTGTTCTTAATTTTTATTTTTTAACTACAATAGATCCTAAAATTTAAATTGATTTTTATTTGGTTTCTTTTTTTTGTTAATTTTCCATCAAAATTTCTTAAAAATATTTAAAATTTGTTTCAATTTAATTTTTAATTTTTTTTTTATTCATCTATATATAAAAGCTTTTTATTTTTTATTTTCAATTTTATTTTTATGAAAATTTTGAATCGAAGTCAATTATTAATTTTGTTTTTCTGCTTTCAGGCATTGTGCTGATCGAAGAGATACATACGACAATGAAGAGTATTCAAGTGCAACTTTTACCGTTCAAAATTAAGACTTTTCTTTTGTCGTACTTTGTGTTTTTATTTTCGTGGTTTTTGGCAACGGGACTCCAACATCTTACAAAAAAACAAAAATAAATAAATAAATTAAAATAAACAACAAAAACTCGTTCTCCTTGGAAACTTTTCCGAAACGAACTTTCCATCTGAAGGTACCCTGTTGGGCAATAAAAATAGACAAAACTAAAATCTGTCCCACATCCTTTCTGTTAAGGACAATGTTAAAAAAAGAAATGCAAAAAGAATAAGAAGAAGAATGCAGGTAATAAAAAAAGAACGAAGGGGTTGGTTGACAAATATTCGGTCGCATAAACTATCCTTTCGGAGGAAGGGGAACCGGAAAAAGAGAAAACTTTGTTAGGTTTTTACATCGCAGATGATTATCCTAGAATCTTCTTGAAATAGCTCGGTGTATCCGGTTTGGTTAGGGAGCGTCTACGATTTGGCTTGAATGGCGGATAGGTTTCTTCGTTGAGGAAATTTCTCGTCGGATGTGGTGCTGCTACTGTTGGTAGTTCATGTGCTTTGGTTGTGGTGGTAGCTGTGGTGGTGGAAATAATTCCAGGTCCCTCGGTAGATGGCTGCTGAGCTGGAAAGGACGAGGAAGACAGGCTGTCACCACTATTACTGCTGACAGAGGCCGCTGGCGTTGACTGTAGCTCCGTTTTTTCTGTGACCTGTTTGTTTGGTTCCTCTGCTTGGTGTGTATCGATAGTGTGGACAGGGATTGGTGATGATGTTACTACCTCAGCCGTTGTACTGCTCGATGGGGTAGCGATGGTGGTGGTGGTGGTTGTAGTTGATGACGATGGAGATGGAGAAGCGGAACTGGTAGTGACATCTCCGCTGCCGGTTGTCGTCGTAATTACGCTCTCCGTAACTTTTTCGGTTGCCAAGGCTGTTGTTGCTGGTGCTGGTTCAGGTGTTGTGGCCGGCTTCATTGTAGTGCTGGCGTGGATGCCTGCAGTGAAGGCAGCATCTTGTGTGGTTATTTCATTGCGGGCCGTCGTAGTGACCTGTAATTGAATTTCCGATGAGTTTGCAGGGGCTTCCTTCTCCTGCACTTGAATGGGCGTTGATTTTTCCGCTTCTACGGCTGATTGCGGGGCAACGGTGTCATCTAGCTGAACCGAGGCTAATGTGGTTTGCTGTTGCACGCTGGATTCCTCCTGATGGACGTTTTCAATTGTCGTTCCTCTGCTGGTGAACTCGTCATTCTCGCGTCGCATTCCGTCGGTAATTCCGGTTATATCCTGCGGAGCGAAATGCGACTGAGAGTGATCAGCGTAGCCTTTTGGCGGTGGCACATAGTGAGATTTCACAAGCAGCATTGGGGGAATAAAGTGGTTGTCGTTGGTCTCCTTAACGTGGGGATGGGCCAACTCCTCCGAGATGATGTTGCTTCGCTGCTGCTGAGGATGCATTGGGTGACCGATGGCCACTGCCGGTGTGGTCGGAATTATGCCGCTGGTTGTTGTGGCTATTGATGGACCTGATGTGGTGGTCACGTGTTCCGTGGTTGTTATTTCATCTACAGGCTCAGATGTTGTGACCAGCACAGTGGTCGATGTCTCATCGATTCCGATAGCCACTGTTGACGTAGTTGTGGTGGCAGGCTCTACAATTGTGGTGCTCTTAATAGTCGGCATTGGTTTGAGGTCTTGTGGGAGGACTTTTTTTATGTGCGGTAGTGGCTCAAAAATTTCATTTGACGAATCATCAGGAATTGGCTGGTCTCCCATCATCATCTCGTCCATTTCACAGTCTCTTAGGTGTCCTCGATTGGATGACAGCTTGGGTGCTGGTGTTGGCTTCTTTTGCTGCATAGCCACCACGATTTTCTTTGCAGATTTTTTCACTGGCTTGGGAATTGCGCCTGGAATACCAGATGGCTGGTCGGCTTGCATTAGCTCGTCAACATTGAACTGTTCAATCAGCTTCTGAACGGTGTTTTTCTCTGTCTGTACCTGTTCGGTGGGGTCGGTTACCTTCATGGGCACCATTTCAATGTCGTTGTTCTCATCGTTATCTGTCGAGATGCCGCGAATAATTTGCAGCGACTTGAAATGCGAATTTGTTATGTCGCTGAGTTTCTTCGACTCTAGACGTTCCCGTGGGCAAAGTAGCTCCCGCATAATTCTTTCCCGGTCCTGCAACGAGTGGCATGTAAAATATGAATGACAAAATGAATAAGTTATTTGCAGAAGAATTTAACGTGAAATCACGCGCGCGCTTTGAACCTCGGAATATGAGATGAGGCAGCAGGGCTTACCTGCTTGCCGCGGCACATCTGCCTGATGAGTCCCTCTTCGCCACAGTTGCGAATTAATTCAATGCTCGCTGTGTCTGCCATGTACTGCATAGTTAACGAGGGTAGGTCCTTTAGGATGCACGATTCGGCCCACAATGGAACTAAGGGGACATAGCGAAGGTAGAATGAATACATAATGCATATTAAGAGCTTTTGCAAAATGAATGTTGTGTGTATATTTTTTTTTGTTGGTATATTTCAACAGAAATTCATTGAGACGTGATGCAAACATTAAAAAGGACTTCAAAATTTGATGGGGTAGTGAGAGAGTGGATAGGTTATAACCTCTCCAAAGCGGCTTACCAGGCATTTCACAGAGGAATGATGCTGTCTCGGGTCCACCACATCTAAGAGCATGCCAACGGTAGTCACGAATTGGATCGATAACCGCACACAGGGGGGACTCCATTAGGGGTAGTGACTCTGCCCAGTATCCAGTGTTGGCAGCTAATGCACGAGAATTTCTAAAAAAGAAATAAAAATTTGAGATGGAAATGGTTTTAATTTAAAGTGAATTTGGAATGATACAAATTGAAAGATTGGTTATGATTCAAAATTATAGAAGGAATTTAAGGAGAAGGGAACGAACAGAACATGGATGAGGATAAAGCAGTGAAATAATTTCATTTCAAAAGAAAGCGAGTTAAAAATAAATGTTAATTTAGTAGTGGTACTTTAAATTGATTTTTATGTAAGATTTTAGTTTATTATAGCAGAGGGAATAATTCAATTATGTTAATTACTCTCAGTGCAAATGACCAACTTATGGCTCACCATGTTATGGGCTAGTGTATCAGAGATCCATCATGCTATGGTCTGAGGTTTTTTGACCACCACCGCATTTTAGTGTTTGTAAAGCCAGACCAAAACTTGGTGCTGGTCATTTGGGTCATTGGGGGCGATAACCAGGTTATTCTTACTGTCACTGACTGATGTCTCTGATAGTGAAGATGAATTATCATGGTTCTTTAAAGTTCAATCGAGAACAGAAGGAATTTTTACGAATATCTAAATCAATAACTTTTGACTTTTAACTTTGAATCCTAGAAGGGAATTCTACTATTTTATTGTCAAGAACATACGAAATTTTGTGTTTAGATGGCCCAAATCAATGGAAAACTGATTTCCTAATGCAACAATTTCCTATGACCAACAGCGAATCAACTGTTGATGACGAAATCAGTCATCGTGTAATCGCAGGGCAGCGAAATTCCGCTTCATCAGTGCTCACATAAGTCTCATACAGCTCGCATTGCTTGACAATGTGCAAGACTTAAAATGCATGACAGCAATAGGATGAAAGAGGTTCAATCGCTTCATGCCAAGAAAAGATTCTCGAAAAGATTGATTGCACTCCCAGGCGCAGTTGGTATTTCTGTTTTTAAATAAGGGACACAGCCAATCAGTGGCCTCAGTGACCGGGAATCCTGAATATGGAACAGTACGTATAGATCCAGTTAATTGAGAGAGTAATGATCCCTATTATCCTGATAGTTTTCGATATAAATAGAAAGAAGAGGCAGAAAAAAACAGGACAAACTCTTAAACTTTCTCGTATAAGTACATTATTATACTAAAGAGGAAGTTATTGCGATCATGCGGGAAATTCGAACTCAAACTGAGTACAAGGGATGATATTACGACTATAGAGAAGTCCAAAAAATTCGGTCCGCCAATGCGGTCCGTCGGTCTGTCTGTCTGTCTGTCCATCTTTCTGTCTATCCGGGCACCGTATGGCGGAACGATGCGACGGATTTGCTTCAAAGTTCGTATATAAAGTTTTTTTGGTTACATCTCGGTTTAGTTTTTGCTTTATCGTTGGAAATTACGGTACCTGCCAACAATTTTTTTGGTTAAAGTCACTTATCACTATTTTTCATACTCTAGGGAGTTTATGTTCCAAGTTTTGGGAAACTACCTCTATTTTAAAAGGCTAGAAAGTTGTATTGGATGGAATGACATGGTTAGATCACAACTGCTGATAATTATGCATAAGCACCTCCTCAATTGCCTGTGTCCCAGGATTTCTTTCCCTACCTTTCTTTTAGGTCGATAGTCTTTCCCTGCTTCTCCAGTTTTGTGCTGTAGCACTTGTGGGTAGAATGGCTTAGTAGTTGAGTGCTTGGGTTAACCGTACCATCTTGAAGTTTATATTCGCGGCCCAACTCTGTCTCTACGGTATTAAACTGCACTTTCCCTTCCATTCGTGTAAAAAAATCGGTACCCACAATGGTTGGGGAAGCTAGGCTTTTGGTCGTCTATGGCCCGTTTGCGCCTAATATTTATTTTACTTGTAATTGTGCACTTCATCATCATGGGATGGCCCCTTTTTCTTTCTAACAAAATTAGGGAAATTTGGCGGACCCGGAATATGGCTCCTTATTGCACATTGTACCTTTTACACGTAGAGATGCTATCCCAACAGGACAGTCCCCGACCTGGAGGGATTTATAAAAACACTTTGCAAAAGATTTACTTTAATTTTGGAACGTTTGGAAAAGTTAATTTGAAAACCTGCACATGAAGAAAAATAACTCCTTCCCATTTAGTTCTAATTTACATTCATTACCATTTTGACCCAGTTTTATCAACACTGCCAATCCGCTGTATTCATGCATGATAACCATAAGGCCGTTCAGTGTGCTTCCTCCCTAACGGTAACATTACCTCCCTAATGTTTGTTTGGCGAAATAAACCCTCGGTTTCCTAAGAAATATAGACAATTCAATCCCTTCAACACAGCAGAGTGTTTTATCAATATTTAGCTCCCCCTGCTCGTTTTGGCATACATCAAATTATAACACTTATTTACATACTTTTACTTTGGGCTAACAAAAAAAAAACTAAATAAACAAAAATTCCATAACTTTCCCAATCGCATTCTAACACTGAATAGGAAATGAAAAAAAAAAAACGAACAACGTAAAAAAAAGGATCCTAAACAACATGAAGAGGACAAAAATAAATAATTTATGTTTATTTTTTTTATACATACGACCACGTAAAACGATCCGAGTTCTGCGGTCTCATGAGTCCAATCCAGACAATGTCGTTTACATCCAATTCCCTTAAAAGGTCTCGTGTTGCATCAAATTGAAAGCTGTTGTCGACTGAAACGGAACCGGAAAAAAAATAAAAAAATAAGACCAGATGAATAGAATTTTAATACTTCAGATACACGCATCTTCTATGAGATACTATAGAAGAGAAGGAGGATAGCTTGGCTTGGAATGTTTGTGGAAGTAGATTTGCGAGAAATTGAGAATGAAATTAAAATATGGAGTGCTGTCATGAGTTATGGGGTGTTGTGCTCTCGGAATATGGTTTTTTGAATAACAAATGGAGGTAGTGCTGGAGTGCATACCTTTTATGCGTAAGTGGATGCGATTTAAGAGTGTTTACTATGGAGTTACTGTCTACCAATGAGATATCCGGGTGTATTAAGGAGGGCGAGAAGGATATTTATGATGGTAATTTTTGCAGACTAATGATTTGTACAGAAAGTGAAGATGGAGTTCGAATACGTAGTCTTAATTTGTTTTACAATGCCACCTCACTGGATATCGCAATATTATTAGGTCAGGGGTATTGTTCCTAAACTCAATTTGCTGTGGAGCCCTTGGTTGACCATGTGTTATTTATCGCATTTGTTGTTCGATTATTTTTATCACCGATTTAACATGTTATAAAGTAGTACCTAGTCAACGGCGATAGTCAGTCATCTCAACCGACGAACTAACTTGTACACTTGCGGGGTCATAATTAGATCTCCCTTTTGGCCATATGGCTGTCAATCCGACAACCAGCGGAAGCCTATTAAAAATAGAGGGCCCAATGGAGGGCAATAATCTCGCGCTTCTGTTAAAGAAAGATTCGGGACTTTAAATATTGCAAAATTTGTTCTTATCTTAAAGGAGTCATTGCGGATAGTAGTTCGAACTACTCTGGAAAGCTATAAAAATGCACTATTTAGCTAATGGCGAATGGGCAAGAGGAGACTAAGAAAAGACTAAGAAACAATTGTGGTAGAGATGGTTAGGCTTCGTGGTCCTTTGGCCGACACCGACTCAGAAACATAAAAAGATCAAAAAGAGAGACAACAGAAAGTTCATAGAAGTATTAGCTTCCAAGTGTTCTGTTCCTCAAGTGACCAAGACTCGGTCAGCGACAGAGGAACTCTTGATCACCACATCCTCGACATATATCGTCATCCTTGAGGTTTAATTTTATTGCGTGATTATGCCCCGTTAGGGCCCCTACCGGTTTAGACAGTGATGACCTGTCAAACTTTAGAAGTTTGATGGTACTGTTTGACTGTTGTATTATGGCCAGAGCTTCCTTGATACATCACAGGTAGTTAATTCTTTCCACCTGTTGTTAGATTTCATGCGAGTCTTGTTCTCTACTCTTTTCCTAAGACCGCAGAGTGGTGGCTTGATTGACTGGAGTGTTCTGCTTGGAAGACACTGCTGTTGCCTGAAAGTTTGATTAAACACTGTTGCGTTAGTTCTTCCGAGAATATTTCGGCACCGGTTCCACATTCCATCTTAGATCCATCTGTGTAGATGGATAACGATTAGCTTTTCGTGGGTTCATCCTTATATCCCATTCATCTTTACTTGAGAAAGTGCAAGAGAATGGTCTGTTAAAGTCCAGTTGGAGAGACATATAATCAGAATTGACAATGTTTCCAACGTATTTGCTTAAAATCTGTGCATGATCGGAATTATCAGGGTTTTAAGTGTTAGCTGTGCTAATCCTTAAAGCACTTTTTGTTGCAGTGTATAGGTCCTTGAGTTTCCTATCAAGGATATCTCGCACTCTCAGCCACTTGTAAAAGAGTTCCATCAAGTGTTGGTGGCTTAAATGGCGGTATGTTTCTTTCATTCGTAAACAGAACAAGCTCAGTTTTTTGGGGACTTACCGCCGGGCCGCACTGCTTTGCCCATTAATTAAGGCAGAAACTTCCCTATTACAAGTAGTACTACATAATCAGCGTATGCAGTTTCTTGAGCGCCCATATCGTTGGATTTCATTAAAGTCGAAGGCCGGGACAATCCTTATCCCCATATGACAAGAAGTCGTGTAGACAAATTTCGCTTTGTTCAAGAGTTTAGAGAATAACCAATAAAATAGAAAGAATGGAATTCGGGGTCTGATTCTATTTTTTATGTATAGTCGAGATATTCCGCAAGAAGTATGCACAACTGACGCTACGTTTGCGAATTATACAGCTCTAATAGCGGTGGCGGAGGTTTGTATCTGCAAAGAATAAACTCCAGCGGTGTTTTTGAGTGGACAATGCATTGACTGACTACTGCTCCGACTACAATGGATAAAATCATTTGAATTAGCGAAATAAGATTGAGCCGCGTAATATGGGCGGCATAAGCAGCTGCAGCTGGGAGCTTACCTGCTAAACGCCTATATGCAAGGTAATTAAAACTACTAGATTAATTTGAAAAAATTCACAATTGTAGTATAAAGTATTTTGAAGGGAGGTGTTTCTGTGGCTAATCCTTGCTGACATCCTTGTTGAAGTAAAATTGCCCAATAGGTCTAAGTGCTTGTTATTTTTTTGTAATGACCCTTTGCAAATAAAGGGGTTTTTTTTAGAGGTTGGTATTTCGAATAGAGATAAAACTGACATTTTGTGGTCAAGTCTGGCAACTCTAATGTCATTTATGTTCAGTTTGGTTTGCCATTTTTTCATGAAAAGGTTGACAAATGAACAACGCTTGCGATGCTGATTTTCATCGCAAAATTTTGTGCAGTGATGAGGCTTATTTTGGGTTGAATTGCTACGTCAACAAGCAAAATTGCCACATTTGGAGTGAAGAGAATCCACATGAGACCCTTGAAACGCCATTACATCCACAAAAACTGACTGTTTGGTGTGCTCTATGGGCTGGTGGAGTCATTGGGCCATACTTCTTCCGAAATGATAACCGACTATTTTGTTCCCGAATTGGATGGCATGAATATGAATGAGATGTGGTTCCAAAAAGACGGCGCTACATGCCACACAGCGCACGTCACAATCGATTTATTGAAGGAAACATTCGATGAGCGCATAATTTCGCGAAATGGACCTGTCAATTGGCCACCAAGATCGTGTGATTTGACACCATTGGATTATTTTCTTTGGGGATATGTGAAGTCGCTCGCCTACGCCAACAAACTAGAAACGTTAGGGGACTTGGAAGCCAACATTCGTGGTATTATTGCCGACATACAGCCCCAAATGCTTTAAAAAGTGGTTAAACAATTGGACCTCTAGATTAAAACATTAATGGCATAAAATAATCCTTCCACCAAAGCCAAATTGATGGACATTAAAACGATTTTCTTGTGTTTTATTGCAATTCGGAGTTCTATACCTCTAAAAAAACACCCTGTATTATACAAGGCAATTCTTTATTGGCTCGTCTTTTCAACTGCATTATCACGCAGTTACGTCCATTTTCTATGGCAACATATAACAGCACCACTTGTAAAGTCAAGTTTCTCACACCAGGAAACAGAAAACATTAAACTTTAACCATTACGTAATGTAAATCAAATCGAACATCTGGACTGTTGTCACTCTTAAATGAAAAGCACATGAACAAGTGCCAATACGCATTTTCCAATAAATACAAAATAGTACAAAGCAAGCACTAGTTCTCATAGGCATCACAATAATGCTGTCGTATCAATTTAAATAAGTTTTTAATTCAATTATACTTGAAAATTCAAAGATGTATCTGTATCTACAATAAAATGTCTAAGACTCATCCTTGTTGGGTACTTTAGTTCGGAATACAAGTGTAGTTGACAATTAAATTGCTAGACAGGTTGTGCTTATTGGTTTTTATTTTTTTAATATAAACTCCAAAAATACAAGTTTTCTTGAAAGAGGCATTTATAAGGAGGACTCCTGCAGGTATGAGGATATATGTACATTCTCAGATTGTGTGCATTTGTATTACAAGGTAACAATATTGAAACACAAAGTTTTGTGTTTTCATATAGCTCAAGAACACAAATTTTCTTGATTGTCTTTCATCCTTTGTATTTGTTGTATTTGTATTCGGGTAGATGTAAAATTATTGCCCCAAGAGATGGAATTAAACTCAATTCTCGAAAATGTATAATTGATTGTCAGACATCTACTTACCTATCAACTGCTTCTGCAATCAATTGATGAACCCACTTGTATGTTTTGTATGCGGAGGTATTGCATGAATGAGTTTGGTATTAATTTGAGTTTCGACAACTAGGTATTTGTTTGGGACTTTTAAGCTATTGAGTGAGATGATTGAATTCTAGGTTTTATTTGCTGGCCAATGACAAATACCTCAAACATAACATATTATGAGTAATATTCTAGTAAAAAGTCTTTGGGTTTTCACTTTTCATAGCTAAAATGATTATTAATTACCTGACTGATAGAAGGCAAATGGTTAAAGTCGATGGCTTACCTTATTGCCTTATAGAAGTTGCTTGGGGTGTTCCACAGGGCAGTCACTTAGGCCCGTTGCTACTTTTATTTTTTATTAATGACTTTCATGAAATCTTTCAATTTTGTAAGGTTTTGACTTGCGCGGATTATTTTAAATTATTTTCTCGGATAAATAATGATTGCATTCGTTTTCAATCAGATATTACTAGATTGTCAAATTGTACTCCAATTTTGCATAATTTATTTTATAAATGGTCTTAGACTTCAACGTTTTGATTAAGTGAAAAATCTTGGTGTCATATTTGACAATCAGTTAAGTTTCCTTTTGCATTATAATTTTGTCATTGCCAAGTCTAACTCATTGTTAAGGTGCGATCAGACGGTTATTCAAACTTGTCACTCGGATGACTTTCTTACTTCACTATGATATAGAATTTATCCTAAAGTGGTCATCCCGTCTGAAAGTGGTCATCTATTCCTTAAACGTAATATTCAAGACTTTAGAGACATAAATACAATTAAAATTATTTATTCCTCATTAGTCAGACTTTATTTAGAATATTGTTCTGTAATTTGATATTCGCCATTTGCAGTTCACGAGCTTGGATTCGAAAGATTCCTAGAAAACTTCACGAGGTAAGTGGTTCGTAAATTAAATATGTTTGATGAGCTTCCTTATTATGGCAGAAGGTGCAATTTAGTTGGTCTGCAAACCCTAAGTTTCGGACGCTATGAAACTTCCGGTATGGCTTTGAAAATGGCAGAAGGTGTCCAGTACTTACTCCCCTTTCTTACCACAACTGCCAGGATAAGGGTAGAATGACCCTACAGAAGGGCATGCGGATCTTAATTAATTTCTCATTCTTAGAGTTGATATTTACACCGAGGTAGATGAACTACTTAAATACCTCTTCGACGTGGCGCTATCAAGAGTGACATTTGGATAGATGCTTGTTTGTTTGATGATAGCATGTCTTGTTTTGTCCTCATTCACTGCAAGCTAGCCAAGAAAGCCATGAAAGCCTCTATAATTGCAGGTTGGGAGCGTCCGATGTCGTCATTATCGTCCACATGTCCTGAAAGCTGGACGGATCTATTGAGGATAGTGCCTTCATTGGTAATACCTTCCCTTCGCACTATCTTCTCAAGAAAACCATTGGAGAAGTGACATGATAGCGATGCATGTTTGGAAAAGTTCAGATGAGCTGCTGCCAAAGTGCACATTGCACATTGTGTTATTCAGCGTCACGCCATAGAATTGGATAAGTTTTGTCGGGATCCCAAATTGGGCCAATGCCGATTTAAGACGTTCACAATGAGATCTTACATGCAGGAATATGCCTCGACAGTTTTTGCAAGACAAAGGATCGCTTTTCTTGTAGATGTGGCATATGCAGCTGATTGTTCAGTCATCGGGCATGCTTTCCACCACCCAAAGAGTGGAGTGTAGAGTGCGTGCAAATTCCAGCTACGGTTTACGTTCCTGGTCTGGTTACTGGTTGAGGGAAATTATTATCCGAGGCTATTTCTATCTCTCTCATAACTAAAGGCTTTGGACGTGTTTGAAAAGTTATCCCTATGGCACTATCCCCAACCGTAGGGGTGAGGCTTGTCTTTGACACAAGTACAATAGGCCGGGTAATTCTGGTGCCAGTAAGCCACTTCTCGGATGTGAGAGCAACTCTTCAAATCCTGGCTTAGTTTTTGAGATTCTCAATTGGAATTCAAATGGACATTGTCTAACTTGGCATCGCTACTTCCTCAGATAACGGCAGCACGAGCGCTGAGACCAAGTGAAGAATTATGCTCGTTAGCTGCTGCTTCTTTAGACTAAGAAAGCAATTGAGCTCACTCTCGGAGAACTAAAGTCATCTTTTATAAGATCTTAATCATCCCAGTTCTTTTCTATAACGCAAAGGCATGGACTTTCTCCAAAGTAGATAAGGTTGTTCTTGGCTGCTTTCAGAGAAAAATTCTTCGGCTGAACAGGATGAGAACAATGAAAGGATGAGAACGATGACAAAAGGCTTTGAGTCCACCCCCGAGAGACCGCACAGTAAAGTAAGACCGTAACTCAGGTGGCACGATGGCTAGTGAAACGGGACCATAGCCAAGTAAGCGTGCGAAACAGGATGCAGCCAGTTAAAGTGCGAGCTGATTGGAGACGTTTTTTGATTGAGGCCCAGGTCCCCCCGGACCGTAGTGCCACATAAATAAGTAAGTAATTGAGATTAAATGATGTTCAGAACCAAGCAATTTAATTTTTAAATAGCACTTCAGCGACCCACATCCACCAATACTATTGTCTTAAGTTCTATCCCGAGATTCACGCTCTGCTGCCATGTGTTAAAATTCAAATCAATCATACCTGTAACTAAATAAGCATGGTGAAATTGACACACAGCATCGGCTTCGAACCATGATATTCTGTCTCTGAAGAATCGATAAAATACATTGAGTCCTTCTTGGGGCATTGTCCACGAGTTGCTAACGTTAACCTGTAATAAAAGAAAATTATTTATTAAAATAAGCATATCTTAAAAGGAGGAGGTTTCGTATTTTGTTTATAAAAAAAAGCAGAGAAAAAAGTATTCTCGCAAACTATGAAATGTGTTTTGGTACAGTCTTAGGCTTGGAGGAAATCTCTTACAATTAGTTAAAAGCCATTAAATGTCCCCATCTTTCAATGCTAAATACTTCGGTAAGCTTAACTGGAATAAGACCTTTGGCTTAGGTGGAAAACAATTATAGCTTTTTTATACATGTAGGTGCTTGGATTAACATAGCCTTGGTACCCTCAATCCTAATATACAGCCCTCAGATATGGTGGCTTGCCTGAGCAACTTAAATTTCAAACAATGTGATTTCTTACATTCTACTGCATTTCAAAAACATTCGTTTATTCAACCGACTCTGTTCTTGCGGAAAAAAATTGAGCGACTGGTTCGCGGCTTCAGCGTGTCTCTGTCGTCGAGTATTTAACGCCTTTTTTTAAAACAATTTTTGTACTCGCAACTGCTTAATCTTCGGTTTCAGGATTCTACGACTTTCTAATTAAAAGTCTTTCTTTCGGCAGTTGGGTCAATTTCTTAGCATTTTTTCCTTGTCCAGCTACTTTCCCGACGGGTAACGATCTTTTTTGTTTAGTAAATCACGCCTATTCTGTAGCTCTTTAGCTACTTCGTAGTGGCAATAGTTTGCCGGGTGATTTCCTTTGCAATTTATGCAGGTTGGTAAATCCTTTCACTCTTGCGATAAGTGTTTACCGGCAGATTTGACGCAACGCGGTTACCTTTTATTATATTAAAAATATTGTATATTTTATAAATATTCTCCGACTCAAAGCTTTACATGAATAGCGGAAGTCCACGCTCGTCTAAAATGTCTTCATCTCGCTCAGTTTTTTGCTTTTCTTTTTTGAGATTATTTAATGCGTCGATAATTTTGAAGCCTTATATTTTAGGGTCCTGCAAAACGTTTTCCTTGCAGCACGAAGAATGCAGGCCTCAGGCAATTACTCGATGTGGTCTTTCTACCTTATTTGCATATATTTTCTCGGCACTGTATTTTCTCGGCATTAAGCTTTTGGGAGACTGCGCGGTAGCTATTGGGATAGGTAACGTTAATTTTTCACGCATTATTATTCATGGATGTGACTTTGAATGCGGATTTCAAAACTTCTTTGAGCAGACTATATCATTTTCTATAATACGTGATTCCGATGACGTTCGTTTTCGTTGTTAAAGATTTTTTCATGTTTAATTTCTTCAACGACCTCGATTACGGGTGAGGGACGGACTTTGGGTTTTTGGTTTTGTCGCCTCTTCGCATTGAGATATGTATGTTTCGCGCGCTAGCTCTTCTTCGTTTGTAAAGTAATCTCGACGAACTGGAGATTGCTTCAGCGCTTTGTTCTTGATAGAGTTCTTCGATTTTACTAAGCTTAGTGCCGAAGCTTTTACATTTCTTTGAGTCTCAGGTTACGCGCGCAGGGTCTGGCTTGTGACGTTGGACTTTTATTTGGGTTCGTTTTTGTCACAGATCCCGTCAGTGGTGATCTAGTAACGCTTTTATTGGTTATAAAAGGCTCTCCCCTGAATTCGTAGAGGCTGCCGCCGAAGAGTGTGGATTTTCGATAATACTTGGGGCTGCCACCTGGGGTATTTAGTTCTTTGGTTTTGTTCATTGCATATTTTGTACACGTTACAACTAGGTATACGGAGGGTGGCTTTACATCGCTTCTTACGACAGGCATGCCTACTTTGGGTATATTCTAACCCCTACCCCTACAAAATGTGACAATCTGACCAAGGAATTGTTTTCGAATTTGTGCCAAGATCCTATGCCACACGGTCTTAGGAGAAAAGGAATATGGAGAAGCGATCGAAGCCTGTCCAAGCATATTTTTCGTTCTTCATTTTTACACAAAAGTTAAATCACCAAAGTTAAAGTTGGTTTCAGAAAGGCAGAGTTCAAAATAAAATTCCCTTTTCATACGTTTTTTTTCAAGTTTGCGAACACCTTTCACTGGTATTCGCGGTAAAAGTCCTAATTAGTAGCATTTCTTTTGATTGCAAAAAAAAAAACTAATTAGCCAACAACATAATAAACAATGGAAATGGCCCTGAATACCCACGAGCAACGTTATCATAACTGTGTTTTAAAAAATGTTAATTCTCACTCATCCGTCTCCGGTCCATTTGCCAAAAAAATCTGAAAATTCCCACAATCAGGAACAAAAGAAACGAAAAAAAAAACGTCCTTTAGAATTGTAAGCGAATATCACGTTCTCGTTGAAAGAGTTTCCGTTGCCATCACCATCATCACATTCATCAGGATCATTCCTTTGTGCAGAACTCAGGGACGAAAACCCTTTTGTGTTTTTGTGTTTAATACATATTCGAACTTTAATTTTTTTTTTTAATTTCCGTTAAAAAAATTTGATTACTCATTCGTCCAGCAGAAGCTGATGAAAGTTCTATTCATAGGAAAGCGGATGTAGAACTCTCCTGTTAACACAAAAGAGAGGTAGCGCTCTACGAGTGAAGTAGATTTTTTGTGTTTGTCTTCAGTTTTTCTACATTTTATAGTGCAAGGATCAAGTAAGGCCTGCTTTAGTCTTTTACGATAATTAGGATGAACAAAAAAGTTTTTAGCTTTTGGAAAGTAGTTTCATATAATGAAGCCCTTGTGTTGCAAGCAGCAAGAAAGAAAAAAAATATTTTTTTTATGACGAACACTGTTGAGCAAAGTACTCGTGAGTTATTTAGTGGAAAAAGTGTTGAAAATAATGGAGAATATTTTTAGAATACGCGCAGTGAATAATAAGGGCATGTACTGTGTGGTTTCACTTTGTAGATGTTGTGTTTCTCAGTTTTTTTTTTATAAAATTAGCAGGCACTAAAAGAATTTCGGTTACCCTTATGATAGGTTACAAAATATGCGGGCGTTTAGTAAATGGGAGAAGGACAGTGTCGATGTACGTAGGTTTTTTTTACATCCGTAGAACCGTGAACGGCTTAGGAAAGGATTTTTTTATTTCACTCTGAGTCTAAATAGAGGTGCTACTCCAGGAACAATGTTCGTAAGTTTGATCAGAGAGTAAAAAAGATGTGTTAGGGTAACATGACCCGCAAAGAAACTTTAGCATGTGTCAGTGCATAGAAACCCATAGCGAAGAACAAGGAACCTTTTTCTGAGTTAGAGTCGGTACTGAGGATATGGAAAAATTATATCCGCTTGTGCGGTGGTGCAGATGCGGCAGCAATGGGTTTTGAGGTAAACGATGCATGTCGTCTCTCTGCAATTTAGACATCTTTGTTTGAATTGCTGCCTTGTGAGGTGATGGCTAAAAATTTCACAGAAAAAACTTAACTTCGATGTCAAAATTGCGGGAGTAAATAGGTTAAGATGGCTAGGATATGTAGAACGAAGGAGCACCAGCGCTTCAACCCGCAGAACTTTCTGCTCTAACCAGGAGGGACAACGCAGTAAAGAAAGGCTTCGCCTTAGGTGGCGCGACTTTATCCAACTTTGAGTGCGCAAATGGAGACAAAGACCACTATAATTGGGGAGGCTCTAGCCTAACTAGGACTGTAGCCTTGGATATGTCTGAATATTTGCTTAAGGGTGAGTGATTGTCTATGAATCGCTTAGGGAAGCATAGACAATTAGCTGCGTTATTGGTGACATCGAATATGGGGTCGTTCCGAATAGTAACAAGAATGAAAGTCTAAGTTTTTTGTTTTGTTTTTTGTAATGTACTCGCACTAAAGGGACTTTGGATACCCTTATAATGAAGTGACACAGTGCGGACATAAGGGAAATGAAGGATAAGAGAAAGGGAGAACTGATGCACGTTGGTTTTAAATGTTTGTAAACTATAATGCAGAAGAAAAACAGAGCGTGGTAGAGCATTCTACATTCGTATTGTACGGTTGAGAAAGGAATCTTTATATTTCACAGTACGTCCGAAACAGGGTTAAGGGGAAACTGATGTGCATTCCTAGCATGGCGAGTATTGCGGTTGAATTGCTGTAGGGGTGGAATGCAACTGGCTATTTCATTTGAGCACTTGTGGTGGAAGTACCGATAAAACAATGACAGGCAGGAGACATCACGACGATGACTAAGAGAGTCAAATGATTTCGTGATTTCTCAATCGCCAATAAGTTTTACCGCACTTTTTTGAATCCTGTCAAGTAGCTCCAAATATGTTATTGGTGCATCAGACCAGATATGAGCGTTGTACTCGAGTTTGGGGCGAATAAACGCCTTATAAATTCTAGCCAGATCAGTAGGGGTGAAATATTTCTTGCAACGGTTATGGAATCCTTGACATTTCGCAGCGTTCTTGGCGATATCATTGCAACGAAATTTGTCGGTTCGGTTTCAGCGATGCAAGTGCCGTTTATAGATAATAGCAGAGAAATAGGGGTTTGCTTCAATGACAGCAGACAGCATTGCGTTTTGGAAGCATTAAATTCCACTCTGTTGGTTTTACCCCATTTAAGAATGCTGTCCAGATCGGAATTCAATGAGCTTAACATACGTTGCCGTTCCAGTTCAACGCCCGAAGATGAGGGGCGTTGCCCAGGAAACGAATATGTAAAGCTGAGGGTACTGTCATCAGCAAAGGAATGGATTGGATTAGAAGTGACAGACAGAAGGTCATTGATAAAAATGAGAAAAAGAGTCGGAGACAAAACAGAGCCTTGAGGGACACCAGCATTTATTTGGTGAGTTGCAGACTTGAAACCGTCCAAAACAACTTGTATTGAACGGTCCGAAAGGTAATTTCTAATCCATTGAAGAAGGGTAACATCGAACCCAAATGCACGCATTTTTGACAAGAGACCTTGATGCCAACTCTGTCAAATGCCTTTTAAATATCAAGCGCAACGACCTTGCTTTCAGCACCATGGTGAATAGATTGGTTCCACTTTTCGGTTAGATATGTCATCAAATCACCAGTGGACCTGCTGTTGCGAAAACAGTACTGCCGGTCATTAAGAAGTTTTCGGGATTCGAGATATTTCATAAGCTGACGATTTATCAGCGTTTCCATGACCTTGGAAAGAAGGGACGTAAGTGCAATTGGTCGGTAAGAGGAGGGAGAGGAAGATTCGCCTTTTTTGGGGACGGGCTGGACAAATGCTGTTTTCCATCTTCTCGGAAAAAGCCCTGAAAAATAGGACAGATAGAAAAGCTTACGCAGTGGTTTTTCCAGCGAGGAAGAACACCTCTTCAGAACTATAGGGGAAATACCATCTGGGCTAGCGGATTTGTGAATGTTGAGATCTTGAAGGTTTCAGCAATGCAAGTGAAGCTTATGGATAATGGCGCATTATTGGTGTTTCGCTTCAATGGCAGAAGACAGTATTTTGTTTTGCAAGCATTACATTTCGATCTTCTTAGTTTTACCACTCAAAGATACTGCTGCCAAAAAAAGTCATAGATTTATATAATATTTTTACTTGCGACTTAGAAAATGTGACTTAAGGAAGATGTGGTTATCAGCACAAAGCAGAGCAACTAAGACCAAAACTTGGTAAGTTGTGATTCCACAAGGGTCTAGGATGAAAAAGTTCCTCGCTGTTGGTAAAACCAATTGCAACCTCTGACGTGAAGTGAAGTGAAGTGAAGGCGATTTCTCATGTTAGAATGATTTACTAGATCTTTACAGAACAAGGCTCCAAGACTGAGCAATCATTTTCCGGATAGAAAGCATGTACATTTAAGGTGGAGGATAGTTCCTTCTCTTTCTCGTACTTTATGACCCAAGAGTCGTTTAAAAATGCACTAAGTCTTGCTAAATGCTTGTCATGAGATAGCGGTCAGTAAAAACGTAGAGCTCTGGTGAGGTCCAGCCAACATTATCATTAGTTTACAAGTTGCGATTGGTGTTTTTTTTTAATTCACTTGAGCTGGGAGCGGAAACCTAGTCATTTCGAGTCGTCCCTGACAATATTGAATATATGGTCATTCAACGAAGGTTGTCATTTACACACATACCAAAAATTTAAAGTCTTTCGCCATAATGATAGACTATTAAAGTTTATTTTATAATGTCCTTGTGAATAACAATTGGGATCGCCGACGTAGTAGAATTTCTAATATTTTGCATGAAGGACCCGAATTATTTGCAACTTTGGGACAATAAGGTCATATGAACACTCAACGTACTGGGTGTTTTTTGTAGAGGTATAGAATTTCGAATTGAAATAAAACACAAGAAAATCGATTTTATGTCCATCAATTTGTCTTTATTGGAAGAATAATTTTATGCCATTAATGTTTAAATATAATTTTGGGCATGTGGCCGCCGCGGATGGTTTGAATAAAGACAAGTCTAGAGGTCCAATTCTCAACCACTTTTTCAAGCATTTGGGGCTTGAATGTTGGCTTCCAAGTCCCAAAACGTTTCTGGTTTGTTGGCGTAGACGAGCGACTTCACATATGCCCAAAGAAAATAATCCAATGGTCACGATCAAATCACACGATCATGGTGGCCAATCGAATGTTTCCTTCAATAAATCGATTGTGACGTACGCTGTGTGGCATGTGCCGTGCCGTCTTGTTGGAACCACATCTCATCCACATTCATGCCATCCAATTCGGGAAGAAAATAGTCGGTTATCATGGCTCTATACCGGTCTCCATCAACGATCTCCAGTATCATTTCGGAAGAAGTATGGCCCAATGACTCCACCAGCCAATAGAGCACACCAAACAGTCAGTTTTTGTGGATGTAATGGCGTTTCAAGGGTCTCATGTAGATTCTCTTCACTCCAAATGTGGAAATTTTGCTTGTTGACGCAGCCATTCAACCCAAAATGAGCTTGCGGTAAACTTCGCGAACTGAACCATTATTTTCGAAATAAATTTGTACGATTTGCAAACGTTGTTCATTTGTCAACCTGTTCATGATGAAAGGACAAACCAAACTGAACATAAATGACATTAGAGTTGCCAGATTTGACCACAAAATGTCAGTTTTATCTCTATTTGAAAAACCAATCTCTAAAAGAACACACTTTATTAGAGCCGTATTAAAGCATTGCAATCATTTTGCACTTTTTTATACTGCTTCCGGATTCCTTCGGTTGTGTTGGTTTTTAAACTGAAGTCGAATCATTAATTTTCCTTTGATTTAAAACTCATCCAAATGTTAACCAACAGTGGCCTTTAATTCACGGCTCTACTGTAGTGAGAGCTAACATCTCAATCACTCATGTAGTGATCCGTTCGTTGGAGAAGGTTAATCCTGCATATTCAGCTCGACTGAGTGAAGTTGGTGGATTGAGCTTATATTGTCATTCCATATCAACGGTCATAGGCGACCTGTTAGGATCGGTTTCATTTAAAAGACTAATACAAATGCAAGGAAGAAAAAGTTCATCATACCATGGAGAATAATATTTGTGAATGGCGTCCAGAATGGTAAAGTACATTAAAATTGTTTGGAACCAGGAAGCAACGTCATTTTTAATGTAAGTGGCAATGTCATAGCAGGAGAGGCTTTGCTCAGAAAAATCTGAATTTTTGTCTACCTATGTCTGTGAGAAGTGCCAAAAAAGCTTAAATTTATGGACATGAACATATGTACAAAGGAGATTCTTCTTTAAACTTTACCATTGCAAAGGCTAAGCGCAAACAACATCTCGCTGCGCATCAGACGTCATAAATTCTTAATCGCATGAGTGGAGGCAGGAAAAGGCTTGAACCCCTAAAACCCTTACCTATATACATAAAATCCGCCCCTGCTTAACCGAGAACGATTGGATACCTAAATATTTTTACTAATTTGCCATTTCTATATCGATGAAACAGGGACTTTCTCCGTGCCCAATTGCTTTATTGTAAAGAAGTTTTATAAACACTTCCTTAGAAGCACAGTGAAAATAGATCCGATTTACTGATTTTGTGAATGTTGCAAAAACAATGCATAGATAAAAAAACCTTGGAGCGTTCTTTAAAAACAATCTGCGTTAAGTGGATCGCATTTCAACCCCAATCTTCAATCTTCATAAACTGCACTCTTTGTAAGGTCTCCAATAAAAAAACATACCTTCCAATTTACGTGTTTTTAAAACTAACTATCCCCAACGGATGTTGTATGAGATTAAAGTACACTTTGTCAATTTTGAATCCGAGTACGAAACAATACCACGCATACTAAGTACGACACTCAGCAGCATCCGGGCCTTTACCCAAATAGCTACTTTGAAAATTTAATCACGAAATAATCTACAATATCGTGAAACACAACGCAACACAAAAAAAGTCCTGCTCTTGTTAAATGCAGACGGATATTAATGGGGTTCACTCAAGCTAGCAGGCAGCAGTGAAGGTAACAAAATGAACTCACTCAACGTTGATGGAAGGTCACTGCTGATGGAGGACTGAAGGGAATTGTAATTTCATTACAGCATAGTACCAGCATAAAACAGACCCTCAACCCAATCCAACCCGCACCTGACGTGCGTTCGATTTTGATGAGGTCGGGTTCGCCATCAGCATAATGTTGGGCGTGGCGAGGGGGAGGTAGTTGGAATTAAGACTGAGAGTGCCAAGAGTTGGGGAAACAGCGCGTAAATTGAATTTAATGAGCCTTGTAACTTTTGAAAAAGTTGTTAATAATGTTAGCATTTTGCAGCAATAGCAGCGGCAGGAGCACTAAATTCATTACAAAGTTGAGTAAAGGATAAAGGGGGGGAAGAATGTAAAAATGATTTCATTGTTGTAAATCGGAAAATTCTGCGAAAAATGGTCCTGAAGAAACGGATGAGCTACTTCAACGATGAACGATGAAATGCTTTGTGATGCGAAGCAGATGAACTGTCATGGTAGAATGGGGAAGGATGACGCTTCGTCAGTGCTATGGCCAATCGATGGGAGAACGTTAATTGATGTTGATTTAAAGTCATTAAAAAGCATGGATAGGGGAGGTTCCTTCTTATCTCAAACACTCAAGCACTTATCCCAATTTTCTGATTTTATCGTACCGTTCATAATGGTAATATCTCTGTCAAGTCTGCGGCTTATCAAGATCGAAAGGAAAATATAAAGTTCAAAGGCTAATATTCACCCATGTGTAGGCAAACAGCGGAAAATTAACCTACGGCTGCATGTCTAAGTTCGCGGAACCACGATGATTTTACGACTAACTTTAGTGATGGTAGCAAAGTTGTTGACACAAGGCTTTCGTGAATGTTAAGCTGATTCACTTTTTAAGGTTTCATGTCTTTAACAGTCACGTCAATGAGTGAGTAACGCGGCGATGGAGTATGGCTGAGTTTTTTTAAGTAAACTTATGATGGAGTTAATAGATGAACAAAGAGTCAAACAAGTGGAAGCGCAATTTGTCGCATACAATGTGTTTTAGGTAGCTTAGAAACTTTTCAGATTTCACCTGACGACAAATTTTTTCAATTGTTGTTCAAGCTGGAAATTTACGTACATAATCAGTGTGCAGATGTATTGAAATTTTGGCTTTCTAATATATTTTGATTTGAAGCAGTCCTTACCAGGAACCGTATTAAGCGATAGAGCAGTGTTTTGAGACTACTGCTGAAGACTTAGTGTCAAATCCAGCCGATGGAGGTAAGGAAATCAATGGCCTTCGATATCTGAGAAGTTTTCTTATTGTTAGAAAAACACCTGTCAATATGGCTGATGCTTCTATCTGAACGATCTTTTACATCAGTGGATAAATCATCTTAGAAGACGTATTTCTCAACTGCGCTGGTGGACATGGTCTTAATTAATATAGAGCAGGACTTTCACAGAGAATGAAAATGCGTACTAGCTTTTTAAGTTTGTCATCATTCATGCTGAAAACCCTAGAGAGTTTATTGGATATTCATATTAGGGAAAAATGTAGCAATGATTTTTTGACCGAGTCTCAACACGCATACATGACGGGCAAACCTATTGAAGCCGCCCTGCAGGAGGTGGTGGGAAAAATAGAAAAGAGTCTACACTTCGGTGAGTTTGCGATGATGGCCATTCTTGACATAGAAGGAGCCTTGAAAAATTCGGTCAAAAAACCATTGCTTCATTTTTCCCTAATCTCTCTAATAATCTCTAGGTTTATCAGCATGAATGATGACTAACTAAGACGCCAGAAGAACCGCTCTGGTGGACGCAAACATTGAACAGGGAGTTACACATTGGGATTGCAACATGCATGCAAGTAGGGAAATAAACGGTTCCATTAGACAAAGCTCAGTAAGATTGTCTGTAACCAGAGGAACCCCACAGTCATTTCGCTACTCTTGTGCTGGTTATTAATAACATCCTCAAAAAGCTTAGGACAATGCGTATAAGTGCCACGGCATATGCAGATGACGTGGTCATAATAGTACAGGGTTCTTTTTACCAGAAATCGCAATTCAAGCTCAACGGAGAAGAATTTTCACTTTCGGATAATGCAAAGTATCTGGGCGTTATTCTAGATAGAAAATTTTATTGAAATCCTAATGTTGCGGAAAGAATTAAAAAGGAAAGGTTGGGAAAACTTGGGGCTTATGGTACACTGTGATGAGGCCCATACTGACTTATGGCGCACTAGTATATTGGGAAGCAACAGAGAAGAAAACGATATGCGTCAAACTATCGGCGACGATACCTTTCTGAACAGAGTTGATAAGACTACCGGGAACAAGCAGCGTCTTTCAATTAGAAGTTCTGGCTGTTCTCAATGCGGCTGAGCAAATTCAGATGAGATTGATAACCGGAAGAGATATTGCTATCTACATCGACAGCCAGGCCACTCCTAAGCCATTGGAATCAACAAACATCAATTTTGATGTAGTCAGGTACTCTCGTACAAGGCCAGGACACTGCGGTATTGAAGGCAATGAGCAGGCTGACAAATCCAGGTTGATGACATAAAAACAGGAAATAACCCTATGGACCTGCCCACCTTAGGTCTTGGCAGACACACGGTGTCAAAAGCTCTTTGGACACTTTTTGACTGTAATCATTTCAGGAAGTTTATAAAACTTACCAGGGAAAAGCTTAGAGCTTCCCTCTGGTAAAAACATGCAAAAAGATTTGTACTGTCAAATACTGCAGATTATGTGGTGAGCCATTTATGTCCCCTTTATCGGTTATGTCGCTGAGTCGAAGAAGTCCATAGAGACGCCTTGTGCTGTGTGCCAAGGGCCTTAAGCTCTTTGCTATAACTGGTGAACTGGCTTGGATTTTAATTTAGTAGCATTATTGGCTCTATGGCCGCTGGCAATGGTCAATAGAAATGGCTATATTATTGCGTGGGAAACCTCATAGAGCTGTGTATATATAATTTTGTGTGTGCCCTAAAAGACCTGGGTTCCAGCTGATTGTTGGACTTTAACTGATCCTCGAGGCATGGCAGCTGATTCAAGCAAAAATTTGTATCGCCGGTTTAGATCGTGACAAGAAGAAGAGAGAAGTTTTATTTGGCAAATTTTCTAATACCATTACAGTTATATGGTGTTAGTGAGTGGCAAACGATTTTCAACACTTTAAGGTCTAATGGTATTAAAATAGAGAAGGATTGGAAATACCGTAGAGATGACGTGTGGAAAATTTTTTAAAGTCAAAGCCAACGTAATGCAAAATGCAATAAAAGGCTGAGGAGAAAAACAATTGTATTTTAACATATCTTAAAAATCAACAAAAATTGCAGTGAAGTCTTGAAGCTTTCTTAAAAGATAATAAGTAAGTATTTAATTCTATTTAATTCTTAAAGTATTATCTTTATTAAACAGTTTTTGAGAAATAAAAATTCAAAGTAGATTTTTTTTTCACTGTACGTGATTTTGTTGATTTTTAAAATTATTATCAACCCCTCACCGCCCATGCAATTTTTGTCTCAGCCTTTTGTTGCATCCAATGAATGGACAACAGTAAAAAAGACAGGGGCAGCTGGTGGCCGCCAGTCTAAATTGACGGATCTAGACAATATTATAGTGGATATTGTGGGCAAATATTCGGCTACTGTCGAAGGAATTGAAGATGAGCAACCCTCGAAGCAACGAAGGTAATTCTTTGGAACAATCAAATCTGAGCAACAAAGACAACGAGAAGACGTATTTCAACAATTTTCATGCTTACCTTGTTAGTTTGATTATAATGTTAAATTATGAACAATTTAAATACATACTTTTCATCGTCTCTTTCCGAAAAAGAAGGTTAGAGCCGGAGATTTATAATCTTCAGTTGGAAACTCTTAAAGAAGTAAAACAAATGGTATTACCACGAAGTACTTAAGCATAGACATTGATATTATGTGTGAAATTAATAATAAGAATACGCATTTTTATTTTTTGAAACAAGTGTACAAAACTATTTGAAAAGAAAACATGAATATATAACAATTTATTTTTTTCTTTATTTCCAGAAAAATCCCGTAGTAAATATCCCCAAGTAAATAGCAGTGAGGAGAAGGCCGAATCAACATACACTGATTGGAAGTCGTTAGGTGTATCAATTTTAGTTAACGTTCCATCGATACGTCCATAAACAAATGACTATTTTTTTTGATTTCGTGAAACACAAACTTACTAAAAAATATGAATTTTAACAAATTTGTACTTGTTAGCGACTAAGAAAATTAACTTTTGGTGAAACGGAAAAAAATTAAATTTCTACAAATTTCCCTTTGTAAATTACAACTATAATTTTATAGCACAAATATTTTGTGAAACAGAATAAATTGATTTTTCTACAAAAAAAATTACAAATTACAAAATTACTCACCTCACCTCCAGGAAAATTCTAACAAAAGTCCTTTTCTCGACAACACTCTCGTATACTTCGCAGTCCCAAACTAATTTTAATTGGACAACTTCTTTCATTCCACAGGAATATAGCTCATGCCAACCTGTTTATTCCCATTCAGATGAAACTAAATTAAATTTCATTCATTACTTTTATTTGTTATACATCTGCACGAATGCGGTGTATACAACACAGCCTCTGTCATCCGCATTTAGCCCATCCCAATACTGTTCATCTCGCCACAGAGACTCCCAAAGTGAAATTCTGCGGCTAGGTGGTAGAATGTCATTTTTTTTTATTGCGCTGGTGCCCAAAATTGATTTCGGCATTGTTCGAAATTTATTGATTTATCTTTCCTAACACAGAGAGTGTGAGGAGGGCGCATGTTAAACTAGCAGAATCACGCACCCTAAATGATTAGTTGAATGGTTGTATTGATGGCGAGCTTTAATATTGTTAATAAAAGAAATTGGTTCATGTCTCTCATAACCACACCACACATACAAAACGACTTTATAAATGGATTTTGTGTATCTCTTTGGGCCGTGCCAAAAAAAAAATATGTCCAGCAACTCATATATCGAATTAAGTCTTCATTATTCATGCGTTCGAGTATGACTCAAGAAATATCCTACAAATCGATTCAATAATTCAAAAGCTTACCGCAAACATACATGCCAACTGACACTTATCTTCATCAGATACTAATTCCAGGACACAATAAGTCCTCTAACTTCGACGAAAATCATCAACAGAAATTCACGCAACTAATGGGATATGTCACATTGGATGCCAGACATCCATGATTTAGCTCCAACTTAACCGCCAATTATTTGTACACTAATCAGAGTTAAGCTTCGAACATAACTTCACTCAAAAACAGCATTATCCCGGATCGATGGGCACCAGGAGCAAACCCACCCGTTCGTCGTATGTGGTTTGTCGAAATGAATAATCCCTGATTACATATTTCTTTCGAAATAAATCAACGTTTCTGTCATGGCGGGATGAGTTGGAGAGTTCATTTTGCACGTTCATATTTTTCTCCCTCCTCCTCCCTTCGAAATCAAATGATTAATGAAGATACTTGTGCTCGAAACATACGTGATGTGATGTTCTGAATTAAATAATGTGTGGCCAAACGAGTAACTTTTATGCCACTGTGTGTCCTTCGGAGGAGTTATGTACGTTGGCCTTCTATCTTCTCGCTATTATCCTTGACAAGTTCGGTTCCGAAACAGTGAAACCCATCGAGATATTAAATGTTTCGTTGGTCTGACAACCGTTGATGGGGCTTCAAGGAAACGAAACAAATACATTTGCCTGTGGAATTTGGGGTTTCCTTTTGAGCGACTTTCTAACGTAGTTACTTGACTGAAGCCTATACATGTGTATTCTTATTAAGAGGATGGGCAGTTGTCTACTTTGAAACAGAAATACTAATGTAAGGTGTTTTAGATGTCAGCTTTGTTAAGTGGTCGGCTCTACCATGGAGAAGGAATTCTCAAGGGTACGTTTTTGAAATATGTATGTTGAACCCATTTCTGACATGAACTAACCACTTTCGGTTGATGATAATGACACACTAACATTCCACACTCAGACACTTTAGAGTGCAAAGAGTCTACAATTACCCAGAGTCAGTGTTACGGAACTAACTTGCCGTCGAAGCTATTCATTATGCAAAAGCGCAAAGAATTAACCGCCAAAGTTCCACTTAAAAATGCATTGGCATGTCTACAGTCAAAAAAGCTCTGCATAATGAAGAAATGCTAACGACGTGTAATTGAATATTTATGAGGTTTTCACCATTATTCCCATTTCTTCGACTCTTATAATCCTCATCATGCTTATCAGCCCTTCTCTTATTTGCGTTTGCTTTGTCGCTCATCTTGTTTTTCTAGCTACATGCTTCTCAAAGAAATATAAAGTCGTCGGAGATAAAATTTAAACTCTCTTACAAGGACCCAACCTGGTTAGGGGAAAGGTTGTCGTCTCATTTTACCTTCAAATTTAGACAATGTCTCATGCATGATGTATGATACTGTTTACAGTACTAATTGTATTAAAAAGTCCTTCGATAGGGACTCAACTAGGTATCATCAATCTGTGTAACTTAAACTTAACTTGTAACACAATATTCGTTTCATATGTCAAAGGTTTTAAACAAATTCATTTCGCAGACCATGACAAGGATATGACCGAAATCTACCCAATTCAAGGTTAAAATTATGACACCGATTTTATGAGGCTTTTTTTCGTAATTCGCTTTGCAGTAAAACTTTAATACGGGAAACATTAAAAATCAAAGAGTTGTATAAGTAAAGCTGTGGGGATTTTTAGCTTTTTTGATCCCCCTACTTTAATTGGGTTTTACTATATTTTTTTTTAAGTAGAACAGGAAAATATTAATATTGAAGTCGATTTTAAACCATCCCCTTGGAAGGGATTAAGAAAAAATTCCACCTAGAGTTTCAGTTTAATAAATAACTCCCATCGGACAAGGTTACATCCAAGAGGATCTAACCACAAACTTAGGTATATAAGCTGCTTATAATTCTGATCATTTGCATTGGTAACTTTTTTCAGGAGGTAAATAAATTCACCCAGCATTGAGGATTGAAGAAGGTTATGATATAGAAAATCTATTTGGAGTTAACATACATACAACATGTAAGTACTCGGGGATAATAATTTTGATGGATTATCCGGATAGTGTGGACATGGAAATATTGAAGCAATAAGCTTCTGATATGTTTCGAAATAGAATTTCAAGGTCACTGCCGAGCAATTTAAGTTCGAAGAGCATTGCAGTACTCACACTAGATTTAAATTAAATAAAAAATAAAGTTGGGTTAGGTATGTTATATAGGGTTAGGGAATGGAATAGCAAATAGCAAATAGATTTGCTGGCGCATACATCCGCATTTATATCCATTTTGGATATAAATAGGTTGTTGAATTTCGTGGAATCTCTTCATTCAACTCACTGGTGTTTAAGGGTTTGTTGTTTATATAATGTACGCGCACTAAAGGGATTTTGGATACCCTTATAATGAAGATCATAGTGCGGTTATTAGGGAAGTGAAGGATTAGGAAAAGGAAGATACTGATGCACGTTGGTTTTAAATGTCTGTAAACTATAATTCGTAGAAAAAACAGAGCGTGGTAGAGTATTCTTCATTCGTATTGTGCGGTTAGGAAACCAATCCTTGTATTTCACTGTCCGTCCGAATATCGGCTTAAAGGTTAAATTATGTGCATTCCTAGCATGGCGGGAATTGCGGTTGAACTGCTATAGGGCTGAAATGCAACTGGCTATTTCATTTGAGCACTTGTGGTGGAAGTAACGACAAAACAACGATAGGCAGGATACATCACCGCGTTGACTAAGAGAGTCAAGCGATCTCGCAATCTCTCTATTGCCAATGAATTTAATTCCACGTTTTTGAATCCTGTCTAGTAGCTCCAAATATATTATTGATAGACCTTTGACTTCAAAAAGCCACATGAAAAGAAATTCAATGGTGTTAAATCACATGTACACGACCGGAGAGTACACGAAAATGTCTCATGCAGTTATTGTGGCACCGTCTTGTTGAGCCAAACAATTGTGTATTACACTCAACGTTCAGCATCTGCCTTATTTCTGTAATTGAATGCTTTTTCAATTTAAAGATATATTAAATGCTTATAATAACTTATAATAACTTTAGTTCAAACTGTTTTTTCCAGAGATTGATGCAATAATCACGTTGATCTTATAGAAGAGGAGTTTCCTTGCAATTTACAATCATTAAATCGTCGTTGCATAGCAACAGCATTCAGTGGAATACCTCGAACTCATCTTCAATGTTTTATAACTGATTTATTAATTCCGAGTATGTGATTCACATTCAATGCAAGGAGGAGGATAATAAACTTGAAGAATTATTTGAAATAATAAAGTTTATTTTACATGAATCACTTGCAACTTATTTTAAAAATAAAACTATAAGTTGGAATTTCAATTCTTCATTTTATCGGGTGACATTAGCTCAAAGTATGAGATTTTACCAAATGAATTAAAATTAATATTATTAAAATTGTTTTATTGAAATACCATCTAAATTAGTTGACTATGAAAAATATAAAGTCCACGATTGCGTCATATGAAATTTTCTCGCTGCATGAAATGCATTTTTGAATCGCCTCAAATTTATTTAAATTCGTTTTTAAGTTTTGTAAAATTAGATTTTCTCAGAAACGGCTTTAAGGATTTTGATGTAATTTTGCACATTGAACAGTTCGAACACAATTGTTCAAAATCACAATATAAGAAAACCGTTATATGAAAATAGAAAAAAAAAATATCGAAATTTGTATTAGATTTTGAGATATTTGGCGGTTTTACAAATTATCGTTATTCGAATTTTTTGCAAATAAACTGAGTTTGCAGTATTTTTTTTTGGCCCATCCCAAGACCAAAGTCCCTGAAACTATTTTCGAGAAAATTAATGATATGATGTGGGTGCAGTGGCTTAGTGGTTAAGTGCGTTGGACTTGGACGCGAGAGGACGCTGGTTCAAATCCCCAACCTGTACCACCTGAAAGCTTTTATTCGCTGCCCCACCTCTTGCGAACGTCTGACAAACATCCAAGAGTAAGAAATATCATGAGAAGCTTCTCAAAAATAAATTGCCGTTCGGAACCGGCATTAAACTGTAGGTCCCTACATTCGTGTCAAAATAATTACTTCGCACATACAATGGTTGGAGAAGCAAGGCTTTAGGTCCTGTATGGGCCGTTTACGCCTTATATTTATTTTTTATAATGATTTTCACCTACAAAATTGTATGGCAAGCACCATTATTTGAAAAGATAGAGCCAAAAACAAAAACAAGGCCGCGAGATGTAACTTCAAAAACCTTATATACGAACTTTAAAGCAAATCCGTTTCGTCATCCAGCTCCGGACAGATAGGCAGACGACAACTTTTTGGGACTTCTCTATAGTCGTAATACACTCACCCATATACTCAGTTTAAGTTCTAAATTTCCGCACGATCGCAATAACTTTTTCTTTAGTATACTAATTTAAACGAGAAAATTAAACATTCTATGAGGTTTTTGCATCTCTGACAAAGAATATTCGGTCAGAATGATGTTTACATTTTTTTATTTTTTAAATTAAATCCAAATTCTAGATCATGATTATGGTAGGAACCGGAAGAAATCCCAGTTTTTGTGGATTGGTTGAAGAAACTGGGTGCTGTTTTTTCTTTTTATTAACTGGTGACGAGCATTTCCATGTTTCGGATAAGACACATTGCTATTATCTCTTTTCTTTGAAAGCCATAACAATAGCGCGTTGGTATCAATTTATTAATTTTTTAAACAAAATTCTTGCAAGAAGGTATCGTTCTCACTTAACAGCAGCAGACGGTAGCTTAATTAAAAATTATTTAAAAAATATGGAAATTGTTGAGATTTTAAAAAATTGAATTCAATTTGAAATGTTCAATTTTCAGGTACTTTCAGGTGCATGTCACTGTCAGCCTCTGAAAATTTGCTTTGCGAAACGGTCGATATGGTTTAATGGTGATGATTGTTTCTATGTTAATTTTCTATGTGAGATTCCAAAATAAAAGTACTAACTAAGTTCGAAAAAAATACTAAATACTAAATAGAGAATTCAATTTTTGACCAGCTTGATTGTTTCAAGTCAGATAGAATGTTTTCAAGTAACGAAAGCTTTTGTTGTGAAAAGTCGATGAAGGAAATAAAATGAGATTCGTCCTTAGAAAGTCTCCCATTTTATATGAGGCAAATTAAAATCACCAAGTAGTAAAATGGTGCTGTCACAACAACATATGTCTAATACGTGGTCGAGTGCCATAGATGTTAAGAATCATCACGACCAAAGACGGTATGATAAAATGACATTTCTATAAACTTAAACTATAAACTTATAACTCACGAGTAAAGAGTTCTAGGTCCAACATATTGGCATTAATTTTAAATTTTGCACAATTTCTATTTATAAAAAAATAACTTTGTGCAAAAAATATTGAAATCACACCATAAACATAAATGTTAAGAACAGCCAAATTCTCTTATTCAGAAATTCTTTTGACCTTTAAAGTAAGCCACCAAAAGTACTGAGATCTAAAAAATAACCCCAAGTTGGTGTTGTAATTATTAAATTAATTTTACTGTCCATTAATATTTTTAAAAATGCAATAAAATAAAAAAATGTTGCATTTATTATGGCTTTATTAGTAACAGAAAACATTACTATTAATTATGGAACACAACGTCGTTCAAGTAATTGCCTAGTCTGGCTTCACAGTAGCTCCAATCACTCCAAGTTTCCAAGACCTTATTGATGGTTTTGGGCTGTAGCTCCTCACGGATTGCTTGAATGATATTGGCCTTAAGTGTTTGAATTGTTTCCGGATTGCTGGCATAAAATCGGTTTCGCGGTGTCCCAAAAAAAAAAGAGTTGAGATGGGTCAAATCGCAACTCCGAATCGGCGAATTCACATCACCAAGACGGCTGATAACACGATTTGGGAACTTGGTGCGCAAAAGATCGATTGTGGCATATGCAGTGAGGCATGGAGCCTTAACCTTAATGAATCAGAGCTCGCCCAAATTTATGTTTTTAATTTTCATTCAAAAAGAAGTCGGTTAACTTGGCATTTTATAGCCCACCGTTGACCATAAAGTTGTTCCCAGCCAAATTTTCAAAGAAAACTGGTTCAATGATGCAACCCCTCCACAATCCGAACACTCTCGGCTAAAGCAGCCACATTCTCGCCTGAGCGCACCGTACAATGACGGGAACCATGAGTGTTGTCCACTAGCATGCCAGTCTCTGGAACTTTTTGCACAAACTTGCGTATAGCTTCATTTCGGCGAAAACTTGTGTTGGCTACAGAGCACTTACTTTGGAAATAGATTTTCAATATTACCCAACCTTGATAAGCGAATCGTTTCGTTCCACGGAGGTATGATACAGAACAGACTTTCTGTCAAGATTTTGCGGAAAACATCTGTCAGTGTCAAAGTAACCTATGATTTAAAAAGAAACCACTAGATGGCCCACCCTTTATATTATGTGAGCTTGTTTAAAATTACACAAAAACTCCACTTTTCCCCTTTTTTCCACGAAAAGGGAGAAATTCAATTTTTTAACAGCACTCGTTCCAGCAGGTGATATTCTTGGGAAGGAAAATGGTGCAGCGCACATGTCCTTATTCTATAGAACTTTAAATGTGTTATCGCAATATAAGGAACTCGCACCATCAAGTCCATATTTTCACAAGCACCTTTCCATTCATAGTTATTTTTAAGCCACTTATGTATACTGAAAAAAATCGAATTCTGTTCTCACTTTTAAGCAAACTGTCTTCAGTTTCGTGGTTTATCAGTTTACAACTCAAAAATAGCTGTATATTCAGTATGATTGTGTAAATTCTTCACAGGCATACATCCATAGATATATAAAGGATTCGCCATATAATCTGTTTTTTTTCAACTAGTGCTTATTTCGCGAATGGTAACTCTTAGCTCATGTCTGATTTGACAGATAATTAGTTTTATCCTTGCCCTGAACGAATATGGTTGTGTATACGCTTGAACAACGCTGGGAAAATTGCGACATAGAGAAGATGCCGATTTTGCCCAAAAAAATCATCTTTTCAGATGAAGCTCATTTTGATCTTGGCGGGTATGTAGACAAGCAAAATTGTCGCATTTGGGGCACAGAAAACCCGCACGCATACATTACAAAACGAGTCACTCTTTTGTGCGGATTTTATTCCAGAGGCATAATTGGGCCATTTTTCTTCGAAAATGAGCAAGAAGTGGCCATAACAGTCAATGGCGAACGTTATGGGGCCATGTTGAACGAATTTTTGTTCACAAATATTGAAGAGGAGGATATTGGCAACATTTGGTTTCAACAGGACGGCGCTACGTGCCACACTCGATGTTTTACGCCCTGTTTTTGTAGATCGCATTATCAGCCGCAGAGCTGATGTCGTTTGGCCATCGCAGCTGCGATTTGACATTGTTGGACTATTATTTGTGAGGTGCCGTAAAAGATAAGTGTTACGCCGACATGCTGCCAGAGACAATTGACGCTTTAAAGGACAATATTCGTGAAGCCATTGGTGAAATACAGCTGCACACAATCGATAATGTGCTTAAAAATTGGACCGATTGTGTAGGCTACTGCATGACCAGCCGAGGCAGCCATTTGAATGAAATTATTTTCCATTATTAACCGGAAGGATTGTACTTTCAAATAAAAAAACAAATTTGAGAAAATATTCAGTAGTTTTTTTTATAGTATTTTCACAAAAAAATAAGTTATTTGGCGGACCCTATACCTTAGGAAGGCTGGGTAATTTCTAGGAAATCCTAAGCCACCCATTAATATCCGTTGGTTATGTGGAGATCTACCAGACAATAAAGTTTAAATTACAATTAAGCCTTTGCGATAACAACCTACAAACGCTCGGTGCAGTTTTACGGTATTGAAAATTTCTCTTTGCACGCTGAAAGTACTTTTGATAGTACAAAAATAAATGACGTGCTGACTGCACAAGACCAAAAGTGCTTTCAGTAGTACATATTTATTTAGAGCATTATAATGTATTTGGACACAATATTTATTAATTTCATTGTATTAGGTTATTATTTATATTATACAATGATTTTTACGTTGTTCAAAAATCAGAAATTTAAGCAAATTTTTATAATATTAATGAACATTTTTAAAAATTTTAAATAGAAAACTAATGCTTTGCATTTAGTAGATAAGTAAATTAAGTAGTAATAGCTTGTTTAACTTCAGTGGTAAAACAAGCAGACCGGGGTAAACAAAAACGATGTACTTTGTAGAGTAGCATACTTGGACTTAATTGCGTAGTTAGAATGAATGTGTAAGGGTAATTTCGTTTTTTCGTGTTTTGCTCCCTAAGGCCTTCTATCAGGGACATCAGTATTGCGACCGTGTATAGAGTTCGAGTTATTTTCGAAATTTTCGAATTATTAAATCGCACAATAATGTCGTATTTAACCCTTATCGCTGTGCATTTTTTGATAAACTCAATAAGTAGTAATTTAGTTTAAGTAGTTTCAAGTTTGTATAACCAGAGACATTTTTGGCCACAACTACATACATGTATAGTCGAACAGAGCACGAGTGAAGTCAACTTTAAACTTAAGGTAAATTTCAAAATTTATGTACACACCATGATTTTACGGCAACAAGGCTGCAAATTTTCAGTCAAAGATGTCCTAGGACCTAGGAATTACATTTTCATTGCACGATTTTGTCCCAAAACTTTTATAATATTCCTTCAATTGATAATGGCAGAGATGTTTACCTCCACAAATGTAGCCTTATTTGACATTTTATGGAATAATGAATAAACTTCGTGCAGCTAACACCGAGGCGTATAAAGAATAAAAAATATCTCTTAAAATTCCACTTTGCCGAGGTGTTTACTTTTCCATTAGCCATGTGTCCTTTAACAGCACACACATTTTAAATTCACATTAAAGCCCACGACATATTCCCATTAACCCATTCGTTTTTATTTGTACACAGTTTCTGTTAGGGGTCAAGGTAACAACAAGTAACAACCTTTGCATACACAAGACGTTGTTTGATATTTTCTTTTTCACATAAACAACAGAGTAGATACCTACCCCAACCATACGAAGACCTATTTCACCATTAAAAATTTCCCAATGGTCCTGACTTTTCAATTTACAAAAAGAAAAAAAAACCATACACCTCCTTTCAAGTCACGCGATGTACTTGAACCATCAGAATTCCCCAAGATCGAATAAAATGGCAAATTTATTAGGTTTATGCAAGAGTTAGAGAGTAATATATGTCAACATGACCTAGAACGGAAGATATCTTCTCAGGATATATGGAGGAAACAGGAAAAGAAAAGAAGAAAAAATAAATAGCTATAACTCACCGCACGAGCATCGCATTTGCTTGCAACATAGAATAATCCCAAAAGGAGAACTGTCCTCCAATATTCCCAGGACTGCTTTAACGGTGTCCTCATCTTAACTGTTGACATTGTCAATTTAATATTTCTTTTTTCCTCTATTTTGGCACTGAAACTCACATTCACTTTGGACACACAACGATAAATTATATATAACTGCACTGGAGCTGCAGTTCGAGGTGCAACACAAATTTATATCCTATTGATGCGAGTATATCCTTGTTTATTTAGGACATGAATATTTATGAAATTCAATATCGAATTGCGTACTTGAATTAAACAAAAAATAAAATAACTCTAAAACAGAATGTCTCTTGTGACAATATTGGCGAATTCCCAAAACGGTCAGTTTTTTGAGTCAACAAGGACACACGGCGCCACTCAGGAACAACAACACAAGAATACACTTTTAGACCGTTGTTCAGTGATTTATAAATATTTTTTGAGTAGAACACAACTGGGAAGCAGAAAGAAATATGAAAACCGTTAGTGTTCGCAGCTAAAAAGCATTTGAAGGCAAACAAGTTGATTTGTTATCCTTTTAACCTCGGTTAGGAAAGAGCTTTTTTTTATGTTAAGGTTCGAAGGGTTGTCGGTGTTTTTCGCTAAGTTTTCACTTTATTTTTTCTCTTGAATTCGCCGCGATGACATGCGTAGTGAAGTTGTTTGGGTTTTTGCGAAGTGGATGCCGAGAAACAGCTGTTCAAAGGACGTTTGTGGATGTATTCGTATTCGTATCGTAAGTACCGGCAGTAGTTATAAATGCACGTTTTTGACAGTGCCAAGCAATTTTGCTTTAACGGAAAAGTTGCAGTTAACTCAAGAGCAGTTTGTATTTTTAATATGTGTTAATATACAAGGCTGTCAGTTTTTTTGACTTTTTATAAATTGACCTAAGTCCTTGGAATTCAAGCCAAACTGAAAAAGCTTTAGCTATTTACATTAATAGAGAACTTAATAAAATAAATCTAAAGTAGATTGACCGGGCCCGATGATGACGAAAAGCAAGTCCTTTTGATGAAGTATTAGAGATGTCTCAGGAAACCAAAGCCATAGTCAGTGGTGAGGATTTAAGTAAATCTGCAGACTGCAGACGAAATATTCCCACTTCCCCCCATTAACTCAAATTTACCTCTCACCAATTGATTTTTGTAACGGCTGCGCAGGCAACTGGCATTTGCTCGATAAAGGAGGCTCTTTATAAGACCTTAATAAGCCCAGTCGTGCTCTCAGGATCTAGCAAAAAAGAGCGTCATTTTCCCCCCCCAATCGTTATAATGGTAGTTCTTCGAAAATGGCCTTGTGGCTATCTACTTATCTGGCATTGAATCGCCTAGCGATTTCTGTTTTGCGGCGGTGTTTTATGATTGGCTGCCTGCATTTACGCCAAACGTTGGCTGCACTCCGAACTCTTTGCAGCTCTCGCCCTCGTGTTTTTTAGGGTTGCGGCGTCCGTCCTAGCCCTAATAGGCCCGCATGATCTGGAAGTTGCTTCCTCAAAGCCTTCGAAAAGTAGAGTAATGATAGATGAAACCTTGGTTGCTTCTTCCCTGACCCGCAAAGAAGGTGAAACACTGTTTCTACCTCAATAACGTCATCACAACTACGGAAGTGGGAGTTGTTGGGAATTTTGAGTTTTGCAGCGTGTATGCCTAATGCCCAGTGGCCCCTGTTGCGCGTTCTATGTATGGGGCTCAGGTTTCTGGATTGGTTTTATTTGGGCCAAGTTTCTGGAGATGATACAATTCGTCAGACTACTCCATCTAGACTCTGCCTTCGCTGTGAAATGCGGGGAGATTATCCCCTTCGCAAAACCTAATGTAACCTCCACACAGGATTCGGGAAGAGAGGAGCTATGTCTGGAGAGAGTCTTAAGAGTATCCTACACGCTTCCCTAATCGCCAGGACCTCCGCCTGGAAGACGCTGAATGAGTTCGCGAGTCGGAAGGATAGGGACGTACGCAGTTTCTCTGGAAAAATGCCGGCTCCCACTCCACGGGTCCAAAGACCCGTCAGTGAAGTTAGAGCGAACTCTTTAATTACAGTGACAGGGAATGTGTTCTGGAAGTTACGTTTAGCTGGAATATAGTGAATCAAAAACATTGCAATGCCCGTTTGTCTTGTAGACCAGCAGAGGGCTACCTGCAATTTTATTGAGCTACAAGATACATATGATTTTATATACAGGTCCAGAGGAAAATCCCAAGAATCACATTTAGTGATCCTAGCGCTCCAGTGATCCCAACTGCAGCCATTCGCTGGACTCTTCTTAACTTAGTAATAATATAAGCTCTACTTAGGGCGGGCCAGGGACCCAAAAGTAAGAATTAGATGCACCACCGACGTGTACATCTAAAGGACCATTTTTGGTTTAAGACCCCAATTTTTACCAAGTTTTGCTACATACAAAGAAAGCGATCTCCTCACCCGGTATTCGATATCATCTTCCATTTGAGCTTTGGGTCAAGAATTGCACCTAAGTTTTTAGCACGGGGGTATAGCAAGAGAATCTAGTTATTTAGACTGGGAAGTCGGAAGCTTGGTATTTTGGTTTAGTGGTAAAGGGCATCAGGTCTGTTTTGCTTTGAGACCGCACCTTGCGGCCCAAACGCCCATCTTACCCAGCGTATCCTGGCCTGTCGTAGACCCCTAATATTATATATATATATTATATTTACGATGAGAATCAAAACATAAGACGATTTAGCAATGTCCGTCCGTCCATCTTTAGGCCTTTAAATTTTAGCTAGGAGGCCAAAATGTCGAACGAAAACGAATTCTCAATATTTCACCCATATAAAGTTTTTACCCATGTCTACTTTTTGAGGGCGTTTTATTTTTCAAAAATGTTGTGTCTTCTAAATTTATCATAGAAAATGAAACGAAATTTCATCCACAACGTTTTCTTTACCTTTATCATGAGGAGGGATGTGGATAGTGTATCATACTGTTCGCCCCACGTGGACTGTAGCCTTTCCATATGTTTTCCTTTTACATATCATTGAAAACGTAATATTTTATTTAAGCGATACGACCCCAAAGGCCAGCTTTCCCAACCATATTTATTTATTTATTTATTTTATTTTGCAATAGTCTTACACATTAAGATACAAAAATCTTATAAACTAGCGTAAGCTTTAATTGGATTTTGAGTGGAAAAGATTTACAATAATTATTATTTTAATATTTCAATTTAGATTCTAAATATTTAATTATCAATTAATTCATTGAAAAAAAAAGAACTAAGAAAGAGAGAAAAAAAAAAAAATAAAACATAATCAATCAAAAAGCAAATTTTAAAAATTAACATAAACGGAAACAATTAACTGTATCAAGTTATCATCATCGAAGTGTTTCTAAATACTGCCTGAGCTTCGCCCTGAACAGAGTCGTACAACTCATTAATCGGACGGAAAGGGGGAGGGAATTCCACAATTGGACAGCATGCACAAAGAATTGACGGTTAGACACTAAGTATTTAAAACGGATTGGTACTAGGTTACACGATCTAATAGAGCGCGGTCGAAAAATCCTATTATAAAGGTACGATGGTTGGTGGGTTTGCATTATATTATGAAGCAATATTAATGTTCTAAACTTATAATGGTTGTCGAGCGTTAGGCCACTTATTTTCTTAGAGAAATGTGAGATGTGGTCAAATTTTCTCAATCCGTAGATATAGCGCGCTATACAATTATAAGCAAGGTTTAATTTTCTTCTGTGTTCATAGTCACAATTGCCGAATATTTCACAACCGTATATCATTATGGGTATAATTAAAGATCTAGCAAGAAGTATTCTCGTTTTGAGAGGTAGTGTGGGCTTAGATATATTGTTGGCATGGAAGGGACCTACAGTTCATTGCCTATTCCGTTTTGAAAAGAAGTATTAGTATTAGAAGTATTCTCGTTTTGAGAGGTAGTGTGGGCTTAGATATATTGTTGGCATGGAAGGGACCCACAGTTCATTGCCTATTCCGTTTTGAAAAGCTTCTAATGACAGTTCTAACTCTTGGATGTTTATCTGATTTCGGATTTCGGACAGCGAAAAGAACTTTAGGTGGTTTTGGGCGGCCAACAAAGTACTGCTTCAACTGCTTTTTTCTGAATATGGTAAAGTCAATGTTAAAACTGAAACAAGAACTAATAAATCTTCAATAATTTCGCGTCGACTTCGAATGCATCTTAAACAGAACCTTTGCTAAAAAAAATCCGTCTTCGGTAATTTGGGGTATTTTTGCTGGTCTGAGATAAAATTGTCTCGAGGTTGGTAGTAAAATATTCGAAAGTATTATTTTATCATGCTTAGTTTGAAATTCTCTATAGGTCACATACAGTAGCTAAAAATAAAAATGTTACGGGTCCTTTTTAGAATGAAATTTCTCTTATTTATGTCCAGCTGTGCATCTAGGTGCACTAAATCACCAGTGATAAACTTAACAATGGTATGATAATGGGGTCTACTATCACCCCAATGCAAGTTATATTCAGTAAAAATTTACGGTTTGACTTAGCTACAAAAACAGGTTAAACATTGCATGGGTGGCATCTTACTTAGCTATTTAATTCAAGAATTTCATATATATATAAAGGGTGTTTTTTTTTAGAGGTATAGAATTTCGAATTGAAACAAAACACAAGAAAATCATTTTAATGTCCATTAATTTAGCTCTATTGGAAGGATAATTTTATGCCATTAATGTTTAAATATGATCTCGGGTATATGGCCGCCGCGGCTGGTTCGAATAAAGACAAGTCTAGAGGTCCAATTTTCAACCACTTTTTCAAGCATTTGGGGTTGTATGTCGGAAATAACCCCATGAATGCTGGCTTCCAAGTCCCCTAACGTTTCTGGTTTGTTGGCGTAGGCGAGCGACTTCACATATCCAAAAAGAAAATAATCCAATGGAGTCAAATCACACGACCTTGGTGGCCAATTGACAGGTCCATTCCGCGAAATTATGCGCTCATCGAATGTTACCTTCAATAAATCGATTGTGACGTGCGCTGTGTGGCATGCAGCGCCTTCTTGTTGGAAACACATCTCATCCACATTCACATGCCATCCAATTCGGGAACAAAATAGTCGGTTATCATGGCTCTATACCGGTCTCCATTAACGGTAACTGACTCTCCAGCATCATTTCGGAAGAAGTATGGCCCAATGACTCCACCAGCCCATAGGGCACACCAAACAGTCAGTTCTTGTGGATGTAATGGCGTTTCAAGGGTCTCATGTGGATTCTCTTCCCTCCAAATGCGGCAATTTTGCTTGTTGACCCAAAATAAGCTTGCGGTGAACTTCGCGAACTGAACCATTATTTTCGAATTAAATTTGCCCGATTTGCAAGCGTTGTTCATTTGTCAACCTGTTCATGTTTAAATGCAAACCAAACTGAACATAAATGACATTAGAGTTGCCAGATTTGACCAAAAAATATCAGTTTTGTCTCTATTCGAAAAATCAACCTCTGAAAAAACACCCTTTTTAAGAAAAGTTCCATCAACTCATATCTACCTCTACCATTTGACGTTGTTTGACAGGTTAAATTTTCTCCTCGGAAAAGTATTCAATCAGAGATACCAATGGATATTTTCAAACACATTACACCTCTCATGCATTTCCACCTTTTATCTTTAAAAAAAATATTTTCCTACACCCCCAATACCCAATTTGTCAGTTGTCAATTTTGTCTGAAAATCATATTGCTGGAAAATGATTTGTTATCTTAATGCCATGGTTCATGGTAAAATCACAGAGATCACCCAAAGGTTTTGAGATTTTTCTTACATTACTTCAGCGCGCTACAGCTACAGCTACAGCCCCAACCACAATCCGCACTTTCCTTGAATCGTGTGCAACTCTTGTATGTTGTTAGAGTGAAAGAAATACGGTACTCAGGGAATCTTATAATACCTTTCCATGTGGATGTTGGGGGCGGTTTGTTCTACTTTGAACTGACAAAGTGAAGAGCATTTTTTAAGTAAAGAATTTTTTACTTAGGAAAGGGATAGCTGCACGCGAATATAACAAGAAAAAGGAAGATTGTGCTGATCTGATTCGAATGGAATCACATCATTTGTTCAGAATTCATTTTTCCGGAGAAAAACTTCTTGGGAACGTTCTTCAAAGATAAGCAATTGATGAGAAAATTCTTGTCATTCCTTCTGATGTACACACAGACGTAATATGCGGTGTTGAATTTCTACCCTTAGGTGGTTGATGGTAAGCAATTTTCACGAAACTTAATTCGATTGCCAATATTAGTAATGTGACCGGAGGTGATTCTGACATTCCATAATAATGTTCGAACAAAAACGTATACGCCGTCGATTTAGAAATCAAGTTGTACGAATTTTAACTAAAATAACTGTGTTTGGGTTCACTTCTGCTGTTAAGACAGCTTTTTTAAGTTATTTTCAAAAAAAATATTTCAACGCAAAATTCTTCAATTGAAACATTATTCTAATTTTTGTTCTCAAAGGAAATACTCGTGCATCAATCCTCTTTTAACGGAGATAAAGCAGAAGAACATCTCTGCTATGTATGGAGAACAAGGACTCTTTTAGATGGTAATCTTCAGCGATTTGGTTTATTGGAACCCAGAAGATAGGATTAAACAAGAAAATGTTGACTGCATTGGGGCAAATCAAGCTGAGGAAATGATACTGACGACGAAGAGGTAAACATCAAATCTAAAGTAACGAAGGATTGGCTTTTGTTTTCTTATTGTTTGTGTGTGTATGTTTGCGTGTTTCCTAGAATGCTTGATGTATAAAATGGAGCAAGTAACTTGTGCAATTGCTCACAAAACAAATATGTATGTATGTATGTAAAGACAAGCTTCAAATAATTTACTACAATGTGGAATTGGTATACAATAAGATGCCAACAGACTGAGGAGAACAAGAAATTTGTACAGTTATTTGGGAGTAAATATTTAAAATACATTTTATGTAAGCGGCTTTAAAAAGTCGACGAAACAATATCATAGAAGCAGCTACGAAAAAGTTTTGGATAGAAAGGAAATTTTTTCGTTTTGGTTTTGATTTTCATTCCCGTTATCGTTAAAAGGTGGGTGAAGTAAAAAGTGAAACGTCATTTTGAGGTAAATAATTCTTGTAAGATATTTTGGTGCTGAAAGGAGTAGCTAGTTGATTGGTAAATAAAAATCGTGCATTTGTGTTTTTATTCAGTATCCTGATGCAATTTAACTTGGGCAACAGATAAGATTTATGAAGTGATGTGCCATACTCGGACACAGGATTTGGTTGAAAAAAAACATAACTAATGTGCTTTTTTTTGCTCATTGTCCAGCATTCTGCGCTATAAAGTATAATTGGCTGCATTAGAATTCTGTTAGGCAAACAGTTTTTACTTCGAGTAAGGAGTTTTGTTGTGCAGAGGAATACAATCTTTGATGTAATCAATGAAATTCGCTCTACGATCGACACCCAAATTTTTTTTTGTTATTACCTAGGTAGCATAATTTGGGATATCCAGCTAGATTCTCTGATGCAACTCTACTACGCCCACGCATAGTCCTTAAAGGCGTAGTTCTATCACAAACTAAGGCTAATTACTGGGTATAATTTATGTGATTCGCTAAGATGTCCTTAAAAAACAAAACCAAAAGTAATTTTCGACGATTTTCTAAATAATAAATATTGCCATGCAATCCTCCAATTCAGTTTAAAAAAAGAATATCTAGTGAAATGTGCACTAGTGCACTCTCTCAATTCTAACCAATGAATTTGGATAATAAAGATTCAAAACCACACTGCAGTACTCTAGAACCTTACTAAGGAGTTGAAAAGTGATTTCGGGGTATAGCGATCTGTGAACTCTCTACTATTTCTTTTAATAAAACCAAGCATTTGATTGGCTTGGCTTTGTTGATCATATAATCGTAAAAGTGGGAGAATTACTACCAGATTTATCTATCGTCTTACTCGTTCTAGATGTTGTAATCAAACAAAATTGTAATCAAAACCCTGACACACTATATGACTTGGCATTTTGGAATATTATTAGGAAGATAATTATGTAAGCACCACTAATTTTACTTGATTAAATCTTCTAACAAAAGGAAACAGTCAGGTTCGCAAGTTATCCTTCGAATTTATGAAATATAATTTATATGAGCTACTTCGACATATTTGGAGCTATGGTTATTGAGGATTTTCAGCACTAGTAAGGGTGTTGGAAAAGAGATGGTAGCGAATGAGCCTTAAAGGGCTAACGGCAGAGCTCGCATTTACGTAGTGAAGTACTGGCAACCTTCCAAAGTTTATTTTTGGATCTGGCCCTCCAGGTTGGAGTAACTTTCCTACCACGTAAAAAAAACAGGAATGTCTTTGTCAAATAACAAAAATAGTAACGGTCCCAAATGACTGAATTGAGGAAAAGGAATACTAAAAGAGTATGAACTTTCAATTTTAACTAATTGAATCCTACCAGTCAAATATTAGTCCAGCCACTTCAAACGGAAAGAGTGAATACCAACTGGAAAAAGTTTATAAAGTAGAAAGAGCAAATCTTTGTGAAATGCTTTCGCAAAATCGGTAAAGAAATATCCGTTTGAAACCTCTTTTCCATATTTTTAATAATGGCGTTAGTCATTAGTGTTAAGTTTGTCGCAGTAGATTTACCTTTTACGAAACCATGTTGCGAGACTGTAATAATCTGGGCATGTAATCTGAGCATGTAATATGGTCTACTTGTGATAGTTTATCTAAGACCAACTTTTCAAAAAGCTATACCAAATAGATGACATCTTACAAATTGGTCTATAGTTTATGATTTCAAGCTTTCAACCCGATTTAGAAAACCGAAAACAAGAAAAAAATCTACAAGTCATCCGAAAATGTACCTTTGGCAAGAAAATATTACAAATTCTCGAAAGAGAATTCGCACACACAATGGTTGGAAAAGCTAGTCTTTAGGTCCTGCATGATCCGTTTAAGCCTATTATTTATTTATTTTTTTAAAACCATGCAGTTAATCCTGAATACAGGGAGTATCCGAAGAATAAACAGACTGAAAATATGTAGCAAAAAAATTGCAAATTGTTGAAACATCACTAGATGTTCTGCTTGGATTTCTATAAGATTTACGCTTTAAGCAAATAAACATCATACAAAAAATTATGTAGGTAATCAAACTCAGTTTGGCGATAAAAGTAGTTTTCGCGCAGTTCCAATTTGTTTTTATCTGATTTATACAATTTGTATGCCTTATTTTTAAGATTGTCAAAACTCTTTTTGTGACAAAGAGGCCGAGAGCTATTTTTTAAATATTTTCTGGAAACAAATCTTTTAAAAAAACTTATAAAAGAAGCATTATAGTACCTAAGTCCGAAAAGTAGGGAACAATATTCCACGAAATAAACAACAAATTTGTATTGGGAAACAGAAATGAAAAAACACAAGTTTTCGAAAAATGCCCCTTTAACTGTTTTATTGATTATTTAACACATGATTGTAAGTGTGCACTCACTTTGGTAATTATATGTCATGTTTATTCGTTTTTAAGCAATTTTTAGTTTATAACTCTTTTCAAGGACTTTAGGACCATTTATAAAGGACTTCCCTGTAAGATTTATTGTTATAGCATTCTGTCCGTAGATTTAACGTATATTTTTCAAACATGTCTATCTGCTATCTTGGATTAAGTAATGCCACAGGGCGAATAACGTTGTTATGGTTTTACGAACCATGCTACCCTATCCGGGCATCAAAGCACTATTCCTGAAGCAAATAATACCCAGGACAAATGTTAACAAACCAAAATATGTGTAAGAATGCAGTGAATTCAAATGAATGAAAATAAATGCGACATCTTTGTGCAATGATAAATGATTTAATTGAAAATATAGTGTACTCATATGAAAGCCAAATGAATGGTCAATGTTGAACATAGTGCAAGCCAATTTGCATATTTCAGATTTCACCGCGTGGTCTGCACACATGTGGATCAGTTTTGCCGGAATCCTGTATATGTAGATAGAATGAATAAACAGCCCAAGTAACAATTTAGTTTCCATAAGGGCCAAGGGAAGCTATTTTCTTATTTTCATAACAATTGTAAAAGATCTTATGGAAACCGATTTGGCGCACTTTAGCGAAGTTATTTACTTTCCTTAAGACGAGATATGCAGGCATTGCCCTCTTTCATAAGTTTGTCATATAAAGTTTTTTGCCACGCCTACTTTTTGTGGGCATTTTTTTTACTAAAATGCTGTTTTCTTCGAAAATTTTCATAGAAAGCGAAAAAAAATGTTTAACAAGATACTTAGCCAATATTTTTTCCAACATATCGCTCATACTTTTGGGGGCGTTTTTTTAGAAAATCATTTTTTTTGTAATTTAATATAATGAAATAAAATGCTATCCATCATCTTCTTTATGCTTTTTTCTTTGGGGCATATAGGGATATGGATAGGGTATCATACTGTTCGCCCCAAGCGTCAAGTTGCTTGAAAGTTTATCTCAAGAGGAAATAGCCTTGTCCAGGATTCGAACTCGAGATTATTCACGTACCAGCCCAAAACGCATCCACTGGGTCAAACTGATTAATACAGAGTGAAGATTAAAAATTGATAAGTTGATACTATTTCATCATCTTAAACATCGTAGATGTACCTAGGTATATAGGATGTTATGACCTTGATGCCGACAATAATTTCATCTTATGTAAAAAAAAGTAGCTCTGCTTGTTAGTAAACATTGAAAAACTGAACGGATAACAATTGAATTAAGTTTATAATAACTACCACTGGAGCTATACAAATATTATTTGGCTATTAAGATATTATCATTCACAAACATTTTGTTATATTTTGGGTTTCTTATTTATAGTCCTTATCTAAGTCTATGAGAGCCTTCCCTGATCCATGAAATAAATACCGAAAGAATTAATAAGTATGAATTATTTCCTTTCCTTTTCTTCTACTTAAATAAATATCTATATGATATCTAAACCTAGATTCAAATCTCTACTTTATTGATTGCATGTTATGCTTCTATTCACAAGCCTTTTAGAGAATCTTGTTATTGACTTGGAAAAGCAAGCTTTAAGGAAGCTATTACATTTCAGACGTCAACCAACTAACTTCGAAAGGTCTTATAGTCACCTCGTTAATTAAGAATATCTCTCCTTTCAGCTTGTGAAATTGTTACCCAAAAGCTTTAAAGAAACAAAGCCTTATGACAATAAAATAGAAGCAATAGCTTAACAAATTTAAAAAAATTGGACCTTATAGAAGATAAATTGTTAGTTGGGAGGGTTGTTGGCATTTTTAAAACTGTTGCTATAGGCAGACTTTTTCGAAAAGTATGTAATGTTCGCTTTTTGTCGGTAAGAAAATTCGGCTCTAAGGGGCAAATGCAACGAATTTCGAAAGGGATGACAATTAAGTTTAAAAGTATCGAATACGCAAAATTACATTAAAATCGTTAGAGCCGTTCTTAGAAAATTGTTTTTTTTTTTAAACATAAAAAGTGCTTAAGATATGCTTTCCAGAACTCAGAGAAATCCGTCATCACTCAGTTTCACTCTGCTGGATTACCGAAATCTTTGGAGTGGATGAAAATGAGACCATCAGATCTGATGACCATATATGGATCTGATTTGGACTAACAGTTGGCTGGCGTGCAAGCACTATCATAATAAGTTCAGTTAATTGTAAAGCAATAAGAGTAATAACGCCCCCAATAGCCAACAAAAGATCGAGCAAAGGCTTCGGTGCTCGTCAGCTAAAACTCTTTAAGGAATGAAAAGCAATTTGAATATGGAACACCTCTTGTGTCAGCTTTCATGAATGCCGCTTATCCACTTCTATCATTCCTCAAAAGACTTATTCAGATCCAAATGTTTTTGATAAGCGCATGTTGTACCATTTACCTCACAATGGGCCTTCTTGGATTTTGGTGTTGACATGGCTGACACTGCGACCTCAAAGGTCAATTGTATCAAAAAGAAGATGTTAGCCTAAGAGACGAGTCACTTCCCTAGTGAATGCCGCAACGTCCTTGGTTTCAGAGTTCAGAGTGCGGAAGTCTTTATTGAAGATCCGTTGTCTTAACCAATGAAGGGCCAGACACTCACAGATCATATGTGCGGAAGTTCCATCGTCCTCTCGACAGAATCGACATTCAGTCTCTGGGTACAAGTTAATTTTCTTAAGATGATACATCAAGCCGTAATGGCCTGCGAGGAAGCCCACTAGCTCCCTAATATTCTCCTTACTTCATAGTAGAATTTCCTTGTAGGAGTAGGGCTTTATTAATCGTTTGGATTGTCTTAAACGCAGGACACTCTTCCAGTGGTTTAGACGAAGTTGTTGTTCCCAAACGTTAATTAGCCTTAATGCAGCAGTCCAAGTGACTCAAAGAACGCAGATCCTGATTCAGACGTATCCAGCTCGTCTGCAGATTCATTGCCTGCAATACCTTGGTGGCCCAACCAAATTTGACCTTGTTGTGTTTGGCTATGCATTACGAGGCATCGTAGCAGCACTTTACTGTTACAGAAATTACAGTGTTCGATGATAGTGCCTGTAGTGCTGCAGATGTGCATTCTGGCACCTTTAATTTCTTTTCGAGAGATCAAATTTGCGCAGATCGAAATACCATTTGCCTGCTTAGAGCTGTCTAATATTTCAACCATAATATCAGGGATGCAGTAAAACATGTCCTTGTTGTTGTGTTGGCTATGCACAATTTTTAATTGCTTTAAGTATTTTCTAGTGACCAACAAGATCTACCGGAGTAAACTTACATTCAAGTTGCATCTTAATTATCTATAAGAAATCTCCCGCGATTTATTATCACTGAGGTAAACATATCTGCCCAATTTGTCACTCTATATGGTTATAGCTTGCTGAAAATCCTAACCAAATGCGTTCAGTAAGTGAGTAATGATTTTCTTAAGGCCGCCCTAAATGTTCAATAAAGCCGCTATCCAAATCTTATCGGCAACAATAATTCTCAACAAATTATCGAATTGAACAGCGAAAATTCAAACCACGTGCTAAACCTTTTCCTGATCGACCAAACAATAAATATTGTTTCTTTAATAAAGTAACAAAAATTTAACTAAAAGGGATAAATGAACGAAATGTACAGGTTCTTTTGTTAAACTTAGTTTCCTTTTCGCATTTAAAAGATACACGCGCTTTTGCCCGAAAAACATGCTTTTTCCATCTCCCTCCTCCCTTTCCCTCTGTCGCAAGCACTTTTTCTTTTGCATTTTGCTTTTACTTTGGAAACTTTATCGCCTACCATTGAAAGCAGAATTTCCAATGACGTAATAAACAGAAAAAAAAAAAAAAAGTTCCAGTAAAATTCAAAGAAAAAACCCAGAGTCATCCTTGCGCGCGAGAAAAAGAAGTCCTTTTCGTTTTTCCAGATGCGTTTGTAGAATTTTAATTTCTTTCGTAACGAACAACGTGACTAGGAAACTAAGTTGAAAAGTATTCGAATCGAACGAAATAATAGAGAAGCGTTAATAAGGATAAAGTTTAAATGGATGTCCTTGTTAGCTATTTGTGTTGCCATTGCCACTCTTACGATGAAAGATCCATTTATTAGTATTTGTTTTGTTTTTTTTTCTTCTGGTCATTGCGTTTCTTTCATTTCCAATGCTGATGAGATTTTAAGCACGAATGAGTGGTTTTTTTTTATATATTTATTTTACTCACATAATATGAAATATTAATATCCATTTAGGGGACATAAATATTTATATTCTTAATAAATGTGAGTGTTGAGTTGTGAGGGCGCAGAGACTGCGATGAAGTCATAACTACGAGATGGCGTTTTTCTTTCATTTTTTTGGGACCTTTAATTGTTAATATGATTTCGATAGATTCGATATCGAATGTTGACGATTTTTATAATAACATCTTCCATGGCATGTCATCAAAGCATTTCACTTAAATCAATTGGGAACAACACATTCTGTAAAAAAAAAAAAATCCCAAATCAATTCCAATCGACAAAACGATTATAGGAACGAACAAAATTCCCTTGCCCACATTGTAACACCTAATTGAATCGAAATCGAAACAATTTCACACCATCATGATGGTCCTTAAAAGTATCTCATTACTTTACAAAAAAAAAAAACACAGCCAACCGTCTTTATTTGTGAAAATAAGACACTTTCATCATCATTCCATGTCAAAGGCATTTCCATTCAAGCTGTCTTAACCTAATGACGCCATTTCTTCATTCAATTGATAATGCTTCAAATTCTTCAGCTCATAGTCCTTCGTCCTCTGACATCGCAATGCAGACCACCCCACGCATTCTAGCAGCAATGAGGGGGGCGACGTTTCGAAATAAATTAATTGAGGAGAATTTCCAGAGGTATCCATGTTGACAAATCCCCATTTAAAATTGGTCCTGTCAATTTCTCCATGACAAAAGAAATTAAAATTTTCTTTTAAATGAATTAGGCCAGTGCGGGGACACTGCAAAAGGATCCTTTCTCCCTAGAAGCAGAAGCGGCAGCATACCGATACGATAGTAGCCATAACAATTTATGCATGCACAGAGCGGGGCTCTCCTTTTGTTTCCGTCAGTGATATTAATTAGAAACGAAAATAACAATTGTTCTTTAGTTTGAAAGGAACAAATTTTGTACCCTAATTAGGGAGAGTTTTTTTTTTGTTTTTTTCTGTTGCTGTTTCGAGGTGTTTGGCGACATGGCTTTTGTAGAGAATCGTTTTTGTTCGGTGTTTATTTAATTGGAGAGTGAGAAGAAGAGTGTTAGAATTTATTCAAATGGAAGTAGAAAATTGGTCAAAAGGGACGCTAGGAATGGACGTCGTGTCATCCGTGGTTTGGCCGAAAGGGTAGAATCGAGGCAATTGGTTAATTATAATAAAAAAAAACGAAACAAAAACAACGTTAATATTTTCCCAGAAATGATTTCGAATCAGAAATTAGATACTTGTCCTTTGTATCTCTAAGTACCACCCGAGATCGTCAAGATATACGCATATTGTTGGCTTGGAGGTAAAAACGGATATATTTATGCTTCAATTAAGAATAACAGATTTCTTTTTCATTTACTTAGAATAGGGACTTTATCCGTGAAATTTATATGAAAAGAGAGCCTTATGTTTGGAACTGTACATATATTTAAAGGAATCAAGTTAAGTCATTTTCACAGCATCGCCACACAAAATGTGAACTGTTCACCGTTAATAGGTCGTGAGCAAGAGGGCCCTAACCTATGCATAAATAGTAACTCAGAGATCACTCAGTGAGCACTTTAATCACAGCAGATTCTTAAATTTTATCACTGTTTTCAATCCAGCAGCCATTTTTTTTTTGCCGGAGGTTTCCACTATCCAATGAAGCGTAGCACCCACCACTTGATGGGAGCAAAGGCCGAACAACTGCAGAGAAAGTGTTTTGCTGTGTCATCCTCCTCAACGAATGGAGGGTAGGTGGTGGTGTCGGTTAAGCTCAACACATTAAAGTGTTTAGCAAAAGCTTGGTGGCCCGAAAGGACGCCTACAAGCAGCTTGTAGTCGAGTCTCCTAAGAGAATTCGTCAACGAATCTGGTTTTTACGAAAAACCTAGCATCAATGGAAGAATTGACTACAGATGCAGGCAGAAGCAGCATGCAAAGGTTCGGGTCCTGATAAAACTTCTTCGAAACCTTACCTATCAAGCTCATCGGAGATCTTATTTCCTTGGATGCCAGTGCGACCTGGGACCCACAAGTTCTAGCACTAACTTGGACGAGGTAAAGGTTGTAGCAGCGCTTTTAATGCAGCTTGGCTGTCACTGCAAATGCAATTGCTTTTAGCCCTGAACCTGTTGTTCATAATATAGCCCATATCCATTAGGATGGCAAAATCCTTCGTCTAGAAAACAGACGCATGCTTACCCAAGCGGTAGTGAAGTCTTACATTATTGCATTCTACAAAGACTCCAGCATTAGATGCCTGAACTTCGTTGACGCATGTTAACCCAAGGGGTAGTAAAGTCTTATGTTATCGGGTTCCATCTCTAGATCCCTGTCCTGTTTTGGAGCCATCTGTGAAAATACGATGGCATTCAATTCATGGTTCAGAGTCTGACCAAAGCCATACCGTTACCTGTGGAAAGTCGACGCGGTAATTTTTTCGCAGAAGACTTTCTGGTGTCATTGCATCAGATGGCATGTCCATAAGACAGGGGACATAGGATAATTATCGAGCAAGTTCTTCAAAATTCCAGTGCGCATGGTACCAAACGCAATCTCCCTTTAAGCGAAAGAAGGTTTTTAGCGTACACCCCATGATATATAAATCGAGGGGAGAAAGATTCACCAAAGCATTTAGAGCAGAGCCGGGCGTGGGAAGGCCTCTGTTCAGCTGAGAGATTCCGTTCTTTGGAGTTTGGCAAAAGAAGCAGTAACACGTTTCCGCGAAAGCGGAGAGAAAAGTGGTCTAATCATGGCCGTATAGATCTAAATGACCCTACCATAGTAGCTTTTTTTTTATCGAGGATTACACCCAGATGTTTGACATCATTATAGGAAAGGATGGTGAAACCCTTAAGCACGAGTTATGACAGACCAATGGCGTTTATCCTTATCGTAAAAAAAACAACCGTGGTTTTAAGAAAGCCCATTTATAGTGCACTAAACATCGATCAAATCTATAGACCTCTGCGCCTGAGAGCAGACAAACCCTAAGTTTGAACCGACGGAGAATACGGCGACATCATCGGCATAAGCTTGAGTGCAGTTTTTAGAAAGACTGAGAGCCGTAAGCAGAGGGTCAATCAGCATACACCATAATAAGGAAGACGGAACACCACCTGGGGGGCAGCCCGTATTAATCCCTTTTATAACGTACTTTCACAATCTGCCTCGTTTACCAGCGGCCTGTTCCTTAGTTAGAGTTGTACATGCTATAAAAGGTCGAATTATCAAAAGCACCCTCAATATCAACGAAAATGCCGCTTTCAATCCTACCAACTAGGTTTTGAAGCGCAGTATCGCTGGATTTTCATGCTAATAGCTATATTGCATCTTAGAAAGAGAATGTGACCGAAGAACTCAACCAGTCTCTGTCTGGAAGTGGCAAGCTGAAATAGCAGTTTTGGAAGATGTTTATTTGGGACAATCAACATATAGTTACAAGGTTGCAACATTGATCATTAGGTTAAACATTTGCATACAAAGTAAGAACTTGTAAAGTGCTTGGTATGCCTCAAGTGGTGCACTTTACAACAGTATTATAAAATTTGAAACGGAGTTTGTATTTGAGGAGCAATACGATATATGGGCCTCATAGTGTACCTCCTCAAATGTGTTGCACCTTCAATGCGTTTAGCAGGGGATACAACAATGTCGCTTTGCATTTAACGTGTACATAACACACAAGTTGTTGTAGAACCGATCCAACAAAGTTTTGGAGCTTTGGGAACTCTATGAAAAAATCAGATCCAAGAAATTTTCTTATGAATCTCATGCTGCAAGTAATATGCTTACTGACTATTTTAGTAAGTCATTCAGTGATTCCCCTCTTCAGATTGATGGCCAGTATTTGAGTTACCTTAAAAGCTGTTCCCAAATAATATTTAGTAATTTTTCGTTCGAAAAATTTCAATTTTTTTTTTCTTGGATAACGACTACTGATCTAGACCCGATGGCCTTGCACCGACTGTTCTTAAGAAATGCAGTCAAGCCCATCTCTATTGAAAACTACATCACACCTGTTTTTTAAAAAGGGTAAATGTGGTGATATCTGATGATATTTTTGAGCAAATTGTCTGTGAAGATTGTCTGTAGAAATAGGTCAGAAACACTCACACAAGAATAGGTTATGTTTCTTGCGTGTGTTTTCAGTTTTCAGTGTCCAGAGTTTTTATTATTCGAAACTAATAATGAAGTCGATTGTATGTATGTACACTCACTTCTCTAACGCTTTCGACCAGCTGTCCCATGATGTTATTGACTTTAAATTTAAGACTTATGGTTTCCCTCCCGGTTTCGTAAAATGCATTAACTCATACCTTAAGAGTAGGTACTATTGGGTTAAATTTAGAGGTTCATTGTCTGAATCATTCGCTTCTCAGTTTGGAGTTCCTCCGAGAAGTCACTTAGGCCAAATTTTGTTCATTCTCTATATAAATGCGAAATTTTAATATCTCAACATCCAGGATGACAAAAATCTTTTCCAGGCCGAAAGTTTCTACACATGGTTTTCTAAGAATGGGCTAATTCTGAACCCATCTTAAAGCCAATAGATGATATTCGCAAGATGGCGTGTTTCCTATAGTTTTCAATATACTTTATCTCAACACATGCTTTGTCATTGGAGTTTATTTTGACCCCAAACTCAACTTCAAATGGCATGTTAGCAACTATGATGGGCTACATAAAAAGGGGCTGTATTGCGTCGCAAGCCTGGAGTCCGTACTAAAATATTCACTCAAATCGAAAAAACGTAATTTCATTCGATTGGCCTTAAAACGACTTGGGAAGATCCTTATAACCTACCTCTCTCCAGTCAGCGTAACGAACTTCTACAAATGTTACAACTCTCTTAGCGAAGACTTAATAGTGACATAGTTTTCTTACAGCAGCTTTTATCCGGGCAAATAAATTCCCCTGATCTGCTGTCTTCCATTGCCTTCAACATCCGTGGTGGACATTCGCTGTGTGAATCTTTTATTTAGTCTTTTTCATGCCTATAACCCGCATGAGTAGAATTTATAATTTAGTCATGTGATTGATTTGCATTTTAGCAAATTTCAATTTCAGTAAAAAAAAGTGGCTTAACATTTCTTTTTAACGGCCACCATTGACAGATACATTGTTCCTAGCCTCATTTTCGGAAAAAAAAAATTGACCAATGATGACACCACTCCACAATCCGCACTAAACAATCACACTCTGTGGATGCATTGGCTTTTCGACAATAACGTGTGGGTTTTCCGAGCCCCAGATGCAGAAATTGTATTTGTTAACATAGCCGCCTAGAAGGAAATGTCGTCAGAAAATATGATTTTTCGTCCAAAATCATTGTCCAATTCAAGCTGCTCTAAGGCCCAAACTGCGAGGCAATAACGAAGCGGGTGGTTGTGTGCTCTTAATTTCTGAGTCAACTGGACCCTCCAAGCGAATAAATCGAGATCTTTGTGCAAAATCTCAAGAAGCTAGTGCGTGAAATGGTGAGCTCTTAAAATCGTTGGAGAGTTGAATGAGACTCAGACTTGCGTACATCAGACGCGGAGATTGCTTCATTTCGACCAAAGTACTTCTTAAAAATCGCACTGTTTATGCTACGCAGCACTAACTTTGAATATAAGTTTTCCAACGTTGATCAAAAGAAAAGCGACTCATTTCGTTCCAAGAAGGTATGATACTGACTTTTTGTCAAGATTTGGAGCGCCAAACAGCTGTCAGTGTCAAAATAATCTTTGATTTAAGAAACTTCTAGATGGCCCACTCTGTATATGTATGTACTTAAGCCGAGTTTGAAATTCACAATAAACGATGATTTTTGGTTCCAAAACCTTTTTTTGGTTTCGGTAAAATTGTTTAAAAAAGTGCTTTGCCCGGCAGAAACACTGAAATAATTCCCCGCAACCCACTAGGAACCACAGCCACCCAACAATTACAAAGTCATGGCAAGCCGCAGTATGGAACCCTAAGCCCCTTTTTTCAGATAGGGGCTTATGGATAATACTCACTTATCTAATTCGACGGATATTTGGTCCTGTGTGCGAGGATGGCAAATGGAGGAAAAGATAGAACCGCTGTACCAAGATGTAGATGCAGTCCAAAAATCCAGAACTGGTTCGGCTAGATCGAGAGAATGGACAACAATGCTTAAGCTAAGAGGATCACTGAATTGCAGTCCCCACGTTAGAGACGACAAGAAAAAATAAGTTAAAGGATCCAATGCATTCTTTTGGCTTTCGCATCAATACCAATCGTTCCTCAATGTTTTTCAGAAGCAATATGTTCAGATGTTACAATATCTTTCAATACACAAGTCCACCTACAACACAATACCCCGCACCCCCTTGTTTAATACTATCCTAAAGGAACCAACGAAAAGGTCAATGTAAATTTGTTTTTTAAGAAAACATACCTTTCAGCCCCATTAAATTCCAAGTATCACGTACCACTGCATCGTGTTGCTTCATTAATCATTGGCAGAGCCCAACATGAGTTCTTGATGATAAGGCGGAAAGTCTAAATCGGATGGGGAAAGCAATTTGATGAATTGAAAGGAATTACAACTCAATCACCGGACAAGGATGTCGATTTATATCAAATGGGACATTGTTCAAAATTGCTTCCAGTAATTGTTCAACACTTTCTGGGTGGCAAGAGACGAAAAAGAAGAAAAAAAAACAAAAATAGAAATGTACCATGAAATTCCAATGAATTCAACTTCAGCCCACATAAATAAATTCAGTATTTATTTACCTTATAAATGTTCCTAGAAAAGATAAAAAGGTAGACTTATTCGAATAAGTAACAGTAACTCAATAACAACAATCGTTGTCCTGTACATGAGTACTAAGCTAATTTGCCATATCATAAAGAGATTTATTGGAGGCTTATTTTTTTGCCCCCTTTGTTATTAGTCTGGACATAATAGGTACTGAACAACATTTAATCCCTATTAAGAGGGATATGCTAGCCGGTAATTGAAATCAAGAACCTAACTGGACAAAGTATAATTAATGGCTCTGTGTCCTTTTTCTCCTGGCATATTATGTAGAAATCGAAGGAGACAAGCAAAGGGCAAAACACCACCATTTATTGTAATTATGAAACCAATTTACCCAGGAGGGTTGTTGTCCGACTCAGTTCGGTATGTATCATGAAATATTAATGATTTTCTTTTTTTTTACTTCGAATATTTAAGACGAATGGAGTGGCTATGATGTAGGGATGTTGAGATTTTGTGGTTTATTGACGATTTGACATAGAAGAAAACACATCATACCAATGTCACACAGACCACAATGCAGAGGATAGAAGGATACAAAACTTACCTGCTAGGCTTTTGTTTGTGATAAATTGGTTTTTCGTATCTGGAGGAGCAAAAAGTGAACATGACTTTGCGGCCAATGGAAGATGAACAGAGAGAACAAAACTCATCAACAAGAGGCAAGTGACATGATGCAAATTGGACTGAGTCAGAAATCAGAAACCACATATCCAAAAGAATGAAATGCCAAATCCATAAGAATGATGTTCAAATAACCGAAATGTGTAGATATGGAGAGAACAATGTATGAAGAAGATACAACGAAAAATGACTTTAGGATTAAATTCGCATGGTCTAGAACGAGCAAATGGACAAGTGCAATACAACAACAAACCTGTTGTTAAATATGTAGTTTTGTCAATGTGAGCACAACATCTCGATTAAAATTGCGCCAAAGTTGGTATTGAAAACTATAGATCAATTTCTGATTTGTAATTTCTTAGTCTATGGAAATACAGCTTTTGTTGTAAGATAAGTTGAGCTTCTTAAGTAAATAAAGAGCGCAACTGCGTCATACGAAATTTTCTCGGTACATGAGATGTGTTTTTAAGTCGCAAAATGAATCGAAAATTAATGATGAGAAATTTATTATTATTAAATCAGTTTTTAGGTTTTAAAAAATTTGATTTTCTCAAAAACGGCACATACGATTATCAAAATCGTTAAAGCCGTTTTTGAGAAAACGATTTTAATTTAAATTTAAGAAAATCGTTATAAGAAAAAAAAATTATTTAAAAAATCTAAGTATGCTGTAAATTTTTTTGAAGTTCCCTTTATTAGTTTTTGAGATATTGCCCGTTTTATAAATTACCGTTAATCGATTTTTTTTTTTAGTAAAAAATGCCCACAAAAAGTAGGCGTGGTAAAAAACTTCTTATGACAAACTTATAAAGGAGGGCAGTTCCTACATGTCTTGTGAAGGATGTAACACTCTATCTCTCTAACTTTAGCTTTAAAACGGTTTTTTCTAAATTGTGGGCAGTGGGCGTATTACATTTTTTACACTTAACCATTTCGGAGCCCTAGGGAATATGTGGTCCAAATTTCAGCTTCCTAGCTTAATTTTAAAGGCCTAAAAATTGCGTACAGACGGACATTGCTAGACAGTCTTAGGATTTGGTCCTGATCATAAATATAACGTCCAGCACGCTGTGAAGAAAATGTAGCTCAATGGGCTCAATGGGTATGTAAACAAACAAAATTGCCGCCTTTTGGACGAAGAGCAACCTGAAGAGATTGAAGAACTGCCACTTCATCCAGAAAAAACAACGGTTTGGTGTAGTTTGTGGGCCGGTGGAATCATCGGTCCATATTTCTTTAAAAATTATGCCGGTGCGAACGTAACGGTCAATGGCGATCGTTATCGTGCCATGATAACCGACTATTTGATGCCTGAAATTGAAGCTCGTGATCTCGGCGACATTTGGTTTCAGCAAGACGGCGCCACTTCCCACACATCGCATCAATCAATGGACTTATTCAGAGAACATTTCGGTGAACACATAATTTCACGTTTTGGGCCAGTCGATTGGCCACCAAGATCGTGTGATATTACACCGTTAGACTTTTTCCTGTGGGGATATGTAAAGTCAAAAGCTTATGCCGACAAACCCGCTTCGATTCAGGCCTTGGAGGAAAACATCACGCGTGTCATTCGCCAGTTACCAGTCGAAATGCACGAACGAGTGATCGAAAATTGGACTCAACGGATGGACCATCTGCGAGGTAGCAACGGCCAACATTTGATAGACATAATCTTCAAAAAATTAATGTTCTTTCAAATGATAATAAACATTCTCCATTAAATTTGAATTTTCTGTGTTTTTTTCTTTAAAAAAGTAGGGAACCTCGAAATGGATCACCCTTTACTTCACCGCAAGAGCTATTGCCTTACATACGCGTATCCGAGCTAACCTTAGAGCTAAAATCCCAAGGGTGCTGTTGATTGGAGTGACAGCGTGTGCCGTCATGTCACTGGTTTGAGTATTTGCGTCGAAGTATTCTTCTGAACAGCAAAAGTCATCACACTTTATCTGTCACTGTTTGGCTTTTGCCAGAACCAGACTGACTGTGTTTTTCCATGACGATGATCTTCATCAAATTTGACTAAAAAACCGTCTTCACTTTGCTAAAAATGCTGAAAGGTTCAGTAATATCACTTCCGATAAAAATGTATCGTTCTTTGTGCAACTAAGCCAGCCTCGCTGAATATACGGACAGTTCAGAATAGGTTGACAATTCGTTCCAAATGTATGTACAAAACAAGGTTCTTATGCCGAGGAAGATCACGGATGAAAAGAAAATGTTTATAGCTAAATACTGCTACCAAATTGAATCATAGGTTATCTAGATCAGTACGATCACAAAACGAATTTGATGATCAGTCGTGGCAAGCCATTAAGCAGTTGCTATTTCATCAAAAAGTAAGTCGAATAACTGTACTTTTGGAGAACGCAAATATCTTAGAATGTTATAAAACGTTATATCCATTCTGAAAAGCGTCTTTTGTAGCGAATCATTTTTGGATAACTAAGCCCTTACCTCTCCGTATTAGATTTATAGGTAAGTGGGCCAATACTGTGCGGCATATAGCGTAATGACCCCGCACTATGAAATTTATGAGTTCATAAGCCATCCCAAGACATACACATTCTCGTCACCGAATCCTCTTTATAATTCATCTATGCTCAGACTCATATCTTTATTACTACATAAAGGGTGTTTTTTTTAGAAGTTGGTTTTTCGAATAGAGATAAAACTGACAGTTTTTGGTAAAATCTGGCAACTCTAATGTCATTTATGTTCAGTTTGGTTTGCATTTAATCATGAACAGGTTGACAAATGAACAACGCTTGCAAATCGAGCAAATTTAATTCGAAAATAATGGTTAAGTTCGCAAAGTTCACTGCAAGCTTATTTTGGGTTGAATGGCTACGTCAACAAGCAAAATTGCAGCATTTGGAGTGAAGAGAATCCACATGAGACCCTTGAAACGCCATTACATCTACAAAAACTGACTGTTTGGTGTGTTTGGTGTCTATGGGCTGGTGGAGTCATTGGGCCTTACTTCTTTCGAAATAATGCTGGAGAGTCAGTTACCGTTAATGGAGACCGGTATAGAGCCATGATAACCGACTATTTTGTTCCCGAATTGGATGGCATGTGAATGTGGATGAGATGTGTTTCCAACAAGAAAGCGCTGCATGCCACACAGCGCACGTCACAATCGATTTATTGAAGGAAACATTCGATGAGCGCATAATTTCGCGGAATGGACCTGTCAATTGGCCACCAAGATCGTGTAATTTGACACCATTGGATTATTTTCTTTGGGGATACGCCAACTAACCAGAAACGTGAGGGGACTTGGAAGCCAACATTCGTGGCGTTATTGCCCCAAATGCTTGAAAAGGTGGTTGAAAATAGGACCTCTAGACTTGTCTTTATTCGAACCAACCGCGGCAGCCACATGCCCGTAATCATATTGGCATAAAATTATCCTTTCAAAAAAGCCAAACTGATGGACATTAAAACGATTTTCTTGTGTTTTATTTCAATTCGAAGTTCTTTTCCCAAAAAAAAACACCCTGTATATTGTTTCCAATTTATTTATTCAATTGTAAGTCTCTTCAGACTTATTTTAACTTCCTCGTATACTTTAGTATACTTAAGATCATTGCGATCGTGTGGAAATTTCTAACTCAAACTGAGTATGAGATATGATATTACGACTATAGAGAAGTCCAAAAAAGTGGGTCCGGCAATGCCGTCCGTCAGTCGGTCTGTCTGCCTGGGTGCCGTATGGCAAAACGGTTCGACGGATTTGCTTCAAATTTGTGTATAAGGTTTTTGGGGTTATATCTCGGGGCATGTTTTTATTTTTTGCTGTATCTTTTCAAATAACGGTACCTGCCATACAATTTTTTTGTGAAAATCACTTTTCACTATTTTTCTCGAAAGTGGTGTCAAGGATTTCGGTGTTTTTTGTATTAAGGCTAGTTAGGATGGTGTCAAAAATTCTACATACTGAGTTTTTGAAAAAACAATCGATTAACGGTAATTTATAAAACTGGAAATATCTCGAAAACTAATTAAGGGAACTTCAAAAAAAATTTACAGTTTTATAGAGCGAATAATTTTGCATACTTCGATTTTTGTAATAATTTTAAATTTTTTTTTTCATATAACGATTTTCTTAAATTTAAAATTAAATTCGTTTTCTCAAAAACGGCTCTAACGAATTTGATAATTTTTTGTATCTCGAACAATTATGTTAAAAGTGTCCAATGTGCGAAATAACATCAAAATCGTAGGTGCAGAAATCTGATTTTCCAAAACCTAAAAAGTGATTTAAATCCACTTTCATTTCATTTTTCGCATCTCATGTACCAAGAAAGTTTCGTATGACGCAGTCGTGCACTTTATTTTTAATGTTTATTGTGAATGGGTAACTTATTACCATCTGACAAAAATTTCTTTTATTGCTTGTCACTGAAAGAGGTTACATCAGCATGACATTAAGGCAACCTGGTATGCAGCTGTTATACTTAGAAATGCTGGTGTAATCAAAAAGCCTGATTCAAAATGAAGTCCCACATCAACTCCCACGTCAGGACCGATCTGTATAGGTGAGTATAAATGTTTGATAGTAAGCAGTTGGTTTCTGTGTCATTCTTCGCTAATGTGACAAGAAGTGAGGCCCTGTAAAGGCAGTGTAGTCGCATCGCATGCCATAAAACCAAACTTTCACTTTGTCAGTATCGGTTTTACTACCCTCCGCGTAGAGTACATAATTTATGTTTTTGGGCCTCAGGGTCCCAAATACATAGTAATCTTCTTTACATGAGCGAAGTTTTTCAGAGCATAAAAGTTTCCATAAAAAAAATGTTTTCCCTAAAAATACATTTTGAAGGCCAAAAAATATTTTTCCGTTTCCATCAAATAAATAAAAACGAGAGTTTCCAATAAAAAACTTGAAAAAGTTCAAAAGATCGATCGTAAGAACCTGCTTACTAAAAAATTTTAGAGTACATTTTTTGGAGGTTATTTTTTTTTGTCGGAGGTTGCTTCTATCCGATGGAGCGTCAGACACAACTACAGGTCCATTGTACTACCATTCAGACACCTTATATTAATTTTTATAGTTTTCCCGTCCTTCGAAGAAAGATGAGCAGGAACTTCAGTGAAGAAGCTTAGATTTTTGGCAGTCGATACATCAGCGCCGAAAATCCGCCACCTCATGCGATCATAGGCCGGACAGCTACAGAGGAAGTGTTCTGCTGTATCATCCTCCCCACCGCAAGCAGGACAGGTAGTGGTGTCGCTTACGCCCCACACATTTAAGTGTTTAGCAAAAACTTGGTGGCCCGAAAGGACGCCTACGAGCTGCCTACAGTCGATTCTCCTAAGAGATCGAAGAAAAGATGCAGAGTTTTTGCAAACGTCTGGGCGCAATAGTTTGGTCTGTCTACATCCACTGCAATCGTGCCACCACATCTTGTGTACGCAGATGTAGGCAGACTTAACACAGGTTCGGGTCCTGAGAAAACTTGTTCTGCACCTTAGCTAGCAAGCTCATCCGAGATCTCATTTCACTGGATGCCAGTGTGAGCTGGAACCAAGACAAGATTCACAGTGTTCAGCCTTCCGACCAAATTCAGAGAAAACTTAGGTTATAGCACTTTGACTTGGACGAAGAAGAGAATGTAAATGCCACTAGTCCTCCAGATCCCTGTCCGGTTTTGGAGCCATCAGTCTGACCGAAGCCATTCCTATGGAAAGTCGACGTGGTAGTTTTTTCGCAGAAGGATTTCTGGTGTCATTGCATCAGACGGCATATCCGTAAGACAGGGGTAAAAGGATAATTCTCGTGCGCATGGTACCAAAAGCCACCTCTCTTTAAGCGAAAGATGGTTTTAAGCGTACACCCCACGATATACAAATCGAGGGGGGGGGAGGGGGAAGATTCATCAAAGCATCTAGAGCAGAGCCCGACGTGCTAGGGAAGGACACTGTGCAGCCAAGACATGCCGCTCTTTGGAGTTTGGCAACAGAAGGAGGATTTTGGAGAATACGAGCCCTCTCCATATGTCACTTATGTGCATTGCCAGTCGCCAGACATCTAATCACGAAGGTTGTATTAAATTCATTTAATGGTTTGCTGTGTACGTCCTTCAGTGGACTTTCCACTTCTCATTTTTTTTACTTAGCAAGCCTTCTACCCCTATTAATCCTTTAAAAGGTCAACACTCACATTTTAAAAGCTATATATATCCCTTTGTCAATTCAACCACCACAGGGACTCGACCGCATGATGAGCGCCATAACTTATGACAAACGGAATTATTGTTCGATGACATTCTGTTTCTTTTTCTCTTTCTCACTACATTTGTCTTTCAATTTCTGTTGACAACACAGTGAATAGCAAAGAAAAAGAAGTATAATCCTTTTTCTCCATTCAAACAACAATTTTTTTGTTGTTTTTTATTCTTTCGCTTCTCCAATTCAATTCCGGTTATGGGGATATAAAATGAGAAAAAGGACGAAATCCTCAATGCTTTGTTTCCAAATCCTCTGGGGACATAGAAGAAGAGGGCGAGAGAGAGATGGATCCATAAATAAAAGGGGTCATATAACTCTCAGCCACTGAGTGTTATCAACCACATTTATCTGTTAAATCGAGCAAACTTGCTTTTGCCATGGATAAGGACAATAATACACATTTTCGAAAGAAGAGGACAGCTGTGAAGCCAATTTCTTTTAATTTCGGTTGCTGTGTCCTCGACAATTGGATGGGATGCAGAATTGGTTAAAAAGTTGAGTGGGATAGGGAAAAGAAAAAGATTTGGGCAGTCCTGAAAATTGAAGGTTTGCTGATTCAGTGCAATGCAAATGATTCAAAGTGATTTTTGGCAGGACATGGTTTTCAACGAAATTATAAATTGAAATTCTTTTCATCCGTTTGCCGAAGTGGTTACGAACAGTGTTAAGTGGTCGTGGTCATGAGTGGGGGGATATTGCAGCTGTCAAATCGATAAAATAGGAACAAGGAAGCGCATTACCTGTGGTTCGCGGTCTGAGGATTCTTGGATACTACCTGCTCTATTTGCCGAATAAAAGTAAGTCTGAATGCAAAACCCTTTTCAACGTTCTGTGTGAACGACTCAAACCGTTTTGCAACACACTAATCGGTAAGCATCCGTGTGGCTTCCGGCCCGCCAAATCGACAATAGGCTAATCTTCCGCACTAAGACAAATCCTGCAAAAGAACAACGAATTCCAAGACGAGTCACACCATATTTTCATAGACTTCGAAGTCACATATGATAGCATTCATCGTCAGGAGCTCTACATGGCGATGACCGCATTGGTATCCCGGATCGGGCTATCTCGCGCCACGCTGGAGAATACGCGGTGAAATGTGCAGTTGTTAGCAACTCATGCGGACTGTTCCAAACATGTGCCGGATTCTGGAAAGGAGATGCGCTATCATGTGACTTCTTTAATCTATAATTCTGGAACAGATAGTGCGAAAGTAAGGTGCAAACACGGAAGGCACTCCCTTGAACAGATCCGTTCGGCTACTGATACGGACGATATCGACATCAACCGCCGGTCCCAAACGAGGCTTTTACGGTTCATTAAAGAACAGGCGAGTCTTGTTGTTAAAAAGGACAAAAACAAGCAAACTGTTAAAAGCATAAACTTCGAGGTGGTTAAGGAGCTTACCTACTTCGGGGTTAACATTAACACCGCAAACAACACCTTAATGGAGATAAAACGAAGAATTACCCTAGGAAGACTCTGCTACTTTGGTTTGACAAAACAAATCGATTTATAACTCTTAACTCTTAAGGACAAACAAACCATACTCTGTATGGGCGATAAGCCGGAAAGCAGAGCAGATACTTAACTCTTTTGAGAGAAAAATTTCTTCGAAGAATATATAGCCCTGTGTGCGAGGAGGGCGAATGGAGGATAAGATACAACCGTCAACTCTATGAGCTGTACCAAGATGTGGATGTAGTTCAAAGAGCCAAAACACGTCGACAAAAAAGGAGAAAGCCAAGAGAATCTTTGACAAGGAAGACAGAACCTTTGTTTCAAAGAACAAGCCATAGAGGATACCAGAGCTCTTGATCTGGATAACTGGAAGCAGCATGCCCGGGACCGTAGAGAGGCTGCTGTGTCTCAGGCACGGGTCGGGATCGTTAAGCCAGAATCGTAATTTAGCCAGATATATCCGTCCTGTCGACTGTCCGAGAGGAAGTCAAGCGGCAAGGTTAGCGGTGGAATATTATACATAGGCAATATCGTATCCCTAGACCTTCGATCGTCTCTTGTGTATGGAGGCAATACGATAGGCAGTTAGACTTTTGGGTGTCAGGCCAAAAATATGTTCTATAAAATTGATGACTTCGGCAAAGTGTCCATATTGTATTAAAAGTGTTCTCCAGGCATTCCGATCGGTACATGTCAATTTTTGTTTAAATTGGAAGTCTAGCCGCAGGTGGACAAATTTTAAAGCGCTTTCTCATAGGCAAGCAAGTAGCAAATCTTGGTGCATGCTGAAATGACTTTTACGGAAGCGGCATGGACGATAAAGAGGAGGACATATTTTCCCATTTTATCTGTACATGCTTTAATCTCTCTCTCCCATAAATGAAATTTTTAAGTCTATCTCACTAGAAAAACATCTGCAACTTGGGTAGATGTAACTGAATCATTGGGTTTAATTGCCATTGAGATCAATCAGGTGCTTATAAATATTTAAACCCTTATGGCAATGCCACAGCTTTACTATGGGGGAACTATGGGCAAACGTAGCTGCCAGTCTCGCTTTCTATTAGAACCACTTAATTTAATATATGAATCTCAGGGGTTTTTAAAGCTCTACATATCTCTCACCATGCGGGTCATAAAAGAGGCAACAGTCGAAGGTTGTCAGTCTGCTGCTTTAAAATGTTATTCATTATGTATATATTTCTACCTCACAGTGTCCGGTGAGGACTCTTTTTGCGGTTTAATCAGATCTTTAATTTATATCTCTAAAATATCTAAATGATCTAATGTGATATTTCCTTGATCCATGAGTTTCATAGTAGGTGAACCTGAACCAGAAACTGTCGGTATAGGGAGATTTCTCTTCTGGGATAACATCACTCTCCCAGGAATTCTGGAAGTGTATCTCCTTTTTTTATTTAATGTATTCATCGCCATACAGTTTGGATAACCCCAGTCCAGACACGCGGAACTTGATTGCAGTTTTGACTGCCTTGTTTCCGCAGAAAATATCCAAAGAGGAATCTATTACCTCCATAGCTGATGGGGTAGTGGTCCGTACGGACCCCGTTATTTCAATATCCCTTTCATTCTGGTGAAATCATCTACTGCCCTACGGTGGTAATTACTTTCCATTGAACCCTCTGGTAAGCAGAAGTTATTGAAAATAATAAAATCAACTTCTATGGTGCTTCATTACTCAGAGTTCATTATTGATTTGTTATGGGAATGCTGCATATTACCAATCCAACCAGAAAAATAGCTCCTTCTCCATAACCGCCGTCCGTCGACCGCATAATATTCCTTTTCAGCAGTTTAATCACGAAATAATCATCAGAAGTTTGCGTTCATCAAAGATATAAATTTCAAAGATATGTTTTAAAGGGCGCGGTGGAACATCCTCATCCTCCTGCCACATATTGTGAATAGAGTAAAATAAATTCGTAGTCCTGCGCTGTACCGTGAATGGAAGGTCAATTATGAGAGTGAAGTAATTTTATTACCATCACAGTCGTTGATCCATTGATTCCCTTTACCCATCTAATGTACCTGTACAACGTAGGAACACTTGATTAGTTGGTGTAAGCTTTGAAAACAAGCAAAACTAACTCGAGGCGAGTTGCAAGTTAAATTTAATGAGCATAGTAACTTTGGTAAAATTGTTAATTCCGTTAAGGTACCTTTACTTCAGAGTAGTAGTAAATTGAATTAAGAGCCTTAGCGAGGGATTGTGAAAGAAATCAACTTGGACGTGGCTCATGGATGAGGGCGCTCCTGTTACATATAGTCACTATACATGGATGTATGTATGGTCGGTGTAATGAACCAGATTATTGTGTAGATAGAAGATTGATTAAGCTTTGGTGGGTTGGGTAGTGAAGCAAACCTCCATGGGGAGGTTTTATTAAGTTTGCCATTCATTGGCTCCGTCGTGGGGGATTTAGGCGAGGAGTAAAGTTCTAGGATTAGTCTTTATGCGAAAGTGAGATACTTTAATTTGATTCTATTGATATTATCCAGAAGATATCTAATGCCAGTCAAACTTCATTACTGCGTGCTAACAATGACAGATGGATTTTAGGATTTCGACGGGAATTTACCGTTCACACACATCATAGGTCTTTCCTTAGTTTATTTGTTACAAAAATCCACACACAAAATCATTAATTAACTAAATTATCATTCAAAGGGCACGTTTCAATCGACAGACCAACACCATCTTTCAAAATCAATCGAAATTATTATCACAATTTATGTCGTCCTTTATGTAAGTGCTTTCATGTTGGTGAGCCATAATAAACACCTTCAGCGTAATAACGTGTGAATGGACAACTAATAGCAGCATATGCCGTAAATGACAATAATAATTGCATATCCAATAAATTTGCGATCGTCGTGGCTATGAATGCTCGGGTGTGCATGTTGTGTCCTTGCTGCGCTAATAGGTTCCTGTATTGTGTGAACGCGAACGTACCTATTTTCGTTCGCAAGAGCGACAGAAAGTGCGGTATGGAAATTGTGTCACGTCTAACACGAATATCCACGAAACTGACAAGGACACTAGAGACACGGACGGGGCGTTTGCTTTTACTGTTGAAAATCATCTATGGGGATAGACACCTTGTTTGCATGCTATGAGACAGTATTTTGCAATTTAAATAAGTATTGGGATTTATTTTGATGGTTTCGATCCCTTATGGTGCTAACGAAATGGCACGAGGTAAGTTTTAAGAAGAAAAGAGAGGAACTAGTGTACGGTTTAATGGAGGACTTATAAACAGAGTGAGGCAAAGAATTCCGATAACGTAATAATCGGATAAAGAAGACATTCCTAAGTCTTGCATTTTATTCGAAGGCCGGCCTTTTTTTCTAAGAAGGTGGAAAGCATCGGAAGAGTGAGTATGGGAATTGAAACGATCACTGCTTCAAATCTTTAGTTCGTGTGGTATCGCCGGTAGGCATTTTATCTCGGGATATGATAATTTTCTAAAGATGCGGTAGCCGTACTACTTACATGAACGATTCGCAGCACCTAAATGTTCTTGCACTCCTGGTGCGCCTACGTACCAATCCGCACCACTACGAACTTCAACCACTCTCCCCGAGCGACTACCGTTAGGTATTACTTCGCGGGGCTGGTTTGGAATTACGATTCTATTCTCCGGGGGCGCCTCATTAGCTCTTCTATAGGCTTTCTTTCTTCGCAGTGTTTACTTCACGAGTACTGTAAATAGCAGTAGAACACCGCATGCAACGCATTTTCGTCCTCATTTGCACTGTCGTGTCCAAGCCTATGGAGGTATTTCCATTATCCGCCGTGACCAGACAGGGACTGTTTGATATGTTAGCTACAGTTTCCCATGGTTTATTTGTCTATGTTTCCAAGATGGGAATGAACTTGTGGGTCCACTTACCTTTTATGGAGCGGTCGCACTTGTATTGCCACAGCATTGTTGATACTGATTCTTTCTAAATCCTCTTTGCTACTTGCCGGTTTGAGGTTTGCCTAAGGTACATCTCATCCGCGAGGATGTCTATTGGGATCATTCCAGCTTTATGCGGGCTGCATCATCGGGGATATGAAGGTAACCGTGCTGATCCCTTGCATAGAGCCTGCGAGCTGATGATAACTGAGCTGATGGTAACTCTCTCTTACAATCATTACACTCATCCACTCTGGATAGCAGGATCCTTCGGGCGTATTCGGGGCCAGCGAATTTTTGTAGCATTCGGGAAAATGCCGCCTGCATCATCGATGGTTTCTTGCTAGAGTCTCGACGTAGGTTTTGAAGCGCAGCCGATTGTCGATCGTGACCCCAAGTACCCTAAGGATTCTTTGCATCTAATTTTCGGGTTTTCCACCACCATGTGGCTGGTTATTAGGACAGCAAGTCAGCCGCCTAAAATTCAAACTAATGGATTAAATGCTATATTCCAATACATAAGTTGAATATGTGCACAGGATCTTACCCATGCGTTAAGGTGGAAGACTCTATCAAGGAGGAATTCCTTGGCCCTCTGGATGGGGCCTACAGAGCTTGTTTCAGCTTAAATTTTATGGAATTTTCAGCAGTTTACAATACCAAGGTTAAAGATCCGCACAGAATCTTAGCATTCGACAGATATTCGAAAAGTAAAATCAAGCATGTACTAATCGATAAGACGCTAGTAACTAACATGTGCTCGTGCTGTATTTGGAGCTCGTCAGTCCAACGAAAAGAAGCTGGCAGCTTCCCAGAAGAAGGAATTAGACGTTGAACCGCTTAGCACATCATCTAGTTAGACAAAGCCTGAGTATGAAACTCTCACCTTCCACAAACTGCTGCAGCATGTGTTTCCAGTATAGCGACATTACCAAAGAGTTAGCCGAAATCACTTTGGTTTTGTAATAAATTCGTATACCGGAAAAAGGTGGCGGATGGTGCACATATGATCAGCAAAGGAAGCATGGGCCCAAGAGAAGAAGATCCTGCGATGGAAGACTGATAACGACAGTTGATTTTTAAGAGAGCCAAAGCTGGTGCAATTTCATAATTTTTCTACAGATATTTGGTCCTGTGTGCGAGGACGGCTAATGGAGGAGAAGATTCATCCGTGAATATGATCTGTGCCATGATGTGGAGTTAGTCTAAAAAGACAAAACCTGAACATTGGTTCGGCTACATCGATCAAATGGACAATTGTTCTCAAGCCAACAGGATTTTCAGGTCCCAGCCTCCAGGTTCGACGAAAAGCAAGCCAGAGCGCTTGGTTTGGATAACTGGAGGCAACGTGAGCAGGAACGTAGAGGTTTACTCTACATTGGTCGGGTAAAAGTAGTTTCAGAAACGACTAGGTTACAATCGGTTCTGCTTTAATTTTTCGAGATGGGTTCTTTCATGCGAAGTCTTCCTCAGATAATTTTTTTTTATAATTTGCACGTGCAAAAGGGATCATTAGCGCCCTTATAATATTATAGTAACATAGCGCGGGCATTAAGGAAATTAGGGATTAGAAGAAAGGATGAGAAACCGATGTACATTGATTTTAAATGTTTGTAAATTGTAATGGTAAGGAAAAACAGAGTGACGTAGAGCATTCCACATTCGTGTTGTACGGCAGAGGAACGAACCTTTTATTTTCACAGTTGGACCGAATATAGGCTTTAGGAATTGATGAGCATTCCTGGCATGGAGAGTATTACGGTTGAAGTGTTGAAGGGAAGGAATGCAACTGGCTATTTCGTTTGAGCACTTGCGATGGTGGTATGGATAGAACAACGATAGGCAGGAGACATTACGACGATGATTACGAGGGTCAAGCGAATTCGCAATATCTCGGTCGCCAATAAGTTTTATCGCACGTTTTTGAATTCTGTTCAAGATATGACCAGATATGAGCGTTGTACTCAAGTTTTGGGCAAATAAACGCCTTGAAGATTCTAGCAGATGAGAAGGAGTAAAATATTTCTTGCATCGCTTAAGGAAGCCTAGACACTTCGCAGCGTTCTTGGCGACGTCGAATATGCGGTCATTCCAACGAAGGTTGTCATTAACACACATACTGAGAATGGAAAGTCTTTCGGATTCAGCGATGCAAGTGCCATTCATGGATAGTGGCAGAGTATTGAGGTTTCGCTTTAATGACAGAAGACAGAATTGTGTTTTGGAAGCATCAAATTCCACTCTATTGGTTTTACCCCATTTAAGTATGCTTTCAAGTTCGGAATTCAGCGAGCTTAACATACGTTGCAGTTCCAGTTCAACGCCCGACGATGAGGGGCATTGCCCAGGAAACGAATATGTAAAGCTGTCATCGGCGGAGGAATGAATAGGATTAGAAGTAACAGAGAGTAGATCATTTATAAAAATGAGAAAGATGAGTCGGAGACAAAACGGAGCCTTGGGGAACACCGGCATTTATTTGGTAAGTTGCAGACTTGAAACCGTCCAAGACAACTTGAATTGAACGTTCCGAAAGAAAATTTCTAATCCATTGAAGAAGGGTAACGTCGATCCCAAATGGTCGTTGTGATTGATATTTCAAAGGCATTTGACAGAGTTTGGCATCAAGCTCTCTTGTCGAATGCCTTTGGAATATCAAGCGCAACGGCCTTACTTTCACCACCACCGTGAATAGATTGTTCCACTTTTGGGTACCTGTTTCAGGATATTTTATAAGCTGACGATTTATCAGCGTTTCCATGACCTTGTTAAGAAGGGACGTAAGTGCAATTGGTCGGTGGGTGGAGGGAGGGGGGAGATCCGTCTTTTTTTGGGACTGGCTGGACAATTGCTGTTTTCCATATCCTCGGAAAGAGCCCTAAAGAATAAGACAGATAGAAAAGCTTACGCTTTTTACCTGCAGTGAATTTGCCATGAAACTTTTTGTATATGGGGACATTTTAAGGTAATAGAAAATATCTGAGATATGCCGCCACTTCATCCACTTTGGAATTACTTTCCATTGATATAAGTATATCTGCAATAGACCCTACAGTGGGTCAGATACTCTGCTTTTTAAATAACCAGTTCAAAAGATCGTAATGCAAATAATAATATTCTATTTACCCAACAATTGACAATCCTCAATTTACAATTAACAATGCTGGCAAATGCATCACAATGAAATCCTTGCATAACCCAGTAAATTTGCATATGGGTATAGCATGATTTTACTTACATTATACCCACTTGAGGGTAATCCAGCTGCATGCATGCATCCTTCCACAGAAAACTCAACAGATTTAGGTAGGACATTACAATGTGACCCAGAAAGAGAGAGTACAAAGAAAATGAATGAAAGTGGATGTAAGACTCACCGCATTTCAATCGTACTTATTATATTATATGCATTTTTTTTGCCCCCATTCAAGAGCATCACATTAGCTTGGAGAATAAGTGCCCTTCACAATTTTGCCAGAGCAGTGCCTTGCTCCGGTTTTACAAATTAATTTATTTCCTTTCCATGCAGGTTTATATTGTTCTCTGTGTGGTTAGGTTAGGTAGAAGGTAAGAGTATGGTTATCCTTACCTTAAATTTAAAATTAAATGAATTTTTTTTTCTTTTGCGTGGATTTTGCGGTGCTTTTAACCTTTCTTTTGTGTGGGATTACTTTGCCATTAAGTATGAACATGCGAAATTGGGTGCCAACTGTAATCTCAGTATACAAACGAAACGAAAGTGTTGAGCTTTCAAGTGCTGACAAAGAGAGTGTGTTTTGAAATTCATTTCGGATTTCACTTCCAAATCCTTCTATTAACAAACAAAATGAATATCATTATTTCTGATTACTAGGTAATTTCCCTTTTCAATTTATTTGTGATTATTTATCTGCAACGTCCGGTTTTCCTTTTTCCAAGTTTCGCAACTCGAAAATCCGATCTCTGTGCTTTTTTTTTTTTATTCTGCTTCATAATGAAAAGGATATTGAATATTTTGCTTCATTTTACCTTTGTTCCATTATTAGGAACTGTATTACCTATTTCCTGATATTGAATAGATAGCTAAGATCTGCGAAGGTCTTTCTCTATTAATACGCATAAATAAAATGACCGTAAGGAAAGGACGACAGGCTATCTGCAATCTAGCTTCAATGAAAAAGGATAGCATAATTCTTTATCCCTGGAATATTTAATATCAAGTTGAGGGACATGATTTTTTTTTTATTTGAAGTTTAATAACAGTTGCGTTGCGCTGTCCCGCTCCTTCTGCCATTCATTTCTTTCCATTAGAATTGGCTTTTATGAAAACATCCCATCCATCTCCCACGTGGCTTTCGATACAAGATACGATGAAAAATGAGAAATTGATGAAAATCGATGAACGATATTTTATATTCATTTTAAATTTCATTTGAAAATCCAATTACTTCGCTGTGATACTATTATTTTGCATATTTTATTCATTGGCATTGGAAATCACAAACATATACGATTCGGATGTCCTTCCTGATGGGAGGATTTGCATTTGAATATTATGGATTGATTTTCGCAAAAGGTGTTGACGATGTTGGAAATTATTTACAAAATCAACTGATGGATAGCTTTTTACCATTTAAATTAAAAAAAAAAAACGTATCTAATGGTGGCGCTGATGGGCTTCGGTGCCGGGGATTTGAAAATAGTAATTTATTTATTCTGAGTACGAAATATTGTACATGTGCCACAGCAAAGGAGGAAGATTTCTTGCATATTATTATCGATTTGAATGCAGGAGACGAATGCATTTCAGCAAAATGTAAATTTTACTTTCTTCCCTGGAAGGATATTTTGCACATATAGAATGTAAAAGATTTAAATAATTTAATTTTCTAATTTTCTGAGTTCTTTTGATGTTAAGGTAGGAATTCTTTTTTCCGAATAAGCGTAGAAAGAAATATCATACACCCATACACTTCAAAGCATTTATGAACGGCTGCAGTGAACCCGCATACCTCGTTGTTTGAGCATAAACGGTGAAATAGCATCTCTCGTTCGTACTTGGCTATACTTTAGCATTGATGTTTTTGGTGTGATTTCAATACTTTTTGCAAAGATTTTTTTTATACATGGAAATTTTGTAAAATTTTAAAATTGTAGGGATTTTGATCGAACGTAAACGCCCTCTTTCGAGTAAAATTTAATTTATTTTATAACTTTCCTTGTTTGCCTTTAAAAGTACTACCGACATGTAAGATTTCATAAGTATAGAATGAGTTCGATATAAGGGCAGTTGCCACGTCTTTTTTTTGGAATAGACACAAAGTTTGTGTCTGTTCTTCAAATCCTTCCCCCAAGTATAATTTCATAGCTCTAGTCTATTGGATGCAAATTTAAAGAAAAGAGGCGGCTACCACGCCCCTAAACGCCACGCCTCCTGGATGGAAAATCATAAATGTTAGATTTTTTCCTGAGGTTTCTCCGCAAACCCTATTACTGTGACAAATTTCAATGTTCGACGATGATTGGAAGTGCTCCATAGTTTTGATGATCTGTCAGTCAGTCAGAAGTTACGGTTTTTGCTAATTTTGGGGACTTATAACTCAGGAACCGCTGATGTTAAACAGTTGAAATTTGGTATGGAGCCTGCTGCTATGCGTACCAATAAATCCCATAAAAATCTGATGTCTCTAGATTTGTTGTAAGCGAAGTTAGAGGGGGGCTCAAAATGGCCTGAGTTGCTTCGTGTAAATAAGGGTGTAGTGGCATGATGTATTTATCAACTTTATTTTGAACCGAGCATTTTCGATATTGGGCATGCCCCTACTACGCCGCATTTTGTAGAAGAGACATTGTTATTCACACCATCTTCCGAAATTCTTTCTGAAAATAATCGCAGAACTTATACTCATACTATCATTTCTTGGTTTCAAGTTGGTATCGCTGGCATTTGACACCTGTCAAACTTAGCTGTCGTTTAAAGTGTCATAATATTCGTTGAATGTTTGCCATTTACGATAATGGATCGCTTAAAATCGAACAACGCATTAAAAGTATTAAAATATCGTGCGATGACTATGTTCGGTAAAATTGTGAAGATTTCTTCACTCATTGAAGAGAGTGGACGCGTTACTGATGTCGTAAGGCCTGTGCATTATCGTAATGCACGCTCAGTCGAAAATATTGCTGCTACAAGTGCAAGTGTTGTTGATGAGCCGAATTTATCGATTTCCCGGCGTTCGCAGCAATTGAGCCCAATGACCGATTTTTTTTTTTGGCCGGCGTTTGATGATCATGACTTGGATGTCTAGTGGTTCCAACAAGACGCGGTAGTAAACCACAAAACACCACCAATTATGGCTTTTTTGCGTCATATGGCCACCAAGATCATGCGACTTGACACCTATAGATTGTTTCCTATTTGGTTTACGCGAATGATTCCCGAACTCTAGATGCATAAAAAGCCAACATTACTCAAGTTATATAATTGAAAATTACCTTAAAATAATCGCATGCTGCAAATCTTCCCGAGGCGGCCATTTGTATGATATTATTTTTCAAACATGTTGGCGAAGTCCAAACTTCATAGTGAAATAAAATTTTTATCCAAAATGTATCGCTGTGTGTTTCAATTATTCATTTTTTGTTGTTTTTTTAAGTGATTTCATTTTCTTAGAAAAGTGGAAATTAGCCAGGGACTATTTAACAAAAATTCTGTCCACCAACAAATGGACCTCAAACTGTTTAAAGCTATTATACAGTAAAGGACCGTAACATTCATAACATAAACATTCAATCACTTCCTTTTGAATTTCATCAGGCACCTTAGAAACGTTTACAATGAAAGGATTCAGTTCTTTATATTATTGTCCTCGCAGTCAGGAATTCGCGATGGTTATATATTGCCTAACATCTTCAAATTTCCTGACCCTTGCTGTTAAAGCTTCAATTAAATTAAGTTGTGCGAAAAAATAGCCGATATAAGCAAAACGGTTTTTGAAATTAATACTCACAGAACTGATCCAGCAACTCATTGTTCTTGTCAGTTAAGAACCTTTGACAACATATTTCCTTTGGAAAGCCAGCGATCTTCCTTGTGAAAAAGCAGATTTTCATATTCAAAATTCATGGCAAAGCACAATGGCTTGAAGATATCAGTGTTCAGTGCACTATTTTTATCTTCTTTTTATAAAGGGTGATTTTTTAGCTGGTTTGGTTTTGGCAACACTGGTTTTGACAGCTGACGTGTGTTTAGTACCTTGTGTCACTGTCAAACAGCTTCAGTTTGGTTTGCAATTTAACCATGGATCGTCTTACAAATGAACAACGCTTGCAAATTATTGAATTTTACTATCAAAATTCGTGCTCGGTTCGAAATGTTCATCGCGCGCTGCTTCCATTTTATGATCGGCATTCTCGACCTTCTGAGCAGTCTATTCGGAAGATTGTGACCAAATTTCGCACCAAATTTACTTTGTTGGACATTAAACCACCAACGCGTTTACGTACTGTGCGTATTGAAGAAAATATTGCGGCCGTATCAGCTAGTGTGTCAGAAGACCGCGAAATGTCGATTCGGCGCCGTTCCCAGCAGTTAGGCCTTTGTTACAGCACTACGTGGAAAATTTTGCGGAAGGATTTGGGCGTAAAGCCTTTTAAGATACAGCTGGTGCAAGAACTAAAGCCAGCCGACCTACCACAACGCCGAATTTTTGGTGAATGGGCTCTTGGAAAGCTGGCCGAGGATCCGCTTTTTTATCGAAAAATTGTGTTCAGCGATGAGGCTCATTTTTGGTTGAATGGGTACGTAAATAAGCAAAATTGCCGCATTTGGAGTGAAGATCAGCCAGAAGCATTGCAACAGCTACCAATGCATCCCGAAAAAGCCACTGTTTGGTGCGGTTTATGGGCCGGCGGCATTATTGGGCCATATTTTTTCAAAGATGATGCGAATCGCAGCGTTACTGTCAATGGTGAACGCTACCGAGCGATGATAACAAACTTTTTTTTGCCCAAAATGGAAGTTCTTGACTTGCATGATATGTGGTTTCAACAAGACGGTACCACATGCCACACAGCACGCGAAACAATGGCGCAATTGCGAGGCGAGTTTGGTGAACAGTTAATTTCACGTTTCGGGCCGGTCAATTGGCCGCCTAGATCGTGCGATTTGACACCATTAGATTATTTTTTGTGGGGGTATGCCAAGGCTAATGTGTATAGGGACAAGCCCGCTTCGATTGACGCACTGGAAGCCAACATCCATGCATTCATTCGTGAGATACCGGCCGATATGTGTGAAAGAGTATGCCAAAATTGGACTCAGCGGATGGGCTACCTGAGACGCAGCCGCGGTCAACATTTGCATGAAATTATCTTTAAACATTAAATTGCAAGGTTCAAACTATCGATTCAAATAAATATTTCATTCATTTTTTCGAATTTTTTGTGTTTTTTTTTTTAAAAAAGTTCTAAACCTCTTAAAAAATCACCCTTTATCTTCGACCACACAATGGTTGGAGAAGGTAGGCTTCAAGTAACGTATAGGCATTTTAGGCCTAATATTTATTTAATTGTATATATTTACTATGCGGATAATGTCTTGCAAGAACTATCGAGGCATAGTGCGCAAGGCAGGTGTCAACACGAAAATCACTATCTTCAACAGATCCATCAGCTGCTTGGATATGCGGACGATACTGACATCATCGGTCCGTGGTAGAGGCTTTCACAGCTTTTGACGAATTTAGTTGGTCTTAATGTAAATGAGGACAAGATCAAATTCATGCTATCAGCAAACAAACAAAAATCAGTCCATAGAATAGGACAAAATGTCAGTGTTGATAGCATCAACTTCGAGGTAGTTAAGGAGTGAATTTACCTCTGTGTGCATATTAACTTCACGAATGACAACTAAGTGGAGATCCCACAAAGATAAGTTGAGAAAACGCTGCTACTTCCATTTGGCGAAATAAATGGGTTCAAAACTCCTAACTCGAAGGACGAAGTGTAAGCTCTATAAAGACTGATCCTGCTCTATGGTACTGAGTGCTGGACGATAAGCAGGACAAGAGAGTTAAAACAAGGCTTCTTCGAAAGAAAAATTCTTGGATGGATATTTGGAGGAGAAGGTACAAGCGGGAACTCTATGAACTGTACCAAGATGTGGATGTAGTTCAAAAAGCCAAAACTCGTCGAATACATTGGCTTGGCTACATCTTTGAATCCCAGTCCTCGGGTTCGAGACGACAAAGAAGACCGAACCTCTGTTTTAAAGACCAAGCCATCTTTGATGCCAGAGCGATTAGTCTGGATAACAGCGTACTCAGGATTGCAGTGGATGGAAGGCTTCTCTGTCGCAGACAGGGACTCTTCACGGGTCGGAGCCCCTTTTGTAAGTAAGTAAGCAGATAATATCTAAGCTTAAATATTCTTCGTCTTTATCAAACGGTGAACTGAGATTACAGTTGAAAAACTAACGATAAATCTTGATGCCTTACATAGAAAAAAGTACTAAAAAATCTTAAGGACAATGCAGTGCCGTAAAGATCCTTTGTTGCATATCTATAGGAAAAAAGGCAACAAATTCTTAAGAATTAATTTCATTGAAATTCAAGCAACAGCATTTATTTTTTACTCCATTACTATCTGAGCGAAAAAAAAATGTTTAAAATTTCCCTTTCAAATGTTTATTGTTCATTCAGCGGTGGCGATATTCCTCCTCGCTGCATCCTTTCACTTCAAAGTCGGATTGCTATCGGCGGTAGGTGTACGTATTCTGAACGAACTTTAAAACACCACAGAATCGCTGCTCATGGTGTTCAGAATTTGTAATTTATTTTCTAATTAAAATGCATAAAAAAAAAACTATCTGTGGAACTGAACTGGAACAACAAAATAACGCGACAGATTCCAAGGAAACAGTTTTGTAGACAGAACGATGAAATGAAGCTCCGCCGTCACTTGGTACAGTCTGTTCCAGAGTACTATGCATTTTGCTGTAATGGAAGTAATAACACAAACATTTTAAGCAAACTTGATGAATTCATTTGTGGGATGAACACCAACTTTTTTTTCATATAAATTTGCTGCATGAAGTAGAAGTTGAATGCTGCGAACAAAAAACTTCTGTTGTTTGACTTAATAATGCAAATACATATAATATGTTGCTTTCCACTTTCCCTTGGTCTGCTTTTCACAATGAACTATGCATTTTTCTCTTAGTTCTAGTAAGTTCGCTTGTTGTGATTTGTAAGTGTTTAGTAACACCACATAGGGTGTTACCAACTTGATGTTGAATACATTGATGAAATTGGAGCACGACCGACTCAGTTGGTATTGTCATGTTCAAAGGAGGGATCCTACGAACCCCGTCAAAAAGGCAATGGCAATCAACGTTCCCTTACAATCGCGTAAAAGAGGCAGGCCTAAAAACTCCTGGATCACACAAATGCAAAGAAACACCAGCATTTGATTGGCCTCAATGATGAAGTGATTCAAAATCGGGAGGCCTGCAGATATTTTTTGAGGTCGAACCGGCGAACCCACAAGCGGACTAGTAGCAATGCAGTGAAGTGGGAGGGTTATGATCCCTATAATCCTGATAATACTCTCGTCGTTAAATGGAGAGAAGACTTTGGGATATGATTTGTAGACGTTTTTGCAGAAAAGACTCTTTGTATTGTAATGCTACGTTTCCACCAAAAGATAAACCAAGATTGTAGACAAAAGGTAGTGAATAAATCTAGAAGCTTTTCCACCAGAAAAAAAGTTTGTTTAATGTTTTGAACTTGTACTTACCAAATTAAAATTTGAATGGTTCATCTCGAGATTTGAGGAAGTTTTAGGGAAGTTTTAGGGAAGTTCAGTTCAGTTTTAGTTCAGTTTTAATCGCGGTGGAAATGTTGTGTAAGGAAATATACCTTGGTCTGATGTTGGGTTACTCATATATGAGGCAATTGAAATGTCGCATAAAATGATACAGAATATCCCAATGCCTCAAGCAATAATATGTTGAACCTCAAAAATTGTCATGCACAGTGTATAGGTTACATATCCAATAGAGCAGTCGCGCTCCTCAATGTTCTCCTCTGGAAAATGTAACACGATATTTATTTTTTGTTTGTTATTTGTTTAAATTCTGTTTGCTTCAGCACACGCGCACCGGTAAAAGCGCCGATATTGCAAATAAACGCATTTCCCAGGCAAATGACCACGACAGCTGAGCTTGCAATAAGAACAGAATTAAGTAGATATAAGTGTAATGAATTATTCCATTAAAGTTAGTCCGTAGCAGCTCGTAGGAATTACCTGTTTTTCTCCAAAGTTAAAAAGTTGTTTTTTTTTTCATCTAATGGGAAAAATATCTTAAGTTATATGCTGAACTGGAATAAAAGGAATATACCCACGCAATGAAGCCACGACCTTACACAAAGCTCAGCTTTATTGCAGACACTGTTCGCCTTCATACTGAACTCATTGCACCCATGTCGTAGGATCGATGCATGGTCCGATGGACTTTTTGGATGATGTTTACTGGTTGCAATTTACTTTCCTATGACACTGGGAGTGCCATCCAAATCTTCTAAATCTTTCACTCCATCTATCTCGAACTAATTGAAAACAGTTTTAGAAGACAAAGCACAGCACCACCCAAATTTAGCGAATGAGAATAATTATGACAATGGGGAACACTGGTGACATGACACAGAATGCTGGTCCTAATTTTTTTAAATGAGTTGCTTCTTTTAATATCCTCAGATGAGGTGTGTTATGGTTACGAGTCGTTTTCATGTATCACGTACAGGGTGCGTTTTATGTTCCCGGTCGATTTTATTTCCTTGCCTTTTTTGTTGAAATGAATTGAAAGAAATTTGTCAGTTGGCATTTAGCAGTTGTAGAAAGTGGTTGATAACAATATATTAAACGCGGCAACAATGGGTTGATATTGAAGTGCTCGAGTCTTGCAGCTCGCTATAGACGATCGCCATTTTTGGAAAAAATCATTATGAGTGACGAAGCATATTTCTACTTGGCTGGGCTTATGAATAACCAAATATACACACCGAAATCCTTGTATTGATACACCAAAGACCACTACAACCTCGTGGAGTTGTGGTGCGCATTTGAGACGGTCCATTTTTTTAATGATGCCATAGGCAATGCTTTAGCAGTTAAAGCTGACCTCTCAGAACATGTTGTATACTTTTTATTATTAGGCCTAGAAAACATGTATTTCGGTATTTATCCACTGACCACCACGATCTCTTGATTTAAGACCTCCCGAATTTGTCTTGTGGGGGAAAGGACACAGTTTAACAAACTTATCACAACTTCGAGGCGGCCACTTGCCGGAGATCATAATGTTAAAGACCATAAAATCAATCGATCAATAAATAAAATGCACCCTGTAGTAGTCTTGTATTGGTTTAATTGAAGAAAAATAAAGTGCACGACTGCGTCCTACGAAACTTTCTCGATACATGAGATGCGTTTTTGAGTCGCAAAATTAATCGAAGTTCCCTTTATTAGTTTTTGCGATATTGCCCGTTTTATAAATTACCGTTAATCCATTTTTTCCAAAAATTGAGTATGCAGAATTTGTGACCCCATACTAAACATCATTAGTACAAAAAAAGACCGTAATCCTTGGAACTTCTTCGAGAAAAATAGTGATAAGTGATTTTCACAAAAAAAATTGTATTGCAGGTACCGTTATTTCAGAAGATAAAGCAAAAAATAGAAAATAAATAAAGCAAAGTATAAAAGATGTAACCCCAAGGACATAATATTCGAACTTTGAAGCAAATCCGTCGAACTGTTTCGCCATACGGCGCCCGGAGACAGGCAGACAGACCGACGACATTGGCGGACCCACTTTTTTGGACTGCTCTATAGTCGTAATATCATCCCTCATACTCAGTTTGAGTTCGAAATTTCCGCACGATCGCAATAACTTTCTCTTTAGTATACTAATGTATACGAGAAAGTTAAAAGTGTGTTACCTTATTCTCTTAAACGTGAAATTACAAAAACAAATAATAATATAGAATGGGAACTCAAAAAAAAAAAAAAAACACATCATTTGTACCGCTTCACATTTCAGAATGAAAACCTTATAAAAACTCATGAACAAAAAAAAAAACATAAAGGTATACCTTAAATGGCTATATCTTCATATATAAAGCCTTTTTTGGGTTTTGGAGTGGTTTGAGGCAAAAAGGACCAAACTAATTAGTGGCTTCGATTTTAACTTCATTTCATTTTCAATGGGTAAAACTTATTAAAAATCTAATTTGCGAGCCCATCGATTAGTGTCATGGTCATAGTGAAGTTGGTTTTAGTTTAAGTCATAAAATCATAAAAACAGACAATAATTTACTAAAAAAACTCAAAGCCCGTTAAAGACTTTAAGCCATCCCCCTTAATTCCTGGACGAATTTTTTGTTTACTCAATTGCTCGTTAATATTTTTATACCCTATCCTAAGGGTATATTAATTTTGACACATAGTTTGTAACACCCCTGATCAGGACCAAATCCTAAGACTATCTAGCAATGTCCGTCCGTCCGTACGCAATTTTTAGGCCTTTAAAATTAAGCTAGGTAGCTGAAACCACATATTCCCTAGGGCTCCGAAATGGTTAAGTGTAAACATTTTTGGAATACGCCCACTGCCACGCCCACAATTTAGAAAAAACCGTTTAAAAGCTAAAGTTAGAAAGATAGAGTGTTACAACCTTCACAAGATATGTAGGCACTGCCCTGCTTTATAAGTTTGGCATATAAATTTTTTTGCCACGCCTACTTTTTGTGGGCGTTTTTTACTAGGGTATCATACTGTTCGCACCAAGCGGACTGTAGCCTTTCCTTATGTTTATATACTAGATTCATAAAGGAAAGAGATTAACAGTCTTGTTTTCATAAAAATATTGTTATTTCTTCTAAAAAAAAACCTTGCGGAGCAAATAGGAACAGAACACAAGGATCAAATTGAACCAGCATACTGTTTTGCCCGATGACGGTATTTGATTCAGATAACTACCCTCATTTGAATAGTTAAAAATGATACAACTAATTGTAAGTAAGGAATGAGACGGTTGAAGACTGTATTCAATGCTGCACAAAAAAACGAACTCATTGAACGTTTGCTAAAAAGAGATTCCTTGGGATGTACTCGAGACGTTTGAGCAGTTGCTTATGAGCTAGCTAAAAAAAATATTTTGTCCAATTTCTTTGATAAAGAGGAATTTATTTATTTTCATAAGTTTTATAAAATATATTTATAAAAATTGTCATTTTTGTATAAATTGTAAGTTTACTTTCTTTAAAGAAACTAGTATTCCATTTTGCCCCAATCAAAGGTCATCTTGTATTTTCGGTTGTACACAATCCCGAAAACTGAAATCTCGAAAATCCTGAAAATAGACAGCCAGGTAATGGAATATGAATAGGTATGCTGCCTGCAACCCCCTGCATGGTTTCCTTGTTAGATTTGAAGTAGGTGCGAGGTATGTATAAACAAAGTTTTTTAAGACACGGGGAATTTAGAAGACGGTGTTGTATTTTGGGATTTCGGGATTACGTTTGTCGTTTTTCAAAGAGCTAACGTACGACCTATTTTTTGTGTGGCCCATTTCTCGAAGCTCGAGACTGCCATGTTGCAACCAGTGCACCCAGACGGAATAACTTTGCTGCGTTCATGATATTCCACGAATTATTTTATATGCACTCAACTGCCTAACAATTTTGAACTTAAAGCCTTCTTATTTGAAAATATGTCCCAAAATGTTGTGGGCTTCTGGAAATCTCGCGTGGACGATAAGTTTACAAGTTGCTTTAGCAGATGACATGTGGACTAATGACTCAGAAGTCACGTGAGAGTGAGTCGCTTTGTTTAGATGTTTTTTTTTTAATTTTTTGGTATAAAGATAAGGTTAATAACGACCTCCATCTTTGCATGCTTGCATGCTTAAATCAGACATTGCTCTCTTTGCTGAAAGCTCAAATGTGTCTTCCACATGTCGTTTTCAAGCGTTGGGCATCTCTGTGACGTCGTTGTGGCGAATTTTGCGAAAAGATCTTGGCCTACATCCTTACAAGATTAAATTGACGCAAGAACTGAAGCCGCTTGACCACCAGAAGCGTCGTTTGTTCGTGAATTGGGCTGAGCAACAACTTGAAAATGGTTCGGATTTTAATCAAAAAATCATCATCAGCGATGATATGCGGTATTGGTCAGGCAGCAATCCACACGAACTTCACACGTACTCCATGAGTCATCATTGCATCCCGAAAAAATTACGGTTTGGTGTGGTTTATGGGCCGGCGGCGTCATTGGGCCGTACTTCTTCCGTGATGGTCAGGACCGGCACATTACATTGAATGGGAATCGCTACCGTTCAATGATAACCGAAATATTTTACGTCAAGTCTATGGTCTATGCCAACAAGCCAGCGACGATTGATGAACTTAGTACGAATATCGAACGTGAAATTGCAGTAGTATCGGCCGATTTATTCTTGATAACCTTCGAAAATTGGGTTCAGGACTCTGGACTTCTGCAAGCGTGCCCGTGGTGCCCATGCAAAAGAAATCGAGTTTCATACATAATGGCATCGAACGTACTTTCACAGGAATAAAGAATTTCATTGATATCCAAAACCGTTTTTGTTTTAATTAAAAAAACTTTTGTAGCGCTCTTATTGAAAAACCCGATATTATTAACTTAAACTCAAACTTAACTTAACCGTTATTTTATCTGAACGAATATTTGAGAAAACTCCTCAACTAACTTAAATCGTTAAAAATTAAAAGGCGTTTTTATTTTTAGAAGCGAAAAAGCAACCATAGATGCGCTTTCTAAGTTCATTTCCTTGGCGTACCTATTCTATTCATACTACAAATATTTACCCGCATAGTACGCATACCCAACTGCGAAAGTTACATGCGACTCCGCCCTATTCCCTACCTACACTAAATTTTGTATTTGTTTTAAACTGAAACTTTTTACTTTCAATTTGTGTAAATGCCGAAGGGCATTTGATTCAGTGTAGAAAGAACATCTGCTGTTTTCAATGTATTTGTAATGAAAAGTTTATTTTTAGCGTGATATCTCACATACGTTAGTTGATGAACACCCACTAGGTATTAATTATTCAAAATTTGTTTTGAATGAAAAACTCACTAAATGCATATAACGCCCGTTGGAATTGCACAAATGCCATGGTAGCAACAAAAATAATTTTAAAAATATATAAAAACAACCAAACAAGCATTTAAAGTTTTTAACTAGAAGTCCTTGAAGTACCACCAAAATGATGTATACCTAAATTTTTTCGATTAAAATTCCTCGATTGTATTCGCTAGTCACGTTGTTTGTTATGAAAAAAAAAAACAAAAAATCCAATCCTGCTTCAAAACAGCTTCGAGGGTGATGTATTGTTTAAGTGTGTGTGTGTTTGCATTTTTAAGTTTTTTTTTGTTGCTCCCCTTGTTGTTTAAAAGTTTTTCCCTTGCATACTTGAAGCAATGCTTCTCCTTTAACAGTAATAAGATTTCATAAAAGAAAAACAGGAAGCGTGAGTAAAATATATATATTTTTTTTATTTTCCGTTTTGCTAAGTTTTCTTTTATGCATACTTTCAAATGGCAGTGAAACTATAGAAACTTTATTGAAAAATATTTTGCAATGCTTGTTGTTTTTTATTCATAGATATAGCTGATCTGCGTCGTAGATTCTTTAAAGAAAATTTACCTTTTCGCTCATAGTTGAGTATTAATACGATTGTGTCAACAAAAACTAAGAAGAAAAAATCAAACGGAGCAAATGTAGTGCACTTTGATGATTAAATTAATTGGAAATTCCATTGGAATAATTGATTATTTGATAAATTGTGATTTTTACAGGGTGACACTAGATTGCGACCATAAATAGGGTAAATGAATGAATGATTATTATTTTCTCAGGAAAAAATTAGTGGTTGTAATTTCAAGCCTATGGAAATCGCTGTAGGTTTCCAAGATCGCGAACTGTATATAAGAATATGGTTTAAATATAAACATCTTTACAGAGATGACTGGATAAATAGAAATGAAAACTTTCCCAGGAGTATTGGTATTGGGGGTTCGCTTCAATGAAGGAAGACAGCATTATATTTTGGAACCATACTTAAGTGCTGTGGAATCTAGAGCAGTTAAGTATGTTTTAAAGATCGGAGCTTATCATAAGATGGCCTTCCAATTCTACGCCCGGATATAAAGGACTTAAGCCCGGAAATGAATATGAGAAGCTAAGGGTGCTGTCATCGACAAAGGAATGGATTGGATTAGAAGTCACAGACAGGAGATCATTAATCAAACTGGGAAAGAGAGTCGGGGACAAAGCAGAGCCTTGAGGGACACCAGCATTTATTTGGGGAGTTGCTGACTTGAAACCGTCTAAAAACGACTTGAATTGTAAAGTGCGATACGTAATTTATAATCCAATGAAGTAAGGTATCGATTCCAAATGCACGCATTTTCGACAAGAGAGCTTGATGCCAAACTCTGTCAAATGCCTTTGAAATATCAAGTGCAAAAATCTTACTTCACCACCACGGTGAATAGATTGGTTCCAATTTTCGGTTAGGTATGTCACCAAGTAGTGCGAAAACTCATTAAGAAGTTTTCAGGATTCAAGATATGACTTCATGATATATCAGCATTGGTATGCCATTGGAAAGACGTAACGTAAGTAACATTGGTCGGTAGGAGGAGGGAAAAAAAAGATTCGACATTTTTTTAAGGGACTAGCTGGACAAATTCAGTCTTCCATCTTCTCGGGAAGCGACCAGAAGATTAGAACAGACACAAAAGCTTACCCAGTGGGTTTGCCAGCGTGAAGGAACACCTCTTCTCAATGATAGGGGATATATCATCAAAACTATCGGATTTTGTGAATATTAAGATCTTGGCACTGTACGACTGCGAAATTGGATTCGTCATATTAAGAATTCTACGCGCTCGATTTCAGGGGGAGATAAGGCAGAATCTGGGAGCGTTGAGCTGCAAAGTAAACGGGTTGGCTTTATTAATGTCGGAACAGATGACGAGACCGAATTCTTATTTTTTTTTAAAAAAAAGAACCAAAAGTTTTAACTAACAGTAGTAGGCGAGTAGTAGGCGAGTTTGACACGATTAACGTGGGCACTGCAGTCATTTCTGGTCTAGTAGAGCTCAGCTCTTTTGACCTGATAGCCGATATGCAGTTCAAGACACACCCCGCGTCTACCTTGGGTTTGATACTCTTTATTGTGTTTGGGCGAGAAATTCATCATATGACGCTACGGTCCGAAGAACCTAGAGGCGATATTGCATTTATGGTGTACTTATCAGGGTGAGAGGTGGAAAACAAGTCCAGTACTTCGATTTGACTGCTAATGTCCGACATTCGTTTCAGCTAATTTACAAGCTGCGTAAAGTTGTTTACCTCAGAAAAGATCTCAGCATTCAGGTGTTCTCTGTCCAGAATTTCGAAGGCAACTCGAATTGTGCAAAACTAAATTGCCCGCAACAACGATTTCAGTACGAGGATAAATTATTAAAGTTCTGTTGACTAAATCAAACAGCGTACCAAACTCATTACAAGTCGAATGTCTATATTAGGGCGGTAAATTAATTTCCATGTTTTGATGGAAGGCGACTTCAATGCGTATGAACATGGCAACAGGGGTGGGTCAATAAGTCCCTGAAAAATGAGACGAAAAAAAACACTCTTTTCGGCATAAAAACATTTTATTTCTTAACCTAGTCTCGTTTCAGATCGATATACTTTATCCAAAGTTTCGCCAAATTTTTAAATAATGCAATTTTGCAAGCTGCTCGAAATAAGCCTGGGTTTCAATTATGGCCTCTTCATTCGACCCATATATCATACCTCCGAGCTATTTCTTCATGTGTTCAAGCAAAAAATAATAGCAGGGCGCCAAATCTGGAGAATCTCCTGTATGAGAGAGGCGTTGGTAACCTAACTCATGAAGTTTTACTATTGCGACTTGTGCGCCGGTGCGTTGTCCTAGTGAAAAAGAACATTTTTCTTCGCCAAAATCGGTTTGAAATCGACCAGCTTTATGTAATATGCACCATTGATCAGTCTACTCTTCTCAAAGTAGTCGAGGTGAATAACACCGCTTTCATTCCAAAAAAAACTGTCGCCTGTTTGATGACAAACCCACCTTGACCTTCTGATAAGTCTTTAGCCTCTTAAAGCGTGCGCACATTCCCTCCATGTTCAAACACCATGCATTTCTGGTCTAGTGACCTCAGCTTGCGACCAGAATATTCGCGCTACTTGTGCTGGAACGACCGCACCTAAATCGAGTTCTTTTGAATTAATTGTTTGTTTCTTCTTGTTTTGTTTTATTTTTCAGGGACTTGTTGACCCACCCTTGTAGACCGGAAAAATAGTATAAACAAATAAAAGCACTTAGTTGTACCCAGGCAGACTAAACTGTCAGAGTAATTTATTGTGAGACGCAGGGTAAGTCGACAAGGAGGCAGTCGACAACTTATCAATATATCACGATAATGTATCTTATTTTGTGCTTAATGTCAATGTTTGAACTAAAATTTGAGAACATACGGTCTAACCGACTTAAAAACTTAAATTTAATTAAAAAAGGAATTAAAAATGTTTTCCCTTGCAACTAATAAAACGAAATACGCCTGTACCAAAGTTGAATAAATTAATATCTACATTTCCTAATCTGGATCGGAAAGCCTGCACATTACCTTCTGTGGCTGTGATTGCAGGTGAGACTCTCCAATCACCCAACAATTACACTTGGCTATGTAAATTCAAATCAATTCTTAATATTGGTTACAACAGGACTTTGCAGCATTAATTTGAAACTTCAGTAGCACACACATAATAATACATCCTTGCCTAGAATCATCAGTAGTTCATATTGCCCCTAAGGTTCTACGTGCTCCGTGCGTAACCCATAACATCGACGATTTCAAAAACCTATTATGTACCATCCTACAGGAGGATTATTTTGCATTTAATGTGAATCCTAATGACATGCACAGTTGTACCTACAGAATAATTAAATCTGAAGATATCAAGTTGCAGCTAAAAGGGATGAATTTTGTGCGATTTACACAAGTGTGTGCGTGTCTGTTTGTGTGTGGTGGATAAAGCAAGGAAAACTTCTTCAAATATTGACACGTTCCATTGGATTGTGTGTGTGCCCTTCAAACGGAGCATATGTGTGTCTTATCGCAAAACCAAATACAGTCCAATAGTCGATTTGTGCTATCTTTGATTGTATCTATCAAATGTTTCCACCACATTTGGTATGTCCTGGGCTTTGAAATGTTACCCTTATGCTCGTGTCGTTGGTGTGTATGTTTCTTTTTTACACTTGGATGAGTTAGAAAATAAGTGTTAGATTCATTCTTTATTTTTTGAATATTGTACACGCCTGAGTGGGCAAGCAGCTGATGGGAATAAGGTGAAGCCCCATAAAGTATGAAATAAGAAACAATTCATTCATTCATTCATTCATTTATTACCAATTATTCAATACAAACTCGGACGAAAGTTGAACAATGGTTGGCACAGCTTGCAGTTCAATTAGTGCTATGGTAAACAATTTTGTTGATCCAAAGAAGAAAAAAAAAAAACATAAATATAAGGAGTAAACGGTTCATAAAGGACCTAAAGCCTAGGTTCTTCAACCACTGTGTGTGCGAAGATATATTTTTTGACACCAATAGAAGGGATCTACAGTTTAATGCCGATTCCGAACGGCAATTTTATTTTTGAGAAGCTTCTCATGATAGTTTTTACTCTTGGATGTTTGTCAGACGTTCGCAAGAGTTGGGTCAGCGAATAAAAACTTAAAGGTGGTACGGGCCGGGATTTAAAGCAGCGACCCCTCGCTTAGTGGTCCAATGTACTTAACCACCAAGAATAACGGTAACAAGGTACTATACTCCCTAATACATGGTCATATTGTAAATATTTTTCTTATAATAAGATCACGCCATGAATAACACACATTTGCCGCCATTTTGCGCTTGTCCCTCCTCGAATCAACTTCTATTATCAATTCCCAGTCCATTTTTAAATACCCTTCGTTCACATAGAACTAGAGTTAATGTACGCAACTACGGCACGGATCGTGGTAGTCGAATAAAGAATTTAAATTTTAAAGATTTTTTTTTCGTATCTACACTCGAAATTTTCTTCGAAAATAATTCGCAAACTTTCTATTTTCTTTGTTTCTTGCTTTTTGGGCTTCTTCCGAAAGTTTTCCGATTGGAAGAATATAAGAAGACATTATTTCTTTTCCATGAAACAAGACTTTGGGCATAATTTTTAAGATAATAAATTTTTAATATTTTCTTTTTCATAACTCTCGAACGCATCTGCATCAATTGGAAATCTCGACCCAATAGCCAAGAACCCCCCCAAATGGTACGAAATTTTTTGATGACTTCTTATCTATTCCTGTAATATGGTCAGTTTATTAATCATTTCTAAGGAATCTTCAAGCCATGTTTCTATCATAAGTTTTACCAGGCTATTGAGTTGACATATCAGTTTTGCCTTGTACAGCTCAGCGAACATAAGCCAGTTTCGCTCCTCAATCTTTCTTTGATTAATTTTTTTCTGCTTTTGAATTTTTGTTTACCTTCCTGGGGACTTCCCAGCCCTATCTTTTACATCTAATCTATACGCTATGTTAAGGATGAATTCCATAAATGGTATCCATGAGCGAAGCGGACTTAATTCAAAGGACATTGCTTCGTGGTTAATATGCTTTCTTGACGTAGATGTAACAGGCTTGTGACATAGAATTGAAGATAAAGCATTGCAAACCTCGGTTTGGAGAACTCATTGACAATCTTTTCACTGCTCCATCAGTATTTCGTTTTCCATCTTTTCAAAGTCTCATTACATGAGCCAATGTAATTTTTTCAAAGCTACAAGATTTGAAAATGGTTTGATTTTTTCTCTTCTTGCTTTTCTCACAGCACTTATCAAAGCTCTTTCCAAGTCTTCCTTTAAATATCCTTTTATTCTACAAATACCTCTGTTGTGCCACAAGGTAGCCAGCTTGGCCCACTGATTTTTATTCTCATAGTTAATAACGTTGACTGCATCACTAAGGACTCTTTTATATAAGTCTACGCCGAAGACAAAAAGATATAATGGAAGATATACTCCTTCTCCTCCGACTTAAACTTATTTCAAGATTATCTTAACAATTTTTCAAATTGGTGCCGCAAAACCTTTCTTGAACTAAATGTTTCTAAAATTCAAGCTAATAACTTTTCTTGTTTGCACTCTTTCATATTTCCCAAGTTGATTCACTGCGTTATCTTGCAGTTATCTGTCCGTTATCATCAACAAGGCCAACCCTGTCTCGGCCTTGTAAAACGTTTGATCCTTATGTCACCGAATCTCTCTACTCTATACTCACTCCCGACGAATCGAAGCTCTCCAAAGTAAAATTCTTAAATTTGCTTACGGCGGGCTTCACTGGACTGATTGATATAACCTCGCTCCCTATCATTGCCGTTTTAAGCTTATTGACATGCAATGCAATGCCAGCAATCAAACTTCATCGTAAATATTATGGAAGCAGCCATGAGCTGTAAAAAAATTTCAAACAAACTCTCTGGGGCGAGAGGGGAGAGAGTAATAGAAGTATCCTACGAAACCACTGCTAGCTACTTCAGATGGCCTCAAAAATCCGAACCGAAAAACGAAGTGAAAGCTTCATAAGACGCTGATCCTGCCGCTGGAAACGGAAGCACATACATAGCTCTTTTCAGAATGGTGTTCAAGGGCAGTCGATAGAGGAGATTAAATAATCGCGAACATCAAGTAAATGGACAACAGAGCTCCAACCAAAAAGATCTTCAAATCTCATCCCTCTTTAGACGAGATGGAAGAATGGCAGAGCGCTTGGTCTGGAAGCAGCGTTTGCAGGCCCGTAACGGATGGAATGCTGCTTGTCTCAGGGAGAGACTTACCACGGTTCTGTGGCCCGCTAAGCAAATGAGTATGTACTCATTTCAGTGCTTAGGTATTTCAAAAACGGCGGAAGCCCCGTAAATACGATTAGCTAATATTAAATGTCCTGAAAACCAATTCAAATCAAACGTCAAACCTACACAAACTCGGTAACCCGCAGGCGAATATTGTTTTGCAAAATTAATTAGCTGAGCGAAAGGCAAATCTCTTATCAAGAAAAAAAAAAAAACCTTTCTTCTCAAAAGAAGTCTTTCTTTGCACACAGCCCGAGAATAATTCGACTAAAAATTTTTCCATTATCGTCGTCAGTGCCTACTCTGGTATTCAGTCAACGCTCCCAACGGCACCTACGCCCCATATTTTGTTTGCTTTATGGAGAAAAGTCTGCGAAATCTTTTTATAATTAATAATGTGGTGGCACGCTCTAAGCCACTGACGAAATAAAAAGGAATCCTTGAACCCTGATTGAATTGTAAAAATGGAAAAGAATACATTGTCTCAGGCATAATACCATGCTCATTTTATGCACACATGTGTGACGTTTGGATGGGCATGTGTTTATGCAAAATTTTTGACATAAATCAGAGAATTTACCAAATTTTCAAGATAAAAACAATTCTCTGTGGATGCTGATGCTAATGATTCGCACTTCAGTGTAACACGAAGACGAAAACTTCCATTGAGAATAAATCCTTGACAGTAATTGATTTGCGTTTTTTTTTTTTATTTTTTTTTTTAAGCACTTTGCGTGAAATGATCTGCTTGCATCTACCCGTATGTGGATGTCATAGAACGCTATTAACTTGGATGGAAATTACGAATAGCAGGATACCTACTTTTCAATGCATAAATGTCGTTAATGACTTTATGGATACTTAGCAGCAGTCGCTTTTATTTGCATAGAGTGGTGGCTTTTTTTTTATTTCCAAAGTCAGCGTTAGTGGCATAAATTAAATTTTCAACCAAATGTTAAAATGGGAATCCTTAATTTGCACAAAACTAGCTTTGGCAAGGGATTCCATCCCCAATGCTATTCAAATGGTATTCTAAGGATATGCTATTTACATCCATTCAGCACCCACCCTCACTCGTTCTGACAGGCGGAAAGATGCAAAATACATGACTCGTTGGGGGAGGGGTTTGTGTAAAGAGTTTGTTTGTGAAATTTAAGTGCAATAACCAAGGAAAAAGGATATCTGAATATTTCTCTCTGTCATGCCGGCGGGTGGTACAAAATGCAACGCTTTTGTTATTTCAACTATCACCATTCCTGTTGCTGTTCCAGAAATCCTGGTAATTCATATGCAAATAAGAGTACATAGATATTTTTTGTTTTCTTATCTCGTTTATTATTAGATCCTTTGAGAAAGTACACTTCGCATTTGAAGAAGGGGGTCATTGGTCTGGTCAGAAGTTTAAAATACAAGTATAGGATCCGCCATTTAACGTTTTTTTTCAACTAGTGCTTATTTCGCGAATGGTAACACTTAGCTCATGTCTGATTTGACAGATAATTAGTTTTATCCTTCCGCTGAACGAATATGTTTGTGTATACGCTTGAACAACGCTGGGAAATATTGCGGCATAGCGACATAGAGAAGATGCCGATTTTGCCAAAAAAATCATCTTTTGCGGCACAGAAAACCCGCACGCATACATTGAAAAGCCGATATACCCAAAACGAGTCACTGTTTGGTGCGGATTTTGGTCCAGAGGCATAATTTTGCAATTTTTCTTCGAAAATGAGCAAGGAGTGGCCGTTACAGTCAATGGCGATCATTATCGGGCCATGTTGAACGAATTTTTGTTCACAAAAATTTAAGAGGAGGATATTGGCAACATTTGGCTTCAACAGGACGACGCTACGTGCCACACTCGATGTTTTACGCCCTGTTTTTGTAGATCGCATTATCAGCCGCAGAGCTGATGTCGTTTGGCCACCGCGGAGCTGCGATTTGACACCGTTGGACTATTATTTGTGGGGTGCCGTAAAAGATAAGTGTTACGCCGACATGCCAGAGACAATTGAGGCTTTAAAGGATAATATTCGTGAAGCCATTGGTGAAATACAGCTGCACACAATCGATAATGTGCTTAAAAATTAGACCGATCGTGCAGGCTACTGCATGGCCAGCCGAGGCAGCCATTTGAATGAAATTATTTTCCATTATTAACCGGAAGGATTGTACTTTCAAATAAAAAAAGAAATTTGAGAAAATATTCAGTAGTTTTTTTTTATAGCATTTTCAAAAAAAAAAGTTATTTGGCGGACCCTATATAATGCTCGGATATCTGGAGGGTTATTGCTTTAACAAATTTTGAAGGGGTGAATATTAAATTCATAAATATGAAGAGGCAATTGCATCTTTTCTTAACTTGCATGACTTTATTCAGTCATGCAAGTGTGAAACAAAAGAAACTTATCATTATGGAAATAAACGCGCACAGAAGAGGCATTGCTAATGCTACGCATGATTGTGTTTGTGGGACGAGCAAAAATACTCAGATCAGAGTTATTCCTTGGACGTATGAATGGTCGCAGATACGACGTGAAATAGTGGAATAGAATAGAAGCTTAGGCTAGGTAAGGTTACCGGATTGGCGAAGCAGAGCCAACCATAGAAAGGTAACGTGAATCACAAGCAGTCAAAGTGGAATATAATAGAAGCTTAGACTAGGTAAGATTAGCGGATTGGCGAAGCAGAGCCAAGCATAGATAGGCAACGTGGCTCACAAGCAGTCAAAGTGGAATTTTGCATCGTCCGTTGTAGTAAGAGAGGTGTTGGATTAACCAACCTTGAAGTGTTGGCAGTTCTTCAAACAAAGCAGCTGGGAGACACGATAGTTATGCTCGGCCAAGCTCAACGGGTAAGGGTGGGGATCTTGCTGCTTTCTTTCCCTCATCATAAGATTGGTTGGTTGCCATAAATGGCTTTGACGCCAACTATTTAAAACGAAAATGTATGCATGTGTTAAAAGGTAAGATGGCGGTTCCTTCAGTATAACTTCCGCTGGCGAGATGTTCAACTACCGTGAAGAGTTCCCGCCCTCTCGCAATAATGAAGTTTCCGTAGCTGCTCCTTGACTATTCGTGCCCTTAATTATATTCATGGGGTTGTCCTTGTATTGTATGTTAAGTTAGCTTGGTTTTAGTTTATTTACCTGCATACATGCTACGCCATCTGGATCTCTCCCGCAAAATAACCTAAACCTTCATCTTAAATTACAACACCAATTAATGAATTATTGAACATTTTATTCATATCTAATATATAAAATTCTGGTATCGCTGTGTTTGTTACCAAACTCCTCCGAAACAGCTGGACCGATTTCGATGAAATGTTGTGTGCTTATCGGGTAGGACTAAGAATCGGCCAACATCTATTTAAAAAAAATTTATTTTATTCTGGTGTCGCGATTTTTATATTATTCTGTTCCATCCACAGATCCAAAAGATGACAATCGAATATAATAATGTTCATGTCTAGTTCTATCTACCAATCAGTTATCCCGTTATCACTTCTCAACCAGCAAACGTCATGGAGTAGAAATGAGAACGAAGCCGGCTTCCTTTCTCTCACTCTCTATAAGTTTTCGACCATTTTGTTTTGTTTTATTTGTGTCTCGATCGTAGCAGTAACTGTTATAGGTACGTATCATTTTAATTTTTCAGTGCGATTCTCAAGTGAATTGACAGCTTTTACTTGACGTCGCGCACTGTTATATGCAAATTAATATATTGACTCTCCATAATAAGTAGAGACTGTAAACTATTGTAGGAAGCCTACTAGAAGATCAATACAACCTTAACTAACTACTAAGGACTCCTTTAAACATCAAGTTAAGGGAACTTCTTAATAGCTCGAGACTAAAATCCTTCATTTAAAATTTCTCTTGATCAACCAATAAATAGTACCTACGTAGTACGTAATAGTAACACCTACTCTCTGTAAATTTTAGATCGAAATAATTATTTCAGCGGAAAGCAAAAGTCAACAGACAGCTATTAGTTTATTGAACTGAAACCGTTATTAAAAGTAAATCAATCCCAGTGTAGTCAAAGATACATTTCATATCCAATTCACTGAGCAACACAACCAAACCACAGCTGCAGGCAAGGATTATGAATTTTAAAATAACTCGAATTTCGCTTTCATTTTACTTCTTCTCGACTCATATCTCACATGTTGCCCGAGGCCAAAACGTTTGGCAAAAAATGAACAAACAATCACAAACTGGATATTTTTCTACTATCGAAATGAATTTATTTCATGGCAGAAGGATAATATTTTTCTCTCAGATATTTGTTGCTTAGGTACCAACCTACCACGAGAAATACAATCTTTTTCGTACAGCTAAAGTTAATATGAGAAACTTAAATCTTTACTCAATATGATAAAATCAATTTTCGTTTTCCCTTAGTTACAGATAAGCCAAGCAACAATGTGCTTGGTAGGAATATTAAACATTTTGTTCAGAAGACTTTATAAATTGGTAAAAAAAATATCAAATGGTTGAGTGAAATTCAGACTTACATCCATATGTGGGTGTATTTGATATTATTTAAATTAGAAGTTATATAAGGTTTTTGGATGGTTGAAGCTAAACAACCCATGCTTTACCCCACTTGTTCCAGAACTAATGAATCAATTGGGTATCCTCGTAGCCATTGTCATAATTTTTGTTAGGACAACATGACGTTGCTCCTCGTGTTCAAACTCTTCTATTCATCTGTAGGTATTTCCTGATGTTTTTAAAAACCTCAAGTTATAGTTTGATAACCAAAAGTGTATTGATTTTTTAAAAATAGTTACCTTTAAATGATTTCTTTTACTTAAATGGGAGAGGCTCCTGAAGTAATTAGTTTAGTCACCGTCATTCAGTTTCATTGTGGACCTTCTTGGATATTTATGACAGTTTAGAGCGGTCACAAATTTGTTCAGTAATGTTTTGTCATTCCGTTACGCTTTACTTCCATCTTCCGGATATGTTATCTCATCTTCAGAAGTTCGAATGAAATTGCCAGTTGCATTCCACCCCTACAGCAATTCAACCGCAATACTCGCCATGCCAGGAATGCTCATCAGTTCACCTTTAAGCCTGTATTCGGACGTACAGTGAAATACAAGTATTCGTTTCTTAACCGTACAACGCGAATGTGGAATGCTCTACCACGCTCTGTTTTTCCCGCACATTACAGTTTACAGACATTTAAAACCAACGTGCATCGGTATCTCCCTTTTCCTAATCCTTCACTTTCCTAATGCCCGCACTGTGTTACTTCATTATAAGGGTATCCAAAATCCCTTTAGTGCGCGTATATTATAAAAAAAAAGAAAATATATCGCTTTCCAATTCTTTCTTCGGGAACTCTATATAGACCTTAATAATCCCAGTCCTGATCTATGGATCCTTTCTAGAGTGGATGGATGATGATATTCTTGTTCGTTTAGAGAGAAAAATTCTTCGTAAAATATTTGGTCATGACGATTAAGCGATGAACTCTACTAGCCGGACTTTAGCGCCGCCCAGGCACAAACGGCTCATACGCGACCTTAAGCAAAGCTTTTCATGTTTTAAAATTTTGTCAGAATTTAGCAAGTTGTTCGTTGCCAGAATAACAACTTAAATCTGGTACGAACTGGAACTGGTATTTAAACCTGCGGCCCTTAGCTTAGTATTACAACGCACTCAACCACTTGTTATCCGCTTGACTAATTATATAAGAAAAAAAACAACGTTTGCAATCTAATCAAAAGATTTCCAAAAAGGAGAGAGTAATGGAAAATTGTTGGAAAAGCTCTCGAACTTAGTGACTATGGAGCAAAACGCAAGCCGTCACGTGCCGAGCGTTTGATAGATTGTCACATAAAATAGCAAAGTGGATGAATATCTACTTATCAGAAAGAAGCAGATTAGTTAAAGTATCGAACACAATTCGTTATGGAAAATAGTATGGTGTGACACAAGGATCTAAGCTAGGCGCAATATTATTTATATTGCTTAATGAGTTTCTACGAGTGTTCAATAAAAGTAATATAATATTTATATTGTTATAAATCATGAATTCATACCGCGATAAGAATAATGCATGACAATAGCGATACATTTGACAAGGCTTCACGATGGTTTCACGATGACACTTTGATAATCAACGTTAAATAAAATAATGCATTTACACAGGAAAAATAACCCAACTAATGATTTAAAAATAAACCAACATAATTGACATATGAAACAACATTTTTTTTGTTTAGTTTTGAATATTTACAATTTCTTAGTAATTTTGAAATTCAAATTCAATATAACGTGGCAAGGCTAGTATGGCCGGATATGGCAGTATGTGTGACATACGCTTCCCCTTGCCAGTTCGTGCCATATCGATATGGCAATTTGCAGAGGCTATTATACGTGGCAGACTTAGGCAAGAAGTCTTGAGCTTTCGACACGTTAGTGAACGCCTTACAACCATCCGCATCAAGGCAAAATTCGCCAACATCAGCCTTTTATGCGCTCACGCCCCCACAGAAGAGAAAAATGATGCTACCAAAGAATGTTTCTACGAGCTCCTCGAGAAAACATATGAGCAATGTCCTAAATACGACGTTAAAATAGTCCTAGGTGATTTTAACGCCAAAATAGGAAAGGAGGACATCTTTGGTAGCACAATCGGAAAGCATAGCCTACACGACACCACGTTTGGAAACGGACTTAGGCTAATTGACCTTGCTGCGGGACGTAATGTTACTATAGCTAGCACACGGTTTCCTCACCTCAATATCCACAAAGGAACATGGCGGTCACCAGATCACCAAACCGTCAATCAAATTGACCATGCTGCGATCGACGCAAGGCACTCCTCCAGTATTCTAGATGTCCGAACTTTCCGAGCGGCCAACATAGACTCGGATCACTACCTTGTTGTAGCCAAGGTACGTATGCGGATATCCCAGACACCACAACAGCGAGGAAATACTGTGAAAAGATTCAACGTTGAACGGCTACAAGCGCAACAAACCGCCAGAATTTTTGCCGATTGCGTATCCCTCAACCTCTCGAGAAGTCCTGTGCTGCCAGCATCAAGTGCTGAAGACCAGTGCTATCGATGCTAAGAAGCCATCAGAAGCGCCGCAACTGATGTGCTTGGTTTCACCAAACCACCCCCACGAAACCCCTGGTTCGATGAAGAGTGCCGGCAAGCGCATGCAGCAAAACAACGTGCCTACGAAGCGGCGCTGCACAGAAGGACGAGAGCGGCTCGTGAGCTCTACGAGCAAATGAGAATTGAAGAACACCGGCTTCTCCGGAAGAAAAAGAAAGAGCATGAGAAGCGCGCGATCGATGAAATAGAGAGGTGGTACTCCAGGAACAATGTTCGGAAGTTTTACCAAAAGGTAAAAAGAACGTGTCAACGCAACTTTACCCGAGCAGATACCTGTAGAGACGAACAAGGAAACCTAGTAGTGGAAACACAGTCGGTGCTGAGGATATGGAAAAACCATTTCTGCAGACTGTTAAACGGCGATGACGACACAAATTCCGCTGTCAGGCAGAATGAACCATTCAACATGGGTGATGAAAGCCAAGACTCCCGCCCACCTGACCAAAATGAAGTGAGGATAGCAATATCCAAACTGAAATCCAACAAGGCTGCCGGGCCGGACGGCTTAACTGGAGAACTTTTCAAGGCAGCGGGAGATGATTTGGTAGAGAGCATACACCAGCTCGTCTCCAAGATTTGGTCAGAGGAAAGTATGCCTGATGAATGGAACCTCAGCATTGTTTGCCCGATCCACAAGAAAGGAGACCCTCTTAACTGCGCCAACTATAGAGGTATAAGTCTCCTCAACATAGCATACAAGATCCTGTCTGCCGTGCTGTGTGAACGCCTGAAACCATTCGTCAACGAACTGATTGGACCCTATCCATTAAGGTCGGAAACAATCTCACCGAGACCTTTGATGTCAAAAACGGATTTAGACAAGGCGATGCGCTGTCATGTAACTTCTTCAACATCATACTTGAGAGAATTGTGCGAAACTCGCAAGCCAACACCAGGGGCACAATTTTCCAAAAGTCTGTGCAACTACTTGCTTACGCCGACGACATCGACATCATTGGCAGAACACAGCGAGCTGTCACTGGTGCGTTTGCAAGTATCAGTACAGAGGCGGCAAAAATGGGTTTAGAAGTGAATGAGGGCAAAACGAAATATATGCTGTCATCAAGAAGGGACGCACAACATCGACGAATCGGACAAAACGTCACGATAGACAGCTATAACTTCGAGGTAGTTCGGGACTTTATCTACCTCGGCTCCGCTATTAACTCTGACAATGATATATCGTCAGAAATCAAGCGAAGAATTACACTTGCCAACCGCTGCTACTTTGGCCTAAGGAGGGAATTTATTAGTAAGGCCTTGTCGAGAAACACCAAGGAGACTCTATATAAGACCCTCATCATCCCAGTCCTGCTGTATGGCGCAGAAGCATGGACGTTATCAAAGGCGGATGAAGATCTCCTTGGTCGTTTCGAACGCAAAATTCTTCGAGTGATTTTCGGTCCCGTTTGCGTTGACGGGCTTTGGAGGAGGAGATTTAACAGCGAACTCTACGAGCTGTACAACGACATCGACCTGGTCAGAAAAATACGGATTAGTCGTCTAAGATGGCTGGGACATGTAGAGCGAATGGACACCAACGCTCCGGCCCGAAGAGTCCTCGAATCCAACCCGGAGGGACAACGCAGTAGAGGAAGACCTCGCCTAAGGTGGCGCGCGCAAGTGGAAGGGGACCTCAACCAAGTTGGAGTGCGCAACTGGAGGCAGTTAGCCAAAGATCGTGCTAACTGGAGAGGCGTATTGGTTCAGGCCCAGGTCCACCCCGGACTGTAGCGCCACCTAAGTAAGTAAGTAAGTAAGTAAGTATTATACGTGGCATACGCTACAATATTGCAGCAAAATCAAGAACTGACACAGTTGGACAGAATATGCCAGTTTGCTGTTTTTCTACATTTTCAACTGGCATTCAGTCAGATTCAGAGGATTTAATCTGTATCTTAGTTGGTAATGTAAAATTAACATTTTATTTTGTTGATTCTATTTCAAATGGCATTGATATGGACGGGTGATGAACATGAGAAACATTAATGCATTTTGGAAGACCAATCGTTCCTTAAGTTGCAATAACAATTAAAGTGAAAACAAAAATTAGAAAATGTCCTCAGAATCATTTGAATAATTGCTTTTTTTTACCCATAGGCCCTTGGAACCTCGGAAATGGTGCTTGGAAAAGAAATTAGTTTGTTACTGTTATATTCCAGCAAAAAGTATTTTGTAACACTGCCATATCGATAAAATAACCGCCAAGCTGTTCTATTTTGAATGGCACACCTATTAGACGGGCATATTTTTGTGCCATATTTCAACCAAATTTATATATAAAACTGCATATCTGCATTTCCATACCGATCTGGCAGAAATAAGCCACGTATAATAGCAGCTTAAGATACATCAGTAGCTATAGCTTGCTAGACAGAAAATAATAGTAAGTACAAAAATTTAAGGCACACTGCCATTAAGGCAATCGCCACATTAATATTATCTCAAAATAGGATAAAGAACGAGATGCTGGAACCAATTCACAATCCGCTGGAAGCAGTCAAAGTTAAAATCACCTCATATCTCCCCATTAAAGACTGTAACCACCGACTTGCTTAAAAGAATTGGAATACCATCGACTTTCACGGACCTCTGCCTTATAGGATACTATGCTGTCAGACTGGGCAGCTTACTAAATACTCACTGTCGCAACTCTCACTCTCTACTTGTGAGTTTTTCTCTCCTTTTTTAAATCGAAGGCCAGAAAATGATTATTCGCAGATCTATTTTTCGAGCTTTGACAACGCTTCAAAATGATATACTAATGACATTCTTTGATTTTGCAGGTTAATCTATTGTCATAAAAACTTCACATAGTGCTACTTAGGTTCTTAAGAACCGCCACCTCTACGTACCTGTCACCAAAAGTAAAAGCCCCGACACTTAACCAATACCATACAAATGTTGCTTTACCGCGGAATATGAAAAACCGCAGCACTCTGCTTCATTTCTAATGTATGATAATTTGAGTTTGCTTGCCTTGGTTACCAGCCAATGCTGTCACAAGTGATTGTTGGTAATTTCTGCCAAAAATGCAGGTGGCATGCATAGAGTGCTTTCGCTGCTCCTTTTAGCCCACTCATTGGTGTCTGAAATGTGTCGCCGCGCTCTACCACCTATTACGCAGATTACCACCACCTTCATTGGTATTACCTTAATTGACGGTCGCATGCTTTGGTTTGTCAACAGCATCAGTTCATTATTTTGTTAATTGACCGCGAAACCGCATTGTTTTGACAGTTTGCGTGCATTATTCACTCTGTACGCCTGAGTGACACATGGCGACGCACGTGGTGAGTTATCCGAAACTCAAAATCATTCCTAAACAAAGGCTTTTCAAGTGGTCGCACTGATTAAATTTATTCTAACGAAATGCAATTTCAAAACTTTAAACGTAGTTTTCTAACACCACAAATTGAGGTCTACGTTCACCATCAAACTGAGAAAACCAACTTTTAGTTACAAAAGCAAGTACACAGTACAACCAATCTGAGAAAGTTTTTTCTGTTTTTTTTTTTGGAAAACAAAGAACAAATTAGAAAAGAATGCAACCAAAAGAAAACAAACAAAGCTGTGTCTGGCTGAAGCATGCCATTGTCCAATACTTGCTAGCTAGCATCTGGCTGAAGAGAGGCAAAAAAAAAACACTTTTCAAGTGAAAATGTGAAAATGTTAGCAACAGAAGCAACCACTTTTGTTTTGAATGAATGAAACTCCTCATAGGTTAGGGGGAAAGTGGGTGCTAAGTGCAGGTCATTGTCTGGCTGATGCACCCGCATTGTATTGCACATTATCGTGATATCTTCAAGCGAGTACTCTTATCAACGAAGACAAACCAGAAGACATCCTTCTAGATTGACAATGTTGCTTGACAGAATTAACTAAGTAAAGGGGCGGTGCCATGTTGCACTCGTAATAATTGTCGGTAGTAATTTGTGTACTCCAACTAAACCACTATTTTTCATTTACTAATGCCACAACTTTGTCCTCATTTTTGTGTGTTTTTTTTTTAATGCCAAGTGACACTTAACTTTAAAATGTTTTCACTTGAAAAATAAAATTTCACAAACTTGAAACTACCAACTACTCGACTGTGCCCAATTGAAGATAACTCTTCTCAATTATATTTTAACAAAGAAATATTTCCCGACTCACCAGCAGCAGCTCCACTATTCTGGAGTACCGTGCCCCCTTCACTTGTAAATAGTTGGTAGGTAAAAGATTGACACAATAAAATTATTCAGTTCGTGTAAATAACAAACCCATTGACAGGACTGAAATATTTCTTCTTTTCCAGAATTCGCTGTTACAGTGGAAAATGAAATAAATTAAATTAATTGAGTGAAATTTTTGATTGCTGACAAATCCTCGTCTTAATTGGATTCATTAACTGGAATTTCTATAGATAAATTCTATAGTTGGAATTGTATTACCGAACGGTACAGTACCATTGAAGCCTAAAACATTAATTAGCAAGAATTTTAATTATATGGTGGCTGAAAGTTGATTGGAATCGGATTGAGGTTCGGCATCCAGGTGCATGTAGATAATATATATAAGCATACTTTACCCACATAACCTCAGGAAATTTCTTCATAATATCATGTCATCTGTGGCAGAGATTGAGACCGAGTGCAAAATTAAAAACTTCAACAAGCATCTCTGTAAATAATTTCCAACACAAACCACTGACATTAGCATAGTCATTCTCTGGATAGAGTTTCTCCTACATATATATATATATATATGCGGTATTTTGTATGAAGAAGCATTAAGCTTGGAATAGAATAGAAGAGTACAAGAATACAAGTAAGAGGTTACGAGAACTATCTGTGTGTCATTTCGTCACTCAGTTTCAGGGCAACAAAAGATGTTGTGTCTGTATGTACTACGTCCTCGTAGTAGCCATAGGAAGGGCGTTGTACTATTCAATGAGAGCATCAGGATAACAAGGCAAACAAAGGCCGGTGCTAAGCATTTCAAATTTTCCTCGACCCGAAGAGATGACTGCGGCAGAGCGGAAAAGAGGTTTCCTGATTAAAATGTATGACCGCTTTCCGTCCGCCCGATGTTGGTTGGTGTTTTTCGTTATATAGCTTGTAGGAAGTGAAATTTTATGCAGCAAACGAATTATTTGTTTGCTTGGTGTCTTGTGTACGTGTGTGTGTGTGTTTGTTTTGCTTTAGTGAAAATATTCATAAGATGGATTGTTTAGCATATCTTACAGGACATAAAGGAGAATTTGTTTTTTTTTTCTTTAGAATTTAGTGTCAAGACTGGTTACAAAATAAGGGTGAGCACAGCATTTTGGTTATGTCTTAATTTTTGAGAATAACCGCAGGTCACCGCCTGAATTACAGTGTTGGCCGGGAAAACCAACAAAGTTTTATAAATATATTTAATTTCTGTGAAGAATACGAAAAAAAAATTAAATTTAGTTATTTAGTATTTATTTAGTAAAGTGGGTGTAATGGCTTAGTGGTTAAGTGCGTTGGACCCCTAAGCGAGAGGTCGCCGTTTCAAATCCCGACCTGTACCACCTGATAGTTTTTATTCGCTGCCCCACCTCTTGCAAACGTCTGACAAACATCCAAGAGTAAGAAATGTCATGAGAAGCTTCTAAAAAAATAATTTGCCGTTCGGAATCGTCATTAAACTGTAGGTCCCTTCCATTTTGTGTCAAAAAATATATCTTCGCATACACAGTGGTTGGAGAAGCTAGACTTTGGGTTCTGTATGGACCGTTTACGCCACAATATTTATTTGATTTATTTTTTAAAGTATTTACAAATGAAATTATTTATTTCCCAAACATATCATTATTTTTTATCATACTGTTCGAATACTAACGTTTGTCGTGATTTTAAGGTTATCTATTTTTTTTTAAATTTACGTCTATTACCGGTCAAAGAAGGTTTAAATTATAATGTAAAGCATGGTCCAACCATAATGCATGATGTAAATTGTGAGTCACTCCTTAAATTCTATTTTTTATCCAACTTAATTTGACATTTCGTTGTTGACAAATTCATAAGCCTTTTACGAAAATAAGCTTTCAGTGATTGCTCAAAAGCCCATGCATCCACAAGGGGTGGATCATCATGCCGTACTTCTTCGTCCAAGCAGTTACCGTGAATGGTGTTCGCTAGCGCGAGATGATAACGGACTTCTTGTGGCCAGAAATTGAGGATATGGACCTGGACGATATGTGCTTCCAACAGGATGGTCCCATATGACACACAGCCAACGAAACAATGGTTTCCGCCAGAGGCTTTCTTATCTCACGTTGTGGCGATGTTACCACCACCACGATCATGTGATTTGATACCGTTGGACTTCTTTCTTTGGGAATATTTAAAACAAAAAGTGAACGTCAATAAGCCAAGAACAATTCAAGAGCTTAAGGATGAGATAATTCGGCACATTAACGACATTGAACCTCAATTATGTCTCAGTGTCATTGAAAATATGGACCATCGAATAGAGGTATGCCACCGAAGCCGTGGCGAGAATAATTTATGTGAGTTACTTGACAGGTGAGATAGTAGAATTGTAACCTAAAATTTGTATTTACGTATGTTGCGTTTTCGAATTAGATAAAACGTTTTTTTCTCGGAATATTTTGTGTTAATATTTTTTCAATAAGAAGAAACCCATTCATTATTTTTTAACATATAATGTTGTTGACTACATCAAGAGACATGTCTGGCCATAGGGGACACTCGACCCCATGAGCCCAATAGAGATTTTTGAGCCCTCCATCCTGACCACCTTAAATGGAACAGCGACTCGGTGAATCGAGATGACCAATAAATAAACATATACAGATGGTTCCCTCAAACACGGTCTCTTTGGAGATGGAGTCTAACCTTACCTGTGTTAAACGGGGCAATAAAAACTCGTACGCTCTGGTCAGACAGGGCTTATTATAAGCCTTGGTCGGCTCACAACCAGCCATCAATAGGTTGCTGCTCATCGGTGCACCAAAGTTTAATGATAGATTCTTAACGTCTATAACATACAGAGTATGATCTTGCATCATGCAGATATAAAAAGCTCGTTGATCGGCGCGTTGGTACAAAATTTACTAGATCTTAAGATTTTTAATTTGCCTTTTCACTGGTTTAATTTCTCTCAACGACCATCTCAAAACTATTGATGCTAGAAACTTGGGGCTTTGTGAGTGTTGTCTTGAAGATGACGCTTCACTGGCAGGTTCAGAAATTCAAGTACCGTCGTGAACAAATAACTCTGTGGCAGCTTTGCAGAATTACTGAATTTCTATCGCCGTCACGTAAAAATAATTTTAATTTTATTCGGCTTAATATTTACAAGCTAAGACAATAAAAATAACCTAAAAACTAAGTCTTAAAAACCAAGGTTGGTGAAGGAGATCGAGTTTATGGCGGCAATTACTGCAGCTAAAATCGAAAACGGTGACATTTGAGTTAGCTTTTCGCAGTATGCGGGATATTGATTCGTTAGAGCCGTAAGAAATGCGTATTGTCGACAGATAAAAGAGACGCGGACAACGCAAATTACGAATGTTATTGTATGAGTTGTAAAGAGACGTGCAATCAACAGAACCAGGTAGTAGTCAATAAATGAAAAGGGTGTCAGCTACATCTCTACTTTCTTCTAGGTATTTAAGATATTGAGTTTAAGGTGGTTAATATAAGGAGGCAAGATAAATGAGTGGCTCTAAGGAGGGCGATTCGGAAAAATCGACTTGAATACTTTCAATTCTGGACACGTCGACACGCTGGAAGGGACCAAGCTTAACTGGCATACTGAAGAAGGGGCGAACGAAGGTAATTAAAAGCGCTCTGGTGACGTAAGGGTTGGAGAATTCTTTAATAAAACCCCACTGATGAGTTGGCTTTAAGGATTATCTCTTTAATATAAGAACGAATATTTTACTCCCTGCCAGGGTCGCGAAGAGATTAAACGATGGATATAGGTTGACCGGCTAGAAGATAAATCCGAGGAGCAGATTGGACGCACTTAGACGAAAGGGTTACAGTTTGGTGTGTTGAGTTCTAAACAGTTATTCTGACACTAAATGGAAAAACTATCACGATCTTCTTGAAAATAGCTAGAATCTTCCTTGGAGGAAATAACCTCGACAAAATTTGTATCGTCGGCATATAGGGACAGTGAGGATTGTTTGATTACTTTTTCAAGATCGTTTATAGTAAGGACGCAGAGAAGGGGGCCCAAATGGCTTCCTTGTGGGAGACACGAAGTTGCTGAAAAGGGAGCCGAAAGGACGGACTATATAATAACGTTTATACAAATAAGAAGATATCCATTTAAATATATGAGTTTAGAATCAAGCTTCGAAAATTTATAAGTGATTAGTTCATGCAATATTTTATCAAACGCTTTGCTAAATTCAATTGCTATCACATCGATTTCATTGCCATTCCCCAGGGCTGAAAAGGTGAAGAACACGAATTCGACAAGGTTTGTGGTAGTTTATCTACATTTTAGGAAGCCATGTTGGGTAGGTGAAATAAGACACTTACATTGAAAGCCCCGTGTGCATTGCTTTCAAAGACTTAAAAAATATGAGAAAGTTTAGCAATGGGGTTATAATTGGTCACCTCATTCTTTAATCCCTTATTATGAATCAGCATTCGATAGTCGAATGGTCAGTTCAAGGGTTTTTTTTTCGTCGCTATCTTGGCCACCGTAGATTCTGAGGAAGTTGACCGTGTGCCGTCTTTTTGGAAATTATGTATATCTGATCGAAGGGAGATCGGAATGTATCCAAATTACATGTGTAACTAAGGCTCGGGGTGGTTTCTGGACACATGGTTTCCTCTTTTAATTCACCTAAAGATATGTTCTCAAACTTCAAATTTAGTATTAGTGCTACTATCCGATGAAGCGTTCAGACACAACTACTAGTCCACCATGCAGACACCTCACATTAATGTACTTAGTTTACCGTCTTTCGACATGAGAAGGAGCTCTACTAATAATGAGCTCAGCTTCAGAGCAAAGGCTGGATAACTACAAAGAAAGTGTTCGCAGGGCATGTGGTGGTGTCACTCAAGCCTTCTACATTTACGTGTTTAGCAAAAGCTTGGTGGACCGAAAGAATGCCTACAAGCAGTCGATTCTGATGACAGATAGAAAAGAAAGACACCGACTTTTTGCAGATGTCAGGGAGCAGTAGTTTGGTTTATCATCTGCACCCATCAAAGCCGCGCCACCGAATTTAGTTTTCACGAGAAGATATAACTACAGTCGCGGGTAGAACCAACGCAGTTTCGTGTCCTGAGAAAACTACTTCTGAATCTTGCATAGCAAGCGCATCGGAGATCTCCTATCCCTTTGTGATGTCGGTGTGACCTGGGACCCATTTACTGTGTTTACCCTTTCGATCAAGTTCAGAGAAAGCTTGAGTTTGAGCACTACCTTGGACGTGGTAAGAGGGTTGAACGGCGCTTTGAAGTCACATATCCCATAAATATGAAATTTTAATTTTCCAACTCAACTGGGACGCCGGAAATTTGTAAATCGGGATAGCTTTTGATACTAATTTCAATTATGTATATAAACCTCTGGGGCTTATTTCGAATAATAAGGGGTCTTACAAAACGATATCTCAAAAGTCTCACTTTTAAGACACTTTAGAGGAGTGTCTTCTCCCTATGATGATTGCAATCCTTTTCAGCTGCCGCTTTGTTTACATTAGAAATTATGTCCTTAACGAAGCACGGGCATACAGATAATTCATCACCTAAAATATTATTTTGTACACATTTCAATTTAATTGTATTATCGAGTTTAATCGAGTTTCGGCGATAATTACCTTTAAATAGAATGGAACTAACAAAATCCACGGAACCAAACAATTATCTTCCCATTCCCTTCCTGCAGAATATCAGATAAATATAAATTTCAGTAAACGCCCAATCGATTTGCACAAAACAAGTTCTTCCACCATAACAAAATCGTTTGTTTGGGACATTTATCATTCGGTTTTATGGGCTGTTTCCAAAAAGAAAAAAATGTTATCATGTAAATTATTCCCTAGGGACACCGGACCCACAGATAAGAGAATAAAACAAAATCGTCTCAGCAAGCAAATACGATTAAGCACGTACGTCAGTTGACAGACAGAAACAAACTCCTCTAATAGCAAAATAATCCTTTTAATGGTGTTTACATTTACTTTACTTACACCTATAGGGGTAAAATGTATCTAGAAAAAGGTATTGCGATTGCAGTAAAAGTAAACTTCGATGTAGGCACATTTTTTGTTTTATTCTTTGTCCTGAATAATGAAGAGGTATTGCAATGTTTCAGTTAATTTATGGCGATACAACTGTGGCTAAAAGTTGCACTTAAAATAATGCAGCACTAACCAGGGGAATGATAATTACAAAATGACCATTCTGTTGAAACTAAGCCTCGTTCCAATACAAATTACATACATATGAATGTGAATACAAAAGGCCTATTAGAATATTAAACGAATGTGCTTAAATTGCTTTCACAAGTTCATCCAAATAGTTCGCCTGGGGTAAGCTTTAAACTTAAATTACGGTCATTGATAGCAGCTACATTTCGCAGCAAGTGCTCCCTTGCGAATCATTTATTAAAATGTATTTACCTCGTGCAAAGGTAAAAGGCGACACACTAAAGTCGGTTATCCCTTCATGAGTCACTCTGTCGTTGGTTAAGGACTCCTTTGGTTGACTTAATCAGCAGTTGACTGCATACGCACAGGTCACTTGTTTGTTGGATCCTTGGATTACATCTCTTGTATCTGTAGGTCAAAGAGTAATCCCTCGCACGATTATTTCCCTAGTTAGTTCCACAATTAAACCACATTTAGGAAGGTATTTCATTCACAGTCTAACTGGACCTAAACTCATGGGTAAAATATTTTTCACTCAATTTCTAAATCCGAATGAGGAGAGGATACAACTTCATTACATTAGCACTGCTGCGGTGATCATGAGAAGTAATTAAATCGTACTCATCCAGTGGAAGGTAAACGACTTTATAAGATAATACGGTCTTATCCTCATTTAATTATGTCTGTCTGACTGCTGCATTATTCAAAGGTTCCTAGAATGGTGTAGGTGAAAGGGCGCCCAACATTTATATTGCCGTGACACATACAATTTCACCTAAGTGCGGAATAAGAAAAAAAAAATGGAGGAAAAAAAATCTCCTCTATTTACACTCATTTTTCATTTTCCCTAATTATCGTGAAAAATTGAACAACGACAGTCATTTGTTAAAATCCTTTCAATGGAAATCTGTACTGATTTTTACGGAGAAGAATAGAAGAGAAAACATTTTAAATGCTTAAAAAAAACCAAACAAATGAGAAGAATATTTTTCAAAGTAGTTTTAATGGAGTTGGAATTCTAGGAAGTCATTGCAATAGAGCAAGAACTTTATTATATTTATTATCTCTGCGAATACAGAATTTTGTCATGAGCGACAGTGAATTTGTGTTAAAGTTGAAATATGATGGAAATGTGTATTTTTCATGTAGCTCCAAATGTGACTTAATTGGTATAGGGTGTCACCGACTTAATGCCCAATACTTTAGGATATGTTTAATGGATTGCAAGGCAAAAATAGGCCTAGAGTATGGCTTAGAACATAAAGGGTGATCCATTTCGAGATTCCCTACTTTTTTAAAGAAAAAACACAGAAAATTCAAATTTAATGGAGAATGTTTATTATCATTTGAAAGAACATTCTTTGGCATTTATTTTTTGAAGATTACGTCTATCAAATGTTGGCCGTTGCTACGTCGCAGATGGTCCATCCGTTGAGTCCAATTTTCGATCACTCGTTCGAGCATTTCGACTGGTAACTGGCGAATGACACGCGTGATGTTTTCCTCCAAGGCCTGAATCGAAGCGGGTTTGTCGGCATAAGCTTTTGACTTTACATATCCCCACAGGAAAAAGTCTAACGGTGTGATATCACACGATCTTGGTGGCCAATCGACCGGCCAAAAACGTGAAATTATGTGCTCACCGAAATGTTCTCTCAATAAGTCCATTGATTGATGCGATGTGTGGGAAGTGGCGCCGTCTTGCTGAAACAAAATGTCACCGAGATCACGAGCTTCAATTTCAGGCATCAAATAGTCGGTTATCATGGCACGATAACGGTCGCCATTGACGGTTACGGTCGCACCGGCATAATTTTTAAAGAAATATGGACCGATGATTCCACCGGCCCACAAACCACACCAAACCTTTGTTTTTTCTGGATGAAGTGGCAGTTCTTCAATCTCTTCAGGTTGCTCTTCGTCCCAAATGCGGCAATTTTGTTTGTTTACATGCTCATTGAGCCAGAAATGGGCCTCATCGCTAAACAAAATTTGCCTCGAAAACGTCGGATCTTCTTGGAACTTTTCAAGAGCCCATAGAGCGAAGCGATGTCGCTTGGGAAGGTCGAGCGGCTTCAGTTGTTGCACAAGCTGTGTTTTGTACGTTTTCAATTTAAGATCTTGACGTAAAATGCGCCAAGTCGTTCCACACGTCAGTCCGAGTTGCTGCGAACGGCGCCGAATCGACTCTCTACGGTCTTCGTGTACACTCTCAGCTACGGCCGCTATATTTTCTTCACAGCGTGCTGGACGTGGTCTATTCGGTCGAATATTATCCAATAATGAATGCTGGGTCTCAAAATGGGTGATGGTGTTGCGAATAGTACGCTCAGTAGGCCGATTATGTTGACCATAAGTTGAGCGAAGTGCACGAAACACATTCATCACAGAACGTGAATTTTCATAATAAAGTTGAACAATTTGTAAACGTTGTTAACGCGTAAGTCTTTCCATTATGAAATGCCAAACAATACTAAACAAAAATAACATGACAGCATGACACGACTCACACGTGATCTGTCAGAAACGGCTATTGAAAAAAGTATCTCTACATGGATCACCCGTTACTATAGCTGCGGGGATTGCAAAAAAGCTAAAGTCGAGGGGAGCGCCGAGAACAAACGCAAGCTTTTTTATGGCAGGCTTAAAGCGGTTTTCATACGAAAGTCTTATAACTGCTCTCCTCTACGCTCTAAAAGTCTATCTCTTATTATAACCCCAGTTACAGAGGACGTAAGGAAATCCCTACTTTTGTGTACTATGATCGACATTTATGCAAATAACGCCGTAAAAAGTTGTATACGAAACTTAATTTCAGTCTTAATTTGTAGAAGAAATAATGATTTTAAATTATATAAATTTCTCAATTAATATTTAATTCCCAGGTACATGACTTGTTGTAAGTGTGCCACATCTTTCTGGATATGAAGCAAGTCGTCGGACTAGACCCCCTAGAATAACCCATTGAGGTAAAATGTAATAAGATTTCTCTATTCTCAGATCCTGGGATTACATTCCTTCGCCAATGATATATGGAGAACATAGTCACGTCCGACTAGCTCATCGAAACCCTTTAAGTTTCAATGGCCAAAAAAATCCACGAGAGTAATTTCAATGCCACACAGAAGACCTTGATAAGTTGTATGTAGTCACTATCAATGAAAATAGCCGATTTTTTCTTGGATGTTACCTATTTACCTTCTTAGGCGGCGCTACTATGCGAAATGGATCTGGACATAAACCAATTAGCCTCTCCATAAATGGGTTTTGGCTAACTGGCTCCAGTTGCGAACTCCAAGTTAGTGACCTAACGCGAGGCTTTCCTCTATTGCGTTGTCCCTGCGAATTGGAGTCGAAGATTCTGCGGGCTGGAGCGTTGGTGTTCATTCGCTCTGCATGTCCCAGTCATCTTAAACGCATAATGAGCAGTTTTTTTTGTCGCTGTACAGCTCGTAGAGTTCATCGTTGAATTGCCTCCTAAATAATCCGTCAAGGCCTACGGAACCGCATATCTTACGAAGAATTTTTCTTTCGAAACGACCAAGAATTACTTTCATCCGCTTTAGAAAGAGACCATAGAGTATGACTGGGATTATGAGGTTCCTATATAGAGTTTCCATAGTTGTTGGGGAGAGGGCTTCACTACATAGTTGCCTTCTCAGCTCAAAGAAACAGAGATTTGCAAGCGTTATTCTTCGTTTGATTTCTGAGGAGATGTCGTTTTTAGTTGTGATAGCAGAGCCGAGGTAGAAAAAGTCCTTTACTTAATTAAAGTTATAGCTGTCGATTGTGACTTACTGTCCCTTCTTGTTGACAGCATATACTTTGATTTGCTCTCGTTAACCGCTAGACCCACTTTTGCCGCTTCTGTTCCTATACTCGCAAATGCAGCACCAGTGATAGCTCCCTGTATTCAGTCAATATCGTCGGCATATGCAAGTAATTGAACAGAGCTTAGAAAGATCGTGCCTCTTGTGTTGTTTGTGAGTTTTGTACAATTTTTTGAAGTATGATGTTAAGGAAGTCACATGATAGGGCGTCGCCTTGGCTGAATCCTTTTTTAACATCAAAGGTCTCGATTAGGTTTTTACCGACCTTTCAGGGGTCCCGATCTGGACTTCTTGGGTTTTCTCAAGGCTACTCCGTAGTGTGTGGACTTACCGGTCTTAAAACCGCACTGATAGGGTCCAATCAGATCGTTGACAAATGGTTTCAGGCGCTCACACAATGCGATGTTTTGGACACTGATACCTCTCTAGTTGGCGCAGTTTAGCTCAGCTCAAAGAAACATTCTTGTGAACCCGGCAAGCGATGCTTCCGGCCCGGAAGGTCTTTTATAGACAATATTTCCATTTATATATATATAATTAATTTATTTGTATAATTGTACAATTGTTAATTATATAATTCTTTTTACCTGTTGGTAAAAATTCCAAACATTATTCCTGGAGTAGAATCTCTCTATTTCCTCGATCGGTCACTTCCCATGCTCATTCTTTTTTCTGGGGAGAAGTCGATAGTCTCCCCTCCTCTTTTGCTCGTAGAGCTCACAAGCCGCCCCGTCCTTCTGTGCAGCGCCGCTTTTTAGGCATGTTGGTTTACTGCATGTGCTTGCCGGCACTCTTCATCAAACTAGTAGTTTTGTGGTGGTGGGCGCGTGAAACCGAGCACGTCAGTTGCGACATTTCTTTTGGATTCTTGGCATCTAAGCCACTGGTGTTCAGCACTTGATTCTGGCTGCAAAGCCGTTCTGGAGAGATTTAGCGAGACGCGATCGGCAAAGTTTCTGGTGCTCAATCGCTTGGGTATTTCTCTGTTGCTATGGCGTCTGAGATATCCGTAGACGTACCGTGGTCCGAGTATATGTTGGCCGCTTCGCATATGCTCGGGATCGTGTAGACTACGTCTTCCGATTGCGCTACCAAAGATATCCCCCTTCTCAATCGCCTAGGATGATTTTAACTTCATATTTCGGACATTGCTCATAGGTCAAGGAGCTCGTAGAAACTTTTTTTTGGTAGCAACGTCCTTTTCCTCTGGTAAGGCGTGAGTCCATATAAGGCGCTGATGTTGGCGAATTTACATTAGATGCTGGTTGTTATAAGGCGTTCACTCACGTGTCAAAAGCTTTAAGACTTCTTGCCTAAGTCTGCCGCTTACAACAAATCTGCACCTACACTTTTGGACGCTGCTTTCGTTTCCGATTGCAATTACCGTAGTAAACATCCCAGTTTTGCATCTTTATTTTGCCCGGCACATCCCATCGCACTTCCTGGATGGCGATGATATCCGCTTTATAGTAGACTAGGGCCTCCGGTAATTGTTCGGCTACATGTGTTCTGTTCAACTACGTTGAAGCAGTTCATATAGTGATAACGCTAGTTCAACCTTACTGGAACTATGGACGCAAACGTTGATTATATCCTCAGTATCCTTAGTATTTATCCGCTGCTACGCGTAAACTGGAGAGAGAGAGCCTTTTTGGATGTTGATGCCCGAAAGGCACTTGAAACGATGGGGAGATGGAACGATTGGATGCACAGAGATGAGAAATAAACGCCGGCACCAACTTAACAGTTCGTAAAGATTTTACGTAGTCAGTACAAGTCAATGTTGAGAATAATGCGCTGCACATATTTTCATATGCCGTTCCTGGAATTTATCCTATCTTCAAACATAATAATTGGAAAATTTTCTATAGAAATGTGAGAAAGAAATTTAATTACGCATCAATTGAATTGTCTCTCTCCCTCTCTGATTAGCAACCCTCTTTAATATGACCCTTGTTTGTGCAAAAGTGCTCCAAAGTCAAACAAGAAACATGTGGTTGTTTTCCTAGGGCAACAAATTCTTTTCAAACTTTCTTTCCATCTTAATGACAATGATAATCGTTCTTGTATTTCAACTCTACGAAAAACTTTTCATTTCCAATTAAATCCCAAAACTCAGAGATAAGTAAAAGTTTCTACTTTCACTTTTCAAGTGTAACGGATGGCATTTATTATGGTAGGATTTCCAAGGGTTTAGATTAGGTTACCTCCATTTTGCCCTCTCAGTTTTCAGTTGAATCTAATGATAAGCAATTTAGATACACTCTGAATAGGTTCTCCAATTTCCTGTTGTAAATGACTTCTGTCCGAAATAATGAAACATGTCATAAATGCCTACATCAGCCACAGAAATTCCACATTTGTATTGTTCAGCAACATTAACTCCTTCATGAGGATCGCCATAAATAATTGATTACAAGAAAACTACCAAACAATGACTCGTTCAGAAATGAATAATTGTCGACTTGTGAAATAAATCGACATCCCTTACCACACTGAGATGGCGTTGTGATTTCATTCGCAATTCGTTATGGATGTGTGTGTGTGTATGTGCCTGGACTGCAGTCATCTCCGAACCCCAAGTCCTGAACATACGACGTACAATGATTAATGACCGCACTTGCTCAGGAACGTGCTTGATATATTTGCAAGTTAATAATGCTTCCCAATTGTAACTTGTTTTTTTTTCTCTCCTGTTTGTGTGTGTGTGTATGTCAACATTTATTTACAAAGTTTCTCGTTTGAAGTCTGAAGGGTAAGGTTTTTAAAATGGTACAGATGTTTTAAATTGCTGTCCCTCTGCAAACATAAGACTTCTGTTTTTTTTTTAAACAATTGGATGCTTTAAGCAATTAAAATGTATTTTTTGTCAAGTCCTACAAATTCGATTTCTTGTAGTAATAAGCGACGGAGAAGAGATGGCGGTAGTCCAGGAAAGTTGAAAATCAAAGTAAGCATTTGAATACATAAATACAAAATTGTAGATTTACATTTTTAACTCGAAAGATGAAATACCTACACATATATATTTAAAATAAGGAAAGTCTAGCTCTCATTGTCTTTAAGATTCCAGCGATTTTATAGCAAGCAATTGGCGTCTGGATTATCCGGACTAACGTTTCAGCTAATTTGTTGAAATATATATTTTATAATCATCCTTACATCTGCGTATTCAAGAAGCAATCGGCAGTGATGTTAAGGTCCCGAAAATAGTTTTCATTTCGTTTTTTGAATCCTGCGAACGAGTTGGCTGTAGGGACTTAAAGTCACAAGGAATCTTAAACGAGAAAGACGAAATCAAGTACCATGAAAACTGGCTCAATGGTGTCCCATACGTGCACCCTAAAGATATGGTTTAGTACACCAATGGCATCTTAAGACCCAACACCCAGTGAAATTCTGCTACGATGCTCTTCAATCCCAGGCCAAACTCAACAAAGTCAAACTTTGACGGATCCCCGGGCACCAAGAAATTGCAGGCAACGAATTGGTAGTAGCTAGTTCAGAATCCGAGTTCTTTGGATCAGAACCTTTTTGTAGAGTCAATTGGGCTGCTTTCTCAAGACGGATTGACTGTTGGGAGAATCAACTTCCTCTAACCCAAGATGTTCATCAAGCCTTACAAATGAATATGTGCCCGGAGACGGAATGTAGGTTCTGTATGTAAGAGGACGAATCCTCTGAACACATTCTATGCGAATTTCCGGCACTACATTGGTAAGGAAGACGTGTTTTGATCAGAGACCCTTCATAAGGGAGGTAATAGATCTATTGGATTAAATTTTCCTATGGCACAATAGATCTTTTAGGTGGCAGTGTCTGCCATACGGGCAAGGGTCATAATAAAAAAGAAGACTAATTGAGTTGCACCAGATTACTAGAGAGTTAATTGGATAACAGACGAAAAACATCGATGTGAGGAGTGAGTAATATAAGTTGGTAAGTAAATAAGTTGGCAATTTGCTAAGCAATTTATTTTTGAAAACAGCTTAAAAAATATCAAAAATTCGTAGTATTTAAACACTGATGAAATTGCATTAATGAAAAGCAGTGGACCCAGGTGGATATCTTGGGGAATATCTGATGCATCCATCAGTGGCTTGGAACACGTATTACCAGACTGAACTTTCTGTGTTCTATCAAGATGATACGATCAGTGGATCAATTGGGAATGAAGTAGTAATTGTGTGTTCAGAAAATCAAACGCTTTACTAAAGTTAGTGTAAGCTGTGACACATATAGCTTCGTTGAGTTTCAGAAAGGAATTCCCATCTAATTCGCTATATAATTCTTAGGACCCAATGTATGAATGGGAGTAAGACAGAAAAGTTTAACGCGAGAGGGTAATTTATAATTTAAAGGTACTGTTTTTATCAATATGTAGGCAACAATTTTACAGGTTATTTACCTAACGGGACCTGTAAAATTTATTTATAATTTTTTTTTGTTTAATAGCTGCTCGTAAAAATGTCAGTCCATACCAGACGTCAAGGCTCTAAAGAGAACAATGTTAAGTGCGAACTATTGAGTTCGTCGGGCTACAGCAGCCAAAAGAAACTTCACCAAATCGCAGCACAAAATGTGCAACGACAGCCATCTGTATCCGGCAACTTAAAAGATCATGAAGTATTACTGATAGACAAATTTTCATAGCTTATCTCTGAACTTGAGAAAAAAGTTACATGTTTAGTAACCGATGCTACCAAAACTACTGCGCCCGGACATCTGCAAAAGGTCAGCATCTTTTCTTCTATCTCTGAGGAGAATCGACAGTAGGCTGCTTGTAGGCGTTCTTTCGGGCCACCAAGCTTTTGCTAAACACTTAAATGTGTTGGGCTTAAGCGACATCACTACCTGTCCTGCTTGCGGTGAGGAGGATGACACAGCAGAATACTTTCTCTGCAGTTGTCCGGCCTATACTCGCATCAGGTGGCGGATCTTCGGGGCTGACGTGGTGAGTGCCGAACATCTTAGCTCTTTATCACTGAAGCTCCTTCTCGTTTTTCTTCGAAAGACGGGAAAACTAAGTACATTAATGTAAGGTGTCTGAATGGTAGTACAATGGACCCGTAGTTGTGTCTGAGCGCTCCATCGGATAGCAGCAACCTCCGACAAAAAAAAAAACCGATGCTACCATAGCTACTATTGACATTCGTGTAAAGCAGTGCGAGAGTGTTATTTAGGGCTGAAAGAAGAAAATAGAAAGGTAAGAGAGAAGCTAGTTGATTAAGCTACGTCACGAACTTACTCCTCACATCGATGCTTTTCGGCAATAGTCGCAGTGAAAGCAGCAGAATCAACGATGGCAGCAGTAGCCCGAAAAACACTCCTAATTCGCTTCTCTTCCCATGCTAAGCAACTGTGTTTTTTTTCTTCGTTCTATACAAACAATGGTCTTCCGCAACTAAAGGGTGATTTTTTAAGAGGTTTAGAACTTTTTTTTAAAAAAAAACAAAAAAAATTCGAAAAAATGAATGAAATATTTATTTGAATCGATAGTTTGAACCTTGCAATTTAATGTTTAAAGATAATTTCATGCAAATGTTGACCGCGGCTGCGTCTCAGGTAGCCCATCCGCTGAGTCCAATTTTGGCATACTCTTTCACACATATCGGCCGGTATCTCACGAATGAATGCATGGATGTTGGCTTCCAGTGCGTCAATCGAAGCGGGCTTGTCCCTATACACATTAGCCTTGGCATACCCCCACAAAAAATAATCTAATGGTGTCAAATCGCACGATCTAGGCGGCCAATTGACCGGCCCGAAACGTGAAATTAACTGTTCACCAAACTCGCCTCGCAATTGCGCCATTGTTTCGCGTGCTGTGTGGCATGTGGCACCGTCTTGTTGAAACCACATATCATGCAAGTCAAGAACTTCCATTTCGGGCAAAAAAAAGTTTGTTATCATCGCTCGGTAGCGTTCACCATTGACAGTAACGCTGCGATTCGCATCATCTTTGAAGAAATATGGCCCAATAATGCCGCCGGCCCATAAACCGCACCAAACAGTGGCTTTTTCGGGATGCATTGGTAGCTGTTGCAATGCTTCTGGCTGATCTTCACTCCAAATGCGGCAATTTTGCTTATTTACGTACCAATTCAACCAAAAATGAGCCTCATCGCTGAACACAATTTTTCGATAAAAAAGCGGATCCTCGGCCAGCTTTCCAAGAGCCCATTCACCAAAAATTCGGCGTTGTGGTAGGTCGGCTGGCTTTAGTTCTTGCACCAGCTGTATCTTAAAAGGCTTTACGCCCAAATCCTTCCGCAAAATTTTCCACGTAGTGCTGTAACAAAGGCCTAACTGCTGGGAACGGCGCCGAATCGACATTTCGCGGTCTTCTGTCACACTAGCTGATACGGCCGCAATATTTTCTTCAATACGCACAGTACGTAAACGTGTTGGTGGTTTAATGTCCAACAAAGTAAATTTGGTGCGAAATTTGGTCACAATCTTCCGAATAGACTGCTCAGAAGGTCGAGAATGCCGATCATAAATTGGAAGCAGCGCGCGATGAACATTTCGAACCGAGCACGAATTTTGATAGTAAAATTCAATAATTTGCAAGCGTTGTTCATTTGTAAGACGATCCATGGTTAAATTGCAAACCAAACTGAAGCTGTTTGACAGTGACACAAGGTACTAAACACACGTCAGCTGTCAAAACCAGTGTTGCCAAAACCAAACCAGCTAAAAAATCACCCTTTAGATGATGTAATCGATAGTGATGAACCTTAACACTCTCGTCACATTTGTATAAATGAAAGTATGACATGCTAATAAAATCTGCAGGGAAGGCTTATTAGCATCAGTAAGAACGGGAAAATGGTTTTGTTTGTGTGAAGAAAAGTTATGATGTTTTCGAAATTAATATTACAACAACTATAGGGTCTGCCAAATATTTTTTTTTTTTTTGAAAATGCTATAAAAAAAAACTGCTGAATATTTTCTCAAATTTCTTTTTTACTTGAAAGAACAATCCTTCCGGTTAATAATGGAAAATAATTTTATTCAAATGGCTGCCTCGGCTGGCCATGCAGTAGCTTACACGATCGGTCCAATTTTTAAGCTCATTATCAATTATGTGCAGCTGTATTTCACCAATGACTTCACGAATATTCTCCTTTAAAGCGTCAATTGTCTCTGGCATGTCAGCGTGACACTTATCTTTACGGCACCCCACAAATAATAGTCCAACGGTGTCAAATCACAGCTCCGCGGTGGCCAAACGACATCAGCTCTGCGGCTGATAATGCGATCTTCAAAAACAGGGCGCAAAACATCGAGTGTAGCATCGGCTGTGTGGCACGTAGCACCGTCCTGTTGAAACCAAATGTTGCCAATATCCTCCTCTTCAATTTTTGTGAACAAAAATTCGTTCAACATGGCCCGATAATGATAGCCATTGACTGTAACGGCCACTCCTTGCTCATTTTCGAAGAAAAATGGCAAAATTATGCCTCTGGACCAAAATCCGCACCAAACAGTCCCTCGTTTTGGGTATATCGGCTTTTCAATGTATGCGTGCGGGTTTTCTGTGCCCCATATGCGACAATTTTCCTAGATTTTACCCGCCAAGATCAAAATGAGCTTCATGTGAAAAGATGATTTTTTTGGCAAAATCGGCATCTTCTCTATGTCGCTATGGCGCAATATTTCCCAGCGTTGTTCAAGCGTATACACAACCATATCGTTCAGCGTAAGGATAAAACTAATTATCTGTCAAATCAGACATGAGCTAAGTGTTACCATTCGCGAAATAAGCACTAGTTGAAAAAAGAAACGTTAAATGGCGGACCCTATACTTATGTATATCCGGTAGTATTGAAACAACTGCGGTGCAGTCGGTAGTTAAAATTTTATCAGATGCGCGAGTAGTAAAAATTTAACTCAACTGAATTATTTCCGGTATATTTTCATAAACATGGTTGTGGTCCAATCCAAAAGATATTGAAGAAGACGAAGATGCAACAAATTAACTAAACGAAATTCCAGGATATAAACTCATTCGTTATTAACACCATTGGTTGGGGGAGTTGCGATATAGCGCAGCAACTCGTTTAAGCATAAACTACTCAGGAAATCCAAAGGAAGTATAATGGAATATCTTCTTTTGAAGGTTACTGGTGGTATTTATAACAAAGTGCCTTATTATGGAGCTGTCTACAACCCAAATCGCTGTCACTCTCGAGAAATATTGTTCTCTGCGTTGCAGGAGTTCGTTGCTTATACGGGTATACCTTTGTATTGTGACTTACATATTATTGATACGTATTCCAAAAGGAAGGGAAGGAAACCTTTAAATGTAAAAATCGCTTTTACCTTATAAGTCAGCCAAAAAAAGTACTGAGATCTAAAAAAGAACGCCAAGTTTGTATTATAATTGTTAAAAATTTAACAAATAGTATTTATGTACATTTTTATACGATTGCTCCATAGTTAAAAGAAGTGGACGGCTGCCACGCCCCCTGGATGTAAAATCACAAATGTTAGATTTGTCCCTGTGGTTTCGCCGCAAACCCTATTACTGAGACAAATTTCAGGGTTCGACAATGATTGGAAGTGCTCCATAGTTTTGATGATCTGTCAGTGAGTGAGTAGTTACAGTTTTTGCTAATTTTGCTTATAACTCACGAACCGCTGATGTTAAACAGTTGAAATTTGGTATGGAGCCTACTGATGTGCGTCTGAATAAATTCTAATTTGATGTCTCTAGCTTTGTCGTAAGCGAAGTTAGGGGGGGGGGGGGCTGTCAAAATAGCCTATGTTAGTTCGTGTAAATAAGTGTGTAGTGCCCCTTGATCTTTTAAGTCGCCCTAAATCAAAAAATTATTTGAGCGAATTATGTCAAATTGGTAGCAGTGATTTTGTTTATCTGGCATAGTCACAAGACTGGGATTACTTTCTCACTTTTTAAGTTCATTAATACCACGCTTTATATATCACAGATTTTTCTTTAGATGTAGTTAGATATCCATCACATAAAACAACCGTTCCTAATGCTGGTGTCGAATAGAATGCGATGAATTACACACGCAATAAAAGTTCTAGCTGTTATTCATGCAAATTGTCTGTGTGGTCATAATACACAAAACAAATTAAAGAAAAAAGTACATCCACACCACAGCAATTCAATTTAGAATCTAATAATTCTGCCTCAGCACTTTTGAATACATGATTTTCATTTGCTGTCCTTTGGATATCAAATATTCGTATAAAATTCCTGAAAACATCGTTTATGTGTTTTGTTTTATTGAACAAGCAGATGATGGGCTCGTAAAATTATATAGGTATTTGTGGGAAGATGGTACACAATTTAGAAGGGACTATTGTCTACAACGCAAAAACAAATTTGAGTTGACAATACAATAAGGAAAAAATGTATCTACGGTTTGCATTCGAATAAAAAGGAGATGAATATTTTTAGTGTAACAATGGTAACGGAATGGTTTTAATTTTAAAAAGTTTACTGGGACGTATACGTAATATTTTTACTATTTGCCTTTGACCATTTTCAGCAATAATTTAAAAAAGGTAAAAGAAACCGAGGTAGCAGTAATGGAAATTAAGGCAAGTAAATTAATTGGAGAATAAAATTGAGAAGCGCTTTCGCAACGTGATGACAGTAACAATCTTTCATATAATAACAGCAAAGTCAATATTTCGTCCTCTGAAATGCGTTTCTGTCCGACCCAGAATTAGTCGGACCTATGTTGCTGAATTTTTAAATAAAGGTTTATTTTTTTATATAGATTTAATATTGAGGCGACTAATAAGCACCTTAAATTTACAGCGCCATCTATATTAGATTGGATCATAATTATCCAAATTTTTGATAACACGCCTCCAAAAAGTGGGCGTGGCCAAAAATTTGATATTGCAATCTTAGGAAGGTGTTCTTCATCTCTTGAACCATTTTCTAGAAAAATAGTAATAAGTTATTTTCACGAAAAAAATTTTATGAAAGGTATGGATAAAGCACAATAAAAAAAAACGGCGCAAGAAGTAACGCCAAAAACCTTATATACGAACTTTGAAGGAAATCCATCGAACCGTTTCGCCCTACGGTGCCCGGACAGACAGACATCCCTAATACTCAGTTTGAGTTCGAAATTTCCGCACGCGCGCAATAACTTTCTCTTTAGCATATTCATTTAAACGAAAAAGTTAAAAAAGGAAGTTATGGAGTAGTACTTTGAATGATTAAAAATTTCGATGGCAACAGATGTTTTTTTAAATATAGATATTGTGATCGGGTAGATACATGTTGGGGTATCTTTTGGTACTATCATATATAGATAATTCGTAGATTAGTCTTAGTCTATCTGGGTTTTCACCAGATGCGTGTGGGTAGGGCATGTCCATAATGTTTCGCAACACCAGAAACATACCAGATTCATTCGTGATGAGTAACTCTTTTTCTTAATTTCTCTTTACTTCTCTCTGAAATCACCCTCTCCCCTCTTAATTCTTCCAGCCTTGTACCCTTTCGTTAAAGAAAACGGAAACGAGCAGGCACGTTAATTACATGTTTATATAGAGAGGCAGCAATACTCCACCCAATCGACGAGCTGACACCGCGCATCCGCAAGGGGCCTATACTATCATGGGACATAGGTTAACAACCAAGCTGCTCTAAAATTATTTTATATATATTAATTAATCAATATTTTTTTTGTAGTTGTTTACTTTACAAATGTCAAAGTAGAATTGACCATTAAGCCGGTCTTTGGCTAACTGCCTCACAGTTAGTTCTACGCGCCACCTAAGATTCGGACAGAATCCCGAAAAACGTAATCCCGAAAGCCCAAATCCCAAAAAGTAGTAAAATACGAAGTATTTTTTCTTAAAACGACTAAGGACATCTTTATTTAGAAGAGATTCATTCATTCTGAAGAGATGTCGCCTTTGGATGAGATAGCGGAGCTGGTTGACAAAGTCAAGATTATAGCTATCGATTCGTCGATGACTGTTGTCCTTTTCTGTTGACAGCATACGCCTTCAATCGTAATCGTATAAGTGCAGTAATTTAAAAAAAAAATCACATGTGTTCAGATGGATATTTTTTTTTATAATGTACGCGCACTCAAGGGATTTTGAATACCCTTATAATGAAGTGACACAGTGCGGGTATTAAGGAAATGTAGGATTAGAGAAAGGAAGAAACCGATGCACGTATTTTGGATTGCATTGTATTTTGGATGCATTAAGTTCTACTCTATTGGTTTTACCCACGTTAGAATTCTGTCAATGTTAGAATTTAAAGAGCTTCACATACATTGCCGTTCTAGCTCCATGCCCGAAGATGAGGGACGTGAATCATAAAACCAATATGGGAAGCCAAAGGTACCGTCATCAGCGAAGGAATATATAGGATTAGAAGTAACAGAAAGGAGATCATTGATAAAAATGAGAAAGAAGTCCAAGACAGAACGGAGCCTTGGGGGACACCAAAATTTAGTTGGTGAGTTGCGGACTTGAAACCGTCCAAAACAACTTGTATTGAATGGTCCGATAGGTAATTTCTAATCCATTGAAGATGTATCATCGATTCCAAATGCACGCATTCGACAAAAGTGCCTGATGCCAAACTCTGTCAAATGCCTTTGAAATATCTAGGTTTATTCTTGAACTGTATCAACGGACCAGTCTACCTACTCAAACTACGACTGTCTACAAGATTGGTTTTCTTGAATAGAGCAATCGCCAAATAACCCAGTAAAAAATTTCAGGAGAGGTCATCATTATGCAGGAGTAGATCGTCTTGCCATTACAGTTTTAGCATCAATCAAAAGGATGAAGAAAAGTGATACGTTGTCATCATCTTGACAATTACCGAACCTTCAGCTCTAAATAAAACTTTATCTTTAAAATAAAATTCACTTGAGTCAGAGAGGACATCTTTTGGGTGTACTTAAATTTCATGTACTTCAAGAACAAAATCATGAAATTTAAGGTTCATTTTTCCCAAGGAAATGTGTACATACAAAAAATTTCTCTTAGATGTCTGTCAAAATCGAAAACAAACAAACACATAGCAGAGACTACCTCTTTCGTCCTTATCAAATGAAACGCTATAATCTTCCAAATTGCATTCATCGTCTTCGTTTAGCAGTAATGTAGGTTCGCATAAAAAAATACGTCTTGTCTTCTTGTATGCTATGCCACAAAACCTTCCATTTGAGAGGAGAAGCATCCTTTTTGAAAATGCTGGGTAACCTCATCCAGGTCTTTCGTTATACGAAAATATGAGAGAAAAATAAATTCCTCCAATGAATGTAATTTATTTTAAATGGAACGTAAAATACATCTTACAATGTGTATAACAGCTCATGGCAAATCCTTTTAGGTTAACCATAGAGAAATTTTGTGAGGCAGTCTTGGTGGTTATAAATCGAAGGAAACATTTTGTTTTTTTGTTTTTTTTCTATCAAATTGTCGAATTTTTGGTTTCGTCTGACAATTTTTGCTGTGGTGGAGATATTTTAAGAGGTTTGGATTCTTTTTTTGTTTTTTTTTTATTTTGAGTTTGAATAAATGTTGTAACTTAATCAATGGGAGTTTAACAAAAGCAAGGATATTTTGATGGTGGTGCAGCTATTATGAATTATGTCTGCCGGATTATTGATAACAGAGAACATGTTGGCTGTGTAAAGTTATTTGAAAATTATATAACTAGCGACCCTGTGTATGTACTAAAAATGAGGTTGACACAGTGTATGTTAGGAAAATGGACATGTTAGTTTATATTTTCGGTAATTTAAGAGCCTTCGGAATTCCAGGTATTTCGTAACATGACTATTAATAAGCATTTCCATGATATCTAAAAGAAGAGACGTAATCCCAATGGCCTGTAGTCGGTAGGGGAAAGGACATGACTATTTTGGGAAATGGACAAATGATGTTTTTCATTTATGTGAGTGTAAAGACGCAGTGATTATGATTGACAGAATGCCATTTGAACGATGGTACAATATCCGAATGTCTAGATCTTTGAGTGTTATTGCAACCTTGTGAAGGCGGAAGTAGATTTTAGCACAGGTGGAGGCAAAGTGCACTTCAAACGTCAGGTGATGTCGAAATAATTGAGTAAAACAATTTACGATTTGGCTTCATTTGTGAATATTTCAAATTCGCTCACGTAAATTCTTTTGCATACTTAAGACTCAAATCGACAAACGCGATTACTTTCAAATATATGCATTTAAGCGCCAACAAAGAGTTTAAAAAATTATGCATTGCAAAAAACCGCAATCTTGCAATGAGAATAGAACATTGCAGGCACTCAAAAGAATTCTGGTTTGAATTTGGAGAAAGACACCGAAGCATGAAGATTTCTCTAGAAACGAAGACTCTAGCAGCTAATATTAAAACTCTATTGTCAGCGGAGGAGAATCTTCAAGCGTTTAGGTTTGCACTACAAGATGTAACTGTATCAGAACTGGATTCTCCAATGTTTCTCACGGAACTGGAAGCGTCTCTACGGATCACGTGTGAGTCGTGTCATGCTGTCATGTTATTTTTGTTTAGTATTGTTTGGCATTTCATAATGGAAAGACTTACGCGTGAACAACGTTTACAAATTGTTCAACTTTATTATGAAAATTCACGTTCTCTGAGGAATGTGTTTCGTGCACTTCGCTCAACTTATGGTCAACATAATCGGCCTACTGAGCGTACTATTCGCAACACCATCACCCATTTTGAGACCCAGCGTTCATTATTGGATAATATTCGACCGAATAGACCACGTCCAGCACGCTGTGAAGAAACTATAGCGGCCGTAGCTGAGAGTGTACACGAAGACCGTAGAGAGTCGATTCGGCGCCGTTCGCAGCAACTCGGACTGACGTATGGAACGACTTGGCGCATTTTACGTCAAGATCTTAAATTGAAAGCGTACAAAATACAGCTTGTGCAACAACTGAAGCCGCTCGACCTTCCCAAGCGACATCGCTTCGCTCTATGGGCTCTTGAAAAGTTCCAAGAAGATCCGATGTTTTCGAGGCAAATTTTGTTTAGCGATGAGGCCCATTTCTGGCTCAATGGGTATGTAAACAAACAAAATTGCCGCATTTGGGACGAAGAGCAACCTGAAGAGATTGAAGAACTGCCACTTCATCCAGAAAAAACAACGGTTTGGTGTGGTTTGTGGGCCGGTGGAATCATCGGTCCATATTTCTTTAAAAATTATGCCGGTGCGAACGTAACTGTCAATGGCGACCGTTATCGTGCCATGATAACCGACTATTTGATGCCTAAAATTGAAGCTCTTGATCTCGGCGACATTTGGTTTCAGCAAGACGGCGGCACTTCCCACACATCGCATCAATCAATGGACTTATCTCTTATTTCCGATCACTCGTTCGAACATTTCGACTGGTAACTGGCGAATGACACGCGTGATGTTTTCCTCCAAGGCCTGAGTCGAAGCGGGTTTGTCGGCATAAGCTTTTGACTAACGGTGTGATATCACACGATCTTGGTGGCCAATCGACCGGCCCAAAACGTAAATTATGTGCTCACCGAAATGTTCACGAAAATTGGACTCAACGGATGGACCATCTGCGACGTAGCAACGGCCAACATTTAATAGACATAATCTTCAAAAAATAAATGCCAAAGAATGTTCTTTCAAATGATAATAAACATTCTTCATTAAATTTGAATTTTCTGTGTTTTTTTCTTTAAAAAAGGAGGGAACTTCGAAATGGATCACCCTTTACAAACTCCCATTATTTGAATTATCAAGAAAGTTTTAGCTTTCATATCTGAAACTATTGTCTTCTTCTAGTGCAACTGTGTGGGATGGCTCTAAGTTATCAGAATGGTTCAACACGGCAGCAGGTGTTCCTCAGGGATGAGCTTTGAGTCCCATTCTGTTTGCATTGTTTATCGACGATATATCTGATATTTTTCCAGGTGGCGTTATCTTTATCTACTGATGGTTTAGTGCTGTTAGCTGACAAACCTTCTACGCTTCAACTCAAGATAAAAAGACTTCAAACGTTTTTTTTTTTTTTTTTTTTATTATTATTATTATTCATAAATATAGTTACAATTAAAATAAGTATCTGCGAAGCCGTAGCTTATCTGCAGAAGATTATGTTTCTGATCAATTTTAAATAATAATAAAGTGTGCAAAGATATAAAGTTATTATTTACTTGAACATTATTTTAAGGAAGTTAATAGGATTCATGATATAGATTCTAAGTTATTTAAATTTAAATTTAAGTAGAAAGTTTTAAGTATTTTTTTTTTTTTTTTAAGATTAACAATAGTTATTATTTGACGAGGTAATTCGTTGATTATTGTGGGAATAGTATATTGAAGTTTGCGTCTACCGTAGTTATTCCAATTTCTAGGAGTTTGTAGCATTCCTTGGGCACGTCTTCTGGTGTTGACTTCATGCTGTATTGGTCGAGCGAATCGGTTGTCATCAAAGTACTCCACAATGGTGGTCATCTTAAATATGTCCTCTACTTGAAGAGCTTTAAAACCTGCTTCATTTCCTCGTTGATTATTTATGTGCTTAAGAGCTGCATTTTGAAGTTTTTGTATTTTTTGGATGTGTGTTTTAGCTGCAGTACCCCATGCCAGTATCCCATACCGTATCTTCGACTCTATCAAAGCATAATACACTTGCTTTAAGACTCCTTCAGAAGCGTAGTATTTCAAATGCGAAACAGCAAATAAAGCTCTCTTGAGGTCCATTCTTAGTTTGTCAATGTGTCTATCCCACAGAAAATGACTGTCTATTACTACACCAAGATATTTATAAAATATCTGGCTTACCACCAATATACTCCTAAAATTTAACCGAAATCGCGATTATTGAACTCATTTAATAAAACGGAATAAACCAAAGAGTAGCTGTCAGAAGTTATACAAAATATCAAATCCTTGATATATGAAAGCATTACCCATTGAAATGACATGATACGATTTTTGTTGTAATATTTTAGTATGTTCAAAATAGTAAGTTAAGTACTGCTGCCAGGTCATAATATAGTAATGTCTAAAGCTGTGGTATTCGTAATTCGTGATTCGTTCTATTTGATTCAATCACAATAATTTATTGATTATAAACTAATAAACTAAATAAATAACTACATATCAATTATTCACAGAGGCAATACCTAGCGCATCTGGCTGGGTCATGTATATTAATTCGCGACTTTAAGAAAGAGCAACGCAAGTATATGGTATGCATTTATTTGTTTCGAATCGTTTAGTTTGAGATTAAAACATAAGATAAGGCTACAGTCCGCTTGGGGCGATCAGTATGATACCCTATTTATATTTCTATATGACCCAAAGAAAGAAGCATTAAGAAGGTGATGGATATCATTTTATTTCATTCTATGAAATTTATATAAAAAAAAAATATTTTTTGAAAAAACGCCCCCAGAAAGTGGGCGTGGTCAAAAACTTTGTATGGGCGATATATTGGAAAAAATATTGCCTAAATTAACAATTAAACATTTTTTTCGGTTTCTTATATGACAGACTTATAAAGGAGGGCAGTGCCCACATATTTTGTGAAGGTTCTAAGTCTCTATCTCTCTAACTTTAGCTTTAAAACGGTTTTTTCTAAATTGTGAGCGTGAAAATGGGCGGATTTAAAAACGTTTAACACTTTACCATTTCGGGACCCTAGGGAGTATATGCTGTAAATTTCAGCTTCCTAGCAAAAAATTAAATGCCTCAAAAGTTGATACGGACGGACGGACCGACGGACATTGCTAAATAGTCTTAGGATTTTGTCCTGATCATAAATATATATACTTTTATGCGTCTACGGCGAATATTAAGGGGTGTTACAAACTATGAGTCAAAATTAATAAACCGTTAGGATAGGGTAAAAAAGTGCTTAAATAATTTGTTGAACTGATTCTTTGAGAATTCTGATAGTATTGAAATTGGATGAAGCAATACAAAATTCGCACCTGTCATTGTGATTGATTAAATGAAATGACCGATTAAATTTTCCACCCAATACTTGAAAGATTCAATAATTGAATTTCAACGATTAATACAGCTCTAGTACTGTCACTTTCGTGATCTGACTGTGTACCATAAAATTGACTTTGCCCTAAAATATTAAATAAATTGTTGCTTCGCGGGCGTTTTCTCTTTGACGAAACTGGTTGGCTTCTGGTTGACCACTTCTCACAAAATTATTAAAAACATTTTATTAAATGTAAACCATTTCAAAAAACTAAAACTAAAAACACAACACTCACATATCCCGTCACATATCAATTATATAGTTTATGTAAGCACTAAAATTTAAGTAGAATCTCAGAATTTCATTATTTATTTCGTTTCGTATGCATAAAAAATTCTTTTTACTTGATAAACAAATACTTTAAGTAAATGCTGAATAAATTCAAGAAAATACTTAAAATTCATCCCTAATATTAGTAAATACTTATTTTTTTATTTTGAAATCTTAAAAAATTTAATTTTAGTTGTAGTGACCTTGAGCTTTTTCGTCATTTTAAATTGGTTTGTTGAAATGTAAAGCAAAGTCATGGCAACTAAAGGGCATGAACATTTTTCTTATTAGCTAAATGCACCTTGTATAGGGTCCGCCATTTAATTTATTTTTTTCAACTAGTGCTTATTTCGCGAATGGCAACACTTAGCTCATTTCTGATTTGACAGATAATTAGTTTTATCCTTCCGCTGAACGAATATGGTTGTGTATACGCTCGAACAACGCTGGGAAATATTGCGACATTACTTTGAAAATCATGGTAATGTTGCAGAATGTGTGCGAAAATTGCGTACGGATTTTGGAAGAAGAGAAGCACCGTCAGCTCCGTATGTTCGTTATCTTGTGAAAAAAGTGAAAGAAACTGGCATCCTCATCGATAAACCAAAGCGTGAAATGCCAAAAACAGTGCGTACACCCGAGAAAATTGCTGCTGTGGCAGGAAGTGTGCGTGAAGCGCCATCAACATCAATTCGACGTCGTTCTCAACAATTTAACATTTCGGAGACATCATTGAAACGAATTTTGCATAAAGACCTTGGTATGACGTCATACAAAGTCCAATTGTTTCAGGAGTTGAAGCCAACTGACCATCCGATGCGTTTTCGATTGGCTAAGTGATGAATCTCAGTTTGATCTTGGCGGGTATGTAAACAAGCAAAATTGTCGCATTTGGGGCACAGAAAACCCGCACGCATACATTGAAAAGCCGATATACCCAAAACGAGTCACTGTTTGGTGCGGATATTGGTCCAGAGGCATAATTGGGCCATTTTTCTTCGAAAATGAGCAAGGAGTGGCCGTTACAGTCAATGGCGATCGTTATAGGGCCATGTTGAACGAATTTTTGTTCACAAAAATTGAAGAGGAGGATATTGTCACACAGCCGCACACAGATCGCATTATCAGCCGCAGAGCTGATGTCGTTTGGCCACCGCGGAGCTGCGATTTGACACCGTTGGACTATTATTTGTGGGGTGCCGTAAAGATAAGTGTCACGCCGACATGCCAGAGACAATTGACGCTTTAAAGGACAATATTCGTGAAGACATTGGTGAAATACAGCTGCACACAATCGATAATGTGCTTAAAAATTGGACCGACCGTGTAGGCTACTGCATGGCCAGCCGAGGCAGCCATTTGAATGAAATTATTTTCCATTATTAACCGAAAGGATTATACTTTCAAATAAAAAAAGAAATTTGAGAAAATATTTAGTATTTTTTTTTATAGCATTTTCAAAAAAAAAGGTATTTGGCGGACCCTATATTTGTGCAAACATTAAAAATGCATTCTGTTTAATTGAATAAATCTCAGCAGAATCTAGAATTATTCATAAGTGAATAAAATAATAAAACGGGTATTCAACTAAATGCAGATCAAACAAAAAAATTATAATTTTGAAAAAGGATATTAAAAAAATGATTTTAAGAAAACGGGAAATAAGCCAACTAAACTAAAATAACGAGAGACAATGTTTTTTGATATTCTCAAGGCTGGTGAAAATCCAACGATCACTTGTATTTCTGGTAAGTTTTGAAATAAAAACTATAAAAGACTTTAAATTAACATGCATTGTTTAAAATTGTCAACTAAGGAGGGGAGGAAGAAAATACATCTACAAAGTGACGGAAGGAGTTCCAGCACAAAAAAAAAATGTCCCCGAGTCTGGAGAAACAAAAAATCTTACAAATGGTGAGCTATAGCGTTTGGTTTTGCTAGAGCTAGAGAAATTGAAAGAAGGAAATACAGCGACAATGGAGAACGAAGAAATTGCTCTTCTCAAAGCCTTTATAATTATTTTTTTTTATTTTTTTTTTGGGAACATTTTCCAAATTTATTCGTACGCAATTTTGAAGACTTGGAAATCTTCTTTTTAACTGCCCGAAATATCTTTCTATTACAACTCTCTCTCTGAGAGTGGAGTTTATTAAATGTTTTTTCCTGATTTGTCATTGCATTTTTAAAAGGGGTCACAAGCCACGGTGTAATTCCATAGACTACGGGTGTTTTCATAAACGTCGGTAATCGTCGCTAGTACAATCGCATTTCTTTTCTCATGCGTTTTTGAACACACACACGCTGCAGAATGTCTGCAGGCCTGCTTTAGTATAATCGTCATAATCATTGTGTTCATAAACGCCAGAAATGGCCGCGAAACAAATAATTAGGAATTTGATTTTTGAGTTACTGTCGAAAAACAAAAAAAAAAAAATAATTGTAAAAAATATTTCTCGAACAAACAAGAGGAATGTAGCTGAAGAAAAATTTATTATTTTTAAACATAATTCAAAAGCATCCCGACGATGTGTTTCAAAGCTACTTTAGGATGTCCAGATCAACATTTATTGTAAGTTCTTTCCTATGCAAAATACAGAACAAATAGATTAAAAGATTCCTATCCCTAGTTTGTTGAAAAGGACTTAAACATTTAATGGGAACCAAAAACCACCGGCTGACCAAAAATAGCGTTGAAACTGGATATGTCCTAACGATTCCTGTTTCTGGAATTGTCCAATCTGTCACAACATCTAGCTCAAAAAATGGATCCGTGTCTTTCATTTTGGGCAGGACTGTCCTCCAGAATGTTTTTTTTTTCTTGTACAGAATTAAACTCGGCGTCCATTCCAATGTAATGTTTGGATTAATAGCCTTAAATGGCTATTTTTCCATGGGAAACTTTCGTTTTCCCTTTAAAATCAGAAAAAATGCTTTTGCGCAAACGCAAGAACAAAATATTTGCAAAAAATTCTTACATTTTATTCAATTAAAAATATTTCTGAAATATTGATAAGGTATTGTAAAATGTTTCCTTTCTTTTGCAGTCAAAAAATAATGGCTGCACAATCTGCCCGACATCGATGACATATTGATGTTTATGAATAGTCGGTACTGCAGTTTATCTAAGTTAGTATGATCGTAGATCTGCATTAATGAACATGGATAACGCAGGCCTTTGTTAGTCTGACGTTTATGAAAACACCCTACATCTCCGAGCAAAACAACGTCCGTTGAATTTCGCATAATTGATTCCACGCATAACTGATTCTGGAGTCATGAACTGACCCTGGCCACTAGCAACCAATGCCCTTGACTATTTATTGAAGCATAACCTTTTCGGTTTATGTATTCTTCTGGATGGAAATGGGGTATCAATATTTCCACACGAGTACAGTCTAAGGCTCCAATGGATGTTGAAAAAAGATATGTGCCACTCCATTCTTGTTTCGCTCTTAACTGTTCTTCATTGTACATTGGAAATTTTATTCAATTTGATGCGTTCTCTTTTATGAGTCTTGCAACACAGTTAATTGTTCGAGAGTCAGTACTCTGATGAACGCCTATATCTTCACCCAACATCAGTTTGAAATCCAGGAAACATCCGCATCTTTTCGAGATGAGTAGTAGCACCTCTCCTTGAATCTGTTTAAGTACGTTTGAAAATACTAATAATTATAATCATCAAATCAAATTTATTAATGAAATATAAGACTAACCAATGAAATATTCACTCAACCACTCTACATTTTCTCGTTCAGAGCGATACAGTTGCTTGAAATTTGAATCAGTCCCCGATCTTCGTTCCTTGTATACTTTTGTGGAGTTAACACTATGACTAGAATATAATGTTTCCTTTTCAAAATTTAAATTATTTTACGAACTTACTCGCTTATAACTCCATCTGAGACTAAAGGGCCTTAGTACTTACAAACCGCCTAAAACTCTCTTTCATGCCTACCACCCATTATGTTATGTTTGCCTGGCATACAGTCTCATCTTAGCTTCCACGTAAATGTTGAATTTTTATGAATTGTGTCGTATATGACGTTTTGTATGTCATTTGTGTTGTGTGGGCATTACGTCATGATGTTGGGAGCTAAGAGCTCCTGGTGGCTTATGACAGGGGTGCCAAAGTACCGACATTTGTTTTTCTTTTATGTGTTGTACATGATCGTTGGTTTCTACCTTGTGTGTATCCCATCGCTTTAAATAACCCTTCCTTATGAGCACGTTTCTTTTGATCAACTCCACCAATACCTTAGGACAACAGACAACAGACAATGTCCAATCACTATTCCAACAAAATGTTACTTAGAATTTACATAAATCAAATTCTGTTTCGTCCATGTCAACATCATAGCTTATACGAATCCTTCTAAATGTAATCTCACATGCCCATCAGTCCAAGATCAACTAGTAAATCCTGATTATCGAACTCTTGACCCAAATAAAGTCATCGCTGTGCGACTGTCTCTTCAATGTGTATTCAACTTTCCACATCGCCTACTATCATCTTCAGGATCATATAATCTAATCAATCAACAATTTTTACGGTTCAATACTGAATAAAGTTTAATTAAGTTGTTTGCCAATTCTGTTCTATCAACAACTTTATTGGCACTGGTTCACATAAAATTGGGTTGAAGTCGTCTGTGACAAGTTTCATCCCTTTCTGAAAAGTTTATCGCATAAAACTTTTTTTATTTGTAAGAAAATTGAAGATTGCGAAATGTGTACGTGAAAATGTACTCTTTGATTGCTCTGTAGAGGAACGGGTTCAAAGTTGTTGTATGGACGATCTCATTGATTGGTAGTACTTTGCAAGAGTACGATTTCAATGCACAATCCGATTAATGTTTACAATAAAATGAGCTTTGTTTTGAAGATATTGATTTTTTTTTTGTTCCAAATATTCGTAATAACTTCAATTCGAATAATTTTCTTGGAAAGAATATCTAAATGCAAGAAACATATTAAATTTTAAATTTTGTTGAAGAAAATAAAAATCTTAATAAATAATCTCGGCCAACAAAGATATCGAAATAAGAAATCTTGAATGCAGAAAATATAAAATGTTTAAGAGACTTAATGTGCGAAGCTGAGTGGTCTGTTGTACGGCATTTAGCGGCTCCAACATGAGCGGCTTCACCCTCGTTCAACAGTCTCCAAATACCGCTGATGAAATTTTGTTCATGTTTGAATGACTAAGCGCAGTATATTAACAAAAAAAGGACAGTAGATTTGAATACAGCGCAGTAGATGGTTAAAAAAAAATTATGAATGCTTTCAAAACTAAGAAATGAATGATATTGGATATGGTGGTGTGGTATTTGTTTCACTTTTATTTATATCAATTATTATGACCAAAATGAAATTAATGACTTACAATCCTGCTACGCGCTTGCAACTGGCTGGATCTTAGTTAGGTTAAACCGATGTGTGGTTAAAACGAAATCATCAGAACACAGGGCACTAAAATCGCACATCGCGATCATTCAAAATGCAGATAAACCTAAACATTTTCCTTGTTAAAGCAATCAATTTTTTGGAAAAAACCTAGAAGGCCTTTGTAGTCCGTACCATCTATTTAAAAATTTCTTCGACTACACGCTTGCCTCGCATTAAATTGGAACAAATGTGTATTACATCCTCAGCAGCCTGCAGATCTCCGCCGAATTCATAGTCGACAATCAAAGAATCTCTGCGTATTTCCACAGGAGCCTAAGGAAGAATGGAAGACGGACAACTTATCCTTGCTTTGTTATATTAACTCCATAGGTCTTTTACTGGCGAAAAGTGGCTTTAGGTACCCCGTCTCCCTCAAGATTTGACCAAGTTAGACTGGTAGACTTACCGCTTTTTTCCTCAATAGTGTCCCTTACCTAGATATTGCACGATCTAGGCAGCCAATTTACTGTAGCAAAACGTGAAATTAACTGCACACGCTGTATAGCTTGTAGCGCCGTCTTGTTGAAACCAGATCTCACCATGAGCTTGAATTCCAGGACACACATAGTCCGTTAACATGGCGTGATAGCAGTCATCATTGACGGTTACATTCTGCTTTGCCTCATTTTTGAAGATATACTTACTTACTTACTTAACGGGCTCCCGACTCGTGAAGAGTCCCTGCCTGAGATACGGCTGCCTTCCACCCTCTGCGATCCCGAGCACGCTGCTTCCAGTTGTCCAGACCAAGCGCTCTGGCATCCGCGATGGCTTGTTCTTTAAAACGGAGGTTCGATCTTCCTTGTCGTCTCGAACCTGGGGGCTGGGGTTCGAAGATCATCTTGGCTGGAGCGTTGTTGTCCATTCGCTCGATGTGGTCGAGCCAATGTAGTCGACGAGTTTTAGCTTTTCGGACTACATCCACATCTTGGTACAGCTCATAGAGTTCGCGGCTGTATCTCCTCTTCCATTCGCCCTCCTCAAACACAGGACCAAATATCCGTCAAAGGATTTTTCTTTCAAAGGATCCCAGTACTAACTCTCCTTTCCTGCTTATCGTCCAGCAATCGGCGCCGTATAGCAGAACTGTCAGGATAAGGGTTCTGTCGAGCATGCACTTTGTCCTTCGAGTTAGGAGTTTTGAACCCGTTTGTTTTGCCAAACCGAAGTAGCAGCGGATTCCTAGGGTAATTCTTCGACGGATCTCCACTAAGATGTCATTTGTGGAGTTGATGTTTACCCCGAGGTAGATGAACTCCTTAACTACAATCTGCTATCAACAGTGACATTTTGTCCTAGTCGGTGGACAGATCATTGTTTGTTTGTTGATAGCATATATTTAGTCTTGTCCTCATTCACTTCAAGGCCAACTAGTTTCGCCTGTTCTTCAATAGCCGTGAAAGTCTCTATCACGGCACGCTGGGATCGACCGATGATATCTATATCGTCCGCATACCCCAGCATTTGGACTGATCTGTTGAAGATAGTGCCTTCCGTGTTGACACCTGCCCTGCGCACACTCTGCTCATGAACAAGATTAAAGAAATCACACGACAGCGCATCTCCTTGCCGAAATCCGGTGCATGTTTGAAAGAGTTCAGATGAGCTGCTGCCAAACTGCACATTGCATCGCGTGTTTTGAAGAAATATGGACCAATTATTCCACCACACTATACCGTTGTTTTTAATGGATGTAATGGTAGCTCTGGGTACTCTTCGGGTTGCTCATGAGCCCAAATACGGCAATTTTGTTTATAAACGTTTGCATTGGGCCAGAAATGGGCTTCATCACAGAACAAGATTTCCTCGAATCACACGAAAAACATTTCTCACAAAACGCTGATTTACGAAATACAGCTGAACAATTTGAAGACGTTGTTGTGGTATGACGCTTTCCGTGATAACTTGCCAAGCGATACTGAACAAAAATGACAGCGCAGTTTGACAGGAATCACGCATGATCTATCATAAAAAAGCTTTTTAAAATCAATCCTCCCGAAAGAATCACCCTATATATAAATATGGATATAATTACAAATTTTTTTAAGATATTTCGCACGCTTTCGGAACAATAAAAAGATTTGATTTATAATTTAAGACTCTGTTGTCCAATGGGATATGTTCGAAAATAGATATTTTTGTGCTTTGTATGGTGCTTCCTCTATCATACAAGTCAAATTGATTTGAATGTTCAAAAAATTGATACTGATATGCGGGTATGGTTTTTTCGTCTTAATTAGGGTAAAAATTTGTAAGTTAGTGACTATTTCAAAAAATTCAGAAGCAAAAAATGTAGAAGAAAAAGTAATAAGTCTATTGAGTGTAATTGTGAAAGACAAAAGTCAGAATAGTGCAACGGATTTGGTACAAAATAAAGTGCACGACTGCGTCATACGAAACTTTTTCGGTACATGAGACGCGTTCAGGAATCGTTTTAAGAAGAATACCAAATTTATTAAAATCACTTTTTGGTTTTAAAAAATTATATTTTCTCAATAGCGGCACCTACGATTTTAATGTAATTTCGCACATTGGACACTTTTAACATAATTGTTCAAAATAAAAAATGCAATTCAAATCGTTAGAGCCGTTTTTGAGAATTAAAATATTATTAAAATTTAAGAAAATCGTTATAAGAAAAAAAATCATAGTATGCAAATTTGTACGACCTTATGGTATACAAAAACAGTAAATTTTTTTGGAGTTCTCTTTATTAGTTTTCGAGATATTGGGAGTTTTATAAATTACAGTTTATTAAAAAACAAAATCCTTCGAACCATTTTCTAGAAAAATAGTGATAAGTCATTTTCACAAAAAAGTTGTATGGTAGGTACCGTTATATCAAACGATAAAGCAAAAAAAAAAAAAAATGTCCTGAAATGTAGCCCCAAGAACCTTATATACGAACTTTGAAGCAAATTCGTCAAACCGTTTCGCCACACGGCGCCCGGACACATAGACAGACAGACTGACAGACAGACAGACAGACGGCAGACGGCATTGGCGGACCCATGTTTTTGAACTTCTATGTAGTCGTCATATCACCCCTCTAACTCAGTTTCAGTTCGAAATTTCCACACGATCGCAATTACTTTCTCTTAAGTATACTAATGTATACGAGAAAGTTAAAAAGGGCGCTTGTCATTATTCTGACACTGACATTGCACTGAACGTACTGAACGAAAATTGATCAAAACTGGTATCAATTGCTTAAATTGCCCAAAATTACGATTGAGTTCTGGAGGTTCTATAAATTCATTGCAGAATCTGCAGAAGCCTCCATCTGATATCCCTATCTTCCTTAGGTGTTCCCTGAGTTTGCTGTGCCCCGTTAGGAAACCGATCAGGATGCGTTGGATATTTTTTTCTAAGATTGATACCTGCTTTAAATCTTTTGAGATTATAATCTAAGAATTTTTTGGCTTGCCTCAGACCTTGGAGATCTCGAAAGGTTCAAGCCCTTTTCTCTTTTTCCGATTTCCTGAATTCATCGCGTAGGGGGTGTTCGTCTATCCCGCAGAATGGTATAAGGGATGCTGCTGCCCATTTTCTCGCCCCCTCGTTAGCGGCCTGGTATGTAGACTCTAGTTCACGTGCCCAACTTTGTAGTCATTCACATACACACATTCCATGAATCCATAGTGTTTCGTTCTTGGCCCAAACACTCCTGCACCAGGTCCTTCATTAGTTCTCTAACCGTCTGTATACCACTTTATCGTGTGGTTGCTCAGTCCATGGATTGTGGATTCATCGCTCCATTTATTCTCGTTACTGAGCTTCGTTAAGAAATTCTTTTCAAAGTTGTACTTCCATCTCTTGGAATAGCCAAGAGTGGAAGTTTTTCGAGTAGTGCGTCATATTCTTTCGAACTAATGCGTTTCCGCTTTCCAGTTCTTGCTTTTGCTATTCTTAGAATAGTTTTGTCCGCCACCTCTGAGACAATGAGGTGTAGAGGAGTTAATTCCAATAGCACCTTAATTCCATCAGTTGGGCATGTACGCATTGCTCCTGTGATGCATAGGCACGCCAGTCTTTGAACCTTGTTCAGAGATTCTCGCGTTTTCATAAGAAAAATGTCGATAAATTGCCAACAATTTATAAGGAAATTTCTTACCTGACTCTCTTAGTCAAAAAATCTAACTTAACTAAAAAAAAAATTCCATTCGCTTTTAAACCGCTTTGATAATAAATTTCCCAAAATCTCTTCTAACATAAAGTCTTGAGCATACAGCGAACCCCAACATTGCAGTTAAAATGTCTAGGTCTAATGCTTTAATCCATAAATAAACTTAGCTCTGCTCAGAACTTTCCGATAACCATATAGAATGAACACATAAAATGCCATTATCTTTGGTCATACATAGTATGTTGGACCGGGGCTCTTTACCCACCCAATTTGCTCATACTTTAAAATTCCATAAATTGATGTCAATTGATGTCTGTCAAAATCTTCTTCCACGTGTCAATTTAATTCACATCAATTCAACATTCATAGTCCTGGATGTCTTATGTCCATCTAAGTAGTTGCTAGGTATCCACTTAACCGGTTCCAACAAGATAAATTTCTTACACATCTGAACAATAATACTCATCTGTCATTTCAATGGGAACTCAGATACTACTTCTTCATTTTGATTATTGTGTTCCAAATACCCTCATCTTCCGCTTGCATTATTCCATACAATCAATCCGATAAGGTCCCAATTCGCCTGCATGTTTATCATTTAAATTACATTTCCTTTATCATTAGATGCAAAATGTATCTGGGAAATGTATGTATCTGCTTCGGATAACCCACAGAAGAGAGTAGGTACACCAATGCAATGTGCGGTGCTGGTTAGGGATGTATGCTGTGCACCTAAGTGAATAATATGTTGAAACAGAACCGAATTTATTTGCATATTCCGGTAACTATCCTTAATATGCGGTTCAGTCAGAGTGTCTAGGAAATAGACTGCATCTTCTAGAAGCATGTGCGCAATCACTTTGATTCTCTCTAGAGGTGTGCAAGGAAAGGATATCTTCCGAAAGTCTTACCCGGTGTTTTAGAATTTAAAAAAAGAAACCAATATATCTACCAACCGACGCGACGCACACTTTCGAGATTGTTCGAGCTTTAAAATCAAGGAGATGTATGTACATACAAAATGTGCAGTGTTGTATCTTTCTTTTTCACAGAGATAATTTAATTTTGTGTGAGAATGCATTTTGCAAAAATTGAAGCAGTAATTTGCCAATTTAAGTATTGAAATTCTTCCTCACAGGACTTCGAACATTTATTTTCACCAGATTTACAGATTTACTCCTTGCATTACATTAAACCGAGTAAGACGTTTTAATTATACAAAACCACTTCGCCTTGGGAATTAATAAATAAATCATTTTAATTGGACTCTCTGTGTCTTTCAACTAACGGTTCTCTGCATTTATATTATTGTTCTTGCTCCCTCAGTCGTCGCAGTTGTGTATTTTAGTAGTCCAGATCCTTTCTTTAGACTGTTCGCTCACATGCACTCTCCTTTCGCATTGTTTACATTATTTTGGGGGGCTTTCGCAAAAGGATTTCGAATCGTATTATTGCCGCATATACCCTTTGGCTATTCAAACAAGGACTTTCGAAGGACTATGCTGTGCTGTGCTATGCTATGCTATGCTCTTCTCTTGTTATGGATAGATTCGAGCTGTCTGCATGCAACTTGATGTGGTATCCAGAAATGGTTTGTACTAACCCTTAACGCTTTACCATTCTTTTATTTGCATTCTCATTCAAATGTGGAATTAAAGTGAGATAAAGAGATTTTATTTTATTGTTTTCTATATCGTTGTATGTGTAACTAAATGTGTATGTGTGTGAACGTCAAATAAGTTTCCATTGCATCAGTAGAGATTATCTAAAAATTGCATGCGCTTTGAGCTGGTGGGTAAAACGTTTTCGAGAAGGGTCAGGTGAAGTAATGAGGATGATGTTGGATTGCGAATCATCACGGACTTGAATGTATTTTAATATCCTTTTGCACCCGCAGTTATCTCGAGGAAATAATCAAGATAATGAAAATTTTGAGTTATTTTTTGTTTGTGCTGCTATTTGGCAGTAAAGCAGAATGGAAGTAAGGTCGGGAATAAAATGGTTATGGCTGAATGCAATGGATTAAGTCAGTAAGTCGAATGGCATTTCAATAAGAAGATCTGAAAAACTAAACAGAATCAAGGATAAAAGAATATTTATTCAAGTTAAGTTTAGTGGTTTGTCAGCACCTAGGCGAAGCTCTAGCAGCCATCTTCTGGATTCTCTTTGCAAACGAGAAGGAGCGTGTACAATCATAGCACTTTTAGCGATAGAAATTTTAATATTCAGCAACTGAAAAGGAAGCTCTTATCCATGCTACCATCCATGCCTGCCTACTATTTAGTTAGTTAAAAATAAAAGTAAAGGGGGGTTTTTTTTTGAGGTATAGAACTTCGAAATGAAATAAAACACAAGAAAATTGTTTTAATGTCCATCAATTTGGCTTTATTAATAATTTTATGCCATTAATGTTTAAATATGATTTCGGACATGCGGCTGGTTTGGGGTTGTAAATCGGTATTAACGCCACTAATGTAAGCTTCCAAGTCCCCTAACGTTTCTGGTTTGTTGGCGCAGGCGAGCGCCAAAGAAAATAATCCAATGGTGTCAAATTACACGATCTTGGTGGCCAATTGACAAGTCCATTCCGCAAAATTATGCGCTCATCGAATGTTTCCTTCAATAAATCGATTGTGACGTGCGCTGTGTGGCATGTAGCGCCGTCTTGTTGGAAATACATTTCATCCACATTCATGCCATCCAATTCGGGAACAAAATAGTCGGTTATCATGGCCCTATACCGGTCTCCATTAACGGTAATTGACTCTTCAGCATCATTTCGGAAGAAGTATGGCCCAATGACTCCACCAGCCCATAGAGCACACCAAACAGTCAGTTTTTGTGGATGTAATGCCGTTTCAAGGGTCAAGTGGATTCTCTTCACTCTAAATGCGGCATTTTTGCTTGTTGACATTGCCATTCAACCCAAAATAAGCTTGCGGTAAACTTCGCGAACTGAACCATTATTTTCGAATTAAATTTGCACGATTTGCAAGCATTGTTCATTTGTCAACCTGTTCATGATGAAATGGCAAACCAAACGGAACATAAATGACATTAGAGTTGCCAGATTTGACCACAAAATGTCAGTTTTATCTCTATTCGCAAAAAAAACCTCTAAAAAAAACCTCCTTTATATTTGGCTGGTGTTACATAAAATAAATGATAAATGACAGATGACGGATGACAGATAATAAAATAATAGACAACAGATATCTTTGGAAATAAAAAAAAAAATAAAATTCGTATAAAATTTTACAAAATCCAGTATATTTTTGGATTGACAAACAAAAATTTATATCAGTGTTGCCGTTAATCCCGAGAAGCAATGAGCGGATTTGGATATGGTTTTAAAAAGCCTGATTTTGTATCCTCGAGAAAGCTGTACCTACGCTTATTAAAAATGGCTCATGAAAATAACACTTCTTTGGTAACTTCACTCAGGAAAAGTCGGGCAACAATTCACATCAACATTTTTTTTCATGTACCACCTCTGTGATTTAACTTTCAATCACGTACCACTGAACTTTCGTGCTTTTTCAACACTTTATTGTTTTGAATTTAAGCGATTTCGACGAGCTCCTAGTCCGAAGAGGCCAGTACATCGAGCGGCTCTGATGGTCTGTCAGCGGAATACAATAAGCGGTACGTTCCATTGTAGCTTTCTGCCTCTAACACAAATCCTTTAGGTTAGGTTAGGTTGAAGTGGCTGTCTGCATAAAATCCGGCACATTTAGACTAGTATTGGTCAGGGATCTGCGATAAAGCTTCCCCCTACTCATTGAACCAATTGGAGCGAAGTAGACCTTTGATGTCATTGTTTGTGAGATCACATGTGTCTTCGTAGAAGAAGGCCCCGAGATGAAGCTTTCTTTTCTTGGAGATAGCAGGTCATGTAGAAAACAAATCCTTTCATTCAGTTCTAAGCTGTAGATTCATCTTTAGGACTTAGGAGTTTTATATAGCGATTGCCACAAAATTGGGACATTTTATTTGTATATAAAACACAAGTTTTATTGAACGATTTTGAAGTAGATTTTTAAAACCTCTAGAATTTCAATTTAGTGACTGAAACCTTAAGTCAGGAAGTCCCAGATTTTTTCCGAGTTCGCTCGTTTCGGTGTGATTTTATTGATTATCTATAAGGAATATTAATACCCTTCGATATAAGGGTGATTAGGCTTGCCGGAGGGTACAATGAGTGTCGTAGGAACAAATTGAATGAACCGAAAAATCTTTCTCAAATGACTGTGTTCGGAATTATGTTGAGGTAATTGATGTATTGAACGACTTTAACCCCAAATTTTCTTTAGTATCAAGGTGTGTGAACTTCAAACAACCTCTGCATATCTTCAGAAAGGATCCGTGCCAAAATATGAGTGAAGGGCGAAAGCGCTTTCGCCAAAAAGGCGATCTCAACAGGTTTTCCCAACAATTTTGTGAGTTCAGTACCCTAAATAGCTCCAACGTCACATCTTAAGTATATTTTGAAATTCCAACCCCTATTAACACCACCTCATATAATTTACTTTTCGACTCGTTCTAAAGTGATACTTAGCAAACCTGCAATGCGACATTCATAAATTCTCTTTATGCAAACACTTTTCCTAGTTGCAAGTGTACTTCAATCCACTTTGAGAATATCCATGAATTTTTGCTCTTCATGATCTTTCCATTTTCGTCTTAAGCATAAAAAAAAGAAGAGAAATCAAATAAATTACCGTCTCGTCGCCTAAAGTGCTAATGAGAATACTTTACCAAGGCAGATGCAAGAAATTCTTTGGTCTTAGTTTTGTTTTTTTTTTTTTTTGGTCGAAAAGAAATCTGATAATATTCTCGCTCATCGCCGAGGTAACCACTAGCAAAAGCAGTGGCAGAAAAAGATAAAAGAGAAAAGTCAAGGAAATATGCGGCCTGGGAAAAATCTATTTAACTAATTGGCTTGTTCAACTAACTCTAGCGAAGCACCGAATACCACAGAATGGGTATAACCATCATCATCATCATCATTGAATTTCGCATATTTCCGTCCACAATCCGTTATACTTTTTACCCAACTGATTTAAGTTTGGTTTTTTTTCTGTATTCCCGACCGTGTCGGTTGAACATGGTCTTTTTCAAAGCTGAAAATAGATTTGAAATGCAAAGCGAATGCAAGGATTATCCCGCCCGTGCGCCGCCGGTGTGGCTCCAGCAGCGTATCCATTCCATTTTTTATGATAATTAGAAAAAAGTGAAAAAATAAAAACGAGAAAAGCTGGTGAAACTTCTAACCTGCTGATGGCAAATGATTCAATACTATTAATGCTTTGTGGTATCTGAGTCTGGCCATGGAATGGCCGGGGAGAGACATACTTCAGCCTCTGTGCATCTGAAAAGAGAGTATCCTTTGTAGTGGTTTGTTGAATACATGTATGTATGCAGAACATATACATATGTATATTTTTCTGACCACCGACCCGAGGCATTTAATATGAAAGCTACCTTTGGTTAGCTGGTAAACCTCTAACCGCAATACATAGAATATCCGGTGGTAGAATGTAAGCTCATTTAAAAAGTGCCACTATTTAGTGGTTTCGTCATAGAGCTCCTTAAAATATGGTCCTGGGAGAAGAATAAAATGGAATATTAAGCCAAAGACATGGATAATTTTTTTTTATAAAAAAAGACTTTTCCTTTTTTCTTGCCCACACTCAACTAACCTTTAAATATGCGGTCAAGAAACAAACTTTCTTGGAGCATTATCGTTTGTTAGCTTGAAGGAGAATGGTGGCTTCTTACGGAAAATATCATACACAACATCATAATATTTAACACGTCTAGTGGGTGCAGTGGCTAAGTGGTTAGGTGCGATGGACCACTGAGCGACCAGACCTGTACCTTCTGAAAGTTTTTATTCGCTGCCCCACCTCTTGCGAACGTCTGATAAACTTCCTAAAGTAAGAACTGTCATGAGAAGCTTCTCAAAAATTATTTAACGTTCGCGTTTCAAAAAAGATATCTTCGCGCTTTGGGTCCTTTATGTGCGTCAAATTTTTTTTTTTGATTAAACCTGTCTGAGAGCCTCATACCCTTTTAATATGTCATATTACTAGGGCACAAGAATGAAGTCTTGGACAGACCCATCGCTCCTTATGAATTTATTCAGGTTCTACGCGCCTTAATTAAGCTGCAGGCACAGTCGGTATACCGTCTGAATGAGCTGCATCTTAGGCTTATATCCTGTTTAAGACCATCTTAGAGTCAGGGGTAATGATTTAAGGAATTAATTATTTTCCCTATTCATAAAAAAAGGTTCAACAACAGATCCAGCAAACTATGGGCGAATTTCTTTTGTAAGTGCCGCATCTAAAATATTTACAGCAACAATGGAAAGCCGACTTAATCAATGGATAGGAGAAAGCAAGTTGCTGAAGGAATTTCAAACCGAGTTTATACCAGCATATTCTACTGTTCATCACATATTGATAAGTACCGTTGAATCTTTTTGCCAGCAGGCTTATGCTGGCCTTATGCGGACTTCAAGGCAGCCTTTGACACGGTCGACCCCAACTCCTTATTTAACAAATTGTACAACATGGCTATGTCTTTCAAATATGCAGCTGTTTGAAACGGGGACGTATTATCAGAATGGAATGAATCGTGCTCTGGAGTAAGACAGGGTTTCTCTTTAAGCTTAAGCTTTTTCACGCTTTTCATTGAGGATATTATAGAATTCTTGCCTGGAGGAATAGTGTGTGCAGGAGTACTGATCAAGGCCCTGCTCTTCGCAGATGACATAGTGCTATTTGCCTACTCCCCAGAAACCTTACAGCTTGTGATAAACCGCCTAAGTGATTATTGCAGCTTATGGAAATTAATTTGGCTAAATCGAAGGTGATGATATTTAAAAAAAATTGGATTTTAGAGGTGAAGCAATTGAAGTTGTAAAGAAATATAAATACCTGTGGGTTTAGTATGAATGCTCATCGAGAAGAAAAACTGATAAAATCAAAAACCGCTAACAATTTAGCATGGAGAAGATGCTTTAAAAATAAATACATTGCCCATAGTGCTAAATCCATCCATGTCGGAGTCCATTCTGTTTTATGCAGCACAAGTATGGGGGTGTAAAAAATATGAAACTGTCGAGAAACTGCTGAGATTTTAGCACCTCTTTTTCAGAAGACGCTGAACTCCAAGTAGACACTGTGCTTAGCATGCACTGCTCAATTACTTCCTAAAATAGCAAGCTATTGAACTGGATGGTACTAAGAGTGATTGGCACTTGCTCCAAATTGTGTGTATCCATTTTAACCACAATGATGTAAGGTGTTTAAAGAATCAGTTTTATAAAATACATAATTGAAGTTACCGCTGAATAGGCTAGGTCAAGATAATTAGAGGAAGCGACGGGATCGATAGCACAATTTTTTGCAGAAAAATTATATTAGAGATGAATACAGAATTGATGAAATAGCTAAGATCTCAAGGCTGCGGGGCGAATTTCTGCAACTGAATCAAGAACCACATAGGAAAGATCTACGTCAATTATGTAGCTTGTGTAACTTTGCAGATAGGGAGGATACACATCACTTCATTGGCAGGTGTTCAATATTGAGAGAAACGAGGAGGAATTTCTTATAATATAGTGATGTCTTCTCAGAGAATCAAGTCATATCGCTTCTCAGCGATGTTAATGTTCCCAGTTTATTTAAATATTGTAAAATCGCATTACAATATCGGGAGAGAATAATATCAGGCAACTTTATATAAATATTAATTCATTTTAATTTGCTACTAAATATTTTTCATTTATCTATCTAAATATATTGCCAATCAGGTAGGCGGTAGTGCCATTTTGTTAACATTTCTTTGTAATGAATTTTTTTTTTTTTTTTTTTTTTTTTTTTTTTTTTCAATTCAATGGATTTTATTTGTACAAAAGAAGTTTTCATTTACATGTATTACCTGCAAAGCAGAGTGCTTATCTGCAGATGGTTAAGCATAAATTTAATAAGTTAACTTTGAAATGATTTAAGTTGAAAATATTTTTGTTTACAATTAGGATACAATTATAATAGTGTTTTTTAAAAAAAATTCTTTAGCTTTCTAATTCACAAAATAAAGTTCAATTAAATGTTTTTTTAATTCTTTTTTTCTTTTTTTGAAATTAGGAATTACTTTTAAAAATTGTGGCAGCGAGTTCACTAATTTAGGGACCGTGCATCGCAGCTCTCTATCACCATACGTGTTGTAAGCTTGTGGAACTTCAAGCAACCCTCTGGCTCGTCTTCGGGTGTTTTGTGGGTGGCTTATGGGTCGGGAAAACCTTTGGTCGTTCATATAGGTAAGCAATGTTGTCATCTGGAAAAGTGCCTTCACTTCTAAAACTTTGAAAGTTGAATTAACAGGCCTAATTATTTTAAGAAGACGATGTTGTGATTTAGATATCTTATCCAGATGGGTTTTTGCTGCGTTTCCCCAGGCCAGAATCCCGTATCGAATGCGTGACTCAGCCAACGAGTAGTACACCTGCTTTTGTACCTCCATATGCGAGTAACGCTTAAGATACACCATTGCAAATAAAGTGCTCTTAAGTTGAAGACGCAGGTTATTGATGTGCTCACGCCACAGAAAGTGCTCATCAATGGTAACTCCAAGATATTTAACCGCTTTGACTACCTCAATCGCGTTGCTGCTTCTTTGTACTGGACAGCGATCATTACGATGAAAGATTTCAATTGTTTCAGTTGGCTTTGATGGAGTCCGAATGTGCATCACTTTGGTTTTGTCTGCGTTTATCACCAGACCGTTATCGTGACACCATTCAGATACAGCGTTGAATTCGTCTTGCAATATCTTAACGGCTAACTGCAAGTCTTTGTGTCTTACAACGATTGCGATATCATCGGCATAGGCATAGGCAATTGATTTCTTAAACGTTCTTAACAGTTCATTTGTAAAAAGAATGAATAAAATGGGCCCTAATTTGGAACCTTGTGGTACACCGTATTCGCACGTCTTTTTTTGGCTTAACATATTAGATACCTTGACTTGGATTACTCTATCAGTCAGATAACTTTTGAGCCATCTTGCCAGCAAACCTCTCATTCCCAATTTGTTGAGACTTTCGACGAGTTTTTCGGGTGTCAAAGTATCAAAGGCTTTGCTGAAGTCTATAAATAGAACAAGGACGTGATGATTTTTATTTAGCCCCGCATTAACCACATTGGTAAACTCTCCCAGTAGCAATTGGGTGCTCTTGCATTTTTGAAATCCAAACTGGTTTGGGTGAATCACTCTGTGCTTCAACATGAAACAATTAAGACGTTTAACGACTATCTCTTCCAGACATTTTTCAACCGCTGGCAGAATTGAAATTGGCCTATAGTTTGCCGTGTCTTTTTTTATCCCTCCTTTGTATATTGGCCGTATTAAAGATGTTTTCATAAGCTTTGGTACATGACACTGACACAAACTAAGGTTTATAATCTTTGTGATTACAGGGGTGAGATACATTGCATTCAGTTTGAGATCGACTGGTCTTATGTTGTCTGCTCCAGGACTTTTTGTGTTGCTTAGTTGACACAATATCTCGTAAACTTCAGGTTCCGTTGCTTCCTCTATATAGATACTTTGTTGAAGTTCCCAGCTCTCATGGTAAGAGGTTTTAGTGTCACATGCATGCATAATACTCGCCGCTTGTTTCGAAAACCGCTCCGCGAATTCCTCCACAATGTCTTTTAAGCCCTTGGATTCGGACGCATTTGGAAAATTAATTTTGATAGTTTCATCTACTGAACGTTTCTTTCTTCCAAGCAGTTCGTTAACGATTCTCCACGTTTTCCTTGGGTCATTATTTGCATTTAAGAATTTTCGTTTGTAAAAATTAGCTTTTATCAATTGTATATTCTTGTTAACTATGTTTCGAAGTTTCTTGTATTCACTCTCAAACGTCTTACATCTGGGGTTGTTTTTCCACCTCCTGTATAACTCATCCCTTTGTTTGCACATTGGAATTATTTCTGGCGTGATCCATGGCTTATGTATACGTGTTCTTTTTGTTGTGGTCGTTTTGCATGCTTCAACGTATATTTTATTCATTTCTCGAACAAAATTGTTGTATAGTGCCTCGACGTCATTTTCTCGAAGTAGGTATTGCCAGTCTGTCAGTTCGATAAGTTCATTAACTTTCTGCTGATTAATACGTTTGACTTCAAATTCACAAGAAGTTTCTGTTTTATTTAAATCTTCTGTAGCATATAAGACGGCGTAATGATCAGATAGATCGGTTTCTATAACTGCAGAGTTAATATTGAGTTTCGTAATGCTAGCATATACATGATCAATTAACGACGCCGTATTTTTTGATACGTCAACACGTGTCGGTTGTTTGATGACACTTGTCAACCCTTTCGACGCCATCATTTCCATATATTTTAGAACAAGTGAGTTATTCTCGTCTTTAATATTGATATTGACATCTCCTAGTACGACGTTTTCTTTTTTTTCTTTTATAATTTTATCTAATTCGTCAATAAACCTTCCAACACTAGAACTAGGTCGCCTGTATATTGCATGTATATGCTTTTGTCCACCTTTATGATTTATTTCCAGGTGCATGCCCTCGTAGTTAATTGGATTCGCTGGTATTATTGTGTAGGTTATATTATCTTTTATAAATATTGCCACTCCTCCTCCTTTCATCGCATCACGGTTTATAAATTCTGGATTAAAGCCATCAATGCTATAAAAGTCATTTTTCTTTTTCGGTATATTAATTTCATTAAGTACTAATATATCAACGTAACAAAGAACATTTTCCATTTCGGCTATAAAAACATCCCATGTTTTTGTTATCGATCTTATATTAAAACTCACGCAACAAAAATTCATTTTTTCCAAATATTTTTTTTCGATTCCGCTAACACCATGTATTACCCTAAAGTCGACATCAGCTTCACTATGTGTGTTTTCCATTTTGTTTTTTTTTTTTCTTTTTACATTTCTCTCAATTACAACAACAATTATTCTTAATTGTTTATCTTAAAGTGTACAAAAAAAAATTTAGTCTAAAGCTTCCCATTTGATCTGCATGTAAACTCATAAATAAGTGCAAATTATATAGGTAAAAACATGCGTCGTAGAACCCTAAAAGTTCAATTTAAATCAATTAAATTTATACATTTATTCGTATAGATTTATATATAAGATAAAATGTGTTCTAATACAAAAAACATATATTATAATTTTAATTTTAAAATAATTAAACTTTATTATTTGAAAATAAGAAAAATAAAACATGAAAATAGGGGAAAAAATCATCACCATCTTAATGTCTGCAAATACTTCCAGAGCTTCATCTTAAATAGCCCAGTACAGCTTACCATATTTAAAGATCGCTGCAGAGAGTTCCACAGACGTATTGCATTAATAAAAAATTGTCGCACAGATATTGAAAACGCATAACGTAATGGTAGAAGATTCATGCATCTAAAGGCTCCGCCATCTAACGTTTTTTTTCAACTAGTGCTTATTTCGCGAATGGTAACACTTAGCTCATGTCTGATTTGACGGATAATTAGTCTTATCCTTCCGCTGAACGAATATGGTTGTGTATACGCTTGAACAACGCTGGGAAAATTTTGCGACATTACTTTGAAAATCATGGTAATGTTGCAGAATGTGTGCGGAAATTGCGTACGGATTTTGCAAGAAGAGAAGCACCGTCAGCTCTGTATGTTCGTTATCTTGTGAAAAAAGTGAAAGAAACTGGCATCCTCATCGATAAACCAAAGCGTGAAAAGCCAAAAACACCCGAGAAAATTGCTGCTGTGGCAGAAAGTGTACGTGAAGCGCCATCAACATCAATTCACCGTCGTTCTCAACAATTGAACATTTCGGAGACATCATTGAGATGAATTTTGCATAAAGACCTTGGTATGACGCCATACAAAGTTCAATTGGTTCAGGAGTTGAAGCCAACTGACCATCCAATGCGTTTTCGCTTCGCTAAGTGGGCCTGCGATCGACTTAGAGAAGATGCCGATTTTGCCAAAAAAATCATCTTTTCAGGTGAAGCTCATTTTGATCTTGGCGGGTATGTAAACAAGCAAAATTGTTGCATTTGGGGCACAGAAAACCCGCACGCATACATTGAAAAGCCGAAATACCCAAAACGAGTCACTGTTTGGTGCGGATTTTGGTCCAGAGGCATAATTTTGCAATTTTTCTTCGAAAATGCGCAAGAAGTGGCCGTTACAGTCAATGGCGATCGTTATCGGGCCATGTTGAACGAATTTTTGTTCACAAAAATTGAAGAGGAGGATATTGGCAACATTTAGTTTCAACAGGACGGCGCTACGTGCTACACAGCCGAAGCTACACTCGATGTTTTGCGCCCTGTTTTTGAAGATCGCATTATCAGCCGCAGAGCTGATGTCGTATGGCCACCGCGGAGTGGTAGTAGTATTAGTAGTATTTTCTTAATCCAAAAATATACCTAGCTATACTGTTCTTAGCAACATTAAGCTACGCGTGTGCTCTTAATCAATAGTATTTAAAAAAGATTGACAGTTTTCCAACCGTCTCTTTGCTTTGAGTATCTCAATTGTTACCTTGTTTCTTAACCTTTTAAATATATTGTACAACACAATAAATCCATAGCGCTCCCAACATATATAAGCCTGGTCATGTTCAAAAATCAGTTTTTTTATATGAGTGCTAAACCCTGAAATAGCTATTTTTTTCTTGTGACATTCTTTGTAATTAATGGAACGTGTGATTCAAATGAGTTTACAGCGTATTCTCCAATAAAAATACACTTGATCGTCGAGAAGCAGACAATTCATAAACCCGAAACCATTCTATTCTCTTTAAATTATCCTCCAACTGACTAAAATTTATATGTATGTTTGAAATCAAGAAAGACAAGTTTTAATTATAAAAAGTCCGTCCGTTGATCACCAGTCCTTAGGCGTTAAATTTTGGCAGGAAAGCTAAATTTGATTGATAATAATAATTTTATAAATACCCGTTTTAAAGGTAAAGTTGAAGAGATATAGAGTTAGAACCTTCATAAAATATGAAGACACTGACCTCCGCCACAGGTTTTCCATACCAAGTAAAATGATAGGATACCACATTTTTCCACACAAGCGGACTGTAGCCTTTTCTTATGTTTGGATATTGCATTTTTGGTACATTAATCTTTCTTTTTGTTATCCGAGGGTAGGTAGCTTTATCTATGTTCATCTCCTATTTCGATCTATAAGAAAAATGTGCAAACAAAAAGACACCCAAAAGCTGTGGGATATCCTTTCTCTTCGCAAGACAGATTTTCATTGCAGTAAATCTCTACAGCAATTAGTAGCAGCAGCTTAAGCACATACCCAAGTACCTGGCAGAACAAAGCGACCCAAATACGCACATAAGTAAGAATCTTCATTTGGAAGAAAGGTAAACTTACGCTCTTAATTGGGTTTACAATTGATGTTTGAATACTTCCACATATCCAAGGTATTCAGTGCTAGCTAACCGATTGCAATGCATTCTCTTGGTCTTACATTGGCCATGAAGTCGGTATTTCACTCTTCGTTTACCCACCCTAATGGCGTATCCATTACTCCCAACTTAAAAACAACAAGATAAATGAAAAATGGATAATCGACCGAGAAAACTATAGAACACTGATGGAACTACAGTTAGGAAGGCACAAATGCTATACCACTTTAAAATCTTATCATTTCAGAAATAAGCCTCGGCAATTTCATTGCCCTTTTATTCGTCCTTAGAGCACACTTACAAAAATGATGGATGTAGATTACTGTCGCACACCTTCGTAAAGGAAAATAAAAATAATAGACCATCATGTCCTGGAACATAAGCCAAGATTGTATTGACCTGGCCCCTGCTAGAAATAAATAAAACGGAAATAAAACAACAATAACGATCTTGTGATACCATTAAAGTTGATGGTGTACTAGGTTAATTGTAAAAGTAATTCAATTTCATTTACAACCTCAAAGCCCCCACATTTGCATCGGTGCTTACTCCGAGGGTGGTAAAAGAGAGGGCGTCAAAAGGAAGAAATCAAAACGAAGGGGAATTGAATTTAATGAGCCATGTAACTTTCGGAGAGTCGTTAACATGCCACTGCATAGGAGCTCCCTATTCCTTAATGCAGTAGAAATTTACGAGCGAAAAAATAAGGCTTCGATGGGATTTCATAATGATCATGTGAAAATGTTGCTGTGAAACTTAAAAACCAAACCTTTATAGCAAATGATTGGCAAAGAAATCAATCAAGATGACGAGAAATATTTTGCTAATATTAGAACTAAGTCATGAAATTATTTGGTATTTTTGTAATTAGGACAGGTATGAAGGAAAGGTAGGAATTTAGTTGATGTTTAATAAGAAGGAATCCCTTAAACACATCGCTTTGAACCAAGAATTTGGTTGGCTGAATTTTGATGAATTCCTTGGAAAAGTATTTGTTATCTTTAGATACCACATTCACTTGTTTCTACGAAGAGTTTGGAGTCGTTGATGAAGCGATGGAGATTTCTAATGACAGTGTTAGTTAAATCATTAGGATGTCAAGCCGCAAGAAGTAGCTGCTGTCACACTTGGACAGCCACTTTGTGGTGGCTTTCTGTTTTCATGTTTCTATAGTTTTCGCATTAACCCGAGGCATTTATAAGTATTTTCTAAGGCCTGGAAGAAAATCTTTTGAACGACTTTGTTTGTAATAAGTCCTACCTACAGGGTACTAACCTTGTTGTCGGCATCATTGCTAAGGAATGCAACAACTCTACAGGCTATGCTGTCTCATGGTAATAGAACTTAATAAACTCATGGTTCAATTAATTAGGCGATTTATCCAACAGATTCGTCAATACTTGGTTCGCGTAATTGTACACAATGGACCCAGAATTTAGGTCACACCGGAAACCTACCTACCGCTTATATGTCCTCATACACATCCTCATCATTTATTTAATTCAGCATGTTATTGCCGGTTAGCTTTACTTTTATTTCATTGGCAGAAATCGCTTTTATTGCTGGTTGGCTGTCAATGAATAGATCAATATTAACACTTGGTATTGGCAATATATGTATATGTTTTCCTTTTTTGCAATTTCTGTCACTGTCAGAATATCAGCTTCCAAAACTCTGCTTGAAGGTGATCCTTGTATCCGTTGATCTCAATGTCTGGTGTTGTGTTCTCACTTCAATCGTTCCTACTTAAGAACAAAGTGACGAATGTTTTAGTGAAGTTCAAAAAGGCGATTTTTAGTCCATGAATACATACACCACATACACCACCACGACCTCGTCGGACTGCGTTTGCCGCATATTCGTGAATATAAATATTTGTAGTTTTAATTGATTATGGCTTACGAACCGGCTTTGGGAGTGGTTCACGTTGCCCAGCAGCGCCGATGCAGGCAATTCATGGATTCAGGTCATAGTCTTCTAATTACAAGTTTTGCATATGAAAGTGTTGTTCTTACTACCATATTGTAAGGCCACATAATAATTTTGGGAATTGGTTCCCAAATCCAGTAATGGAATCTCTTATTATGAAAATCCAGCTAAGGCCAGATCTGTTTTATTGCGGGTGCAAAGATATATGTATTTGTTGAAGAGAATAGAAGGGACCTACAGTTTCATGCCGATTTGTATCTTTGAGAAGCTTCTGATGCCAGTTCGTACTATTAGATGTTTGTCAAAGGTTCGCAAGAGGTGGGTCAGCGAATAAAAACTTTAAGGTGGCACGAACAGGGATTTGAACCAGCGACCCTCCCACTAAGCCACTTCACCCACTTCGTATAAAATACAACGTAAATCTGTCTGTCTCATTGTTTGTGCATCCAAGAAGGCGAAGCGCCATCATCCGAATTTAAAAATTATTTTAACGTTGTAATGGTACCGTATAATAATCGCGAGGGATCTGCAAACAAAGTATAGTTTTATATAAGCAGGTATCATATTTTTCTTTAACATACATAGATGTTAATCAATCTTTTTAACTTTCTCGTATACATTAGTATACTAAAGAGAAAGTTATGAGTATGAGGTATGAGAAGAGAAGTCCAAAAAAGTGGGTCCGCCAATGCCGTCCGTCGGTCTGTCTGTCTGTCCGGGCGCCGTATGACGAAGCGGTTCGACGGATTTGCTTCAAAGTTCGTATATAAGGTTCTTGGGGTTACATCTCGGGGCATATTTTTATTTTTTGCTTTATCTTTTAAAATAACGGTACCTGCCACACAAATTTTTTTCTGAAAATCACTTATCACTATTTTTCTCGAAAGTGGTTCCAAGGATTTCGGTCTTTTTTTGTACTGAGGATGTTTAGGATGGGGTCAAAAATTCTGCATACTCAGTTTTTGGGAAAAAATCGACTAACGGTAATTTTTAAAACTGGCAATATTTCGAAAACTAATAAAGGGAACTTCAAAAAAATTTACAGTTTTTTCTATAATGTAAACTCAAACAAATTTGTGTACTTAGATTTTTATAAATTTTTTTTCTTATAACGATTTTCTTAAATTGAAATTAAATTCATTTTCTCAAAAACGGCTCAAACGATTTTGATAATTTTTGGTAATTCGAACAACTATATTAAAAGTGTCCAATGTGAAATTACATCAAAATCGTTTGTGCCGTTTATGAGAAAATCAAATTTTTTTAAACCTAAAAAGTGATTTGAATAAATTTCTCACCATAAATTTTCGATTCATTTTGCGACTCAAAAACGGATCTCATATACCGAGAAAGTATGACATTCGTATGACGCAGTCGTGCACTTTATTTTTAAACAAATTTGGCAAGAAACATGTTATAACGATTAGGAAGACTGCAGGAGAGACTAGTGCTAAATTATTCTTTGACGCTAAGGTTATGACCAATTTAAATTAATGGACTATGATCCCACATTTTTGTTATATGCCCAACTGGTTGGCATGTGTCCTCCACCAACCTCCAAATTAAGAATCAGTCCGTCACTAAGACCATGCCTGGTGTTACAAAATGTGTGAAACAATAGTTTTAATGGCCGCCAATTCTGTTTATTAGACAAGTGCATTCTTCTGTTGGGATCTTCGATGTACGGCTATCTGAAGCCCTGTCAACCTCAAGGTAAATCATAGCTGTGGTATCTCTACTTTTCGATGTGCTATAATGAAATAAAAGCTGAAGAAAGTAAGAAGCATCATTGAACACGCCTAGCATTTAAAGTTGGAAATCGTAGAAAATTATTTCGTATTATTGGCCACCATAAGTCCATTGTTAAAGAAAGCCAGTAATGCAGACCAAAAAATACTTCAATCAGATAAGTCCTTCGAAATAATATTACATGAATTAAAACAAAATACACTTATATAAGCTATAGCTTATATAGCTAAATGTCAAAAAAATTTTGTAGCATATAACTCTAATGAAATATTCTTCCCCCTTTGAAATTGAAGAGATTATGGTGAGATAAACCTAAGGGGTTCATGCAGGGTTCTCAAAAATATCCACCAAAATATTAAGTGTTTTTTCCAGAAAGTTCGATGGCTCTATCTTTGGTCGGTCACTTTTCCTTCAAGTTGATAATCTAGTACTGCAATAAATAGCAAAGGACTTAAGACGCTTTCCTGTGGTATATCGACTTTGATACTGAATTCTTTTGTCACTTCAGAGGGAAATAAAGCTCACGTCTTAGCTTCCACATGCATATCCACCATCAGCTAGCTGTACGATGATTTTAGGATTTCTTCAATGACAGAAACATGAATGTACAAACATGAAATTGTTGGGGAATAGCGTTTGAATTTAAAATGCTTTCAAATGGTTTGGTTTCTGAAACACTGTAAAATATTAAGTGATACTGCCCAGTCATGCTCTCTAGCAACATTCTCTAATATTTTTTCTAACAAACCTAGTGTCAAAAAAAAATTCAGGTTTTATTGGGCTAACCAGCAGCTCCAATTTTCACGATTTTGAAAACTTGCCAAGCAAAAAAATATACAGGTTATGCAAATACAAGTTTCCTTTAAAAATGCAATAAAATGAACAAAATTTAATTTTTTCATGTATTATGACTTTATTAGTAAGAGCAAACATTCCTATTAATTATGGAACACAACGTGGTTCAAGTCAAGTGGCTGCAACGGCTGGCTCGCAGTAGCGCATTCTCTCTCCAATATTGCAAGCTCACGGATTGCTCGGATGATATTGGCCTTAAGTGCTTGAATCGTTTCCAGATTGTTGGCATAACAACTGTCTTTCACGGTACCCCACCAAAAAAAGTCCAAAGGATTCAAATCGCAGCTCCGAGGTGGCCACTTCGCATCGCCTAGACGGCTGATAACACGATTTGCGAATTTGATGTGCAAAAGATCGATTGTGGCATGGGCTATGTGGCATGGCGCGCCATCCTGCATGATCTGGAGGTCGTAAAATCGATTTCTGCAATTTCAGTAAAAAAAATTGGGTAACATGGCTCTATAACGCCCACCGTTAACCGAAACCTTGTTCCCTGCCTCATTTTTGAAGAAAAATGGTCCACTCCACAATCCACATACTGTGGGCTATAGCAGCCACATTCTCGTCTCCGAGCGCACCGGACGACGCAGGGGACCATCAGTGTTATCAGTTATCAGTTTCATGAAATGTTTGCACAAACTTGCGTAAAGCAGGCGCCGTTAATTTCTGGCTAAAACTTCTATTTAAAAAAAACGCAATATTTGGGTTGCACAGCACTCACGTTGGAAAAAGTTTTCAATATTTTCCAACCTTGTTCAAGCGTAAGGTGACACATTTCATGACACTGACTTGACTGCAAACGGCCGTTTTATACTCAACGATGCTGAAAATTTCTGTCGGGATATTCATTCAACAAAAATCTGTCTAATTTTGTCCTCTTAATTATTTAATGAATTCTTTATGTTCAAAAAATGTCTCTGAACATTTCCAATTAAAAAATCTGGCATTTCTAAAAAACAGAGGAAAGGAAGAAATGAGTACTTCCAAGCTGAAAAAACGATCAAAAACGATCAAACATTTATCAAGTTCTTTGTCCACTCCTGTTCCTTTCGTGATTAAAATAAATGGTAATGAAAACAACAAGAAATGTTGGTAGTATCCATAAAATTTCCTTTGCTATTTATTTTAAAACAATTGTACCATAATTAACCCCAAAGTCAAAATTTAAAAAAAAAATGTGTCCCCCTGCAGGCATATCTTTCTTGATAACGAAGCAAGAAATAAATTTATGGCAATAATTTGAGTCCCTAAAAACAACTGCCTCTTCACATAATGAGTTCTAATGCCTTGTTGTTTACATTTTCTCGTTGCGAGTGGCATTTCTGTTTTACTTACTTTCAACTGCTTTCTTTGTCCATCAAAAATAACATTCCTTTCGTTGAAAGTTTTCTTTTCTTGAAATGACTTTAGCTCACGCTCAAAGGACATGAATTTTAAACTCATTTGCATACCTTTACTAATAATAATGAGTAAGCCTTTGGCATCAGTACAATCCCCAGTCAAATGAAATCAAAAGAACCCAAAACAAGTTGCAAGTATCTAACTCCGGGGGCAAAGTTATTAATTTAACTTTGTTGTGATTCGAATCAAACTTATTGTTGGTACAAGTTGTTCTTTTTATTGTTTTTCAAGTTTACCCCCAACGGAATTGATAATTTTCTACCCAAAAACTCGGTCTTGCAACAAAATCGTTTTACACAAATTAGAAGAAGTCACTGCTGAACCTTACCTTAGGGTATGTCCGGGACATTAAAATCTCTCGACTTAGTTCTTCTGCATACACATATTTGTGTATAAAGATGCATGATTGCCTGACCTATTTTGCCACATGTGTTAAGCCCACTCGCTCTCGAATTGCATTGCAAATCCTCCACGGAGAAGATACAGAAAATACCAGATGTCATGTGGTTTGATTTACTTGAGTTTACTAAACTGCAATCCGTGTGCTATGTTTCCCACCATGCAGTACCCAGCGCCAGCGTGGTCCTGTCTCTGTGTTGTGGCATAGTCCTCCGTACATACGGATACGGGATTTTACAAGGCTTAAAAGCAGAAATATATCCAGCCACAGGACAAGCCACCCACACACGCAGTCTCTATCTTGATATTCCCAGCATCAACTGATTCAAATTGATTCGCAGAGTTCCCCCTCCATTCCATGAAAAACTAGGATCAACCCCAACCACCAAGCAGATGTCATATGATGGAGGATGTGTGCAAAGCTGAAAAGAGATTAAAAAAAAAAACACTATCTCCAGGATCAGATTAAATTAAAACTGAATTCCGCTCCGGATGCGTTCGAAAAAAAAGTATTAAATCAATTAGTATCCCACCAGCGATGCGGGTGTCGATATGAACATCGAACTTATATCCCTCGAGGATACGCAAATAACTTTGTTAAGCGCATCCAGATGGGCTTTAAATTAATTTCAAGGACTTTCTGTTGATCCAACAGAAGATAAACACGGCTACTTGCATTGTGATTGTAACGCACACTTGTTCTGGATTTCATAAATCATTATCTCTGCGTATATCGGATTGACCTCGGGCTGCGGATATTGCTTATTACGGTTCATACACAGGATTTTGGTAATCAAAATTCCATTCAACAACATTAAGTGAAATTTCAATCACTCTTGCCGGCCATCGCTCACGTTATTCTCTTTATTGACATCTTGATCGATAGGTTTGATGCCACTGCCGCCTCCTCAAACATCAAAAAGCATCACTACATCAGCCGGAGGATATTTTGGCATTTTATGGATAAGTGAGTGTATTGACAACGGACAGTAATCTGTCTTATGTCGAAGATAATCTCGCAAGATAAATGTGATTAATTTTCGTCATTGACTTGGTTGAAATAAATAATATTGACTGAAGCGTTATGTATGAATGATGAAGTCAAAATTCAGTTATTTTAGAGCAGACAATCTAGTCGTAGAGTTGTGAAGGCTTAGTGTGAAGAATTGGTTATAGGATAGGTTCGCTACACAAAATCTGTCAAAGAAGAAAATACGAGTGCCTAAGGAAATCATCTTTCTACGAGGCGTCACGTTTAAAAAAGGCTGATTCATCGTGAGGTCTTATAGGGTAAGATAAAACACGTAAGTTTAAAAGTGAACTTAAATTTTTCAAAATTTGATATCATGTAAATATTAGCCACGACTACGTCTGAGGTGGTCCATTCGGAAAGTTAAATTTTGGGCGACACGTTCGAGCATAGCGACTGGTATCTCGCCAATAACACGAGTTATGTTGGCTTCTAACGCGTCAATCGTAGCTGGCTTATTCCTGAAGCCCTGAGACTTAACATATCTAGGCGCCCAATTTACCGTAGCAGAACGTGAAATTCAGTGCTCATCAAAATGATTCCTTAACATTTCTTCACACGCTGTATAGCTTATTGCGTCGTCTTGTTGAAACCAGTGCTAACCGAGACCATGGACTTGAATTTGAGAAAGCACATAGTCCGTTAATATGGCGGGATAACGGTTACCATTGTCGGTAACTTCCTGATTTGCCTCATTTTTGAAGAAATACGGACCAACGATTCCACCAGCCCATAAACCACATCATACCGCTGTTTTTAATGGATGTAATGGAAGCTCTTGGTCGTGTATCATCCACTAATGTAAGCTGGGACGCAAATTTGCGAATGTTATTGGCAATAGTGGTTTCAGTAGATCGATTATGCACACCGTAAGTTCATCGAATCGCACGAAAAACATTTCTCACAGAGCTGATTTTCGTAATACAGCTACACAATTTGTAGACACCGTTTTGGTATGACTCTTTGGTATTTGCTAAACGATACTGAACAATAATGACTACGCAGTTTGATAGGAGACACGCGTGGTCTGTCAAAAAAAGCTTATTGATAGACAAACCTCATGATGAATCAATCGCTCATATTTGTCGTAAAGAACTTATGGCGTAAGTGATATAGCTAAGTTTAGAGCGTCCGGTCCAGGACCAGTAATCTAGAACAATTATCCTGTTAATTTTAAGTTAGATTTAATCATTTCTGTCTAGTTTGTAAGCTTTATTGGAAGAAAATAAAAAATGGATTTAAAATTAAAAAAAAAATTGAACTCATGGCGTATTGCTGATTATAATAAAGGCTGTTTTTTTTAGAGGTATAGAACTTCGAATTAAAATAAAACACAAGAAAATCGTTTTAATGTCCATAAATTTGGCTTTATTGGAAGGATAATTTTATGCCATTAATGTTTATATATGTGACCGCCGCGGCTGGTTCGAATAAAGACAAGTCTGGAGGCCCAATTTTCAACCACTTTTTCAAGCATTTAAGGCTGTATGTCGGCAATAACGCCACGAATGTTGGCTTACAAGTCCCCTTAAGTTTCTGGTTTGTTGGCGTAGGCGAGCGACTTCATATATCCCAAAAGAAAATAATCCAATGGTGTCAAATCACACGATCTTGGTGGACATTTGACAGGTCCATTCCGCAAAATTATGCGCTCATCGAATGTTTCCTTCAATAAATCGATTGTGACGTGCGCTGTGTGGCATGTAGCGCCGTTTTGTTAGAACCACATCTCATCCACGTTCATGCCATCCAATTCGGGAACAAAATAGTCGGTTATCATGGCTCTATACCGGTCTCCATTAACGGTAACTGACTCTCCAGCATCATTTCGGAAGAAGTATGACCAAATGACTCCACCAGCCCATAGAGCACACCAAAAAGTCAGTTTTTGTGGATGTAATGGCGTTTCAAGATCTCATGTGGATTCTCTTCACTCCAAATGCGGCAAATTTTGCTTATTGACGTAGCCATTCAACCCAAAATGATCCTCATCACTGAACAACATTTAATTTGTAAACTTCCCGAACTGAACCGTTATTTTCGAAATAAATTTGCACGATTTGCAAGCGTTGTTCATTTGTCAACCTGTTCATGATGAAATGGCAAACTAAACTGAACATAAATGATATTAGAGTTGCCAGATTTGACCACAAAATGTCAGTTTTATCTCTATTCGAAAAACCAATCTCTAAAAAAACACTCTCTACATTATTTGAGACATTTGTTATAAATATGATGGGCTCTTACTTACTTACTTAATTGACTCTCGAGCCGTGAAGTGTCTCTTTTCTGACATACGACAGCCTTCCATCCTCTGTGATCCTTGACACGCTGTTTTCAGATATTCAGACCAAGCGCTTTGGCATCCTTGATGGCTTGGTCGTTTAAACTTTTTCTAGAACTTAAAGGTTCATTTTAAAAAACTTTAAAGTAAATACAATTCGGTCGTCAAAAGATTGTCATTTTACGATGCACAAGCTACAATGGTCATAATTGCATTCGTAAATAAATCAGGCATGCACGTCTTTAAAAACCTGCTTAGACAACTTTTACAGTGCAGTGGCTTAGTGGTATAACGCACGAGGGATTGCTGGTTAAAATCGCGGCTTGTACCACCTGAAAGATTTAATTCGCTGCCCCAACTCTTGCCAACGTCTGACAAACATCTAAGAGTAAGAAATTTCATGAGAAGCTTCTCAAAAACAAAATTGGCGTTCGGAAAGAGCTTTAAACTGTAGGTCCCTCCATTCTAGTCAAAAATATATCTTCACACACATTATGGTTGGAGAATGTAGGCTCTAGTTCCCTTATGAGACGCTTATGCCTTATATTTATTAATATCTATTTATACCCTATCCTAAGGGTATATTAATTTTGACTCATAGTTTGTAACACCCGTTAATATTCATCGTAGACCCCTAAAATTATATATATTTATGATCAGGACCAAAACCTTATACTATTAAGCAATGTCCGTCCGTCCGTAACAACTTTTGAGGCCTTTAAATTTATGCTAGGAAGCTGAAATGTTGAGCATATACTCCCTATGGTCCCGAAATGGTAAAGTGTTAAAATTTTTGTAATCCGCCTACTGCCACGCCCACATTTTAGAAAAAGCCGTTTTAAAGCTGAAGTTAAAGAGATAGAGTATTACAACCTTCACCTTCACCTTCGTTGGGGTACATAGAGATAAGGATAGGGTATTATACTGTTCGTCCCAAGCGGACTGTATGCCTTTCCTTATGTTTAAAGCACTGTTTGTTGAGTTTTTCCATTTTATTAAAACAAATAATAGTGCTTCGTTATATTTAAACGAATTTTTCAAATGTGTAGGAATTTTATCGTAATTAAGACAAAGTATGCATTCAAAATTGTATAATATAATGCTGTTTCTAATTAAATTTCCACAACACCAAACACCCCAGTACACTTGTCAAAAATATCCTTTGTTTCTCACATATACCTGGTTTACTTATGCAGAAGAAAAGCGCAAATTTTCAGAAAATAAACTGTACATATTTTGTATATATACATCATAACTTCTGTAAACAAAGCCTCAATGACAATTACATTTTTTTTAAGGGGTCTAATTAGGTTTCCACCAATGTAGGTGCTTTTGGTAGTCCAGACAATATTGCGTAACGCGACTTTTAGTCTCTGAATCGCTACAAACAATTTTAACAAGTCTTTTTGGGTATTGCAGAGGTTGGAATCTAATTACAGTTTATAAAGGCTTTGAAAACCGGTGATTGTGATTTTTAAGGAAGTTTGTGAGGTGATGAAATGTTTATGAAACTAAAAACCTAGATAACAACAAGTTGTGTTGTGCCAATAGAACTTTTCACAGAACACCCCGCTATTATGCCATCGAGCCTTATTCAATTTTTAAAGCGAAGGGGATGAAAAGGCACATGAACGGCTTGAAGATGAAAATAAAACTGGTTCGTTCGAAAAATGCTTGTACGGCGAATACGTTTATATATTCTCATCATATAGTTTTGTTTTTGCAAAGCATCCCGTTTAAAAGTTTTCGCCTAAAAGAATTTCAACCGTGGATATATTTTTTGACCATCAGTGGACAAAACTAAACCTTACTTGTACTTTCCAAACGAATACTATACTCAGGTAGGAAAGACCACCCAGGGTTTGTTAAGCATCTGCAATCCGTGAGAGATATTATCCATTTTCCAAGAAATATTTGAACTGTTTTTTAGTTACAAACATATTTCGCGAGATAAATGTGGTTGTACATTTTAACTTTTTGAAACCTGCACTTGGGTATGTTTTTCTCCAAAGACGCATGAATGCCCTTACTCTACTGGCCCCTCGAATGCAACTAATAGCTAATGAAAAGGTACATAACTGAAATCATTTTCAAAGAAATAGTCAAGGGATACGGCATCATTTCGACGTCGCAAGGATATGTAAAATTTTGTATAACTCCCATGTCGTCCTTCGCAATTCAATTATGTTCGACTGGTATTTTCATTTCTCTCGAAATTAAATTTTAGACAGAAACAGCATTCCGTTCTTGGAAAATCCTAAAAGATTTCCCTGATGAGGCCTCCCAATAGGCACCCCCATTCTAATGGTAATTGAAATTGGAATGCCGTTTTTCCAGCACTAAATTCATTCTATCACTCTAAGTCGACTATTTTCGAATGCACATCACTCAACTAAGGTGAGAGTTTATGTCCAAGTCCAAGTCCAAGTCCAAGTCCATAGTCCACTAGTAATCCAATCTGATACAGGTGCACCCGACAGTGCAATTTAAATGTCAAAATAATTGCACAACCATATAGTGGTGGCGCTGCTGCTCAATGTAGAATACATTGTCCTTCCTCACTTTGAATACACAGGTGTTAGACAGAATATAGCCACATAAAAGTTTTCAATATCAACTCCCCCATGGTGTGGTATTTGTATCCTGGAATAGCTGATACCTACATTGGATCTCGATAAACGAAAAATTCAGCAGCATGGTGCTCATAGCACATTGTAGAAATAACCGGAACACCATCTGCTGGATGTATCCATTCGATTTAAAAATTTCAAATAAATTTCAAAAATTCAATGTAAACAAAATGTCGGCCAACATAGTTGCTTAGGGCTGTGTTTACTTGGCTTTTAATATTTTATTGGAATTTAAAAAGACTTTCAATAGCCTCTCATTGTTTTAAAGGTGTCATGTTGTTTGCGGGTTTGTTGACTGCCGTTTAATATATCCACTACACTTTCTTGGACTTCGAAAGCAAATAATTCAGTTAATCAATATTTAATTAAAGTGCAAGTGGAATATTGACATCATGGAATTGTTAATATGAGCAATCGCTAATTAATTGCACGGAAACGTTTTGTTGGGATATGACACAAAGAGTCCCCAGGGATTAATTTGGGGGCAGTGCTTTGTATTTCGGAGCAGAATGTAAATTACTTGTTTGTAATCCCGAGGGAATTATCGTCAATAGATAAGGAACTGATGCGATGTAGGGTGGGTGGTTTATGTAATATAGTAAAAAATATTTGTTTTATTTTCTTCTACTATAATAGGGTATGATAGTCAACCTCCCCAAAAAAAACCAATCTTATGCAGTGCAAAAACTGGAGGGGCACTTGCGCTCTACCTGCTGTGGCCAAGATAATATCTAAAATGATATAAATTAAGAAAAGGCAGACACAACCTCGACGCCGAACAAGCTGGTTTTCGCTTTGGATTCTCCTGTGTCGACAACATAAACACTTTGCGGATCATCATTGAGCAGTGCGTTGAATATCGATCGCCATTTCACCTGCTGTTCATCGATTTCGCAAAGGCGTTTGACCGTGACAATCGGGAATTTATTTTACGTGCCCTTCATTCCGGAATAGCAATTATCAAGGCTACATACGATAGGTCAACATATTAGGTCAACATAGATAGGTCACGTTTCTATAGAAGAAAGCTGTCTAAGGAATTCGAAGTACAAAGTGGAGTTCGACAAGGCTGCATTCCGTCACCAATATTGTTTTTATTGGCAAGCGGAGAAAATCGATGGACAGCATCTGGACTATGCTGACGATATATAAATTAAAATGGTCAGCCTAAGACCGAACTCATTTACTCATACAATAAACATTGCTGGACAACCGGTTGAGGGAGTAGAGAGCTTGCTCGTTCTCTTTACGGAAATTAAGAAATCGATACTATACTGGTACTAAAAGGTACAACATTGCAGCCATCACTGTAAGTTACACATGTTAGAGTAATTCTCTATAGCAAACTGCTTCGGACTAAGCATGTTGAGGAACAGTGCAATGGTACCTTTGGCATAACATGAGGTTTGTCACCAAAAATTGTCGGCAATGATTAGGGCAATCTTATCATATGCATCGGTTATTTCATGGAATAAGCTTTCACGCAAATACGTCTTAGCTAGTTTTACTAAACTTTATTCAACTGTATATTTTGGTTGCATTGGGCCCTTCCCTACCTCCTACACCTAGCGCCGTTCTAGATACTCTCATAAAATTGCAATCCCTTTATATTTTCATCAGGGCCCCCTAAAGGCCAATTCTCATTTACAAGAAGATGACTCAAAGGGACTCTATTGATGACTGAGACTCCTATGATGGCATGATTCTTAGGGCAGCAGACAAATAAAACTAGTTCGACCGAATGTTTGTGGAAAATCTGCGACAATTTTGGTATAAAACACTATCAGATCTGTGTCGTGAAGTGCTTATTACAAGCAGCTGTCACGAGCAGAAATTTGCCAGCACAAAAGTGCACCACAGGCTCATCATTTAGTGCTGGTCTTAGTAAATATGTACACAAAGCAAACATATATTAATAACACAAACACAAAAGATAAAAAAATTATCTAACACTAAGACACTAGAATATGATTACGCAAACACATTTTCAGTTTAAATTTACTGACATGCAAATCAATCACATGATTGTTTAAGCTATAAATTCTACTCATGCGAGTAATTGGCTGATTCCTGCCATAATTGGTCCTATGATAACCACTTATTAAAAGATCAACACTACGTAAATTGTGAGCACCACCACGGAAGTTGAATGCAATGGAGGACAACAGATCAGGAGCATCTATATTACCAGCTATAAGTTGCTGTAGGAAAACTATATCATTATTCAGTCTACGTTGAGATAGGGGTAACATTTGAAGAAGTTTGATACGTTGACCGTAGGGGGGAAGGTTGTATGGATCATCCCATGGAAGACCTCTAAGGGCAAAACGAATAAAGTTACGTTGAATACCTTCAATTCGAATTGAGTGAATATTGTAGTACGGAGTCCAAACTTGTGAAGCATATTCTAGATGCGGACGGACGAAACAATTGTACAAAGATTGAGTAACATAGGGGTCGTCAAATTCTTTAGACCACCTCTTAATAAAGCCCAGCATGGAGTTTGATTTATTAACAATAAAATTAATGTGACCAATAAAGTTAAGTTTGGGATCAAAGAAAAGATCTTTAAAACTATCAACATGACAAAGCATATGATCGGATAAAGAATAATGAAAAATAGAGGGAAAACGTTTTCTTGAAAATGTCATATGCTGACATTTAGATGGGTTGGAGAAGATTTCTGTCATACTGATTGTTAACAGATTTAAAAATTTTCATATCATCTGCGTATATTAAAATATTGCTGGATTTTATGCAGGCTTTAACATCATTTATAGCAAGAATGAACAAAATAGGGCCTAAGTGACTTCCCTGAGGAACTCCCGACCGAGCAGAAAAAGATTCAGAAAACGAATCTCTAAATTTGACACGATAATCCCAACCCATAAGGTATGAATTAATCCATTTTATAAAAGCAGGTGGGAAACCATACGCCCTGAGTTTAAATCTGTTTATCTCATGGGACAGCTGATCGAAAGCCTTAGAGAAGTCGGTGTATATGCAATCGACTTCATTATTATTTTCTAAGGAACTAGAGCATGCACGCAAAAAACATAACAAATTTGTAACAGTGGACCTGTTTCTTATAAATCCATGTTGTTCGTTACAAATAACACTACGACACAGAAATATTAATTTTTCGCAGACTATTTGCTCCAAAAGCTTAGGAATACTCGAAAGCTTAGAAATTGGTCTGTAATTCGTGATATCACCACGTTCACCCTTTTTAAATACAGGCGTGATAAAGGTACTTTTCCATAGCTTAGGGAATTTCCCAGTGCTAATGGATAAATCGAACAAATACTTAAGATAAGGACTAAGGGCTTGGCTGCATTTTTTAAGAACGATCGGTGCAATGCCATCAGGTCCAGATGAGTAGTCATTTTTCAATAAGGAAACAAATTTCGAAATAGTTTCCAAATCGAAAGAAAAGTTACTGAAAGTAATCTGGGAACAGCTCTTTAAATAGCTAAAATAATTACCATCGATGAAAAGAGGAGAGTCACTGAATGACCTACTAAAATAGTCAGCAAACATATTGCTAACAGCAAAGGAATCAGAAGTTTTACTATTACAGTAACTAAAATTTGCTGGATACCCATCATCTTTTTTCTTCGAGTTAACAAACTTCCAAAAACGTTTAGGATCACTTTTTACTAAAAATTCCATTTTTTTTTACATAATCCCTATAAAGGTTAAAGGATAAAATTTTAAACTCATTAAATAGAATTAAATAATGATCGAAATCTGATTGAAGGAGGCTTTTTAAATAAATTTTCCAAGCTCTGTTTCGTCGATTTCGTATCGACTTAAGCTCTCTCGTATACCAAGGGCGGGACAAGTGACCATTTTTAGATGACTTAACAGGTATAACTCTATCCATGCAGTCATTGATAAAAACATTGAATGATTCAACTATATCAGAGAAGATGTTCATATTTAATGGTAAATTATTAATTTCTTCAGAAAGCCTCTGAAAATTTGCTTTCCGAAAGTCATAGGAATTAGGCACAAAAGACTGACGGGCCAATACGCTTTTGCCAAACACTTAAATGTGCTAGGCTGTAATGTTTGCTTTCCGAAAGTGATAGGAATTGGGCACAAAAGACTGACGGGCTAATACGCTTTTGCCAAACACTTAAATATGCTAGGCTGTAATGTTACAAGTATTTCCGAAGCTTGTGGAGAAGGTAAAGACACAGCAAAGCATTTCCTCTGTGAAAATCCTGCCTTAACTCGAACGAGGCTTGAGGCTGTAGATGCTTACTATAGGAGTGTTGAACATTTATGCTTATTATTCCAGAAGTTCCTCCTAGGCTTTTTTAAAAGTGGATTGAGTTGTTTGATAAAATTTGGTTCTTTTATACATATAAGGCTGTATGTTTTTGTTACCAAAATTAAGGATGATTAAAATGGTAAAATTATTAAAAAAATTTCTTTTGCTTTGCTTAATATATATTTTTTTTATTATATTTCTGCAATTTTTTTTTATACAAAAAGAAACAACAACTTTAGCTCGATTTCAAATGGATGTTGGAATACCAAAAATGATGTCAGGCCTCCTTAGGCCTCCTTAGTAAATGTTGTCAAAGATTTACGGTAAAAGATGGATGAGGATAAGGTGTCCTTTTAGTGTTGCTTGAGTTTTTGTATCTTTTAGGTAGAAGGCAAATTGTTCAAGTTGATGACGTTCAATCTGATGTCATTTCGATCATAAATGGTGTCCCACAGGGATCCAGCCATTCTCGCTGTATGCCAATGATCTGGCATCTATCATCAACCATAGTTAGGTTCACATGTATGCCGATAAATATTGCGCGCTGGTCTAAAATGAATGATGTTTTGTTTATCCCTGCCAAATAAAAGTGCCTGATCATCTCAAGACATTCATGTCTTACCAAAAATCTTGGTATGGTCCTAAACCGGAATATCACTTCGGATAGGCACATAAATGTTGCGAGGTATCAAAATAAAGCTAATCATTTATACAATCTTTCTACAAACGAAATTACTTAATTCTGATTTAAACTTTTCTTTAAATCTACTTTATTATTTCACTGATTGAAGTTGATTTCAATGAACAGCTGATATTCGTATCAACAATTTGGAACACAATCGTTTTACTGATGTGTTCAATTTTCTTTCTATTCTCATCTGTCAGTTTTGCTTTCAATGATCAACTCTAACCTTAAAACATGACCCAGTGGCCTTTCACTGACAGACATTTTTCAATGATTGCCCTAGTTATAGGGCCTTAGGGAAAAACTCTACATTGGTCGAAAGCTTAACGGGCTTAAGTTTCCTTCATGATGATCAGCTAAGATCTTTTTTCCTGAGGTATGTGTAATGGAAGATTCTTAACTATACAAGAGAAGTTACGCTGATTAATCTATCTACTTTCTGTGATGACACGGCACATGGTAGTTGAGAATACAACTCCATTTGAATCATTGTGAATCATCAATGGGTAATTTTATTCTTTTTTTTTAAATATACTTTTTTGTCCATACAAATTTAAAGCTCTTCATAAAAATTCCTGAAAGGTCGTCTTGATTCAAAGTTAGTTTGGCTTAAATACGTACAGATCCAAAAAAAAAAAAAAACTGTTTGGAATTGTTTTTATTACCTAATCCCCAAATAAAATACAATAAATACGGAACCACCCGCGGGTATAGTCTACACTCTAATAATAATTCATCTTTTGCATTCAAAAACATAAGGAAAGGCTACAGTCCGCTGGGGGCGAACAGTACGATACCCTATCCATATCCATCCCTATATGCCCCAAAGAAAAAAGCATTACGAAGATGATGGATAGCATTTTATTTCATTTTATTAATTTATAAAAAAAAAAAGTGGGCGTGGCCAAAAACTTTGTATGGACGATATGTTGGAAAAAATATTGGCTAAATATCTTGTTAAACATTTTTTTTTGCTTTCTATGAAAATTTTCGAAGAAAACAGCATTTTAGTCAAAAACGCCCACAAAAAATAGGCGTGGCGAAAAACTTTATATGACAAACTTATAAAGGAGGGCAGTGCCTACATATCTTGTGAAGGTTGTAACATTTTACACTTAACCATTTCGGAGCCCTAGGGAATATGTGGTCCAAATTTCAGCTTCATAGCTAAATTTTAAAGGCCTAAAAATTGCGTACGGACGGACGGACGGACATTTCTAGACAGTCTTAGGATTTGGTCCTGATCATAAATATATATACTTTTATGGGTCTACGACGAATATTAAGGGGTGTTACAAACTATGTGTCAAAATTAATATACCCTTAGGATAGGGTATAAAAACAGACGACAATATTTCCTGATGAAATTTTCCTATTTAAAAAAAAATGAATATTCAAAACATTCAAACTGCTCAGACGCGTTTAAAATATATATGCGTTGGCAGCTGACGGAAGAGCAACAACATCCAATACATGCACGCTGTACGAACTAGTGAAAGGGATTCTATAAAACTCTTTCCTGAGTAAAATACTGAATACAGCAGAAAACGTCATACCATGTTAATACAAGTACCACGTATACATCATACTTTCTATTCATTTGCATATATTTCCACATCATGATATTTCCATACACCTATCTTTTTTTTGTCAATCTCTTCACATTAGATGTTAGTCCTATAGAAAGTATGTATGTAATGAAGGAAAGCTTAGGATGAGGGAAGGATTTTATTTATTACTGCAGGATGGGGGAACGATATTAAATGAGATGAGTTCGATTCAAGGGTAGCTTTGTAACGGAATACCTTTGTTTTTTTTTTTCACTTAAACAAAGTTGAAGTTTCAAGTTTCCATCCAGCTGAAAATTTATCTATGCAGTTCAAGGGCGTTCTCCACTTGAAATAGGGAAGGTATAGTTTCAGAAACGTGCTGTACTAGTGGAGGGAAAAATGTATTGATTTAGCGAGTAATATGATGGTACAAGTACAAAAAGTATCTTTGGAAAACTTTTAAAAATACTTAAGATTTGAGGAATACATTTTTATCTCAGGAACATATAATACAGGAATGAGCGAAATATTAATGATACAAAAATATTCCTTTGACATGCTGATGTTACATGAGAGCACTCTCAAACATTTAGCAATCAATTTTAACAATTTAGCTTTTAAATGGAGCACTTTCAAATGAACAACTCTCTAAAAGTAATCAACACGAGTGTCCACTCGAGAACTACCCTCAGACTGTTGTAGTCTCGAGAGTAAATTTCTGCATTCTAACCTCTATAGTTGCTATGGTTTTGGCTCCTCTTTACTAAAGCATCGTTTTCAATTCAGCCGAGCAAATGAAATCGATGAGTTTCTGCTTTTTTAATAAATCAAAATCTTGTTTCAGAGTTCGAAGTTGTGATTGATTATTGTCACGTCCATTTTATAGTCTTCACAACACACAAGGCCAAATTTTTCACTTATGTACAAGAGGTCAGTCTATGCTCCCTTTTCTTGAGGATTCCTGCGATTTTCCAGTAACATCAACCGCAGTTTGTTCACAAAATATATTGGACAGGATCTTGGAATTTCTGTTTTCAGCTTTTGAAAAGTCTAACCCAGGCTGGCGATGTATTGAAGAAGAAACTTTTCGTAGCTTTAAAATGTTTTGTTTCTCAAGTGTCAATTCTGCCATCTTCTAAACTTGGAAGCGTTGCTTTTTCTTCATTAACTGGACAAGAGTTTCCTTCTATTTATTTTCCTTCTCCTTGCTCGACTTTCTTCTGCGTTGGTTTTTGTGTTGTTTCGCTGCGCCCAGTCATTATTTTGCGTTCGCTTTAAAACTTCTCACGTGGCTGAAATATTATACATTAACCCTGTCAGTGTGGTGGACTCCGATGTGTTCCTCAAACGTGTACAGTTTAGAGAGTGATATATTTGACAATTCTTTAATGTCTTGGAAAAAGAAGCTTCGAAGTGGTCTGTTCTTTAAATGACACAAACTCGGCTAGTGACAGCGATAATTTTATACCCTATCCTAAGGGTATATTAATTTTGAATCCTTAATATTCGTCGTAGACCCATAAAAGTATATATATTTATGATCAGAACCAAATCCCCAGGAATACTTCCTAGGTCCCGAAATGGTAAATAGTTTAAAGTTTTTAAATTCACCCACTGCCACGCCCACAATTTAGAAAAAAAAAACCTTATTAGGCTAAAGTTAGAGAGATAGGGAGTTAGAACCTTTACAAGATATGTAGGCACTGCCCTCATTTATAAATTTGTCATATAAATTTTTTTGCCATGCCTTCTTTTTGTGGGATTTTTTTCACTAAAATGCTGTTTTCAGCGAAAATTTTCAAAGAAACTGAAAAAGAAATGTTTAACAAGATATTTAGCTAATATTTTTTTTGCAATATATCGCCCCTACAATGTTTTTGGCCGCGCCCACATTTTAGGGGCGTTTTTTAAAAAAATATATTTTTTTTATTAATTTCATAGATTGAAATAAAGTGATATCCATCACCTTCCTAATGCTTTTTTCTTTGGGGTATATAGGGATATGGATAGGGTATCGTACTGTTCGCCCCAAGCGGACTTTCCTTATCTTTTTTTTTGTAGAGTTGCGGTTAGATTGACTGAACCGCCATGTTATGATTGGCCATCTCGTTGCCGGTAATGGCCTAATGTGCATGAAACCAGCAGAGATTTGCCATAGGCTGCGATGAACCAGCTTGAATTTTATTTTAGTAATATTAAGTAACACACAACCTGAGAATCTGTGCGTGCCCTTAGAGACCTTTGTTCCAACTGACTATTTGGCTGATTCAAGCAATTATAATTCCAAGGCACAGATGAGTAATAAAACAGATAGTTGTCTGAGAGGAATTGTGGTTCTGTCGCTCTCCCCTTCTTATTTGCTTGATAAGGCGTCGAACTCAGTTTTACCTTCGTGCACCATTTAGAGTCATTTTGAACTAATTTTGAACTCCCGGACTTCGTGACTCGTCTTCCTGAAAATCAGCGAAATTGGACACCTTTTATGCTTTTAAAAATAAAGTCACCTTTTTTATAATTCGACCAGACAAATTTAAATGTCCTTGGGTTTATACTGCATCCGTCGAATGCTGACAAAAATTTTATGGATTCAACATTTTTAATTGAATAACCTAATCAACTCTTTATGAAAACTTCTACTTCACATGTAAACATACTGAAAATAGAACTGGAATTGAAAACTGGAAAACTGCATCTCATAGTGCTGTGGTGCAGTGGGAGGTGTATTGAATTATTATCGGCTAAGCAGATTAGTGTTAGTTTCTTAGAACAATCTAAGTCCAAATAATTTCGAGCGTTAATATCAACTACCAAATAATGGTAGAATTTCAGTGGTAAGTATTAAGATTAAAATGCAATTAAAAAGTAATCAGATTTTAACTATTTTTCTTTATCCCAAAAAAAAAAGTTATCGGAAATTTTGGCTCAAGGTAATAAATTAAAACCATTCGGAAGAGTATTTGTTCCAACATTTATACAATTTCGCCAAAACCTTAACATTGCCCCGTAGTAGCGCATGCGCTAAGAGAATGTTGAGCACTGATTGAAAATAAGTTAACCAACCGACTTATCAGTCATTGTTCAATGCATTAAATTTACTAGAGCAACTAGAAGACCATATGTCAACCAAGTTCAACTCAGCCAACTGGGGCAAAAAAAAAAGTCGCGTATCATGGCTCGATATCGTTCGCCGTTAACGGTAACGTTTCTTCCACGGGCGTCTTTGAAGAAAAATGGACCGATGATGCCAACAGCCCATAAACTACACCATCGGTAATTCTTGAATGGCATGTGGCTGTTCATCACTCCAGATGCGACAGTTTTGCTTAGTTACATACCCGTTGAGCCAGAATTTAGCCTCATCGCTCATCGAACACAATTTTTCGCGGATTTTCACATTTTTCATAGAGCACGAATTTTGATAATAAATTTCAATAATTTGCAATCGTTGCTCGGTTGTAAGTCTTTCCATGTCTTTTAATGGCAGAATATACTGAAAACTTTTCACTTTGACAGGTGAAGTTTGGACGCCATTACTAACCAGTGCTGACAGCCTAAAAAAGTTAACTCTTAAAAAATCACCTTTTATAACACAATTTACTTGTATTTTCATTTTGTCTTATTGTCTCATTTATAATTACTCATCTGTGATCCAAGGTAAGCGAATTTACTATCAATTCGAAACTAGCGGCTGGTGTCGGTTGCCAATGCATGCTAATCCATGTCATAAATTCGCCGGAAATTATAACAATGCTTTGTTTTTTTAATGTCTCTGTATTTTAGTCAATATCTTCAAATCAGTTTATATGACACTAAAATAGGCGAGCACCTAAGCTGTACCCTAAAATTTAAAATACAGTACCTTATCGACTATTACCCACTTTCTGCCGAAGACGCGGATGCATGCACATTATGCTTCCCTGCTCGTTCATTGACATTCAACCTGCGTTTTGTCCACAAGTTCAGTGTTCGCAATGAATTTTCGTACAGATCGCTTATGGTTGATAACAATTTGCAACTCAACATCGTTGGCGTAAGCAATTACCTTAACCCCTTTCTTTCCCTGCATTGATATTTTATTGATGACGAGCACCTATAGTAGTGGAAAGATGACAGACACTTCCTGGGTTGTCAATAGTGCTGAGTGCTATAGAGTGTAGTTTCCACCCCTTTGCCGTTAAGTTAGGCATGCTGATATGTACCATAAAAGTGCACTGTTATCAAGTCGGTGGCAAAGTACCTATTCTATATAGTAAAATAGCAGGCTACAGAGATTCGAATACCAAAACTTTCTATACGTAAAATAAAACTATTCAAGTGGAGCTGGAGTAGGACGATTTCTGTTAGCATAGCGATATTGAGCTGATATCTAAACCTTTCACTTAAGATGTATGGATTCGCCATCCAAAAATAGCTCCTACGCATTATTTCGTTTACCATGTCTAACTTAAGAAAGTTGTACATCCATCAACTAACAAGTTCAACAACAAACTCTCAGACACAATACATACATAGGTAGTTACCGACAAAGAAATACATACATTAAAAAATGTGGCACAAAACTCAACTGGAATCCATATCCCCGGAGAAAAGTCACATTGTTCCAACGTTTTCACCTACAGGTGTCATCAAATGAAATAAATATGTAACTACGTACATATATGTCTGAGGAGCATTTTCTTTCAAAGACAGCGTTTAGCACAATTTCCAAAAACAACTCCAGTTCTATAACAAAGAACTGAACAAAAAAAGTTTAACAAAAACGAACAACACTTAAAAAGTGTTGCGATGATGGCTGCGTTTGCATTGTCACCAGCAAAACGTTACAATTGTGCGTCATCGTTTGTATCTGTACACTTTATTGTACCCCTTTCGTGTGTCTTTTCATGGTTTTTGAATTTCAATAGCATTCGCCTTTGGTACGAGTAAGCAAATAAGCTTTTTGAATGCTCTCTCTCTACTTCAAGATAAAGAAGCAGCGCTAGCAAATAGAGTTTGACAAAGGAAAACTAAGACTGGAAAATGGGAAAATGTTGCACACTCACACACATTTTTACGGGACAATAGGGATCTTTTGTGAATAGTTTTGATGTTGATTGTTCCTAGAAACCTGAATGGAAAAGCCAATTAGTTGGAGAAATTTCTTGCGTTGCATTGTGCTCCCTTTGGGCTGTTAGAGTTGCCCTTCAGGAGTTAACCGGTTGCAGCAGTCAGATTTTGTTTTATATATTCTCAAGTGAAGTCAAATAAGATATAGGTATCCACATGCATTTTGGTTGGTATATAAGTACAGTTGAAGAGTATAAGGTAGGAAGAACTCCAGCACACTGACAGGATTTACATTCAACAAATGCCAACTTTACTGGCTTAACGTATTTGGATGACAGTTTTTTATGCTCAAAGTTATGTGTGTGTATTTTGCGTTTTTATTCTCACTTGGGATAGTAATCCAATTGCATTCATATACTTTTGCTATATAGGTACTGCCGCTGGCATGGATATTGCACCATAACCTAGAAAAAAGTTTTCTAAAGATATAAATATGAAACATTGTGGAATAGAGAATAGGACATTTTTTGCGCTAAATGTGCTCCCATTCGAAGTTGAAAGGGATGAGCTTTAGTGTATTTTTTTTCTTTTTGACAAACTGATTTACTAACAACTGATTTACTAACTTATGTCATTTCAGTTTTAAAGGTTATTTTTTTTCGAAGTACCAAAGTCATATCTCAGGAAACATCTACAGCACCAACATAAGGCGAAAGTACATGAATATCATCAAATCATGACAGCAGCGAAAGCAGACATTTAAGATTTAAGAGACTTACGCTGCATGAAGTTACGCAGTATGAGCTGTTTAAATAAATTAGACAACGCATTGTACGTTAAATTTGATTTAACAGCATGTAGGTATTTCCGTTGTGCTCTTAAAATAATTGTCTCAGAAATACTTATTCGAAGTCAGGAAATCCGTCAAAAATAATGAAAACTGGAATCTTGGGAATTGATTTTGTTTGGTTTGGTTTTTCAGTGTACTAAATTTGATTTGACAGCTTTCGCGTGATTTGTGACATGTGTCAAAGTCAAAAATGTTTAGTTAGCATTGCAATTTTATCACGGAACATGTTGTTTCCTCCCTGCCCAGATGGCGGACACGGTGACTTCAAAGGTCTATTGTATCAAATAGGGCATGTTAGATACGAGTGTCTTCCCTAGTGAATGTCACAACGTCCTCAGTTGCAGAGTTTCTGAATTCCGCTGATGTATGGAAGTCTTGAAAATCCATCGTCCTAACCAGTGAAGGGCTGGACAATTACAGATGATATGTTCCGAAGTTTCATCATCCTCTAGACAGAACCGACATTCAGTCTCTGGGCACAAGTTTGTTGCTACTACTGCACTAGTCTGCTTACTTGCACTGATCATCACTTGGCATGCTTGCATACGCGCGGCTAGGAACGTCGGATGGGAGTGGTTCTTGATCCGCAAGTACCAGACACAACAAAAAAAGAAAATATATTTCATGCCAAGATTCATCTGTCAATACCGGACGGACACTATTCATCACCCACACCTCTTCCCTATATTTCGCGGGCAACTAGATGTAATGTTGCCTAGAATACATTTGACCCACCCCTTTTGCACTGAAGTGTACCATGGCAGCTCCGGTACTCGTTTTATTTGGAGCTGACCCTAAATTAATATTAGACCGATTTACCGAACCTTACTTCCCGACGTTGTTTGGAAAATCATCACACTCCACCCCACAATAAATTTAAACGCACGGCATTTTGTTATGCTACTTTAATGCTTAAAATCTTTCCTTACCGATAATCATTTTAGCTTAGATTTAGTTTAAAATTAAGTTCATTAATTTATCTTAGCTAGGTTTATTTAATTTAGCAAGTAAGTAATTACAATATTGAGCAAATTTTAAATTTAAGAAAAAGTAGATGTTGTTTGGTTTTTATAAATATATATAAAGGTGGTAGGAAATAATCAAACTACCAATGAATAAAATTAAAACAAAAACTCACCCTTGTCCGTCTGGAAATTGTGCACGATGTCCCACGTGGTTGCGGTATCCAATTCTGTACCAAATTTCACTTGTTTATAATTAAAACCAAAATATTATTTATAACCCAAACTCACTATCACAAACTAATTTAATTTACTTAGTTAACGTTTTGTAATTTTAAGCCAGTTAGAAAATTTATGTTTAGAATTTAGGTAGGTAGCAAAACTCACTATCTTCTCTTATCTCTATTTCCTTTTTTTTATTAATTTCCTTTAGGTAAAGCACTCAGATAAGTATTAGAATAGCTCTTTTTTTTAGCGTGTTGACCCACTTGCGTGTCCAAATCACCTCTCCGCATGGCAATTACGGCACAGTATACACCGGTATCCTTACTTGAGTAGCAATATACCGAACACTTGTTTTACGCGCACAATCCCCCACCCCGAACTTAAACGCACCACTCGACTCACTCGGACCGACTTACCGTGTATTTCGCACTCCCGATCGATGAACGACTGCGCCGATAGGGCAATGATCGTGGATCTTAATGTCGAAATTGGTCTATGCTTAAGAGTGCGGGTGAGGTCTCCAAAGGGTTTTGAGGGGGCTTTTCACTGGTTAGCGTTTGATGTTTTGTGTAACTGTGGGTTAATGGTATAAATGGGCGTTCAAAAAAAAGAAATTATTGTACGGGGACTTACGGTGATCTGGCTGCTTGATCAAATCCTCTCGCTAATTAGGTTGCTTTGGAAATAATTGGGGGTCGTCGAAACACGTAAAGTGTTGGTTTTCGTGTGATATTTTATTTGGATACCTGAATGGCTGGAAATTTATTTTGACAATATTGTGATTGTATGCATACAAGAAAAAAAAATCATTTACCTGTCCTTTTGAATTCAGCCAGTATAAGGGGAAAAAAAACCTATCGGGTTTTATAGTTTAAAATTTGTTATAATTTCGTGTTAGTAAACTACGCTTCCGTAACAAGTTCAGTTTGTTAAGATGATATCTCAGGCCGTAATGGCCCGCAAGGAAGCCCACCAGCATCCTAATATTCTATAGCCTTACTCTAGGGCTTAAATAATCTTTTAATATACAGCTGAAACTGTTGTCCCAATCGTTAATTAGCCTTCAAGCAACAGGCCAATTAAGTCTGCAGTGGGTTTCTGGTCCTAAGAACGCAGATTCTGATCCAGCTGTAGTCAGCTTGTCTGCAGATTCGTTGCCTGCAGTACCTTAGTGGCCCAACAAAAATTTACCTTGCTGTACTTGACTAGGTTTTGCAAGTTATCGTAGCATCACTTCACTGTCGCAGAATTTAACGTGTTCGATGATAGTGCCTGCAGTGCTGCTTGACTGTCCAAAAAATAGGAATTCTGGCTCCTTTAATTCCTTTTCGAGAAATCAAATTTGCGCAGATCTCAATGGATCTCATGGGTATCGATACTTTGGTTTTGGGTCCAAAGACCAACTAACTAACCCCAGTTTGATCCGTCGGTGTACGAGATCAGACTTCTCGGATCTTGTGTCTTAACACCATTTGTCAACCATTGTAATAATTTAATAATTTCTGTGATTTGTTAATGCAAGTGAAAAGACCCTGAAAGGAAGAAAGGAGAATAACGCTTGCCAATCGCTGTTTTTTTTTAGCTGAGAAGGCAACTATGTACTAAAGCCCTCTCCCGAACGACTTAGGACACGCACCTTTTTTAAAGCCGATAAATTTATCGTTGGTCGTTTTAAAAAAAAAAAAAAAATGTTGTGTAAGACCACTCAACGAAGAACTCTGTAAGATGTGCAGTGACATTTATATAGTACGCTCCGACCACCTTAGAACTTCGACTCTAATCTGGAGGATTAGCCTTAGGTAGAGCGAAAGGAGGCTTTAACTAACTTGGAGTGTACTACTGGAGACATTGTCTAATTGGAGAAGTATAATAGTTAAGGTCCAGGTCCAACCAGCACCGTCCAAGTAAATTATATATTTTATTTTATTTAATTTGAATATAAAATCAATTCATTTTGTATATATTTTAAACTTAATGGTTACTAGCATTGGGTAGTTTAAGTCTAGTAGTAAGACTTTGTTCTTCTTCTTTTCTCCTTTTAAATTCACGGGATTATGATCGGTATTTTATGAATCATAAACCTTCGACTTTAAGGCGTTCCTGATAACCCGACTATTAATTGTGGAGTTCGCCTGTTTCACCTCAAGAAATATCACAGGCCTCCCGGTTTCATATCATATCATCATTAAGGTGTGCCTTCCGAATGCGGTTCTACAGTTAAGTTGATTGAGTTCATCCTCTTTTGGAAGTGTCCGCAGTATCCATCCTTTGAGTATGAAAATACCAATTGAGCTGGTCATGCTCCGATGCATTCGACAAGGGTTCTTTGACGTGACGACTTCCTCGGATATTTAATCTTTTAATTCGATCAAGCTTCGTTATTCCTGCTGTCAGGCGAATCATATTCATCTCAATTGCTTTCAATTATCGCTCCTACTTTTTAGAATATTGTCTAACATTGCGAACCGTAAGTGAAAGCCGGCCTAATAACTGTGATCTAGAGCGTAACTTCAAGCTTTGGGCATTTTTCGGTCACGTAAGATAGTAGAGTTTTCCTACCACTTCATCCATAACATGCTTTAACATGCTTACACGGTGGTTGCTCTGTGTAGATCATAGACAGTTGGAACTTCTCGCATATAGAAATAAGTTCTTCCACACACAAAAAAAAAAAAAATACCGAAACATCAAGTGCTCATGACGATCGTCTAATATTCGCTAATGATGCTGATAAATCAGCAATAAAAACCAAACGACTGTTGACACTTCCCAAGTACACACCAACTTTGATTAATCGATTTTCGATAACTCCAGATGGGCCTTTGACTCATGCTCATACATTTCCATGATCACGTGTATATACATATGCAGGTTTCAGAAACTCTTGGCACCCACCAAAGATCTCTTGTGTTTTCAAATGACGGTATATCACTGCGTGTCCTCTAGTTAACGGAACAGGTGTAATTGGGCCTTAGGAAAGCAAAAGAAATGCGTTCATATTCTATCCACAACACAAATGTAATTATCGTTGAATTTTAATCCCACATTTCATCTCCCAAAGTCAGGAGAAGAAAACAGATCACCTAACTACGCAGCCAGCATGAGTTACTGCAGCAATATCAAGTCAGCTCATTTGCTGTCTTATCGACTTTGTCGCTAACAGCACGATTTATCGATATGCAAACGTAGCTCAACAGGAGCCATCCACCCACTCTATATGCAGGGAAAATAATATATAATATAAAAACAAAATCGTTACCCCCACTCAAAATAACAAATTCATTGCAGAAATTTTGTAAAGAAGATTTCACTTCTTCAAGGATATTCCTTCAATACGTTAAATTGGCTCCCTACCAATCTCACTCCTAAGCACACATGTATCGCACAGGAACACCTGTGGTTCTTCTCTTCTTGCACATTTCTCGTGATATAGCCAATTTTATTTATGTTTTCTTCTTTTGTAATTTATCCATGTCAACGGAAAAGCTTGATGCTGAAAAGGAACACCAAAAAACGAGCTGTGCACAACAAAAATGAAAAATAAATACACACACCGATGAAGCGCTGAAAATATTTTCAAAATGAATTTCCTTTCGGGACAAGTCAGTCGTCGTCCCCACCCCCCTATCAGTTGATCATCCCTCTGCCAATGGTACCACGATGGCGTGGTAATAAACAAATTGTGGTACGCGCTGTCGAGAAAATGCCAAAATGTTGCTGTTACTTTCGCAGATTAGCAAGTGATAAGAAAATCCTTCCTTGCGAAAACCTGTAACACCATATGACGTGTAAGGGGGAGTGAGTGTTTAGCCTTAAGGCTAATGGAAGCTCATTTTTATCAAGCTGAGATACATACATCTATATACGATAGATAAAGAACTTTTCTTGTTGTGGAAAGAAGATATTGATTTTCGAAAGGAATTAGTGAGAAATTTTCAACGAACGGCATTTCAAAGGGTTTCTATCTCTTTAAACTAAAACAGATAAAATCTTCTTTGAAATCTCCTCACAATGTAATTTTATAAAAATGTTCCCTTTCTTCCAGCAGCTGTCTGGTTGGAGATTCACTATGATTCATTTCCCATCCAAACCAAACAAAGGACCAGGTCCGTTATGATATTATATTGTGTTATCGAAATAACTTCACAAGTTGACGTCATGCTGCTAGAACTACCTCCATAGGGAGAGAGAGAGAGAGAGAGAAAATATTTACCTCACAAGGATACATAAATTCATATTGAAGGACATTAAGTAAATTAATCTCTTTAGCAATATACGAGTTGGATGGGCGATTTTATTATGAATTTTCATCCTTGCTGAACAGCAGGACTCAACCGAAGAACAACATCAAACGTTAACCCACTATTGGGAAGATGGTATTCCTTAATTGTATCAGTAGTCTGAGATTCAAAGCTGTGGCGCAATCGGGGGGTGGAACCATCAGAGACAATAGAACTCCGTAAGCTGATCAATAAACAAACCTTTTTATGGCGCCATAAAAATCAGTCATCACGGTTGTCGTTATAGTCTTTATGTCCTTCTGGCATTAAAGGCTGTAAGCCCATTATAACATCATTTAATCCCCATGGTTCCGAATATTTAAGCTCTTCTCTCGTCGTAGTCGTGTGGTATGCGAAGGATATGAGTGGAGACAGTAAATCGATTTTTTTTTTGTTTTTTGCTTTAGTGGAAGCAGTTGGGGTTCTGTTTGTATTTAATGTTGACTTTGGGAAGAGAATTATAGTTTGAGAAGAAAAGGGATTTGCGAATATACCTATATATTCCATGTGAAGATTTATTAGTTTTAAATCACCTTCTCAGCCTTCGTAAATTGTTTCTAATTCATACGCGTTAATGCTTGGATATTAGATTTAAATTGAAATTTTAGTCGAAAGATATCGATTGTAGACAACAAGCAAAGTTGTAGTGAACCGCGAGTTCTAGAAGCTTGGGTTTAGTTATAACGGTATCTATTGCCATGGACTCAATTACCCATGCTATACTTTTCTTAAGCAACCGCTGGCTATTAAATAGTAATGGATATTACTGTCGTAGAAATTGGGAAAGCGTACGAAAGAAATCGGGTCCACCTCATGATCCATGCTTTTTATCGCCAAATTTATGAGAGGCGATCCCATTCTTATAAGAGGAGGCAAAGTTATGTTCCTTCTTTGCATTAAGGAATAGAAGATATGGGAAACTGTGACAATTATTGTTCTTTCAATGGAAAACGACATGAGTACAGCTATATGATGACGAACGTGGGTTCATCGCGTGGGCTTGATGTTTTGGATGAATGAATTGGAGGGTAATGGGTATCCCAAGAAAACAGAGTAACTATTCTGCCTACTGCCTATTTATTTGAAAGGAAAAGTGAACTCACAACAAAAAACTTCCTTTGTCTCGTCTGTTTTTCGCCAAGAAACAACTCAAAGTAATTCGCCGTTGCTACGTTGGTATACATGCGTGGAAGATAAAAATGAATAAACACTTGACAGAGGATCGACAAAGAAAAACAGAAAACCCATAATTGTTTTTTTTTATATTTTTATATATTATTTCTATTTCAAAGCTTATTTAATAACTAGCTGAATGCCCGTGTAAGAAGAAATTAGTTTTACTACCCAACTAAGTATTAACTGTTTTAAGTCAGAAAATATATAATTACTTACAGCGGCTAACTTTATTGTTCGCGGATTGAAATGTCAGACTGCTTTCATTGCAAGGTTTCCCTTACTACGACTGTAAAACTTGTCGAGTTGTAGGGGCTGAGTAAGGGCAAAGATTCTGAAGAAATCTTCTCTATATGAGTCCCGAAACTAAAGAACGCTCCCCCCTCCCTTCCCATCCTTCTTTCCCTCTTTTTCTACTATTCCATACTCTTTGGCCCTGGGCTGAATTAAAGTGTCATACGACCCATACGAACCGTTCTTAGAATCAGCCTGGCTGGGGGAACAGTCTAAAAACTAACTCAGTTGCGAACGGAATATTCGGATACTTGGCGCCCTCCGGATCAGCTTGTCTGTATAATGCGGATCTTTAATTAATCTAAAGGTAGACCTCTGTTCTTCGCTACTCGTGGGACCCAAATATGAACTCAACATAATAAAAAAAAAATCCAAACTAAATTTAGTGACCGGACGGTGTCTACCGGCGAAGCACCTGCTATACCGTGCAGTATATGAGACTGTGTCTACTCGTGGTCCATCTACTATTGGCAATACTAAGGAAATAGCAGGCTGTTCTGTTCCTAAAAGTGGTAGGATTGTGGCACAACATGGCCCTGGCACTGCTAACAACGCTTAAGGGAGAAATCCTCTCTCAGTAAGCACAAACAACGCTCCAGGTACTTCTTGCTGTGGAAGTCTGCGATATCGCACTCCCTCAACACCAATGGCAGAATTTCCCCTGAAAGGTAGCGAGCTATTTAGTTGGAGCTGGTGACAACTTCATATGTTTTCTTAAGGCAGTCAATGACGCTGGGAGGCATCAATGTCATATTTATTATCTCTATAAATTAGCCGTAGGATCCCTTGGTGAACTTTAGCTGGGTGCAAAGATCGAAGCTGTTGCAAGGAAGGCTTTCGCTTGTAAGCCGACATCTCGCGCCTGAATCACCATAAAACCGGGATGTTAGGTCTCTGTAATCCCTCTCAATCGACCCATAACTAGAAAGTCGCTAAGCTGGAGGAGCAAAAGGGTGCCTACAGATCCGCGATTATCGTAATCAACCAGGTGAGGTTAAGTATGGATGGGAACAAATTATCCTTAAGGTATACAAAAAGGATGGAATAGAGGCAGGTAAAATGACGCTGCATGTTTAAATTTCTATATCATCAATTTTGGAGAAGAAAATTACTTGTTTATTTATTGGACGTTCCTTAACTTGACCTTTACTTAACCAATGAACGCTGTTGTATTGAAATAAGTCAGAATAAGCCGAATCACATTCAGAATCAAAGAACCTCCTTGAGCTGTCTGCGCTCAAGTCCATTAATTAATTCAGTGTAGTTGTCCGCAGGGAGCTGTCTGATGACTTATGCACTGATAATTCTTATCTCCGATTCTCTTTACAAATCATTATACCCTATCCTAAGGGTATATTAATTTTGACACATAGTTTGTAACACCCCTTAATATTCGCCGTAGACCCATAAAAGTATATATATTTATGATCAGGATCAAATCCTAAGACTATCTAGCAATGTCCCTTTTAAAGCTAAGGTTAGAGAGATAGAGTGTTACAACCTTCACAAGATATGTAGGCACTGTCCTCCTTTATAAGTTTTTCATATAAAGTTTTTTGCCACGCCTACTTTTTGTGGGCGTTTTTTACTAAAATGCTGTTTTCTTCGAAAATTTTCAGAGAAAGCGAAAAAAAAATGTTTGAAAAAATATTTAGCTAATCTTTTTCCAACATATCGCCCATACAAAGTTTTTGGCCTCGCCCACTTTTTGGGGGCGTTTTTTCGAAAAAAAACTTTTTTTTTGTAATTAATAGAACTAAATTAAATGCTATCCATCATCTTCTTAATGCTTTTTCCTTTGGAGCATATAGGGCTATGGATAGGGTATCATACTGTTCGCCTCAAGCGGACTGTAGCCTTTCCTCGCCAAAAAGCTTTGCATGCATTTCATAATAACTGATTACATCTATAACCGGCAATACAAGTTTAAAGTAATTAACAAGTCGAATGAAGTATTAAATAGCAAGACTTTACTTAAGGGGCTCCCGACCCCTGAATAATTTCTGCCTGATACAAAGCTGCTTTCCATAATCTGCGATTCCGGGTACGTTATCCTGACCATGAGCTGTGGCATCCGCGATAACTTGGTCTTTAAAACGGAGGTTCGGTCTTTCTTGTCGTCTCGAACCTAGGGGCTGGAATTTAAAGATTCTCTTAGATGGAGCTAATTTCTACATCCGAAGTGTACTTTTAGCTTTTTTGGATTACATCTACATCTTAGTTTTGTATAAGTTTTGACGTGATTCCAAATTCGGTAGAGTTTCTGATGATGAATACTATCATATGCGGCTTTGAACTAAACGGTAAGATGATGTGTCTCGACTTAAAATTATTGTAGTATTCTAATCCGGTTTATGCCGATTAGTGTGTTCCAAAGAGGTATATGTAATATAGGATCGGCTTTATTGTAGATGGAGCATGCAGAGCTGCCGGTCCCAGTAATCAGGCGTACAGCCGAATCTCACTTGATGACCATCACCATGCCACTGAGGCGTTCTCCTTAGATTGTATTTTTCGTTTCCGTGAAACAGTCGAGCACTACAATTAGATGTGAATTTGTTACCCGTTTAAGGTGTAAGATGCCGTTGGCCCATAAAGGGCTCATTCGTCACCATCTCTTTTCCAGAAAACTGACTTCTCCTGAAAATACCTCACTGACCTCAGGTCCAAATATGTCGAAGTAGCTCACACAAGGTACAGGTGCCATCATGACCATCATCTGCCGCATATTATTGACTTCTGACATCCATTTAACCACTCATCCCAGACAGCGCAATTATAGTATTCCTAATTTCTTTCTCTTCAACACTCGCGCTTATAAGTTTAGCAAGTCAATTTTGGTTGAACCAGACCAGTTACTACGGGGAGCTAAATGGTGTGCATCTACAGTTACATCTACATCACTGGACATCGTCAGTTGATACTACCCCATTCTATAACACTCAACCAACACTAGATGGAACTAATGTAATTATTAATGATAGTATTAATGTTTTTATACTCTTCTAGTTTTGCAGCTCAAATTGCATTGGCATTTGAAACGAACATCAATTTTCAGGTTTCTGAGAACTTTTCGGGAAATAAAAACATAAATTGAGTACCTCTCCACTAAGCAAGAGTACTTTCCTATTGTCCTGAAACCGGGATCCTTCAAAAATGTGAAATGCGACTAACAAAGAGTAACATTTTCCGTAAAACAATCTGTTGGAAAGTATATAAATAACATTCGGGTGCCCCCAGTTGGGTCAGATAGTTTTTATTTTTGTTCTAGAACTGAAAAGCATAGAACATACATAAGCAGGTAAAATGTACGAGTACCAGTGTAACACATTTATTTAGCACACAAAAAAAAAACTATGTTGTCGCCATTTCCTGCGGCACTCACAAAGGAACACACGCGTAAATATACAAATACAAACTATAGAAAAGGAATCCTGCAATAAACAGGAAACCACGATGCGCTAAAAGCCACTCCTGTTGCAAGAGTAACTTTATTATATTCAATTTCACTTTTTCAAATGGTGTTTTGCAAATCTCTTTTAAATTGGAAAATTAATTAAAAATTCTGGACAGGAGCTGCAGCTGCATCTGGCTAAAGGAAACGAATCGCCAATGCTGTTGCATAAACTATGGCCTCGGCTTTAGTACACAAAGGACATTCGCATTCGGTGCGCAAAGTTTATTCTGATAAAAATAAAACACACAACAAAATATAAAGGCACAACATGAAAAATATGTACTAACAAAAATAAATTGAACTGGGTCGTGCTCGCCCATGGACAGCTTTGACTTTATCCTTTATGCCAAGATTTTTTTTGCTTTTCCCGTATGTAGGTAGTTCTGAGATCGGATTTATAAAACATAAATTGAACTGATTGATTCGGACGATTAAAAAAAAAGTCAAAATAATTTTTTTTTAGCAATTTTAAATTTTATTAAAATTGTTCTAGCTCTAAAAATTTTTGGGTAATTCTAAATACGTTTGCCGTTTGGCAATTTTGAAATTTTTTTTTGTTTGGCGATCACAGATAAAATTTATTAAAATTTCTGACAGAAAGCACAAGATATTCTCAGCGCACTGACATTTAATATTGTCGTAGCCATACTTGTATTTGAATTTATTATTCAAATGAAGATCTTCACTCTTTAAATAAAGAATTTAGTAGTCAGAAGGTGTGATTCAGAAAGCTCTTGTGGCTACATAAAACCCCATAGTGGCGGTCTCAGTTTGGACGAATATTCAAGGGCGCAAAGAAAAGGAAACGACAGCGACAAGCGTCGCAAAGCGCAAGCCCGCTCCTTTGGTAGTAAAGTCGAAAAATTGTTAGGCCGCCTGAAGTTACACCAATGGATGCAGGTTCTTGTCTTGGATCTAGAGACGCCTTCTTTTCGACACAGAAACGAGCGATAGGAGAAGGTGGCCAGTTTATCTCCCTCTACCGGTGGCACTCATGCGCTCGGATTCTTGTTGATATCAATGTGAAAGGTACTCGACTGATGCAAAAAGAGTACTGGAAGCACCCAGTCTTCCCTATAGGTACTCTGGCTAGTTTGTTAGCCCTAGATACAGCATGATTCGTCCCTTCTTATGTCTTTCTGGATGGGTTTATTTCCACTTTATGTTCATGAAAATACCACAACGGGATTAACCCATAGTAACTATCATAATGACATTTACTAAGATAAACTTAAAACACTCTTACTCTTCTCCACATAACATCTATTGAAACTATGAGTGTCGAAAAATCGCATCTGTGATCTTGTTAAAATTCGTAGTGCCACAACACTGTTTGACGAGTGGTACACAAAGCCCAGGCGTTGTCTTATTGTGTCGACATATCTCTCAGTAATTTGTGGTTACACTCAGAGAAAAAAACTGCGCAAAATTACCTTTTCCGACTTTGGTAAATATTTTTTTATGGAAATAATTAGACAAACAAAGCGCAGCCTAAATATAAGCTGATTTATGCTCATATGCATAATGCATTATGCTGTTATTAAAGTAAAGTATGCTTAAAATTAATAGTAGAATTTACCAGCAAAACATGTTATTTTATGATAGAAAGTTAGGCTACTCAACCTTAGAATTTGCTGATATTGCAATCCTTTTGTAAAATTATTTTAGATCAAGATACCTACGCTCTACCTCATGTAATCTCTAATGGGTCAGAGCCCATAGAATCCGTCGCTGACGTGCGTGGGTTAAGACTTTAAAAAGACGTTTCAAAATCTTTCTGAATTTTTTTCGTCGATTTTTTTCTCATATTGGCTGGCGATGGAAGATTGCCATATGAAAAGAATAACGGCATATTTATTCTTTTTTTTAAGTCGTTCAGGTTTTAGCTTAATATAAAGAGAAGTTGAGTTAGAAATTTCAAAACAAAAAAAATTTGGTCAACCATCGTTATACCACCTTCGATGGTGAGTTAAGCTAACCCATAGTTGAAAAAGTCAGTAAGTATCAGATTTCTTTTATTAATAACCTTTTGCACTTAACTTATGACTTAAGGGTAACTCACCGTCAACTCGAGTTTATTAAAACGGGTGATAAGGTATTATCTTAAGTAAAGAAATAAAAAATAAAATACTTATATGGTTTCGCTTTAGTTCGAAAATAAATTTTAGCTTGAAACAAATAATAGAAAACGCATATTTAGCCATGATAAATCTGCTAATATGGCAAGGCTGACTGGCTGTCAAAGTATGAAAAACTAGAATCTTGGGCTAAATTGGAATCGGTCATCGTCAATGCGTTGATTACTGACCATAAGTGTACGTGTATTCTATATTGCTCTCAGACAAAGAAACGAAAACGGAGATTCTATGAGTTGGTACCTTTCCTATGCAATTTAACCAATGCATAATTTTGTCTTAAAAGTTGTTTAAATTTGCATGCAACCGAGAGTGATGCTTCAATGCAAACTGCTTAAAAACATCTTACTCACTATGTAAAATCGAATTTGTTCTAACGTAATTCGGCGGAAATATGGTAACATCACCTAGTCGGTTTCCACCAAGAACTAGCCTGATTTTATCTAATCGGATTTTTCCTTAGGGACTTAAGGCTTTATGAGTTAGCAGGTTCTCTTTTTTAACTTTCTCGTATACATTAGTATACTAAAGAGAAAGGTTTTGCGATCGTGCAGACATTTTGAACTCAAACTGAGTATGAGGGATGATATTATGACTATAGAGAAGTCCAAAAAGTAGGTCTGTCAATGCCGTCCGTAGGTCTGTCTATCTGTCCGTCTGTCCGGGCGCCGTATGGCGAAACGGTTCGACGGATTTGCCTCAAAGTTCGTATATAAGGTTCTTGGGGTTACATCTCGGGGCATCTTTTTATTGTTTGCTTTATCTTTCTAAATAACGGTACCTGCCATACAATTTTGTTGGTGAAAATCACTTAACACTATTTTGCTCGAAAGTGATTTCAAGGATTTCGGTCTTTTTATGCAAAAATTCTGCATACTCAGTTTTTGGAAAAAAATCGATTAACGGCAATTTATTAAACCGGCAATATATCAAAAACTAATAATGGGAACTTCAAAAAAATTTACAGTTTTTTTTTATACTATAAAGTCGAACATATTTGCATGCTTCGATTTTTGTTTAATAACATTATCAGATCTGTGTCGTCGAGTGCTTATTGCAAGCAACTATCCCGAGCAGAAATTTTTCTCGGCACAAAGAGTGCTCTCACAGGCTCATCACTTAGTGCACATTTTAGTACACATATAAAGGGTGATCCATTTCGAGGTTCCCTACTTTTTAAAAGAAAAAAACACGGAAAATTCAAATTTAATGGAGAATGTTTATTATCATTTGAAAGAACATTCTTTGGTATTTATTTTTTGAAGATTATGTCTATTAAATGTTGGCCGTTGCTACGTCGCAGATGGTCCATACGTTGAGTCCAATTTTCGATCACTCGTTCGAGCATTTCGACTGGTAACTGGCGAATGACACGCGTGATGTTTTCCTCCAAGGCCTGAATCGAAGCGGGTTTGTCGGCATAAGCTTTTGACTAACAGTGTGATATCGCACGATCTTGGTGGCCAATCGACCGGCCCAAAACGTGAAATTATGTGCTCACCGAAATGTTCTCTCAATAAGTCCATTGATTGATGCGATGTGTGGGAAGTGGCGCCGTCTTGCTGAAACAAAATGTCACCGAGATCACGAGCTTCAATTTCAGGCATCAAATAGTCGGTTATCATGGCACGATAATGGTCGCCATTGACGGTTACGTTCGCACCGGCATAATTTTTAAAGAAATATGGACCACACCAAACCGTTGTTTTTTCTGGATGAGGTGGCAGTTCTTCAATCTCTTCAGGTTGCTCTTCGTCCCAAATGCGGCAATTTTGTTTGTTTACATACCCATTGAGCCAGAAATGGTCCTCATCGCTAAACAAAATTTGCCTCGAAAACGTCGGATCTTCTTGGAACTTTTCAAGAGCCCATAGAGCGAAGCGATGTCGCTTGGGAAGGTCGAGCGGCTTCAGTTGTTGCACAAGCTGTATTTTGTACGCTTTCAATTTAAGATCTTGACGTAAAATGCGCCAAGTCGTTCCATACGTCAGTCCGAGTTGCTGCGAACGGCGCCGAATCGACTCTCTACGGTCTTCGTGTACACTCTCAGCTACGGCCGCTATAGTTTCTTCACAGCGTGCTGGACGTGGTCTATTCGGTCGAATATTATCCAATAATGAACGCTGGGTCTCAAAATGGGTGATGGTGTTGCGAATAGTACGCTCAGTAGGCCGATTATGTTGACCATAAGTTGAGCGAAGTGCACGAAACACATTCCTCAGAGAACGTGAATTTTCATAATAAAGTTGAACAATTTGTAAACGTTGTTTACGCGTAAGTCTTTCCATTATGAAATGCCAAACAATACTAAACAAAAATAACATGACAGCATGACACGACTCACACGTGATCTGTCAAAAAAAGGCTATTAAAAAAAGTATCTCTACTTGGATCACCCGTTATTATATAAAACATACAAAACATGACTATAAGAATACAACAAACAAAAAAATCTCAGGGGGTCTGCGACATAATTACGTAAATAATGTTAAGTTTCATTTTACCAACATGCAAATCAATCACAAGATTATTTAAATTATAGGTTAATATTACACAGTTTTTTGTCTGAGTGCAGAATTTGGTTGCTGCAGTCATAGCCACACTTTGGTTGTTGCGACTGGTTATTTCCTTATGATTCTGTTATTTTACCCCAACTAACGGTTTTGTTGAAACTAATAGAATACAGTCCACAATAGGCTTTATTTGTGGGGTATTAAGTAAGGTGGTATATTCTACGTCGCAACATAGGCTTAACAAGTTTTTCCGGTTTTAAGGTGTTGAGTTCTCCTCGCTCGGTTTTATGACAACTTTAATTGGTTTAACATATGTATGGGCGACGAGCATGGACGAATTCTCGTCTTGCCTTATCTTAAGTTTTTATTCGTTGCCCGTTTAGCAGCTAGGTACTTTAATAAATCCTCGACTCCCCGCTCATTGTTGATTCCAATGCTATTTCATAGGGCCTCACCTCCGGTTTTAAAACCACCAGCCTTGGATGCTTGGGTTTCTTATAAAGTCATGAAACCATAAAAATTAACAAAACAAATTGTTTTCTTTTAAAATAACTTCCCACCTTTCTCGCTCACACAACAAGGACTAATAACAAATCATCCAAAAAGATTCGAAAACAATTGTTCTTCTTGAAAAAAAACAACATTCCGTAAACTTTCTAGTCAATTGGTATCCTTTGGTTGGATATTTATGGTGTGTCCTTCCTCTGGGGTTCATTGGTTGAATATTTACCAATTGTAGGGTAAAACAAAAACAAACCAGATTAAGTACCTATTTGCAAAAGTTTTGCAAAATAATTTGAATAAAGTTAAATTCATAACTATGCCTCCGGACCGGACCGGACAAGCCTCTGCCTCATTGTGGAAAATTGTTTCAGACTTTCCATTTTCAGTTGGAATATGCGGCTACTGGGATGTGAATAATTCAAAAAATTATTTGCTTGTATATTTTCTGTGGTGTCCGAGGACTTTCCATTTTTGTTTGTTCGGTGGTGGTTGGATAGGATAGGAACAGCGAACAGGTAATAAATATTTTGAAATTGAGAATTTAAGTAAATTTGAAGAGAATTTATTTATTTGCATTGACGATTGAATTTTTGTGGGGGAAGGAGTTAGCTTTATTCGGCTTGGATTGGAAGCAATTATTGCAATTTACAGAACAGTGGGTTGAGTTTGATTTGGTAGAGAAGTGATATTTTGTTTGGTAAAAGGATAACTATAATACCATCCAATCTTGATGAACGCATATTTAAGCTAACTTCCCTTTTTATTTTATTGAGAGTATGGAGGATATTTTGAGCATAAAGTCCAACAATTTTGCTTTAAAGCGACGAATGGTTTTTCGCTATAATTTTAATGCGTCGGTGTGGATTGTATTTTCGATTTATATTTACTTCCGCGGTATCGTCTTCCCAGAAGCGTCACAGAGAGTTGTATCACGTAAGCCTAGTACGTTTAGGTGCATATCAAAAGCGCGAGACTTCTTTAATCGTCATAGGTCCGAAAAAATGTCTATATGTACTAGGTGCCCGCAGACTTTCCAGAGACATTCGGTCGAATTTGTTTGGTTTGTCTGCGGAAAAATCTGACAATCGAATATTATACCCCTTATAGGGGTCGTAGGATAATTCTCACTCAGTGTCATGGAAACTCCAGTACGAGTTGTACTAAAAAATCACTGTTTATACCCTATCCTTCGGGTATATTAATTTTGACACATAGTTTGTAACACCCCTTAATATTCGTCGTAGACCCATAAAAGTATATATATTTATGAATAGGACCAAATCCTAAGACTATCTAGCAATGTGCGTCCGTCCGTATCAACTTTTGAGGCCTTTAAGGTTATGCTAGGAAGCTGAAATTTGGAACATATATTCCCTAGGGCTCCGAAATAGTTAAGTGTAAACATTTTTTGAATACGCCCACTGCCACGCCCACAATTTAGAAAAAACCGTTTTAAAGCTAAAGTTAGAGAGATAGAGTGTTACAACCTTGACCACGCCACTATATGTAAATATCAAGCGGTTGATGTTTAGGATAGGTTATGTTGAAATGGCTGTCAGCATAAGCACAGACACACGGGGATGAAGGATAAAGTTTTCCCCTACTCGTTGAACCAATTGGAGCTTCTGAGATTTGATGTATATGTTTGTAAGATCACATGTATCTTCGTAGAATAAGGCTCTGAGATGGAATATTCTTTTTCTGGAGAGAGCGGGCTACGATCGTTCGGTGAGTTATCATTTCCTCTTTGTTCATACAACTTCTGCAAAAGTCGTTCGAGAATGCACCAAGTCTTGTTGCATGTTTGTCTATAAGACAGTGTCCAGTGATGACAGTGCTAATGTTTAATCTGCTTAGAGAGATAAAATTTTTAGAGCGTTTCAAATCCAGGTTAGGCCAGATTCGTTTTTTCGGTAGATATGTGATTCCACTTGCCCACCTAAAGTTTGTTTCCTCCATAGCAGACTGATTCCATGGACTTGATTCCATGCTGCTTGAATGTCAGAAAAAGTGCCGATATCCTTAGAGGATATCACGTTTGTCTTTAGCAAAGATAAGACTTCTTTAATCGCCATTCCGCCTGGAATACCCTACACTGAAGATTTAGTCGGTCACAGAAAACACCACGGTATAAAAATGGATCGCTGTGTTCTCCAAGAATGCATCCGCGGGATGAAATGGTGACATAAAAGTATTTTCCAAACTGAAGTTGATGCTTTGAGATGAACGGCTGCCGTTTGTCTGCTAAAAATATGTAGAAGGTTCAGCTGAAACAGAATGTCTAAGGCAGGCTGATCTTTGGATCTTGCTTATTTTATTGCTAAGGTCGCTTTGTCTAAACACAGTCCACTAGACAACTGCTGAGTACGAAAGTATCGGTCTAATGCCCGAAATGTATATCCAGTAAGTGATGTGAGGGTGAAGGCTCGATCTGTTCACAATGGATATTTTGTAAGAGAAAAGTGTTACTGTAGCCTTTTTTAATTCTTTCCTGGATATAAGGCTGCCAGATCAACTATTTATCAATAATCAGACTCAGATATTTCGCATCGGCATATAAATTTAAGGTTACGACGTTTATAGAGGGAAGGTCAATATGAGAAATTTTATATTTCCTTAAGAAGAGAGGTAGTTCAGTTTTGCCAGGGTATGGATGCTTGTTCGTAAAAGGATATTAGTCAATCATTCTAGGGTTTTAAGAAGGAATGATGATAGACTTATGAGCATTTACTAGCTTTGTGTATAAAACTACATTAATTTCTCTGCACAGCAACAAAATTATTATCAATTATCTCCAGCCCTGGCAAGATGATATATGAGGTCTTTAGAGCTCGGCTGGGCTTATACCATCTGGTCCCGCTGATTTGTAAGGTTTGAAGCTATGTAGCGCCCAAAAAAGTTTGTCCTTTGATATCGGATATTGTGACTTAAGCGGTTGAAGGTTCATCAGGCAATCTAGAGCAGTGCTAGGATAAGGCTTAATAACGTTCTTTGGAGTTTATTGAAATCAGCAATGACGTATTTGCATGAAAGTTTATTCCACCAATGCAAATGATCAAATTGTTCTAATCATTGTAGTGTAGAACCATAGAAATCTTTTGGATGGCAAGCCCCATGTTTTGCCAAAGGTAGCACTGCTTTGCGAGAAGCCGAAAATGCCCAAGATGTCTTTATCTCAAACGCCTTGCTATCGATAATTACTCCACTTTAAGTAGTTATGAAAAACTTGTTAATATCCTCCTTCTCTTGAAGAGAACAACCTCGTTTTTAATGGATTCACGGAGAGCCCACCAAGAGACAACTGGTAGTAGTATGAAATAAAATAAAGTACACTACTGGGTCGTACGAAGAAAGCTTCTATACTAGATCCGTTTTTGAATCACCTACGTGGATTTCAAACCTACGTGACAAATAGATTTGAGGAAGTGAACTCAAAAAAATATCTTCTTAAATTGTGTCTAAAAATGTTTTGAAATATGGTATCCTATTTTCATAACTTGCTTATAGGCAGTTTGGGCTGTGCGTTTGTGAGTCAGTCAGTAAGTCAGGGGAAACTATTTATAGACATAAGATATAATTTTTTTTAAGTGATACCATAGATGCAAATTAAGTACTTAACATTTATTCGCAAAATAATTAAATTATATTTGCAATCAGCCACATTGGTTGGTTGGTGTGCTTGGTCACTTTAAAAAAGCAACACCCCAACATATTTTTCCGTCTCTATTGCGATTTTTCAGTTTAATTAGGCCCAAGGCCACAATTAAAAATCTAATATGTTTATCAACTGGAAATAATTCGGGTCCCAAAGGGTTAGGCAGACATCTGTGTTTCAAATCTTTTTTTTTTAGTTTTTTTGAAGCACTAATTTATTCATTTTGTTCAATATTAATTTTGTTTTATTAATTTTAGATGATTTGAAATATAATATAATCAAATTAAATAGAAATGAGAACTGCACTCAATTTTAAACTCTATATATTGGCAAATGATGCGTTATTTATGTTTAATTAAAATACGGAGTGCGTTTTATGTTTCAGTTCAAAATATTATTTATAATATATATTTTATTGATTGATTATGACATCATGAGTATGGAATATGATGTCGGTCAAGTGAGCCCCTCTGGCCGTGGCTTAAAGGCGAGCTCTTTTATGAACATTTCGCATAAAAATACGGGAGCCTTCTGCTGTAATTTCAGAAAGTTCAGCAGATTGAGAAAAAGTAAGAACGGTTTTGGGTCGATTATTTTTTTAAGTCGCGAAGATAAAAGTTTCATTAATGAAGTTTATTAATTGATTCTTCAGCGCCTATGAATTCAAAAGCATTTTTCAAAAATTTTACAAAAATGTCACCATTAACTACGTGCGTCTTTAACTACCGGTTGTCGGAGGCGCGTCGCATTATTGAAAATGTCTTTGGGATCTGTGCTTCTCGTTTGCGTATACTTTGAAAACCTATTAAGATTTCGATTGAGCTACGAAAATTGTTCTAGATATCTGTGCACTTCACGATTTTCTTATGTAAAGAAAATCAATTTACGCGAGTGCAAACGATTTTGACCACGAAGTGGATGGACAACTGAATGTTACACAGCCACGAGGTACGATGTGTAAGGTCGAAAAGACGTTAGTCGAAGATATTTTACTTCGCGAACCGGCGAGATATGCTGGCAAAATAAATCATGCGGTTTTTCCGAAACAATAATGGATGTAAACTAAATGCGGACTAACGGACTAATGTTGATAAAAAAATCATTTGGCGGATTTGTGGTCTTGGAGCTATTCCACTTATTTTTGACAATTTTGTCAGTGCATTCTGCAAAATAATATACTATACGAATATGTATGTACTTTAATAAAATGTCCAATCAATTTAAACCAAATATAAAACTTACCCGAAATTGTTGGAACAAAAGTCTCCATTTAATTTGCTTCAGCCTTTGAAACATGAAGTTTTGAAAAAACTTAAGACCATGCCAATTCCCTGGCGTCGCGGTTTTTACATGCGAAACTTCTAACATCCCACAAAATTTCCCTTTCTTCCACTTTGGAAATTAAATTAAAAACCATTTCACTTGTCCACGTTATTTTTATCATATGTTTGCTTTCGTACATTCTCAATGTACCTAATTCAAACAAATATTGACAGGACGCCATTGAGATTTGTGTGTGAGTTTATCAATGGCGGCTCTTTAACTCGTTCAGGCAAATTTACCGCACCCAACCAACGATGTATTAAAAAAAGTTGAGCAACGTGTTGAACAGATAATGTGTTGCACATTGTTTGGAATTCGTTGCTCAACTCGATGCGCAACTGCCTCCAACGAGTAACACGAGCTCGTCCACTACCCGTACACTTGTTGAACGATAGTTATAACGATAATGAACCATCTCAAACGCGTTGGTTGAACTAGTTGGGCACGCAGTCGACGACCGCCAAATTTTTGTCCTTAAGCATCGAGGTTGAGTTGTTTTAAGATAAGAAGAAATCGGAAGGCGTCAAATCAGGGAATTGTGCGGGTTAGTCGATATCGATATTAAAATATATTTTTTACTTAATCGTATACTAAAGAGAAAGTTATTGCAATAGTGGGGAAATTTCGAACTCAAACTAAGTACGCGTGAATATATTTCGACTATAGATATAAAAAGTGGGTCCGCCAATGCCGTCCGCCAGTCTGTCTGTCCGGGCGCCGTGTGGCGAAACGGTACGACGGATGTGCTTCAAAGTTCGTATATAAGGGTTCATCTCGGGGCATCTTTTTATTTTTGCTTTATCGTTTGAAATAACGGTACCTGCCATGCAATTTTTTTTGCGAAAATCTCTTATCAATATTTTTCTAGCAACTGATTAAAAGGATTTAAGTGTTTTTTTATACTAAGGATACTTGGGATGGGGCCAAAAATACTGCATACTCAGTTTTATAAAAAAAAAACCATTCACGGTAATTTAAAATATGCCATCAAGTTTTGCTGAAACGCTTATGAATACGATCAAATCAAGCAGCAATACTACTAATTATGGTGAACAAAAGTAACGAATAAGGACTTCAAAGTCTGGGCACTTAAAGAAGAGTATTTAGAGTTCTCGCATAGACATCATGGCCTCAGGAGATAGTTTCTGAAATCTTATTTCGTATCAAATATAACAGGGTGCGTCTTATAAATACTTCAGGTCGATTTTATTCGCCTGAATTATGTGAATGCATTTTTTCAGTTGACAGTCGTAGACAGTGGTCGATAACTGTTTATTTTGAAGTATTAAAAATAAAGCGAATAACTGTGTTACACGAAACTAAATTTTCTCAAAAACGGCACATAAGATTTTGATGAGATTTCCCAAATTGGACACTTTTAACATAATTGTTCACAATACAAAAACGTATCAAAATCGAATTTAATTAAAATTTAAGAAAAATTTTCTTGGAGTTCCCTTTATTAGTTTTTGGGATATTGGCTGTTTTATAAATTACCGTTAATCGATTATTTTTTTTCAAAAACTGTGTAGGTGTGCAGTTTTTTGAGTCATTTAAATGGACGCTAATTTTTTTTTTAGTTGTGAAGCCTTTATACTCGAGCTCGATTTAAGACCAAGGTTGACAACTCTTTTTTTTCCACACTATTAAAAAAATTTGGATACAACTTTAACAAATTTGCTGATGTAATTGATTGGTCAATCGAGAGTGTAATACCAAGGACTTGAGTTTTCTTAGCAGCACTGTGATTAACTTTGTAGCATCTATGTACTTGATTTGGTTTTTCAATTGAATAAATAATGAAATTCGTTTCTAGATCAAGATCTTTTTTCTCCCCATGATCAGTTTGACTAACAGCATTTTATACTCTCTTCTTGATAAGCGTTCGTTTGAAAACTATATGATTTTTTGTTAAGGTCTTTAATTTACGCAAGCAAGAGTGAAGGAAAATGTTAAGGGATAGGTTAAAAAATATATAAGAAATTTGCCAAATAAGATATACAATACGAGGGCGTGCTTGGACCGCAATTTAGGCAAACGAGGTTTAAAAGGATTTACCCTGCGATAAAAGTGAAAAGGCCTTTCGTAAGCAGAGCCTATAACATTTAGAGAAGGTCTATTCAAACTGTATAGAAAAGTAATGGCCTCTATTGTACTTAGGTCTTATTATGAAGCTTATAAGCTTCGTTTCAGAGCTTGAGATATGTTTGATATATTAGGTCTTTCGCAATTAACATTTCGTGAGGGTAAAATGCCTTATTGAAATCAATTTGTTATTATTTGTTACCAGTTCACTGCGAAATTTTGTTTCTGCTAGAGAAGAATGAAACTTTTAGAAAAGATCCTGTTGGGCCTATAACACTTGTTGAACAAAAGCGATTGTGACAAACGCTGCAGCTACCATCTTGCTTGATCCACAAGATTGTGCTATAGGCCCACAAAAGACAACATTCACAACATACATTATTAAAACTTATGAATAAATAACGATAAGATTTAGGTTTGAGGTACCATGGAAGCCTAGAAGAAGATTCATCCAATATGCATATTCATTAACCATGAGCGTGTTCAGCACTAATAAGAATGACCAGCTGGCAATTTTTAATTTCCCCCACTACCCTTCAGCCCATCGTCATTCTTTTAGTTAGTGAAAGTCTAGAGGTAAACAACTCAGCAGCGCATGTCACAGCGAAATTTTTACCCCACTCTTACCAGCTAAAGCTTTTTGAAAAGCTCGCAACTGTTCAACTCTGTCAAGCTAATTTACCTGAATTTGCCTGAAAATTTTCAAATTGACAAAATGAAAGACAAGTAATCACATATAGCTTGCATGATAGTTTCTTCGTTCGCCATTTGCGATACTCTGTATGCTATATTCCAATTCCTCCAGTGTCAGCACTTACTATGGACATAGAACAATGTAGCTATTATCATATTGTCTGCAGGTGAGCTGCGCTGCAATGAAAAGGTATTTTCTGTTCTACATCAATGATTAACTAGTAGGACAAGTGGTGCGGTATGTAAATCACGATATAGCTAAACCCAGATTGGTAAGTAATGCAGAAAGTTCAAGGATTTCACTGTTCCATAAAAGAGATACAGCTTTTTGGATTCATAGCCGCTCGACAATAGTCGATTGAAATTCAGATGAATAGTCCCATTTCAAATGATGTGGAAATGTTTGATGCCAAACGAAGAATGGATTCAGGAAATAGGCTGAAGATGAATAGAAAGGATTTCTAGAAATTACCTATTAGTCATATTTATGATGTGATACGCGACGAGGAGGTATTCGACGGGGAGAAATAAATAAACCCTTTATGGTTTTCTACGTTAAGAATTCAGCTCGAGGTAAGAAGCGATGTAATCGATTGCCAATCGATTTAATATAAAAAGAAATGGTAATGGATGAGTTGAATTTACGAAAAGGCTTCGTGTGACAATAGTGTCTATTGAAGATTTCAATATTTCTGAGCCGAATCGTTGGAAAACAGATAAGAGACAATTGATTGTGTCTTTGGGGAGGTAGCACCGGAAATATAATAGGAACTGTTTGAAAGATAAGTCAGGGGAGTAGGTGATTCTTGAATAATTTTGAATAAAAGCCATTTGATTAATAAAATCCAACCGGAAGCCTCATTGTCAAGGCATTTTTTAAATGGGTTGGGTACGAAAACTCCAAAACAAAAATCACCAACCTGAAATCCCCAAGTCAATATTCCCAAACCCAAAATCTCCAAATCCAAAATCCCCAATCATAAAATCCTTAAACATAGATTTCCAATATTTCGAGTGTATCTAAGAATTCATGTTTGGCGCCAAACATTTTGGATTTTGTGATTGGGAATCTATGTTTAAGGATTTTATAAATTAAAATTGTAACTCATTTTTCAATTGCATATATTCAAGATAATAACATATATAATATTACAACTTAAATTCAAAAAATATAACAAAAAGGACTTCAAGAAAGAAAAACTAACGAAAAATAAGAACTTCTTAACATAATGATATGTTATATGATATAAATTGTAAACATCCATTTTGCCGATATTCGGTCGTTTTGAAATATTTATTTTTATTTTTTGTAACGTTTAATGCGAAATTTTTTTAGCACTGGTTCTTCGCCACTATTTAATTTTTGTAGTGTTGTTTTCACGACAATCATTTCTTTCGAAAGATGTTCAATTAAATCGTACAAGCCAGACAGATCTTTTTCTGCCAACTATGCTTTTGAGGCGGCGGTGCCAGGCTTCCACACAGTTCCTGTGTTCGAGGAAAATTTGTCTTAACACAATCGGCAACTGACCAAAACTCAGGTTCATATTTTCTTTTATTACCGACGACATAGTTCTTTTTAAACCAAGAACAAAGTTTTCAGCTTAGCTCAGAAAAGTAAGTTGGTATTTCTTCTGGCGGTACAAATGAAAAGCTTTTCAGCATCCTGACGTATGAACTGAATGTCTCATTATTGCCATTTATCCTTTGAAGCCTCTTTTTTTGAACGCTCCTCCAAATTATTTGCCCGAAATGAAACAAACATCCTTGGAAATTGGCAGAAGGGAAATAAGGTTTTGCTGTCAAATAGATGGTACTTTCAAAATCAAAAATGATTCTTAACGGATTTAAGTTTATATTTCTTTCAAGCGCCAATCGAAATAATTCATAAAAGAACTCATTATAAGCCTGCGAAGTTTTTTTGCTCATAAGGCAAAAAACCAGAGGCACAACCTGTCCATCTATAAGTCCATGTATACTAAATAATTGACGCATAATAGATGGAACAACATAGCATGTTCCATCCATTAGCCAACACTGACTCTCTCCCAAAGCTTTTAGTGAGGTTGTAGTTTAAAGTATTATATTTTTTTCGGCATTTAATAAGTTCTCGCTTAGAACAAAGAGTTCGCCTTCTAAAGTTAGTAGCTCTTCAGGAATATTAATAGGTGTTAAATCGGCCGGTTCAGCACGAGTTTTATTTATTTGACGAATTCGACCAACCTACCTTTTTTGAGCGCCTTTATTTGGTAAGTACACGCGACATTCCGGTTCGCATCCGACAATACTTTCCCGAGCTATTGGCGACGGTTGCAAAGATGTTGAACTTGCCATGTGCTTTAAGTTGTTATCAGCAATGGAAATATTCAATTTATGTACTATAGGGTCATGATTGTGGGTCGACGGAGATTTCTGAAGCTCGTGCTTTTCATTATTTTTTTTTGTGACCAAAACACTTTTGCAAAAAATATTCCTCCGTTTCGCACAAGACCATCTAAATTCGTATTTTTTTGTTTTTGAATGCAAATGGTAGTCATATCCATCAATAAACACTTTTTCTTTGCCCTTCCGTGATTTTATAACGTTAATTTCCATAGCTGCGGATTTAATGTTTCTCCGCCAAATGCCAATGTAGAAATGACGCGACAAGCGGTAAAACTTGTTTGCTAATGAATTGATAAGCGGTACATGTGCAATCATCGTCTATGTACAATCGGTATGTACAATCATCGTCATCTACTGTGGGGATTTTGCATTTGCAAAACATTTGGGGATTTTTCGTTTGGGGAATTTGTACTTGGGGATAGTCAATTCGGGTATTTTTCCAAAGGTGGGGATTTTGCATTTGTGTATTATTTAGGTATCCCTTCTTCAATCTTAAGAAATCGTGTTCTTAAGATGGGAACTCAATGTGGCTTCGAAGAGTGTACATGACATACATTAAGAATAGGTTTACAATACTTAGATGTCGTTACGGTCCGAGGTGGGCCTCAACCAATAAGCTCCTCCAATTAGAGTGGTCTCTAGCTGAATGTCTCCGGTTGTGCACTCCAAGTTGGTTAAAGTTCTCTTCAATTTGGGCGCGTCATTTAAGGTGGAACCGTTCTCTACTGCGTTGTCCCTTCAGAATAAAGTTGGTGTTCATTCAATCTTATCGCAGCCATCGCAAATGGTCAATTCGCAGTTTTTTGACCAGAGACGCAGTGAACGTATACATCTTATGAACAATTTTTTTCTCAAAACGCACAAGGATATCTTTATCCGCTTTAGAATGAAGCAATGCTTCGGAACCATTGAGCAGGTGATTAGAAGGTCTCATATAATTTTCTTGGCTGTTTGGTAGAAAGCCTTAATACATTTTTTTTTTATCTGAGGTTGCTGCTATCCGATGGAGCGCTCAGACACAACTACAGGTCCATTGTACTACCATTCAAACACCTTACATTAATGTACTTAGTTTTCCCGTCTTTCGAAGAAAAACGAGAAGGAGCTTCAGTGATAAAGAGCTTAGATGTTCGGCACTCACCACGTCAGCCCCGAAGATCCGCCACCTGATGCGAGCATAGGCCGGACAACTGCAGAGAAAGTGTTCTGCTGTGTCATCCTCCTCACCGCAAGCAGGACAGGTAGTGCTGTCGCTTAAGCCCAACACATTTAAGTGTTTAGCAAAAGCTTGGTGGCCCGAAAGAACGCCTGCAAGCAGCCTACAGTCGATTCTCCTCAGAGATAGAAGAAAGATGCTGACCTTTTACAAATGTCCGGGCGCAGTAGTTTGGTCTGCCTACATCCACCGCAATCGCGCCACCGAATCTTGTGTTCACGAGAAACCCAAGAATCGATAGAAGACGTGACTAAAGATGCAGGCAGACCCAACACAGGTTCGGATCCTGAGAAAACTTCTTCTGAACCTCGCCTAGCAAGCTCATCCGATATCTCATTTCCCTGGATGCCGGTGTGACCTGGTACTCAGACAAGAGTGTTCATTCTCCCGACCAAATTCAGAGAAAGCTTGAGTTCTAGTACTACCTTGGACGAGGTAAGAGGGTTTAGAAGCGCTTTTAATGCAGCTTGGCTATCACTGCAGATGCAAATGCCTCTAACCCTCCACCTGTTGTTCACAATATAGCGCATAGCCATTAGGATGGCAAAAATCTCCGCTTGGAAAACAGATGCATGTTTACCCAAGGGGTAGTAAAGTCGTATATCATCGCATTCCACAAAGATTCCAGCACCAGACTCCTGCCCGGTTTTGGAGCCATCCGTGAAAATACGATGGCATTCAATCCATGCTTCAGAGTCTGACCGAAGCCATTCCGTTACATGTGGAAAGTTGACGTAGTGGTTTTTTCGCAGAAGGATTGCTGAGACAGGGGTCAAAGGATAATTCTCGGGCAAGTTCTTCAAAATTCCAGTGCGCATGGTACCAAAAACCACCTCTCTTTAAGCGAAAGATGGTTTTTAGCGTACATCCCATGATATATAAGTCAAGGGGAGGAAGATTCATCAAAGCATCTAGAGCAGAGCCCGGGGTGCTAGGGAAGGCCCCTGTGCAGCCGAGACAAGCCGTTCTTTGGAGTTTGGCAAAAGAAGCGGTAACACGTTTCCGCGAAAGCCTGTTTTACCAAATAGCTGATGAGTATGAGAGTAGCGGTCTAATCATGACCGTATAGATCCAAAGGACCCGTTTTGGAGACAAGCCCCATGTCTTACCAAAAGCGCCTTTGCACTGCCAGAAGGTCGACAGCGCTTTATCAGTTTTCGATTCGACATGTTTTGACCACAGAAGTTTTTTATCAAGGATTACACCCAGATATTTGACTTCTTCGGATATAGGGATGGTGACACCTTTAAGCACGAGATGGGACAGGCCAGTGATGATTCTCCTTCTCGTAAAGAGAACAACCGTGGTTTTAAGAGGATTCACTGATAGCCCAGTACTAGTGCACCAGACATCGATCAAATCCAGGGATCTCTGCGCTTGAGAGCATTCAGCCCCTAGATTTGAACCGACAGAAAGAACGGCGACATCATCCGCATAAGCTTGAGTGTAGTTTCCAGGAAAGTTGAGAGCCATAAGCAGAGAGTCTACCACCATATACCATAGGAGGGGAGACAGAACACCACCTTGAGGGCAGCCCCTATTTACCCCTGTTATGACGCACTTGCCACAATCTGCATCCGCTACCAACGTCCTGTACATTAGCATTGCTTTAATCCACAACACCAAAGTTTCATCTACACCATGCTGTCTGGCTGAGTTACACATACTGTCAAAGGTCGCATTATCAAAAGCACCCTCAATATCGACGAAAATGCCCAACGCGTACTCCTTCCGGTCAAGGGCACTATCAATCCTACCAACAAGGTTTTGAAGCGCAGTCTCGCAGGATTTTCCGCGCTGATAGGCATGTTGCATCTCAGAGAGAGGGTGTGATCGAAGAGCAACTTTGCGCACATGCAGCTCAACCAGTCTTTCCAAACTTTTCAGTAAGAAGGAAGACAGACTTATGGGTCTAAAGCTTTTGGCTAGAGTGTAGTCAGACTTACCAATTTTTTGTATGAAAACCACTTTAACCATTCGCCATGGGGAAGGTATATAGGCCAAGGCCAAGCTCGCGGTGAATATTCTTTTCAACATTGGCAAAACCTGACTTAAACCGTGTTTCAGCAAAACTGGATAGATTCCATCCGGACCAGGTGACTTGAAACTCTCGAAAGATGCAATGGCATATTTGATAGCATCATCAGTCACCACACCCGATGCAGAATACCAGCTGTGCCGCGTGGTATTAGTCGGTTCAAATGTAGCCACAGTCGTATGAAGGGCTGAAGAACACGTAGTAACCTGATTTCCCGGAAAGTGAGTCTTGAAGGGAGCCTTAATACATAGTTACCTTCTCAGCCAAAGAAAGAGCGAAATTGGCAATCGATTTTCTATTCCGACGTAGAAGAACTCCCGTTCTTTCTCAAATTTGAAGATATCGATTGTGACATTCTGACCGATTCATCGATATTGGCCCTAATTGATGCTGTCGTTTACCTCTAGACATATTTTTGCCGCTTCTGTTCTTAGCAAACGAAGCCCCTCGCTTTGCTTAATGCCTTGTTTGACATCAACGGTTTCGGTTAGGTCTTTATCGACCGACTTGCGGATAGACCGTCCGCCTTGTTGGAGTCTAGTTTAGATATTGTTATGCTGACTTTATTTAGGTTCCGTGGACAGAATTATTGACCAGCAATCGATGTATAGAAGTCTGCAAGAATGCTTTTTATATATTCTCTCCACCGACTGTGACACTACTACAAGTACAAGGTTTTCTTGTTCATCTCTACAGGTTTCTGTTCGGGACAGAAAAGGATCGATGGACGTCGATCGAGTTTATTTGACGTTGAAATTATAAATCCAATCCACAAAACATGCAACGGATTTTATTTAGCAATGTTAGCAACAGTACATAATTTATAGCATACTTTTGGGATACCACTTTTTTCAGCAAAAAAATGACACTTTCTAAGCAATGGTACCGTTGCAATGAGTATTTACCTCCTCATGCGCCAAAAGAATTATAACTTCAAAAATGATAATGTACACTCTACGTTTATCACATATATGATACATTAAAATAAAGTAGGTTAGGTTAGATTAAAAAGGGGTGTGGTGAAAACGAAATCCGCCACACAACACTAGGCACAACAACGGGCCCATCGCGATCCCTGGGAAAACCAGCTGAATTTACAATTCGAAAGGCAGGAAAACCTAAACGTTTTCCCTGCAGATACCTAAGTTAGAATTAAGTGCATAATATAATTCAAACTTAAACCGCAGTACCAGTACCAGTCCTCCACATTAACTGAATCTTAACTGTTGATAGCACGAACTTCCTTGGGTTCAATATTAGCTCTACGAATGATTCTTCGAATAATTACCGCAGAAATTCTTATCCTGTCAGTTCTGCTATAGGGCTCTATTGCTGTACGATAAGCAAGAAAGAAGAGTTAATACTGGGCTCCTTTCATTGAATAATTCTGCGACAGATATTAGGGCGTGTGTCCGAGGAGGGCGAATGGAGTAGATACAACCGCGAACTTTATGAGCTGCACCATGATATAAATGTAGCCTAATAAGCTAGACCACATGTTCCCTAGGACTACGAAATGGTAAAATGTAAACATTTTTGGAATACGCCCACTACCACTCCCACAATTTAGTAGAATCCGTTTTAAAGCTAAAGTTAGAGAGATATGACAAGATATGTAGGCACTGCCCTTCTTTACGTTTTTTGCCACGCCTCCTTTTTTAGATGTTTTTCCCTAAAATGCTGTTTTCTTCGAAAATTTTCATAGAAACCGAAAATATATGTTTAACTAGATATTTAGCCAATATTTTTCCCAATATATTGCCCATACAAAGTTTTTCGTCACGCCCATTTTTTGGGGGCGTTTTTTCAAAAATATTTTTTTTTATACTAATTTCAAAGAATGAAATAAAATGATATCCGTCATCTTCTTAATCCTTTTTTCTTTGGGGCATAAGTGATAAGGATAGGGTATCATACTGTTCGCCCCTAAGCGGACTGTAGCCTTTCCTTGTGTTTTTTTTTAATTTCGATAAGTTTATATTGACGTTAGTTTGAAGCAAAAGCGTCGCAAAGGATATTGTAGGCACTTGGCAGAACTTCTAGGCTCCAGGTACAGAGAAAGAATAATCTCTGAAATTTGTTGATAAAAAAAATTTACTTCTCATAGTCATATCCAATTTTATTTTCAGTGTGAGCTAAAACTTTAGCACAATGGCAATAACTTTCTCTTTAGTCTGCGAGAAAGTAAAGTAATGTGTTAAAATTAGGGCATAGCAAAGATGGTTGATGTTCCAAATAAGTTCATATCGACAAAGTTCTTTAAGCTCCCTTAAAAGCCTATATTCCTTGCTGTAGTCCTGCACAGATTGACAGCAAGTGATTGTTTGAAAATATAATTTTTGGGTTCCTAAACTGTTTTCTTCCTAACATGAAAAATGTCTTCACTCCTCCCAGGTCTGGAACTAACAGTAAATGTCAAAAATTTAGCATGCACATTAACCCATTCAATTGGCACTAGATGTCACCTTGAGTCCAATCAACGCTTTTTAAAGCTTTTTATTTTTGTACATGCGCCTTGTTCTGTGCACCATCTCGCCCCACACTCCGGGCAACACACTGATTCTTAACAACAAAGCCCACATTCAAAGCAAAATATAAACATTTCTCAGTGCTCATCAGGTGTCTGCGACAACATCCTGCGACAGGAGTCTAGTGCTTCCACGTGATATGGCATCTAGTCGCTTGTTCAGTGTTCACTTAGATTTCCCCCGAGTAGGGGAGTCCAAGTGAGGAGCTCTATCGAAGCTCACCGTTCAAATCAAAATATCGGCAGTGCATTTAGTGGCGCGTGATCTAAGTAAATTTACGCCTCCAACCACAAACCATTGGGAGCGGGTGCTTCCGATAGCAGAGAACAAGCACGTGGTGTACTTCAGGATTTTGCAAAACAAAGAAGCTACATTTTTGGTGCAATGAAACCGCAACCGACTACTGCACTAGAAGAACAACAACTACAATCGATCCTTGAATGACCGTGACCCAGCAGAACATTAACAGGTAAGTGCATGTGCATTCTCAGGCGCTCAGTGAGGATGAGTTCTTTTGGTAAAACAAATAATTGTTTTGTTACGATGCACAAAGCAATGATAAGTGCAAGGATAACAGTGACACCATGTGTTGTGATTTTAGCGCTTCTCTGATGGTTCTTCAAATACAAAACAGAGTTCGTTCAATGACGGTAAAAATAAAAGTTTTGTATTTGGTCAACCAACAGTCCGCTTTGAGCACATGTGGTAATCCATGTTTTCGATATGTCCTTTATGTTAACAATGTTGACGTATGTTTTCGTGAGTGACGCATTATTTTGGTTATGAAGGTGGAGAGTGAGAGTGAGAGTGTTTGTGGTGGTCAAATGTTCGCGTTGATTAGACATTTAAGTGATTGTGGTCATTTCGAGGGAATAATTTCAAAATCTTAATTACATTACTTAACTTGCGCACCCTTTAGAATTGATTTTGCAATATATTTAAGTCCTTGTTGAAATAATTACTTTACATAAGGAGCCAAAGGACTCAATGCTTTGCCTTGGCTTGCTTTCATTCTTCTATAAATTATTTTCATTCTTTGCAATCTCTTATTCTCAATCAATTCAATGTATCGAAATCGCTTTCTTTGTCAGTTTGCTTTTTGATTGAAGCAATGACAGAAAAAAAAATATTATTTCCTCCTTTGAAAGGAGATTATGTATATACCCTACATTTGAAGCTTAAGATCTTCCTTTCATTGAATGGCTATATTTTAAGTTGTGTCAAAGTTTCTGAGGACTAAAAGTGTTAAAATTTGTGATTTAATGTTGCTCTTGAACCGAGCCACTTTCTTGAAGGAGACTCTTAGTAGTTCGCTTAAAGTTGAGTCCTTCAAACCTGTACGTTCTATCTTCAATTGTTGACCCTTTCCTTATAGATTGTAATTTGGTTTAATCAATTGCTAGGATCTAACTTCCTTACCGATGTCCCGACAATCAGCAGTAACCCATCATACCTTTCTTCACATTGATTTGGATTGCCAAAAATGTTATGATTAGAATTTAGGAATCATAGCTTTACCACTTTTAACGCATCTTTTCTTTTTACTGGTCCGCACTGTGGTGTTCGCCGATTCGACCTCAAAAAGTTTTTTCAGGCTTTTCTGTTTCGAATAAATTATTGAGAAATGCTGGTTTTGTGTCTCTTTCGCCATTTTACTCTCAACAAGTTCTTATTAATATTTTTTTAATAGCCTCATCTTCTCCTTAGTCGCCTGTTACTTCAAGCTCTATTTATTTACTATAAACTGCCTGCTTATATCTCTGCCCTTTTGGCTGAATTTTAAGCAAAAGCGATTTTTGATATGAGAAAACTTGGCTTGTGATTATTTGTTCTTAATGAACTTTAATTTGAATCCTATCACACTCTAAACAAAGCTGTAATTTGGCCTCTTTAGGCAAGGTATAGAGTCTCATTGAAAGCTTAATCTTCAGTTAAGCCGCTTCGGAAGCTTTTATGAGCACTGTTGCAGAAAATAGAAAAGATAGGAGAAGTTTCTTTAAAATGTTGTTAAGAGATTTGAAATGATGACTTTCAGCGTCATCGGAGAGTCGGAATTATCTGTGATATATTAATTTCTTAAGTTAAGACCTTAACAGCTGAAACTTTCCTCTATCAAAAAGGAGCTTCATAAAAAGTTTCCATAACAACTACAGAGGAATCGAACTTCATTCTCTGTTTTCCTCTCTTTTATATCAAAATATATTTATAAATATGAAGACAACACCACAATAACCAGTTCAGTTTCAAAAAGAATTATAAGGAGATTAGATTACATCGTATATCCAAAAGAATGTTTTGAATCATTAGTTAGGACCGCAAATACTTTTATCTTCGAAGCCTAGGAAAAGATTTCTATAGGGATATTAATGTCTCTATACTAAAACCTTTATAGTTGCTTCCACTTCTATTCCACTCTAAACAAAGCTTTAATTTAGGCTCTTTAAGGCAAGGCTCTTTTAATGCTCAATCACCTGTTATAAGGAACACAATTTTTTGTTTTAGTCTGTTTTAATTTAATAGCTTGATTCATCCGATGGAAAGAAAGCCACGATTTCTTGAGCTGAATAATATTTAAAACAATATTCAAAATATATAAAGGGTGATTTTTTAAGCGTAGTTTTTTTAACTCCACAAGAAATAATCAAAAGGCGTTAAATCGCATGATCTTGGCGGCCAACTCACAGGGCCATTTCGAGAGATAAGCTGCTCACCAAATTCATCCTTCAACATTTCCATGCTGTGTGGCATGTGGCACCGTCTTGATGAAACCACACGCCAACCAAGTTCAACTCAGCCAACTGGGTGACATTTCTTCCGCCGTCGTCTTTGAAGAAAAATGGACCGTGGCTCATAAGCCACATCAAACTGTCCTTTTTTCGGGATGCATCGGTAATTATTGAATGGCATGTAGCTGTTCATCACTCCAGATGCGACAGTTTTGCTTAGTTACGTACCCGTTGAGCCAGAAATGAGCCTCATCGCTGAACACAATTTTTCGCGGATTTTCAAATTTTTCGAAGAGCACAAATTTTGATAATAAATTTCAATAATTTGCAATCGTTGCTCGTTTGTAAATCTTTCCATGATTAAATGGCAAAGTATACTGAGAACTTTTCACTTTGACAGATGACGTTTGGACGCCATTACTAACCAGTGCTGCCAACCTCAAAAACTTAACTCTTAACCCTTGATTACATCTTGTCAAAGATTCAATAAACGAAACTTGGAAGTTTTATGAACGTTGAATATCTTGAAAAAGCAATATTAAGTCGAAGCTAAATGGAAATTTCAACCTATGAGTTGCATTACTCTTGAGAGTATTTCTGAACACAAAAAATTAAACGATATTCTACACAGTTTTTTTTATTATATTTTGAAGTTGGTTAAACTGAAATAATACTCGGTATAAAATGTCAAAGAAATTTTGTTGAACTGTCAGTTAAACATTTTCTTTAAAATGCAAAGAAACCTTGTGGCAGAAACCTGTGGCCACAAGCCATAACAGCTAAAGTCACTTTTTGTAATTTTTCAGGGGGCACACTTTAAGTTATGACACGTTAGGCTATTCACTCATAACTTTTGAAAAGGGACTCGCTGAGTAACGAAGATGAAGGAAACCAAAGAAAAATGTATAACAAAATGTTGTTTTGCTTTTATAATCAAAATGTCGATAAATTGGCAACAATTTTTAAGCCAATTACATTTTTGGAGCTACTTGACAGGATTTAAAAACGCGGAGTAAAACTTATAGAACATCGCGAAATCACTTGACTCTCTTAGTCATCGTTTAAATGGCTCATGACTGTCATTGTTTTATCGGTTTTTCCACCCTTGAGCCAATATTTGGACGTACAGTGAAATGTAAGGATTTGTTCATCAGCCGTTCTGCACGTATGTCGAATGCTCTCCCACGCTTCGTTTTTTCATCACATTACAGTTTACAAACATTCAAACCCAATATTCATCGGCATCTCCTTCCTTCCTCTTATCCCTGAATTTTCTTAATTCACGCACTGTGTTTAGTCATAATAACAAATTCCTCAAAAAATAATTTGATTTCAGCGCCGCCTGGAGGTTAGAATGATGTACTATTTAACCGAGAGTAACTAAAAGTAAATGCATATATATAGAATCAGATGAAATGAACCCTTCTCTATCTAGATAACCCCATTAGTGTTAAAAAGGGTAGGTATTTCACTGGAGATGGACGTAAAAGAAACCCTAATGTCTACAACTGCATAGTGATTTTGTATTCGTTCGAATCAGAACTTTTCTTATTGTCGGAAATATTTTGTGAACTCAACTAACCTAAAAAAAACATTGAGCTAATCTAAATAACATTCAAATATTCAGCAGCAAAAGTTTATAAACTTCTCTAGGTAGTCTATCGGAAGATTAAAACTTTTAAAACTGAATACCAAAACAGTAGGTAAATGCAGAGACCAAGGCGTAAATCAAAAGTCAAGGCGAGCGACATGACATTAGGAGTTGATTTTGAAATCCTCAGAAAATTGCATTAAATCTGTATTATGTCGTTTATATAGAGCGATACAGTACATAATCCAATATTATCCCAGGATACGCACGCTCACGGGACCACGTCTAGAGCTTACGGATATTTGTGTGTATGTTATTGCCAGCACGTGCTTAGCACAAAAAGGAGAAACTTTATTATCGAATAGCAGAGCAGACGAGTAAGTAAAAAAAAAGGATGGAATTGCTTCGAGGTATCGGTGCATCGATGGCTGGTGGTGACAAGCATGGTAGGTTGACCGGAAGCAAAGTTCATTTGAGAATCATTCAATGCACGCTGTTTGGAATTTTCGAAAGGAATAGCATTTCAACGTCATTGTAATTGACTTGAAAACAAATTAAAGGTCATGGTCGCAAGTGATACTGGCTGCTTAATTCTGTTTAATAGATACAGTACATATTTACGTGTGTGTAGATGTGGGTTTTTTTTTCTGTGGAATGTGTAAGGCGTATCTAAGGTAGGTATCCCGATAAAATAAATGTAACTCGATAGGCAGGCGAAAATATTTTTAAGTCAGATTCACTTGAATCTAATTAAGGTTATATTACACTGGGAGGGTCTGAGCGGCTTGAAGGGCCCATATGTGCATGGAAATTAAGAATTATTATATTTAAGCAATTAAAAGAGGGAAGTATTTTTACTTAAGTTAGGCTAGGCTAGGAGGGCTGAAAAGCACCTGTCCGACAGATAATAGTGGGTTAAGATCAGAGCTGTATCTGGCCAGTTCATACGCTTTTTCGTTCCCAGACTCTAACGTGTCCAGGAACAGAGCAGAGTTAAACTTAATTATGGCGTTTAACCCTGAGTGCCAAGACGCAATCTCTGACACATTTCGCGTGTATATGGTTGTAGCCAATTACTTAAAGTGCCGCTTGATTGTCCATACAGATGGTAGTTTCCATTGCTGGTAGTAATATTGACAAGATGGCCTGGATGCTGCTTTTTTAACTGCAAAAATCTTACCTTGAAAGACATTGCAGTGAAAAAAGCAGTCCACTTGTTACTATCAAAAGCATCTCAAAAGACTCCAGCTTGTGTATCTTTCTCTTCATGATAGTTCCGGGTGAGTCTCAGTCCAATATTCCGGGTGTAGTGAAATGCAGAATTTATGGATCCATCTTCCTTGGCACTTGAATAAGGTTAATAATTATAAATGAAAATTCTTTCAACGAGCAAACAAGTTGATATAAACAATATTACAATGTGTCAGGACCTAAAGGTTTGCTAGTATGTAAAATTTAATGCCGATTCCGAACTTCAAATATAAGAGCATGAAATTTCAATACATGAACTTGGGTTATGGTGTTTTCCAAAATTTCGCTTTACATCTTAATTCTCATGACGTTTATAACTTCTAAGCTGATTGAAAGTAAAGACATTTAATCTGTGAGTCTTATTTGATTTAGCTTCGGTCTATAATTGATGACATTTTGGACCAAGTTATTAATACGAGCTAAGTATAAAGCTTGAATGCTTGATTTTATATTACATATTTGGGATGCCACATGTATTTTATTTTCTTTCTTTTTTCAAACTTCTTGACATTAGAGTGGACCGAAAAATGAAAATGTTTGTAATCAAGTCGTAGTACCGCGGAAAAGATACTTATTGTCGAGACTAAAAAGGGGTAGAAAATAAAATTAAATCGGTTCATATCTAGCGCTCTAATTTATGGCGAAATTTGGAAAAATGTGTATTCTTAGCTAGCTTAACTTGTCAATATTTTAATGTAATCCCCCCTATCTTGGTATCCGTTCCGAAAGGAAAACTCTCCGATTTTATACGAATCGGACAATTTTCCTTCATGGTAATTGTTCCCATCACCTGTTCGGAACATTTCTCCGACAAAACGTAACGCATACCGGCAGTATACATTTCAACGCGATAAGCTGCGTTTTTTACATAAGTTTTTGACAGCCACCTGACAATTTATCTCCGATTGTCTCCGATATATATTCATCGCGGAAATAACAACAAATAAATAAAATAACGGATACTGTGAATATAAATGAAGTCTCCGATTATATTTGCGTTGCGGAGAAAATACCTCTCCGAACGGATAGCATGATAGGGGGGAATAGCTCCATTTCATTCTTACTCTAACCGATATTGATTAGAAAAAATAATGGTTCATATCGGTTAAGGTTTTTCGGCCGCGAAACAGCTGTCAAATCTAACAAATTCTCGCCTTCGTCGCAACTTGTTCCGAACCACCCACCACCATTTGTACTAATTCCTCTTGTTTGATGTTAATTTAGTTTGTTCTTCAAAGACGCCAATTAAGAAATTTTAAACATTTTACGAAAATTTTGAGCACATGCGCGACCGGAAAATATGAACAAATATAATTTAATTTTTTGTCCCGTTTTAATCACCATAGTTAGAAACCTTTTCGCGGTATTACGAATTCAATTAACGAATTTCAATTTTCTCGGCACGCCCACTCTAATGTCTGTGATATGTTCTTCAGTATTTTCTGAAAGAACCACTCCACATTGCTAAATTGGAGATGTTACTAGAAATAGTACGAGAACCGACAATATATTGCATCACATTTCGAGGAAATTCTTCTAACAAACACTCAATTTTCCATTTATTTTCCTACATACTACGTAAAGTAGAAACCCGTGAAGCTACCACCGAAAACATACGTAGGACGTAACTTTGATGTTCACGTGAGTTAGGCAAAAATAAAAATATCCGGTTGAATTAACCCAAATAGAAATACACTGACTGTTTAAAGTTCAATTCGCCGGTGAACATAATTTGTTTTCATCATTGCTTACTTACAGTACATGAAATGAATAGAAGTAAGTCTTTCATGAAGGCAAAATAATTTGGGCAATCAAAGCATTTTAACCCTTCAAAGCCCTACGAGGAGATGGAATATTTCCAGCTGTCCTCTTGCAATTGCTACCTGTACTAATTACCTTATTCAGGGCTAGTTATGCATGGGGATACATACTAAAAATGTGGAAGGGGGTCACTCTTAGATAAAGTAGGACACAGACCGTCTGAACTATCGAAGTCATATAGACCAATCAGCCTTACTTCCTTTTTCCTTAAAATCATGGAAAAAATCCTTGATAAACATATCAGAGACAAGGTACTTCAAACGAATCCTCTTCATAAATATCAATATGCCTATTAGCCTGGAAAATCAATCACTAACGCTTTACAAGATCTCACTACGTGAATTGAAAAATCTCTCAGGGACAACAAGGTAATGGTTATGGTTATAATGATATAGAAGGAGCATTCGATAACACCGAATTTTTCATGTATCTGGAAGAGGTATTTATAGCATGGAAATTGACAAGAACTACCTGCAGAATGCACGCTATAGGATAAATCCAAAAAATACCTTACTAGGCAGCAACAAACTCACTGTTCAGGTGGGAGTCCTCTCTCCCTAGTATGGTCTATTGTAGTAAACGTAACACTGGTTATTCCCAGTAAAGACGGTTTTTATGTCTATGCAGATGACATAGCTATCTTAATTAGAGGAAAATTCAAAAACGCAATCTCGAACCGTGCCAGAGGGCTCTAAACCTAGTCGCTGAATGTAGCATAAAGGTTGGCCTCAGAGGATAGTCAATCCTAAGAAAACCACCATAGTTGCATTCACCAAGAGCAGAAGGCGAGAAAGACTCAAACACGCAACACTCTTTGGTGAAGGAGACACTGTAGATAAAAAGCATACATGGAACTCTCACCTTAAAAAAAGGCTCTACAAGGCCCGGATCAGACTGTGGACCAGCAAAAGTCTACTTAGTAAAAACTGGGGACTCAACCCTTAAATGGCTGTGTGGATGTATACGGCAATAACTAGACCTATTATCAAGTATGCGGCCGCCGGTTGGTTGTATAAAGTTACGCAGAGGCCCGCACAAGCTTAACTAAAATCAATACAGAGATTAGCCTGTGTTTGTTCAACTGGTGAGATGAAAACTGCAGCAACTGCCGCACTTGAGGTAATTTAAACATCCCACCACTTCATCTAGAACTCATAAAGGAAGCTATGGTAAATGCCTTCAAGCTCATCACAGATGATGATCTTACAGGAAACTGAAAAAACCCGAACTACTTGGAATACATCCAACGGACAAATGTTTGCCACGTTATAAAACGGCATTAAACTTTAGGTCATTCCATTCGTGTCAAAAAAATAACTTCGCACACACAATGTTTGGAGAAGCTAGGCTTTAAGTCTTGTATGGGCTGCTTACGCCCTCCTGCCGCCGTCTCCAATTTTCCACCCCAAGCAGGTCAAAATCTCATCGAAGATGAGTTCTTCATTGGTGACTTGGTCCCTTTGGTATGGCGTCGAATACTTTATACGTTGGATGCGTCGATGTTCATGCGCTCTACATGGCCCAGCGGATGAACATCTTAACTGTTTGGTTCGAATTTTCTACGTCGGATACTAGGCTTATGTATACCTCGTTGTAGGTCCCGACTGAGTAGGATCCATGCTTCAGCACTATTTAGCACGACTGGGTTGATGAGTGTTTTGTACAGCATCTGCTTGGTTCTTCTCGATAGGGTTTTATTCCTCAGTAGTGTTACTTAACCCAAGGAAACAGCGTTTTTGTTTGATTTTCGCTTTTATTTAAAAAAAAAGTGCAGTAGATTTCAATGTAGCGCAGTAGATCTTACAATACTTATGGTTAAAAAAAATTATGAATAATTTTTAAAACTAATAAATGAATTATAAACATTTGGTCCTTTCATTTAAAAAAAGTAGCAAAAACAAACAATTTAAACAAAGTATAATTTTATTATTACGTCTTCTCTGTATTACTTCTATATTGATAATGTCCTTTGCGCTTCTTTCTTAACATCCGCGCACCTAATCTTATTTCACTACCTTGTTGTCCTGGTCAGAAAGTGCTGCCAGGTTAACTTTTGTTACAGTTTGATATTAGATACAGTGGTATGAAATTTGTAGCACTTTTCTTAATTATGACAACCATAATGAAAATAATGACTAAAAATATTTTGCTTGGCCCAGGTCCTGTTACGCGCTTGCAAGTGGCTGGAGCTTGGTTGGGTTAAACACAGGGGTCGTAAAAAAGAAATCATCATAGAACACTAGACACTAAAACGCGCATCGCGATCATTCAAAAGACAGAAAAACCTAAACAATTTCCCTAATATAGCAAATAATTTCTAAGCTAAAAACCTAGAAGACCCTTGAAGTTTACTCTAAGGTTTTCCTTAAAAATTTCGTCGACTGCGCGCTATTGCCTCGCATTAACTAGATAGATATGTGTATTATGTCCTTAGAAGCCTGCAGATCTTCGCAGAATCCGTATCCGATAATTCGAGCCTCCTGGAAGAACGGAAGACGGCGTAAGCTTATCTCTGCTTAATTATATTAACTCTATATCCGTAGATATGGCGTTAGGTACTAAGTGTCCATCATTAATTGGCCAACTTAGACTGGAAAACCTACCGCTTCTTTCCTCAACAGTACCGCCTATATTGCAGAAAAGAGGTTTGATGTCTGCAACCTCGCTATTAATTAGCAGCCCTCCTATTCTTGCAAGCTCATCCGCCTGCTAATTTCTCTCAATACCGCAGTGTTCTGACAGCTTCAGACAGTATCAGCATTGATGTTGGTTGGTTTTATTTCCTTGAGTGCGGCATGGCTATCGATGTAGATGGCGATATCTCTTTCGGATACCGATCTCATTTTCAATAGCTCGGCAGCCCTAAAGACAGAACTACTTGGAAGATACTGCTTGTGTCTGGTAGTCGTATAGTCACTCTCAGTTTTGGATCTTCTAAGAAGATACCAGAAACTAATCATAAAATACATTTAACCCTCAATAATACCTTGGAATGATCGTCATGTCGCACGAGACAGGTAGATTTTATGTGAGTCAGAAAGAAAAGGCACCAAAAATCCTCTTTCGATTTGAATTCTCGGCGTGGGCATGAACGTTTCGGTTCCAAACCATATCACTTTTGACAAAAATCCTCATTTGAGATTTGCGTTGGAAGAGTGAAGACCGAATACCGGTACTAGAGAGCACAAAAGTATTCGATTTTCCAAGAGAAATTTAGTTTTGTTTCAGATTTCAGCGTTCCCCGCCATTCAAACTGCTTTCATTCTTATGAGACTTTTTTGTGTGTGTAGCCACGACGTTCATGGGAATGACAACGTGTAGCCAGGCACTAACGAATGTAATTTGAAATTTTCTGTAGGTGCATTCAAAGTAAACTAAAAATGCGTTTGAATTCCTGGATGGATGTGTTCAAAACCAACTTTGAACTCGCCAATTATGAAAAAATTATCCATTTTTAAAAATCCAAAAAAGAGGCGCAGATTTGGTTTACTGCGCAGTAGATCTGCTGCTATAGAAGTAGGGTGGCAGCCATAATGCCCAGATAGACAAATGAACTGACTTCCTCTAAGTTATACGCCACATTCAGACCAAGTCGGCGGCTGCTGCTCGCTTTGTCCTTCCGATCACGTCGATTTCGTCAGCAAAACCCAAGCACCTGATTGCGCTAATTTGTTAAAGATAGCACATGATGTACTGGCGTGAGTGTTGCGTACTAAATTTTCAAGAAAAAATGTTGAAGCTTGTTGTTTTCTTAATTGCACGTCATAATAAACAAAACCCACACAAAATATGATTTTGTTAAAACCAATTTAATTGACAAAAATAAAATTCCTACAAAATGGCTTTTAGGAGAATGAACATTAAAGCTAACAGTAAAACTCCTTTTAATATGTAATCCGCCAGCCATAGTCTAAAAAAGAAAGATACAAATAAAGAAGAGGTAAATCATAACTTAAAATTCATTGCTCGACCTCTTATAAAGAGTCCTGGCCTTTGATAGATCCATATCGCTTTCCTTCAAAATGAACCGACGACAACTCATCGCAACAGTTTTAGCATATTCGATTGGTTCACGAAAAAACTTCCTTTTCGTCTCAAACCCTGGGCTGCAAAAAAGTACATCTGTAAATTCGTTCAAAAGTACCCTATCATCAATAAACTTACAATTTCTCAGACTCCTCCATGATCATAACCATGTTATCGAAACCAGTTTTGAACGAGCTCGCTAAAAAGAACTGAAAGAACTTGATGCCACCAAATATGGTTCTTTGGAACTTAACCAGAACCGGCTTGTGTCCTATTATTCTCAAGCCTACATCTGCCAGAATCGCCGGTATTAATTGGGTGAAAATGAACTGCAACTCACAACTTAACAAAGGGATACCATCAATTTGTTTTTGCCTCACCCGTATATAGTAGTACGATTTAGACGATGTCGGATAAACTGATGGCGTCCAGAGCATCTTCCCATAGGGTGTGTCCCTCCAGATGTCTTCCAAAAAGTCCAACTGTGCCCTGATGCTGAACTCGGGGAAAATCTCTCCGGAAATATTGCAAATAAATGGCAACCTGCCAAAGGATGTGAATATGGCATATGAAAATCAATAAGTCTCAAAGGACTTACTTATTTGCTTGAAAGCTGGCAGCTTTCCAAATTGAAAGAATAGCAATTCGGGTTACGAGATCCAAAGGAACTTGATTTGGTGTCATCTCAGGGTCACAGAGGAGAGTCCTTAAAAGTCCTTGTCATACAAAAATAAAAATTTCATTTCATTGCAATGAACATTTTTTTTTTTAATTTGATTTACCTGATCCACCCGCGACAGCAATTGATGTCGAACCAGACATATTGTCAGTGTATCCTGGGACGGGGTCGAAGAGTACGCATAGCACTAAACGGACATGATGATGATATGCGCTGACAGTTATTATATTAAGCAGCAGCAGCACTTACCAATTGACGGCCTAATAATGACAATCGGAAAAGTGCGTCGAAAATCGTTAACCACATGTTCGGATAGGGCCTTCGTGAATGTGTATGTATTGGGAAAACCTTGAATGAATCTGAATTTTAAAATTGAATACTATTTGCGATGCTAATCATTACTTATTTGAGAGTAAACGAAGGCAATCCTGATCCGCTTGTTCTGCAATTTGAATGCAACTTTTCCAATCAACAGGAACTGGATAAATCTAGGTACCGCTCGTCGTGAAATTTGTCATTAAATAAGTTCAAATTAAAAAAGGTAATACCCACTTTTTCGTCTATAAACTTTCGGTTACAGTTGCAAAACAGCGTGGAGATGTGAAGAAATATTTGCAATTTTGGCAGCCTTTCCGCAACACGAAGGACTTCTTGAGTGCCACGTACATTGATAAGTATTGCGGTTGCCAGGGGTTCATCAAAACGTATAGTGGCTGCCGAGTGAAGGACAATTGAAACATTCTGAAGTAGCTCAATGGATTGTGTTGACAGAGCAAGATTCAATTGCGATATGTCTCCGGGAATGGGCACTAGTTTGTCGAACTCATTTGGTTTATCTTTTCTGATGACATCGAAAATCTACAAAATATATGAAAGTAGAAATGCTTATTTGTCTTAAAAGATGTATTGAAAATATGTGTTGGGAGAGCACAAGTATGTTTAATAAAATGGTGTACCTCTCTCGATTGGAAATTAATTTTTAAAAACCACGTGATGCTGTAGTTTCATGACTGTAGAGAGGTGCATTATACATTACAGAGAACTCTAAGTGTTGTTCTTCTTTGTGAACGAAACACACACAAATATTGACGAATGAAGTTTAAAATCGCTAGTGTCAGGCTCCCCAGCTCCATTGCTGTAATTAAATTATGGTTGTTTTGGCTTTTGACTTGTTTTCTTAGTCCAGCGAAAAAAGCAATACCATAAGCAATTTTTCTCTTTCTTAGGTACTTTGGTATACTAAAGAGAAAGTTAATGCAATTGTGCTGTCATTTTTTCCTCCGTGAAATTCCACACGACAATCCATTCAATAGCGGGAAGTAGTTTTTTTGCCCTCATAGTTTACTTTTCTAGACAGGAAGGTTGCTCGTCCTCTCATTTAATCTGGTCATCGTGTAGTGCAGTAGTGGAGTGACTCATCCAAGGTCTGTATAAGTCCATCACAAGTCAAATAAGCAAAGCGAAGCGCACATTTCTTACAAGTTTAATATCTTAAATTTACCACGTAGCCTGTTGTATTTGCATCAGTTAAAATAGTAATAATAGCCATGGTTAACATAGGGTTTCCAACACATTTCACCGTACAGATTATTCCCATCAGAACCCGTAGCCACAGGAGGCGAAAGCCTCGTGAGTGCTCAACCACGACCAAAAAGTAAAAGTCCCCGCACTAACCTAATGTAAGCTGAACACTACACGCTTTTAATTTAATTTACTACCTTTGGATGAAGAAAAGGCAATAAAAAGCGCAGCGCAAGATGTATTAACTGCACTCGAACCGATAGTTCGATGCGCATTGATCAATATAATAACAAAATAGATTAAATATTAGGGGGAAACGTCCCATGTAGGACCCAAAGCCTAGCATCTTCAACCACTGTGTGTGCGTATATTTTTTGACATGAAAGGAAGCGACCTACAGTTTAACACCGATTCCGAACGGCAGTTAAATTTGTGAGAAGCTTCTTATGGAAGTTCTTACTCTTGGATGTTTGTCAGACGTTTGAAAGAGCTGAGGCAGCGAATAAAAACTTTAAGGTAATACAGGTCAGGATTTGAACCTGCGACCGCTCGCTTAACTAGCCACTGCACCCACTAATATATATATATATATTAAAGGGTGATCCATTTCGAGGTTCCCTACTTTTTTAAAGAAAAAAAACACAGAAAATTCAAATTTAATGGAGAATGTTTATTATCATTTGAAAGAACATTCTTTGGCATTTATTTTTTGAAGATTATGTCTATCAAATGTTGGCCGTTGCTACGTCGCAGATGGTCCATCCGTTGAGTCCAATTTTCGATCACTCGTTCGAGCATTTCGACTGGTAACTGGCGAATGACACGCGTGATGTTTTCCTCCAAGGCCTGAATCGAAGCGGGTTTGTCGGCATAAGCTTTTGACTTTACATATCCCCACAGGAAAAAGTCTAACGGTGTGATATCACACACGGTGGCCAATCGACCGGCCCAAAACGTGAAATTATGTGCTCACCGAAATGTTCTCTCAATAAGTCCATTGATTGATCCGATGTGTGGGAAGTGGCGCCGTCTTGCTGAAACCAAATGTCGCCGAGATCACGAGCTTCAATTTCAGGCATTAAATAGTCGGTTATCATGGCACGATAACGGTCGCCATTGACGGTTACGTTCGCACCGGCATAATTTTTAAAGAAATATGGACCGATGATTCCACCGGCCCACAAACAGTTCTTCAATCTCTTCAGGTTGCTCTTCGTCCCAAATGCTGCAATTTTGTATGTTTACATACCCATTGAGCCAGAAATGGGCCTCATCGCTAAACAAAATTTGCCTCGAAAACGTCGGATCTTCTTGGAACTTTTCAAGAGCCCATAGAGCGAAGCGATGTCGCTTGGGAAGGTCGAGCGGCTTCAGTTGTTGCACAAGCTGTATTTTGTACGCTTTCAATTTAAGATCTTGACGTAAGTTGCTGCGAACGGCGCCCAATCGACTCGCTATATTTTCTTCACAGCGTGCTGGACGTGATCTATTCGGTCGAATATTATTCAATAATGAATGCTGGGTCTCAAAATGGGTGATGGTGTTGCGAATAGTACGCTCAGTAGGCCGATTATGTTTACCATAAGTTAAGCGAAGTGCACGAAACACATTCCTCACAGAACGTGAATTTTCATAATAAAGTTGAACAATTTGTAAACGTTGTTCACGCGTAAGTCTTTCCATTATGAAATGCCAAACAATACTAAACAAAAATAATATGACAGCATGACACGACTCACACGTGATCTGTCAAAAAAGGCTACTGAAAAAAGTATCTCTACTTGGATCACCCGTTATATGTTTGATATGGATCTTGAATTTGTGAACAAATACATATAATAGTATTAAAATTATTTTAAGATAGCGCTGCAGCAGATGCCTTTCAGAGCAGTTTTTAAGAAAAATAAACTTTATTGAATTATATGAAAATCTTTATAACAAAGATTTACTTTTTTTTAAATTATTGCAAAGGTCGAAGTTTGAAACCATTTTTTAAGCTAAACGAAAGAAAAGCCGAGATATGCTATCCTAACAGCTTTATATACGAACTTTGAAGCAAATCCGTCGAACCGTTTTGACATACATACGGGGCATTGTCGGGCCCACTTTAGTACACTAAATTCTAGTCAATTTTAATTTTTTTCCTTTAAGTGGCAGGAGATGAATCTTTTTCGTGTTTCTTTTTAAACCTATCGGCACTTACGCCAAATTATTTCACGTTTGTTATGCCCGCTAGACGGCGTCAATACACAATTGGCTAAGGAAAAATGCAGCAACACCAGCGGTTGCGTCATAACCCGAAGTCTGTGGCCTGATGTTGACACCAAAAGATGAAAGTCCCTAGCCTCTCTTAACGGAAGTCAAATCTGGATGCTCGTCGGGGTATTAACCTGACGACATCATCGGAAACATGGCTAAAATGCTGCAGGGACGAAGAGGAAATAGAGTCCGTGGAACATCTTCTATACCACTGCCCAGCTCTACAGGAACGCCGCTCATCTTGCATAGGATCACTATTCTTCGAAGGTTTGGCAACCTGGCTAGGGTACCTCTATCCGACATAAAACTATTCCTCAACAGATCGAAGTGGTTTTATTAGCCACATGTCCTTACATGTACACACAGGTTACTCACAATGGACCATGCTGCAAATTTGCTAACTGCCCAAAATTGCAGGGTGAATTTGAGCGATTATTCATACTTAATTTTTGGGCGATTGTTCGCACGGGCTGATTTTCTTTGCCTTTTCAGCTATAAAAAAATACATACCATTATCGGATAGCTATATGGTTAAGTGAACAGGAAAAGTATGCTGGCAATTTTTATTTAATCTGAAGACAAATCTGGTAGCGCCTAAGTAAACCCTCATAGTTCTTATTTTTGAGCAACTTTCAAAAACTGTTGCTTAGGTGTTATGATTGTGCTGTTGAAGTGATCAATATACGACTACTTCTACGTGATCAGTTATAAAACTTTAAGCAGCGTGTGACACCTTCGACGAAGGTCTTGCGGATGGATTTAGTATTGAAAAAAACACATTTAGATTGGCAGGTCGTGACCAGATCCGGCATATACGTTCGTGCATCAGAAAATATGTGTAGCCAACACAGTTTAAACTGCTTTCCGTGTGAAAAAAAAACTGCATACCCTTTGAATCCTTCGTCAACTGATTTTGGACGGTCCATATCAATCTAATTCAATGGTAAATAATTTGGCTCTACGAAATAAGACCACAAGAAATAAAGCCCCAAAATAAAAATGAGGTAAGACCCCAAAATTGTGCTTTATTTCATAATGACATCAAATTATTTATGTTATTGCAATTATTAAGAATTGTAGAATGCCCACCCCCCCCCGGGTGGCATGCTGTAACCTGGGTAACTTGGAATAGATGTTGGGTTGGATATGTGCAAAGATTTATTGGATATAAACAAAGTTTGCATATAGCCAACCTCGCGCGTACTACAAATCTAACAGCGAAACTAAGCAGGGTAGTTGCAGGGGGAGTAGCAGGGGTGTAGCATGCCCCCCCCCTATTCCGTAACCATTAAATCCACCAATCATTACGAATTTTGAAAACGAAATAAAGCCGTATTGATTGATTCGCCAAATAAGTTATGACAGTATTACATAGAAACTCAAATAAAAAAATATTCAAATACAAAAATTAAATAAGAACTCAAAAGAACGAAATAAGTGCCAAAAAAATGAAATAAGACCCCAATTAAAAAAAATGTTTGTTGTTGTTTCGTGTTTTTATTTTTTTATATTTTTGGAGCACAGTGCGAAGCAAAGAGCAAAGGGAAAAGCAAACAACTCTTGCTCCATTCTATATTCTATTCGAATTGAATATCTTTCATTTAAGCGAAAACGAATCCTTATAATTGTAATTTATATTTTAATGGAAACCCTTCCTGATATATATTTCCCTACAAACGGAAATAGAAGTGAAGTAATTGATACAATTAATCGATTAACCCGGTGAATGTTATTATTTATTTCTAGAGCTGAGAAAGCTAAGAAAGCCTCAATTCGGCTTCTATAGGTTTTCTATATTCTCCTCTTTTACTAGATTCGAAGGAAGTTTGGTTAAACTTAGAAGTAAGAAGGATAAAGTTGCCGAGGTGTGGGCTTGAAAACGAAGTAAGTAACAACATCAAAAATCAAAGTGATGGGAGCGGAGAAATTAAACATTATTGAATTCTCCGTTTTGCTCGACCTTCGAACGACTCTAAACTCCTTTTGCTCTTGCTTGACCTGTCCGATCAAGGGAGTGCCCGCATAAGGGAACGTTACACGTATATAATCTTAATACGTTAAGTGTGCCACTATAGAATCCGAAAAACTGTCCCCACAGGCCACACACAAATGTGTCTGAAGCTAATGTGAGACAACTCTGATCTCACGCGGCACAACAAGCCCAAAATCGTGTGAGACCTTTTCTTCCGTAAGTGAGGTATGACGGAAGAAAAGGAAAAAAGTAGATCTCACAGCTGTCCAGAAAAAGCATAGCATTTGTTGTAAAATTTGTATTTAGATTCTTGTATTCTCTTTTGCTCTTCCATCCTACAATTCTTCATTTGCTTTTTTCGTGTATTCTATTCGGTCATGTTTGCTGCGCGTTAAACAGAAATCAACCAATCAGCATTCAAGAATAAATAAATGTCGGAGACCGAATAAAGATAAAGTGCACGACTGCGTCATACGAAACTTTCTCGATACATGAGATGCGTTTTTGAACCACAAAATAAATCGAAAATGTATTTAGATCAGTTTTTAGGTTTTGGAAAATTAGATTTTCTCAAAAGTGGCACCTACGATTTTGATGTAATTTCCCACATTGGACAATTTTAACATATTTGGTCGAAATACAAAAAATTATCAAAAACCTTAGAGCCGTTTTTGAAAAAATTTAAATTTAAATTTTTTTAAGAAAATCGTTATATGAAAAAAAAATTATTTCAAAAATCGAAGAATGCAAATTTGTTCGTCTTTATAGCAAAAAAAAAGATGTACATTTTTTTTAAATTCCCTACATTAGTTTTCGAGATATTGCCAGTTTTATAAATTACCGTTAATCGATTTTTTTTTCCAAAAACTGAGTATGCAGAATTTTTGACCCCATCCCAAATATCCTTAGTACATCAAAGACCGAAATCCTTTGGACCACTTTTGAGAAAAATAGTGAACTAAAAAGATGCCCCCAGATGTAACCCCAAGGACCTTATATGCGAACTTTGAAGCAAATCCGTCGAACTGTTTCGCCATACGGCACCCGGACAGACAGACAGACAGACCGACGAACGGACGGCATTAGCGGGCCAACTTTTATGGACTTCTCTATAGTCGTAACATCATCCCTTATACTCAGTTTAAGTTCGATATTTCCGCACGATCGCAGTAACTTTCTCTTTAGTATACTAAATTGTATACGAGAAAGTTAAAGGCAGAAGAAATTTGAAAATTAAAACAAAAAGGCACGGAACGTGAAAAATCTGAACGTATAAAAGCCCGATGCGTGCCCAAAAGAAAAATAAAGAAGTGTCGCCCGACAAAAATCGTAAGGTATGAAAAGTGACTTTTCACTTATAGGTAGGCGTATAAATTTGGGGAAACACAAATGTCTTAAAATCAGGCGAATTGATTTAAGTAAATTTTAAAACATGATAAAGTAAGTTTAAGATCAAGTTTAAAATATTCGAAATATTTTTTATGAAGCGACTTAAAAATGCAACTAAATTAGTACAGCATTTCCTAAGTACTTACCTTATCGTTCTTTAGCTCCTCCAATCGTTTTTCCGGCAATTCACCCTTTTTCTCTCGCATTAGCAAATATATCTTCCTCACATTGAATGAACGCAGAATTTTTTCAATCAATCCCTTTCCCAGAAAACCTATAATGCAGTAAGAAAAACAATTTGCATAAATTGCCCTGTTTTGAATTCGAATGCAATACACACCTGATCCTCCAGTAACAAAAATCTCCCGATCTCTAAAAAAGTCTCCCAGTCGATCAGACATTTTATTTTTACAAATCCGTATAATGCTGCAAGCTCCGCTAAATAACTAACTACTGACAAATGAATGCAACCGAAATATGTGTTCACTTGTCACATTTTGCTGATCGATGCAATTTTAGTTTCAGCGTCGCGCCGGCTGTCAACAGCTCACTCTTCTTTGGTCAGCATAAAAATGTGCAATTAGTTCTGCAAAACAAAAAAAAAAGTGCTAATTTAATGTCACAGTTCTTTTACGTCATTAAAAACCTCAATCTGTTTACATATTTTCTTAACATCTATTTTAAGCTATCACATTTGTCCACTGCAAACAGAAATAATATGTACGCATAGCCAATATACAAAAACAACAAAATAAAGTGCTAATTAGAATCCTAGATCTTCATCAGAGATACAAACAATAAATTGTCAAAGTAAACTAATCATTGTTTTTTTTTTTTTTGTTAAACGCGATTATCTGTTTATATCAACAAAAAATCATATACTGCTGCGAAATGGAAAGACACAAGAGAGAAGGAAACAATATTTGCCTGCTATCAGTTCATTCATTCTTATCACCCCAAAAAAAAATATACCCACAAGCTTATGTAGCTACTCTAAAAAAAAAAACTTTCCACTCAAGCTGACAAGCGGATTACACGACAAAGCCGACTAAAATCGAGTATCTTTATAGCTATAAGTGCGACTGCGCTGATAAGTACTCAATTCAACGATGTCTGTCTGTACTATGATCACTGAATTTGTTTAGATACAACAAAAAATGTATCCAACATTCCTTTGTATTTTTGTTAGCAAACATATCTATGTATCTTTTGATCGACAAGTGTATTCACTGCTTAGATACATGTTTCGATGGCAGATAAAGCCCAATGGATTACTGATAAGAATGAATTTCACTCAAACAAATTCGTCGCTCTCTCTCTCGTATTCTAGTGCCAGATTGTCGGGGGTTCGTTTATAATCGCATTCTGATAATAAACTTTTGTCTCTTCTTCGTCTTTGTGTTGCTTTTAGCTACATATATGAATTTATAAATTTAACATTTAAATCGTTTGTTGAGCCAGCGACATCGATTCATATATTTTTTTTTTTTTTGTATATTTCTGCCGCCCGCCTTTTGTTGTTTAGTTCTAAATTTGCAACTGATCTTGCCAGACGTTCGACGGTTGATGTGTCGTGTGATGTGTACAAAACGTGCTTAACGTGTGTAAAATTAAACAAAACAAATTAAGAAGAATTAATTAATTTTATTATTATATTTCTTCGTTGCGTGTATGTCTCGTAATTACTTAAACGGGTTCTTTAGCTAAGTTAAATGCAGTTATTAGCGGCTTTTCTATTAAAAAAAAAATTACCACAGTATTTTATTGTTTAATTGGCCGAGGATACGATTTTTTTTTGTTTGTTTGTATTTTCATTGTGTGACACTGATGTGCAAACAAAGTGATTTCTTGCACGAGTAAAAGTAATTTGATTGTATATATATTTTTTTTTATGTAAATAATTTATTTTTAAATATTTTATTTTCACAAAATTAGTGCTGTGAAAGAAAGAAAACAAAGCAACATCACAATAGAAAATACGAATTTTTCATTTGGCGCTTTTTCACACTGCAGTGGTGCTAACATTCAAGGTTTGTAGTAATGTATCCGTAATACAATGTTTTCTTTTTTTTTTTTTAATTATTTCTTTTGGCGTGCATCTATTTTGAGACAATTTTTCAAATTCCCTTTCGGTAAAGATTTTTTTTTATTTTGGAAAATAAACTAGAACAGGTATTTTTAGAAACTTGACTATTTAGAATTTTAAATGTTGCATCAGACTTTCATGTTCTATAAGCGCGGCGTTCTTATTTTTAAAGAACTCTGTTAAAGTGCCGGTCGGTTGGTGACCTGGGAGAGTGTTCTGAAATGCATGCTATGTGAATTCGAATGGGAATTCGTCTGCTGGGTGTCTGTTATTCGAGTACAAAATAACATTTCGAGGTAGTGTGTGTGCATATAAATTTTGTTCTCAAAGTGTATGATTACGAAGGTGCTGCAGGTGGGCATAGTGACGACAAATTTACAACAATTTGCTGCGGCTTTCTTGAAAAATTTCATCTAACTACTTAAATGGTACGGTACGGTACGGTACGGCAAGTAGTTAGATGAAATTTTTCAAGAAAGCAGCAGGAAATTATTGTAAATTTGTCGTCACTATTCCCAGCTGCAGCACCTTCGTAATCATACACTTTGAGAATAAAAATCGCAACTTCGTGTAGTGACTGTATACTGAAAAATGTTCTCTTCCTTGATCTTATTTTTGTTCTGATTTTTGTTTGAGATACAAGAGAATATGATATAGAAATATGATCGCAGGTCACAGGAGACTAATCTAAAATGAAGATGAAATTTCACATATAACAACTTACAGATGGCAGGTGACAGATGAAAGATAACATGAGTCGTCGGTTAACACATAGGAGATTTATGGGGGTTAAATCCCCCTTGTTGTTGTTACTTAAAGAATATAAATTAATAAATAAATATTAGTCATCATCGGTGAGCAGTTCTGCAACAGCGAGATTACACATGATCTGTACATAAATAATAAAACGGTAGGAGGTTCTCATATCTACTACCAATTTGAGTTTAAGACAACTGGACAGATGTCGACTCACAAAGCCTTTCAGCTAACTGAAGCAATCCATTCGTTTGACTGGTGCTAACAATTTAAATTTAAGCCTACGAGAATTTTCTCAAAATTCTTACTTACTTACCTACTTAACAGGCTCCCGACCAAGCTTCGGTCTTCCTTCTCGCCTCAAACCTGGGGGCTTGGATTCAAAATTTATCTAATACAAATTTGTGCCAAAACAAAAAAAAATTGCTAAAAATTATAATTTCGAATTAGGCGAGTCTCAAGATTACGAAAAAATCTTAAATTAAAGTTTCGGAGAGAAGAAAAAGATTCGTGCAATAAGCAAACAGGAGTTTCAGTTATAACGACTGTCACTATTAAACTATTAAACGTATATTTTATTTCAAACTATTGGAAGGCAACTGGACATGTCGTCACTACTCACAGAAATGAGCAGCACAAGCTGCAAGAAACATCCCGCATTGCAGCAATACGAACCGAATAAAACGATAGCAACATAACACAATTCCTGACCGTTCGGTGTAGAATGGTGTTATTTAGGAGTTTTCGCCATCGAGCTATGCGCAAGAGAATGGTTAAGGCGTAATCTCAGAAGATCAAGTAGTCAAGCAGCACTTAAAGCTATTAACTTCTACAAGTTCAACTCTCGACTTGTTTTAACTGTCTAACCATTCTAAAACAACTCACCTAACATAACAGAGTGAACTTAAAGTGGGTCCCAGGACACGAAGGAATTCTTATTAATGGAGCGGCTGTGGAACTAGCACGTAAAGGCCCTGCTTCCCCCTTCATTGGCCCAGAGCCCTTCTGTGGACTACCAACCAGTAATATCAAATTTGAACTTAATACATGGGAACACCAAATGCGCATAACCCAACGGAACTATTTCCAAGGATTTCGCCATGGGATTTTCGCCAGACTAAATTACTTACTAACATTATAGGGAGCAAAAAAGATATTTTATTGGTCGTAGTGTTAATCAGCCTACATCTAATTGTAAGTGTGATTGGCGTGTCAGTGCCCTTGAACTTGTGACGAGGGTATCCCATATTTTCACTAAATTTTTAAGACTTTTCGAATTTGAAACTGGAAGGATTGAGTGCCTTCCAAGAAAATGGCTAGGTAGGATGAAATGAACTTTCATGTTCTAAAAGCCTTGTGTAACCCTTCTGCAACACTCAACACCAAGCCAAACACTGAAACAGACCAACGAATTTCATTTTAAGACACACCATCTCAAGCTCATTGTCAGGCATGTCGATAGCCGAATGCGGATTGTCGCATGACCCTGGCAGCAGCAGCTCACCTTAACTCTTTCAAACATGCACAAAATTTCGGCGCAATCGTGTGATTTCTTCAAAATTGTTCTTGAGCATATAGTGCGTAAGGTAGGTGTCAACATGGAAGGCACTACCTTCAATAGACCATATCGGCTACTGGGGTATGCGGACGATATTGTATAATCTGCTGCCAGCGTGCAGAACAGGCAAAATTGGTTAAATCAGGACAAGTCTAAACAAAATATTGCCGTCGATTGTAGAAGGAAATTAGTTCATCTACCTAGGTATAAGAAACAGCTCCTCGAATAATTGAATATCCTGCGAGGACTTTCCCTTTAAAACCACTGCTACCGCTCAAAACTTCGGACTCGAAGGACAATTGATGCTATACATACAGAACACTTATACTGCCAGTTCCACTAAATGGCGCCGAGTGCTGGACGATAAGCAGGAAAGACGAGTTAATTCTAATACTAAATCTTCCAATCCCAGCCACAAAGTTCAAGACAGCAAGCAAGACCGAACATCAATTTAATAGACCAAGCCAAAACAAATGCCAATGTAGATAACTGAAAGAAGTGTGAACGAGTACATAATGTTCCCGTTTGGGTATCGGTATAGGTACGGGTAGAGTGGCTAAAATTATCCCTCTAAGCCCTCTAAGAAGTATATAGTGATGGACATACTGGAAGCTCCTTCCTTCTTCGTATCGCAATAAGGGTCTATTGGTTACCATGCGCAAAATCACAGAGAAGATCCATAAAATGTTGCTGATAATATCAGAGGAACAGAGCAGAGGTGCATTCTCAAGAGTTTTAAAAAAAAAATGTCCCCAGATGTAGATTACTACATAACTCTTTCTCTAACTTGCGTTGCTGAATAGCAAACAAATCTATAGAATCGGCTCTGACACGTCACCAATCTGACCAAGGTATCGGAAACAGGAGAACATGTCAAATGTACACACTTTAGGGGACAAATCGTCACTAGGTGAAAAAACTACTACAATTGGACCTTTTTCAGTTTAAGTAAGTTTGTATTGTCTATTCTTTATACTAAGAATAAAAAAGGACGAAACACCAAGAAATAAATAATACTGAGCGCTGCCGTTTTATTTCAGTTGGTAAACGCATCCACAGGGTACACTTTCCGTTAGTCGATTATTGACAGATCATATCGTCAAGTTTAAGTTCCCCGGCACAAAATATACAATAAAAATATTGTAGCGAAAATTAATTTTTTGTCAGTTCAGTCCCTGTTTGAATTTACTGTTTGGAGATTTCTGACCTGTACAAAAAGTCATCAAACTTTGTTTGTAATAAACGGTAGATGAGTAGATAGCGATAGAATTACGTGAAGCAAAATCTCAAGCTCAGAACATTTAAAATATATGGAATGACTTCAACTTTTAACCCTTGAGCCGTGTACTGGGCACCAAGTGCCCAAAGAAATTTACAACTCCAATTTTAATATGCGTATCGGTCTATTACATGAAATGAAGATATAATTTTTTAGGGCATACAATCCCTAATTACACGAACATTTGTATTATTTTTTGAAATTTAATTCGAAAAAAAAATGTTTCTCTTTGATCTCATAAAAAATAAAGTGCACGACCACGTCATACGAAACTTTCTCTGTACATAAGATGCTTTTTTGAATCGCAAAATTAATCGAAAATGAATGGTGACAAATTTACTTAAATCACTTTTTAGGTTTTAACAAATTTGATTTTCTCAAAAACGGCAATTACGATTTTGATATAATTTCGCACATTGGACAAAAGTGTCCATGATTGTTCGAAATACTCAAAAATTATGAAAATCGTTATAGCCATCTTTGAGAATTTAAATTTAAGAAAATAGTTATATGAAAAAAAAAATTAGTTCAAAAATCGAAGTATGCAAATTTGTTCGACTTTATAGTATAAATAAAACTGTACATTTTATTGAAGTTCCCTTTATTAGTTTTCGACATATTGCCAGTTTTATAAATTACCGTTAACAGATTTTTTTTTCCAAATCTGAGTATGCAGAATTTTTAACCCCATCCCAAATATCCTTAGTACAAAAAAGACAGATATCCTTGGAACCACTTTCGAGCAAAATAGTGTTAAGTGATTTTCTACAAACAAAATTGTATGGCAGGTACCGTTACTTCTAAAGATAAAGCAAAAAATAAAAAGATGCCTCGAGATGTGACCCCAAAAACCTTATATACGAACTTTGAACCAAATCCGTCGGACCGCTTCGTCATACGGGGCCCGGACAGACAGACAGGCAGACCGACGGACGGCATTGGCGGACCCACTTTTTTGGACTTCTCTATAGTCGTAATATCATCCCTCATACTCAGTTTGAGTTCGAAATTTCCGCACGATCGCAATAACTTTCTCTTTAGTATACTTATGTATACGAGAAAGTTAAAAATTAAATGTTCTTCCATACTTGCTTTATAAGGCACTGAGTGCCCAAGTACACGTTAACTTTAAAATTTTACAGTACATGGGTCGAGGGTTAAAGTATGTTTTGCTTGTTGCGCGAAATAGTTTTATTGAATTTTTAATACCTCTTAACTGCTGTTTATTTGGCCCCTTTTTAAGCCTCTTTTTGGAAATGTTCAGCGGCAACACTGGTTGATAGTCACATTATTCATTCTTGTTCTTTATTCAGCTTTATCGTTTGTAACTTTGCATCACTTTCGAATACAGAAACTACAAAAACTCCGTCCAATTCTGCGTATAATATAAAAAAAATATAACTTCGCACACAAAATGGTTAAAATGATAAAGCAAAATTTAGGTATACTATTTCAATTTCAAGTACGGACTACCATTAACTCAATACCAATTTGAAAAACTAAAACTTGTCAATTTGGCATACACGACACCGAACATGGATGTGTACTGCACACGTATGTTAATAACAGATGACTTAACATTACAGCTCTTACTAATCAGTTCTCTGTTGCATACTCCTTTGACGTGAAAAAATTATAATTAACCAAAATTTATTATTGTTTACATCACATTATAATTCGTTATCCAGAGGCAGCAGTGCACATAAATACCTTCACATTATTGTTAATATCTTTCATGATAAGCTGATAATTTTATCGATATATATTTATATGTGGGTCAACGTGCCAAGAACGCACGAGTATGAAAGTACATAATGTGCTGATAAAACCGCATCCCTCCCGCCAAACAAACATAAAAGTTGCAACAAAAGATAGATTATTTTGTATTCCACATTACATACATATATCCGCTAAGCCAAGGTCATTGAACGATTTTTCGACGACATACTTACGATTCGTATTGATCGTTTGTTTCGGGAATTTGTCTCTCATCAATTTGAAACACAAAATGCATTTAATAATAAAAAAAATACACAAACCATAGACGCTTTATTATGACTTTGACATTCGTAGCGCTGAAAAGGTGACAATGGCTATGTGATAAACACGCTGAGCCTTTGTTATCTTTCGCCCCCTTGTTTGTTTGGCTTAAAGATGTTTGTTACCTTCCTATATTTTACTATCTAGAAAGTAAATGATTGTCTCTCTCTTTTGTTTACTACGCGTCGCTAAATAATGTATTCTATGACGTATAACAAAAATTAACCAAAAATGTATTTCAACTTTTCATTGAAGAGGTTCTTTTTTTTTAATGGAGCGTAAAAATATTTTATTTACATTTTTATATTTTGATGAGAGAATAGCGAAAATAGATTCTGGCAATCGAAATAGTTTTCATTGCACTCAGGTCATTGTTTTCGGGGTAGAAGTGTTATTCGGCGACGAGACAAGTCAAAAATAGAGAAAGACATAAACTGACTTAATGGCGATATATGAGGCGCATATGTAAGTGCTACCTTAAGGAAGTGTTTTCAGTAGGTGGGTGGATGCAAACAAATGGCTTTGTGTGCAACTGGAAAGAGCAAGTCATAATTAAAATTATGGCTACTTTTACAAAGGCAATGTTTAAGATCTTTGCAATTTGGCAAGCTTTGTTCGAATAGAATCTGAACTTCAGAAACAGGGGGACATTTTATTAGGTCAAAAAAAAAAAAAATTAAATTACTATTTGCATTAAATGGACATATACAGCTTGTAGTTATGCGCTTGTCTTTATATTCATCCCTGCGTAACAATGTTTGAGGGCTTCAAATATAGAATACAAATTTCCCCTTACTTGTGTGAGTTCTGCCAGTCTGGTTCCGGCAAAAGCAGGACAGTCACAGATGAAGTGAGACGCTCGCATAAGCCCAAGCTTCTACTATTGATCCTTTTAAGATGCTCGTTAAAAGGACTGAAACCAGTAACAAGGCCAATTAGGGCTTTTAGTCACATTTGCTCTGTCCAAGCAGATATTTTAATCTGCTCAGATTGGGATCAGGTAACGCTTTCGAATGCCGGCATGATTACAAATCATGCCAGAATTCGGTGTATTGAAGACGTAAGCGTTGGGTAATTTCAGTTTTTTGAACAGATGAGCACCTCCCTATGGTATCTATCATTCGGTAACTTGCCCATTGAGTTCAAGAAGTCAAAAATCATTGCGTTACTTAAACCGGAGAAACAAGCCGACAAAGCCGACAGCTACCGACGTTTAATATACAACCGAATTGAGGTACCCATTAACGAAGTTATCCCTATAGAACAAGCTGGATTCCGAAAAGGTCGAAGTTGCACTGACCAAGTACTAGCTCTAACAACTTATATTGAGGATGGCTTCGAAAACAGGCTTAAGACCGGCGCTGTGTTCGTGGACCTTTCTGTTGCATATGATACGATCTGGCGTACTGGAATGGTCTATAGACTCTTGAAGACGATACGATGCAAAACAACAGCAAACCTGATCAACAACATGCTGTATAATCGCTCCTTCCAAGTATTCCTCAAAAATAGCTTTAGAACATCTCAACGACGGCCTCCTACAAGGATCGGTCCTGGCCCCACTTCTCTTCTCACGATTTACCAAACGTTACCTCCAAACAATTTTCGTATGCGGACGATCTGGCTATAGCCACATAACACCAATGGATAGACTCAATTGAGGGCACACTCTCAGCAGATCTTGGCTGCCTGGGAGAATACTTTAAGAAATGGAGGCCAACTCCAAGCAAGACTAAAACTGAGTCAGCGTGCTTTCACCTTAATAGCCAACTTGCGCACATGCCGCTCGAAATTTTATTCAACGGTACGGTCCTGCAACATAATAAGAGCCCCAATAACTAACCATTGATATATCCCTTACCATTAAGGAGCACTGTCTCAACACCGCAGCCAGGCTGAAATCAAGGAACAATGCCCTTTACTATTCTCTTTAGAAGGATATTTGGGGCAGCTGTGATCGCAAAGATTTCAGCCTGAAAGACAGTGGTTTGTCTACCCAAGGACTCAGACAATTGAGTATTTGATAAGATAATCATTGGAGTAGACTCCGGCACTGCAGAGACTGATAATGAGTAAACCATCTTTGTACATGACGGTATCGCTCGGCCTAAAACCAATCCACACATCACCGCTCTATTCCTGGCGGTCAGGAAGGAGCACAAGAAAACGGCGCTCAAAAATATGTTTTGAGCACACGAAGTCGAGAGCCCCTACCCTGTGTCCGCTCTGAACTTCGCACCTCCTGTTCCTTAGCCGATACTGATCTGCCGTCTAATTAGCACATACAAACATGTAGTACATGGCTTTTCTGGATTGACTTACAGCAAAGAACTGCAAGTGAGGTAGGCAGAGCAAAACTTCCATAGCAGCGGTAGGAGTTTTTCTCATTGGACCCGTAATGCATACACACGCAAGTTGTAGTAGCTTAGTAGGATGTCTTCTGAGAGTGTTAGCTCTTGGCCACCAAACAACAGAGCCATACATTAGGTAAGGTATAACAATGCAAGCCTGGGGTTAAGACCCCATGTTCTAGTGAAAATCCTGCGGCATTGTCAGACTATGTTTGTGGCCTTAGAGGTTCTAGCCTCTATGTGTTGCGCAAATGAAAGTTTTGGGTCAAGGGTAATACCTAAATACTTTACTTTGCTAGATAAAGCTGAGTGCCCAAGAAAACTGGCCTTTACTTATTCTAGCCGTGAGCTTCATCAGTTCAGTCTCCGTAGATTTTCCTTTTTGATAGGCATGCACCCAACGTAGGTGTAGTAGTCAACTTAAGCTACACGTCAATACATTTTTCAAGGCCCTTAAGCAGAAATGATGAAAGACTGATAGTCCTGAAGCTTTTTGGAAGATCAGAAGGGGAGTACCCTCGTTTGGGAATGAAGACTGCGTTACTCCTTCTCCAAGCAATGCTGGCTCGGTAAATCCTAGTAAGCAGTGGAAGGACAGGATAAATGCCATCTGGACCGGGTTGCTTGTCTCATCACTGTGTGAGACTAGCATTCCAAAATTTTTCAACAAAATCTTCTGACTGTTTTTATTTTTCTTTAAATAATGAATATGGCCCTTAAATAAAATTTATGGCTTAAAATGACAATTGAAACGGCGAGAACCTAAACTGAAATTCTCACAGCCTCCTGTTGTTTTTAAAGCAATAGAAAAACATAAGGAAAGGCTACAGTCCGCTTGAGGCGAACAGTATGATACCCTATCCATATCCCTATATGCCCCAAAGAAAAAAGCATTAAGTAGATAATGGATAGCATTTTATTTAGTTCTATTAATTAAAAAAGTTTTTTTGAAAAAACGCCCCCAAAAAGTGGGCATGGCCAAAAATTGGTATGGGCGATATGTTGCAAAAAATATTGGGTAAATATTTTGTTAAACAGTTTTTTTCGCTTTCTGTGAAAATTTTCGAAGAAAACAGCATTTTGGTCAAAAACGCCCACAAAAAGTGGGCGTGGCAAAAAACTTTATATGACAAACTCATAAAGTAGGGCAGTGCCTACACATCTTGTAAAGGTTGTAACACTCTATCTCTCTAACTTTAGCTTTAAAACGGTTTTTTCTCATTGTGGGCGTGGCAGTGGGCGTATTCCAAAAAATTTTACACTTAACCATTTCGGAGCCCTAGGGAATATGTGGTCCAAATTTCAGCTTCCTTGCTTAATTTTAAAGGCCTAAAAATTGCGTACGGACGGACGGACGGACATTGCTAGATAGTCTTAGGATTTGGTCCTGATCATAAATATATATACTTTTATGGGTCTACGGCGAATATTAAGGGGTGTTACAAACTATGTGTCAAAATTAATATACCCTTAGGATAGGGTATAAAGATCAAATTTTTAACAACAACTTTTTTTGATTTGAGGGACGATATAACGACTATAGAGCAGTCCAAAAAAGTGGGTCCGCCAATGCCGTCCGTCGGTCTGTCAGTCTGTCTGTCCGGGCACCGTATGGCGAAACGGATCTACGGATTTACTTCAAAGTTCTTATATAAGGTCCTTGGGGTTGCATCTCGGGCATCTTTTTAGTTTTTGCTTTATCTTTTGAAATAACGGTACCTGCCATACAATTTTTTTTGTGAAAATCACTTATTACTTGTTTTCTCGAAGGTGTTTTCAAGGATTTCCGTAATTTTTTGTACTAACGATATTTGGGATGGGGTGAAAAATTTTGCATACTCAGTCTTAGAAAAAAAATCGATTAACGGTAATTTTTAAAACCGGCAATATCTCGAAAACTAACAAAGGGAATTTCAAAAAATTTTACTAATTTTTTTATACAATAAAGTCGAACAAATTTGCATACTTTCATTTTAGAAATAATATTTTTAAAATTTTTTTTTCATATAACTTTTTTCCTAAATTTAAATTAAATTCGTTTTCTCCAAAATGGCTTTAACGATTTTGATAATGTTTTGTACTTCGAACAGTTATGTTAAAAGTATGCAATGTGCGAAATTACATCAAAATCTTATTTGCCGTTTTTGAGAAAATCAAGTTTGTTAAAACCTAAAAAGTAATTTAAATAAATTCGTAGACACTCATTTTCGATTCATTTTGCGATTGAAAAACGCTTCTAATGTGCCGAGAAAGTTTCGTATGACGCAGTCGTACACTTTATTTTTTTTACAAAAAAACACTATAAACATTTAAATATCCATGATTTTTTCCATACTCTGTCATATGAAATACACAAAAATTTACAGATATGGGCCTTGAATTTTTAGCCTTGCTTAGTTTCCATTTCCATCCCAAACCTCCCATCACTCGAAATTGTGGACAACAACAAAATTGAGCATTCAGAAGGAACAATTGACATCTCGCAGGCATTTATGGCACTCGGTTGTTTGTTTCTTGTTATCTGAAAATTTTTGTTATCACCACAACCACCCCACATGGAGTCCCGGAATTTTGACAAATAGTTTCCTCCTAGCGGAAAGCTAGTGATTAGCTGATAACTTTTACACGAGACTTTTTGTCAAATGTAATCTGTCAGAGACGACCGAAATAGTTTGTTGGCTCTAATTTTGTAATTTTTTTTAATTCAAAGTAAATTTTGATTAGAGATTCCATGCATAACTGATAAAGAAATCTATTCCGGGAATATGTTGTCTGTTTTGTTCTCGATCGATAGATTAACTGGGATTGAGATGAAGATCAGTTTTAAATTAGAAAATCGGTGTCGTAGAAAAAACTTTTAGAAATTTGTGAAGCTACAAATCGTCTTAAGAGTGCCGTAAACCCAAAATTAAAAATGTGATAAATTATCGTTTGGTCCTCTTCATATATCTATCATCGACATTAGTTTTAAATTGATTGTTGAACAGTTAGAGAACAAACACATTGAAATTGTGATCTTTTGAGGAGGACACAGCAAATCCAGAGTTTGTACGAGTACTTGAATCATTTAATCCCAAAAAGTAAAATATATTTCCCTTAGTCGGTACATAAAATTCATATTCATTTATTTAATTTAAGGAAACATGGATTTCTAAAGGTTAAATCCCCAGTCGCTTATTTTACTAAATTTCCTTCGAAAACAATTTGGCTCAAGGAAATGGAATTAAAGCTTTTTGGCAAACACTCTACAATGTCTGCTTGTTTTTTTTTGCACCTAAAGCAAAGTGATACAAAAAAGATACAAATAAATGCGGTCCCGGCTTCTTAATTGAAATAAAAAAACATAAGGAAAGGCTGCAGTCCGCTTGGGGCGAACAGTATGATACCCTATCCTTATCCCTATGTACCCCAAAGAAAAAAAATATTAGGAAGATGAGGGATAGCATTTTATTTCATGCTATGAAATTTATAGCAAAAAAATAATTTTTTTGAAAAAACGCCCCCAAAAAGTGAGCGTGGCCAAAAACTTTATATGGGCGATATATTCGAAAAAATGTTGGCTAAATATATTGTTAAAATTTTTTTTTCGATTTTTATGACAATTTTCGAAGAAAACAGCATTTTAGTGAAAAACGCCCACAAAAAGTAGACGTGTCAAAAAACCTTATATGAAAAATTTATAAAGTAGCTACATATCTTGTGAAGGTTGTACAACTTTATATCTCTAATTTAAGCCTTAAAATGTTTTTTTTTTTCTAAATTGTGGGCGTGGTAGTGGGCGTATTTTGACTATTTTAAAACTTTACCATTTCGGAACCCTAGGGAGTATATGTTCCAAATTTCAGCTTCCTAGCATAACTTTAAAGGCCTCAAAAGTTGATACGGACGGACGGACGGACATTGCTAAATAGTCTTAAATTTTGGCCCTGATCATAAATATATATATATACTTTTAGGGGTCTGCGACGAATATTAAGGGGTGTTACAAACTATGTGTCAAAATTAATATACCCTTAGGGTATAATTAGAGAAGAACAGCAGCCTTTTGTAGCTGTGTTTAAAAATTCAAAAATACACTTAGAAACTATTTTTAAAATACGTCTCTGCGTCGTCTGTTGTTATTATACGGTTGTTTTTTTTTATTATTTCAATGGTTAAAAAGTCTAAAAATTGGTTCATAAAATTAATGACTTAACTGTTAGCTATTGCCCAATTATATTTTGTTTAAAAACACATTATTTTAGAGTAAGCAATATAGTAAGCGATAATGCAGTCGGTTGATAAGGCAATAGAAAACTGCTACTGCCTTGTTAATTTGATCGAGAAGGCTGAAGGCTTTATGATTACATAGTCTTCAGAGGCCGAAATGCTCAAGTCTATTCAAGCGAACTGTAGCAAGAGGAGCAAGTTCTTCAACATTTTCAACTATACCAGTGTCAACGTTTTTAATTCTCAAAAATTTGCTTAGCGCATCTACTGCCAGTACTGCATCTTTTAATAATGGCTTGAGTCGTTCAGGAACTAAGGGATTGATTTTATCGGAAAGAAATCTTGTTTTCGTTGCGATTAAGAACTTCAGATAGCATTTTATTCTCAATAGGAGCACCAAACCACTCCAGATTTTCATCACAACGAACAAGATCTTCAAACTGATCCTCGCTTAATGTCGGTAATTCCAAATAAAAGTTTTCATTTACTTCATTTAGTACATGCTCAAATTCATTGAATTTAGACCCAGCCTTATGAAAAGCAATCATGCGACTGAGTGGTTTATTGCGATTTAACATAGATACTTACTTGATAAAACAGTTTCTATCAAGGTAAGTATCTATGTTAAAAAAACAAGGCATCTAACAATGTTATAGATATACTAAATTATTTTATCGCCCGCCCCTTTTCAACAGAAAGAATTTGCCTACGAACTAGAGTCTGTCTTGGATAGGATTTGATGCAATGTATTATACCCTGGTCAGAGGCTGCTTTAAACTCGTAGTGTTTGGTGGTAAAAATTAAATTCTGACAGTTTCGACTTCAAATAAAATTTTATGTGAACACGCGTTATCGATAAACAAAATGTTTCATTTTTCATTCCTTATTTCCCTTAATTCGCTTAGAATTAATGTCCATATATGGGAAGTCATCCAGGCATTTTTACTTTAGTAAAAAGGAATAGGCATCTGATTATTTTTAAAGCAGCGTGGATATTTTGCCTCACCAATTGTATTTTTTTTTTGTCGGTTCCAGTTGCATTTGTCGGTCTTTTTCCATTTTCCCTCCTCTGGGATCTTCATCTCTTTTAGCGAACGTCCCGTCCAATTAGTTAATGCTTTACAGAGCAAACCACTCTCGTCCGCATTATAAAATTCTTCTGGTTTATAATCTTTTAACAATAGTTTGCATAATTTTTCTCTCCAACTGATTTCTTGAATACAATATTAGGCCGCTTTTGCCACCAGCACAACCACCCACCCGTTTGATGGCCAATTGCTTGGCCTTCTCCAATAACATTGGTACAGTAATTATTGCATTTTTGTCTCTAATTTGGTTAATGCTTCGTTTGGATTTGCTTCGAGTCTTTCTCGGCTCGAAAAATTCTTCTCACTGTGGAAAGGACACATATATATTCTACAGCTAACTCTTCTACTGTTTTTCCTCTTTGCTTATTTTTTAGTTACTTCCAAATTTCTGTTTTCCAGACAAAGATGTACACTTACTAAGCATTTTTAAATTGTGAAAACAAATTTAATATTTGATATATTTAATGTTTTGAATTTGTTTCCCTTGCACCTGCAACTGTCATTATTTACAAAGTGAAGTATATACAAGTTAAAGTGAAGCGAAGGAAAAGGTATACTTAAGAACTCAGAAATAGATGGCAGTAAACCTTGGGAGGTTCTTAAGCGAGGGGCACATATGCGTTCAAAATTTATGCGTTATTTTGAGTAAAAAACGCATTCACAAATATTACGAGAACATATCCCAAACCGGTACTTATAGGTGAAGCACTTAACCAAGTTTTACTGTATATCATTTCATCAAAAAATTAAAAATAATGTACACCTTCCTACATTTATTTTCCTTCGGCACTGACGAATTTATTTTAAATAAGATTTGAAAATTGTAATTCTTCCGCGTCGTAAAAATTTCCGGAAGAATTTAGCGTCGTAAACTATTGGGAAATCCGCAAACAAAGATCTGATCACCTTCAACGATTGGCCTTAAGTCTTATTTATACTCAGCAGAAATGAAAGTCGGAGAAAGTAGGGAGTCGACAACGACTGAAAATAGTGACTGTAAATTAATTTAAGTGAAGATCCTTTACACGCCCCCATTGCACATTAAAGACCATCATAAATATAAAAAGAAACGATGGCGAAGGAAGGATGTGGCCCCTCTCCCTGCTTCCTCTTTTCCACCTAGTCTTCTATTGCTAAAGTCCTTCCATGTCAAGCATATTAAAACGCCCCCAATTTCGAAGCCTTTGATGATTGACTAGGCTGTGGGCTAGGAGTATAGCTATGTACAAGTCGCTTTCAATATGAAATTTCCCTAATTAATTAAAGAAACAAAAATACTCAAGGGACAGCGACCTGAGCAGTTACACAGATAGTCGAGGGACTGCCAAAATTGATACAGTATAAGTAGCTTTCGCCATTGCCAGAATCTCAGCTTGAAATCTTTTTGCTATGATCTGAGGGGGCTGCGATATTCATTTATGTTTCATTCTATCATTCTCAGGAAGGACCAAAAACATGCTCTGTGAAAGTCCGTGTAGGGTGACATGCATTCGAGGCAAGGATTAGTTGATTCTCTACATAATCCCTGATTGGATGGATATTTAACTCTCCAACAGACCACACTTGCTGCCGAAAACGCGGTTAGCTGCTTTTCTTCTGACTCATTCACTAACATTCAGCCTACAATTAAGTTTTCTCTCAATGATTTAACCCAGGCACTAACTCTGCCACCTTGAGGGAGATCCCGTCGAGAACTGGTGATTCGAATTATGGTATGTTCCTTTTATTTGTGAACAGCACAAGTTCGGTATTTTGTAGGTGACATCTGGACCAAAGTCCAAAAGATATCTATCATTAGTAAGTCTGATAAATATTCACTTGAGGTTGATAAGAATTTGTTTAAAACAATTACCATAACCCACCTCTTTCATATAAGTATTTCGTTGATGACCACGGCCCATGGTGGACACCTCCTTGAAGTGTACCTCTGGATGTTGTCACTCTTAGATTGTGAGTGCTCAGCCTGCACTTATATTCCTTTCGCTGATCACTTTAGTAATAGTTCAATCAATGTTGCTAGTGTATATTCTTCGCCGTTCAGTAATTTTTCATAGAGCTGACAGCGACGACGTTATAAAGAGTTGTTTTCGCTCCCGTTTCCCTTTCTGTTGAAAGTACACTTTATAGATGCCTAAGCTTTATGAAAATTGATTTGAAACCCTACTAATTACGTCCCCTCATTTCACCCCAAACGCGTTCTTTTCCGGATTCATCCAGATAGCCTGTGACCCCAACTGTATAGTTTTTGAAAAGAGAATTTCATTGATAATGAAACATTAAACATTTTTTTTTATTCGAGATTACCCTAAAGCCATTTCACCAAAAAAAAAAAAAAAATTAAAAATAAACTCACCTACGAACATGCTAGCTATTTTCGGATATAAAACTATAGAAACCAGCCATCATCCGGTTACAGTTTCAAACCCCACAGCAAGCAAGGCAACGTATTGTTCTTCATATATAATTCTGCCCAAGAGTATGAATGACTGCCCGATAAGAAAATATGGATCAGACGTTGCACATTGAACATAGGCACTGTGGCGCAGTACGTCGCACTGAGCTTGTAATAACATTTACGACTACGAATAAATATTCTAAACAGATTATGGAAACAATAACATCAACAATCAGTTTGGATTTCAAAGTGATTAAATCCTATAAATAGTGTGTAAATAAAAATATCAGAAATATTGAAGTGAGAAGTGACTATCGGCGGCTATATTTGCAGAGCGCAAATTTGCTTAGATTTGGTAATTAGGTCGCTAGCTTATTGGTTATTTTTGATTTTTATAGAGAATCAGCTTCTTAGGCTGATCTATTATCAGTTAAGGTGCATCCCCATTTTACATTCTACTTGAACTTGATAACCTATTTCCTTTATAATTAAGTATCACCTACGGCAATGCACTTTTGTATGGCGGCAAATTCAATTCGAATGCAAATTTGATAATAACATTAACGATGACGCCGTTTAATTTTTCTTTGTGGAAAATTATGGACTTAGCTTTAAATTGAATGAGGTTATCAGTAGTTCGGAGGAGTTGAATGTAATTGAGCAAAGTCAGTCAATTTTAAAAAGGTCTTAAAAAGGTTAATAGAATCTAAGTGTCAATGATAGTTTCATAACCTGAGGGACATTTTTCTGAATCAAACTGAGAGCGAGATAAATATTGACTGCCGGGAAATTTTAGAATGATGCATTTAAGAAAACATCAATCATGAGCATCATGAGTGATAACATTGTTAGCTTGTCGATACATAATTTTCTTCCCTGTCATCATAAATATTAAAGCACTGATTGAAACTGTCCGGATTGCTAGCGAGGCAGGCATTATTTGTTCTTCGTGGTCCAGCGCTTTGTCGATCCTTTCAACAATTTGCTGAGGGTCAAGCGATTTCTCAATGTTTCGATCGCCGATATGTTTCATCGCACGTTTTTGAATTCTGTCAAGTAGCTCCAAATATGTAAATGGTGAACTTATACGGGCGTTATACTCAATTTTGAGGCGAAATTTTCTTGCATCGCTTGAGAAAGCCTACACATTTCGAAGCGTTCTTGTTGACGTCGAATATGTTGTCATACCAGCGAAGTTTGCCATTAACGCACATGATAATGGCAGAGTATTTGGGTTTCGCTTTAGTGACATTCGATCTGAAAATAATGTCAATGAATTATGGTTATGTGGGAAATTACTAAATATATCGGTATTTCCGTCAACAAAACTTTGGGCTTTGTAAAATTGTCTGGTCTTTAAAAAAAATTGCAGGGCCAATCGCCAAAAACTTCCAAACAATTTTTAAGTATCTGAAGACAAGTATCGCTTCTAGACAAGTTATGCCACTTGACCACCTGAGGTTAGTTTTCTAATTTTATCATAAGTTTGCATGTGGCAATTGGAATCGGCATTCTAGGCCCACTGTAGATTTTAGAGAAACTAAGTCTAGCGATTTTAAGGCCGCTTGGCTGTCAGAAAATATATGGATAACTCTAGCGGATATGATGTTTCTTTCCAGCCAAGATAAGGCTTCTTTAATCTCCATGTCTTCCGCCTGAATCACACTGCAATGATTGAGTAGAAGAAACGAGAGATTAAGATTTAGTCTTTGAGAGAAAACGCCACCGCCAAACCCCAACACCCAATTTTTGTCAAACTGAGGCTGCGGTGTGGTGTAATCTATATTTTTAGGAATTGTTTTATATAACGGGTGATCCAAGTAGAGATACTTTTTTCAATAGCCGTTTTTGACAGATCACGTGTGAGTCGTGTCATGCTGTCATGTTATTTTTGTTTAGTATTGTTTGGCATTTCATAATGGTAAGACTTACGAGTGAACAGCGTTTACAAATTCCACAAGTTCAACTTTATTATGAAAATTCACGTTCTGTGAGGAATGTGTTTCGTGCACTTCGGTCAACTTATGGTGAACATAATCGGCCTACTGAGCGTACTATTCGCAACACCATCACCCATTTTGAGACCCAGCATTCATTATTGGATAATATTCGACCGAATAGACCACGTCCAGCACGCTGTGAAGAAAATATAGCGGCCGTAGCTGAGAGTGTACACGAAGACCGTAGAGAGTCGATTCGGCGCCGTTCGCAGCAACTCGGACTGACGTATGGAACGACTTGGCGCATTTTAGCGATGGTATGTAAACAAACGAAGAGCAACCTGAAGACATTGAAGAACTGCCACATCATCCAGAAAAAAACAACGGTTTGGTGTGGTTTGTGGGCCGGTGGAATCATCGTTCCATATTTCTTTAAAAATTATGCCGGTGCGAACGTAACCGTCAATGGCGACCGTTATCGTGCCATGATAACCGACTATTTGATGCCTGAAATTGAAGCTCGTGATCTCGGCGACATTTGGTTTCAGCAAGACGGCGCCACTTCCCACACATCGCATCAATCAATGGACTTATTGAGAGAACATTTCGGTGAGCACATAATTTCACGTTTTGCGCCGGTCGATTGGCCACCAATATCGTGTGATATCACACCGTTAGACTTTTTCCTGTGGGGATATGTAAAGTCAAAAGCTTATGCCGACAAACCCGCTTCGATTCAGGCCTTGGAGGAAAACATCACGCGTGTCATTCGCCAGTTACCAGTCGAAATGCTTGAACGAGTGATCGAAAATTGGACTCAACGGATGGACCATCTGCGACGTAGCAACGGCCAACATTTGATAGACATAATCTTCAAAAAATAAATGCCAAAGAATGTTCTTTCAAATGATAATAAACATTCTCCATTAAATTTGAATTTTCTGTGTTTTTTTCTTTAAAAAAGTAGGGAACCTCGAAATGGATCAAACTTTAGATTAAGATCGGACCTTGAAGCAGCAAACTTGAATGAGATGACTTTAATGCTTCTAAGAAAGTATGATGTCATCTGTCATTGAAGCATAACGCCCTTACTCTGCCATTACCTATGAATGGCACTAAAATCGCTGAACCTAAAAAACATTCCATTCTCATAGTTGATAGGATTCGAAATGATGTCAACGATGTGGGCCTGCTTTGCGTTCGAGTTAGTAATCGGATTGCTGTATTGGGCATAGATAAATCATATGCAAAACCCATGCCGGTGTCTTCACCTAACACCTCATAAACATTATCAGAGGCATGCTCAGAGCTAACGGGAAGATTAAACGATTGCATACCCACGTTTCGTGATGGACCTCAAGTTCGAATGGGATTATAGACAACATATCCTACCATGTAGTAAAGGTGATCATCATTCCCAAAACAGAGAAACTATGCAACAAAAATGCTTTAAATTTAAGCCCTTCTTCTTTTTTCATGAACAACTTTTAAAAGTTTTTGCATCGCATCCCAATAATGTATTCAGTTGATGGGACCACTTCAGTCCGAATAGTACTCATAACATAAGGAGCTAAGTTCTAATTACTGAAATTTAAAACTCCTTCCAAATAAAAAAAATTCATATTTATTTTATGGGAATGAAATAGTAAGGCATAAACTGCCGAAGTTTCACCAAAGCTTTGTGGGAATGTCGAATGTATGATAGAACTAGGGGAATGAATTTTTTTTTTTGTCGGAGGTGGCTACTATCCGATGGAGCGCTCAGACACAAATACAGGTCCATTGTACTACCATTCAGTCACCTTACATTAATGTACTTAGTTTTCCCGTCTTTCGAAGAAAAACGAGAAGGAGCTTCAGTGATAAAGAGCTTAGATGTTCGGCACTCACCACGTCAGCCCCGAAGATCCGCCACCTGATGCGAGCATAGGCCGGACAACTGCAGAGAAAGTGTTCTGCTGTGTCATCCTCCTCACCGCAAGCAGGACAGGTAGTGCTGTCGCTTAAGCCCAACACATTTAAGTGTTTAGCAAAAGCTTGGTAGCCCGAAAGAACGCATACAAGCAGCCTACAGTCGATTCTCCTCAGAGATAGAAGAAAAGATGCTGACCTTTTGCAAATGTCCGGGCGCAGTAGTTGGGTCTGCCTACATCCACCGCAATCGCGCCACCGAATCTTGTGTTCACGAGAAACCGAAGAATCGATAGAAGACGTGACTAAAGATGCAGGCAGACCCAACACAGGTTCGGATCCTGAGAAAACTTCTTCTGAACCTCGCCTAGCAAGCTCATCCGATATCTCATTTCCCTGGATGCCGGTGTGACCTGGTACTCAGACAAGAGTGTTCATTCTCCCGACCAAATTCAGAGAAAGCTTGAGTTCTAGTACTACCTTGGACGAGGTAAGAGGGTTTAGAAGCGCTTTTAATGCAGCTTGGCTATCACTGCAGATGCAAATGCCTCTAGACCTCCACCTGTTGTTCACAATATAGCGCATAGCCATTAGGATGGCAAAAGTCTCCGCTTGGAAAACAGATGCATGTTTACCCAAGGGGTAGTAAAGTCGTATATCATCGCATTCCACAAAGATTCCAGCACTAGACCCCTGCCCGGTTTTGGAGCCATCCGTGAAAATACGATGGCATTCAATCCATGGTTCAGAGTCTGACCGAAGCCATTCCGTTACCTGTGGAATGTTGACGTGGTAGTTTTTTCGCAGAAGGATTTCTGGTGTCATTGCATCAGACGGCATATCCATAAGACAAGGGTCAAAGGATAATGCTCGAGGAAGTTCTTCAAAATTCCAGTGCGCATGGTACCAAAAACTACCTCTCTTTAAGCGAAAGATGGTATTTAGCATACACCCCATGATATATAAATCAAGGGGAGGAAGATTCATCAAAGCATCTAGAGCAGGACCCGGGGTGCTAGGGAAGGCCCTGTGCAGCCGAGACATGCCGTTTTTTCGAGTTTGACAAAAGAAGCAGTAACACGTTTCCGCGAAAGCCTATTCGACCAAACAACTGATGCGTATGAGAGTAGCGGTCTAATCATGGCCGTATAGATCCAAAGGACCCGTTTCGGAGACAAGCCCCATGTCTTACCAAAAGCGCCTTAACACTGCCAGAAAGTCGACAGCGCTTTATTGGATTTCGATTCGACATGTTTGGACCATAGAAGTTTTTTATCGAGGATTTCACCCAGATATTGGACTTCATCGGATATAGGGATGGTGACACCTTTAAGCACGAGATGGGACAGACCAGTGACGATTCTCATGCTGTCTGGCTGAGTTACACATACTGTCAAAGTTCGCAATATCAAAAGCACCCTCAATATCGACGACCTTCCGGTCAAGAGCACTATCAATCCTACCAACAAAGTTTTGAAGCGCAGTCTCGCAGGATTTTCCGCGCTGATAGGCATGTTGCATCTCAGAGAGAGGATGTGATCGAAGAGCAACTTTGGGCACATGCAGCTCAACCAGTCTTTCCAAACTTTTCAGTAAGCAGGGAATGACTTAAACTATCGCCATTTTAAAGCTCAACAAGTCTTAACGATTACTCAGATAACTAAGGGCTCTACTCTCTCAACTGCCGAAACATGATATGATGTGCGCGGTATCAGACCATCCCCAAGAAACGTTTGCTCCCAAAAAAAGGAAAAAGTGCTGTACGGATGGTTTAAAAAAAGCAGTGTATTTCAGGTTTGCTACTCAAGAATTTTCCAACCAAAAAAACAAAATACTGGTATCAATGGTATATTCACGGACACATATATTCTCATGAATGAATATTCCATAAACAAAGAAAACAATACTTCTTCTTCATTCAGAGATCGGTTCATCATTGTTATTATTCCCCGATAATGTATTCAGTTGCTGGGGACCACTTAGGTTTTAATCACTGAACAACCAAGCGAACACCTCATAAACAACCAATTCCATTTGTTTATGACGCCAAGTAACGAAGTAAACAAGTATGAATTTTTTAAAATAAAAATAAGCTCGTCTTCTATCCCACAATTGGCGTTCTTATAACATTGGATGACTTAAAGAAATAATTGTGATAAGTAACGGATAAGTGTCGGGCATCTGAGTTCATTTAACAGATAGTGGCTCAGTTGGGGGTCTGAATCGGATGTGACGTCTCATCACATTCAATGGTTTGAAACTTGAATTTTCACGACAAATTAGGTAGCTACTAAGCGTTAACGCACATGCGTCTCAAATAAATAAATCAAATATCAAATCAATCCACCTGAGCAGGGTATTTTAATCTCCTAATACGATAATTTTGACATGAATAAAGCAAACTAACGGGGATTAGTGATTGATGCCTTAATAAGAAAATTTATGAATTACGTGCAAATATTTTCCAAGAGCCACATAAGAGACAGAAACTGATTTCTGTTCTGATTCTGATTCGAAAACACGCCAGAGCGAGAAAAAACTGATATTTTGTTGTAAAAACGAAAAAAAAAAAACACAAAACCAACAGTTGCATTGCTTAATAAAGGGCGTCAAAAAACTGATTAACTTTAAGCAGATTACTAGGAATTACAGTAACAAAGTAAGTATCTTATCACGAGTTTTATTGGCTGGGCTGTAAATGTGGCCGCTGCATTGCAATGCGTGTTTGCAAAATCCGATACAATAAATAGCAGACAGTTAGTGATAAACTAAGCATGTTCAAGTGCTTACAAATTTTTGTTAAAATTGGAGCAAAATAACAGTGTATCTGGCAAGTATTCTACGAACATATATACATATATGGAAGAGGTTGGAGTCCTCTCACTGGAAGACTGGAATATACATAATATACCTCCTCTTTTGCTTTTTTTGAAGATACGTTTGAGTATTCGGCCAACGTTATAACCAAAACCAAATAATATGAACAAAAGAAGCCAGATGACAGATGACATATGAGAGGTGACAGATGACAGATTATTGATGAAAAATGAGAGATGACATATTGATTTGCGTTCGTCTATCTGTAACTTTTGTAAAATCTTAAAATAAATTTGGAAGCCACCAGTTTGAATATATTTAGAGGCAATAAAAATATTTAATAGATAGACAATTGTGTTAACAACATTAAGGGACACGGTAGTGCCCAGCCAAGTTCTCCAGCAACTTTGGCACTATACCCTTACTTACAGGAACCAACTCAGGCCATTTTGACTCCTCCTCTAACTTCGCTTACAACAAAGCTAGAGACATATTATTTCCAGAATTTGTTGGAACGCATAGCAGCAGTCTGCATACCAAATTTTAATTGTTTAACGTAAGTAGTTCTTGGGTAACAAGGCCTCAATCTAGTAAAATAGTAACTCACTAACTCAGTGACTCGCCGACTCACTGACAGATCATTAAAACTGTGGTAATATCGAGAGCCCGAGCCGCTATAGAAGGAAGGCGCTGGAAAGGTGCATCAAAAACTACTGCGCCGTTATTATGCTTGATGTGAAAAACGCGTTTAATTCAGTGAACTGGGAGCGTATCATGAGCTGTCTGAACCGAATTGAAATACCGGATTATCTTCGTAAAATTATGAAGAGTTGCTTTTCGAATAGAGTTTTTCTCTGCGACTCTGACGAGTAAAAGAGTATGAAGTTACAAGGATTCGGTTATAGGACCCTTGATGTGGAACGTTAAGTATGACGAAATTCTGCGACTAGCGATTTCAAGAGAAGCGTCAATTATCGGTTTTGCAGATGACATTGCCGTGGTGGTTGTTGCAAAAACGACCTATGTAAGAGGTCGAACTGCAATGAAACAGTTGCAACTGTATGAAGATGGTTAGCTGTAGCTGGTTTGCAACTCGCCGACCACAAGACGGATACTTATTACAAGTAGGAAAATTCGAAAAACGATAACACTTAGAGTAGGAGAGCACGAAGTAGTTTCCCAATGTTTTATAAAGTACCTTGAAGTAATTATTGACGCTCGTCTAAGCTTTAAAAATCATCTTATCAACGATAAAAGCAACCCACAGGCTCATGGTGAAATAAACTTATATCTGACACAGTTCTTGTCATGGCTGTTACAGAGAATATCTCTTCAAACGCCGACCTGAAATCAGCCCAAACTATACACATTGCGAAACCGTCTCTGAAAACGCGAAACACATGTTCCCATGATATGAAGCCGAGAGAATCGCCCTACGGAACCAATTGGGAGAGCGGCCCACTACGGATAATGTCGTAAGGTATGCTTCAGAACGACGAAAACCGGACCATTGTAGGTAACATGTCGGTGCGTATACTCAGATATCTTAGACGCTTAAAACGCCAACGGAAAGCTAATAGTTTCATGAATAGAGTAAGATAAGTCTTAATACCGACCCCCGCGGAGGCTTTACTTCACAAAATTCGGCGCATTTGGAAAGGGAGGCGGTTTTAGCCGGTAAGAATCCGGCACTACCAATGGACATCGGACCAAGGTTTCCAAGGTTTCCATCTTCATCAAAACTATGAAGCTTTTCCAAACATCGAATAACCTTAAAATTTTTCACAGTAATAGCAATAGCATTTACGGAGTTAACCGAGGGAAAAATCTAACATATGTGATTTTCCATTCAGGGGCGTGGTAGTCACCCTCTTTCTTTAACTCAGCACCCAAAAGACTTACAGCTATGAAATTATACGTGGAGGTAGAATTTGAAGAACAAATACCGAAACAAATATAAAAATGTGTATGTTCTAAAAATGAGGCGTGGCAACTGCCCTTATATCCAACTCATTCTAGAATCGTGCAATTTAACATGTTGTTAGTTGTTTTTGGAGCAAACAAGGATCTATATAAATCAAATTGTATTTTCCTCGAAAAAGGGGGTTTACGTGTCGTGAAAATTGAAGCTCTATAGACATGTGTTTTATACATAAATCTGCAAATCTTCGAATTGGAAAACTTGCCAATTATTACAATACCAACTTGGCGTTCTGTTTCAGTTCTCTATACTTTTCGTGAGTAAAACGATTTCTGTATAAGAGAACTTGGATTGATTATGTGATTTAAAATTACGCTGTTGAATACATAAGGCTTAATCATGTCTAGGAATTTAAATTATTTTCGTAATATCTATCAAATTGTAAATCTAACAAGCACCAACGTGCACTCTACACTTCTTTGTCCACTGATTATCGGCAAGCACTGATCTTTCAGTTTACTATCAACAATGTAGGTTGAAATACATATTAACAAATCAATAATTCGATTGAGATCAAGATTTAACACCTTTTCAATGTGCGATAAGTCGCTTGCTGGTAACTGAAAAACTCGTAAACAAAATGCTTGAAATTTAACATGAATTCAATTTCCAAGGTAATATTGATATATTATTTCGTAATGGCAGTTTTATTGACAATTTTAATGGCTAGATAATGTTTTGCAAAGAAAAAAAAATGTCACGGGCTAACACGGTCTTTTATGATGATAGAGATCATAAGTTACAAAGTTAATAAATAATAGTATGAAGAAAAACAGAATGCGGATGAGAAAAATTAACAATCTTGTGATGCTTTAGCTTAATATGGGTTTTTTACGACTCTGGGTCAGCATGTCTGGAAAGAATGAGGGGAAATATTGCTTAGACTAAGATTAAAAGTTTTCATAACTACTACTAGTACTTATGTTCTCTGACTATACAATGGGATCACTTACTTACTTAAGGTAGGAGCTACAGTCAGGGTAGATCTGGGCCTCAACCAACAAGCATTTCCAGCCAGCACGATCTTTGAACAGCTGTCTCCAGTTTCGCATGCTAAGTTGGTTAAGGTTGGTTTAAGGACCTAAGTCGCGGTCTTCCTCTACTGCGCCGTCCCTCGGATTTGGGTGTGGATTTGAAGATCTTCCGGACCGGAGCATTGGCGTTCATTCACTTACATGACTCAGTCATTGGACCTTCACTCTTCTGGCTATGTCGATGTCACTGTACAGCCCGTACAGTTGGTCGTTGTATCTCCTCTTCCATTAACCATCGATGCAGACGGGACCAAAAATTACTCGAAGAATTTTCCTCTCAAAACAACCAATCCGCGTATAATAGAGTCCATGCCCCAGTACCATAGGGAAGGACTGGGATTATTAGGGTCTTATAAAGGGTCACGTTAGTTGTTCGAGAAAAGGATTTGGTTTTACTTCCTTAGCCCAAAGAAACAGCGAATGGCAAGAGTTATTCTTCATTTAATCTCGGCGCTGGGATCATTGTCTGGGGTCATTGCGGGGCCTAGGTAGACAAATTCCACGACCACCTCCAAGTTATATCTGTCTATAGTGACATTATGTCCGAGACGTCAGTTTTGGGTGTCCTATCTTGGTTATAGCATATACTTTGCCTGGCCCTCATTGGCCGCCAAACATATCTTCGCCGCTTCTATCTCAATACACATGAACGCGCCAGAGACATCCCGCTGCGTTCTGCCGATTATTTCGATGTCGTCGGCGTAGGCATGTAGATGAACGAACTTTTGAAAGATATTGGCTCTGGTGTTAGAACGATGTTGAAGAAGTCACATGACAGCGCATCGCCTTGTCTTAATCCTTTTTTGACATCGAAGGTCTCGATGAGTTCTTTACCGACCTTGATGGAGCATGGTGGGTATCGATTTGGACTATGGGATTGCAATGAAAAAATAACCAATAGTCGCGTTACGCTTTGTCCAAAGCTCTATCCATATTACTACTTCCCAAAATGTAGTAGTTAGTTTTAGCATTGCTTAAAACAGAACCTACGATCATTCATTCTTCACAAGTTTTGTTATAAGAGCTTTCTGATATCAAGTGAAACATGGTGGTGGGAAGTAAAATATATTGACTTTGGTAGAAATTCGAATTGCTGGTCACTTAAGCACATAAAAACAAGCAAATTAAAACAAAATGACGAACCCCTTAATTTTAACCTTAAAATAGAAGTGATCTAAGCAATAATTCAAAATTAATGGTAAGAACCGCTGTATCTTGCAACATTAATACTTCTAGAGGCTATCCGGGGCTATTAAAGAGTGATTGGACGTTCATCCAAACTTGTCATCCGAATGACATGCTGACGTCATAAAACTTGTTTATTTCAGACGGGATGACCACATTAGGATAAATTCTACGTCATGATGTCATCCGGATCACAAGTTTAGAGACCGTCTGATCATATCTTTAGCTCCAGTTTCGCGGAACTTTCGTTCCTTTTATTAAAACAACTGAAATGTCAAAAGAAAATCGGCACAACCGTCGCCTCTGGAATTGAGAGCAACCGTTAACAGCTGTAAATGGAGATTAAAGGCAAACCCCTGCCTAAGAATAATTTTTCAACGATTATTCAGCTATTTATTATTTAGGATGAATATTTCAAAATACAATAGGTTCGTGTGAATTATTGGCTACATTTCTCTCAAGATGCTACTCCTCAAAATCCAACAATTAAATAACAAAGAGTTTCCGAAATTTCCGGCACATAATACACCGACTGATAGCGATGAAGCATGCTTGAGTCATAAGTATTCTCACTTGACAATTTATTGTACTCATATTAATGCTTAAGCCCGACATTGCCATTTTTCTATGCTGATAAGTGGACTTTGGATATTTCCTGTCGGAAGAACAAGAAGAATTATTTCATTTAGTTGTTTAAATGTTTTGTTTATTTCTCTGAGATTTGATCAAAGTTCGGCTATTTTGCTTTTATTTTAAGTTGTCTGCGGAATTACAATTTGTATATTAGATACATATACTAAGTGGATAATAATACCTACCGCGGAAGTTATAATTGATATTAGAATTGTAACTACATACTAATCACTTATTGTTTCTTAATGAATTTTTCTCATGTCATATCAAAGATATAAATACTTTTTTCATTTTATACTTGTATACGAGCACGAATGAATGTTATATTTGTGCGATGTAAAATCTTTTTCAAATGGGAAAAGTGAAAAGTCTCTGCCCCAGACCACCTTCCATCCTTTGCGATACCGGCCGACCTGGATCCCCTCCATCCGCGATGACTTGGTCTTTAAAACGTAGGTTGGGTGCTAGAATTCGAAGATCCTCTTGAGTTATTGTTCATTCACTCAATATAGCCGAGCCATTTTAGCCAAAGTGTTTGGATTTCTTCGACGACATCCACATCTTAGTACAGCGCGTAGAACTCGGAGCTGAACCTTGTCATCAATTTGCCCTCCTGGTACACATGACTAACTTGACCAATATTGAGGAACTTGGAAAGAACACAAAAGTAAATTTTTCCTTTATGCTTATAGTCCAATGCTGTCGCCGCCGTATAGCAAAACTGAGGAGATCAGAGTTCTGTAAATCTTGGGTTTTTTTTTTGTAAATCAGGAGTTTTAGACCTATCCTTTTTACCCATAAATATGTTCGGAAAGGAAATTTCATCTTACAGGATAACCGACTTTCGCATTTATATAATCAGTCTCGACAAATGACCTTGCATCGTAGAGGACGGTTCGTGATCAGTTAAACCGCTTTAACCAATTTAACCACTATATGAACATGCTGCCTTTGTCACGGGTATCACGACATCGGGCTTTCTCACTGAACTAATATAACGGTTATCGTAGGAATTTTATATCAAACTTGCGGATAATTTGTGGATGGTAGGATGTTGTAGAATAGGGTAATCGCTGAACTGTATCAACTTTGCAATGGCCTATGATGTAACTAAATCTACACATCAATTGTGCTACCTTTTGTGTTACCTTCCCATGGTAGCTACGTGATACAGGTCTCATGCAACCGGACTTGACTTGTTAAACTTATAAAAGTTAGAGCGTCGAACAGAAAGAAAATACCAGCACAAAGTCTCAGAAGTCAATATGAGCGAGACCTCAGAAAGAGAACGTCAACGGTCATAATGAACTATACCATACGTGAACTACTTGGACATATTTCGAACAAAGGTCAGTAAAAAATTCAAGATAGTGGCGGATGAGCCCTTAATAGGGCAACAGCAGTGCTCAGATTGCCTTAGCGGATTACTGGGGTGTTGTGCCATCGGGTTGGGATAAGGACCACCCTCTTTAATGATCTTAACCGGAACGACAATGGATTATAATTTATGACTATGCACCTGGAACTGACGTACGCTATACAAGCAGGTGTTGCTCAAAAACTGGATATGTCCTTGAGCGGTATAGTGCAGATTTTACTTCGAACCAGGTGTAACGCTGGATAGGCCCAGTTATGCAGAAAAGGAAACTATGCGACACATATTACAATTATAACCAACCTGCTTTCTTGTAAAGGTTGTCTAACGACAGTAAGCTCGGAACCAGATCAACCGGAATGGTGACAGAACAAGCGCTCTATCGCAAAATTAGAGCAGCGAGGAAAGAATATCGAGCCAAGAAGAGAAATTCCACCTTCCAGATGGCTCTAATGGTCAAGCGGATTTCCTTAAATATGGTGGTAATGTTTTGATAGGGTGTAAGAATCTCTTTGGATAGTTACTGTTTTCCGCGTAAACTGATGCTGCCTTTACTATCGTCACTTATCAATAAAACTTGAATAATATTATTTTATTTCCTCGTTTGTTATAAGTTCTCGGATTAATGACACATCCGGAATGTTTCAATAATCTTTTCCGTTCACCTTGATTGTGTGTGTAAACTTAATAAAAACAACACATAATTGAAAAACCAACACAACAAAAAATTTGTTGTAAATTTAAACACTAAGCATTAAGTAGTTCGATGATCCTTTCGGTTATTGTCAATCAATTGAATAACCTCTCACAACTTTCATTGACTGTAAATATCATTATCCTCTAACGAATAGACCGGAATTTCGCATAACCTCTACCGCAGTACACTTTGTTAAAAGATTCAGATCTGCAAAGAGGTTTTAAGAAGTTAAAATTGGATCTACATGTTTTGCTAAGATAAATACACACTAACACTCTAAGTTAAGTAACTAAGTAAGTAAGATAAATTTGACTGTTTGACTTTGACTTAAGTAAGTGCGCACATTATTTCTGAACGTTTAGATTAGAAACATTAGCATGATATATGACATTTTTTTTGCGATTTTGTGTATGGAACAAACAAATTTTGTCGTTGGGGATTACTCATGCCATATGCTTGATTATTTGTCCAATCTTCGAATCTAAAATAAAAATATTAGTCGTAAACGGCCCATTGAGGACCTAAAGCCTAGCTTCTCCAACCATTGTGTGTGCGAAGTTATATTTTTGGCACAAATGGAGGGACCTACAGTTTTTTTTTTTTATAATGTACGCGCACTAAAGGGACTTTGGATACCCTTATAATGAAGTGACACAGTGCGGGCATTAGGGAAATGAAGGATTAGAGAATGGGCGAAACCGATGCACTTTGATTTTAAATGTTTGTAAATTGTAATGGTCAGGAAAAAAAAGAGTGAGGCAGAGCATTCCATTGTATTGTACGGTTGAGAGAGGAATCTTTATATTTCACTGTACGTCCGAAACAGGCTTGGGGGTAAACTGATGTGCATTCCTAGCATGGCGAGTATTGCGGTTGAATTGCTGTAGGGGTGGAATGCAACTGGCTATTTCATTTGAGCACTTGTGGTGGAAATACCGATAAAACAAAGACAGGCAGGAGACATTACGACGATGACTAAGAGAGTCAAGTGATTTCGCGATGTCTCGATCGCCAATAAGTTTTACCGCACGTTTTTGGATCCTCTCAAGTAGCTCCAAATATGTTATTGGTGCACCAGACCAGATATGAGCGTTGTACTCAAGTTTTGGGCGAATAAACGCCTTGTAGATTCTAGCCAGATCAGAAGGAGTGAAATATTTCTTGCATCGCTTAAGGAAGCCTAGACAGTTCGCAGCGTTCTTGGCGATATCAAATATGTGGTCATTCCAACGAAGGTTGTCATTAACACACATACCGAGAATGAAAAGTCGTTCGGTTTCAGCGATGCAAGTGCCATTCATGGATAGTGGCAGAGAATTAGGGGTTCACTTCAATGACAGCAGACAGCATTGCCTTTTGGAAGCATTAAATTCCACTCTGTTGGTTTTACCCCATTTAAGAATGATGTCAAGATCGGAATTCAATGAGCTTAACATACGTTGCCGTTCCAGTTCAACGCCCGAAGATGAGGGGCGTTGCCCAGGAAACGAATATGTAAAGCTGAGGGTACTGTCATCAGCAAAGGAATGGATTGGATTAGAAGTGACAGACAGGAGGTCATTGATAAAAATGAGAAAGAGAGTCGGAGACAAAACAGAGCCTTGAGGGACACCAGCATTTATTTGGTGAGTTGCAGACTTGAAACCGTCCAAAACAACTTGTATTGAACGGTCCGAAAGGTAATTTCTAATCCATTGAAGAAGGGTAACATCGATCCAAAATGCACGCATTTTCGACAAGAGAGCTTGATGCCAAACTCTGTCAAATGCCTTTGAAATATCAAGCGCAACGACCTTGCTTTCACCACCATGGTGAACAGATTGGTTCCACTTTTCCGTTAGATATGTCATCAAATCACCAGTGGATCTGTTGCTGCGAAAACCGTACTGCCGGTCATTAAGAAGTTTTCGGGATTCGAGATATTTCATAAGCTGACGATTTATCAGCGTTTCCATGACCTTGGAAAGAAGGGACGTAAGTGCAATTGGTCGGTAAGAGGAGGGAGAGGAAGATTCGCCTTTTTTCGGGACAGGCTGAACAAATGCTGTTTTCCATCTTCTCGGAAAGAGCCCTGAAGAAAAGGACAGATAGGAAAGCTTACGCAGTGGTTTTGCCAGCGTGGAAGAACACCTCTTCAAAACGATAGGGGAAATACCATCTGGGCCAGCGGATTTGTGAATGTTGAGATCTTGAAGTACTCTTGCCACAGTACGGGTGCGGAAGTGGATTTGTCCCATGGATTGTTCTACGCGCTCGAGTACTGGGGGAGATAAAGCACAATCTGGGAGCGTTGAAAAGCTGACAGCTGGAGTGCCATTGTAAATGAGTTTCGGGATAGATGACGAGGCCGAATTTTTAATATTCTTAACAAACGACCAAAAGTTTTTACTTTTGGTCGTAGGAAAATTTGACACGATTAATATGGGCATTGCAGGCATTTCTGGCTCGTTTGAACTTTTTTCGGTTTTCCTCAGTTGGGTTGGCCTTAAATGACCGAAAAGTTACCTCTTTAGCCCTGATAGCTTCTTTACAGCTCAAGTCACACCACGCGTTTTCCTTAGGTCTGGTACACTTTATCCTGTTAGGGATAAAACGTTTTATATTCAGGTGAATTAAATTTGTAAACATATCGGCACCGGCATCCACGTCGTTGTTGAGGAAGCATAACGACCAGTTAAAACTCCTAAAGAAACCGTTTAAAGCTTCCCAATTGGCTTTCTCGTATTGCCATACGGTTCTTTTAGAAGCTTGTTCTTTAACTGTGTGGCTGGAGTACGAGAAATTCGCCGATATGATACAATGGTCTGACGAACCTAGAGGCGATAATACATTTAAAGTGTATTTATCAGGATGAGAGGTAAGAAACAAGTCCAGAGTGTTGGTGTTTTAACCGCCGATTAATGCCGATTCCGAACGGCAATTAATTTTTGAGAAGCTTCTCATGACATTTCTTACTCTTGGATGTTTGTCAGACGTTCGCAATAGGTGGGGCAGCGAATAAAAACTTTAAGGTCGTACAGTTTGGGATTTGAACCAGCGCGACCTCTCGCTTAGTGGTCCAACGCACCTAACCACTAAGCCACTGCGACCCACAAAATGTTCGAATCTGGAGGTCTTAAACTCCGAACAAACTTACTTTTTTATGTGACGCTACTGTTCGAAGTGTACATCAACCAATAAGTCTTAGTCAGCCCTTTTTCTTTTTTCCAAATTTCTTTAGAAACCTTTCGTAATGTGCGCGTCAAATAAAGCAAGCAGTTTACTTTGTTGTCCCTTCGGATTTAAGGTAAAAATTATGTGAGCTGGAAAATTGGAGTTCATTTGCACTACATGTTGTAAATATCTCCAACGCAAAATGGGCTGTTGTCGATGGTGCTGTGCTGTCTGAATAGTTCGTTATTAGAAACGATGCCTCCAGACACCGTCAACCCAAAATATATGAAATATCTTACGAAGAATATTTCTTTTCAAAAGAACGACTATGCATACTCCTTATTTGAGTATGCTTATTTGATTTTTTTATGTTCTTAAATTAAAATTTTTAGAATGAGTTATGAATTCTCGTATAGATAAGAAAAGAAATGTGATTCATATTGGATCGGTCTCATTCGATTTGGCACCCATTTTTCTTTGAGGTTATGTCAATCATTTGGGATCATTTGAAAGTTATTTGAACAAACGAGTGCTAGAGAACACCTATCTGCATTACTGGTTACTGATTACTTTTTCGACAAAAATAATAGCAGTTGAACCACAGACCCTATATCTCCAACCACAATGAGAAGGTCGAATGTTCTTTAGCGATCGAAGACGTGCATCATTTAATAGGAGTCTTCCCAATATTGAAAGTGATATAGGGGAACAGCTAATATCCGGGTACAAATTGTAAATTTCTCTTACCCGGCTGAATTTTGTGAATTTTATAAGAATTTTTATAACATCCTTTTTATAATATTGTTCATAAATAAAATCGGTACGAAGTACGGATATTCGTAAGAAGTTCATCAATCGTCGCTGGCTTGTTGGCATAGACCATAGACCATAGAGGCTACGTCAAACCCACAGGAAATATTCTAACGGCGTCAAATCGCACGACCGAGGCGGCCAAGCGACTGGACCATTTCGTGAGATAACACGTTCTCCAAACTTGGTTTCCAATAAATTGATTGTGACATTTGCTGAGTGGATTGTGGCGCCGTCCTGTTCGAACCACAAGCCCTCCAAGTCCATATCATCCAATTGGGGCCAAAAATATTCGGTTATCATTGAACGGTAGCGATTCCCATTCACAGTAACGTGCCGGTCTTGATCATCACGGTAGAAGTACGGCCCAATGACGCCGCCGGCCCATAAACCACACCAAACCGTAATTTTTTCGGGATGTAATGATGACTCATGACGTACGTGTGGATTGCTGCCTGACCAATACCGCATATTTTGTTTATTGACGAAGCCATTCAGCCAGAAATGAGCCTCATCGCTGAAGATGATTTTTCGATGAAAATCCGAATCATTTTCAAGTTGTTGCTCAGCCCAATTCACGAACATACGACGCTTTTGGTGGTCAAGCGGCTTCAGTTCTTGCGTCAATTTAATCTTGTAAGGATGTAGGCTAAGATCTTTTCGCAAAATCCGCCACAACGACGTCACAGAGATGCCCAACGCTTGAGAGACACATTTGGGCTTTCTTTAACTGAAGCCTCAGCGGTAGCAATATTCTCGACACTACGGGCACTTCTTTGTCTCACTGGCACGGGAACATTTTGTACTGTGCCTGTGGATTCAAATTTTTCCACTAGACGCTCAATTGTTGATCTGCTAGGACGATTATGGCGACCATGAATTGGACGTAGCGTTGAGGCCACTGACTCCGAATTTCGGTAGTAAATTTTAATAATTTCGACTCGTTGTTGGCTCGTATATCTTTCCATCATGAAATGGCAAACCTTACTGAAGAGAAATGTCAAAAGAGCGGCAAGAAATATGGCGTCGTTTGCTGTCCCTGTAGCTCTACTTTTGTAGCGTCCCTGTTGAAAAACCCTGTACATACTTCTTCAACTAACAAACTTGTTAGTAGCAATCTATTGACGATAATACACAAACCTTCGGCTATTTTCCCTTACTAATTAATACACCACCGATAGCACTATCAGTATTGTAAAAAAAGAACATTATATTGTATAATTATATGAATCTTATTAACGCCACCGGATACAAGTAAACAGGTATTTCCACTCTACCGTTTATATGCACATTAACGACGCTCCTGTCAGTGTTAATGCGAAATGACAGGCTTTAAGTGATAATGATATATTGCAGTCAATACCCCCTCTGATTTGATTATTTTTATTTTTGTTTTCGAATAAATTAATTAATTCTTTACGCTTGTTATTGATCAAAACATTCGTCAATCAGTTAATTTAATAAATCAACTTCGATGCTATTCCAATTACTCCATCAACAATTCAATAAAATTGAATTTGTCATGTTATTATCAGTGTCATCCCTTCAATTTGACATACATACCTAATAACCAGCAATTTAATTTATTTTATTTTTTCTTATTCATTTACAGATACATATCAAATATTCACTTACTATTCCTCCTATAACGATGGGCAGCGTTCGGAAATAAACCTCAGATAAAATAAAAAAATTTATATAAAAAAAAAAAAACTGAAATTAAAGAAAAAAGACGCCGCGACCAGGAAGGGTCAAAGAGAACAATAAGAATCGCATCCGAACAAAGCTACAGACATCAATGTAACCGCCAAACGTTCGATTTAATTTTATTTCGAGATTCATTTTCAGTTTATTTAGTTTTAACGTTTATGTTGTTGGTTTAAATTTTTACATTTTTTTTTTTATTTTACGACTTAATTTATTTATATCGCGTGCGGTAGTATTTTATAAGATTTACTATAATAAATTAAAATATAATGGCCCACGGTGCACCAGTTCGTAGAAAGGAATCAAATTACAATGGAAATGCCAAGAAATGCAACTCGGATGAGGATTCACTGGCAATGCCAGTTCCACCTGATGGTGGCTGGGGATGGATGGTTGTTTTGGGATCGTTTATGATTCATATTATAAGTGAGTATAAGATTTTTCTAAAAAATTGGAATAGTTTTAAGTTTAAGTTTTCTTTATATATCTTAAGAGGGATCAATGCGTATTTTTCGAGCAATTTTGATAGTTTTTACAGAGATAAATTTAGTGCAAATCTGATCGAGTTAGAATTTGTACACTGTGGCCAAAAATTACTTTTTCACACACACCGAAAAGTACCTGCGGTTGAATCACCACTTTTGTAGTAAGTTTTAATAATTTTAACGTTTTGTTCGATTATTAACCGATCCATTATCGTAAATGGCAAACATTTAACTAATATTATGACACTTTAAATGACAGCTGAGTTCGACAGGTGTCAAATGCCAGCGCTACCAACTTGAAACCACGAAATGAATGACCGTGTATATTCAAAGTTCGATTAAAAGCATTTCCAAAGGCTATACAAATTAAATTTTTTTGGAAATTGCTCAACAGGGTATATCAGAACCTTCGATCGAAGTAAAACTTTCTGAGAAAAATAATTAGAAAAAAAAATTTTCTTACAAATTGTTCCAAGAAATGTTGATCATGTGACAAAAAAAGTTTATGAATATTTCAGTATTTTTCAACAAAAAAAAAACTGCAAATTTTTTAATTTTTTTTAGATTTAATTTTGTCTTGCATCAGTGTTTCTAGGAAAAAATAAATAAACCAAAACTTAACAAAAAAACGGAATCAAATTGAAAAATTAAGGCGAAAGTTTTATTCGTCCAGGGCTATAAAGCTAAAAGAAATTGCTTTTGAACCACTGAGCTTTTTCTGATCGAAGCTTATCCACCCACCCCCGGGGGAAAAAAATACAAGTTACTGATTGGATTCGTAGATCTTAAGCCAGTGAACAATTTCAGTCACGATAAAGACCCAAGTTTTCTTAGTAATCCTCGTTTATGGTGTTAAATAGATTAGGATACGTGCCATCACGATAAGAAAAATTAAATACTTGACTTTTTGTCTTCTTCTTTCCATTCCGGACAATTTCATGATTAGGAATGAGGGATCATAACTTTTCCACATTAACTGCATGCCAATGGTTCTGCTCTGGTTTGACCTTAAAAAGATTAGGTATGCTGGTAATGCTGGTTATGCTACATAATAGCATTTCAAGGGCCTTTAGATATCCTGTAATATTAAAATCATACATGCTTCTGCAGTTTTTATTTATGACACCGGCGATCCATAGTCGTGAAAATAGCGCTGCAGGGGCATTCTTATTTATTCCATCACCACACTGGAGTGCTCAGTTTACCGATCATTTTTGTTGGGAGCAGTCTAACTGGTCTATTGTACTTTCAAACAGATACTTCCTTTAATGTAGTAATTTAGTCGATTTTTTCAGAAAGCTGAGAAGGCACTTTAGTGGTAATGAGCTTAAATGATCAGCACTCACCACATCAGAATATCGAGAATGGTAGTAATGCTGCCTTCTCCACAAGTGTCGCTGATTGTTGTATCACTTAATCCCAGCACATTTAGATGGCTTGCAAAAGCGTGGGACCAGTCAGAATGCCTACAGTGTCTAGTAAACATAGTGAAAGCAAAAATGCCACATGATTTTCACATATATTCAGCCATACTAGTTTGGCTATAGAACATTGTGTCTATAGGACACCCAGTTATCAATCGGCAAACCCAACACATGTTCTAAGAAAAATTCCACCGATTCTTGAGGAATTTATTCGTCAGTGATCTCAGTTCCTGTGATTCGAGGATAACACAGTCTTCTGGCCCAGTTTAATGTTCATAGTCTTCAGTCCAAGCACTAAATCAGAAATGGTTTTAAAGTTAAATAAGGCGTTAAGTGCAGCTATGCTTTCACCACAGATACATCTACAGGGTGTTTTTTTAGAGGTATAGAACGTAGAATTGAAATAAAACACAACAAAAATCATTTTAATGTCCATCAATTTAGCTTTATTAGAAGGATAATTTTATGCCATTAATGTTGCGGCCATGTGGCGGCCGCGGCTGGTTTGAATAAAGACAAGTCTTGAGGTCTAATTTTCAACCACTTTTTCAAGCATTTGAGGCTGTATGTCAGTAATAACGCCACTAATGTTGGCTTCCAAGTCCCCTAACGTTTCTGGTTTGTTGGCGCAGGCGAGTGGTGTCAAATCACACGATCTTGGTGGCCAATTGACAGGTCCAATCCGCGAAATTATGCGCTCATCGAATGTTTCCTTCAACAAATCGATTGTGACGTGCGCTGTGTGGCATGTAGCGCCGTCTTGTTGGAACCACATCTCATCCACATTCATGGCATCCAATTTGGGAACAAAATCGTCGATTATCATGGCTCTATACCGGTCTCCATTCACGGTAACTGACTCTTCAGCATAATTTTGGAAGAAGTATAGTCCAATGACTTGTGCCCATAGAGCACACCAAACCGTCAGTTTGTGTGGATGTAATGGCGTTTCAAGGGTCTCATGTGGATTCTCTTCGAACTGAACCATTATTTTCGAAATAAATTTGCACGATTTGCAAGCGTTGTTCATTTGTCAACCTGTTTATGATGAAATGGCAAACCAAACTGAAGGTAAATGACATTAGTGTTGCCAGATTTCACCACAAAATGTCAGTTTTGTCTCTATTCGAAAAACCAACCTCTAAAAAAAACACCCTTTACTTCTTACTTTGCACCTGTCCCTTTCCAAAAAGACCGATCCATATGTGCCTAACGAGGAGATGCCCATTCCACGAAGGGGAAAACGCAAACCAGTGCCAGACAATCTAATAGCAGCTTAAGGGAAACGCCTTTGTACATGCTCTTCAGAAAAAGAAAGCTCCATCTCGGAACCCTCTTCTACAAAGACACATGTGATCCCACATCAAAGGTATACTTTGCTTCGTCAGAAGTTCCACTTGGTTCAACGAGTAGGAGTAAGCTTTATTCCAGATCTCTATGGTATCACAACGGACCGACACTGGTCTAAGTGTGTCCGTTCTTATGCCGACGACCACTTCAACCTAACCTAACCTTAAGGCAAACGCGGTGGTCTTGTATTGCCTTGGGGCCTATTATGCATAATAATAACAAGTTTGATAGCTGTTAATATAGTTAATAATGTGATGACATGTCCCTCGTTCCTACCCCTATGTCACCAAACATATTTTCTCAGAATCTTACCGCTTTCCAATATATATCTGCTGCTAACAGCCATAACCATTAAATATCATGTACCGCCTGAAAGTGAGAACAGCCAATTTAATGACTCCACTTAATTACACCTGCGGCTTCTTAGTAAATCACTTACCGCTGGCACGTCACTAACCCAGTCAGAAGGTAAGTTAAATCCAACCTCTTATTTAATTCCATGACAACATACTGTGCCTTGTTAACAAATCGCAAAAGCACGTGCAAATGACTAACATGGGAATTATAAGCGATAGCAACCTGACAACAGGGTGGATAGGAATTTTATTATATTTTATTTCATTCTATGTTTGAAGGTAGCACGTTGTCTTAAGGTCTGGGCGATTGCTATCGAACTTTGGTAATACAAAATGATTAGCACCACATAACGGTGACCACGCTTTGGCATTGCATAAGTTATTTTATCTGGAAACAATACTGTAGCACAATGTCACGATGATTATTATCTATGATTTGTCTTGGTGATAGATTGAATTTCTATTATTATAGAGTCTAGGGCCGTGGAAACATGAAATCAGTTTCCTGGTAATGGAAATCAATGTTTCTCTCTGGCTGATGCACAAGCATTTGATGTATGTATAATTCTCTGACAATTTCCAAGAAGATACTAGTATGTACATACACTGTGCAATGTGCGGTTATGATAGAAAATGTGTAGATTAGTTTGTGTGTTTCTGTCTCAACGTCGCAAACATAGATGTTATGAAAATCTAGTACACCACCTAGGTAAAAATGTTCTTTTGTTTTTAATACAAATAGATGCGATGCGCCATGATTTTCTTCGTAGAGGGATCACTTGCATTTTCTTATGGAGAGGAATGTCAGCACTGAAGAGCTGAGAGTGATGTGCAGTGCATGTGCCACTTAAGTAAATTACACGGGTGGTGTTTGATTTGATTGTAATTCAATGACTGACCTAGAATGGTGGCACGAGGATGAGGTTTATTGATTTCCGACATCCATAGATGCTCATAGTAGTTTCGAGGCAGTATTGATTTAGAAGAGATTTAATTTAATTTCATGTCGCTGCAAAATACATTTTTATAGTGAAAGCGCGGTATGGATTTTGCAAGCGCAATCGTTTGGGCTGTCTTAAGGTGCTCTGTTCAGTAGTCAAAGTTTTTTATAAATAACTAGAATAAACGGTCCAATCATTCTGTGGTTAAATTTTTTTGTAATACCTATGAATAATTCGAAGGCGGCTACCTGACTAAAAGCACCTACCCTGAGCGGTACAACGAAGTTTAGTGTGTGGTACTACTCATGGGAGAGATATTGAGATATAACTAAAGTTCCCATTATGAAAACCCGACCAAAAAATTAAGTTATCGAATCATAGAAGCTTATTAATTTTCTATTTCTTGAGAAGCAATGAAGATGTCGGTAAGGAATGCATGCACTAGGAACACCTTACATCACTATGTCTTATTTATCCTATAGAAAGTCATATGAGTAACTGTTTTTGGAATATACAGCACCCAATTTTTGCTTAATTATGTTTTAAAGGTCAATGTTTCTTTAGCATTTCTTCAAGACGCTTGACTTGAGAAAACCACCGATCTCGTACAGAGCAATGTAGTTTCTGCTGAAAGAGACCTTCTGAAAGAGACCTTTATTTTAATGCTGATTCTGAAGAGCAATTTATTTTTAAGAAGCTTCTCATTTGTCTGACTTCGGCAAGAGGTGGGGCAGCGATTAAAAACTTTTAGTTGGTACGGATCGGATTTTAACCTGAGACTCCTCGCTTAGTTGTCCAACGCATTTAAACACTACCTTTAAATATCTATATTAGCTGAGTCATTTTTACACATTTTCAAATTCTTTGAGAAATTATCTTGGTGACTTATTATGGAGTTATGGACTATAAAATTACATCCCTGTGCCGGTAAAAGAAGATCTGCTCTTTTTAGTTTCATAAACAAGTCTTCATTTTTATATTTTGTTTAGATAAAGTTGGATTTATTACTGCGGCTATATCAGTTATATTGCGATGTGCTTATGAAAGATTTCATCCATTAAGCCGGATTTTTGACCACTGACTTGGCCACATCCAACTGTTCAAGGTAAGGTTTACCTTAAGTAGATTTGTTCTTGTTAAGCAGTTAGTGAGGTACGCGATATGCCATCTAAATTCCAGTGACTGTGTGTTGGAGGAGCAGCTTAGTTCTTCTCAAAGGGGTAACTTTGTTATCTTGTCTCTTGCTTTCAGTTTCCAACTTGTAATGCATTCTACAACCATTTGGGGAAGGTTATGGCATAGTAAATTGCCCTGATACCCACATCAAGCGAACTTTGTTCGTGCTGCTCATTTCTCTTAGTAGATTGAGTACAGTCCGCAAAAATTGCTTTGTTGGTTTTAAATAAAATTTTTAACATGAAATGAAGGAGAGGATCCAAATTCATTTCTTTTCTAATATTTCCAATTCAATATATAGGGTGTTTTTTTAGAGGTATATAACTTAGAAATGAAATAAAAATAAGATAATGTTTTTTATTTTAATTGACATGAAATTTACTTTATTCGAAAGAAAATCTTCTGGCATTATAGTTTATATAAAGGGTAATTTTTTATGAGTTAAGTCGGCAGCAGTGGTTAGTAATGACATCCAAACGTCATCTTTCATAGTAAAAAGTTTTCGGAATACTCTGCCATTTAATCATGGAAAGATTTGCTAATGAGCAACGACTGCAAATTATTGAAATTTATTATCAAAATTCGTGCTCTGTGAAAAATATGAAAATCCGCTGTTTTATCGAAAAATTGTGTTCAGCGATGAAGCTCATTTCTGGCTCAACGGATACGTAACTAAGGAAAACTGTCGCCATATAAGACTTACCGATGCATCCCGAGAAAACGACAGTTTGGTGTGGTTTATGGGCTGTTGGCATCATCGGTCAATTTTTGTTCAAAGACGACCATGGAAGAAACGTTATTGTCAACGGCGAACGATATCGAGTCATTATTATTTTTGCCCCAGTTGGCTGAGTTGAACTTGATTGACATGTGGTTTCATCAAGACGATGCCACATGCCACACAGCTCGTGAAACAATGGAAATATGGAAGGATGAATTTAGTGAGCAACTTATCTCTCGAAATGGCCCTGTGAGTTGGCCGCCAAGATTATTTCTTGTGGTGTTATGTAAGGTCGTTAGTCTATGTGGATAAGCCGAACACGATTGAAGCCTTACAGGATAGCATAACACGCGTAATTCGTGGAATACAGGCCGAAATGCTCGAAATAGTCAAGCGGCGTTAAATCGCACGATCTTGGAGGCCAATTCACAGGTTAGTAAGGAGAAACTTTGCGGTAACCAAACGTTTCCTTTATTAAATCAATTGTGGCACGAGCTGTGTGACACGTTGCGCCGTCTTGTTGAAACGAAGTATGGCCAGAAGTGAGCTTCATCGCTAAACAAAATTCGCTTATGAGAATTGGGATCAACGGCAATCTTGGTTAAGGCCCATTATCCGAATCTACGCTTTGCTTTGCATGTGGCTTCAATTCTTGCACGAGTTGCATTTTGTAAGCACGAAAACCCAGATCTTTCCGCAAAATCTTCCATAAAGTGGATGGACGCACATATCCAATTCCTGTGCACGATAGTGGATGGACTGATTCGGGTCTTCCTCAACAATACGCTCTACAGCAGCAATGATTTCTTCTGTACGCACTGTAAGACGTCTCTGTGGATGCGTATTATCATTTAGAGTAAACGTAGTGCAGAAATGATCCATAGGTAATTGAATTCATTGCTTTGATGCACGATTATGTTGACGGTAAAATGGACGTAGTGCGCGATACATATTTCGAGCAGAACCATGATTTTCAAAACAAATTTGCACAATTTGGAAGCATTGTTCAGGCTTCAGTCTACTCATGTTGAAATGCCAAACCAAACTAAAAATAAATCACTTGACAGCTGATAAAATAGGTGCCAGTTAAAATAGTGTTACCAACTTAAAGTTCTATACCTCTAAAAAAATACATTTTATAAGTATACTCCTGTAAGGAAACCGAAAATTATTGAAAATTGAAATTGAAATTTATTATTGTATTGTGGGAAAAAAATAATTTTCATTTTAAAACGAAATTGCAATATTTTCTCTATCCCCATTATTGAGTTGGCAAACTCTGAACTTTTCCCTTGCAATGTTAAATTTTAAAAAGTCAAACACCAACAACCACAACCCACTTTCCATTGAAAACAAAGATCGGTCTAATGACGCATATTTAAATATTAAAATAATTAACACCAAATTCGTAAATTCAACCTAATTTTAAAAATAAATAAGGTTTTGGTAAAATTATTTTAGAAACTAGATTTCTCCTGTCAATACTCTGTTGTAACCTCATTCAAGATTTTTCGGTTGTTTTTCGAAAATGTGACGAGTCACACCAATCGGGGGTTCTTACAACTTTTAATACTATTAACACATTTAATTGTTTTCTTTTTTACAGGAAATTCCTAAAAGTAATAAGTTTCCATTAACATATTTAATTAATTATTCATTTATTAGCACTGTAACACCCGTTGTCTGATAAGATTAATCACACAATCAGGCTAATGAATTTACTTGTCCCTGTAAACTAAAATCTGCTACGATCAAAACAAAACAAAATTGTAATAATAATAATAATAACAATCATTCGACAACAATGCAGTGGTAGGGCAAGTGCGTACAGGTTTTACGGAACACAAAGTTCAAAGTTCAAGAGTGAAATCAGATGGATATTGCTTCTGGTTCTGTGAAATTACTTGGCTTTGTTGTCAGTTTTTGAAATTTAGATATACGCTACCTAAAACTCGGGTAGTTAAATCAGATTGAAATGATTCATTACAACAATGCTGTGCAAAATTTTAGACACAATTGATTCGGTAACTCCAATCTGAAGTTGACGCACAATTTTCCATAAATAGTCCTCGCTTGATAGTCCTCCATATTAAAGAGATATTTTACTCTGTGCGGCACAATGCCGTCAGATATAAAATAATGTTCCTAAATTTTCCCAAATCTATCTGTAAAATTGCTGCAATTTTTTTTTTTAAAAGTCCATGTCTCCCAGTGTTACGATTATTTCCTGGATAGCTAGTGGATGAATTAAATAAAAAGCTTTTTAAATGTTGATTTTGCATAGGATTTCCCACAGCTGTTATGTTTAGAACTAGATAGTCGCTTGTTATGTAATTCTTCGCTTCATAGATACCGCAGATGAATGCTATTGATTGAGAAGGCCTACCGCAAAAATTGGTATCGAACATCAATGTGATCAGTATTGGAATGGTAGCTGAACTTCCGTATTGTCGCAAGAAACCACCACTTGTGCCTCAAATCATAGCCTTTATAGATTGTACTCAGCAATACTGCGTTGACCAAAATAGAGCTTTGAAAACGCACATTTGAATTGTAGAACTGCCTCTGAAAACAGACTTGTGGGTATACTGATGAGCATTCCCGACGTGGCGGGTATCGCGATTGAATTTGTCAAAATGAGCCATTTCGTTTGATCACTTCCTATGAAAATATGACTAAAAAAATTGAAGCGTCTTCAATCCTGTTTTAATTGGTGCAATATTTCTAACATACCTCATGGAGTAAAATATATTTTGCAACTTTCTTGGCGACTTCTTGCCATCCCAATGAATGTTGCCATAAAAGTACAGAATCGAGATTGTTTCGGTTTTAGTGATGCATTTACATCTCATGGATAAGGACAGAGCAATTGTCTTCAATGACAGCATAAATCCGTATAAAAGCACTAAATTCAACTTTATTACTTCTAACTCTCTTAAGGATGCCCTTCAAGGCCTGCATTGATTACGGCATTCCAGTTCCATGCTCGAAAATGAGGCGCATAAACTTGGAAACGAACCGGAGATCATCATATAAAGTAATCTATCTAGGCTGTAAATTGAAATTAAGGGAATATATAGTTTGGGATAATGCGGCAGACTGTCGTATGAAAAGGCTTCAAGTATCACTTAGTCTATAAGTGATCTGTTACTTATGGTATGGCTTGAGGCCGCCTACCCGTTAAAATCGCTCAAAATTGAGGCAATTTTCTTTTATTCTGTCCTCAACTGCCTTGGCAGTAGACAATTCTGCCAACCCTATTGTGCAGGAAATCTTCGATAGTTTGCAGCTGCATAGGACAACTGATCGGTTGTCAGCATAAGAAAGATGAAAATTCGCAGTTTCGCGCAGGCTAAACGAAGTCACCAAAACGGCCGATTACAAGATTTTGTAACTCCATTTCTGATGGTAACATGCATAGAACATGGTAATCACGCGTCTTATAGTTCTCTGTTAACGATCCGCCAATCTAAAAATCTTAACCATTGAGAGGCTTCACACGTAGAAATATTTTTGACTAAAGCTAACTCAAGATGATCATTAGGAGTAACTTGTGTTATGCCAATCATGCGTGCGTCGGCGCAAGGAAATTAACTCCATAGTTACCTACTCCACTTACGAAATAAGTTTATTTTTATGATCTTTGTTTTCCGAAATTTGAACTGCATCGGCAACACAGGAACACAGCAACATCGTTCAATCGTAAATCGATCCATTTCGTGCTGTTCATTTGTAACGATTTTTCATCACGAACAAGCTGTCAATGTCAAAATATAATGTTCCCCAGCCAATAACCACCAAATAACCCAATCCCAATCTACTAATTTGACATCTGTCAAATCTTATCTGATATTAATTGAATTCGTCAGTAACAAACACAGGTACTAAGTAACTCAAAGCTCAACAGTTGTATGGATAAACAAAAAGACATACAAAGGAAATCCCCCCCTGTAATATTCAACCTCTGTAGTCTGACGTTTAATAGATCATTAATGTCAGAGGCGCAACATTATGGCGCTACGATCATCGATCTAATTCGAATTCCATGACAGTCAAGAGTTTATCAAAAAGTAATAAAATTAATTTAATTTAGTGATTCCACAAACATCAACATCACAATAGATGGAACCAATGCAACACGGGTCAGTGCCTTCCGATAAGAACGGAACCGCTTTCTATGTGTCAGACTTAATATTATGTATCTTATCGGTTTGTGGTCCAAAATATTAAAAGAATTTCTAATGGATCGACACCGTTCATGGTCATGAAATTATTAACTTTAATTTTCAGGAAATGCGACCGTGAATGCGAATGCAATAAAAAAGGGGTTTGCCTTGACATGTTATCGCACAATTAAAGCCCTTGTGACACTTCAGCTATTTCTAACAAAGCCTATGGCGCATGCATCTTTGAAGTAGTATAATATTTCGCGCTGCTATATTGTATAGTTTGGATTTATCAAAGCTTAGCATGTGTATGCGAAATAAACTGTTAATTAGTTCAAATAATTAAATAAACAAAGCCGACATAGGAAGGGAGGGTTTAGCCACCGACAAGACACATGCTCTCTTCGCACTTTGTTGTGACGATAAGCTGTTGATTGGAGCTGAGTACTCATCTGAGTTCGAATGAGGAATTTTTTAGTTGCAAATGAATCACCAACTTATTTTTATAAAGTAGACGGCATTTTTGTGTCCCACATAAAATCGTGATAGAAAAAATTATGGAAGCATCACATATATTTAGTTGGATTAGTTAATTGAATGTGCGTGATTTAATTTGACATTAATAGGCCGATTTTATAGAGAATTTTTATCAGATCAGAATGATTTTTAATGAATTAAATAATTTTTGCATTCTGTTCAAAACAATTGTGAATGTACCTAAATATCATCACCTCATAAAGGGTGATTTCTTAAGCGTTGTTTTTTTAAAAATCGAATAAAACACTCAAATTTGCATCAAATATTCAAAAGTTGTATTGTAATCGATAAACAGGCCTTTGCCATTTATGGTCTAAAAAGAACTCCATGTAAATGTTGACCGTGGCTCCGTTTCAAATGGTCCATTTGGAAGGTCCAATTTTGCGTCACTTTTTCGAGCATTTCGGCCTGAATTCCACGAATTACGCATGTAATATTATCCTGTAAGGCTTCAATCGTGTTCGGCTTGTCCACATAGACTAACGACTTTAAATAACCCCACAAGAAAAAATCAAGAGGCGTAAAGTCGCATGATCTTGATGACCAACTCACAGGACCATTTCGATTGTTTCACGAGCTGTATGGCATGTGGTACCGTCTTAATAAAACCACATGTCAACCAAGTTCAACTCAGCCAACTGGGGCAAAAAAAAGTTGCGTATAATGGCTCGATATCGTTCGCCGTTAACGGTAACGTTTCTTCATCGGTCGTCTTTGAAGAAAAATGGACCGATGATGCCACCAGCCCTAAACCACACCAAACTGTCCTTTTTTCGGGATGCATCGGTAATTCTTGAATGGCATGCGGCTGTTCATCACTCCAGATGCGACAGTTTGAGCCAGAAATGAGCCTCATCGCTGAACACAATTTTTCACGGATTTTCACATTTTTCACAGAGCACGAATTTTAATTAATAAATTTCAATAATTTGCAATCGTTACTGGTTTGTAAGTCTTTCCATTATTTAATGGCAGAGTATACTCAAAACTTTTCACTTTGACAGATGACGTTTGCATGCCATTACTAACCAGTGCTGCCAGCCTGAAAAACTTAACTCTTAAAACTCTTAGTTATATCCAGCTTAAGGGTTTATGCATTTGAAATGAATTAATTTATAAATTCGCAAGTTACTAAATGTGTCGTATTGAACCTTGAGTCTAACATGCTGAAGATTTCGTGAAAAAAATTCTGAATAATTAATCATCAACAATCATTTTCCAAAATGTCATCTACAGCCTTAATTCAACGAAATCAGACCTACAACTCTGCTTTTACTTAATTAAATTTTAATTAACTGGTTACCAGGCTACCAACATCCCAATTTCGCTCGAGTGGAAAATAGTTGAGAAAACATTTTATGTGCATCCATGCCATCTCTAAATTAAATCATTTATTGAATACGTGAAGCAGACATAATTCAATCTCTTTTAACTCGAATTAAACATAACATGTATACATGACTGTTATATAATCGGATAGGTTTCCAAATAAAAAACATTTAATGAATATTCAAAATTCTAATCATGGCCGTATATACCCAAAGGACCCTTTTCGGTGACAAGCCCCATATCTTGCAAAAAGCGACTCTACACTGCTGGAAAGTCGACAGGTGCTTGGATCATAGACGATTTTTTTGTCGAGAATTACTCCCAGATATTTAACTTCATAGAAGATAGGGATACCTTTAAGCTCGAGCTGGGACAGACTAGTGACGTTCCTCCTTATCGTGAAGCGAAAAACCGGGGTTTTAAGAATATTCACTAAAAGCCCATTTTTAGTGCATCAAACATCGATCAAATCTAGGGATCTCTGCGCCTATGTTTGAATCGACAGAAAGAACGGTGACATCATTCGCATAAGCTTGAGTGTAGTTTCCATGAAGATTCATAGCAGTAAGCTGGGAGTTTACTCCCATACACCATAAAAGGGGAGACAGATTCGCAGGATTTTGTTGCATCTCAGAGAGAAGATGTGATCGAAGAGCGATTTTGCGCACAAGCAGTTGAACCAGTCTCTCCAAACTTTTTAACAAGAAGGAACACAGACTTATGGGTCTAAATATTTTAGCTAGAATTAAGTAAGACTTACAATTTTTTGTTTGAAAACCACTTTAAATATACGCCATGGGGAAGGTATATAGGCCAAGGCCAAGCTCGCGGTGAAAATTATTTTCAGCGTTGGCAAAAGCAATTTGATATCGTCATCAGTCACCATTCCAGGAGCAATATACCAGCCATGACGCGCGGTGTTAGTCGGTTCAAAGGGGGCCACCGTTTCCGGTATAGCTGAAGAAAACGAAGTAACCCGGTTTCCCGAGAAGTGAGTCTCAAGGTGAAGATTGACACATAGTTTGTAACACACCTTAATATTCGTCGTAGACCCCAATAAGTGTACATACATATATTTATTATCAGCATCAAAAGTAATGACGTTTTTACAATGTCAGTCCCCCGTATCAAATTTGTAGGACCTTAAATTTAAGCTCTCTTTAGGGTCCCGAAAAAAACACGTTTTAAAGCTTAGGTTGAAGAGATGAAGGAGAACTATAGCATTTGTATCCAACGCTTCACAAGTTGGCGAAAAAGTTTGATAGTGCCTTGCATGGGAAAACTCCTGATTTTGATTGTGATTTCAGGAGCGATGTGAATAGGGTATTAGGAAATGACAATTAAGCGAGATTTAAGTTATGCTTGTGTTTTAGCAACGAAAAAAATTGGGTCTCCAACATTTCATGTGTGAATGTTAACCGGCACCCGTCATCGAAATGAGATATCAAAAATCAAAAAAAAAAATGGTTACTAATAAAAGATATAAATTTGCAAAATTGCCACCACTTGGCGATCTCTCGTAATCCAACGATTATCTCACCTTGCTTTGTTCAAAAAATATTTTTGCAGTAAACCAATATTCACACGCACGTACTAAAAATTGAATCGAAAGTTAAATCTTCTATGACATCGATTTGCATTTGTTGGTAGCCTTTGAAAGTGCTTTAAGAAGAATAAACCGAGGTCCCCTCTTTTATCCACTTGACATCTAAGAAAATTGCTAATCATTCTACATAGATTCTGAGATTCTGAGGTTGAAGGATTTTCAGCTAGCTCTTCTTAATATTTCTTTGTTCAAATTTCAGAATTTGAAAATATTGGTTAGAATAGATATCTGCGAAGTGCTTGAAAACCATGTGTCGATCACTTTTACGACCTATTGGGTAACTAAAGGAAGTGACTTTGCATGACAAGTGTTTCTATGGATTTCCACCGACGTTATTTATTTTTTCTTTCATGTTTGTATCTTTCTATACTTTGTCCAATATAAATCGGCAGTACAGGGAAGATAGGGATGTTTGCATCTCATTCGCACTCTTTTGTTTTCCGTAAGATACTATTCTACCGAAAGCTCTTACAGGGTTTCCGTACTAAGCATTTTAAATCAGCAAACAGCGCGTCATGCTTCATGAGCACATTTTTTTTGGTGCCGTATAGATCCGAACGCATACACATGATATCACATTTTAATATCCTTCGCAATGCAAACATAAAAAATGTCTCTACATTAAATATTAATATTATCTCTGTCTATATCATTACAGCCGACGGTATGACGTACTCTTTTGGAATCTTCCAAAAAGAATTTGTTAAATATTTCGAAGCGAGCACCGGCTACACAGCATGGATTGTTTCGGTCTTGGTCGGAGTAACATTAGCGTCAGGTGAGTCGAAAATTGTAACCAAAGACTAGCTCTATGATTTATAAAGTCATCTCAAGTTATAACGACGACGGGATGGAAAGGGAAGGGAAGCGAAAGCGAAATCCATTTTAGCATACATTTTAATTGAAAATGAACGGATGAGGTGAACAGGTCGGGTATAAATTTCGCCCATGAAACAGCGTTGCGTGGTTATAGCAGGCTCTTGACCTAGTTTGGTGCTGACAAAATGTCAGGAAATAGAATACGCCTGCGAAATATGAATGGTTGGAAGCCGGGTGGTGTACTTTTGAGGGAAACGTGCAGATAATTGAATGGCAGAATTCTATCTTCGGATATGACGGCTGTTTCCGAGAAAAATCTACAAGGCCAACGCATTCAAATTAAACCACAAGTGGAAGTGTACAATGGAATTTCAGTTGCATGATGCACGCCGAACATACAGAAATCGATTTTGGTCAAATGCATTTTATATGGCCACTAAGTTGACGTACGGTCTTCCAACATTTCTAATTAATTACGAACTTTGATACTGTTCGTATCGAATGTGAGGTCGATTGCTAAGCGGGACATCGTTATGCCTATCCAGGCAACATCCTATGGTTTCAAATGATGATAATCCTTACCACCATCACTGCACGTACATTCTCAAATCGAATTTCATTTAAATTTTTTCCAGGACCCATTTCATCGTCCTTCGTGAATCGGTACGGCTGTCGGCCGGTGACCATAGCCGGATCGCTAATAGCGTCACTTTCCATCTTCCTCAGCATATTCGCCCAGAACATATTTACCTTAATTTTGACCATTGGCATTGGCACAGGCTTGGGATTCGGCCTGATTTACCTGCCTGCGATTGTCAGTGTGACAATGTACTTTGAAAAGTACAGATCACTTGCTACGGGAATTGCTGTTTGTGGCTCCGGTTTCGGCACATTTGTCCTCTCTCCGCTCACGGAGATTTTGATCTCAAACTACGGTTGGCGAGGGGCGATGCTTATCATCTCAAGTATTGTCCTGAATTGCATTATTTTTGGGGCAATGTTTCGCCCATTGGAACCACCAGCACGGCGTAAAATATCCATTCGCGAAGAAACCGCAACAATGGCCGAGTTGGCGCCACTTAAGTCGAAGCAATCTGATCAGTTCCTACAAACTCCACGACTTGACAACGCACTTTCACGGTCGTACAGCGTTGGCCATAATTTCGCTCAGGAATTCCATGTAAGTTGAAACTATTAGGTACCTACATCCTGACGTAATCCTTTATACAACTTTCTATTCCAAAATAGAACAACAATCAGAATGGACACGTTCAGAAGCAGTCCAATCCAAAGATCAACAGCAACGACAACATCCTTAGAGCTGCGGCCAGCCAACCGCATATAGCCGGTGGTGATAGTCAACACCAGCTGAAGGAGTCGAAGGACAAATCGGCCAGTGGCACGATGTATCGACCGGATATTCTGTACCAGGTAAGTGCAGTTCTGTGGGCTTGCTCCCTTAAATTTGGTGTGAATAATTAACAATTTCGTTTTAAAATTTTAGGGTTCCTTACTAAACATCCCTGAATACCGCTCAAGGAACGATCTCTCAGGCAGTGTCAATCGGTATGGCTCGCTGAAGCATAGCATTAATGCGGACATCACTCAGGTAAGGTGTTTTTTTTTCTTGTTAAAATTGTTGTAAACTTTGGACAGAGTGTCCAAAATAAATATGCCTATCTAATCTTTGGTGCTAAAATGCAAAAACAAAAAAGCAATAATCATCAAGAATCCACAATTAACCTTTTGCGTGAATGAGGGGCGCAAATATAAAAATTTATTTAAAGCCAGTCAATACTGGTAATTGTTTGTTGCCAATATACAAATATTATTTTTATGAGTTTTTTTCTCTTTGACTCTGAATTGCGGCAGCTTTTATTAGAGAATAGCCAAATTTTACTACATTTTTCAGATGTTAATTGGATAGTTTGGCTAAAGAAAATTAATAGTAGTTAGTTGTTTACGAATTGATAAATAAATTGGCGTTGGTGAACATGTTCTGGATTGGATTGTTGGACTTATTAAAAAACACCGTGATGATGTTTGAAGATGTTTGATAGTTAGAAATACATGAAAAAACGTAATAAATACAGTCACTGCCTTCAATATGGCATACCTAAGTAGAAATGTAGGTTTTCGTAGAAGCAAGTAATTGGCTTGTGAATGAAGTGAAGAGGTGGCTTTGACGATATTGAACTTGTTCTTATTAGAACGCCGCAAGAACGCTTGCAGCGTTTGACTGTTTGGAGCCAATTTTGCAAAACTCTTGCAGTCATATCGGTTTGAAATTTCACGTTTGATATTGTTCCCGAGCTATTCCAACGATGATGGCATGCACCAACGACATAAAGTTAAACCATACAAAGAAATGCAATGCAGTTTATTCATATGATCGAGGCTGCCATTCGATCAAGGCTCTACGATATAAAGACCGCTCTATTCAACAGATCAATTGTCAATTGTAACAAGCTGTTTGTCATGTGACAGTATCTTTTTGAAACCACATATTACTGATATTAAGTACACCCAATTTAGGCCAAATAACGGGTGATCCAAGTAGAGATACTTTTTTCAATAGCCTTTTTTGACAGACCACGTGTGAGTCGTGTCATGCTGTCATGTTATTTTTGTTTAGTATTGTTTGGCATTTCATAATGGAAAGACTTACGCGTGAACAACGATTACAAATTGTTCAACTTTATTATGAAAATTTACTTTCTGTGAGGAATGTGTTTCGTGCACTTCGCTCAACTTATGGTCAACATAATCGGCCTACTGAGCGTACTATTCGCAACACCATCAACCCAACCCATTTTGAGACCCAGCATTCATTATTGGATAATATTCGACCGAATAGACCACGTCCAGCACGTTGTGAAGAAAATATAGCGGCCGTAGCTGAGAGTGTACGCGAAGACAGTAGAGAGTCGATTCGGCGCCGTTCGCAGCAACTCGGACTGACGTATGGAACGACTTGGCGCATTTTACGTCAAGATCTGACGCTCACGGTGATATCACACCGTTAGACTTTTTCCTATGGGGATATGTAAAGTCAAAAGCTTATGCCGACAAACCCGCTTCGATTCAGGCCTTGGAGGAAAACATCACGTGTGTCATTCGCCAGTTACCAGTCGAAATGCTCGAACGAGTGATCGAAAATTGGACTCAACGGATGGACCGTCTGCGACGTAGCAACGTCCAACATTTGATAGCCATAATCTTCAAAAAATAAATGCCAAAGAATGTTCTTTCAAATGATAATAAACATTCTCCATTAAATTTGAATTTTCTGTGTTGTTTTCTTTAAAAAAGTAGGGAACCTCGAAATGGATCACCCTTTACTGTTTGTGAAATTTTTAATAATTAAAATACAAGCTTGGCGTTCATTTTTAGACCTCAGTACTTTTTGTGGCAGACTTGTAAGGCAAAAGCAATTTTTCTAACATTTATGTTTTGTGTGTCATGGTATTTATCGAAAAATTTAAATACTTACAGCGGTATTTATTATAATTCACTAAAAATTCTCGAAACAGCTCCATAGTTAAGCGCCCTCTATAAACGTTGCATAAATCCATATTTATAAAATATTTTGCTACCGATATTTGTTATACAGCGCTTGTGTCAGATAAAGTACCAAAGAGGCGAAATCTATTACAATAAGTTGTCCGAATCGGTAAACTCAACTCAGCTGTTTGTAGAAAAACAAATTGAATGTTTTTACTTGAGACTCGGAAATTTACCACAACATGCAAATGAAGTAAACGGTTTTTTTAATATAATTTAAGTGGTCGAGCATTTTTCGTAACAAAACAACACATAATTCAATCCGCCACCAAATTCTTATCGCAAGTTTAAATTCGAAATGCACACGAATGATTCCTACACTGTCGTATCCCTGCTACACAAATTAATTTTCTTACTATTCATTATCGGTTGCATATACACTTTAAAATCCTCATTAATAATTGAATAGAACATTTAAAATAGGAGGCTGCCATTCGATCAAGGCTCTACGATATAAAGACCGCTCTATTCAACAGATCAATTGTCAATTGTAACAAGCTGTTTGTCATGTGACAGTATCTTTTTGGATATTAAGTACACCCAATTTAGGCCAAATATATTCCACCATCATGGCATGATAGCAAAATTCCGATGTCCGTAAAATGGCAGTAATTTTTATCGACGAAAAAATGCGGTCCAATCACACCTCCGGCAAGAAATCCAAACGATTCATTTTTGTGGATGCAATGAAGTCTCTTGAATTCCATGTGAACTTGTATCTGTCAAATAACTCATATTCTGCTCATTGACAAAGCCTTAAGACAAAATTTGCTTCATTACAGAAGATGTACAAAATTCCAAAGCACGTTTGAACTGTTGTATTGTATTTAGGATGAAGGAAAACTAAGTTCTTCTAGTCTGTTGTACTTCAGCAAGGCTGTTCAATTTAGGCCCGGAACTATTCGTTCAAAAATATTGCCCCAGCAAAGTGAAGACCATCCTACCAATTTACTTCTAATTCAACTTAATTTAGATCATCTTCATGGATGGACATTTTACCAAATGCTAGTTTTGGAAAAAGGCCAAACAATCGCAGAAAAACTTGCATGGTTAGTAAGCATTGGGTTAGCTACGTTTCAAAAAAGACAACAAAATACCTAAGATTTACAATCCACTAAAGTTTTTACAAAAAAAGTCACATTTTTTACAGTCCACGCAAATATAAAATAGTTTCGCAGTAAACTTTTGGGATTCAATAACAATATTTATTTATTTAGAAACATACGAGATTAAAACCAAAGAGAACGCAAAAAAAAAACACAAGATGTTTACACTTCACTGTCACCTTTCCACTCGATGTATCGTATTTTACGGCATTTGTTTGCACTAACGCTTCCCTTTATTAGATGGGCTCTTCTTGAGGCATTTAGTCAAAAGGTGTAATCAGACGGTCATCCGTCATTCGTCATGGTCATTCGGCTGTCAAATGCGAGCGCGTCATCTTCAAGATGACATCCGATCACACAGTGTCAAGCGAAATCAAGCTTGAAGTCATCCATGGAACTTGTCATTCGGGTGAAACCCTGTCAAAAATATTTGGTTATCCAGTCCCAATAACGATGACAAGCGATCACATCAAATCAGTCAATTGGATGACGTAGAAACCGGGTCATATGTACGAATGACACATTCAATAACATCCCGGATGACCACTTTAGGAAAAATTCTACGTCATATTGAAGTCATATTGAAGCCACATATTTACTAATTCCACATTCGTATTTTTTATAAGCATTTTTATGTATAAGGACGTATAAGGAGATTTTTAGAGTAGATAGTGTAGCAGATACCCACCCGATTTGTGGCTTAACCAGTAGGGATACAGTAAGAAGATTATAAATAAAGGGTGTTATTTTTAGAGGTTGGTTTTTCGAATAGAGATAAAACTCACTTTTTGTGGTCAATATGGCAACTCTAATATCATTTATGTTCAGTTTGGTTTGCCATTTCATCATGAACAGGTTGACAATTGAACAACGCTTGCAAATCGTGCAAATTTATTTCGAAAATTCGTGAAGATTCAAGCAAGCTCCGTTCATTTTATTGTCGACATAATCGTCCATCAACGTAATTAATTCGGTTAACCATGGATCGTTTCCGCACTACGTTTACTCTATGTGATAATACGCATCCGCAGAGACGTCAAACAGTGCGCACCGAAGAAACAATTGCCGCTGTAGAGCAAAGTGTTGAAGAGGACCCGAATGAATCGATTCGCCACCGTGCACAGCAATTGGAACTTTGTCCATCAACTTTTTGCGCAAAGATCTCTTCTTCCGACCTTACAAGATCCAGCTTGTGCAAGAATTAAAGCCGAGAGACCATGCAATGCGTCGAGATATCGATGCTGATTTTCATCGCAAAATTTTGTTCAGTGGTGAGGCTCATTTTGGGTTGAATGGCTACGTAAACAAGCAAAATTGCCGCATTTGGAGTGAAGAGAATCCACCTGAGACCATTGAAACGCCATAACATCCACAAAAACTGACTGTTTGGTGTGCTCTATGGGCTGGTGGAGTCATTGGGCCATACGTCTTCCGAAATAATGCTGGAGAGTCAGTTAGCGTTAATGGAGCCCGGTATAGAACCGACTACTTTGTTCCCGAATTGGATTGCATGAATGTGGATGAGATGTGGCTCCAACAAGATGGCGCTACATGCCACACAGCGCACGTCACAATCGATTTATTGAAGGATACATTCGATAAGCCCAATTTCGCATAATTTCGCGGAATGGACCTGTCAAGATCGTGTGATTTGACACCATTGGATTATTTTCTTTGGGCATATGTGAAGTCGCTCGCCTACGCCAACAAACCAGAAACGTTAGGGGACTTGGAAGCCAACATTCGTGACGTTATTGCCGACATACAGCTCCAAATGCTTGAAAAGTTGTTGAAAATTGGACCTCAAGACTTGTCTTTATTCGAACCAGCCGCGGCGGCCAAATGCCCGAAATCATATTTTAACACTAATGGCATAAAATTATCCTATCCAATAAAGCCAAATTGATGGACATTAAAACGATTTTCTTGTGTTTTATTTCAATCCGAAGTTCTATACCTCTAAAAAAAACAACCTGTAGTAGAAGAAAAAAAAAGAGTAGAAGAATAATACAAAGTTTTATGTGGAGTAAACTTTTTGAGGAAAAAGCATTAAAAATATGTTGAATATAATTTTTTATATACGAGGTGAACAGGTTTTTGCGCTTCTATCGAAATCTTAGAACGAAGGATACCTTCATCCTTTTAATTCTTCGTTTGATTTCTGAAGAGAATGTCGTTCTAAATGTGTGAACAGAGCCGAGGTAGATAAAGTTCCTTGGTGCTTCAAAGTTACAGCCTGTTCACCTCGATTCGTCGATGTTGGGTCTTAGGTTATCCTTCGTATTGACAGCATATACTTTATTTTCTTTTTGTTTAACAAGGACTTCTAAAATATAATCTATTTTATGCTCTTTCTCGGACATATTTTTATCACAAACAAATTCTCTCAATTTGACGATTTTTTATCTTTCACTCAAGCTAACTTACTGGGCTGATTACCTCAAATTCGTGATTTTTAAATGCTCAATTGATTAACAATAATTACATACCTATTTCTCGAACGACTATACAAAGCAAATTGTTCTTATCTCAAAGCTTTTCTCTTCATTCATTTTGATTCCTCTTTGTTTAACGAACTTTGTTTTTTCGATACGACAATTTTAGAAAATCAGATATATTCATGAATTTAAGAAACACGTTTTCAAAGGCTTTTAAATCGAACTGAACGTTCAAAACACGATTTAGGTACATGTAAATGAAATAGTCCTTCGAAAATTACGAACTTTTACGTCTTTTTGACGTATGACGGATACGTTATTATTGGTTAAACAGCTCACAATTTATTAAAATTTATAAGTTATTCCAGTTGATGCGTGATTGCATTTTAAAGAAAACATTATTTAAAATTGTTTTCACACGGAAGTAATTAAGCAGTCATTAAGGAACCCGGAACAACTTTTTTTTTATTTTTTTTGTTAACAGTTTAAGTGTTTACTCGATGCACAACTTTTTCAAACTAATGAAATAAACTCTGATAAAATATTGTCTACGTTCTGTAGACTTGCAAAGTTGAAGACATATGGATAACTGGGGAAACACCGTATTATTTTTTAACTTATCTCTCTTCATAGCTTGTCAATATCGAAACGACGTGATAGGTTTTTTTTTAATTTGGTTTTTGCAATTCCATATAGAAAATTTGAGAATTGGAAAATAAGATGCAACAACAACCAAATCTACCTCCCTTTGCCTTTGGGCTTCAAGGGGTAATCTTAATATATGAGCGTAATGGAATTATTGGACATAGCATTCAACTGGTGAATATTATATATAATGAAACTATGCTAGGTTTCTTCAAGGTTAGTTAACTTTAGTGGGCTTACGGAAAGTGTGATGTGAATGGGTCATAATACACGACACCCATTGGTAAGGAGAAGCATACAGTTTTTATAACCACCACACAAGATGAAAAGATACTGATGGCATTTTTATTGTTTGTTTGAATTTTTTCCTTCAACTTAAGCTCAAATAAATAGAATACAAAAATATTGACAGTTTGTGAATTTTGTTCATTATGGATTACGTTGCGTTGCGTGGAAGTAACTTCACGTATTCGAATGAAAGAATAATCCCTTGTTACACTTCTCCCAATTCTTAATGCATGAATTGTAAATGTAAGATTGCATGCACTAAAATGTTGAGCTCTGAACAAAAAAGAAACAAAATTCAGGTTTTTTTTTTTTAATTTCATTCATCCGAATAAATGGTACTTGGAGTTTAGACCCCAAACTCTCAACTTCAAAGGGCATATAAACAACTATTAAGGGCTACATAAAGAGATGGTTCAAAAAATTTGACATCCGCATCTAAAGTATGCTGCAGCCTGGAGACCGTACTTCAATATTCATTCAAATCGAATTAACGGAATTTAATTCGATTTGCCTTAAAACGACTTCCATGGGATGATCCTTAAATCCTACCTCTCTTCAGGCAGCGTATCAGACTTGTACAAATCTTACCACTTTCTAAGCGAAGACTTAATAGGAGACGGACAAATAGATTCCCCTGATCTGCTGTCTTCCATTGCCTCCAACTTCCGTGGTGGTGCCCACTACTTTCGCTGTGGGGATCTTCTATTAAATCTTTTTCATAGAACCAATTATGGCAGAAATCAGCCGTTAACCTGCATGAGTAGAATTTATAATTTAAATAATCATGTGATTGCTTTGCATTTTAGTAAATTTCAATTTCAGTAGAAAAAAAAGTCAGTTAACATTGCTCTGTAAGGGCCATCGTTGACAGAAACGTTGCTTCCAGCTTCATTTTCGAAAAAAAAATTGTCCAATGATGCCACTACTCACAATTCGCACCAAACTGTCACTCTCTGTCGATGCATTGGCTTCTCGACAATAACGTGCGGGTTTTCCGAACAGCAGATACGCCAATTTTGTTTGCGTATAAAAATGTAAATACAGTTTGTGAAATTTTTAATAATTAAAATACAAACTTGCCGTTCATTTTTAGACCTCAGTACCTTTTGTGGCTGACTTGTAAGTCAAAAGCAATTTTTCGAACATTTATGTTTTGTGTGTCATGGTATTTATCGAAAAATTTAAATACTTACAGCCGTATTTAATATTATTCACTAAAAATCCTCGAAACAGCTCCATAGTTAAGCGCCCTCTATAAACGTTGCATAAATTCATATTTATAAAATATTTTGCTACCGATATTTGTTATACAGCGCTTGTGTCAGATAAAGTACCAAAAAGGCGAAATCTGTTACAATTAGTTGTCCGAATCGGTAAACCCAACTCAGCTGTTTGTAAAAAAACAAATTGAATCCATTGATAATTGAATAGAACATTTCAAATAATTTTTACATTGGAACAAATTTCGTTGAACACAAATTCGATCAAGTAGTTTTCAAAATCGCGTTTCCATTCAAAACCACACTTAACCTCCAAACGCGTTTAAGTTAGACAACCTCTATGCAACGTTGCATAAGTTTTATAATTAACGGTTTTGCGTTTAGAGGCGTAAATAACTTTATACACTCTTTAAAATGCGTTTATAAATAAATATTACATTATTTGACAGCGACATCAACAAAAGGAATAGGGTAAACTAGTCAATTGTGGGCATTCCTCCAATTATTGGCATTTGAACTTAAAGACAATGTTAAAAGAAATTTCCCGGAGATTTTGTATAACATTTTTTCTGGCAACAACTGATTTATCTAAATGTTGAAATAGAAGTGTTTTTTTTGTTTTCCCAAGTTTACTTAATTTGATACCTTATTAACAGAAATAACACTTAATGAGACTTTCAGTAAGGAAATTTGACGATTGACACCAACAGAAAAAAACAAGAATTTGTGCTGTTACTTTACATTTAAACTATATTTATCAATTGCATTGTAAGAAACAGTTATGGTAGTTTAAGGGTTAATTTTCCACATTTCGTTCTTTGTTCGAATATGAAATGTTTGACGGACAAAGTTCATTATGGATAAGTAGAACTGTTGACAGATATTGAGTGGACTTTTCGTTCGGTTTTGACATATGGTTAATCCCACTTAAATATTTTATGGTTGGCCCTTTCAAGAACAAAAAATATAGAAATCTTTGCATTACATTTGTGGTGACTCCGAAGATTAAAGGTACGAGCTAATTGCTGTGTAATTTTTATGTAAATCTACATGCAAACCTAGACTTATAGACTTTCCCAAATGGCTATGACTTAAAAGCTTCAACACTGTAAATATTTGCTACAAAATATATTTGTTCCAATAATTGAACTAGAGGAGTGCCAATAACTGGTGAAATTTAACTTGTCTTATTTTTATGTTTGAACAAAAATATTATGTTTTGTTTGGTTTATCATTATAAAATATCAACAGAAAGGTAAATAAGGTCTGTCGAAAGTGTTAGAAGGCTTCATTTAGTTTTTATATAGAAAAAAAGACGCAACTTTGCTTATGGTGCCAAACATTGGGTGGTTTACCCTACTTCCGGTTTACAGCAAAACAATTTTTACAAGTCGATGTTACCTACTTAGGAGGCAGTACTTTCAACTTACCAATTATTTGAAAATAAAAGTAGTAGAAATGTTAAAAATGTGGGTTCAGTGATTATGACTTTTACTCTCAACTGTGCCCGCAAACCACTCAAACATCAAGAATTCGTGCTATTATACTTACTTTACATTTAAACTATATTTTTCAAATGCATTTTAAGAAACAGTTATGGTAGTTTAAAAGTTAATTTTCCACATTTCGTTCCTTGTTCGAATATAAAATGTTTGACAGTTTGCTTGATTTGCATAATTTTGTTAAATTTCATTATGGGAAACTAGAACTGTTGACAGATATTGAGTGGACTTTTCGTTCGGTTTTGACATATCCACTTAAATATATTATGGTTGGCCCTTTCAAGAACAAAAAATATAGAAATCTTTGCATTACATTTGTGGTGACTCCGAAGATTAAAGGTACGAGCTAATTGCTGTGTAATTTTTATGTAAATCTACATGCAAACCTAGACTTATAGACTTTCCCAAATGGCTATGACTTAAAAGCTTCAACACTGTAAATATTATTTGCTTAAAAATATATTTGTGCCAATAATTGAACTAGAGGAGTGCCAATAACTGGTGAAATTTAACTTGCCTTATTTTTATGTTTGAACAAAAATATTATGTTTTGTTTGGTTTAATATTATAAAATATCAACAGAAAGGTAAATAAGGTCTGTCGAAGGTGCTAGAAGGCTCCATTTAGTTTTTATACAGAAAAAAAGACGCAACTTTGCTTAAAGTGCCAATCATTGGGTAGTTTACCCTACTTCCGGTTATACAACAAAACAATTTTTACAAGTCGATGTTTTCTACGTAGGAGGCAGTACTTTCAACCTACCAATTATTTCAAAATAAAAGTAGTAGAAAAGTTAAATATGTGGGTTCAATTGGGGATGATGATTTGAACTTTTACTCTCGACTGTGCCCGCAAACCACTCAAACAGTTTGAGAGCTCTTAAACTTTCTGAACATTGCAAATATCAGTGCCTACAGTTAGGCTTAGCAAAAAACAAAATGTATCTTAAAGTATGCAATTTCTTATATATCTCATTCGTAGGAACCAAAAGATACCTTCGCAGAGATGATGAACTTTTCACTACTGAAGGACGTCGTCTTCATCATATTTACATTCTCAAATTTCTGCACCAGCATCGGTTTCAATATGCCTTATGTGTACATCCCAGCCCAAGCTGAGAGTCTTGGACTGGACAGTACAGCATCTAGTTACTTACTGGGGACAATTGGAATTGCAAATACCGTTGGCAGAATTATACTCGGCTATATTGCCGATAAGCCATGGGTGAATCGATTACTTGTGTACAACATTTGCCTTACTTCCTGTGGAATTGGTAAGTAAAATTAGGGTGCACTTAATTTAAGGTAATTCTACTGAAATATTATTGCAGCTACTGCTTTGTGCATATTTTGCACAGACTTTCTATCGCTGGCGATATACGCCTCAGTTTTTGGTTTCACAATCGGTGCCTATGTCGGCCTGACATCTGTCATTTTGGTTGACTTACTTGGCTTGGATAAGCTAACAAATGCCTTTGGATTGCTGCTGCTTTTCCAGGGGGTTGCTTCATTAATTGGTCCACCAATTGGAGGTGAGCATTTAAAAAAAATATATATATTTATAGTTTTTTAAACTTTTACTAATTGGCTTGTTCTCTTTAGGTTTCTTTTTCGATATGACAGGATCATATGGACCAGCATTCGTAATGGCTGGTGTTATGATCGCCATCAGTGGACTGATACTATTTACCATTCCACCACTACAAAGGTATTATGCGGCTAAGGATAAGCAACAGCAACAACTAAAACAAAATGGAAACATGTTTTAGCAGACTTTTATTTTTATACAAAACAATTTATTATTTTATTATTATTTTTATTATTATTTAGATAAATTTATTCTTTTTGTATGTAAATTTCGTAATTGTTACATTTTAGCTAGTCTAGGGGAGAAAAGTATACTACAAAGAAAAAAAAAAAAACAAAATAGAAGAAAACGCACTGAGATATAATAAGAAATTGTTACAAATTTTAGGGAAAATTTATTAAAACTTTTATGTGAGATTTTATTGTATGTACCTAATGGGAGTGCTCAGTAGAGTATGAAGTGGAAAAAATAAATAAATAATACTTACAGACATTTTTCTATTGCTTTCGAGGATTACTCTTGTAAAATAAGAATTGAAATGTATTTTGTAAATACTATTTTATTTTGTCTTAACTGTATGTATGCTGTGCAAATTCTTTTTAATTAAGGAGTCAGATCGGATACTTGTTAAATTTTATATTTGCTCTTAAAAATATATTATATAATCGCGATACTCTAAGAATGAATAGGTGATGAAACCTCCTTAAGGGTGGTGATACTATAATTTTCCTTGTTCTTTTGTATTTTATAAAAATTATTTTTTTAAGATTGAAAATAGAAAATATATAAATGTAAATACAAATAGTATATGTAGTTGATTTAATTTTACTGAGAGGAAAGTAAATTGTTAAGACCACAGCTGAGATATAGATTGCGCTGCAAACAATGATTTGCAATGGCGGCTTTACTAAATATGCTCCCGCCCCGTGAAGAGTCCCTGCGCGATGCTTCCAGTTATCCAGACCAAGCGCTCTGGCACCCGCGATGGCATGGTCCTTAAAACGCAGGTTCGGTCTTACTTGTCGTTTCTAACCTGGGGCCTGGGATTCGAAGATCCTCTTAGCTGAAGCACTATTGTCCATTCGCTCGATGTGGCCGAGTCAGTGTAATCGACGAGTTTTGCTTTTATGGTATACATCCACATCTTGGTACAGCTCATAGAGTTCATGGTTTTATCCTCATCCTCATCCTCATCCTCATCCTCATCCTCATCCTCATCCTCATCCTCATCCTCATCCTCATCCTCATCCTCATCCTCATCCTCATCCTCATCCTCATCCTCATCCTCATCCTCATCCTCATCCTCATCCTCATCCTCATCCTCATCCTCATCCTCATCCTCATCCTCATCCTCATCCTCATCCTCATCCTCATCCTCATCCTCATCCTCATCCTCATCCTCATCCTCATCCTCATCCTCATCCTCATCCTCATCCTCATCCTCATCCTCATCCTCATCCTCATCCTCATCCTCATCCTCATCCTCATCCTCATCCTCATCCTCATCCTCATCCTCATCCTCATCCTCATCCTCATCCTCATCCTCATCCTCATCCTCATCCTCATCCTCATCCTCATCCTCATCCTCATCCTCATCCTCATCCTCATCCTCATCCTCATCCTCATCCTCATCCTCATCCTCATCCTCATCCTCATCCTCATCCTCATCCTCATCCTCATCCTCATCCTCATCCTCATCCTCATCCTCATCCTCATCCTCATCCTCATCCTCATCCTCATCCTCATCCTCATCCTCATCCTCATCCTCATCCTCATCCTCATCCTCATCCTCATCCTCATCCTCATCCTCATCCTCATCCTCATCCTCATCCTCATCCTCATGTTTGTTTGTTCGATCGCGTGTACAATATAATCATATCTTCATTTACTTCAAGACCAACTAACTTTGCCTGTTCTTGAATGCCGTGAAGGCCTCTACACGTTGGGAGCGTCAGATGATGTCAATATCGTCCGCATACCCCAGTAGCTGTACGGATCTATTGAAGATAGTGCCTTCTGCGCTGATATCTGCCCTGCGCACTATCTGCTCAAAAACATAATTGAAGAAGTCACATTATACCGCATCACCTTGCCGAAATCCGGTGCAAGTTTGGAAGAATTCAAATGAGCTGTGCTAATGCACAGCGTGTTCTCCAGCGTCCTGCGACATAATTGGATAAGTTTTGTCCGAGTGACGAATTCATTCATCTCCATGTAGAGCTCCTGACGATGAATACTATCATATGCGGCTTTAAAGTCGATAAAAAGGTGGTGTGTCGCGACTTGAAATTCGCTGGTCTTTTTCAGGATTTACTACGTGCCGATTGGTGTGTTGCAGAGAGGTTCGAGACGGTCACGCAGTACGTCGGATATGATCTTATATGCAACATTTAGCAGGGATAGATGGGGCGAAAATACGGCATACGATGCTTTACGCCTTCGTAGCCATAAGCTCAGCTCGGACTCGCATTCTATAGACAATCTAGCAGTGGTCAAAGTCCTGAAATCTAAGTTGCCAAAACAATGTAAGGAATCTCCGAACGAGATCACTAGCAGATATTCCAATAGAATGGTATTACTGTCTAACGACTTCAGCAGGAGAGTTTCAGAGACGTCAAGAAAGAAAAAGCGGAAACACACTAACAGACTAAGATTGATTGCAACAGTCATATAATTCTGTCTCCGCTCCAAAACGAGAAGTTTGATTGTTATAGTCATCTCACTCGGACTCTTTCTTTACTTTACTTTGGGTGGCGCTTACAAACTGGACCGGATCTGGGCCCCAGCCAAAAAGCCAGACTGCTGCCTCCATTTACGCACACCAAGTTAGTTGAGGTCAAGCCAAGGCTCTTCGGGCTGGAGCGAATGGATATTGCTATCCATATGCTCCACGTGCTTCGCCACCTCAGCTGTTTTATTCTCTGCTCTTCGACCACACTCCTCCACACTTCATCGACACAAACTGGATCGAATATCGAGCAAAAGATTTTTTTCTCAAAACATCCCAGGAGGTTTTAATCTGATTTTGTAAGAGTTCATTCACCATACAGAAGGACCGGGATGGTTAGGGTCTTATTCTTCGTTCCAATGACCTTGTCTACCCGGGCTCTACTATCGCTTCGCAAAATGACTTCAGCGCAAAAATAAATCAGTCTTGCCATCGTCAAGTTTTGTCCGGTTCGTCAATGCTGAGAGTCCTTTTTCGCTGATAGTATACACTTCGTTAAATCCTCAGTGTCCTCATCTTCATGTAATCTTCCAATAATGTCAATATCGTCATGCAAGCAACTAATTCGAAAATCAGACTTCTGAAAAATTGTACCTCCGATGCTACACAAAAGTGTGTCGCATTTTCTCAATAAGGAGGTGTGTATCGATCTGAAATTCGTGGTTAGTTTTTTTCTAAGATCTGTCGGAGGGTGTAGGTTTGATCGATGGTAGACCTTCCTGGTCCAAACTCGTACTGATATGGGTCGATCAAATTTTTAGAGAAAGGTTTCAGTTAATTGGACTGGTCATAATATAATAGATAAACAATACTTTTCCTATTTCTATTTTATTTGTTCGTAAAAAACAATATTAATTATATTTTTAAAGCAACCCGTTCCATTATCATCCGATAGATGGCTCTGCCAATTAACAGAGCTACAAGCACTCGGAAAATGTTGTATGCAATTCTTTTCCTGCAAAACACAAACAAACATATTTAACTTGACACAAATTAAAAACGATACTCGTAATCCTTACGCGTTTAATATCCTTTTACATTTTTCTATACTTGTTTCTTCCTCATTCAAAATAAACTTTCTACATCCACTAACGATTGTCTTAAGAATATGTCTCATACTCTCTGGAGTTTTTCCATACTCATCGATGATATTTATACAGAATTCAGTTCTAAATTAAAGAAATAATATTTGAGTTAACCGCAAGCAAATAAGTTCGTAAGGACAGTCTTACCCATTTGCGATTTCTCGCATTTCTTCATAGTCCGTGACGCCATCACTTTTGTAATTGGTTGAAATGAAAAAGTCCAACGCGTTTCTTGTTACTAAAATCTTTCTTTGAATTGCCATCATAAATGGTTCCTTACGGAGGAGCTTCATGCCGACATCAATCAAGAATGCGGGTAGTAATTGTAGAAATATAACCTAAGACAGATATAATTGTAAAAAATGTAAAGCTTTTAGGTATGCAAACACTCTTTCATTCAAGGGTCTGGAACATAATGCAATAATTCCTTGTGGAATTGAAGAAATGCAATACACCTGCTTTAACTTTATCTTCTTAAACAGGACCAGTTGCATTATGAGAATGATTACCCTCTGCATCAGAAGCAGAATGAATCGTCTCTGACAGGGTTTATAAATATATCCAGACCTACACGAAGTAAGGATAGCGATATCCAAACTTAAGTCCAACAAGGCTGCTGAAGTGAATGGCATTCCGGCCGAGTGTTTCAAAGCAGCGGGAGATGGCTTTAAAAAGGAGCATGCACCAACTCATCTGTAAAATTTGGTCGGATGAAAGTATGCCTACCACAAGAACGAAGTATATACCGCCAACGAGAATGGACTCTCAACATCGGCTACTCGGCCAAAACGTCACTATAGACAGATTCAACGTCGAAGTAGTTAAAGGTTTTGTTTACCTGAGCTTCGCTATCACTTCGCAAAATGACATTGGCGCAGAGATCAAGCGAAGAATAACTCCTGTCAATCGCCGTTTTTTTTAGGCTCAGAAGGCATCTAAGAAGTAAAGCCCTCTCTTATAGACCCAAGGAGATATTATATAAGACCTTATCCCGTTCCTGTTGTATGGTGCAAAAGAATGGATAGTGTCAAGAGCGAATGAAAACCTTCTGGGATGCTTTGAGAGAAAGATTCATCGGGTGATATTCAGTGACAATGGAGGGTGGAGAAGATGATTCAACGACGAACTATACAGGCGATGCTAAAAATGCAACCGCTGAGCTGGAACACGTGGATCATATGGACAACAACGCACCAGCCCGCCGAGTCTTCGAATCCACCCTGAGGGATAACGCAGTAAAGCAAGACACCACCTTAGGTGGTGCGCACAATTAGAGAACGACCTCAACCAACTTGGTTTGCGTAACTGGAGGTAGCTATCGGAGACCGAGCTAGCTGAAGCGTCTTGTTGGTTGAGGTCCACCCCGGACTGTAAGCGTCACCAAAAGAAAAAAGTAAAGTAAGTTCAAATGAAGGCACTAGCGCAGTATATACCTAAGAATCCTTTTGCGTTATATTTCTACTCACATTTAACCAAAAAATAAATGAACACGTTGTGACGGTGACATTTGGTATCCACAATGACTTCTCTAAGGGCTGATCGCGATAAGCTTTTGTTAGAAGGTTACATTGTTCGACAAGATTCGTGTTGGTTATTGATTTTGAAGAGAATTTCCCAACTGGAGTCGCCTCTATGAATCTAAAGAAAAAAAAGAGAAGTACACATGCAGAATCTAAATTATTTGTACCTATTTAACTCACTTTTCTCGTGGCAGGTGACTCTTCATAGCTGTGTATATCAGCAATGTTTTTGTACCAAGATCTAGGGGAGTCATATCTAGGTGCACTTCTGGGTCCCTAACTAATAAAACTTGCAAAAGTCCTGCAAATACAAAGGTTTGATTCAAAAACTCGAACTACGCGTTAGTTGCATACCTGTGCCCCAAATCAACACTAGACTTATTATCCCCACTGAGGTTTCCGTAAATCCTGGATCTGGTTCGGTAAACGATGAAATTACTGTGGAGATGTTAAAATACATTTTTAGCTTTGATCTTGATTCAGAGAAATTCTTTAACTTACCAACAGATGGCTTATAGATGCAAACCGGAAGTTTTAAGCGATAATCATTTACAATTTGTTCCGCCAAATGCTTTGTAAAAAGGTACGTATTTGGAAAACCGTGTATAATTCTGTCGATGAAAATGTTTATTTGGTTTAATAATATTTACAACAAGAAGAGTTTGTCCTCACGGAACTTGACGTTAAAATATTAATAAAATAGGAGAAAATGCGACTTTTTTAGAAAAAGACAGCTCCAGGTTGGATGCTTAAGGGCATTTGAAATAGTCGGAGCGGTCTTAATTCCAGATCAAGGATCTCGAAAAAGGTCATAGAAGACCTGCTGCAACTAATGGCAAGGACAGCGAGGAAAGTTTACATAAGAAGAAAACCTACAGAGCTTCCAAATCAAGGAAGATGAAAGAATCTTCCGATCGAAAAAAGATCCGGAGGTTCTTTCGTATCTCGTTGGACTGGTAGCAATATTTGAACCCTTCATACAAAAATGTTCGGTATAAACATTTGTATGAGATGCGTCTTCTTGGTAATTATAAATTCTTTGAATATACCAGGGTACAGACACACACGCTCGTGTGTGAACGCGAACAGCTCATGTCTCATTTTTTACTCGTGTGCGCTCTTAGTTTTAAAAATTCGCGTTGGCATGCGTGAGTCAATTTATATATTTACTACCGCACGCGCACATGAGTCAGTTTTGGCAAAAAGGAATTTCATTGTCGTAAGAAAAACTTCCTGTGCAATTCTAGTGTTGCGGCCGTGCAAAAAATATGTTATGCGTGGTTTTTTGGTTGCAAATTGGACTTAGTTAGAGATATTTATGACTATGCTGCATTGTTTTTTTGATTGTAGGTGTGGTTTTTGTTGTATAGCCTACGAAAGTAGAGAATAAAATTAATTAATTGTAAGTAATTAAGTGACTAAGAATAATAATGGTGCAACGAAAACCATGATAAAGTGTAAAGTGAAAAAATTACAGCGAACTCAAAACGTAAGTATAAATTTCTATATAACAAAATATAGATGTTGACAGTGACAACAGCAGCAATGAATCTGTGGCATTGGAATTCAAGACGAAAAAATACTAGCTGAATATCAATGATAACGCGCTAAAAACAGGATATCCTTCAGCTCCCAAAAAACGTCAACCTCAATCTTTGAACAAGGCAGGACTAAAGGTGCGATCAGACGGTCAGGCAAACTTGTCATCTGGATGACATCCTTCGTCTATGACGTAGAATTTTTAATGGATGACAACTTTAGTACAAATTCCACGTCATAGTGTCGTCAAAATGTCATCCGGATGACCGTCTGATCGCTTTGAACACATCCGCCTAGGACTTCAAACGCACATCTATAGTTTACTCTGAATATGTAACTGATGTAAATGTATTTTCTGATTAGGTACGAATATATTTATGTGTAGCAACTCCAGCTTCCTCCGGAAAGAAAAGATTGGCAAAGAAATCAATAATTAGATCTAACGAAATTTCGATTTTTACAGATGCGGCTGAGCATCGGTATCCGGAAGAGATTTCGCCATCTATATCGATAGCTAGGCCGCACTCAAGGCCAAAATCAATTCTGATACATTCGGGAGCTGTCGAACCATGCTTAAAGCATTATGCAGTCAGGACCGAGTCAGACTGTGCTGGGTGTCAGGAGGTCTGCCAATCTTAAGTCAAGTCTTAATCGATAAAGTGTACCTAAGGCCACTTTTCGCGAGTTTCCAGTGTTCTGTGAAGATTTCGTTTTTACCGCAGCTTTGTTTAACCTAAGCAAGCTCCAGCCAGTTGCAAACTCGTAACAGAACCTGGACCAAGGTAATTGACCGTCAGTATTGTTAGATCTACTGCGATATATTGGAATCAGCCCTTCTTTATAAATACATTGCGCTCAGTTATGAGAATGGTTGCAGCATCGAAATTTTCCTCGTGCACCGTTTTGTTTTTTTCAGATATATCTACTACATTTAAGGACATTACATACTTTTCCTGAATAGTGTTTAGAATTGGAGCGTTGTCATCATAGTCAAGTAGTTTTATTGCCGTCTTCCAATCAAAAAGTGCAGGATACACCTAAAAAGAATATTCAAAAGTAATCATGAAGACACAGTTGTCAGTTATGTAAGTTATATGCGTTAATTGCTTTTACCTTATCTTCAATTTGTAGCTGGTAGGGATTACTGAAGAATGTCGAAATGTAAGTGAACATTTTCAAGTGTTTCATTGTTTCAGCGATTTTCAATGCTTCATGTGTTGATCTCACATTTAACCGAATCGCTGACTTTAAAGGTTCAACGAAACGAGTTGATGCCGCCGAGTGGAAGAATATTGAAACATTTTGTATTAGTTCTTTGTCCGCAGGAGATATTCCAAGACCTTCGTGTTCAGTATTGCCGGAAATTGCAACTAATTTGTCCAATTCGTTTGGTTTGCATTCTTTAAGAAGTTTGAAAATCTATATATGAAGATAAATGGAGTGCTATTTTATATTATTTGAATTTTGTCGATTGATATTGTGATCCGGATATATACAGGGTATACATTGGAATCTGATTTATATGCATATTCTAAGAAAAACATAAGAAAAGGCTACAGTCCGCGTGGGGCGAACAGTATGATACCCTATCCATATCCCTATATGCCGCAAAGAAAAAAGCGTTAAGAAGATGATGGGCAGCATTTTATTTCATTCTATAAATATTATAAAAAAAACATATATTTTGAAAAAACGGCCCCAAAAAGTGGGCGTGGCCAACAACTTGGTATAGGCGATATATTTGAAAAAATATTGGCTAAATATCTTGTTAAACATTTTTCGGTTTCGGTTTCTATAAAAATTTTCGAATAAAACAGCATTTTAGTGAAAAACGCCCACAAAATGAAGGCGTGGCAAAAAACTTTATATGACAAATCTTGTAAAGATTACAACACTTTATCTCTCTAACTTTAGCTTTAAAACTGTTTTTTTCTAAATTGCATTTCATTTATGTAAATATTATATAGAGATTTGAGATACTATATTTTAAAGGAACTTGTATTTTTTCTGTCCACACAAATCTTTGACTCTTATTGTTGGTTCAATTTCCTGCAATAAATGTGAATTGAACATATGATTTTCTTGCTCTATTTTATAAAAATAAAATACAAAAAATGTTTTCATTTTCGACGGTAAAAGATCTAGGAAGTTAATTAAATTAAGCAGGGACAATAATAGGAAGCCTGACAGGACACTGTCTCCAGCGGAAACATGGAGATCTGTATCTACCATAAAGTACATATTGTGTGAATGCGAGGAAATATCGCGTAGTCGAAAACAAATTATTAGAAAGATCCTTTATCGAAACCCTAGACGGAAGAGACGGTACGGACTTCAAATGCCGCCTTGGTTTTTGCAAAGAAATTGATTTTTTCACCAGGGAGATTGGTTTTTCTACATTTTAAATATGAATTCAACTGGTTCCACAATGATCGCAAGGACTCACCATTCTGGGGCCTTATGTTGCGTAATGGCATTTCCTGTTTTAAAACTAACATAACTTGTTTTAAATGTGAAGTGCGTAGGTGTATGCCTCTTTTTACCAAGAATGAAGCTAATTTTTCATAATCTTATTTACCTAAGGGTTTTAAGGCAAGTTACCAAATAAGTTCAAATAGTCAGATGGTAGATCATGTGCTACTGATTTATATTTAATTGTTTTGGTGAACGATTACAAGTTCATGTACTTTACACTGACTTTACAAAAGGGTCTTCCAGAGGGCAGTCACTTGGGCCCGTAGCTGTTTATATTGTTTATAAATGATATTCATGAAATCTGTCAATTTTGTAAGGGTTTGACTTTCGACAGACGTGAAAGAATCTTGGTATCATATTTGACAATAAGTTAAGTTTCTTTTGCATTATGATTATGTCATTGCCAAGTCTCACTGATTGTTAGGCTAAGTTAAAGGTTAAAGTAAAGACTTTCAAGACATAAAACGGCCTCTAAATTATTTATTGCTCGTTAGTCAGACCTTATGTAGAGTATTGTTCTGTACTTTGGGATTCCCCATATGCAGTTTACGAACCTAGAGTCAAAATATTCCGAAAGAACTTCACGAGGTACGCGGTTCGCAAATTAAATATGTTTGATGAGCTTCCTAATTATGGCAGAAGGTGCAAGTTAGTTTGTCTTCACACCCTAACTTTCAGACGCGATGCAACTTCCGTCATATTTATACGTGGTATTCTTAATTATCATATTAATTCGCCAGAATTGAACTTTCTTTTAAATAAATATGCTCCCCAAAGGTCACTGCGGGTAAGATAGGCACAGAACCAATTATGGTAATAATGATCCAATTGCGAGGTGCATATGAAATTGATTTGTGCTTGTCGCAACCCAGAATTTAAAAAGTCCATTTATTCATTAACTTTAAATTGATTAAATTTATATTTAATTGAAATGGTCTATAAGAAGGAGATTAGTTTCGGCAAAAAAACTGCCGTTGCGTAAAGCGGTACTTGACGTCGATACGTCTACACGACTTTCTACGTCGAGTATCTACATGACTTTCAACGTCGACTTTCCACAGGTAACGGAATGGCTTCGGTCAGACTCTGAACCATGGATTGAATGCCATCGTATTTTCACGGATGGTTCCAAAAAGGGACAGGGTTCTGGTGCTAGGGGCTTAATGGAACGCGATGACAGAAGACTTTACTACCCCTTGGGTAAGCATGCGTCTGTTTTCCAAGCGCAGATATTGTGAGCAACAGGCGGAGGGCTAGAGGCATTTGCATTTGCAGTGATAGCCAAGCTGCATTAAAATATAGCTAAACCCCTTTTACCTAGTCCAAGTAAGTGCTAGAACTCAAGCTTTCTCTGAATTTGGTCGGAAGACTGAACACAGTGAATCTTGTCTGGGTACCAGGTCACACTGGTATCCAGGTAAATGAGATCTCGGATGAGCTTGCTAGGCAAGGTTCAGAAGAAGTTTTCTCAGGACCCGTGTGTGTGTTGGGTCTGCCTACATCTTTAGTCATGTCTTCTATCGATTCTTGGCTTTCTCGTAAACACAAGATTCGGTGGCGCGATTGCGGTGGATGTAGACAAACCAAACTACTGCATCCGGACATTTGCAAAAAGGCAGCATCTTTTCTTCTATCTCTGAGGAGAATCGACTGTAGGCTGCTTGAAGGCTGTTGGGCTGAAGTGATACCACTACCTGTCCTGCTTGCGGTAAGGAGAATGACACAGCAGAACATTTTCTCTGCAGTTGTCCGGCCTCTGCTCGCATCAGGTGATGAGTGCTAAACATATAAGCTCTTCATCACTGAAGCTAAGTACATTAATATTAGGTGTCTGAATGGGAGTACAATGGACCTGTAGTTGTGTCTGAGCGCTCCATCGCAACCAAAACGGCCTTAAGACTGGCTTATACTGTATTTAAGGCTAATGGGAAAATGTTTGCCAAGTACCAAGCAGGACCCAAAGCGATTTAATTCTAAGGCCATGCTGACGTGGAGAAGCTACCCTAAAAATAGATTGCCGTTCGGAATTGGCATTAAACAGGTTCCTCCATTTGTGTCAACAAAATAAAAAAAAAAATATCTTCCAACACACAATGGTTGGAGAAGCTAGGAGGAGTTATGTCCTTTTACGCCAAACATTTTTTGTTTTCTACGTGAGGTCATAGTTTTTTTCGCCAAATATTATAATTCAAGCTTTTCTTTCCAACGCCGGCACTGAAACTTAATACGATACTAGGATCAATACCACTGAATTGGAGTTATACATTTTTCGTATTTGTGATCTTCTTTCGCATTGATCCAACCTTGGTAACCCCTGTCTTTCGCGATTAGAGTAAATTTACTTCTCAAACTTTATTTTGTATTTTTTAAATTTATAATTTACTGTGCACTTTATAGAGTTAAAAGTCTTTATACTTTCACTTCTTAGGTCCTTTAGGTTGATTTAACTTGTAACTCACTCTTGAATTTTTCAACTCCACTAAACGATCTGCCGTATTGGTGCCTTTCTTATTTCTCAACAGGACATAGATTTTTTTCACATTGCATGATCGTAATAATTTTTCAATGGCGGCCTTTCCAACAACACCTACGAAAGAAACCAAACACACATCTTGAGACTTTCGAACACTTTATGCACATTCACTTTAAGCATTACCAGATCCTCCGGTTACAAATATCTCGGTATTTTCATAAAATTGTGAGATCATTTTGAAAAGGATATATGCAAGAATACGCGAAAACCGAAAACAAAATCGCCAACAATCTGAAGTGACCACCAAAAACGCCGAGACCCCAATCACTACTAGACGAAGATGTTTGCAAAAAGCAATATATATTTCGTATTGCGATTTGGCAATTTGTACATAATTTAGATAGATATACGTCTTAATACTTCAATTCCAAGTAGCGAAATTTATATTCATGCATAAATTGTTTATTTTGCTTGACACTTAAAAAACAATTAAGTTTGCATGCGTACATTAAGCTCGGCCGTCTTGCCACCTGTTTCACGTTCTTGTTCTATTTAAATGGGTGGCGGTTTCAAAACAAAAAAAGTGACAACATATCTGCTTTGAATATTCATAGCAAAATAGCTTAACCTTAACTTTGTCGACTAAAATTAAACTCCTTATCTTGATGTTGAACACTACGGTGTAGAAATTTATCTTTCATTAATTGGACTAAGGGATCAAGATATGGTGAGCATGTGATTCAGAGACGCCATATATGTTAAGCCGGAAAAATTAAAAAAAAATTTTTCAACATTTTCGATGGCATTCGGAAAATCTACCATGAGAACTTATGACTATAAACACCTATTTAACATATTGTATACTAAAGGGCAATTTTTTAGGCGTAGTTGTTTTAAAATTCGAATAAAATACTCAAATTTGCATCAAATATTCAACATTTTTTTGTAATTGAACAAATAGGCCTTTGCCATTTATGTTTTAAAGACAACTTCATATAAATGTTGTCCGCGGCTCCGTTTTAAACGGTCCATTCAGAAAGTCAAATTTTGAGTCACTTTTCTAGCATTTCGGCCTGTATTCCACGAATTACGCGTGTTATGTTATCCTGCAAGTGTTCGGCTTGTCCACATAGATCAACGACATCACATAACCCCACAAGAAATAATCAAGAGGCGTTAAATGGCATGATCTTGGCGGCCAACTCACAGGGCCATTTCGAGAGATAAGCTGCTCACCAAATTCATCCCTCAACATTTCCATTGTTTCACGAGCTGTGTGGAATGTGGCACCGTCTTGTTGAAACCACATATCAACCAAGTTCAACTCAGCCAACTGGAGCGAAAAAAGTGGCGTATCATGGTTCGATATCGATTCGATATTTGTTAGGTGGTTTGCTGGAAGTAAAAATCATCGAAAGACATTGCAGAACTATTACGCGACTGATGTTTCTGCAAAAGTGAGGGACCTTATCCGCTCTAAAAAAAAAACTCCCCGACGCCTAGTCGATTGACTAATCGGCTATTTTTTTTTTGTTATATGTAATTTTTAAAAATTGAAGACAAAAATCAATCGTTTGACGGATCTCTAAGCTTTGTTGTTTAAAAATAATTTCTTGTCCTTAGCTAAATCTTATAGATCAAGAGATTTTACCCGCCTTAATCTCCTAATTACATTCAAATTGAACTCATAATGAGTATGTGCGATGATATTATGACTATATGGCTGTCTAAAAGAGTAGGTTCCCTCGGTCTGCCCAGAGGCCGTATGATGAAATTTTTCGACGGATTTGCTTCGACGTTTGTAAATAGAGTTTTTGGGATAACATCAAGTGGCTGTTTTTTTATCGTTTTAGGAGATGTTTTGGTAGGGCTCATGGTAGGTAAAAGAAAACATGCCTGATGACTGGAACATGGAACATCAGCTCAATAATAACTTCAACAGAGTGCGTTGCTTATGGGCATATGATTTTATTTCCCTGTTATGGTGTGGAGTATTTGATTCTGAACAAAAATTGGGGGTCAGGTATTAATCAACGATGTTCAACAATCGGAAGGAAGCGCTGGAATACAATTGTTTTAAACACATTTGACATAAGTGGTGGAAGCGAAATTAGTGTATATGATTTCTTTTCATTTGGAGGTTTTATGGGCTCTGGAACCGTAATGATTTCAGCTTCCTTCCATTGATGTGGAATGTACAATAGCCTAAGCAAAGCATTTATTAGACAATTCTTTCCTAGGCTTCTTTTTAAGGACCTGACTCGTAATCAAATCGTATCCCGGAGCCAGCACGATACTTTTAATTTTAAGAAATTTCTTGATCTTTAAGGTCTGGAATCTTTCTTCGGAAAATGCTACACAGATTATTTAAAATTGTTTTATGATGAGCAGCACGAGATTCATTCCCATGTTTTAAGAGTATTTTTAAATTTACCAATAAGTCAGTTTACCTGTCCAGAAAAATACTACCCCTAATTCCATACCATGCATCTAGAACATCAGAAGGTGTGTTTTGCATTAAAATTGCCACCCATAATGAAATTTTGTCTAAATGAGTCAGAGATACTCATAAAATCAAAGCTTTTCCCTTGGAGGGATATACATATTATACAGGGTGTTGGCGTTCTTGAGTATGGGTCTATCTTCAAAGTTTACCCAGTTACCGAGGATTTAAGGAAGCCCTACTGTGATGTATCCTTAACATTATTTATTAAAATTAGCTGCATCAGAAACTTTATTAAGTCCGGAAAGTATATAATTGGATGATGGTTTCTCTCTGGTGTTATTTGGAAGCCGTGTATAAGTTAAACAATCCTATTCGCCCCAACCACGACATCGAGGATAGAGCTCTGCTTAGTCACAACATTTTCGAAATTAGTTTTAACTTTTTTGTATACATTAGTATACTAAAGAGAAAGTTATTGCGATCGTGTGGGAATTTCGAACTCAAACTGAGTATGAGGGATGATATTACGGCTATAGAGTAGTCCAAAAAACTGGGTCCGCCTATGCCGTTCGTTGGTCTGTCTGGCTCTCTGTCTGTCTGTCTGTTCGCGCACCGTATTGCGAATCGGTTCGATGGATTTGCTTTAAAGTTCGAATGTAAGGTATTTGGGATGGGGCCAAAAATACTGCATACTCAGTTTTTGGAAAAAAAAAACCATTAATAGTAATTTATAAAACCGCCAATATCTCGAAAAAACTTCAAAAAATTTTACTAATTTGTTTATGCTATTAAGTCGAACAAACTTGCATATTTAGATTTCTGAAATAATTTTTTTGAAATTGGTTTTTCATTAATTTTCTTAAATTTAAATTAAATTCGTTTTCTCAAAAACGGCTCCAACGATTTTGATAAGTTTTAATATTTTTAACAATTATGTTAGAAGTGTACCGGTACCGTTTTTGAGAAAATCTAATTTTCCAAAACCTGAAAAGTGATATAAATAAATTCGATTCAAAAAAGCATCTCATGTACAGACAATTTTTCGTATGACGCAGTCGTGAGCTGTATTTACTTTAAGTAATCTCATTCTAGTTGTCGCAATTCAAAGCAATTTTTTTTTATGGAAAACAAATTATGACATTTATTAAAATCCAAAAGTAAGGAATTGTAATTCCGCCTTAGAATAAAATACCGCTTATCAGGAAAAAACTAACAAAGGCATTTCTGAACTAAATATGTATTTTATTGACGTATTTTTTGTTATAGCACTGAATAAACTTTTTTTTTGTGTCTCCTGAACAATTTATAAAATGTCAGTCAGCATGAGACGTGATGTTATGTAACTCACTCTTGAATTTTTTAACTCGACTAATCGATCTTCAGGACTGACACCTTTTTTACTTCTCAACAGGACATAGATTTTTTTCACATTGCATGATCGTAATAATTTTTCAATCGCGGCTTTTCCAACAACACCTACAAAAAAAGAACACATCTTGAGACTTTCAAACACTTTACGCACGTTCACTTGAATCATTACCAGAACCTCCGGTCATAAATATTTCGCTATTTTCATAAAATTGTGTGATCATGATTCTTATAAGGATTCTTAATGCAAGATAAACCGAACGCAAAACGAAGCTAAATTAGAAGTAAATACTAAGCACCGATAAGGCCCAAACCTCAACAACAACTAGCCACAGGTATTTGAAAACACCAATATTTATTTCATATTGCTAATTATCAACTTGTTAGAACTAGATCAAAGTTGTAAGTAGCTGAATATGCATTAATATTTAATTCACTTAGCTTGTTACTTCAACAAGCGTTACAAACACTTACAAATTCAAGTTTACATGTGTAAATAAACCTCGGTCGTCTTGATTTCTGTTCGAGTTAGTGCCCTTTTACATTGGTATCATATTTAGTAATGGTTATATACAAATCAGATAATCGCTTTGTCACACCGTAAATGCATGGGACCTCTGCATTAATTTTTGAAACACTTAACTCATAAATAAAGAGAAAATAAAAATGATTTGCATAAACTTATTAATTATCTTTATAGTTAAAGGCTAGCCCAAAGAATGTAATTCTTCCCCTCAGCTCATCTAAATTGTTGTCGTTTACCTCTCCGACCTTTTGCTTTGGGCTAGCCTTCCCCTCAGCTCATCTAAATTGTTTTCGTTTACCTCTCCGACCTTTTGCTTTGGGCTAGCCTTTAACTATAAAGATAATTAATAAGTTTATGCAAATCATTTTTATTTTCTCTATATTTATGAGTTAAGTGTTTCAAAAATTACGTAGAAAGCCCATACAAATAGCTAGTCAAGGTAGGTCATGTAAAAATAACATTAGTTTAACATTACATAGTTAACCGAATAGACACCTCTAAGTCTCAAACTGACTAATTTTCAGATTTATGGACGTGTTTATCTGAACAAGTACAAATTTATTTAAATCACTTTTTAGTATTTGAAAAATTAGATTTTCTTAAAAACGGTACTTACGATTTTTAAGTTATTTCGCACATTGGACACACTTAACATAATTGTTCAAAATTAAAAAAAAATTAGGTACCGTTATTTCAAACAATAAAACAAAAAATGAGGAGAGTACGATAACTTTGGCGCCAAAAATTGAATACTGGTTTTGGTATAGAGGTTAAACACAAGCATTTTTTTGTTAGGGAGAGGGGAGTCTATCTTCGCCCGTTTATGCGGGAGGGGCAATGTAAAAAAAATGACTTCAAATGGAAAACAGTGTATTAAAACACAATGCAACACTTAAAAAAAAGTGCAATAGCAGTTTTGAAAGCCAGGAATTCGTTATTTCATATATGTCTTTCAATTCAGTTATTTCGATCAACAGTTTTTTAAAACATTACCAGCAAACTCATTTGAAACACTCTTTTTAAAAAAAAAAAAAAAAACATAAAATGTAGGCTGATTTTTTCAGAATTGGAAAACAAAACACTAAATTTTCTTTTATTAAATTTGTATTTTTTGGCTTTGATAAAGTTTGCATGGGCCCATGTCTAGCGTCTACTCAAATCTAACAGGGAAAATAAGCAGGGGGGGTTGCAGGGGGGCAGCATGTTCCCTGTTTATTCATGTGGACTAACATACATATGTAGAACTAATTCCACTGTCTTAATGCAAAACTAAGCCAGTTTTGTGTTATTTCACTGTGCGGAAGTAAATAAGGCCAACTTTCAAAATTTGGGCTTATTTCAGTTTTAAAATATGAAATAAGGCCAAAGTTCGAAAATTCCCTTGAACCTGCGAAGCGTGCCACACATGATACTGTTGTCAATTAAAATGTTGATATAGAAAGTGTCTAATATCGTTTAAATAGCAAATTTAAATTTAATAAAAAATTAGTTTTCCTAAATTTTAATTTTCTCAAAAACTAGAAGACCTAGAATTATATGGTTTTGTGTGTTCGATTAGGAATAAATAGCGGCAGTAACTACAAGCAGCGAACTTAGTGCTTGGTTTTTAAATTCTGGAAAAACCAGCATTCAATATTTATTTTTATTTTTTTTTTTTTCAAAATTTTGAGTTTGATGGTAATTTTTTCAAAAACTATTCATAAGTAGATATAACTGAATTTAAAAACAAATATAAAAGAAATTGCACTTTTTTGGAATTGTTGCCATTGTGTTTTAATACACTGTTTTCCATTTTAAGCATAAACGGGGGAAGATAGACAGTTTTCAATTTTCGCCGCCAAAATTATCGTACTTGTGCTTCAAACAGATGTAACCCCAAAAACCTTATATACGAACTTTGAAGCAAATCCGTCAAACCGTTTCTCCAAACGGTGCCCGTACAGACAGATGTCTGTTTGAGAATGATGGACGGCATCATCGGACCAACTTTTTTGGACTTCTCTATAGTCGTAATATCATCCTTCATACTCAGTTTGAGTTCGAAATTCCCACACGATCGCAATAACTTTCTCTTTGGTATACTAATGTATATTATGAACATTTACCCAAAAGTGAACAAAATCGCCCTAATATTTGAAGCAGTTGTCGAGACGGAATCGCCCGAAATCCAGAAATGAAGAATAGCTCAAAACCTTTTTTTTAGGAGGATTTTAACTTTCTTTTTTCCGCAGAAGGCAGGTACCGCTTGCGCAACTTCGTTGCTCCGCACGCGGTATATTAATTTTTGTCAGGCTTGCCCCTATGACAACAGCTTCGTAGTATAAATTCTGAGTGAAATGAGTGAATGAACATTATGTCCGTGGATCTTATCTCATCCCGCTCAAATCAAAGAGTAATTTGAAGCTTGCAGCTTCGGTTCAAATTGATAGTTTTATAAAAAATTAACAATCGCCCAAAACTCAAATTCAGCTATTATTTTTGGGTGATTTTTCATTAAGAATGTTGCCCAAAATTGTACTGTCCAAAGGTTTTTTGACCAATTATTATTTTTTTTGTTTTGGGCGATTGTTTGCACAGCCTTTTTACGCTTCAGTTGATGTCAGATGATGTTCTTGTTGTTGATTAGAATAAGGCTTTATGAAGAGTCACTTATCTGAGACACGGCAGTCCTCTGAGATCTGCATGATCCTCCCAGTTACATAGGCCAAAATGGCTTGGTCTTTAAAATAGTTGTTCGGTCTTATATGGGGCAGGATTGTCCAATCGACGTGGACAAACCAATGTATTTTTGGCTTTTTGGACTACATCACATCTTGTTATAGCTCAAAGAATTCGCGGAACAGCATACACCACTTAAACAATTTCACTGATTGATCGGATGTATTCTAATTTATACTCGTAGACAAAACAAAAACAACGTACTAAATAAAAACATACACTATAACCTAATCATTCCTAACATGTACGCCTTGTATACAAATTTAGTTTGTCGTTCTCAATCGGCGCTTAATTTTAGGTTATAAAATGCAAATACTATTTGCGAAAGCTTTAATATTTACAATACAAACTTAGCGTTCTGTTTTAAGATCTCAGTACTTTTTATGGCAGACTTGTAAGGCAAAGGCGATTTTTGTATAAGAGAACTTGGCTATTCTTTAACATTATTTGTTTGTGGTGTGATATACTTTTGCGAAGATTTTTTTTACATGGACATTTTGAAAATTTTTAAAATATTAGTAATTTTTACCAAAGGTAAACGCCCTTCTTAGAGGAGAGTACAATTTATTTTATATAGAGCCTTCATAACGGTAGAATGCGTTCGATATATTGGATGTTACCACGCCTCTTTTTTGGAATTTACTCAGTTCTTGTTTTGTTTCGGTATCTGTTTTTAAAATCCTACCTCCACATTTAATTGCATAACTCTTTAGTCATTTGGGAGATAAGTTAAAGAAAAGGGGCGGCCAACACACGCCTTTAAGGGAAAATCAACAATATTTTATTTTTTTCCGTGAGTGTTCTTCAGAGCCGACCGACCCTCTTCTAAAAAGCATAATTGTAGGTCTTTTGTCCTTGCCCTTGAATGGAAAATCACAAATGTTAGATTTTACAATGGGGTTTCTCCGGAAACCCTATTACTGTGCCAAATTTCGAGATTCTACGATGATTGGAAGTGCTCCATACATTTGATGATCTGTCAGTGAGTCAGTGGTCAGTGAGTCAGTGATTACTATATTTGCTAATCTTGGGGCCTTATAACTCTGGAACCGCTCATGTTAAACCGTTGACATTTGCAATAGCCTGAGTTGGTTCCTGTTAACAAGAGTGTAGTGCCAAAGTTGCTCAAGAACATGGCCCTTAATAACTTCGTTGGAATTATATTCGATATCCAAATTATCATTTAATAATTATTGTATGAACACTCTTAACTCACCTTCATACTTACTACACATAATTTCAACGACATTCATATAGAACTTCGGATTGAAATAAAACACAAGAAAATCGTTTTAATGTCCATCAATTTGACTTTATTGGAAGGATAGTTTTATGCCATTAATGTTTAAATATAATTTCGGGTATGTGGCTGGTTCGAATAAAGACAAGTCTAGAAGTCCAATTTTCAACCACTTTTTCAAGCATTTGGGGCTGTATGTCGGTAATTACGCCAAGAATGTTGGCTTCCAAGTCCCCTAACGTTTCTGGTTTGTTGGCGTAGACGAGCGACTTCACATATCCCCAAAGAAAATAATCCAATATTGATCTTGGTGGCCAATTGACAAGTCCATTCCGCGAAATTATGCGCTTATCGAACGTTTCCTTCAATAAATCGATTGTGACGTGCGCTGTGTGGCATGTAGCGCCGTCTTGTTGGAACCACATCTCATCCACATTCATGCCATCCAATTCGGGAACAAAATAGTCGGTTCTATAACGGTCTCCACTAAAGGTAACAAACTCTCCAGCATCATTTCGGAATAAGTATGGCCTAATGACTCCACCAGCCCATAGAGCACACTAAACAGTCAGTTTTTGTTGATGCAATGGCGTGTCGAGGTTCTCATGTGAATTCTCTTCACTCTAAATGCGGCAATTTTACTTGTTGACGTAGCCATTCAACCTAAAATGAGCCTCAGCACTGAACAACATTTAATTTGTAAACTTCCCGAACTGAACCGTTATTTTCGAAAAATTTTCGACTTATTAGTTATTTTCGATTAAATTTGCACGATTTGCAAGCGTTGTTCATTTGTCAACCTGTTCATGATGAAATGGCAAACTAAACTGAACATAAATGACATTAGAGTTGCCAGATTTGACCACAAAATATCAGTTTTATCTCTATTCAAAAAACCAACCTCTATAAAAAAAACACATTTTTTAACAAATTTTTATTGTTTTTGCTATGGAATATTATTTTATTTTTAAGTTTTCATTAGAAATAAGAAAAGAAACAATCTGAAAATAAACATTTAAAAACATATTACTATTAAATAGGGAATTATATGAATCCTAGAAAAAAGATATAAAAAGAATGATTAAAAATAGTTTCAACATTATGATTATGACATAAAACGGAAAAATAAAAAAAATTACTTATCTAAGAAAATTATCTGAAATACCATTAATAAAAATTAAAAATATAAGATCTTAATCGTATTTTATGGTGGTCGCAATCGAAGGGCCTCTGCATAAATCCTTCCAAGTCAAAATGTTTGGTTATTTCAAGAAGGTCTATTTACACGTCTTATTTTCCCAAGTTATCTCTGGATGACTTTCCAATTCAATACGTTGATTAAGCAAAAAATATGCTTTCTTGGAATAGTCACATCCGATTGACCATTTTAAGGGTTTACAACAGCTTTCGAATGCTATGGGCTAGCCTTACACCTCTCAAAACGAAAATAATTCTTGCAAAATCTATAATAATACCTAAAATGCTATACTGTTGTGAAATGTTCAGCAACTGCGACTATGAACACAGAAGTAATTTAAACCTTACCTATAATTTAATAGCGCGTTACGTCTACGGATCGAAAAAATATGAAAACATTTGTCATTTCTCTAAGAAAATTAGTGACCCTTACGCTCGACAACCTCTTTAAGTTCAGAACATTAATACTGCTACATTATGGAGCAAACTCATCAACCATCGTAAATTTATAATAGGATTTGTCAACCGCGCTCTATACCAATCCGCTATAAATACTTACTGTCTAACCGACAATTCTTTGTGTATACTGTCCGGTTGCGGAATTCCCTTTTTGTCCGATTTATAAGTTGTACGACCCTGTTCAGGGCGAGGCTCAGTCAGTATTTAAAAACACTTCGATGATGATAAATCCGAATCAAAATATTTCTTAAGTGATTTATTTTTAGTTTGGTTTGGAATTTCAAAATGAATAGACTGAAATCTGAACAACACTTCCAAATTGTGCAAATTTATTTTGAAAATCATGGTTATGTTCGAAATAGCTCACTTTTGGTTGAATGGATACGTCAAAAAACAAAACTGCCATATTTGTCGTGATGATAATCCTCAACTGCATATTGAGACACATTTACATCCACAATAACTGACTGTTTAGTGTACTTTAATTGGTGCAATAATTGGTTCCTACTTCTTTAAAACCGATGATGGCCAGAACGTTACAGTTAATTTGGTTCATCACTTGAACAATTATGATGTGCAGGAGCTGTGGTTTCAACAAGACGGCGCAACATGTCATACAGCTCATGCCACAATTGATTTGTTGAAGGAAACGTTTGGTAACCGCATAGTGCCACGTTACGATCCCGTGAATTAGCCTCCAAGAACGTGCGATTTGTAGGAAATGTTGGAAAAATTCATCGAAAATTGGACAGACTTTTACAGACTTTTTTCATAGACCTTGTAAAGGGTGATTTTTTAAGAGGTTTAGAACTTTTTTTAAAAAAAAGACACAAAAAATTCGAAAAAATGAATGAAATATTTATTTGAATCGATAGTTTGAACCTTGCAATTTAATGTTTAAAGATAATTTCATGCAAATGTTGACCGCGGCTGCGTCTCAGGTAGCCCATCCGCTGAGTCCAATTTTGGCATACTCTTTCACACATATCGGCCGGTATCTCACGAATGAATGCATGGATGTTGGCTTCCAGTGCGTCAATCGAAGCGGGCTTGTCCCTATACACATTAGCCTTGGCATACCCCCACAAAAAATAATCTAATGGTGTCAAATCGCACGATCTAGGCGGCCAATTGACCGGCCCGAAACGTGAAATTAACTGTTCACCAAACTCGCCCCGCAATTGCGCCATTGTTTCGCGTGCTGTGTGGCATGTGGCACCGTCTTGTTGAAACCACATATCATGCAAGTCAAGAACTTCCATTTCGGGCAAAAAAAAGTTTGTTATCATCGCTCGGTAGCGTTCACCATTGACAGTAACGCTGCGATTCGCATCATCTTTGAAGAAATATGGCCCAATAATGCCGCCGGCCCATAAACCGCACCAAACAGTGGCTTTTTCGGGATGCATTGGTAGCTGTTGCAATGCTTCTGGCTGATCTTCACTCCAAATGCGGCAATTTTGCTTATTTACGTACCCATTCAACCAAAAATGAGCCTCATCGCTGAACACAATTTTTCGATAAAAAAGCGGATCCTCGGCCAGCTTTCCAAGAGCCCATTCACCAAAAATTCGGCGTTGTGGTAGGTCGCCTGGCTTTAGTTCTTGCACCAGCTGTATCTTAAAAGGCTTTACGCCCAAATCCTTCCGCAAAATTTTCCACGTAGTGCTGTAACAAAGGCCTAACTGCTGGGAACGGCGCCGAATCGACATTTCGCGGTCTTCTGTCACACTAGCTGATACGGCCGCAATATTTTCTTCAATACGCACAGTACGTAAACGTGTTGGTGGTTTAATGTCCAACAAAGTAAATTTGGTGCGAAATTTGGTCACAATCTTCCGAATAGACTGCTCAGAAGGTCGAGAATGCCGATCATAAAATGGAAGCAGCGCGCGATGAACATTTCGAACCGAGCACGAATTTTGATAGTAAAATTCAATAATTTGCAAGCGTTGTTCATTTGTAAGACGATCCATGGTTAAATTGCAAACCAAACTGAAGCTGTTTGACAGTGACACTAGGTACTAAACACACGTCAGCTGTCAAAACCAGTGTTGCCAAAACCAAACCAGCTAAAAAATCACCCTTTAGTTTCCTACTCGCAGAATATAATTCCTAATTATATCTGAGACATGGCGACCTTTCACGAATGAACAAATTTTTTGTAGGTTCAACGTAGTAGCAATTTAAATTGCATAATTTTTTTTTAGAATTATTGATTTCAAAAAAATTAATTATATAATTTGAACAATTTTCCTACCTGCAATTAATAATATTTTAAAATATGATAATTTTTAGGAACATTTTTTTTTTCTTTGAAAATGTATCCAATCGTATCCCGGAGCCTTTTTTTATTTTAATTTTTGTATTTCATATAACCCGCGTTATGAAGCCAGCACGATACTTTTAAATTTTAAGAAATTTCTCGATCTTTAAAGTCTTGAATCTTTCTTCGGAAAATGCTACACAGATTATTTAAAATTGTTTTATGATGAGGAGCATGAGATCGTTCCCATGTTTTAAATGTTTTTTTTAAATATATTGAGTTCAACTTCAAGCTCAAATGGTGTTCGAAGAGATACCTTAGGTTTTTCAGTTTTTCCTAAAAGGCTAACATATCGGGGCATCTTTTTATTTTTTGCTTTATCTTTTGAAATAACGGTACCTGCCATACAAATTTTTTTGTTAAAATCACTATTTTTCTCGAAAATGGTTCCAAGGATTTCGGTCTTTTTTGTACTAAGTATGTTTAGGATGGGGTCAAAAATTCTCCATACTCAGTTTTTGGAAAAAAATCGATTAATGGTAATTTATAAAACTGGCAATATCTCGAAAACTAATGTAGGGAATCTAAAAAAAAATTTACATCTTTTTTTTTGCTATAAAGATGACCAAATTTGCATCCTTCGATTTTTGAAATAATTTTTTTGTAATTTTTTTTTTCATATATTGATTTTCTTAAATTTAAATTAAATTTTTTTTTTTTTTGTATTTCGAACAATTATATTAAAAGCGTTTAATGTGCGAAAGTTTTTGAGCAAATCTAATTTTCCAAAATAAGTGATTTAAATACATTTTCGATTCATTTTGCGGTTCAAAAACGCAGCTTATGTATCGAGAAAGTTTCGTATGACGCAGTCGTGCACTTTTTTTTTAAAAGTTGCACTGCAGATATATGGATATCAAAGGGCTGATACAGACGAGGGATAGTTGCCTAGTACTATAAGCGGCCCAAGCACGTATGGGACGTCTCCTTCTCCAGTCCTATGGTTTAGTTCCGCGATAGGTGAAGGAATAATAGTTACCGAGCAACCGCGATACCTCATAGAATTTTGGTGGCTTACAGAGGTAAATTTAAAAGGGCATATACAATTTGTTGTATGACCTGGAAGTGACATATGTGAAATTTATATTATATCATGAAAAATGTATGCAAAGACCTTAGGACATAGATAGTTTGGGTCGTATTTTTTCGTTTAACCCTAATAAAAAACCTTAAAAATTAGTAAAATAAACATGTGGCGAAAGTGCATAACAGCTTAAGTCGATTTATATCGAATTTGACATATAATTTTTTTTTTCCTGTGTTATATCGTAAATGGTTGAAATTTACTTAAGCTGTTATGCCATATTGCCAAAGAAATATGGTTCTATCACTATTTTATTTATTTATAACAAAACAAAAAACAATATTAATTTAAAAATCAACACGTGCCATTATCATCCGATAGATGGCTCTTCCAATAAATAGAGCTACAAGAACTCGAATTATGTTGTAAGCAATTTGTTTCCTGCAAGAAACCAACAAACCTTCTTAACTTGACACAAAATTAAAATATATATTCTTAATCCTTACGCCTTCAATATCTGTTTACATCTTTCTATACTTGTTTCATCCTCATTCAGATTAAACTTTCTACATCCGGCAACAATTGTCTTTATTATAAGTTCCATACTTTCATCAGTTTTTCCATATTCATCGATGATATTTATATCGAATTCCGTTCTAAAAGTTAAGAAAATAAATTGCATTTGAATAAAAATGAATTCGTTAAGTTATGTAGTTACCCATTTGCGATTTGTCGCATTTCTTCATAGTCTGTGACGCCATCACTTTGGTAATTAGTCGATAAGAAAAAGTCCATTGTAGTTCTGCCTACGAACAACTTCCTTTGAATTTCCATCATAAATGGTTTCTTTCCTAAAAGTCTCAAGACGGAATCCAGTATGATCGCGGGTAGTAATTGTAAAAATAAAACCTAAAACAAAGCATATTAAGCTTACAGTTAGATATTTGAAGCAATAATTCAAGCCAAGATAAACCAGCCACTAGCACCCATGTAAGTAAATACAAGCACATAATTTGTTTTTTAATCGGCTAAAAACTGTCTGTATATAAAGGGTTGGCCAAATAACTTTTTTTTTTTGAAAATACTATAAAAAAAAACTACTAAATATTTTCTCAAATTTCTTTTTTTATTTGAAAGTACAATCCTTCCGGTTAATAATGGAAAATAATTTTATTCAAATGGCTGCCTCGGCTGGCCATGCAGTAGCCTACACGATCGGTCTAATTTTTAAGCACATTATCGATTGTGTGCAGCAGTATTTCACCAATGGCTTCACGAATACTGTCCTTTAAAGCGTCAATTGCCTCTGGCATGTCGGCGTGGCACTTATCTTTTACTATTAAATAATAGTCCAACGGTGTCAAATCGCAGCTCCGCGGTGGCCAAACGACATCAGCTCTGCGGCTGATAATGCGATCTTCAAAAACAGGGCGCAAGACATCGAGTCGTAGCTTCCAAATGTTGCCAATATCCTCCCCTTCAATTTTTGTGAACAAAAATTCGTTCAACATGGCCCGATAACGATCGCCATTGACTGTAACGGCCACTCCTTGCTCATTTTCGAAGAAAAATGGCCCAATTATGCCTCTGGAATAAAATCCGCACAAAACAGTGACTCGTTTTGGGTATATCGGCTTTTCAATGTATGCGTGTGGGTTTTCTGTACCCCAAATGTGACAATTTTGCTAGATTTTACTGAAAAGATATCTGAAAAGATGATTTTTTTGGCAAAATCGAAAAAGCATTGGATGGTCAGTTGGCTTCAACTCCCGAACCAATTGGACATTGTTTGGCGTCATACCAAGGTCTTTATGCAAAATTAGTCTCAATGATGTTTCCGAAATGTTCACCCTTTGTTTACCATTTACATATGTATTTAGCTGATTGTGTCGTCATGATGCTATCGAATGGTTAGAGTGGTATTCATACAAAAAGTCGATATGAAAGAAGAATTTATTGCAAAAAGTATAGTAAAATTGGTTGAGCTAATAGTGCGCAAAGTTGTATTAAAGACGCACCAACTTTCTGAAATGCATCATGCCTACCAACGAGGAAAATCTTGAGAGACGGCGCTGCATAAACTTGTCGAAAATATCTAGAGTGTGGTCGCTGGGAAATTCGACAGCATGTGCAGTTCCGCTCGACTGTATATAAGAATCACTTGTTGTATAATCCGAGCAATATTAGAGACCAAAATACACCTTCACAGCTTTTGTTTATTTAGGTCAGTTACTAAATTTATGAAATTAGATCTAAATCCCATCTACGAACTGCACTTAAAAGAACGTGTAGGAGAAATCATGAATATCTTTCTATACCTGTAACAAAACGTTTGGCAAAAACTGGGAATTGCAACTAAAAATTTGATCTTGTAGAGGGAAACTCAGTGTATTCCATTCGGAACTACTCGTAATCCGCGAGGCCTGCCGACAAATCACTCTACATACTAACATAGCCCCGGATCAAAAGCTGGCGATACTCATTGATAACCAGGCTGACCTCAAGGCTATATATATTTAAACTTCGCTTCATCAGTTCAGGGTTACTCTGAATTGGATTCCAAGGTATAGTTATTAATATCTCGATGAGCTGGCCAACCTAGGGCCAATTAAAGCAAAAAATTAATAAGGCTTACAAACTGTTTCATAACAAGAAAAATGTGGCCAAGCTAAGGCAAAAACAAGAGACTGCGATAGAACGCCAATAGATATCGCCAGAATAAAAGCGATTACTACGGTTTACTGGCCTATAAGGATAACACGTGGAGGGATGTATCGACAATACACAGACGGTTCGGGAACTGAGGAAGAAACTGGTGGGGGAGTGTTTGGGCCAAGAATGGAACACAACGAATCCATGGGCAACAGTATCAGCATCTTTGAGGTAGAAATGTGTTTCAATCAATCTCAAGAAGAACTATAGAAACTGTAACATAGCAATAATTTCGGAGAGTCATGCCTACAAAGCTTAACAAACTATGAGGGCATAAGTGAAAACGAGATGGCGGACAGGTGGCAGCAGAAGCATTCATAGTACCTGAAACGCTCTACGGGATAGGGAAACACACCCTACGTGAAGATTTCAAAAAATTCTAGAAATATAAAAGGGCCAGAACCTTTCAGAATCTCCAAGGTCTGAGACAAGCTAAAAAACTTGGAAGACAACAGTCTTTAGAGATTTAAGACATGCATCAGTCTTAGCAAAAATAACCTAAGAATCTTACTGGTTCCTCAACGGGTCATTCTAAACTCAGGGAACACCTTAGGAAAGTAGGTATTTCGGATGAAGGTCTATCCAGATTCTGCAATGAAACCTCCGAAACTCAGGACGCGGGGCCCTGACCCAAAAAACATTTAAACATTCGTTCAACTAGAACTAATATATTTTTACTCACATTTAACCAAAAAATAAACGAACACGTTGTTAAGGTGACATTTGGTATCCACAATGACTTCTCCAAGGGTATTTCGCGATAAGCTTTTGTAAATAGCTTGCCTTGATCGATAAGTTTCGTGCTTGTTACTGATTTGGAAGAGAATTTGCCAACTGGAGTCGCCTCAATGAATCTAAAAAGTAGTAAACTCTAAAAAATTCATTTAAAATATTTTTGTTTTTATTTCACTTACTTTTCTCGTGGCAGTTGGCTCTTCATAGCTGTGTATATAAGCAACGTTTTTGTACCGATATCTAGGGGAGTCATATCTAGATGCACTTCTGCGTCCCTAATTATTAAACTTTGGAGAAGTCCTACAAATACAATTGCTTAACTTATTAACCAATAAAAAAACTTCAATATTTTACCCGTGCCCCAAATTGTCAGTAGACCCATTAACCCGACTGAGGTTTCCGTGAATCCTGGCTCTGGCTCATCAAACGACGTTATGACTGTAAAAACATTTTTAATAGTATTCTTGATTCGGTGAAATTAATTCACTTACCAACAGATGGCTTATAGATGCAAACCGGTAGTTTCAAGCGATAATCATTTACAATTTGTTCCGCCAAGTGCTTTGTAAAAAGGTACGTGTTTAGAAAACCGTCTATAACTCTATCGAAGGAAAATGTTTATTTTGTTTAGTATTTTAGCTGTGCAGGAAAAATTTGAAAAAAAATCATTGCCCTTCATCGGAGCTAAACGAAATGCTATAAATCAACCACAGATGCAGTTCCAAAATATAAGGCCAAACATTATGATTCCTTTAAGGATTTGCAAATGGTGTTTGAAACCAAAATATTTCGGAAGGGTGGCGCTAGGACAACGAGGATTTAATTAATTAAATCTACAGTGTAGATGATCATGGATCAATTAGGAGTAAAGATGAGTACGATACTCATCTTAACCCACCGATGAATTCCCAGTCAAAACTCAGAAACTGCAGCGTATTGCATGTCCCGGCATTACAGGTGCGATGCGCACTTGAGGCCATTGTTGGGCTCTCACCCATACAGATCTTCACTGAGCAGACGGCTGCAAGAAGCGTTATTATGTTGCAACTTGAACATCCGGTAGACCATGTGGACCACCTGAAAATACTTAAGGAAATCCCAAACATGGACATGTTTTACTGCATCCCTGATGTTATGATTGAAATATTAGACCGTTCTAAGTGGGAAAATGCCGTTAAGACACTAGATGCGAGAAGTCTGAACTGGTACACCTACGGATCAAAAATGGCAACTCGACTTAGAGCTGGTGTCTTCGGACCCAACATCAAAGTCTGGATACCAATGGGAATGTGTCCCATGATTTCTCGAAAAGGAATTAAAGAGGCCAGAATTCACATCTTCTCGGATAGTCCAGCAGCACTACAGGCACTGTCATCGAATACTGTAAATTCTGTGGCAGTGAAGTGCTGCTACGATGCCTTGCAAAACCTCGCCAAACACAACAAGGTCAAACTTGGATGGCCCACCAAGGTATTGCAGGCAACGAATCTGCAGACAAACTGGCTAGAGCTGGATCAGAATCTGCGTTCTAAGGAGCAGAACCATACTGCAGAGTCAATAAGGCTGCTGCTTGAAGACTAATTAACGATTGGGAACAACAACTTCGTCTGAACTACTGGGAATGTGTCCCGGGCTTAAAAAAGTCCAAAAGAATTACTAAGACCTAGAGTTAGGCTATAGAATATTAGGAAGCTGGTGGGCTACCTTACGGGCCATATCATCTTTACAAAATGAACTTGTACCCAGAGACTGAATATCGATTCCGTCTAGAGGACGATGAGACTTCCGAATATATCCTCTGTGAGTGTCCGGCCCTTCATTGGTTAAGACGACGGATCTTCAATAAAGTCTTCCGTACATCAGCCGAATTCAGAAACTAGGACGTTATAGTATTCACGAGGGAAGTCAATCGTTTCTTAGGCTGATATTCCCTTTTGATACAATAAAAACCATGATAAATATATCTTTTAAATAAAGCGGTGCAACTTCACTTACAGCAATGAGGCGATCTTGATTGTCAGCAAAACTGTGAACTTTCGAGAAAAGTTGCAAATGTTGTATTCTTTAAAGTCTCACTCTATGTTTTATAATTGAGTCACTTTTCTAGTGAAATCCCTACCGAATCCATTTACCTACATATATCGATTGCTCCTATAGAAGTCATTGACTTCAAAATGAATGGTGATTGTATTTTTCAAGCTTAAGTACTAAACTACTCATTTAAAAGAATGAATTGGCAACATGATTGGATTGCTTTCGGGAGGATGGTAATGCCATTACTTACTTGTTCTCAATAGCAGTTATAATTGGATCATTGTCATCATATTCAAGTATTTTTATTGCCGTCTTCCAATCGAAAAGTGCCGGGTAGACCTATTAAAAATACACAAAAAGTATTAGTTAAGGTGTAAATGTCAGTAAAGTTATTTTATATTTACCTTATCTTCAACAACTATCTGATATGGATTGCTAAAAAATGTCGAGATGTGAGTAAATATTTTCAAGTGTTTCATTGTTTCAGCGATTTTCAATGCTTCATGTGTTGATCTCACATTTAACCGAATCGCTGACTTTAAAGGTTCAACGAATCGAGTTGATGCCGCCGAGTGGAAGAATATTGAAACATTTTGTATTAGTTCTCTGTCCGCAGGAGAAATTCCAAGACCTTCTTGTTCAGTATTGCCGGAAATTGCCACTAATTTGTCCAATTCTTTAGGTTTGCATTCTTTAAGAACTTTGAAGATCTGGAAAGAAAGAGATGGGTTTTTTGATAAATATCTTACTTTGCTTTGGTTAACAGTTGACAATTTGTTCTGTTTCATTAATTTCGTTAATTTCATTAATTGGTTAAAAAAAAATCGCTAAGTCTACTACTTTTTTATTAGATATCAACAAAATATCAGAACGATGTATTTGAATTCAATGGCTTTAATTATTCTCGTTATCTTTAAATGCAAACATGCAGCGATCAAAGCCCTGGAATCGTCAACAATAATATCTAAGCTGTTCAAGCGGTGTGCAGAACGAGATTTCCGACATATACCAGGCAACTGCAGAATAAGCGAGTAAGGTTGCAGACATTATCTATTATCTATCAGAAACAGAGATGTACCATCCGCTCCCATACAAACAATCAAATTCAACCTATCTGCGACCTATCTGGGACTGTAGCCATCAAGAAAGCATGACAAGCATGGAGTCATTGATGAAACAAGATATGATATTACCATATCTATTGCAGACAGGCTGTTTGTCAAGTATGTTCGCTGTCGCTTAGTACTCAATGATCTTGCCTTACAGCATCCTCGAAGCACAATTATCTGATGAGTTCTTAGGCGCAGGGCACATCGGACAAAGAGCAGAATGTCGCAATAGCAAAAAAATGATCTGCAATTGACCTAGAACAGACATTTCAATGGATTATGCCACCGCTTTGCAAGATAAGAACTAAGGCTGCTACCTGATTTATTTTGTTGCTAAGCAGATCTTCTCTCCATTTATCGACAAGATTATGATCAGGATTATAGGGATCATTCACTGCATTCCTACTGGTTCGCCGGTTCGACCACATAACAAATCTACAGGCCTTCCGATTTTGAATCACTTCATCATTGAGGCCAATCAAATGCTGGTGTTTCTGCATTTGTGTGATCCAGGAGTTTTTAGGCCTGCCTCTTTTATGCGATTGTAAGGAAACGTTGATTGCCATTGCCTTTTTGACAGATTTCGTAGGATCCCTCTTTTGAACATGACAATACCAACTTAGTCGGTCGTAAGGCTTCCTAAGCAGATCTAAAAGCTATAAATGTTGGTTCGACAGAGTAAGCAACCTTCGGCTTTAAGATAAAAGTCATTTTCTAACAAATCAACAGCCATATTCCATCATCGATCTTAATCTCATCAGTGTTCCAGACATTTTGGTATTGCCATGTTCAAGGGAGGGATTGTACAAGAGAAAAAGACCCACATACTACTGGATTACAAAATTGGAATACCACCAACATGTGATTGGATTCAGTGACAAAGTGATACAAAACTGATTGGTCTGTTTTTTTTGAGGTGAAAAAAGATAGCAAGATAATCATTAATCAAATCAACAAAGTAATGTCAAAATGAATTTTTTAAGAAAATTGATTTACAAATTTTTGTTAACGTTAATAATTTATTTTACTTTTGTATAAAAAATGTTAACTTTATAATTTTATAAATTCATATGATAATAGACAAAATAATTTTCTGTCCTCTGCACTGTTTTCTGTCCGACCCAAAATTACTCGGAAACTGTAAAGTCTACAAAGCTAAAATTGAGAAGATAGGTTGGCCTAAAAAGGTGCAGGAATATATTAATTTTTTTTATTTTTAAGGCCGAGCCAGATTATAAGCACTTTAAGCTTACAGCGCCATCTATTTTGGAGTATTTTCGGATATATGGAATATATTTTCTTTAATAAAAATAAGGTTTGTGTTCCTGATAAAATTATTCAAATATTATACAATGGGATTATTTCGAAACATAGAAAACCAAAATAGGGGCATAAATAAATTATACATAAAAAACATAGCGCCATCTAGACTCAATATAGTAATACGAAATCGAGTCTAAATAAAGTGCGAGTAAAAGCGCATGAAAAGCAGCAAGTGCGACGTTTTATAATGGGCTGGGTATAAATAAAAAATTGGAAATGTAAATTATTCGGAAATCAGTTGTAAAAAACAAAAGTTTACTTGTGAATTATTTTACATAATTAATGACGCAGAAGTGTTACGTTAGAACAAAATATGTAATGCCAGAGAGACCTTTTGTTTGTTTATGACTTGTTCGCGACTGAGTTAATATTATGTGAGTATTTACTTTAAATATAGTTTCCTACATTTCAATCCGAGAACAATAAAGTAAGCCGCTGTAAAGAAATATATATTTTTTCACTTAAAATAGGTACTATTTAGTTGGATAGTAAAGCTAATTTCTTTTAACACGAACCAGGCTGTATGAGTACCACCTAAACAAATTTGTATTCCCTGCGAAAGTCTGACAAACATCCAAAGTAAGTACTGTCAAGAGAATCCGCATTCCAAATTGTAGATCCCTTCCATTCGTGTCAAAAAATATATCTTCGCACAACAATGGTTGGAGAAGATTGGCTTTACATCCTCTATCGGTCGTTAACTAGTATTTTATTTTTATTAATAGTTTTTGTTTCTACTAACTTTGGACATTAGTATGGGTACAAGAGGAATATAAGGAAAATGGAATTTCGGAACGGAACCTCGCAGTTATCCAAAAAGTATTCGTTCACTTATAAAAAACTCAAATTTTTTCCAACTAGTACTTTGTTGGTCCACCTTTATTTCTAATAATGTATGCCAATCTTGTTAGAATAGAGTTAACAAGACTTTGGGTTATGGTAGAAGTTATTATGTCCCATTCTGTCACTAAGGCAGTTTTCAAGTCAGCTTTGTTCCGGATTGTATGTTGCTTAATGTTTTGCTCCAATATTCCAGACATTTTCAATGGGATTGATGTCCGGAGATTATGGTGGAGTTAAAATCCGTATTGTGAAGCAGCCATAGGACATTCCTTATGATGTTAACACTTAATTGGACTCCAAATTCATTTTGTATATCCGCGTGAATTTGTGTAGCGCTACTTTTGGGGTTTTTTTACTCATCTAATTACCGCACACTTTTCTCTTTCGGTTAAAATTCATGGTCGGCTCGAACGCAGAACACTGTCCATATTTTTTCTGCCGGAATACTTATTTTTCCTACTACCACTGTTGTTTCCTTTCCTCTTCGACCCAGTTTACGATAAAGCCATCAGCGATCACAAAAAGGTCAGAATAAACTATTCTGTTATATAATATATATGTTATATATATATTTTTTTTTTTGAAGTACCATTAGAGATAAACTACAGTGGTCATTGACTGAGCGAATACTTTTTGCATATGTCATTAAGGTACATAAATATTTTCTATTATTTTTTGGTCACATCATGTAATCTCCTAACTGTTAATTTTTTATTTTTCAGGTGCTTTTATTTCTAATAAATGGATGTAAGTCGCTTTAGTTTTTATTCGACAGCCTTTTTTCCCACCATATAGGTGGATGAGCGAATACTTGCTGGAGTCACTGTATACTAACTAGAGTGCAATAAAAACAAATGTATATAGATATATATAATGTATAGAGATATTTTTATCAAGAGTTTTGAAATCAGAACATGTAAATTCTCACTGTGTGCGATTATGGGAAATACTAAAGTCACATAGAATCCAAGTAGAAGGTGTAACATCCATTTCCAAACGAAGCAGATAGTGTAGATTTTTTTCGAACAAAATTGTGTAATATAGTCGAAAGTCAGTCTTAATTTATAAAACAATAAGGTTTTAATTCGGCTTATCAGGAAAAAACTAACAAAAGCATTTCTGAACTAAATATGTATTTTATTGACGTATTTTTTATTATCGCACTAAATAAACTTTTTTTTTTGTCTCCTGAACGATTCATAAAATGTCAGTCAGCATGGTACGTGACGTTATGTAACTCACTCTTGAATTCTTTAACTCGACTAATCGATCTTCCGGACTGACACCTTTTTTACTTCTCAACAGGACATAGATTTTTTTCACATTGCATGATCGTAATAATTTTTCAATCGCGGCTTTTCCAACAACACCTACAAAAAAAGAACACATCTTGAGACTTTCAAACACTTTACGCACGTTCACTTAAATCATTACCAGAACCTCCGGTCATAAATATTTCGCTATTTTCATAAAACTGAGTAATCATGATTCTTATAAGGATTCTTAATGCAAGATAAACCGAACGCAAAACGAAGGTAAATTAGAAGTAAATACTTAGCACCGATAAGGCCCAAACCTCAATAACAACTAGCCACAGGTATTTGAAAACACCAATATTTATTTCATATTGCGAATTATCAACTTGTTAGAACTAGATCAAAGTTTTAAGTAGCTGAATATGCATTAATATTTTTTTCACTTAGCTTGTTCCTTCAAACACATACAAATTCAAGTTTGCATGTGTAAATAAACCTCGGTCGTCTTGATTTCTGTTCGAGTTAATGCCCTTTTACATGGGTAACTACTGCAAAATAAGACATTTCGCATTTCAATATTCAAGCAGCAACTAGTTGAATGCTCCTGCTTTGTTGTGGAATTATTTATTTTATTGAAATAGGGGAAACTTTTTGATAGTGTTTGAGATATGTAAAAAGCATGTTTTCTAGGTATTCAAAAATTATCATAGTAAATCAGGTTATTATAGTAATGGTTTTTTACGAATTAAACAATCGCTTTGTCACACCGTAAATGCATGGGACCACTGCATTTATTTATATGACACATTCTTAATTTGTTTTTGTTTACCTCTCAGACCTTAGATTTGCTATGGGCTTTAAACTAATTATAAAGATAATTAATAAGTCCATGTAAATAAGTTCAAATGAACAATTGCTCAACGATTTTGTGGGCGATTGTTCGCGCATCCTCTTTCCGCTTCAGTTTCATTTAAGAACGATGGTGTTCTAGTTGTTGATTCGAATGGGGTTTTATGAACAGTCCCTTATTTGAGACACGGCAGTCCTCTGAGATCTGTACTCTTCTCCTAGTTACATAGGTCAAGATGCCTTGGCCTTTGTTCGGGGACTCGTTTGTAGTCTCGAACCTGGTGGCTGCAAGTCGAAAATACTCTTATATGGAGCAAGATTGTCCAATCGACATGGACAAACCAATGTAGTTTTGGCTTTTTGGACTACATCAGATCTTGGTATAGGTCAAAGAATTCGCGGTTATATCTTCTCCTCCATGCACCCTCTTCTCACACAGGACCAAATATCTGTCGATGAGTTTTTTTTTTTCCAAAATATTCTAAGATTAAATTTCATTTCCTCCTTACTGTTTAGCACTCGGCGCCATATAGCAGGACTAGTAGGACCACAGTAGCTGCACTGATTTGTTGAAGATAGTGCCAAAACTGAAGAAATCACACGACACCGCATTTCCATGCTGATATCTGTTGACTGATAAGTTATTACGTTTCTACATAATATTCGCTCCTACGACAAGCGCTTTATGTCGGTGGCGCTGCACAGAATTTTATTAGAACAGCAATCTATATTGATCCGATTTATTCTAATTTATACTCATAGATAAAAAAAATAAAACTCATTTTATGAAACATACATACTACTTAATTATACCTAACACGTAGGTACGCCTTATGTACAAATTTCGGAAATTTGCCGTTCTGAATCATCGTTTAATTTTAGGTCATTTTCATTCATGTCAAAAATATAACTTTGCACATACAATGGTTCAAAAACTAGGCTTTATATCCTATATGCGATATTCCAATTATTATTGTTTAATAATTATTGCATGAACACTATTAACACACACTTACTACACATAATTTGAACGAAATTCTAAAAGGAACCAACAAAGAGCGATTTGATTGTATTTTCTTTTGTAATAGAATATAACTTTGCGATGACCAACGGTATGTTGAATGTCTTCTACACTAAACGAAAAAGGGTACGTCATATTGACAACAAAGTTCGACATATTGAAGAAAAAGTTGTTATTTTTCAGCCAACAAGCGCAGTTGTCAATATGACGAAATTCTGTTTATCAAATTTCTGTGTAGTTGAAATTGAATATTTAAATTTTCATATTGAAAATCGTGTTTGTCAATATGGCGAACACAATAGTAAATTAAAAGAATTCGATTATTATAATTAATAAAACTGTACTTACGGTTTTATGATTTAAAATATAAATATATTCCAATCTGAAATATAACAATGCTAAAAATGTATAAATAGACGTTTATTTATATATTTAAAATTTGATATTTTACTTTTAATGCTTTGGATAACATTTTTAACAGGTATATTCAAATATTATTTTAATTTTTTATTTTATTAATTTTATTAATTAATTATTATTTTTTAAATTTACGTTTTTATTATAAAAAAATAGTTGATCATTAGAAATAATAAAAGAAAAGAAAATACATTTTCATATTGAATTATGTGAATCCTAGAGAAAAGATATAAAAAGAATGATTAAAAATAGTTTGAACATTATTATTATGAAATAAAAGGAGAAAAGACGTTTACAAGCAGGAAAGACAAGAATCTGTAAGATTAATGCTAAGGAATAGAAACACACTTACATAAAGAAGTCAAAACCTCCTTATTTTCTTAAATAAAAAATAACCTTAATAACATTCAAAATCACTTTGACTTCTATTTCCCTAGCAATAACTAAACTCTTTCATCGTCAAAAGAGAAATGAGCATCATCAAGTTTATACAAATTTCAGTCTCAAGACATTGTTATGTCGTTTGCATTTACGAGGTATTCAAGAAGTTGGCTACGAAAGAAAATACGTCATTTTATCAACTATGATTGTCAATATAACAATCGAGTTTTTCAATGTGAATTTGGCTTTATTTCACTATACAAAACGAAATAAAGCCAAAAACATTGTAATTTAAAATTTTCCATTATTTCGTCTGCGACATGAAAACAATATGAAATATGCAAAAATTTGGGATCTAGGAAATAAAGCAGTGAGAAATAAAGCCCCAAAATAAAAATGAAACAAGCCCACAAAATGTTGCGTTTATTTCATTATGACATAAAGTTCCAACAAAATATCATTACAAAGCAGAGTAGGACATTTATGACAGAAGTATGATATTATTTCCACATTAACATAGAAATGCGGCAACTTTTTTCCATTGAAATTTATTTCAATTAAGAATCGTCGAATGGAATATGGGGTGGAATACTACCCCCTGCACCACCCCCCACCACCCCTGCTTGGTTTCGAGGTGTGAAGTTGGGTATAAACAAATTTTGCATATAGCTAACCTTCCAACCTCCGATTGTCAATATGACAAGCAGGAATTTTTTTCTTTTCAGCAAATCGTGAGGTCTCTCCTTTGAACGAATCCCTAACTTTAGGGGGAAAGTTACTTTCGCAACGTCCGCCGAAATTGGTATCAAAGTTATTGGCATTGATTTTTCTTCGTCTAGATTTCACTTTACTGCCCATCTCCAAAATCATTCAAGTTATGCAATCCAGTCGGTTTAAATGCACTTAATTCAATTCTACTAAAAATTCTGGCGTATTCTCTTACCATTTGGACGTGGCACGTCGGTAAAGTTTCGAAAATGGCTTATAAAATAGTACCAACATTTATGGAATGGAGTGTCCAAATGTTGTCAATTATTTTGAAATGTGTAAAATTTTCATCGAAATCGGTTGATAAAAAAGAGAAGTTATATAAATAGCAGCTGGGTGGCCCAGATTTGAGTTCAGGGCTCTATAAAGCAATAAAATAAAATAAAAAGTGATTTCTGAGGGCAGCAAAGTAAAATGTTGCCGTTTTTTCTAACTTGTAATATAAATCAGCTTTATTTGAAAAAATTTATTTATTCTGTGAAGAAGTTTGGATAAAGTGGGATATAAATTAAATTTCTTGCAGGAATAAACGGTCTGCTGGAATACTTCTTGGCTTCGAAGACGCTTTTCTGATTTGATTCGACTTCGTCGAAATGAACCACTTCATTGAGCATTCTGTCTTTGTGGAGCGTGGATTGAATAGTTGACTCCGATCCCAAGAAGGAATCTACAACACACGTTCTAAATTCTAGTTACGACATTGAAGTTTTCTTAGCAAATACAATGTATCTCTCATTCATTCACCAACGCTGCATTTAAGTAGTAGCGAAAAAAATTTGTCTCGCATTGGTTTCTTTCTATTATCGAAATTAAAATATTCACTTCTTTAACGGTCCTTGTAGAGCCTACGCCCATAAGAAAAATGGCAGGCTTTGAGGTTTCCTACACCCATTATGTAGTTTCTATTTTTGAATTTTTTTCAAGTTTTGCCTAGACTTTGCAGTTTCCTACTCGCAGAATGTACTTCCTAATTATTTCTGAGAAATAGCGATATTATTTTTTTTCTCAGAACTAGAATATCTATCCTGTTTTTAAAAAATTGGTACATTAGCATAAACGCAAAATATCAGTCTAAAAAACCTTTTATTTTTGAATTGAAAATGGAACCGTGCACGACTGCGTCATACGCAACTTTCTCGGTGCATAAGATGCGTTTTTGATTCGCAAAATGAATCGAAAAATAATGGTGAGTATTTAAATCACATTTTAGGATTTAAAAAATTTGATTTTCTCAAAAACAGCACCACCGATTTTGATGTAATTTCGCACATTGGACACTTTTAATACAATTGTTTGAAATACAAAAAATTATCAAAATCTTTACAGCCGTTTTTGAGAAAACGAATTTAATTAAAATGTAAGAAAATCTTTATATGAAAAAGAAATTAAAAAAATATATTTAAAAAATCGAAGTTTGCAAATTTGTTTGAGTTTATGGTATAAAAAAAAATGTAAATTTGTTTGAAGTTCCCTTTATTAGCTTCCGAAGTATTGCCCGTTTTATAAATTACCGTTAATAGATTTTTTTTCCAAAAACTGAGTATGCAGACATCCTAGACATACTTAGTACAAAAAAAGACCGAAATCCTTGGAACCACTTTCGAGAAAAATAGTGATAAGTAATTTTCACAAAAAAAATTGTATGGCACCATTATTTCAAAAGATAAAACAAAAAATAAAAAGGTGCCCGAGATGTAACCCAAAGAACCTTATATACGAACTTTGAAGCAAATCCGTCGAACCGTTTCGCCATACGGCGCCCGGACAGACAGACAGAGAGACCGACCGACGGACGGCACTGCCAGACCCCCACTTTTTTGAACTTCTCTATAGTCGTAATATCATCCCTTGTACTCAGTTTGAGTTCGAAATTTCATAACAATAAATTTCTCTTTAGTATACTAATGTATATGAGAAAGTTAAAAATTGTTTGAAGGTTCAAATGCTACTACATTCGGCATACGTTGTGCTTTCATCTTACCTGTAAAGCAGGCAAATCATTTAAATTGCATAAAAGTTTTTTTTAGAATATAATTTGAATATTTTTCTTACCTGCAGTTAATAATATTTTCAAAAATTATAATTTTAGGAATTTTTTTTCCTTTGAAAATGCTTAAAAGACATGAAAATAAAAGTTCAGAAAAAAATCCCAATTGTACTAACCTTCTAAATCACTATTTAGTTCATTTAAATTTATTCTTAGTAATGTTCCAGACGGCATCATTTTATGGGAAAGGGGTTACTTTTTATTTATCCCCAATTTTAAAGAAAAAACAAATTTTCAAAAATGATTTAACAAATGATTTAACTATAATTATATTATTTATAAGCCTTAAGTCCACTCTCAGATATTATGTATATTGTCATGAAATTCAAAGTCCAAAGTTTTTGTTTAATTTATTAATTAAAGAGCAACGAAGAAATCGTCGTCCCGGCACACATAGTTTTATTTTCTGCAAGGGAATTTGAATTTCTCAAAGGAATGAATGATCTAAGGATTTCAATCATTTTTCCGAATGCTGTTGGTGCTATGGAAAGTCTGAACTTAGTATTTTTAACTGATTCGGAGAAATAACTTTATTTATTTTATTTATAAGCCTTAAGTCCACTCTCAGATATTGTGTATATTGTCATGAAATTCAAAGTCCAAAGTTTTTGTTTAATTTATTAATTAAAGAGCAACGAAGAAATCGTCGTCCCGGAACACAGCGTTTTATTTTCTTCAAAGGAATTTGAATTTCTCAAAGGAATGAATGTTAATCTGCACTTTAATCCCACATACACACTTCGGTCCTAGTTAACCAATCGAAACGCAACGAAGAAATGCACCCACAAATTTTTCGAATGTTCAACATTCGCTTCGACATACAATATTGCTTGCATAAATTGACCCAAATGCATTTCGAAATATGCAAATTGGCCACAACTTAATTCAGATATTTTACATTAATAAATAAATCATTTATTCGCAATTGCTTGCATATAAAAATGTACCGCATTTATTCACTTGTTTCATACTTTTTTTATCCATTGCGACTGAATTCAGTTGGTATTGTGATTTTGCAACGTTTACTGTTTTATTTATTTATATTTTTTTTAATAATTTGAAAAGATTTTTAATCGAAATGATTGCTGAATTCTACAAGGATTGTGAAATTTTCATTACTGGTGGTTCGGGTAAAGAGTCGAAACAATTAATGGAAATTCCCTTGTTATCAAGTTGTGTTCGTTTTTCAAAGGTGTTGTCGGAAAGGCTGCCATTGAAAAGCTTCTACGATCATGTGATGTGAAGAAAATATACATTTTGCTAAGACCCAAGAGCGGCCGCAACGCAGACGATCGATTGGAAAATATTAAAAATTCTAAAGTAAGTGTCTACTGCGCGATAAATGAAAATGGAATTTAATTAGCAGACCCCAAACCCGAGTGGTAAACACGGATGTTTTTGAAGTAATATGTGATTACAGCATTAGTATACAGGCTGCCATGGGGTCATACTGTAAATTGTTTAGAATGATAAATTTCGTCGAATCAACGAATTTGAATAATAATTAAAGTACGAATTGTTTATTTAGTTGTCATGGGCCTCAACAATTAGTTAGTTAATATTCGACACGTGTACTCAACATAAATGTTTATTTAAGTAGTTTTAACAATTTCCCATTAGAAATAGAGTGCGGAATGGTATCGTGCGGAAAAGGGGTTTTTGAATCTCATTATAAAATTTTGTTTATAGAATACTTGTTGAACATTTGTTTTTTTTAGCATTTTTTAACATTTTTTAGCGGACACATCTTTATTTATATGAAATCGTTGCACGGGTATCGAAAAAAAAATATGAAAAATCGTACCTTAAGGTGACAAGAGCAGCCGTAACATGTCCAAAAGTCTGAAAATCTACTAAATCTCTAAAATCTCAGTGTTCCACAGAAAAGGGTTAATATTTTTCAGTCTAATCATTACAGTGATCACTAAGCTGTTTTTATTTCAATGTAAACTCATTTCTGAGATATCCAATTTTAAATGAAATAAAGTGCACGACTGCGTCATACGAAAGTTTCTCGGTTCATGAAATGCGTTTTTGAACCGCAAAATGAATTGCAAATGTACATCACTATTTAGGTTTTTGAAAATTAGTTTTTCTCAAAAACAGCACATACGATTTTGATATAATTTCGCACATTGAACACTTTTAACATAATTGTTCGAAATACAAAATATTATCAAAATCGTTGAAGCCGTTTTTGAAAAATCGAATTTAATTTAAATTTAACGTTATATGAAAAAAAACTAAAAAAAATTATTTCAAAAATCGAAGTAGGCAGATTTGTTCATCTTTATAGTAAAAAAATAACTGTACATTTTTTTTAAATTCCATTTATTTGTTTTCGATATATTGCCAGTTTTATAAATTACCGTTAATCGAATTTTTTTCCAAAAACTGAGTATGCAGAATTTTTGACCCTATCCTAAACATCCTTAGTACAAAATAAGACCGAAATTCTAGGAACCGCTTTTAAGAAAAATAGAAATAGTGATAAGTGATTTTCACAAAAAAAAATTGTATGGCAGTTACCGTTATTTCAAAAGATACTAATGTATACGAGAAAGTTAAAAAGAAACATAATCTGTGATAATTGTTATCTTCACAAACAATGATTACGCTTGATTAACTTGTTGAACTTAATTGAGGAAAACTTGCAGGATTGTGACTTCTCGAAGTTATTGTATAAGGTAGATAAATCACAAAATTTTGTTCTGAAAATTTAAGAACAATTGTGGACTCAGCGAAATTAATAAGTAGTTGTCTATCCGGTAGATTTCTAAGCATTGTTTCCACGGAACGCTGTTCCGTTTATATGAAAATTAAACAAGGTGTGTCACAAGGCTCAATTGTGGGACCGTCACTGTTTGTATGTCCATCAAAACGTTTGTTAACATTATTAGAACATTTTTATTGAAGCGATTCATCTAGAACTTGCCCTTCTTCTACATGAGGAGAATAAAAAGTATTGTGTCGACTTATCCCATAAACTACTTTGCATTTCCATTCACCACCGTCGTCGTGGCGACGCGTGCCTTAAAAATGTTCAGTAAATTCCACTTGCGATTTAGGTGCATACGTACCTATTACATATATCTAAGTTAACTTTTGCATTTGTTAATTAATTAAAAAATTACGCTCACGTTTTTTATACTCACAAACAACTTTGTTTTAAAAATTATTACACTTACACCTTTCCACTAAAAGCAAACTTAATGGGCCCTACTAGCTACTTGTAAAGTTAAATTATAGTAGTGAGCTTTAATAGAATCCTACTAATAAACGATTTCACCTATTCAATGAGTAACCTTCGTACTTTCTTTTAATCTACTACAATTTCCATCAAAGTTGTTATCAAACAACACTAAATGTCAAAATCACTTTTGTAGTTATAAAAAAAAAGAATTGCAAAATTTAATATTAAAATGAATTCGAGTGATAAAAGTTTATTTGCCGATTTAAAAATAATTGATTAATCTGCATCATTAAAAAAGTAAAAATCAAATACGTTGCAGAATAACTACCACTCTACGAATAAATAAAAATCGTTAAGCAAGTTACTCATCTATTTTTATTTCAGACGCAAACTAATTATTCTTTGTAAAACTGCAAAACATGTTTTTTTTGTTTAATTTATTAATTAAAGAGCAACGAAGAAATCGTCGTCCCGGAACACAGCGTTTTATTTTCTTCAAAGGAATTTGAATTTCTCAAAGGAATGAATGTTAATCTGCACTTTAATCCCACATACACACTTCGGTCCTAGTTAACCAATCGAAACGCAACGAAGAAATGCACCCACAAATTTTTCGAATGTTCAACATTCGCTTCGACATACAATATTGCTTGCATAAATTGACCCAAATGCATTTCGAAATATGCAAATTGGCCACAACTTAATTCAGATATTTTACATTAATAAATAAATCATTTATTCGCAATTGCTTGCATATAAAAATGTACCGCATTTATTCACTTGTTTCATACTTTTTTTATCCATTGCGACTGAATTCAGTTGGTATTGTGATTTTGCAACGTTTACTGTTTTATTTATTTATATTTTTTTTAATAATTTGAAAAGATTTTTAATCGAAATGATTGCTGAATTCTACAAGGATTGTGAAATTTTCATTACTGGTGGTTCGGGTAAAGAGTCGAAACAATTAATGGAAATTCCCTTGTTATCAAGTTGTGTTCGTTTTTCAAAGGTGTTGTCGGAAAGGCTGCCATTGAAAAGCTTCTACGATCATGTGATGTGAAGAAAATATACATTTTGCTAAGACCCAAGAGCGGCCGCAACGCAGACGATCGATTGGAAAATATTAAAAATTCTAAAGTAAGTGTCTACTGCGCGATAAATGAAAATGGAATTTAATTAGCAGACCCCAAACCCGAGTGGTAAACACGGATGTTTTTGAAGTAATATGTGATTACAGCATTAGTATACAGGCTGCCATGGGGTCATACTGTAAATTGTTTAGAATGATAAATTTCGTCGAATCAACGAATTTGAATAATAATTAAAGTACGAATTGTTTATTTAGTTGTCATGGGCCTCAACAATTAGTTAGTTAATATTCGACACGTGTACTCAACATAAATGTTTATTTAAGTAGTTTTAACAATTTCCCATTAGAAATAGAGTGCGGAATGGTATCGTGCGGAAAAGGGGTTTTTGAATCTCATTATAAAATTTTGTTTATAGAATACTTGTTGAACATTTGTTTTTTTTAGCATTTTTTAACATTTTTTAGCGGACACATCTTTATTTATATGAAATCGTTGCACGGGTATCGAAAAAAAAATATGAAAAATCGTACCTTAAGGTGACAAGAGCAGCCGTAACATGTCCAAAAGTCTGAAAATCTACTAAATCTCTAAAATCTCAGTGTTCCACAGAAAAGGGTTAATATTTTTCAGTCTAATCATTACAGTGATCACTAAGCTGTTTTTATTTCAATGTAAACTCATTTCTGAGATATCCAATTTTAAATGAAATAAAGTGCACGACTGCGTCATACGAAAGTTTCTCGGTTCATGAAATGCGTTTTTGAACCGCAAAATGAATTGCAAATGTACATCACTATTTAGGTTTTTGAAAATTAGTTTTTCTCAAAAACAGCACATACGATTTTGATATAATTTCGCACATTGAACACTTTTAACATAATTGTTCGAAATACAAAATATTATCAAAATCGTTGAAGCCGTTTTTGAAAAATCGAATTTAATTTAAATTTAACGTTATATGAAAAAAAACTAAAAAAAATTATTTCAAAAATCGAAGTAGGCAGATTTGTTCATCTTTATAGTAAAAAAATAACTGTACATTTTTTTTAAATTCCATTTATTTGTTTTCGATATATTGCCAGTTTTATAAATTACCGTTAATCGAATTTTTTTCCAAAAACTGAGTATGCAGAATTTTTGACCCTATCCTAAACATCCTTAGTACAAAATAAGACCGAAATTCTAGGAACCGCTTTTAAGAAAAATAGAAATAGTGATAAGTGATTTTCACAAAAAAAAATTGTATGGCAGTTACCGTTATTTCAAAAGATACTAATGTATACGAGAAAGTTAAAAAGAAACATAATCTGTGATAATTGTTATCTTCACAAACAATGATTACGCTTGATTAACTTGTTGAACTTAATTGAGGAAAACTTGCAGGATTGTGACTTCTCGAAGTTATTGTATAAGGTAGATAAATCACAAAATTTTGTTCTGAAAATTTAAGAACAATTGTGGACTCAGCGAAATTAATAAGTAGTTGTCTATCCGGTAGATTTCTAAGCATTGTTTCCACGGAACGCTGTTCCGTTTATATGAAAATTAAACAAGGTGTGTCACAAGGCTCAATTGTGGGACCGTCACTGTTTGTATGTCCATCAAAACGTTTGTTAACATTATTAGAACATTTTTATTGAAGCGATTCATCTAGAACTTGCCCTTCTTCTACATGAGGAGAATAAAAAGTATTGTGTCGACTTATCCCATAAACTACTTTGCATTTCCATTCACCACCGTCGTCGTGGCGACGCGTGCCTTAAAAATGTTCAGTAAATTCCACTTGCGATTTAGGTGCATACGTACCTATTACATATATCTAAGTTAACTTTTGCATTTGTTAATTAATTAAAAAATTACGCTCACGTTTTTTATACTCACAAACAACTTTGTTTTAAAAATTATTACACTTACACCTTTCCACTAAAAGCAAACTTAATGGGCCCTACTAGCTACTTGTAAAGTTAAATTATAGTAGTGAGCTTTAATAGAATCCTACTAATAAACGATTTCACCTATTCAATGAGTAACCTTCGTACTTTCTTTTAATCTACTACAATTTCCATCAAAGTTGTTATCAAACAACACTAAATGTCAAAATCACTTTTGTAGTTATAAAAAAAAAGAATTGCAAAATTTAATATTAAAATGAATTCGAGTGATAAAAGTTTATTTGCCGATTTAAAAATAATTGATTAATCTGCATCATTAAAAAAGTAAAAATCAAATACGTTGCAGAATAACTACCACTCTACGAATAAATAAAAATCGTTAAGCAAGTTACTCATCTATTTTTATTTCAGACGCAAACTAATTATTCTTTGTAAAACTGCAAAACATGTTTTTTTTGTTTAATTTATTAATTAAAGAGCAACGAAGAAATCGTCGTCCCGGAACACAGCGTTTTATTTTCTTCAAAGGAATTTGAATTTCTCAAAGGAATGAATGTTAATCTGCACTTTAATCCCACATACACACTTCGGTCCTAGTTAACCAATCGAAACGCAACGAAGAAATGCACCCACAAATTTTTCGAATGTTCAACATTCGCTTCGACATACAATATTGCTTGCATAAATTGACCCAAATGCATTTCGAAATATGCAAATTGGCCACAACTTAATTCAGATATTTTACATTAATAAATAAATCATTTATTCGCAATTGCTTGCATATAAAAATGTACCGCATTTATTCACTTGTTTCATACTTTTTTTATCCATTGCGACTGAATTCAGTTGGTATTGTGATTTTGCAACGTTTACTGTTTTATTTATTTATATTTTTTTTAATAATTTGAAAAGATTTTTAATCGAAATGATTGCTGAATTCTACAAGGATTGTGAAATTTTCATTACTGGTGGTTCGGGTAAAGAGTCGAAACAATTAATGGAAATTCCCTTGTTATCAAGTTGTGTTCGTTTTTCAAAGGTGTTGTCGGAAAGGCTGCCATTGAAAAGCTTCTACGATCATGTGATGTGAAGAAAATATACATTTTGCTAAGACCCAAGAGCGGCCGCAACGCAGACGATCGATTGGAAAATATTAAAAATTCTAAAGTAAGTGTCTACTGCGCGATAAATGAAAATGGAATTTAATTAGCAGACCCCAAACCCGAGTGGTAAACACGGATGTTTTTGAAGTAATATGTGATTACAGCATTAGTATACAGGCTGCCATGGGGTCATACTGTAAATTGTTTAGAATGATAAATTTCGTCGAATCAACGAATTTGAATAATAATTAAAGTACGAATTGTTTATTTAGTTGTCATGGGCCTCAACAATTAGTTAGTTAATATTCGACACGTGTACTCAACATAAATGTTTATTTAAGTAGTTTTAACAATTTCCCATTAGAAATAGAGTGCGGAATGGTATCGTGCGGAAAAGGGGTTTTTGAATCTCATTATAAAATTTTGTTTATAGAATACTTGTTGAACATTTGTTTTTTTTAGCATTTTTTAACATTTTTTAGCGGACACATCTTTATTTATATGAAATCGTTGCACGGGTATCGAAAAAAAAATATGAAAAATCGTACCTTAAGGTGACAAGAGCAGCCGTAACATGTCCAAAAGTCTGAAAATCTACTAAATCTCTAAAATCTCAGTGTTCCACAGAAAAGGGTTAATATTTTTCAGTCTAATCATTACAGTGATCACTAAGCTGTTTTTATTTCAATGTAAACTCATTTCTGAGATATCCAATTTTAAATGAAATAAAGTGCACGACTGCGTCATACGAAAGTTTCTCGGTTCATGAAATGCGTTTTTGAACCGCAAAATGAATTGCAAATGTACATCACTATTTAGGTTTTTGAAAATTAGTTTTTCTCAAAAACAGCACATACGATTTTGATATAATTTCGCACATTGAACACTTTTAACATAATTGTTCGAAATACAAAATATTATCAAAATCGTTGAAGCCGTTTTTGAAAAATCGAATTTAATTTAAATTTAACGTTATATGAAAAAAAACTAAAAAAAATTATTTCAAAAATCGAAGTAGGCAGATTTGTTCATCTTTATAGTAAAAAAATAACTGTACATTTTTTTTAAATTCCATTTATTTGTTTTCGATATATTGCCAGTTTTATAAATTACCGTTAATCGAATTTTTTTCAAAAAACTGAGTATGCAGAATTTTTGACCCTATCCTAAACATCCTTAGTACAAAATAAGACCGAAATTCTAGGAACCGCTTTTAAGAAAAATAGAAATAGTGATAAGTGATTTTCACAAAAAAAAATTGTATGGCAGTTACCGTTATTTCAAAAGATACTAATGTATACGAGAAAGTTAAAAAGAAACATAATCTGTGATAATTGTTATCTTCACAAACAATGATTACGCTTGATTAACTTGTTGAACTTAATTGAGGAAAACTTGCAGGATTGTGACTTCTCGAAGTTATTGTATAAGGTAGATAAATCACAAAATTTTGTTCTGAAAATTTAAGAACAATTGTGGACTCAGCGAAATTAATAAGTAGTTGTCTATCCGGTAGATTTCTAAGCATTGTTTCCACGGAACGCTGTTCCGTTTATATGAAAATTAAACAAGGTGTGTCACAAGGCTCAATTGTGGGACCGTCACTGTTTGTATGTCCATCAAAACGTTTGTTAACATTATTAGAACATTTTTATTGAAGCGATTCATCTAGAACTTGCCCTTCTTCTACATGAGGAGAATAAAAAGTATTGTGTCGACTTATCCCATAAACTACTTTGCATTTCCATTCACCACCGTCGTCGTGGCGACGCGTGCCTTAAAAATGTTCAGTAAATTCCACTTGCGATTTAGGTGCATACGTACCTATTACATATATCTAAGTTAACTTTTGCATTTGTTAATTAATTAAAAAATTACGCTCACGTTTTTTATACTCACAAACAACTTTGTTTTAAAAATTATTACACTTACACCTTTCCACTAAAAGCAAACTTAATGGGCCCTACTAGCTACTTGTAAAGTTAAATTATAGTAGTGAGCTTTAATAGAATCCTACTAATAAACGATTTCACCTATTCAATGAGTAACCTTCGTACTTTCTTTTAATCTACTACAATTTCCATCAAAGTTGTTATCAAACAACACTAAATGTCAAAATCACTTTTGTAGTTATAAAAAAAAAGAATTGCAAAATTTAATATTAAAATGAATTCGAGTGATAAAAGTTTATTTGCCGATTTAAAAATAATTGATTAATCTGCATCATTAAAAAAGTAAAAATCAAATACGTTGCAGAATAACTACCACTCTACGAATAAATAAAAATCGTTAAGCAAGTTACTCATCTATTTTTATTTCAGACGCAAACTAATTATTCTTTGTAAAACTGCAAAACATGTTCCCATTCGAAATTTAAACATCATCAACAATGTTTAAAATTGTCAATGGATTAGGGAAGTGAATTTCGTAATCCAAACAGAGATGTTTATATATGCAACGAATATTTGTTATCAAGTTGTAATAGAATTCAAATTTTTTGTAGCATTATGCATTCAAATATTCTTAACTTAAAAGTAATACTTCTTTGTACATGTAAAATTTATAAAATTTGAGGAGCCATTTTGATTTTTAGCGGGCCCAGCTCTAAGCAAAGGACATGTTGTAATTTATTTATATATTTTTTTCGGTGGTATTTTGGGCGTTGGTATGTTTTTTCGTCGTCATCGTTATCCTCATCGTTCCTTACGAATCCTACATGTATTTAAATTTTTTGCGTATTAATCTGGCATTATTCAGTAAATTTGTGTTCTAAAATACCTACTTTAAGTACTATCATATTGCGCAACACTTGCTTCGAAATGTCAATTTGTAATTTTGTAGTTACGACTTAAATATGGCTTTCCATACATTACATTTTATCCCCTCGGTTGTGACTAACCTGTGCCCTAATTTTTAATTGATACATGAATTGTATAAAGTGTGAAAATTTTAATTTAAGCATTCACTAAATGTGATTATTAGTAAGGCTAAATGTGAATTTAAAAAACTTAAGATTTAAGGGTCATTTCCCTCATTCCTTTCATAATTATTATCCATAATAAATATGATCCTCATTTATAACTAATTTATAACGACCTGGTTCCTATGCTTTCTGTATGCTTTCAATAGACACAATATGTTGCCGAATGGGCCTGCGTACCATTACTCCTCCAGGAGGAAAACCGGTTTGCATCTTGACTTCAAGCGTAAACGGGATGAATTATTTTGGTGGAACAAAGTGTATTCATGAACCTCTTTCCATTGTGTTAGACATTTTTTAGACCTTAAAATGTAAAAAGTTGTGTATGTTTTAGTTTTCCACATCGTTCTTTCACTCGCCTTAAAGAAGTGGAACTATAATGGGAGATTCCCCATACTAATGGGGACATACAAACACAAATGGACATTATCCTGGGTTAATAAGGTACTAATTAAGGGAAAAGAATTGTCGCACATGTGAGGGTTAAGCGGTATCAACATATTCCTAATCACTTATAGAATTTTTCTACACACAAATTATTTAATTCTGATTCAAACTTTTCTTTAAATCTATTTTTATTATTTCACTGATTGAAATTGATTTCAATGAACAGCTGATATTCGTTTCTACAACTTGGAACACTATCGTTCCACTGATGTGTTCGATTTTCATCTGTCAGTTTTGATTTCAATGATCAACTCTAACCTTATAACCTGTGCCAGTGGCCTTTCACTGACAGAAATTTTTCAATGATTGTTTTAACTGATCAAAAATTGAATTCGTGTACCCGTTCTTTCGAACTTACTTTTAAGTAAGTGCATAAGGGATGGCAAATTTATACCCTAGATCAAATTTGTTATTGGTACCGGGCAATTCCTAGAAATTTGATGGATGTCTTAACAAATTGAAATTATCCTTAATTGCCCCAATTGAAACGCAGCGAAAGCTTACATAATATATTTGTTTATTTTCTTACATCAAACTATTAATAATAATCCATGTCCTTTTCATCTGTAAAGCAGTCTTAATCAGTTCTCGATTATCATTAACCTTGTTTCGTTCCTCTGCGTTTATTTCGTATCCAAATTGTTAAACTTGAACTCCTTACCCTAGCAGTGAGTCATACTATCGCGGTCTCTGTAGATTGTTTATAAATAAAAAACACACACGTGTGGCTTTTTAGTTCCGCAGTGACCTAGTGGTACAAAAAAGAAAAACACTCATGTGTCCCACACTATTTAAAAAATTAAAAAAAAGAACTATCCAACGTGACGCACGTATCCCGACTTTATGTACCACAAAATACCTATATTTGCAATTTTGCCGAAAGAAATCTTTTGTGAAATAAGTGATACTGAATTGAACTTATTTTAATTGCACTTTGGAAGAAATAGACCATAAAGCCAAACGAAATGTAATCTACATATCATAAATAAATTGGTCGAAACGAAATTAAAATAAGTTTAACAATTCAGTTCTTTGTCTTGGATGTTTGTCAGAATTTCGTTGGATAACAACATTTGGTTGTTAAGGGCGGATTTGAACCTGGAAACCCTCTGTTAGTAGTCCTTTTAATTCAAGAATCATTTCTCATTTTAATCCCAAAATGTTGTCTGTCTCTGTTTCTTTTGCTGTCATACCTCTCGCGAATAGATTGATTGCATTCAGGTTTTACATGAAACTTATTTGTCATCAGCCCTAAATAAGGCCTCGTATATATATGTAAACCAGAATTTACTCTATAGGTAATGTTTCTTAAACAGTTGCTTCTTTTGAACACCAAGTTGAGATAACTTAAGACTTAACAAGGTATGTCTCAATTCCAAAATAAATGTCGACATTACTAGGTCATGGTGACAAAATGTTTCCTGAACGTCGATAGCTATCACTAGTGTTTGTTCTATTTATTGTCAGTTTGTGCCCCCTCCACCCTACAGTACGCCACTGCTATGTTCGAATACTTACCACATTCGTATGGTATGCAATTTATTATCATAAAGACCAATATTATAGGTGACTAGACAAAACAAATGGTTAGTCTACGTAAAATTGGGTTCAAACTACCGCAAATAATTTAAGCGAATAAATTAAGTTCAGTTTGTTTTACCAATTGATAAGGTTTTTTTTTGAGGTATTTTACGTAATAATTGCAAATAAATTCATAGTCTTTTTAGAGTTTCAATATTTATACAAAATTTACTAACTAAACCTTTTTTATAAGCATTGGATAATGACAATAACAGAAGTTTTATGGAATCGTGAAAATGTTATTTGAATGAAAGACTTGTAATTGTCATCTAAATTTAGTTATTTAATGGCATGTCCAAGAACGTTCAAATATTCAAGCATATCAAATATTAATAATAGCAATAGGAACAAAAATAAAAGTTTATAGGTAAATTAGTATACCAAACTGAAAGTTATTTCAATCGGGTTAAATTTTAACATTAAAACGACAATAAGATATGTCACGAGTATTACCCAGATAAATCCAGAAAGGTGGGTCTGACAATGCAGTCCATCGGTCCCTCTGTCCAGGTAGCAAAACGGTTGATGCAACTGCTTCAAAGTTAGTATTCGGATTTTGTATTAATTTATCGTCTTAAATACCGGCACTTGTCATGAAAATAGATTTTGAGAACACCTTAATCACTAATTCTCCCAAGAACGGCTGCATAAAGAATAAAGTTTTATTGAAATATTAGACTTCACTATTCCTTTGGGTAAACAAGCGTGTGTTTCTCCAAGCAGAGGTTTTTGCCATCCCCCCCCTAATGGGGGAGGGCTGGAAGCATTTGCATTTGAAGTGACAGCCCAGCTGCATTAAATGAGCTGCCTTCTTACCTTGTTAGAGCTACAACTCAAGCTTTCTCTGAATTTGGTCGGAAGGATGAACACAGTGAATCTTGTCTGGGTCTCAGGTCACACTGACATCAAGGAAAATGAGATCTCCGATGAGCTTGCTAGGCAAGTTTCATAAGAAGTTTTCTTAGGACCCGAATCTGTGTTGGGTCTGCCTGCATCTTTAGTCATGTCTTCCATTGATGCTTGAGTTTCTCATAAACACAAGATTCGGTGGAGCGTCTACAACATTTGCAAAAAGTCTGCGTATCTCTTAGCAGAATCGACTGCACGATGCGTCCTTTCGGGCTACATATCTTTTGCTAAACACTAAAATGTGTTGGACTTAAGCAACACCACCACCTGTCTGCTTGTGGTAAGGTGGATGACAATTCAGAACACTTTCTCTGCAGTTGTCCGTCCCTTTCTCGCATCAGGTTCGCGATTTTCGTGGCTGACGTGGTTAGTTCCGCACATCTGAGCTCTACATCACTGAAGCTCCATCTCATCTTACTTCGAAATACTAGAAAACTAAGAACATTAATGTTAGGTGTCTGCATGGTAGCACAATGAACCAGCAGTTATATCTCAGCGCTCCATTGGATAGACATCTAGAGCACTTAAATATAATTTTTTTTAATTTTTTTGTTTTCATATAACGATTTTTTTGTTTAACAATCGTTAGAACCTTTTTTGAGAAAATCCAAAACAAAACTTACAAATTGATTTGAATAAATTTGGTATTATATTTTCAAGATATCGTGGTAAGCTCGTTAAAATTTGTTTTAACTGGATCCTTAACAATATTCTAGTTTTAGTTATTAAATACCTTTTGTTATTGTACTCCTGAAAAATTCTCAACTCCGATGATAGGAGTTTAGACATGATTAGGATTTTAGGCTTTCAGTTACTCTCAGGTAGGACAGACTATCTTTGGTATGGATATTCTTGGCACTGTAAGATTGACGGGCATCTTTGAAGATAAAAAGCAAAATTATTTTTACCTCTAAGACGTCTTCAAATGATAGAAACACTTTATTTATTTTTTCCAACAGATATTCAAGGTCCTCAAGCAATGCAAACCAAACGAGCTGGACAAATTGGTTGCCATTCCCGGTGATGTTATCGAAAACGGTCTAGGAATATCACAGGAAGACGTGCACAGGATGAGAAATGTCTCAGTAGTTTTTCATTCGGCGGCAACAACCCGTTTCGATGAACCTTTAAGAAGAGCAATTCTCTTGAATCTCAAGTCAACTCTGGAGGCGTTGAAACTGGCTGAAACTGGATTTAAAAATTTGAAAATATTCTGTCACGTTTCCACATTCTTTAGTAATCCTTACCTGCATTTCGTCGGAGACGAGGTAATTTATACCATACAAGTTTCGTTAAATTTATTTAGGCTTTCATTTAGGTATATCCCACTGCCGTTGATTGGCAAACTACAATCAAATTGCTTGATCACTATGAAACGGATTCGACTGTGGATGGAATTTCAACGAAGTAAGTTAAAACGAGCTCCCAATTATACAAATAAACATTCTTAATTTTTAGGCTTTTGGCGGAATTTCCCAATACCTATTTATTTACAAAGAATTTAGCTGAGAAATTGGTTGACGATTACCGTTATAAGCTGCCAGTTTGCATTTTTAGGCCATCAATTGGTATGGATGGGCAGATTTTGCTGTTAGAAATGAGTGCAAACTAAATTTTCTCTTTCTCAGTTACATCGGCACTTAACGAGCCCGAGCCTGGCTTTACAGAATCTAAATCGGGCTTCATGGGAATGATTTGTGTTTGGGCCTTGGGTAAGATTTGGCATTCACAAAAAGTTTAAAATATCTTAAGACCATTCGCTTACAAGGTATTCTACAATTGTTCCCAATTAATAAGGGTATAAAACTAGATTGCACACCTCTGGATATAAATTCCAAAGTGCTTTTAATTTGTGCCGCGCGAATAGCAAATCTTCCAATCGAAAGGTATGTATTTTCCTCATAAATTATTCTAAATAGTTTGTGTTGTTTTTTCTTTTGGTAGAATGCAGGAAGCTACGAAGGTACAAACATTCTCTTCGCGGGGCATTCCCAAGTATAAAATGCCCGAAATAATTGAGTTCATAAATAACAGTTTAACGAGCTACCCATTCAGCAAGGCAATTTGGATTCCACACGTTAGCATAACAGAGAACTCAAAAGTCTTCTGGATCCTTGTAAATCGAATTTTCAATTCGTACAGTGGTTAAGGATTGTATAGCATTTGCGTATCTATTTCAGACAATGTTGCTGCAAGTTTTACCCTCGACAATACTTGACGGCCTCTTGTGGTTATTCGGCCAGAAACCGTTCTTGATGCATATCCAAAGAACTCTCTACTATTCGTTTGGAGTGCTGAGTTTCTTCCTTCAGAAAGAATATGACAGTAATGGTATGACAGACGAGAAGGAGATCTTGCAGCTCGTGAAAGGGTCTGTGGTACAATTTGGAATTTTGTAAATCTGAAAATGATAAGGTTTAAATTTTAGAACCGACTTTGATGTCAGCGAAGTTATGACTTGTTTCAGTGATGATGATTCTGCTTCCAAATTTATGGATACCATGATATATGGAATCCGAAAGTTTATAATGGATGATGATGATTCTACATTGGAACGCTGTAGGAAGATTCTAAGATGGTGAGAGCGAGGAGGGAGAGAAGAATAGAAAGTTTTAATATTTTTTTTTTCTTTCATTTTTAGCAAGAAAATTGCTTACAATTTATTGCGTGCTTTTGTGATTTACTATGTTGGGAGAGCTGTCTATCGGACGAGTATGGCTTATATGGATCAATTTACATAAAGCAAAATTCTTTTAAAGCTTAACTTATTAAAATTATAACATTCCTTTATAATGGCAATCTTAATTTTTTTATATTTCTATCGAGGACATTGAGAACATTGCAGTTTCTTTAGTCATAAAGTGCTTTTGCTGGGGGCCTGTAGCCTGTAATGTTAGGTTATGTTAGATGGGTTGACATGGAAGAATAGTTTTCTTGTGGACCCATCGTGATACCATTCAGTGGGGAATACGATGTGGTTCCTACCCTCCGCTCGTGGCTACTTATCCTGATGTCTGCAGAAACCTGCAAAGATGAGACATCTAACTTTTCCTTAATGTCTTGGAAGAGGAAACTCCCAGGTGTTCTGTTCCTCAATCGAGAGTGACCTGGACATTGACAGATATAGTGCGGGATGTCCTCGTGGAGCATATGATATTCATAAGAAAACCGTCAATATTTGAAGAAAAAAGTGGGCATGCCCAAAAACGTTTTTTGGCAAAGGGCACAGCCTACATGTTTTGTGTAGGTTCTAACACTCTATCTCACTAACATAAGCTTTTAAACTGTTTTTTCTAAATTGTGCGCGCACAACAAAATTTGTACACCCTAGGGGATATGTGTACCGAATTTCAGCTTCCGAAATCAAATTAAAAGGCCAAAAATTGGACGGACATTGCTAAATAGTCTTAGATTTTGGTCCTGATCGAGAATATACATACTTTTAGGGATCTACGACGAATAGTAAGGGGTATTACAACCTATGTGTCGAAATTAACATATAATATACATAATAATACATGAATAGTCCCATTCAGGGCATTGGAGCGTCATACCTTGGCAAAAACGTACGACCGGCGACATCAGCCCCGCTTCGTAAGCGAGTGGATAATCAATAGGTTTACTTTGAAGACCTGACAGCTACTATGCAGTCCACAGCCAGCGGCATACAAGACATCGCCAATTATTTCAAAAGAGTTTCCCGTTGGGATAAGAGAAATCAGAGAACATAATGATATGAAGAAGTTGGAAAAGCGTAAACTGGGACTAAAAGTTCACACATTTGAACTTTCAAAAGCCCATAAATTTCTAAGCAATTAGCAATTTTTGCAGCTTCTTCATATGATTGTTTTGTTCTTTGATTGCTTAGGAGTAAATGTTTAGAAGGCTAGCCAGTTTTTACCTATTCTTTAGGTTCTCTGTCTTAATTAAATAAATATTTTTTCCTTTTAAAAATAGTGAGCAACTATTTGGTTTCTGATTTCGGTTGCTCGGTAACGTTGCATAGATGGTAGAATTTGATCGGGATTTGCTTCCTTGTTCTAATTGGATTCCGTTGCTAAGTAGTCCCTGTTATATTTTCTATCAAAGTGCAGGCAGATGTTGGGTAAGGCACAACACACTTCCGAACTATCGCCCTGTGCTAAATACTTGGTTGGCATTCTGGACCCTAAGCTCAACTGGAAGCTGAACATCGAACACCGGGTGCGGAGACCCAGCAATCTATGCAAGTAGAAGCTTATATTATTACTAAGATAAACAGAGTCCAGAGAACTGCAGCAATTGGGACCACAGGAGCGCTACGGTCAAACCCGACCGAGGCACTAAATGTGCTTATTGGCATCTTTCCTCAGGACCTGTATATAAAATAATATGTATGTATCTTGTAGCGCAGTAAGATGCAAGTAGCCGACTGCTGGTATCCAAGACTCTGCGGGCATTGTCAAGGCCCTTATATCAACCAGGACAACTTACAAGCAGGTTGAGGAGTGAAGGGAGATTTTTGACAGAGTGGGCCGCTGGTTTAGAATCACTTTATCTCCGAAAATACGAACATAGACGGGAATTAGGAAGCCGACGAGCTTGCCAGACATGGCTCCTCTCTTCCCGAATCCTGTGCGGACGTTACATACCCCCCATTAGGTTTTGTTAAGGGGATAATATTCTCCGAGGGCAGAGCCCAGCTGGATTAGTCTGACGAATTGCGTCATCTCCAGAAAGACTTGGCCCAAATTAAACAAATTCAGAACCCTTAGCCTCATACATCGAACGCGCGCGGACACACGGGCCTAGCGACACCCGCTTCCGCTGTTGTGATGACGTTAATGAAAGAGACATAGTGTTTCACTTTCTATGCGGGTGCCCGACTCTGGCCAGGGCCAGACATCGAGTGCTTGGAAAATTATTCTTCAACGACCTTTCAGACATCGGCCTTAATGATATTATCATCTTCCTCAACTCCACTGGGTTGATTCGAGTTTGCTTTCCTTCCACCCATCCTCACCATTTTATCCGCAGTTTCCCATGAGTTGTGATTTCAAATCGGCGCTATAGCTCTATTTGCGTATCCTGGCTAGTGCCAGACATCGACCACCTTACCTTCATACCTACCTACTCAATTAGATGTTTTCAACTGACAAATTCCATCTTCTTCAGAACATCCATCAGTTGCAGGGCCCAACTTCGCGTTAAAAGTTATCACTGATTTCTCACTCGGATCGCTGGACATCTCCGGACGAATCTGCCACGACGGTTGATAGCTCTTCGAATGTCTAGTACGCTTGTCCGATAGTGTGACCTAGGTGACTTTTAGGTGATTTTGCGGCAGCCCCCCATAGACCTCCGACATGAGGGGCAAAAGGCTTCATCGAAATTTTGATGCTGATCAATAATATTTGAGGTGCCAACATTAACAATTCTTAGTGAAGTAGATATATTCACAAATGGCACTACTAACATAATCTTCGAAATAATTTATATGTGCATTTTTTAAGAAATGACGTTGGTGATTAGCCGACTTATTTTGGTATTTTATTCGGACGCCACATAGTTTTTCTGATGAACGTCATTCGCTACTCGTCATTTGCCATTAAACAGAATAAAATTATTCATGGCACTGTTTTTAGTTTATTTTTGTAAATTTAATTTATTTAGAAATTCAAGCGCGTACCAATGTATTTGCTTTTTTTTAAACTGAACATAAAATGAATTGCTTTAGAAATGAGAACGTAAACAAAACAAAAACTTCGATATGCAATTGGGACGACACATAAACTATTGAATTGCCTAAAATTTTGCTCGAGACTACACACTAAGTCAAGGTCGAGGATTTTGTATATCTACTACATAAACTATATAGCCTAATGGAAAGAACACATTGATAGATGTATAATATTGCGCATTTCACCATAAGAGTTATATGCTGGGTGCGGAAACGCACTAGCAGTTCACGAGCTATTCCAAAATATTCAGCCAGGAACTTTTGTGTTAGAGCAGGTGAAGTATTGACTAAGTATTGCTGGGGAAATGCGCACCTAAGAACCAAATTGCTCAGCATACTTCTATCGCTACCATGAAAGAAAACGCAGCTATAACGGGTGATCCAAGTAGAGATACTTTTTTCAATAGCCTTTTTTGACAGATCACGTGTGAGTCGTGTCATGCTGTCATGTTATTTTTGTTTAGTATTGTGTGGCATTTCATAATGGAAAGACTTACGCGTGAACAACGTTTACAAATTGTTCAACTTTATTATGAAGGAATGTATGACAGAATGATTTATTCTGTGAGGAATGTGTTTCGTGCACTTCGCTCAACTTATGGTCAACATAATCGGCCTACTGAGTGTACTATTCGCAACACCATCACCCATTTTGAGACCCAGCATTCATTATTGGATAATATTCGACCGAATAGACCACGTCCAGCACGCTGTGAAGAAAATATAGCGGCCGTAGCTGAGAGTGTACATGAAGACCGTAGAGAGTCGATTCGGCGCCGTTCGCAGCAACTCGGACTGACGTATGGAACGACTTGGCGCATTTTACGTCAAGATCTTAAATTAAAAGCGTACAAAATACAGCTTGTGCAACATCTGAAGCCGCTCGACCTTCCCAAGGGACATCGCTTCGCTCTATGGGCTCTTGAAAAGTTCCAAGAAGATCCGACGTTTTCGAGGCAAATTTTGTTTAGCGATGAGGCCCATTTCTGGCTCAATGGGTATGTAAACAAACAAAATTGCCGCATTTGGGACGAAGAGCAACCTGAAGAGATTGAAGAACTGCCACTTCATCCAGAAAAAACAACGGTTTGGTGTGGTTTGTGGGCCGGTGGAATCATCGGTCCATATTTCTTTAAAAATTATGCCGGTGCGAACGTAACCGTCAATGGCGACCGTTATCGTGCCATGATAACCGACCATTTGATGCCTGAAATTGAAGCTCGTGATCTCGGCGACATTTGGTTTCAGCAAGACGGCGCCACTTCCCACACATCGCATCAATCAATGGACTTATTGAGAGAACATTTCGGTGAGCACATAATTTCACGTTTTGGGCCGGTCGATTGGCCACCAAGATCGTGTGATATCACACCGATAGACTTTTTCCTGTGGGGATATGTAAAGTCAAAAGCTTATGCCGACAAACCCGCTTCGATTCAGGCCTTGGAGGAAAACATCACGCGTGTCATTCGCCAGTTACCAGTCGAAATGCTCGAACGAGTGATCGAAAATTGGACTCAACGGATGGACCATCTGCGACGTAGCAACGGCCAACATTTGATAGACATAATCTTCAAAAAATAAATGCCAAAGAATGTTCTTTCAAATGATAATAAACATTCTCCATTAAATTTGAATTTTCTGTGTTTTTTTCTTTAAAAAAGTAGGGAAGCTCGAAATGGATCACCCTTTACTTTTATTTTCTAACTTGATCCAGCAGTTTTTAGAAGGAGTTATTATGGTCACCCTAACCTCATGACAACCCAGAAAAGTCATAGTCGCAGAGATACTACCGTCCACACAAAGACAGAACCGAGGCACATTGCCAGAAACCGCAAAGGATGGCGCGTAGGCGATGTAGAGGCCTTAGGACCCGTAAGGGGATATATTTCATAAGCAAGTAAGTACAATCAAGTCCACGCAGCCTTCGAAAACAGCACTGGCTACGATGTAAAGTCGGTAGTTGCGACCGAGAGGCAGAAATAGTTATGGTCAAGAACAAGAACAAGAACAATAATTTACCCAATAGTGCTTGCGACCGCAAAGAGATGCAATTCATCGTAACTGCCGGTAACGATAGAAGGTGTTGATATAATGCGAATATCAAAGGGCAGTTGACACAGAATATTCTAAGGGAACAACATCCAGTCAACTAACTTTAAATCATATTTGTTTTACTTTTGAGGTATCGTTCGTCACAAGGAGACTTGTGAGCATTTCGCGACTTTAATTTCATCAATGGAGAGGTGTGTTTTCAGCTTGTCTTATAGTCTGCATGTAGTCCGATAAGCGTTGACAAGCCTTATTAGGTGAAAACGTACAGTTATGTTAAGACCACCTTCTATAAAGGCACCAAAAGGCCTACTATTCAAAAATGTGGTTAATTTGTAGAAAATAATACCATACCCGGAGGTCGTCGTCATCGTGCTAAAAGGATCACTTGATGGGTAAAAATCTACGATTTCCTACACCTTAAACGAAGATAACAGCTCACCAGAAGAGTTGCTTCGACGTAGTTGAATCCCAATTCTATAGGGATCTTCAACAAAAATCTAGGGTGTTGGAAATGATTTGATGGCGGATGAACCCTCAATGCGCCAACGGTAGCACTCACATCCCCCATAGTGGGTTACTGGCACCGGAATTTCCAGCCTGCTGTCTTAGGGTCAAACCCAGGACCTGGCCCTCCAGGTTAAGGGGTGGTTCCGACGGTGTAAATTCCCGTCGGGATAACTTCACGATCATGTTACAAAATATATGAGGGAAGTAGGGATAGCCTCGGACATGCGAGTACGTAGCTGAAATATGCGGACACTCTACACTCCAGGTGCTACTCAAAAAATTAAGTCTGTCCTCTCGCGTTACAGGGCAGACATAAATCGCGATTTAGGAAATACGATGGATAGGATGAAGAATATTTTTTATAGCTGCAACAAAAGATTGCTTGTGTTAGGATGCGGTTTAGTCGTGGTAAATCGGCTTAGGTCCGATAAATGATTGCCTGGCTGTAATCCGAATCAGAGGTACATTCCAAAATATTAGCCTAATATGTGCACACGCCCCTACCGACAAGACTTAGGACCCTATTAAGGAGGACTTCCTGGATGGAGTACGACGGCAAAATTTTTTTCGCGGACTTCAATGTTAAAGCCGGAAAGAAAACAATTTTGCCGTGTTAGGCTACGGTTACAGTGGATGCGTATTCTGACGAACAGAGCTATGCCCTGACGAGTGGTTGCGTATGCGTATTCTGACGAACAGAGCTATGCTCTGACGGGGTGTTGTTCATCAGAATACGCATCCAGTCGATAGCCATTGACGTTGACGTTTCGCGGGAAGCCGACTCTGACCATTTTCATATTGCAGCTAGATTCACAGCTCGACTGTCCACCGAATTTCAAGTCAAGACACACCAACTTTTCATCGACTTCAAAGCCGCATATATATAAGGTGTAAACGGCCCATACAGGACCCAAAGCTTAGCTTCTGCAACCACTGTGTGTGCGAAGTTATATTTTTTGACACGAATGGATGGGACCTACAGTTTAATGCCGATTCCGAACGGCAAATAATTTTTGAGAAGCTTCTCATGACAGTTCTTGCCCTTGGATGTTTGTCAGACGTTCGCAAGAGGGCAGCGAATAAAAACTTTCAGATGGTACAGGTCGGAATTTGACCCAGCGACCTCTCGCTTAGGGGTCCAACGCACTTAACCACTAAGCCACTGCACCCACCCAAAGCCGCATATGGTTGCTCTAAATAACGATGGCTGAACTTGGAAACCCATCAAATGTAATCCAACTGAGTTGCGGACGCTAGTGAACACGCGGTGCAATTTTCGGTTTGGCACCAGCACTTTATTCCGGAGCAGATAGTGCGCAGCGCACGGAAAGCACTGTCTTCGAAAGATCCGTATAGCTACTCCTACTGGGGTATATAGCAGATGTCTGCATAATGTACCTACCGCTCTCAATTTACATCGAAATTTGACCTTACTTTATAGAACGATTCGCAAGAGACATCTCATAAATACGACCTAGGCGTAGATGCCTTTAAATCTTGTTGACTTATAACAAACATTTTAATTAAAATAAATTCACATCCTGTTCAAGTTCACAACCAATTAAAAGGGAAAATATTACAACAGTGTTTCATTTATTTTGATGTAGGACATCACTTTTAATGATCTTAATAAGCCCACGTGCTACTGGTTCTCAATTAATGTTATACCTAAACAAAACTCACGAATTATGTTCGCCACAAAAGAATAATTAAAAAACAATTCAAATTTAGTTTAATTGTTTGAGGCCGTGATGACATTGCATCGGTGATGCAAGCGAAAGAGATGAGAGTGCGGCACGTAATTCCTCCCAAATATTGACGAACGCCAACAGCACTAGAGATGATTTCATGAAAATGCGTGCGCCTGTTTCTCGAAAATATACCAAAAGGAATACAGAAACAGACGTGTCGATCTGACCAGGCGGTTCTTGTTTGTTTGCCAATAATTATGCTGCTGCTAATTGCATACCAGCATCAAATATTTGAAGAGCATGTACTTTATAACGAGGAGCATGTTTGACACTTGTCCTTTAATTTTTAAATTTATCCTTGAACTTCAAATGAGATGAAAATAGTTGATGAAGAAATTGATCGTTAAGTAGATGATGGGAAAAATATGTGACTTTTTTATTAATAATATCTGTGGTGTTTGAAAGAAACATTAAAACTTGACGAATTTATGTACTGGAACTGTAGTGAAATCTTTTACTGGAGGCTTCATTAGACCATACTTATTCGAAAATGAGACTATTCTTGCATTTTCGTTCTTGGTACTCGATATGACGACATGAGAACCGAGTTCCTTATGCCTTAGTTGGATGATATTAATGTGGAGGACAAGTGCTTTCAAAAAGACGGTGCCGAATGCCACACAGCTGGGGAACGAATTCAATTAATGTACTTTCTCGTGTCTGTGATCAGAATTGGATTTATTTTAAGGGGACCATTAAAGTCAAAACCCACAGCCACCCGTGAATTGAAAAAGGAAATTCAATGTGGCACCAACAATATTTAGCCACATTTATACAGAATGGTCATGGAAAATTTCGACAAAACAGTGCCGGCAAAGCCGTGGCGGCCATTTGCTATTCCGCATATTACCCAATCCTATTTACTTTATGAATAAAAATATTGCAATTTTTAAAAATAACTGTGTATCCTTGCAAATTCTAATCCGGCGTGAATTTTGGGATATCCTAAAACAATAAATGAGTGTCAAAAGTATGTTAAAAAATGCGAGTTAAGGTCCAAGATAACCGCTATCGTGTTATGGTTAATGGAACCGGTGGTGGTCCGAGACCAGCACCTGCTAAAGCGGAAGACGCGGAAATAATGGCTTTAATACCGAAGGAGTTTGAAGTCGATTTTAACATCTTTGAAAATGATGCACCAAGGTATTCAATTGTATGATAAATTGGAAATGTTAAATAAGAATACATACCCTTTGTTGCAACTATCTGTCGGCAACAGCATTATTCCCGAGAAAAATCAAATAAACAGTTTCCCTCCAGCAAACAAACCCGATTCGGGACAGACGATTACTTCGACTTCCAAAGTTTTTCTAACTCCTGCACTCATCCCTAAGAAGGCAGGCAAATACGCAAGTTTCTTTACAAACACAACAATGTCGAATATAGGTAAAGATGTTATTCATTTCAGGTTCAGGTTGAATCGAAGGATGGGTTCTACAAAAAGGTCAATGAAAAGTAGCTGGAGTACATGAAGGAAGTACACGAGGCTCAGATGAAGAATAAGAATGAGAGCTAAAACTTCGGCTTATGCAGGAAGAACATTATACGAAAATGAAAATTCTGAATAAAAAGTATTAAGTATCAAAATAATGTTTTTTTTTAGTTTATATGAATAAGTGTAGGGTAAGATTAGAAAATTAACGCATTTCTTAAAGAAAGTGTTGATTTATAAACGCTCTGTGGCATACTTCGGGAACATCAATTTGTTGTTCTTAGGGTGGTTGCATATTTTCATTAGAGGATTCAAAGTCGTGCAGTTCTTCTAAAAAATAAAGAAATGTGAACTAAGTAAAGGGTCCGCCATCTAACGTTTTTTTTTCAACTAGTGCTTATTTCGCGAATGGTAACACTTAGCTTATGTCTGATTTGACAGATAATTAGTTCTATCCTTCCGCTGAACGAATATGGTTGTGTATACGCTTGTACAATGCTGGGAAATATTGCGACATTACTTTGAAAATCATGGTAATGTTGCAGAATGTGTGCGAAAATTGCGTACGGATTTTGGAAGAAGAGAAGCACCGTTAGCTCCGTATGTTCGTTATCTTGTGAAAAAAGTGAAAGAAACTAGCATCCTCATCGATAAACCAAAGCGTGAAAAGCCAAAAACAGTGCGTACACTCGAGAAAATTGCTGCTGTGGCAGAAAGTGTGCGTGAAGCGCCATCAACATCAATTCACCGTCGTTCTCAACAATTGAACATTTCGGAGACATCATTGAGACGAATTTTGCATAAAGACCTTGGTATGACACCATACAAAGTCCTGCGATCGACTTAGAGAAGATGCCGATTTTGCCAAAAAAAAATCATCTTTTCAGATGAAGCTCATTTTGATCTTGGCGGGTATGTAAAAAAGCAAAATTGTCGCATTTGGGGCATAGAAAACCCGCACGCATACATTGAAAAGGCGATATACCCAAAACGAGTCACTGTTTGGTGCGGATTTTGGTCCAAAGGCATAATTGGGCCATTTTTCTTCGAAAATGAGCAAGGAGTGGCCGTTACAGTCAATGGCGATTTTTTTTCACAAAAACTGAAGAGGCGGATATTGGCAACATTTGGTTTCAACAGGACGGCGATACGTCCCAAAGAGCCGAACCTACACTCGATGTTTTGCTCCCTGTTTTTGAAGATCGCATTATCAGCCGCAGAGCTGATGTCGTTTGGCCACCGCGGAGCTGCGATTTGACACCGTTGGACTATTATTTGGGGGGTGCCGTAAAAGATAAGTGTCACGCCGACATGCCAGAGACAATTGACGCTTTAAAGGACAATATTCGTGAAGCCATTGGTGAAATACAGCTGCACACAATCGATAATGTGCTTAAAAATTGGACCAATCGTGTAGGCTACTGCATGGCCAGCCGAGGCAACCATTTGAATGAAATTATTTTCCATTATTAACCGGAAGGATTGTACTTTCAAAAAAAAAAAGTTATTTGGCGGACCCTTTATCTGCTTATGTACGACAAGTCAAATGACTTTGTACTAACTAATAAGTGCATTAAAACCAGGGACTAAATTATGCAAGACTGCTAGCGCAATTACTGTTCTCTTAACTAATCCCATTGGACCTCTCATGCCGTTTAGAAAGATGCAGAATCTCTGTTTCTACACCCGAAAATATCTTTCTACAGTATTTCCATTTTATTTTAATATGAGCGTATTTATTGTATCATTGTTTCTCTAGAATTTGTGGAATAAGTACTCTGAATTCTCCACTTTCTAATCGATTTTTTATTCAATTCTCTTCAAATATCCTAGAGTCAGTAGTACTGCCACGCCAGTGGCTCACAACATCTCGTATTTTTAGGCCAGCATCACAAACGACCTGGTATAAAATATTTAGTATTATCTGTGGATATGAATGTGGGTACAGTCGATTGCACCTATTACATCAGGAAAACCACTAAATTTCCCGAATAGATATTGGCATATTCAAAAACATACATGAGTCTTTTTGAAGCAAATGCAATTGATACTCAATATAAAATATTCTGCTCATTGTAGGTTGACTGATATCTTGACTTTGAAACTTCAAAGCAATTTCCTTATGTTTTATGAGTCTGTACACGATTCTTTGGGCGTGCCGTGTTATTAAAATCATTAAACATATCCAAATGATCTATAACTAGGGATACTATCCATTCTAAGGTTGCCATTTTCGGATGCAAATTTGGCATTCAATATAATGAAGGCTTGATCAACGTTGATTATTGAAAAAAAATCGAATGAATAAGAAATAGTGTACTAAAGGATAATTAAAAGCAAATCAGTGTTTATTCGCATGGTATCTCAGGGGCAACCATAAACTGAGCTTCCTCATTTTACGCTTTTATAATAGTTTTACTTCATAATTTAATAATTTGTTTTGCTTTTCAAAAGTTAGGTGGCCTGACGATCAGGATATCACAAGAGTAGTTTAATGTGAAGAAAATTGTACAAACAGAATTTTGTACTACTAAATATGTAAAATATAATATTTATAATTTATATACAGTCAAACCTGGTTAAGTGAGAACTGGATAAGTGAGAAAACTCTATAAGTGAGAGTAATAGCCAGGACCCGTCATTTTAGGCTCCCAAAACCTCTATTAGCGAGAAACTCTGTAAGAGAGAGTCGTTTTTCCCTCATAGACCTCCGTAAGTGAGACTGCTAATTATCTATACCTCCATAAGCGACAGTCGAGCATTATTTATTTATATTATTTAGAAGGAACTATAGCTACAATATCAATACATACAGTAACAAATGACAAAACAAAGTACACATTTAACATCTGCTATTTAATGACTCATTCTTAACTTTCGTGGAACTTCCTACCATTGTTTTTGTATTTATTGTTTTCTCGTCAATATTGTACCTATTCTATTTCGTGGAATGACCAAGATAATATTTAAAGATTGGTTGAAAAAAGTTGACTTACAAATGAAGATAAACCGAAAACAAAATTCTGCTATTCATTGACAACCGTGCTGCCCATACGGACTTACCAACACTTGCAAACGTAAAAGTAATGTTTTTACCTGCTAGCACCACTAGTAACCTTCAACCATTAGATCAAGGCACTTTTAACGCAGAGAAGTCGTTAAACATATTCTTACGAGTCTGAAGGAAAACCTGACATTAACGTATTTCTTGCTATGAAATTTGCTAGAAAAGCATGGTACTTAGTCAGTGACGTTACTGTCAAAAACTGCTTCGAGAAAGCTGGGTTTTGGAAAAGTACAGATGAGCAAGACCTGCCAGAGGAAATTGATGTTGAAGTTGTACCTAGCAACAAGGAATGGACTAAGCTGGTGTCTCACCAATCCAATATGTTAATGCCGAACTTCGAAGATTTCGTTCAAATTAACGGCGACGTAACTACTGCTGGAGAAGAAACTGACTACGATATCGTTAAGAATTGTGTGAACACCTGTATTTCTGGAAATGACAGTGAAGACGAGGCACAGATTCCGGTCGACGGACGACGAAGGAGACGATTCATCAGTACTTTTGAATACGCGGCGGTTGTTGATCAAGCAATATTCGACAAAATTTATGAGTTAGAGAAAAACATTCAAAATACAAAAACAGAAACGTAAACGAAATTGACTGATTTTTTTAAGTGTAAATAAAATAAAATTACATAGTGCATGCATTTTTGTTTTGTTTTCGTAAGCATCTTGATTCCTATCCTTATATAGTACTAATATGTCGAAATGTAATGAACGTAACATATACACACTTCTAAAAATATATATGTACATAATACATACCTGCATTAGCGAGAAACTCGGGTTAGTGAGAAACCTCTATAAGCGAGAATGAGATTGTGCTCCCTTGAACTCTCGCTTATCCAGGTTTGACTGTATTAGTAAGTTATTTTTCAACAAAAAAAAAATACATTTATCTTTTCCTTTTGTTTGTTATTGTTACTGCAGAAATAAATGTTATTGCAAGATTGTAGTAAAAATTTACTCCTAATTGTACTAGAACAATGTAGCATTAAACCTGTAAAACAGAATTATACATTTCTCCAATATTTAAATTAAATTGGTAAAAAAAACACGAGCAAATTACTTTTTTCATCTTTATTTTTGTACTAGAATTTGTTTATTACAAATCTTGTATAACATGACACTTCAGAAAGTCAAGATGTTGTCGCATCATTAGTTTCATTGGCCCTTAGTTCATCTCTCCACTTCAATAGTCCATCTCGATATAATACTTCATATCGATCTGTTTGCTAAAGTCGGGAATATGGCTTTAAAAGTTAGAAAAGGAGAAAAACCAATTATTATTATTTTGACGAAATATTTTCACGAAATAGAAAACCACATTTATACGTTTATGAACGCCGCAATAGATACATAATCTGAAAAATCTTACAAATTTCATTAGAAACAATGTTTTTGTGTGATAAATAATTGTTAAGTTAGAAACAACATTTATTTTTAACATTTAAATCAGTCCAATTCGTCATTGAATTTTGCCATCAAACTGAAAACATAATTAGACACATTTACAAAAACAAAAACGCTTAATTATTAAATTTAAATAAAAATTCAACAGCCCAATTAGGGCTACGGCAGGTGGTCGCTACAGACGGCTGTCATTTATTCATTAGCATCCGAAGCAATACCTATCATCAGTGTTGTAGTTTCATACACTTCGTCAGCATTGGCAACATTGTTTTATGCTAATTAGAGAATATCGCGCGTCGTAAATGCGTTTCTCTGCATTAGCATTACGCTTTCTGTTTCTGTTTCAATGCAGTTCCTAACCTAGAGCAAAATGTAAAGTGCAAGGGAAAAGTATACATACGATCCCTTGCACAACAATTGGCTACAATGCGGTTGTTTAGTGACAAAGATAAGTATTGAACATTTATTTTTAAGTTATTTTTATAAACGTGAACATAAAATTATTGACAAACACACCCACACAAATTGCAATATAATAAATATAGTGCAGACTATGACGTGCTCACTTGATTTCATTGGTAATTAGCTTTCGTAGAGTGCAATCGCCCGCGTTCAGTTTATCCAGAATTTCAATGACATCTTGACAGTATTTATCTCTGGCGAGAAAATCTGCTTCGGTGTATTCCTCATTGCTGCGTTGCATTCGCCAAATGACGTTGAGTTTCGCTTCGATTAGAACATAGTTGGATGACGGACAAAATCTCGGACAGATATTGTCGATGAAATTTATCATGTCGCGAACGGAGCAACAATTGATTTTATTGTGGATCATATTGAGTGTAAATTCTTGATACTTGCCCATTCTGGAGTGGTCTGCTACCACTTCACACTTGCAGCATCTCCAATCTGGTTGCAGGCTCGTCGTGTGTACGGGAATAGCAATACCTCTGCAATTGGGTTCGCGACAGTACAGCGCTGCCAAGTAGGTTTCATTTTCCTGGAAACATAAATAAGAACAAAATCAACAAGTTAAGAAATCACGTTGCTATATCGATTGTCAACACAAAGTGTCGTGTAAAATATGAAACCCATGACGCACTGAATCAATAGCACTGTGGAACAGAAGACATAATTGGATTAATGTTGGTGCACGGGTCTGGTGTTTTGAAAATTAAATTAAACCTGGTAAGCAAAGTTTAGCTTACTTATGAAAGAGTAAATAATTAATTAGGTTGAAGGAGGAAATATGGCTTGCCCCCCCCCCCCCCTCTTTTGTTTATGCACACAACATGAATGAGCATTTGTCTTAATCGCTCGAGGCATGTGACTGACGTTAAGAGTTAAGGAATATTTAATTTGAATTTGCTTCTTATGTATTGACAGATTTATTTAAGTCTCTTAACAAAGGCGATTATTTTTAGATTAACATTAGGAGTGTGCTAATTAGGTTTTTTTTTTAAGAGGTGGTGATACACAATTCGCGGTAAAACAAAAACCTTAAAATCAGCTCCATTGCCTTAGAAAAAAAATAAATTTTAAGTCGTTACTTATATGTCAGATAAAAAAAACCAGCTTCACGCCGTTTGTCCTCAAAAAAATACCGATTTATTTTACAGCTCAATCAATTTTAGACGTATAAAGGCTTTATCGGTGTTCCAAGGTAAAATAAGTCTCGCAAGTTGGGGAAGTTGCTTTCAACTTTGTGAAGATTAGGAGGATATTTTTAGAGGCGATAAATGTTGTGTTTTATATTTATAAATACAATTATGGTTGTGCGAGCTGAGACATAATAATAATATTGAAACATAAGAAAAGGCTACAGACCGCTTGGGGGGAGGGGAGTTTGACACATCCATATTTCTATGTGCCCCAAAAAAGAAGACCTTAAAAACATGATAGATGCCATTTCGAAAATCTGTTTTGTTGCAAATTATTCCTGTGATTGGAAAACCACCTAATTTTAGTATTAAGTAGCGAGTGCTGCAATTCTCTAGGTTCGTCGATCTGAGGGATCTATACGTGGTGAATGATGTAGATGATCACATCAAACATAATGTTGGCGACTTGACTCAAGTTCTAGAAAAACAAGTGGTAGGAAAACTCTTCTGTGACTCAAAAAGGACTCTAACAATAGGTTCACAGCAGTTGTTCTTTCGGCGCTCACATACATATACATGGACAGCATATGTTGGAGAATATACAAAAAAAACTTAAGGCAAGGCTACAGTCCGCTTGGGGCGAACAGTATGAAACCCTATCCATATGCCTATATGCCGCTAAGAACAAAGCCTTGAGAATATGATGGATGGCATTTTATTTCATTCTATGAAATCTATAACGAAAAACATATTTTTTTTTAAAAAAAAAAGCCCTCAAAAAGTGGTCGTGGCCAAAATATTTGTATGGATGATTGACTAGAAAAAATATTGGCTAAATTACTGCTATAATTTTTTTTTCGTTTTGTATACAAATTTTTGAAACATTTTGTAAAAAAAACGCCCTCAAATAGTAAGCGTGGAAAAAAACCTTATACAGTAGGGCAATGCGGGAGAATTGTTCAGGTTCTAACCATTCATCTCTTCATTTGGAGCTTTTAAACGTTCTTTTCTAAATTATGGGCGTGGCAGTGGGCGGATTTAAAAAAAGTTTAACACTTTACCATTTCCAAATTTCGGTCAATTGCTAAATAGTTTTAGGTTTTGGCCCTAAGCATAAATATATTTATATACTTTTAGTGGCCTATGATGAATATTAGAGGTGTTCAAAATTAATATACCCATAGGGTAGGGTATAATAAAGAATCAATTTCGCTAACTTTGCCGATTTTGGAAATTTTGTTTGGGAGCCGAGTTTTTGGCGATGGCACCTTTTAATGGTGCTGATCTTACTTGTCATAAATTCAAATCAACACATAAAATAAACTTGAAATAATTTTTACGCAAAATATTTTGCGCGTATTTTGACTTCTGAGCTATCACTCATCTTTCTGCTCCGTTCAAAGGAGTTGTACTAAATGGAAAACATTTCATAATGTTATTTTCGCATCTCTATATCTATTTGTTCGGACTTATTAGAAAAATGCAGCGCAAAAAGAAAATGTGTTTGCATAGTATTTTCTTTTTTATTAATTTTGCTGTACAGCCGGTGCAGTACCAACAATTTTTTTTTTCGGTGAAGGTTTAACGATTTCAACTTTAGTCTTTAATTTACAAAATCATTGACGGTGGGACGGACATGCATAGTAAAATTATGTAAACATAAATTGCGGTTTACGAAAGCATTTAAGGTGTGTTACTAGCTTTATATCAAAAAAAGAGGCAATAAACCTCCAGTTAAGGATAATATCTACAAAAGATTAATGCCCTTGCTTTGCTATAGGAATACTACACTTGTAGCCCTAATAAGGGGGCATTCAAACCCTTCCTCTTCTTTCTTTTTCATTCGACGAGGTTCGTTAGGAGTCTGCTTTGTATATAGTAATACCAACTGAACCGGTCATTTTAAAGTTTCTCGTATACATTACTCATAATACTAAAGTGAAAGATATTGCAATTGTGCGGAAATTACGAATTCAAACTGATTGATCCAAAAAAGTTTGTATGCACATATGTCTGTCCGTCTGTTTGTCCAGGAGCCGTTTGGCGAAACTTTTCGCCGGACTTACTGCAAAGTTCGTAAATAAAGTTTTTGGGGTAGCATCTCGCGGTTTTTTTTTCCGTTTTTACATTTTTAAATAACGGTACCATACAAGTGCCATACAATATTATTTTTTAAATAACTTATCATTAATTTACTCAAAAACGGTTTTAAATATTTTGATCTCTGTTTTTAAATTTTTGACAGTTAGATCACAAGTTTCCAATGTGCAAAATTACTTATGCTTAAAAAAATCAATATTTTCAAACTTTAAAAAGTGATTTAGATAAATTTAGTATTCAATTTAAGGCGATTTAAAAATGCACATCACGTAGCGAGAAAGTTTCGTGTATCGCATTCGTGCACTTTAATTTATTTGAAGAGGGTACAAATAATTTTCCGTATAACAGGTTCGATACCTAACGGTGAGGAGGGAAACAGGAGTCTTCCCATTAGTACTGGATATCAACCAGTCTACCCTCTGACAAATGCCTTCTGGAGTTCAAAGAAATCCGCCATCACTCAGTACAACTGCTGGGATTCCAGATACGTCAGAAGAAAGCATACTGGCTTGGAATATGGGGCAGATGTATAAACTAACAGCCAAGAGCCGCATTGACATCGTCACGATAAGTTTGGCAAGGGAACAATGCAGCAACAGAAACTAGTAGTGGCCTTTAGTTGGCCATCGATGGCAACAGATCGAAGGCTCTACCTTTAATAAGAACCTAACGCAGAACTGACTGAACACTGCATCATGGATGACAGTGCTAACAGGTGTTTTACTTAGATTTTGCGGAAGCTTCAGGGATGAGGAGAACATTAAATCAGTGGAACATCTCTTATGCTACGGACCAGAACGGCCGGAAAGCCATTTATCCTACGTAGGATTTATTAATAATGCTATATCATATCAATACTAAAACGAAGATGGATGAAACCGGGTTAAATATTCCATATGTCAAAGGGCTTCTTAATGACTATACGAGTACATAATGCTACATATATTATAAAACATGGTAATGAAAACAAAATACCCCTTAGCTACACTGGTACTGAGTAAAATATACCCACTAGTATCTTCAAAAGCATATTTTTTCTGAGAAACATATGGCATACCATTTTTTTTAATGTGATAGCTCCATAATACGTAATTAATTATTTGCTTATCTAGCTACTATTATTTGTGAAAAATTAAGTTAGTTTTTCTATTGACAATCATATTCCTAGGATAGAAGCCATTAGGACGCAATTTGCCTAATTGGATATACACTTTCAGGTAGCTTGCCTATGAGCCGAAACATTACCCAATTACATTTGGAACAATTTACTATAATTTGAAAGCAAGTTACTACTTGTTGTTGGATTGATTTAGGGACACTTAAACAAACTTTTTTATGTAGCACGCAACTACTTTTATTTTTGTTGGAGTTTTTTATGCAGAGCTAGTGTCTAATACAGAAATCGATATACACATACGATAATTGCTGTCATTGAGTTCACCAAAATCTTGCCTCGAGTTATGTTTGGCGGAAGGACTCACAAATAGCAAATGTTTCTATAAAATTACAAGATGTTAAGAGACTGGAAGAGAACACTCCAAAGCACTATAGAAGCTTACACTGATCTACTTTGCAAAAAATATTAAAAAGGGATACAAGAATTTATTTCTAAATTGTTGGCGTGGCAGTTGGCCAATAATATGTGTCTAAATAAATTCACAAGACCAGATCGGCATAACTGTATCTATGTACACTTTTAGTGATCTATGGACAGAATAAAAGGTCCTTAAAAACGTTATATCCAAAATAAACCAAGAATAGTTTTGTACGAAAATTACAGCCACACTTTACCTTTTCGCTTAAGTGCTCCTAAAATTTACTAAGGGAAATTATTCAACATTTCAACTTCTACACCAGCCGTCATTCTTCTATACTTTTATAAAAGCCCCGACCCTTACGTCGCGTGCATTTGCGGAAATACATACATAGGTGTCTCATAGAATACGACCGAGTTTCAATTATTCTGTTAAAATTTTGTACAGCTACACTTCGAAAAACACCAAAATACATTCAATTATGATGGTTTTACTTTCATCTCGCGGAATGTAAAAGAGCTATGCATATGTCAAAGCTTCCACCAATCAAAGTGCTTTAAGGGGTTACATGGGTTTATTCAGAGGAAAAAAGTTCTATTTTGAAAAATTGTTTTTTTATATAAAAAATTAAATATTTTATTTATTCAAACTTTTTAAAGATATACATTCAAAACTCCGTCATTGTGACGTAATTTCCAGTGATCTCTCGGAAAAAGGTGCGTCCGCGTTGACAGTAGAACTCAGGTAAGACCATGAACCAGAATTTGTATGAAGGTAAAAAAAAAACAAGTGAAAATTGGATTTTTAGCAGACCTTTTTACAAAAAAATGCTAATTTTGGTAAAATTTACTCAACTTTTTTTTTTAGTTGTGATTGAAAAAAAAAAAATCCTTCGCCCAAGTCGTCGTGAATTGTATCTCGAAGACCTGTGTAAAATGTTAGCAAGATCAGTTTAGTGGTTTTCGAGAACTTTTGACAACCGACTTTCAAAACACAGTTTCGAGAAAAACGCGATAAAGTTTGGATAACCTCAAATAAACCTCGTGAATCAATTGAGTGCGCAGTTTCCCAAGGCTGTATCTCCGAGACTTTTATTCGGAATGACTTGAAAATTTGGGATAATGCTCACGAGATGTTGTAGAAATAAATAAGACAATAAAAAAAATAGATTTTTGAAGCTGTGAAACCCATGTAACTCCTTAAACGAAACTTAAAATTTGTCTAGCAGTCTGAATATTCCTAAATTAATTTACATTCAGGGATACAAGCCTTATTCAACCGGGAGCAAGTTAAACTAACACTATCAAACCAAAGCGCTAGGATATACAAAATGTGTACATATGTGTGTCTAATTATTATCACCAGATCCCAATTCCTCGTTTTATTAAATGTTAAAAGCAAGAGCCGAATGTTGTGATTCCGAGATTCCACTATTCTCTCTGTTAAAACAAGTTAGCAAATCAAAAACCATTACAATTGGCATTCTCAAATGTGATAAATGGAAACTTAAGACGCATCTTTAACATCTATATAAAAATGTTTACAAGGGGAAAAGGTTGCAGGAGGGGCTCTATACTAACTACACTAACAGTTGATTCAATTTCAATATATTACTCTGAAAAAGGTTTACAACTTAAAGATTCTAAAATTAAGAGTTATTTCATGTGGGGTGGAGTTAAGAGAAACAGAGAAAGACGAGTGTAGACAAGGCAGAAATCCGTTTTGGTTCTTCAACAAATTTTTGTCTTCTTAATTTTTTGGGTATACAGTGTCTAAAATGTCTCTATAACGCAACGTAACTGGTTACTATCCATCTGCGTAATGGGTACACTAGGGATGCTCATAATACATCGATACATCGAAAAACATCAATTTACTGTTGGAAACATCGAATTAATCCGATACATTGTATGCATTGATGTATTATAATAAGCTGTTTTCGCCAACCAAACACATAAACAATAACAAAAAGAAGACGAGGGAATACGACGCGGCGATGCGCGACTTTTGCACCATCGACACAAAAACACAAACGGCACGGAACTGACTACACTTTCATAATGGTCTATTAAAAAAGAGCAAGGGAACTGTTAATAATAAAAATACACAAGCTCATTCTGGGAGAAATCAGAAAACGGATGGTGCTATTGAACAAATTTCTTCCTTAGCTTTCGCTACCTTGTTGGACCCGCGGTTCAAAAAAATTGGCATGTGCATACGCAATTCAAAAAATTAGGGACCCCCTTAATGTAAATCCAGCTGAATCTGATTCGGATAGTTCCGACAAATTATGGGAAGCTTTCAGCTTATGGAGCATCGATCACAAACTAGTTCACCGAAACTGGAAGGCTTCTGAAGTGCCCGTCACCCCAAAGCACATAATTATTTTATATAATTAAAGTTGTGGGTGCAGTGGCTTAGTGGTTAAGTGCGTTGGACCACTAAGCGAGAGGGCGCTGGTTCAAATCGCGACCTGTACCACCTGCAAGTTTTTATTCGCTGCCCACCTCTTGCGAACGTTTGACAAACATCCAAGAGTAAGAACTGTCATGAGAATCTTCTCAAAAATTAATTGCCGCTCGGAATCGGCATTAAACTGTAGGTCCCTTCCATTTGTGTCAAAAAATATAACTTCGCACACACAGTGGTTGGAGAAACTTATCATCTGTACTAAACAATGCTTTGCAATGACCGAAATAAAAACTGCAATCGAAAATCTGTCCAAAAGTATTTGCTTCACTGCAAACAAACATCGAAACCGTACATTAAATGTAGAAGTCTAACATTCTGTGCATTTAATGTCTTAACACTTCCACCTTTGGGGAACAATCCAGTCGCTATTTAGAATTATGACGACATTCAAGGTTGCTGCATTTTTCACAACTAGTAGCGAAATAGACATTCACCTTGACTTTGTTTCACCGCTGGCGATGGGGGTTACTATTTTCTTAGCGAATACTGTAGTCTGTAATTGTATATAGACGGCGGTCAGCAAGGTCAAGTGGATACAAGGAGATACAAAATAATGGCTCACATTTGCACCTAGACTTGCACTTGCAAGGGTGCGATATCACATTGACATTGAATTCTTCATTCTTTTGAAGCACACTTTCGGTGCATGTAGCTATATGCTAAGAGTCGCATAAATGCCTTTTAGAGGTCAGTCCCGTGTTGAAAATTATTGCAGCCTTTACTCCTGCTTTAAAGAAATTGAATTTAGAATTGGACCCCAATGTCATTATGCATGCATCAATTGCAGTGCCAATGTCACCCTGCACTCTTAATTCCCCCACTCGGATGTGCATAAATCAACATACTGCATTGACGCATAATATGCAAAAAAGGAGGAATCCTCTGCAGCATACTTATATTCGCGTACAACCATCCGGTTGGTGTTGTTTTTTTTTTTTTTGTAACTTTAATACTTACAGTGGGATCCTTGCATCGTGGACACTCGCAAATGAAATGCTTTGTCATCTTTAAGAACATTCTCCGCATTAGGTTACTCCACAAGATTTTGGTGTACGTTGTTGTTATTTCGCCTCCTTTTGGGATGAACTTTGCCGCTCTGACTACTGCCAGACTTCCGTCCTCAAAGTAATGACACGCATTCGGGGTGCACTCATGATTCATGACCGCAGTTAGAGGAAACAGACCGCGTAACAGAATCTCATAACCGTCGACTTTCTTCGGCGCCTCGAAGGCGTTAGTATTCAGTACTCCAACCACCTTCAGCAGGAAATCAAGGATTTTCTTGTCGGTTGGGAAGTTCTTGAAACCCTCAGCCGCTCTTGTGATTTCACTGCGATATCCACGATCTACATTCGCCTGCATTGCAAAAATAAGATCCTTCTGGTCTTTACTTACGAAAAAACTTCTCACTGCAGTAAGTATTCGCAGCGTCATCGGGCTAACCCCACCAACATCAATGGGCTGCCATTCGCAAAAGAGCTCACATTCGGATTTGTGTTGCTCTGAAATGCTGCACTTTTCACACACTGGAAGGGTGCATCCCTTGGGACACAGAAAGTCCTTGACATCGAGCAGTTTATAGCACACAACACAGGTATTCAATGCGGATCCTTTTCTTGCCGTCGGACCCAGTATCACAGCACGTTCGCGGAACAACAATTCGCCCTTTTCAATGTCACGCAGGGCGAAAACCCCACGTCCGGCTACCGGTGACCAATCGACTTTCCAGTTGGGCTCGCCCGTTTTCAGATCTCCCAAGTGGATGTCCACCAGTCGGGCTAACGTTTTCGCCGACATTCTATAGCAGGCAAAGTGTCAATTTTGTCACCAAACCGCGACCAATCGAATTGAATTTACACCGTCGACTGGCTTGAGGGATACTCTATTACTCTGGTCATTATTTTCATTTCTTCTTCATGTGGCATGGCAATGTGGCATGCGGCGCGTCGTCGATGGCAAAAGCTTAAGAACATTAATTTATGCCACGCTTGACGGGGCTGCCGATGCTTAAGGGAAGGGGTTTAGTTCGATTTGTCAACTTGCTACACAGCAGCACATTACCTCTACGTACATACTGGTTTGTGATTTCATGTTTTCTTGTTGTTGGGTAATTTTAGACTGTTCACTATTCACAGCGAGTGTAACAGGTTGCATTTATGTTACAACACACATGTACACCACTCGGGTAGTAGGGTATGTAAGTAGATATGGATTATATTACCTTGTCTGAGTGTCATGGGGTGGATGGGGCATCTAGCTAGCGGAGAGAATGCATTCATATTACCAGCATGTTGGGGGCAAAATGAATTCGCAAAGAGGAAAAAAAATTGTATTTAGGTTAGAAATCGAGAGTGGTACGAAGAAAACGAGAAGAATCGACTTAGGAACTTATAATTAAGTTATAACAGCACTTTGCTCTCTGCAAGGTTATGTCTCCGTCTGTGAGGGGGTTTTACATGCATATATGTACAGTGACATATGGAAAGACTACAGAGCACTTGGGCTTACTGCTGGATACCCTATTAATTCAAACGTCATACTATATTTGTATGACCAAGAAAATTATGCCTTAATAAGTGGACGACTTTTTTCTTTAAGGACTCTTCATCTAAGAGGCTAAGCGTGAAAAAAGTACTTCATTGTGACGGCATTCAATTTTGCTAAGACCTCTCATAAGTCTTATGGGCGCTCGTTAATCTAGTGAATGGGTTTACGAACCTTTTTAGTTTAAGTAAATACCTATGCGTTCGACCGTTTTGTACCTGTCACCATGTGGCGTTTTTTGTTTTGTTATTAAAACTCATTTCCGGTCGTACATTGATGCGATAATTCTTAAAGCTTGGTTTTGGTTTTGTGACAAGATGCCTCTACATTTTGGAACACTTTGTGCACATGACCGCACTTTACTGGCGGTTTCGAGAAGGGAGCGAATTCTCATGTATCCAGAATCATTCATTCAACATCGTTTTCTTCGAGGTTTACCCTGGAACGACCCTATTACCTTGCCTCCCTATCAAGACCGCCTTAAACTTTTAAATTTGAACAACCTTGAAGAAGCAGGGACGTAGCAGACATTCTCTTCATTCATCGACTCCTCTCAGGTTCTGTTGATCTCGCGTCTATTTACAAATCTATTTTCTTCAACACTAAATCTCGTTATTTACTTTGTCCTCCTCTTTTTTTATATAGCACCCCACCGCACCTCTTATGGCTCCAACGAACCAATCTCACGTATAGATTTTTGTTCGAAAACTTTAGTTTTTCAGTTAGTACCTAAAAGTATATAGCATAAGTAATATAGCTTGTTATGAGCCTAATAAATGACTAACGCACAGTCGCCACCAAAATTAGGTTTCCTGTAGCCAATTGTCAAGTGATGTAGTGAGCCTTGTGTACGTCTCCAAATTTTAGTTTTCTGAGATATAGTGGATAATAATTGAAGAGACCAATAGGCAACATTCATTCAAATTCCGATTGAAAATGTTAAGAAGCTCTAGGATGCAAGCTGCACCAAGCTTTTGCAAATAGTGAGGTGGTGGAAAATCATTGGGATTGCATTGGCTTAGGCCAAGCAGGGACGTGGTTCCAAGACAAAATTATTAGGCAAAATTATTATTAAAAAAAATCGCTCCGTGTGAGGTTCAAAATCACGGTCTATATTGCTGCCAAGATATTTATAACACAACGATGATATTTACAAATTTGGTTTCAAAATAGGAGGAAGCCTTCACGTCAAAGAACCCATCTCGATAAATTTAGAGCACGGCCGACTCAGTTGATATTGTTATGTTCAAAGGTGGGATCCTACGAACGCCGTCAAAAAGGCAATGGCAATCAACCTCCCCTAACAATCGCGTAAAAAATGCCTGGATCACACAAATGCAGAAAAACCAGCATTTGATTGGCCTCAATGATAAAGTGATTCAAAGTCGGAAGGCCTGTAGATGTGTTATGTGGTCGAACCGGCGAACCAGTAGAAATGCAGTCAAGTGGGAGGGTTACGATCCCTGTAATCCTGATCATTTACATAGTCGTTAAATGTAGAAAAGATATTTACAAATTTGCGACGAATTTTTGACTTTGATTTGACCTTATTTGGTTTCCTTGAATCTTCTATTATATACTGCACCAAATTCTTTGGCACAAGGTTTGAATGGCGATTCATGAAACTTAATTTAATGTAATTTTACTCATAATAATATATTAAAATCATTACAACATTTAAGCAACTTTGTTTCCCAAAAGACCATTAATGATAATGAACCTTTTTAAAAAAAAAAGGATAAAATTGTTAATGAATGTGGTTTGGTGCCACACTTATCCTCAGTTACAATCAGCAGACATTCTCGCTTTTGAACATATTTCAAAAACATCACCATCATTTTAAGATAAGTTCTCTTTTGCGTTTTACGAATGGCTCAAAGCGTATGGTGTAAATAAAAATCGTATTTATTTTTTTTCGTTCAGATTGTGCTAAGAGTATACTTTTTGAGCTCAAAAACATAATAAATTGACTGAGCAATCTGAGAACAGCCAAAGTTAAATGAAAAGAACATAAGTGAAAATAAAGAGAAAAAGATTTGTGCTGAAGAAAATTTTTTCACCCTATCTTCTCATTTTTATTTCCGTCGTCCTGCTGGGAGATTGGTTAACTGGCCGCCTCTGATTAACCTCTAATCCCAATCAAGCTAGCTCACTTTTATGAGACCCGGAGGATGACAAAACCAGGTAACGGGCCCAACGTCATGTTCTCGTCTCGACAACAATGAGTTGGGGAGGATGATCCCTTGACCCCTCCCTACCTCCTCCACGTTTAATCGATGGGTAGAGAGAGGAATCGATGGGTAGAGGGAGGGTAAAGGCGGACAATATCAAACTTCAAACAACAACAACAACATTTACCAACCATCCACATAACAAACCTTAAACAAAGACTTCCATGGCCAAGAGTCCAACGAATTTGAAAATGTATGTAAGAAATCGGAAGCTATCCAGATTTCCCATCCCCAAAATCTGCGCCAAAATCCACCTAGTAAGAAAATTTATCGGTTATTAATTTTAACTTTCCTTCTCCTCAAAAACTCCTAAAGTTTTACTAAGTTGGTACACCAGCGAATATTATCCGTAAACCTTGAAGTGGACAAACCAAGACTTCTTGGGTCAGCCAATCAAAGGTGTAGGTAGGTTTTTTTTTTTTAAAAGAGAGAATCGAGTTCAGAGAAAAGTTTGAACTTTGTTTTTTAATTGATTTTCGGTGTTAAGTGAAATTTCTTTCGGAAGTAAAACCGATACACCAAAAATCAAAAGGAATGCAGAGACTGGCGATAGGAGTGATATTAGGAAGAACTGCCAACTGAACTCCTTATACACAAAAGATTTTTTTTTTGTCGAGGAGCCGGAAGACTTTTACAGATAAGTAGAATAGCTTTACATACTGTGTTCTCTTAGTGCATTTTGGTAGGAAAGTCCGAATTCATCGTTGCAATTTCCTTTTCATAATTTTCCTCTTCCCAATTTTCCTTTTCATAATTTTCCTCTTCCCAATTTTCCTTATCCCATTTCCGAACCCATTATTCAACTTTTAACCACCGGCGGCTGTAATTTTTCTCGTGAGTGCAATAAGCTTTAGAGAAGACACGTCGCAGAAAATAATTTCAAGAGTTTGCTGGAAGTCCTTAAAATTTGCAGTTGGAGTCCATCCTGCCCGTGACTACAGCAGAAAATGAGAGTATACTTTTACTACGTTAAGTCGCCCTAATACCGTTATACAGTACTAAGCGAATTCTGTACCTCGGCGGATAACGCTACGATTAAGTCGTTTGTGAAAAATTAATTACTTTTTCCCCATAGCAAAAGGTTTTACTTCAAAATTTGTATGTACGTACACGAAGAGTAATCATATATACAGGGTGAGCCAAATACAAGTTTCTTTTTAAAAATGCAATAAAATGAATCGAATTAAATTTTGTTCCATGTATTCGGGCTTTATTAGAAAGAGCAAATATACACATTAATTATAGAACACAACGTCGTTCAAGTGGTGCCTCGACTGGCTTCGCAATTTGTTACTCGAATTTTCAAAGACCTTGTTTATAGTTTCAAGCTAAAGCTCACGGATTACTTGGATAATATTTATTTTTTAATACATTTAATTTATTTAATAATTAAGTGCTTGAATTGTTTCCGTATTGTATGCATAACTTCGGTTCCCAATAAAAAAAAGTCCAAATCGCAGCTCCGAGGCGGCCAATTGACATCGCCAAGACGGCTGATAGTAGAACGATTTGGGGATTTGGTGCTCAAAAGATCGATTATGGCATGGAGCCGTCGCGTCGACTAACATGGCTCTGTAACGCCCCGTTGACCGAAACATTGTTCTCAGCCTCAATTTCGAAGAAAAATGGTTCAATCATGCCACCACTCCACAATCCGCATACTCTCGGCTACAGCAGCCACTTTGTGCGCACTGTATGAAAACGGCGGACCATGAGTGTTATCCACTAGCATACCAGTCTCACAAACTTGCGTACAGCAGGCGCCCTGTCCAAAACCTCTTTTTAAAAAACCCACTGTATTTCCTACTCATTTCGCTTCGCGGAGGTATGATACTGACTTTCAACTCAAGATTTCGACGGAGAAACACCTGTCAGTGTCAAAATAACCTACGATTTAAAAAGAACCACTAGATGGCCCACCCAATTATGTAGATCGTTTTTCCAATAATTGTCGAATAACACGAATATATAAGAATCAGACGAAGTTTTTTAAGTAAATTTTCTAAGTAATAAAAATTTAACATTAGACCAGCGCCACCTACAGTAAATGAACCAAGAAATGCTAGAACCTTTCACACATCCATAAATTCTATAAATTCTGTAAAGGGCATTTCATTTATATATAATGTAGCGATTATTTAACATCTAAAATAATGTCTCAATTAACAAAATTGAAAACATTTTGAAAAAAAAATCGTGGTCTTCTCAAAGCAGAATTTGAATTTAGATTAAATTGAGAAATGTATATACGAAACATGATCAAAAGAAAAGAGCGTCAGCCGCAATGTCTAAAGTCCAAACGACTAACACCGCAAACCAAACAACAATAGTTCCTCTTCCGCTTAAGCTTTTTTTTTTAATCTATGAAAAACAAAAATCACCTCATGAGAAATCATAAATCCAAAAATAAATCATGGAACTTTCATGCGGCAACAGCTGACGGATTTTCTTTCCGATTTTCTATTTTCATTTCCTCCACTTAAATATGTGTAGGTCGCTTATATGGTACGATGTTATTGCTCAATCGAATGTGGAATATATTAGTGTTTAATTACTTTTTAATTGAACTTACTCAAAAAAAAAATTTTTTACTTACAGCAGGATCCTTACAGCGTGGACATTCACAGACAAAGTGCTTTGTCATCTTGAGAAATACCCGACGCGATAGATTACTCCACATAATCTTGGTGTATGTTGTTGTGATCTCAGCTCCTTTCGGGATAAATCTAGCCGCTGTGATATTTATAACATTTCCATTTTCAAAATAATGACACGCATTCGGGGTGCATTCGTGGTTCATAACACCAGCGAGAGAAAATAATCCACGCAAGAGGATCTCATGACCGTCGACCATATTGCGAGCTTCGAAGGCATTCGTATTCAAAACACTAACCGTCCGATAAATGTAGTCGAGAACCTTCTGATCCTTGGGAAAGTTCTTGAATCCCTCAGAAGCGCGTTCAATTTCTACGCGATAATAGCGATCGGCATTCGCCTGCATCGAGTTAAGAAGTTCCCTCTGCTCCTTGGCGAGGAAAAAACTCCTTACTGCCGTCAGTATACGCAATGTATCCGAATTAACACGACTCACATCAATCGGTTGCCACCTCTGGAACAAGTTACACTCTATCTTGTGTTCTTCTGCGTCGGAACAGGCTGCACACGTTGGGAGTGTGCATCCTTTCTTGCAAAGGAAATCAACATTGTCCAAGAGCCGATAGCATATAACACAGGTGTTGAGTGCGGTTCCTTTCCGGGCAGTGGGACCAATTATGAGAGCACGTTCACGAAATATTAATTCGCCGGATTGGATGTCACGTGCGGCGAATATACCACGACCGGCTACATGCGAGCTATCGACCTTCCAATTCGGTTCGGCTCCCTTCAAATCACCCAAATGGGCATCGATAAGACGAGCTAGTGTCTCCGCCGGTATGGATGTCATACTTGTTTTTGTAATGGTTTTTATAGGAACCGAATTATAATTATATCACCAGGTCGGACCGCGACTAATCGATGTGAATTTTAAACGGCGACTATTCGAAGAGATATATAAATATTTCTATGTTTTTTTTTTTCTTCTTCTATGGGGATTCTCTCTCTCTGCTATCAGCGCGGAAAAGCTTAAAAAACATTAATTGATGACGCTGATGGGGCAGCGGGACGGTGGTGGGGCGATGTTTTGGCGGTTTATATACGTAAATAGATGGAGCGAAGATGCAGCACGTGCTAGAGTGTGTCAATGGATGTCGTGTGAAGGAGATGAAATATTTTGATCGTCCGAATTCACACGATTTATTGGATGGCTATCTGTGCAAGGTAATCAATTTGAGGAATCACCTTAAAGGGTGCATGCGCTAACCGACGATTAACAGTGAAGGATGGAAATGTGAACATTTGTTGTAGGTTTTGGTGCATTATGTTTGAATTTTTTTTTTTTTTTTTCGGCGGAAGCCGAGAGAGAGTTGAGAGTTTATTATAAGTCGCCCATGATCAATTTGTTTAACTTTTAAGTATGCATTAGTATACTAAAGAGAAAGTTATTGCGATCGTACGGAAATTTCCGTCTGTCGGTCTGTCTGTCCAGGAGCCGTTTGGCGAAACCGTTCGACGGATTTGCTTCAAAGTTCGTATATAAGGTTTTTGGGATAATATCTCGCTGTCTTTTTTTATTTTTGCTGTACTGTTTTAGATAGCGGTACCTGCCAAACAATCCTTTTTTGTAAAAAGCACTTATTTTCTCGAAAATGGTTCCAAGGATTTTGGTCTTATTTCGTACTTTGGATACTTGGGATGGAGCCAAAATTACTGTGTACTCAGTTTTGGGCAAAAAATTATGGTCTTATGTTGAACTTATCATCGTACTTAGATTTTTCAAATATAATTTTTTTTTTCATATCACGATTTTCTTGAAATTAAATTAAATTTGTTTTCCCAAAAATGGCTCTTAAGATAAATTTTTATATTTTGAACAATTACACTACCACCAAAAAATTAGAACTAAACTGCGCTGAGACTATCTGTATTCGAATAGTTATTATATTAACCCCCAAAATATCAGTATTTTACCGTTTTAAATATATTCTAAGAAAAAACAAAGGAATCAGAGTTAACTTCATGGACATATCAGAGCTGCAATTTTAGTTTTTTTGTGAAATAGTGTGGTGGTAACTTTTATTTGTCCACTACTGTATGTTAAAAGTGTTCAATGTGCGGAATTACAGTGTTGTGCAAAACATACCGGTAGATTTAACTATATATTTGATTGATATATTAAAATAATACTCATAGAGATACATATTCATGAAGATCAGATGCGAAAAATGTGATACAGTAGAGAGTTCTAAAATCACCCCAACTCAATTTATATTAAGTTAAAGTGAATAACAACTTTTTTGAAGTATAACTACTCCAAATGATATAACTTCAGAAATATTAGATTTCGCTAAAATATCTATTTAATACACTCTTTAGACTTAATTTAATAACGCAAGAAATGTTTAAAGTGTTGTGTGATTTTATAAGCCCAGAAAAATATTATGACGCCTAAAGTAAGAGTTAAAAATTTACATTTTCCAGCTTTTCATTACAAATGCATATTTCTTAAATCATATTAGGTTCATGTTCATGTTTTAGAATCGACCTTTGATGCGTATCACTTATCGGCCTGTGTTCAATAACTTTTGACTTAAGACTATTTCCTACGACGAATACGCATTAAGTCTTCTATAGCAGCTGTAAGATATGTCGCATTATTTTTTTTTTAAAATACCTGATCCTATCCATCACATCTTCCTGATTGCGGAAATGTCTGCCTTATAGCACACCAGGACAGACTCAAGCTTTTCAGTAGCTCCTGGGGTGTGAAGTGTTAGCACTCATGGCTATTCTTTCATGTCCGTTGACGTTCCGGGTCTGGTTGCTTTTTGAGGGAAATTTGTTGCCAAGAAGTTTTCCGACGGCACAAGTCCAAGGGTTATCCGGCACCATTTCTTTTGAAGAACCCTGACTGGTCCTGAAAATTCCACACTGACCTTAACTCCAATTATTTAGAAGTAGCTCACGTAATGTATCTACCATCGTGACCGTTGGCGACGCGCGCAGGTCCGTCGAATCGATCCAGTGAATTATAATCACTAGTACGTCCTCTCTTTAAAGTTATATTTGTTATACATATTTTAATATACTTTATCTTAGTATTTGATTTATAATACCTACTTGCTTTTAAAATTAAATAAAATCGATTTTTATTCAAAAATTTTTATTCAAGATCTAATTCCAAAGCGTCCAATATACACTCATAAAAACTTTTATATCTATTTCCTCTAAAAATTAGACTTCTTATTTCGACTCATTTTTGACTTAAGAGTCCAAAATACAAAAAAAAGCGAACAAAGTCATTTAAAAATAAATATTAGAAGTCAACAGCCCATACAGGACCTAAAGATGCTTCTCATGACATATCTTACTCTTGCGTGTTTGTCAGTCGTTCACAGAGGTGGAGCAGCGAATTTTTATGTGTTAAAATTTGATCAAATTAAAATACGATTTAAAAATGTTAACTCTATATTTCTTATGCAAAAAAAGCCGGCAGTGGAGATAGACTTTAATACATTTTTATAACACCTTAGGATAATGTGTATGAAATTCAAAAATTATTACTCTACCCTCTGCTCGTCAGCAATTAAGTGTTATTTTAACAACTAAAAGTATACAGCACATAATCACAATTCCAACCACAATTTCTCATAAGCACTTCGCCTAAAAGTATGTGAGTATATCTGTCTCCTCGTTTGATACTTCCGTTTTGACTGAATTTAAAATGTTGTCATAATAATAATGATTTTGTTTTCATTTTGCCAAGTTCGCTAATCCCCTCAGACAAGTTAAACCAAATCACCAGCAACTGCAGATATTTGAAAAGGAAAGTATACAAAGAATTCTATAATTTGCAATGGCATCTTGGAAATATTTCAAATAAATTCTGTTCATCGCTAAATAAAATTCAATTCATGCGGAAAATGAAATGTTCTAATGAAACATTCTAAATTTATGAATAATTTATAGTTGGTGGTGGATGATTTCAATTTCACTTACATTTTATTAAGTAGATCGAGGAATATACGAACAAACTTAGGAAAACAGGTACCCTTATCGGGTTGCAATTATATTTATTTATTCATTACTCATTATTCTTGTTTTGACTAATATTCTATTTACTTAGTCTACCATAACAATATTGAAAATAAGAATAAGTAGTGACATTAGTAACGGGTGATCCAAGTAGAGATACTTTTTTCAATAGCCTTTTTTGACAGATCACGTGTGAGTCGTGTCATGCTGTCATGTTATTTTTGTTTAGTATTGTTTGACATTTCATAATGGAAAGACTAACGCGTGAACAACGTTTACAAATTGTTCAACTTTATTATGAAAATTCACGTTCTGTGCGGAATGTGTTTCGTGCACTTCGCTCAAAGACCACGTCCAGCACGCTGTGAAGAAAATATAGCGGCCGTAGCTGAGAGTGTACACGAAGACCGTAGAGAGTCGATTCGGCGCCGTTCGCAGCAACTCGGACTGACGTATGGAACGACTTGGCGCATTTTACGTCAAGATCTTAAATTGAAAGCGTACAAAATACAGCTTGTGCAACAACTGAAGCCGCTCGACCTTCCCAAGCGACATCGCTTCGCTCTATGGGCTCTTGAAAAGTTCCAAGAAGATCCGACGTTTTCGAGGCAAATTTTGTTTAGCGATGAGGCCCATTTCTGGCTCAATGGGTATGTAATCAAACAAAATTGCCGCATTTGGGACGAAGAGCAATCTGAAGAGATTGAAGAACTGCCACTTCATCCAGAAAAAACAACGGTTTGGTGTGGTTTGTGGGCCGGTGGAATCATCGGTCCATATTTCTTTAAAAATTATGCCGGTGCGAACGTAACCGTCAACGGCGACCGTTACCGTGCCATGATAACCGACTATTTGATGCCTGAAATTGAAGCTCGTGATCTCGGCGACATTTGGTTTCAGCAAGACGGCGCCACTTCCCACACATCGCATCAATCAATGGACTTATTGAGAGAACATTTCGGTGAGCACATAATTTCACGTTTTGGACCGGTCGATTGGCCACCAAGATCGTGTGATATCACACCGTTAGACTTTTTCCTGTGGGGATATGTAAAGTCAAAAGCTTATGCCGACAAACCCAGTCGAAATGCTCGAACGAGTGATCGCAAATTGGACTCAACGGATGGACCATCTGCGACGTAGCAACGGCCAACATTTGATAGACATAATTTTCAAAAAATAAATGCCAAAGAATGTTCTTTCAAATGATAATAAACATTCTCCATTAAATTTGAATTTTCTGATCTCGAAATGGATCACACCATTTCGAACATTTGAACAGGACAGGACAGGACCAAAATCGAATATTTTTTTGCAATGTCCGTCCGTCCGTCACTAGATAGACCTTTAAATTAAAGCTAGGAAGCTACTCCCTAGGGTCCCGAAATGGTAAAATGTAATTTTTTTTTTAATTCGCATACTCACACGCCCGCAATTTAGAAAAAACATTTTAAGGCTGTAATTAAAGAGTTAAAGGGTTAGAAACTTAACAAAATATGGAAGCTGTACAAGTTTTCCATATACAGTGGTGGAAAACTAATTAGAAACAGATATTTTTTTCGAAGATTTGATTACTACTTATTTGTTTATCAAAAATGTAAACTTAATTTTAAAGAATATGTATAAACGCGAATTAAAAGGTTCTGATAGTGATATAGAAACAACAAAAAAAATAAAGCAAAACTAAAATCACATTAAAAAAAACCTAGAATAATGTATTTTTTAGTGGAAATATAATTAGAAACGAATAACTTAAATATGTACAACTTAATTTAAAAAAATATATATTAATTAAATTTTCGAGTTCAGCTCTTAAAAAATATAAAATAAAATCAATATTTTGTGGGATACCCCCTATTTGAAATAACAGCCACCAACTTTTGACATCGCTGAAGAGGGATATTCTGCCATGCTTGTTCAACGATATTAAATAATTCGTTGAAATTTTTTGAAGATTTTTGTCCCAAACTTCTTTCCACGTCAGCCCATAATTTCTCAATGGGATTTAGGTCGGGATTTTGGGCCGGCCAGCTCAAAACGTCTATTTTTCCCTCCTCAAACCAACTCTTCACTAGCCTTGAAGTGTATTTACGATCATTATCTTATTGGAAAATGTAAGACACTGGCAAATGGTCAAAAGCATATGGGTCCATAACATTTGCCGGAATGTCTTTATACATATGCTGGTCCATACGGCCATCAACTCGCACAATGGGGCCAACACCGGTCCAGGAAAAGCCTCCCCAAACCATTACATTTCGACCACCATGCTTAATGGTTTTGATTGTATACTTTGGGTTGAGCTCTTCATTCTGCGGCCGTCTTACATATTTTTTTCCATCGGATCCAAACATATATATCGCTCCAGAGCACAGGCTTCCGCATGTTGCTACATGCTTGGCAAATTCCATCCGACGTTTTAAATTTTTTTTTGAAACGTGTGGTTTTTTGCGAGCAATGCACCTCCGCAAGCCTGCTCCTTGCAGTCTGTTCCTGATGTTCCGGGATGTAATTTTTTGATTTAATTGCCCCGATACATGTGACATAATATCATTACTTGTTAGGCAAGGATCTGCTTTACTCAAACGACATATCAGACTATCTTCTTTAGCGGTTGTTTTCCTAGCCCGTTTTTTTCTTTTTTGGGTTTTCTATACTGCCAGTTTCATTGTAAACCTTTATTGCACCATAGACCATTTTTTTGGAGCATTGCAGTTCCTTGGCGATAGAATCCATAGATGCACCTACCGTGCAGTATTTCTTATACCGATCTAAACACTCCAGTACACTTTTCAAAAAAAGACCTTTGTGATAACATATAACTGATCTACTTATGTAACTATAAAAAAAGCGCAAAGCTCCAGAAAATGAGTAACTTTGGTAAACAAAACCTAAAAGACAAATATATGCTTTTTTTCTATGTTTCTAATTAGATTTCTACCACTGTATATAGCTTTTTGTTACGCCTACTTTTTGAGGGTGTTTTTTTTAACAATACGTGGTTTTCATCGAAAATTGTTATAAAAAACGAAAAAAAATTATATAATAAGATATTTAACCATTATTTTTTTTTAGTATACCACCCACCCAAAGTTTTTGGCCACTTTTGGGGGCGTTTTTTCAAAAAATAGTTTTTCGTTAAAAATTTCATAGAATGAAAGAAAATGCCATCCACCATGTTCTTAATGCATTTTTCTTTGGGGCCTATAGGGATATAGATAGGGTATCATACTGTTATACCTTTCATACCTTTCCTTACGTCTATTGATTAATTTCAGCTTATTGCTTAGTTAAGCTTTTGCTGTGATAAGAGGAGCAGTCTGCACAATGCATACGTCAGAAAAGTTTAAAGACTTTGAAGGATTTTGAACTCCAGAATTTTGGTTAATGTTTTTAATGGAACTGATATCTTTCGAAAATTTTGATCTGACAGAAAGTAACTGATTGAAAATTAAAATCACATGATACATCAGCTGAATATTTTTCAGAAAACTTGTCACCTTTTTCATACAAGTCACTCTTATACGAGTTTGTTAAAAAAGAGAGTTGCAAAACTGCAGAGGTAGATATATAAAATTATTTTACCTTGAAGTTGCTGCTATCAACAGTTACGTTTTGTCCCTGCCGCAATCCACCGGCTTTTTGTTTTGTTTTTAAAAACATTTATTTAGTCAACATCGTCAACTTCAAGAGCAATTTAATTCTCCTGCCCTTTAATTGAAGTAAATAAACAATTTTAAAGATTTCAATTTCCTTTCTTACTCCTAAGGCGGCCTCGCGCGTGGAGTGATACCTTGGCGTGGTGCGCGGGCTTAAGCCGACTTAGGACCTTTTGGCAAGACCAACACTGTCAGGTGCATGCCCTGACAGGGTTGTTCCGGACGAATGTCTGTTGAGGCAGGCGACTAAGTCTTCCAAACTCTCATTTAGAGTGCTTCTGGGAGTAAACCCGCAAAATAAAATCCGACTTTTAAGCTGAGGTGATGATGTACCCGTGCCCAGAGCTTCATGGCAGTTAGTGGTTAAAGAGAACGTGGCCGCGACCGGTCCCCTCTGATCCCGAGGCAAGGTCGTTTGTATAGGTGCCTTATTTTAAAAATGAGACGGTAGACGACGAGGGAAGATTTGGTACGTCGTCCGAAAAGCCTTTCAGCCAGGAGACAATGGTGGAAACCTCCGGTCCTGGGATCATCATATTTTCCCCCATAATGAATTTGAAGCTGCCCGAACGAGTAATGCTATGACCAAAAAACTAATTAACAAATTGCACATTCTCGAAGAAAACTTAACTTCTACATTGCACGATACTGCATCTTTCAAAATATGTATCAAGTTATGGAGAATCGCATTGGTCGAAATGTGCACATGAAAAGCTGTATCGATTATTCTTTATTGCTAACCTTAATAGGCGCCGCTCATAACTGCTGCACGATATCCATATCTTTGAACGCAACATTTTTAGAGATCGATATCGTTGTTTTTTAGGCACAAGACCTGACGCTATATGATTATAGTTTCAAATGACTCAGAAAGTGGGCTTAAGCTGAGCGAAGCTAGATAAACAAAGTTAATACTGATCGGAACGATGCATACGGAGATCTCTTTTGGGCCTGGCTATGGCATTCCCTGATGCCATTTCTCAGAAAAATTATAAAAGAAAAAATCCTTTGAGAAGTTGCTGAAACCAGTTTTGTTTGTTTATAGCAATTTTCGAAATTTGAAGTACGTGTATATATTTTTTTAAGGGCGAATAAAAACAAAAAATAATTAATAAATAAAAAACTTATATAAAAAAAAGTTAAATATATATTTTTTTTTTATTTACTCCACAAAAAGTAATATATACGTTTTTGAAACATAAAAAAAATATATTAAAAAAAATATTGCCTAAATATTTTGTTAAACAATTTTTTGGGTTTCTATAAAAATTTTCGAGCAAAGCAGCATTTTAGTGGAAAACGCCCACAAAACCTCCACTTTAGGAGAGCAGTGCCTAATTATGTTGTAAGGGTTATAACACTCTATCTCTGTAACTTTAAAGGGTGTTTTTCTAAATATTGGGCAAGGCACTGATCTAAAAAGATTCTACACTTAATTATTTCGGAACCCTAAAGAGTATGCGGTTCAAATTTCAGCTTCCTAGCTTAAATGGTGATCATAAATATTTAGGGGTGTAACAAACTACGTATCAAAATTAATATACCATTAGGATAAGGTATAAAAATAAACCAGTCGAGATGAGGAGAATAAAGATACCAAGGTCTGATCGCCTCAAAACCATAACGCTAAAATTTAAATATCATTCAGATATCACAAAAGAAAATTGCTGAGCAATTAGTGGCATTCTCGCGGCACGAGAATTTCGACATTTGTAAAGCTGGGCATTATGGTCCAACATAGGAAAATGAAATGTTAAACACGGTTTTACTCTCATTAGCGTGCTGGCAAAATGTGAGCCTTTGGTCAGTTAAAGGGGCTTATGACATCCAGTCTAATCAGTACTTGCTCAAAGTTAAGAACGACAATTGGATAGTATAATCAGTGAAACTTTTCGTTTAAAAATGTATCGTTATATCGTTATGCCCTTGATTCAGACAAGTCATAGCAATTGCGGCGCAGAATAGAAGATGAGTGCAAGAAAAGTGCTAGCGTTAACTTCTTATGGTCCAGAATATTAAAACAGGCTTAATTCAAAATAATGAATATCTGTGATATGTTGATAATATCTGTGCTTAAAAGGTAAGACATCTTAAGTCGACTTGAGTTGTTGCAGCTATTTAATGTTATTTGAAATATATTCGCCTTGTTCTATTTCATATGAAAATCCGTCTACCGAAGTTGACAGCAAAAATCTAAAGCCAATATTTGACGATTTGACGGCATATCAAATGCTATGATTCATAGAAATAATTATACCAACCTGGGTCAAAACCGTGCTTCACTGGTAGGAGTTCCATCACCCTTTCCTGTGGTCATTAATCATTGATGATCTGCTTAGTAAGCGAAGAATATATTTTGATATACCAATGATCGTTATCATAATTATTAGGGACAACAAAGTAATTTTACATAGGGCAAAATGTTCTTACAAAGGTCTTAGAATAGTGCACCCTTCAATACCCCATTTATAGTACTGACCGAGTCAAAAGTGATTCAATTCATACTCAAATTTGTTGACAGACTGTCTCCCGTAGAGATGCTTCTGCACAAAGCAAATGCAGAATATTCATTGTGTGTGCATATTCGTACATCCTAAATACCAAAGTCCCAGACAAAATATTATTACCACAATTTAATCACCTCCACTTTCTATTTATATCAAGCATTATTTTAACTTATACTCATTCATTATCCCCACCACTTCTTTATAAATTTATTAATTTAAAAGGAAACAAACACAAAAATACTAGATAAAATGTGTAATCAAAAATTGTATAATAAAATCGTTGCCAAGCAAAGATTCTGATCTCTGTCCAAGCATTCCTGACTACCTACTTCTGCCCGCGCGATTACTCACACCTCAATAATGGCCTGTCAACAGAATGAACCAAATAAATTCAAAGACATAAACTGTTTTCTTAATATTCCCCAAACATATTTTGGCAGCAAAGAAAACAAAGCAAATTAATTTGACTTGCCATTGTCAAACTAAAAAAAAAAAACTATTTGGAATCTCCGGCTCACACTATCTCGCAATCCCAACCGGGCGCCATCAGTCAGTCACTTATCAATCTGTACTGTCATGATGACAAAGGATAAGTGTCATCTAAGAAATAAAACATTTACATTATGTCAAAGTGTTTGTTCGAAATCATTCATTTATCCGAGAACAATGGCCTTAGATACAACAACTGGACACAAAACATTTTCTTGAGTTGTTTCTTGATGATTAATTGACTCAAAAACGACCCACTAAACGGGTCGACTTGAAGAAAAATATACATAAATAGATCGTTAAATAATATTTTTAAAACTAACATTTTTTATTTTTTTCTCAAAAATACATATTCATTGTTCTTAGTCGAGTTTTGTTGTGTTAGTAAACAAACAGATGTCTTTGGAGATTTCCTTTTTTTTATTGTTTTTTTTGTATATATTTTTTACTTTATTTGGTAAATACTATTTTTTTAAGTTTTTAAAATACAAAATACATTCTGCACGTGTATTCGTGTCTTTAAATAAAATATTTATGTTTAATAATAGAATACCGTATACGTTTTAATTAAATTAATTTGATTTCTCGGTCTCGAGATATGTTCTCATGGGACAATCACCCACGCCCAACTTATCTAAAATTTCTAAAATATCGGTACAGTAGCGCTCTTTGTTTTTATATTCTTCATCGGTGTACTTATCCTTTGATTGTCTGAGTTTTGCTATAACTTGAAGTTTGGCATCGATAACGATGTGATTGGAATTGGGGATAAAACTATCACATTTGTCGTTGATATACTCAATGATGGCGCCTGTAGATACTGCGTTAAGTTTTGCGTTGAGAGCACCTGATGCAAAGTCCTGACTCTTAAGCATTTGAATGTGTGTTGATTTTTGCTTGCATTCCAGGCAATTCCAATTGGGATGTGGGAGATTTGTCGCCTCGGGAACGACCAAGCCGGGACATTCTGTATTGCGGCAATACAGTGCTGAGATGAAAGAACCGTTTTCCTGAAAATAAAAGATGTTTATTTTTTTTGTTTTAGATATTATTTGGTTTAAAGTATTTAGTTAAGATTAATACTATCTATCCCCCATAAAACAAGCATCCTCTAGTCTGATTAGCATACGTCAAATGACCGCTTATAACAGTATTCGGTTTTTAAGTGTAATCAGAAAAATTACGTTTCTGCATTTTTGTGGTGCCATACTCAAGCATATGCCTCGTTTTATTACTTTCGTTATATTTTTATGTGTTTCACATTTTTCACTTTGATTTGTGAAAGTTATGTATGTTTTTATTTTATTTAGTTTAATTTAAGGATCAATCAGCTCCGGCAACAGCAAAATGTTTCTTTTGAACAGCAGTTTATTGGTGCAGTTAATTGTCAGAAAATATTGTCTTATTTCAAAGGATAATGCTGTTATTTATTTGTTTATTGCCGTCGAAATGAGAACATAACATATAAATATTTTAATGTTTACTTTAAATTTCAACTTCAAGGATTCAGATTTTTTTTGGACGCATGGCAGAAATCTTCATACTGAATTACTTACAGACCATCAAAACTATGGAGCATCATCGTCGAACCTCAAGATTTGTTACAATAATAGGGTTTTCGGTGTAAACACAGGGAAATATTAAACGTTTGTGAATTTGTGTATAGAGGGCGTGGTAGGCACACCTTGTAGCTGTTTCCTTATATCAGTCGCTGGTTTATGAAAGAACTTATTATAGGTATTAAAGATTTCACATATAAAGAAAGAGCTCGTTTTTAAAAACGAATTTAATTTAAATATAAGAAAATCGCTATATGAAAAAAAAAATTTTTTCCCTTTATTAGTTTTTGAGATATTGGAGGTTTTATAAATTACCATTTCCTTTGGTACAAAAAAAGACCAAACTATTTTCTAGAAACAAATAGGGACAAGTGATTTTCACAAAAAAAAAATTATAGCAGGTACCGTTATTTCAAACGATAAAGGAGAAAATAAAAAGATGCCCCGAGATGTAACCTCGAAAACCTTATATACGAACTTTGAGCAAATCCGTCGAACCGTTTCGCCATACGGTGCCCGGACAGACAGTCAGACGGACGGCTTTGGTGTACCCACTTTTTTGGACTTTCATAAATCATCCCTCATACTCAGTTTGAGTTCGAAATTTCCGGACGATCGCCATATCTTTCTCTTTAGTATACTAATGTATACGAGAATGTTAAAAATATTAGCTAAATATCGTGTTATTACCTTATTTTCGAAGAAATAACATTTTGGTAAAAATCAACTTTAGCTATAAAACGGTTTTTTCCGTTACTGAGAAAGACCTCAAATTAGCCCCTTAATAGTCTTATCTATTGATACTGATCATAAATATACATACATCCTTATTTTGTTGCTTTACGACGAATATAAAGGTGTTACAAACTATATGTCAAAATTAATATACTCTTAAATTAGGGTATACAAACTAAACTTTAAAAAATGTGTGTTCCCTTTTGTTTTGAGATGTACACTTTTTTTAAAATCGAAATACATTTTATATATTATATTTACATGGACCTTAGAAACATGTACCAGCCACAATATAAGGAACGTTATAGCGACTGTATAGAAATCTAAAAAGTGAGTTACGGAATTCTGTCTGTCTGTATGTCTATGAAATGGTTCAGCAGATTTGGGGAAACTTTGGTAACATTGAGCTATAAATAACATAATTCTTGCATTTCAGTTTGGCATGACAGATTTGTTTTGCATTTCATATTATTTGAACCACAAACTTTCAATGTTACAAGAAAATAATGAAATAATAAAAAACCGAGCCATAAATATATAATCGATTTATATTAGTCAGTCGGTGCTATTGACCTTCTCAGTCCCATAATTCTGAGCTGACAGTTTAAGAACTAATGAAATGTAGCAATGCTACTTAATCAGACAGTCAAAGCTTAGTAAGCGAAGAATCTTATAACTGAATCTCAAAACAAAATAAATGCAGAATTCTCAAAATTATTTATTTTTAGCGTAATTTAAAAACTGAAACACATAGAAATTCGATTGCAAAATGGCTTTTTCATATTTTGTTTGGAAAAACGTTACAATCACCAATTTAACTTAAGTTGATATTTGTTAAAATTGTTGGATTCTGACTACGAAAGAAGTTGATGATTTGTGTGGTAGGCGAAACCTGATATTTTTAAACTTTTTAAATGTTTGTGCGAAACTCTTTCTTACAACAAGATTATTACTGCATAAAACGAACTCTGGCTCAGTGGGGTTGGACTTCTGACTGTGGGTGTGTGTCCGTCTAAAAATTGTTTAATGTAGCACGACGACCCCAAAAGCCATGCAATGCAATTGTTGGGGCCACGAACCAACATGTTCGTTTCGGATTTCGTATTTAAAGTTTGAAAGTGTTAGCAATATATTCTGGCAAATTTAAACTATACTCTGTAGAACATAAATTGCCAGTACACGTCTTATGGGGAAGAATTTTTTCAGTAGCGTGCCATATTTTTGCGTCATACTAAATTGAAAGAAAACCCTCATAAAAAGTGTTTACCCTCCAGTGAATTTCCAATTGTGGCTGCTGCTATTCAACGCCCATTTAATTGTATGCATTCAGAGTTACCAATGTCCGTTTGGTAACTCGTTCAGCATTTTTCCTTGGGATTCTGTTAAGTAGCTTTTGGTTTTAGAGCTTTAAAGAAAAGTTCTTAAAATTTATCGTGGTGATCTTCCTGGGGATCTACTGGGGATACCCTTCACGATCTCTACGATCTTAGTCGTGTGGAAAAAGAATTTAGATAAAACAATTTAACTGAAAATTTGAATCTTAAAAAAAAGTTTGGTAACCCTACATAATATTCTTTAGGGTTTTTGCTGATTTAAAATCATTACTACGGTAGCCCTGTAAGAGCTTTTGTTAGAATAGCAGAAAAGAATGGGAATGAGCGGCAAACATCCCTATCTTCTGTGCTGCCAATTTATGAGTTTAGTCCATTACCTGAATTTCAAAATTCGTAGTTACTGAGATAAACGAATTAAAATGCGGTGTCTAAAAACGATACAGTTCCGCAACGCTACCTGTTGTACTGATGGTCATATAATTAAGGATATTGCATACTGAATGTTTGTTGAATATTAACAGACTGCAGAAAAAAGTATTAATTTTTTTAAAAATACAATAACCCATTGTGGAAATGGAAACCATTTCAAAATAAAGGAACATTTTATTACAACTACCTTTCTACCTCATAGACATATTTGTTAAGACATACACCAATTTTCTATACGTGTATAAACCATTCCCGAGAAATGCAAATCTTAAAATGTAATAAATTAACAGCAACACATAGTACAGACATATTTTGGGGACCTGTTTTTAAAGACATATTTTATATTCTATACTAATTATTTATAATTCATCATTCTGCCTCCCACACCGAATAGTTTGTCTTTATCCTAACTTCATACAAACAAGCATAGAAAATATAAATGTAAATTTTAAGTTGCAGTTTATAAGAATTAGCAAAGTGTCAGTAAGATCTTCCCTATGTAGATGAAGTGAAGTACAATACTAACGTAAAGAACGTCAACAAGATTAGAAAATATACATACGTATATGCCTTCTTAAAAATATTTTAATTTTTTGAACAAACAAAATAAATATTTTGAAAAATTCTCACAATATTAATAAATAAAAATATTTCTAGCTATAAATCCTTTTAGTGTGTCACTTGTGAATAATAATATTTCATGTTTATATTTGTCAAAATATAAGTTTGTTTTTTTTTTTGTTATACAAAGAATACTGATTTTATGATTAATGATTTTAATGTCTTTGATTTCGTTGTTTAAAATTTTAGTTGAAATGCTTGTCAACAATTCGTCTTATTGTTTTCAGTGTTCCAAAAGAAAATAATTCTACAACATATTCTTTTTTAAAAACATTGTTTTAAATTTATTTGTTAGCACAACGAAATTCCATTTAAATAAATGTAGGCATTTAAATAAGAAACAAGACGCCTAATTATTTAAAACATGCGTTTGAAGTATTCTTGTGTATTTTTAATATATGTTTAAGTATTCTACAAGAAAATGTTGTTAAATAGCTTTCATGTTGTCAATAATTACGAAAATTGATTGTTTTAAAATGTAGGTTGCGTGTTTTAAAAAAGAATTTATTTAAATTTCTTGTTATACATTGTTGCTAAAATAAAAAATATGTTAGAATTTATAAAGATATAAATTCATTTCGAAAAAATTTCGTTTTCGACCTTTTGAAAACTCATGTTCCACTGTTTAAATAAATTTAACTAAATTCTCATCACTTCTCGGAAGTCTATCGCAAATGTTGAACATTTAAAACTTACCGTTGGATCACTGCATCGAGCGCACTTGCAAGTGAATTGCTTCTTCATCTTAAGGTAAAGATACCTTGCAATATTATTCGAAAACAGCTTTGTATAGTTCGTTGTTAGCTCTGTGCCTTCGGCTATATCCAAGGCGGCCTTGACAACTATGATATTTGTCTTCTCCTCAAAGGTGTACGTGACGTTCGACACACAATCGTGATTCAAAACTCCAAATAATGGAAACAGTGCTCTATGTGGAAACGTTAGATTATCATTGCCTTTATCCGGTTTGGCTGGATCAAATCCGTTTGTTTTGACCACTGCGACCGATCGATTGATCATTTCGATGATCTTTTTATCAGTTGGGAATTTCCTGAAGCACTTAGCAGCCGTTCGTATCTCTGTTCGATGATTGTTATCCAAATTCGCTTGCAGGGAATAAATCAAATCTTGTTGTTCCTTGGTGAGGAGCAATGATCGTGCCACGGCCAACAACCGGATAACTAAAGAATTTGCAATATTCGGTTCGTTGGGCTCCCAAGAGCGGAAGAGCTCACACTCGGCCTTGTGCTGCTTCTTTTTCGAACAAGGAGTGCAGACAGGTAGACCGCATCCCTTGCGGCACATAAACTTGGTGTCATCAAGGATCGTGTAGCAGCATGTGCACATATTTAGATCATCTTCATAGGGAACGGCGGGCCCAATAAGGAGAGGATTTTCACGGAAGATAACATCACCACGTTTGAGGTTGCGCGTGGCGAACACTCCGCGACCGGCTATTTTCGAAACACGAATATCCCAGCAAGGATCTTTATCATTACTAGGGCTCACATGGAGCGTGACTAACTCAGACAGGCGCTTGGGGCAAATCATTATTTAAAAAAAACGATTTCTTTTTTTCGCAAAGCAACTTCCGATTTGTAAGTAATTTTTCAAAACGATCGGTTTAACGTCTCTAAGAGAACTGTCGCCCGTTGTCCAGAGTGCCTCATATATAAAAGCACTCACGATCGGGGGAGGGATGTTGATGGTACGCATCGATCGTATCGCTCGCGCTGTAGGTGGTATTAGTGGTTTCGCGGTGGTGGGCAATTAATGTTAACCGAATTTATTGGCCGCGTGCCAGCGATATGCCTCGCCGCGTTCCGGTACCGACAACTTGGCGGTGTTTCTTTATTTCGAATTTTTTTTCGTTTTTTTGAAACGATCGCTTGTTCGTTTCTGTCGTTTGAGTTTTTGCAAACATTTTTGAGAACATTATTCTGAGAGAGAAAGATCATGTCAAGAACGGACCGAGATAGTAGTTAGCGCTTGGGTGGAATTAGCTGTGCGAGTGCATCCATCCGGGCGACAGTTCCGGTCGTTGGAGGATTTTTCGAGATTATTAAAAATTTTTGCGTGGCGCTGCACTGCGTTTCGCTGTCGTCGTCCTCGTTTACCTCCTCGCATGGCGCAAACATATTACAGACCTGATTGAACATTGAAGATGATGAGGCGATAATTTACATGATGCAGACATGAAGTCGGTGATCGTCGATCTGGGGACGATCATTTCGGCTTACGGGGGATAGAGGATGCCAGTAAGTCAACATGAAATTTGTTGTTACTAAGTGTAAGTGCAGTGCAGAAGTGCCTGGTGTTTGGGTGAAATTCAGAGGGCGTGCTGGGACGTTGCAATTATTCATTGTTAATCTCATGGGTGATGTTTATGATTTATTAGCGAAGGCATTACAATGAGCTATGGCGTTTTTATGATCATATGATCAACGATGTGAAAATAAATAATCGGCGGGAATGCTTTGGAGCGAAGGCTGTGGCATTGCGGCTTTCGGCCTAATAATGACCAAATTCTCCTTAACGTATTTTACAAGGGGAATGCACGCCCGGCCCGAGATCAAAGACGGGGCGAATTTGGAAGGATGGTTATTAGCGAAATGATATATGTACTGGAAATGCAAATGACTTAATCGGAATTAATTTTAAGTGCGATTTGCTTTTAAAGAAACGGATCCGAGAATGCATAAATATTTTAACGAAAACGTTGAAATGAGTTTCATGCTCGCATGAGTGGTTTGTGGCAGAGATTTTAATTGAGGAGTGAATAACATTAATTTTACTGTGATGCATGCAGTGATGATCTTAACTGAGATGTGCAATGTAAAGGTCAATAGAGTTTACTTACACAAATTTTTAAATATAAAGCTATTTCGAATTAGGTAATTGGGTTATCGTTAGTCAATTAAAATGCCACATGCAGAGCACGAAGTATTTTTATTTTTGTTTGATATTGACTTAGAGCGCCCACCCACAAATCCCAACCAAAATCTTGCGAGAAAGCACAGCGGATGGAAAACATTACAAGCTGGGCATTTTTATTGATATCGAAGGTACTATTGACAATGCAACTTTCGACAGCAAGCCAAAAACATGGCCAAGGAACGATATGTTTTGACTGCTTTCGGGCCTTCCCTATTACACTTGGCGCTGCTCTAGGTGCTCCGATGAACCTACACCCTCTTGATACTTAAATCAGCCGAGCAACCCTGAAGCGATTTCACGTATGAAAAGAATTGGTTTTTGGTAAAACTCCCACTAGAGTTTCGATTAAACTGCACGAAAACTATCCTAATGGAACTGCCATCTGACGCAATGATACCGGAACTTCTCCTTCGTAAAATTTTAAAATCGACTTCCCCCAAATTAATTAATGGTTTGGGCCAGGATCTGAGCCATGTTATCACTTTTGCACGAAGAGTTACTAAAACTGTATGCATTATGTCGTGAAGCGAAGAAGTATTACTTTGAAGTTAGTGCTCCGAACTGAGAACCCTTTGAATTCGAATCGGAACATTGAACTCTTGTTTGGGATCCGGGTCATACTGTAATCACGGGAAATGAGATCTCCGACGAACTTGCTCGTCAAGCTTCAGAAGAAGTTTTCTTCGGACCTGAACCTGTTTTGGGTTTGCCAGCAGCCCTAATAAGCGCCTTCATTGATTGGATCTCCTAAAGGTTTAATATTTAATGACATTATTAGGGCTGCAAACAGACCAGTATTTGATCTGCCTTTGCACGAACCACGCTCCAGGTTTAAGGTGCTGACGTGGTAAGTGTTAAACATCGAATCCCTCTATCAATGAAGAGCTTCTCGGCTTTCTGAAAAACTCGGGTTAGTTACTAAAATAAAAGGAGGAATCTTTCTGAATGTAAATGGTCCATTTTACGGTCTGAATACTTCAACGTTACTAGAACATCTCCTCGAATATGTATGTCAAGTAAGTTTGTTCTCCTTATAATCAAATTCTAAAGCAGTCATTCGCTTTGCCATTATTATTGTCTTTGGTATGCTTGAAGTAAATTCATATGCATTCTTTACAAAAAAACGACTTTAGAAATCTCAGAACTTTACCTCTGTTTCCGCCGAGTTACCTCATTTGAATCCAACAAACACGCGGAAGTCATTCACCGCGGTTATACCAAGCTTACACTCAAAAACGACATCTTTAATTCTTCTCGCTTTTAGCCCTCCTAATTTTAATTGGTTTATTTATTAAAGATTTCTCTACTATTTTTAAGCAGTGCTGCCATCCTTCGCATGATTTAGCGCAGTGTATTTATAAAAAAAGGCAGTCGATTTCAAATAATCTCACAATACCTAAAGTTAAAAAAAAATTATGAATGCTTATTAAAGCTAAGAAATGAAAGTTATTAGATATATGTAGTGGCGTGGAATTTGTAGCACTTTTCTTAATAGTAATTATTACGATCATAATGAGAATTATAACTAACAATCGTTCGATTGACCCAGGTCCTGTTACGCGCTTGGTGATGTTAAACAGAGAGGTGGTAAAAAAGAAAACATACATCGAATAATAATAGGCACCAAAACGCCCATCGCGATCATTCCACAGACAAAAAAACTTAAACAAATTCCCTGGTGAAGTAACCAATTTTTTTTGCAAAAATCTAAAAGGCCATTGAAGTCCATGCTATCTATTGTCTCTAAAGTGCGCGCTATTGCCTCGTATTAACTAGTTACTAGTTACTAGTATGTTATGTCCTCAGAAGCCTGCAGATCTTCGCAGAATCCGTATCAGATAATCCGAGCCTCTTTGCGTGTTCCCGCAGGAGATGAAGGAAGATCGGAAGGCGGAGTAAGCTTATCCCTGCTTAATTATAATAACTCCATATCCGTACATATTTTACTGACGATAAGTGGCCCTTGGTACCCTGTGTCCCTCAAGACTAAACCAACTTAGATTGGCAGACCTACCGCCTCTTTTCCTCAATAGTGCCCCTTATCATGCAGAGGTGAGGTTTGATGTCTGCAACATCGCTTCCTATAAATGAGCAGCCCTCATATTCTTGCAAGCTCATCCGCCTGCTCATTTGTCTCAATACCGCAGTATTCTGACACCCAGCACTCGGTTCTGACTGCATAACGCTTTAAGCATGGTTCGACAGCTTCAGACTGCATCAGAATTGATGTTGGTTGATGTACTGCCAGTTTTGGATCTTCTAAGAAAATACCATTACCTGTTCCTTCCGCTGTTTTCGAACCATCTGAATATTGCAATTCTTTGCCAATCCTTTCTTTCCGTATAAAGCTGGATCTGCTACACATAAATATATTAGAAACTCACCATACACAAATTTCAGCCTTAAAACTCAGTAGATCTACGGCTATAGGATAGGGTGGTAGTCCTGCTTTTAAGTGTTTAAGCTTAGAATTTTTTGTAATATTCGATACCTTTACAGGTAAATTTTAATCGCAGGTTAGCCTTAAGTGAATTAAGTTTGGTTTTTTAATGGGGTCAACTATCAAAACCATATTACTTTGTCCATAAGTTAAATGTCACCCTGCGTGTATTGCGTACCGCACTCAGCTAAGAACGTCGTTGGACTCATCCCATCAGCCAGAAGAGTGTTACAACAGCCAAACTTTTCAATTATCAAAATAATTTTTTTAACAACAAACTGTCAATTGGCTTAGTTTTTTTTTATTTATTTATATTGGTACTATTGTATCTATTTTTAAATTTACATATTTTTAAAACTGCGTGAGAAAATTCGAGTTTATTGATGTCAACCAAAAATATTCGTTGTAAAGCATTAAGTTTTCACATATGCATACTAACATACCTTTCAAGAGTTATGTACCTCTGTATTTATAAATTAAAAAATTTTCTTAAAAAAAAATAAATCTAGGTAGGTAAATATTGTTTTATTTTTTTTTTTTTATTATTATTTAACAAATATGTATAATTAATGGCAAATGTAGCGAAAGCAATAAAACTTTTTTGACAATGACCTTTAAGTAATAAATAAAATTTTGTATTTAACAAATTAAAAAAAAAAAATTAAATCTACGAAAAATAATTGCCTTACTTTTGAGAACAGGAACTCTCTATGTCTCTCCCACACAAAACTGATTATCCATCAACGGTAGATGAAAGAAACACGTGGATAAGTCCCACGCACCTTTACATATCTGAAAATGAATCATAATGACAAAGTCTTCTAGCACAAATCATAGGGAATAAATTATGAAAATAAATAATTTTTTGTCTTTTTTACATATACATTTCATTAATATATGTATGTTTAAATAAATAAAAATTTAATATAGCTGAACCGATGGGTGCTAATGAACCATTCCAATTTTGTTGTGTTATTTCACTTTAAAACAGATAAGAATGTTTTTAGTATAAAAAAATTAAAATAACTTTTAAAAGAATTTAAGCATATTAAAAGAATTCATAAATTGAGAACAGATTCGTTGATTTTTAATCTACCTACAAATTGTTTCCAATGTCAGAATGTTAAACGAGCAAATGAATCTTGTTAAATTATTGCGATTTAATTCGATTAAAATAAAAGCCACTGTCCGTATTTCGGTTTGAGGAAGATAATCCTTTAATATGGTATTCAAATAAATTCTTAGCTGGTAGCCAAAATGTCGGTTGCCAAAAATAATAATGTCGCAATTGAAGCACTTTATTTTGACATTTACAGCTGAGTGTTGAGAGGTCGTCATTTGCTAAGGAATCTCAGTTGGGGGTTTCACTTCTGAATCGGAATACTGAATTTGGTTTTGTGTTTATGTAAATTAAGAAAACTTTTAGAATATGTAAACATGCTTATTTAGGTAGGCAGTAGAATTGTATATAATGCGTTAAAATTGTTAGAATATTTTTGTTGGAAGACGCCGCGAGAGAGGGTTTCAATTCAACCAAGACGTTTTTAAAAGTGGGGTATGGGATGTGGGTATAGGTAGACCCTAACTCAGACTATTTCCATTTCAAAAATTTCTCTTCTCTTCTCTTTATATTTCAGACGAACTTCCAGAAAAAAACTATATTCATACGACCTGTCGTCTGGTGGCTTTTAGTAGGGTTCCCAGGCTATAAGCACGCGAGCTATCAAGCTAAGCTCAGCATTCCCCACAAAATACACTGCGGTATGAGATACAAGCCGTTTATAACTTTCCTTGCGAATAGCCAGCATTAGCTGTGTCTAGGCTTCGTGCTGCAGGCATTAAAAGAAGTACCGTGCCTCCTTCAACGTGTTAAGTAAAAATGTTCCCTTACTAGCTTATGATCCCATCACATATGAACTTATACTGATCCAAGGTTGTTATATTTTTAGCAAGACCGGTGTTAAATTTTACCTCGATTAAGCATTTAAAAATTAAAAAAAAAATTTTTAGGAAAAGAATATAAAGAGACAATATTTCGAAGAGATAATGTAAAGATCTCAGCAGTTAACATCTAAAAGGCATCAAACGCTGTCACTTTACTGCATCCCTACTACTGGATCCACATTAGGTGGATTGAACACAAAAAAATATCTGTAGACCTTCCCGATCGTATCTAAGACCAATCTAATGCAGCAGTTGCACTACGTAATGCAATGTTCCATTTCTTTCGAGATAGGTTCATTTTGAGATCTTTAAACTTCTAATTCGATCAAGCTTCCATATATCTGCTGTCATTGTCTTCCCATGTGCTGTCAATTTATACAATTTACATATTTTTTACACATCGTATGTGAGAGCCAAACCTGCAACTGTGGTGTAGAACCTTTATTTCAACTTAGAGTTTCGGAATTTGATCCATCTCACGCTTACATTTCTTGCACTTTTCTATTGAATTATATATTTAGAATTATATGTCAGAGTATGGGTAGTACAGATAATCTATCTTTTTTGAGTTAATGCGCACTCCATCCAATTCACATTTCCGAAACATCGAGTGTTAATTACACTAAGTAACGACTGATGCACTAAGGAGTCTGGCACTTTTTCTTCAAGAAGATTATCTAAGAACTTTAACCCATTAACGCTCATAGGACACAATTTTGACAATTTCGAAGAAAAAAATCGGGAACCACTGTCTCCTGTTTTATGGGTGCTTTTTAACCTCACTTATGCTCACCATGGATAATTAAATAATTAAAATAAATACTTAAAAAAATCTGATATGTTAATTTTTTTTTTAATTAAAATTGGCTCCAAAAAAATTTATATTTGGTTATTTTTATTCCACAAAATGTTGTTAATCCAAAGTGGCAGCCTGAATTTTCAGAGCATCTATTTTTCTCTATGCGCTTATTTAAAGTTGTTTGTAAGCTGGTTCAAGTTTTCTGGTTCATAGCATATCAGCAGGCGAAGACGATTTTATTTCCAGCTCACGACACAGGCTCTCCATACACTTTGCTTTAATTTGGGCCCACTTCTTATTGGCAAGACTTTTGCAATGTCTGTATTCCGATTTAAAGCAAACATTAACATATCTATTAAAAGAGGGACACTTTAATCAAGCCTAAGGGTGCGATCACATGCTCATTCATACTTGTCATCCGGTGACATTCGGATCGTCATGACAATGTCCCATGTCCAATGTCCCATGGATGACACTGCTCTATTTTCCACAGTGTCATCTTACATTGATTAAAAGTTGAACATGTTGAAAGTGAAACAAAACATATTATTAAAAGTTAATTTTCGTTTTACAATGAGTGACAATGACGGCGGAGCCAATGTAAAGGGAGGCCAGAAGCAAAAAATTCACGGTTTCGGCAAAAAAAGGGACAGAAAAATAATAGTAAGTAAAATCGATTCCTCGAAACAGGTGGCGGTCAATTTGAATATTGACGGAGTTGACGACGCCGAGGCGCGTCTCCGAAGCCACTTTTAAGCCCATTTGGACAAATTTCGAGCCACTAAATCAGGCCAAGGGACAGCTGAAATTCCGAAACCATCGTGGCCTCATATCAGTGAAATGATGTGCCTTGAGTCTGCCGAAGTGACACAATCGTGCCCTACGACCCTAACATTAGAATTTGTAGGTACTAGTACTTCAATTGATCTGCTTTTATACTTTTACGTATACACTCACACATTACTAAATTCGTTTGTTATATTTCAGGGGGATGCGTACGATGCTGTCTCGATTTTAAGTGAATTGACCCAATTAATGAACACTTCCTTGAAGCTAACTATTAATTCAAATTCTGGCAGCTTTCGAAATTTTGGCGGCTGAATTGTTGGGTAACATAGCACGCAGGCAAGATGATCGGTATTGTGTGTTCGGGGAACTGGTCACATCACATTTGCGGAGACTGCCAGAAGACGTCGCCTTCCATTTGGAGGGTCGAATTATGCAAAGGATTTACTCGCAGTCAGCGCCTTCACGCACAAATGTCACCGACCCGAACATCATGCCGACTACATCCATTTCGCCACCGCAAATTTACCCCACACCGATTGTCAGCAGCGGGCTATTCATCGACCAATATCTCGACGATTGCGATTACATTTTACACTAACACATCATGAGCACAAGATAAGGGTAATTATTTAATTTTATTTTTCTTCTATTCATTATATTCACCGATGAGTAATACATATAGTGAACTGAGAGGATTCTTGGTTCTCTCGCCCTCCCTATTTTATTTTCAAAAGTGCATATCACTGTGTGTATAAGTTTTTTCATGGAAACCAAATTAAGAGCCAGCTCACGCACACATTTGCAGTACTGCGCCAAAGAATCCATTTTGGAAAAAATGTCATGTATGTAGGTATCATTAATGTCAAACTCGGCCATATTTTTGACAATCAACAGAACCCTCTCTGGTTCACACGTATTCACAGATAGGAAACATAAGAGTGGATTTAGCGGCCGTTATTGAACATTTTTTGGGGGTTCAAGGGGATATGTATATGAAGAGTTTGACTATCTGGTTAATAACTCATCTGTGGTTAGGGCTAAATCCTAAATTTTATGTCGATATTCAATTACTACCGACATTGCGCCGTGGTTTTTATCTTGCTAAACATTTAAAGGTCTATAATTTAAGCTAATAATATGTTTCAACGGAATTTTGTCTCTTGTTTATAATCGTTTCTGCTTTCACTGACGGATAATGCTGTTATTTTTATGTTGGGCTTTCGATTTCAAACAGCTTTAACTGTTTATGTCAAAGTCGACTTTGGTTAATCTGTTTTCCTCTGAAACAAGTTTCTAAAAAATATTAAATTCTTTCACTGTATTTAGTGAGCTAAAAATTCAATTTACTCCCACTGTCGTGTCCCTTTCGCTGTCTTAATTCGCCTCCACAGTTTTAATTACCCTGTTTTTGTATTTATTTTATATGCCAGGTAGGAACAAGGATATTGCACACCTAAAGAGATTTCCTTTTAAAATAAACAATTTGTTGAGTTTCGAAGGACAAAAATATCGCAAAAACGGATGAAGCTAATTAAAACCGAAATAATATTTTTGCTGACACTGTCGCAAGTAACAAATTTCCAAATCGCCAAAAATATTTATTTACCTTTTTTTAGCAATAGCTGTTGTACTATTGGCATGATTTAACTAAAAACGTTTCGATATAATAGCACTATACCTACACCACCTCCAATAATAAACAACTAAGAAAATATTTCTCCCCAAATACAGTAACAAAAAAGACACAAAGACGCGCGGCGATCATTCCGAAAACCAAGCCGCAAAACAACACATGCAACGAATCTCAATTAAACCAAAGAAAATTTAATTTTAATTTAAAAAAAAAAAAAAACATCCGAATTAATTATTTATTTTTGTTAGTTTTCAACAAAAATTATGATGATTACACTCACATGTTCTTCTATGCTCTAAAAATCTCCCATTTACTTGAAGGAGGTCTCCTTCGCGGCATCTCTCCGACAGCAACGACATGGCCAAAACAAATATTGACATCAGCAGAGCAAGTTTTCGTGCTCGATAAAATAGCTCATGCTGACAGCGAATCTATGGGATTATTTGCCAGACCAAACTATTTACCAATATGTATATATGTATCTGGGGAAATAAATAAAAATATTTACCCACTCTAAGCACATTATAATAGGTCAGAAATGATTCGACACGGGAGACGATGGAAACGGTTGATTGTGCTGAGCTGTCAAAAGCTACAAGAACCACATCCGTGCGAATCAACATTTCGCACTTTGAAATACAAAATTTCAAACAGAAAACAGAAAACAGAAAACCGCAAATCGAAAACACTGTACCTATTGCAACAAAATTTGTAGATAGCCTACGTACGGGTGAATTGGATGAGAATTTCTTTTTAATTAGCAATGCATTTTGAGTGTGACAGCCGCATTACCTGACGGTCGGTACTGGGTAGATGATGATGGCAGAGCCAGCCGGTGATTTGACAGAGATCAGTGACTGAGAAATTTATAATTTATCAAAGGAATCACCGTGAAGAATCGCCGATAGATTTATACCAATCCGTCCGAGTGCCAGAAGAACTGCGACTCGCTCTACTGCGAATCGGATGTGTTGTGTATGCCAAAATTTGTGTCGCCTTTCCATTAGAGCGAATCCAAATTTGCCAATCAAGTGCATCAATGTTTGAGATGTTGTCTTGAAATTTTTCATTTTACATTTTGCTCTTAATTTCTGTTTTGTGTAAAAGTTTTTCAATTGAATTCAACAGAAATGAAAATTCGTTGTAGCGGACGCGGTTTCACTATTGGAATTCGTGGAATGTAGCCTTAAATTGGCGTCATACATTTCTGAATAGATGAATGGGGGGTTCTTGAAATGTGTGAGCAATTAAAGGCAGATCACTTGATGTTAAGCGTGAAATCAAAATTATAAATGTATGTAAGAAATTTAGGTGCGCCATTGGCTATTTTTATTAATAATAATTAGTGTGGCATTTACATAGAAAAAAAAACATTGAAATTATAAAAGTCATGTGACCGCATCACGTCGCTGTCGCTTCGTCGCCTTACTTATTGGTTTTAGTTAAAATTTATTTTAAATGTAGACAACAGCTGAAAATTTGGAATTGCAACAAATTTATAAATTAGGCTCAAAAAAAAATAAGCTTAATGAGCTATTTCTAGAGCGATACCATTTTGAGTAATGCTAGGGAATACAACTTGGTTTAAATTTTTATTTAAATTAAATGTTAAGAAAATGTAAATTTACTAATACTATAATTCACTGAAAAAAATAAAGGATTCATTTTGTATATTTTTTGTTTGCCCATGTGGGTGACACTTTGACCTAATAGATTTTTTTATCATAAGGAAAAGTTAACTCCCTTATGAAAGCGAGTACGTCCGAAGAGGCAGAATTTTCGAGCACCGATGACCAACGTATTGCTTTGTGGCAAAAGCAAACCAATTAAGTGCCTGACAGTCACAAAGAAATTGTTCGGAGGATTCGTCCTCTTCCATACAAAACTTACATTCCGCCTTTGGGCGCAAATTCATTTCGTTAAAAGCCACAATAGCCTGTACGAAAGCCAACTAGCTTTCTAATGCTTTCCTTATCTAGCGTTAATATTTTATTGTCGGAGTAAGGCTTAATTATCTAAGTCCCTGAACATTTTTCCATTTGCCTAGACGAAGTTGATGCTCTCAAACGTCTATCTCTCCCTTTATATTTCACTGTCCCAGAGTACATAGTGTTGGAAGACAATGCTTGCAAAGGCGCGAGACTATCTGAGGAGATATATATTTAGCGCAGACGGCACTTATATTGATTTCAACTTGGAACACAGTTCCAATGGTATGGAGAGCTTGTTGTTGGGCCAAAGACGCCAGCTCGAATTCCAGAACGGGCTCCCGACCCGTGAAGAGTCCCTGCCTAAGAAACGGCAGCCTTCCATCGTCTGCGATCCCGAGCACGCTGCTTCCAGTTGTCCAGACCAAGCGCTCTGGCATCCGCGATGACTTAGTCTTTAAAACGGAGGTTCGGTCTTCCTTGTCGTCTCGAACCTGGGGGCTGGGATTCGAAGATCCTCTTGGCTGGAGCGTTGTTGTCCATTAGTTCGATGTGGCCGATCCAGTTTGGCCTTTTCGGACTACATCCACATCTTGGTACAGCTCATAAAGTTCGCGGTTGTGTCTTCTCCTCCATTCGGATACAGGACCAAATATCCATCGAAGGATTTTTCTTTCAAAGGATCCCAGTATTAACTCTCCTTTCCTGCTTATCGTCCAGCACTCGGCGCCGTATAGCAAAACTGGCAGGAAAAGGGTTCTGTAGAGCATGCACTTTGTCCTTCGAGTTGGGAGTTTTGAACCCATTTGTTTTGCCAAACCGAAGTAGCAGCGGTTTTCTAGGGTAATTCTTCGACGGATCTCCACTAAGTTGTCATTTGTGGAGTGGATGTTTACCCCGAGATAGATGAACTCCTTAACTTCCACGAAGTTGCTGCTATCACAAGTGACATTTTGTCCTAGTCGGTGGACAGATGATTGTTTGTTTGTTAATAGCATATATTTAGTCTTGTCCTCATTCACTTCAAGGCCAACTAGTTTCGCCTGTTCTTCAATAGCCGTGAAAGCCTTTATAACGAATTCCAGAATTAGTTTTTAAATAAAAACAAACGGCAATAGCTAGTAACTTGGTTTACTTTTTTTTTCACAATTTTGCATCCTAAAAGAATGCCGATTCCTTTTTGAATTTCGTGATATACTTTATTAGTGCTACAGTGAACATGTCACTCTTTATTATCTTAATTTGAGCAATGCAAAAATGCATTAGAGGAAGTTGCATTCGAACTTCTTTCAGGATACATTCTTGAGCTATGCTCATTGCCGCAGAGCAGTGCAACTCTGAACAAGATTAAAATAAGAGATCGCAATTACATTGAAGTCCAATCAATAAACCATTTACAGCCTTATTAATAAACATATTTTAAAGAGTGTAAAAAGTTGAATAAAAAAAAGTTATTTATAAAGCATGTGCAACGTTTCCATAGATGCAGTCAAACTTAAACGCATTTGTAGATTGTTTAGATGTAGCGGGCACTACGCTTAAGAGTGTTTTGTGTGCTATGGAAATGCCATTTTATTTTTCATCTTCTGTGACTACCCACTTCATCGAATTTGTGTTTGACGAAACTTTTTGCGATTTATTTGAAATTATTTCAAAGGTCCTATTACCAATGAGGCTCGCTACGCGGGATTAAGGGATTTCAAACCTCTTTCCGCAGCCGCAGGTACCGCTGACGCAACTTTTTTGCTCCACTCGGGGTGATTTTCATCAGGTAGGCGCCTATGACATCAGTATCTGGGTGGCATGCATTTTACCATTTGTGTGCCAGGGATACGACAGTGTGGAATTATTCGTGTGCAGATCGGAAGGAATTTGGTAACCGATTGAATTATTTGTTGTTACAAAAAATGCACAACCGCTTTCATTGAATTAAAAAAAAAAACTTTTACTTCGTTTGCATTTTGCGCTTAAAACGAAATTTCCGATAACATCAGGAAATTCTCTGACATCAGCATGTCATCTGGTTGACATTTCGTTATGTTGAAGTAAGTACCAAATGTGTTCTAAACACAATTTTGATTCTTAGAACTAAAAGCTATTCTGTAACTTAACTGAATTGCGTTTTTCTTAATTGCAGTACTGTTTGAGTACTATTTTGAAATCAAATGACAATTAGAATTGTAGTGAAGATGGGAACGTTTCTCTTAATCTACGGTGTTTTCGCCTATCTTTTTTCTCTTGTTGCTTGTGGTAGTAGGTATAATGTAAAGTACATACTTTGTAGTGTGCTAAGACATCGATTGTCGAAATTTGTTCTTCAGAACTGTCCGCAGCTCCTTTGCTTTGTATAATCGAGCTTGGAATCTAGCCGCTGTTAAACACCCAAGGGTATTGTTTGTTATGAAAAGCTTCTCAAAAATAAAATTGCTGTTCGGATCCAACATTAAACTATAGATCCCCCCATTCATCTTAAAAATACATCGCACCCACAATGTTTGGAGAAGTTTTAGATCCTGTATGGGCTGTTTACTGCTAATATTTATCTATTTTTTATACTTATGTCTTTCACCATATTCTTTTTGAAATTAAATTTATCAGCGTGTTACACTTAAAGGTACATATATTCGCTATAGAGTCATAATAAATTAAATTTTCGTTCCCCATGTAATGCCATGAATGTAGAAGACTGATTTTTGATATTAAATTTTGTAATAAATATTTGTCTTTTTGTTAAAATTAAACACTTGCAATTTTACAACCGAAATATGAACAGTTTTCGCTGACTTTTTCTGTACTCTTGAAGTACTACTGACAAGTATAATAAGCTGATCTAAACTGCCATCTAATTCCCAATCAAAATTGCAAACAAACAAACACAAAACAACAAGACTATAAATTTCAATTTTATTCTAACATTTTTTTTAAAATATGTTTTACCATCTTCCTATTTATATTTTTTCAACATTCCAATCAATTTTTCAATCTTCAACTCGATATTATTATAAATAAATTGCAACTCAAATTTTGCTGCAGATAACTCAAAATGATTCCTCTAGCTTACCACACATTTCTGATGCGCAGAAAAAAAAACAAAAAAAAAAAATAATAACACCAACACAATAAATAATCCCTAATAAATTAAGTAATAATAACATCGGCCAGATACTATACATATCTACACAATATTCGACACGATTAGGTATTTGTTTTTGTCATATGGAATTTAAGATTTCATTAAAATTTTCTTTTCTCTTAAATATTAAACAAAAATGTTAGGCATTTTCTATGGTAAGATATTCTGTAAAGCAAATATTATAGAAAATTTTAAGCATTAATTCTTAACCAATTAAAATTAATGTGCGCGTTTAGTGAAAGACTGCCACATGTGGAAGATCCTTTTCACAATGATGGACTTATTTGCCGATTATTAATTAGTTTCTCATGATGTGAATATAATATCATTCAAAATGTCCTTTGTATTAAAGACTTCTATAGTGTTTCTATTTTTAAATAATTTCACGACTTTGCAGATGCTTTTATGTGCACTTTTATTAGCCATAACGTCAAATGTGGTAAACAAATCGGTCTGTTGACTCATATTGTTGAAAATTTATAAGATTTTTGTTTATTTTAAATTTCTATTCTACCTATATTTTATAATTTTCATTAAGTTTTTCTCTTTTCTGCTGGCTCGTCTGCTAACTAGAGGTGGGACTAGAATGAAAAATAATTTCGTTCTAAATCGAAGTTCTATTTCCGAACAGACTTTTGTCTGCCATGTAGCGGTCTTTGGTAAAATTTAGAACATAAAATAAGAATTTTAGCAAAATGCATGGGTTTGTTTTGTAAATTTAAATATAGAGATTAGTACAGATTCTGAAATTTTGCAATGTTGTTATTTTGAAGTTTTGATCGTTTAGTATTAGTTTGGGGCAGGCAATTTGTTTATAACTTATTGTAACCTATACCTATGCTAATTTCAAGCTCTTTAATTACTGAAAATACTATACGTATCAGAGATGTCAGAATAAAATAAAATAAATAAATGTCAAAGAAGTTTGGGCAATTCATCTTTTTATAAATTTTGCTGATGTTCGTCCACTCCTCCTTTTAGTATTACGTTTGAAGGTTTACGTCAAGTTCACAATGTCGCGTTCGGGCTTTCACGCTTTGATAGATTGTGTATAAACAACGAGTTCATATGTTTGATCAAAATGTGACATCAGGCGCTTGTTCCGTCTTAAGAAGCATGTCAGACTTACACAAACGGAACTTGTGCTTTCATACATTTCAAGGCGTGTACGTTAAATATATTTGTTGTCCACTGTCCACACGCTCTAGCATAAAAAAGTAAATTCGAAGTCGCTGACTGCGAGCAGCCAGTGCGACATTGTGAATTTAGTGATAATATAATCACCTGATCCAAATCTATAACTGTTGATGAACTATAGCATTTAAAAAATACGTGGACAGCTTGCTGCATCGCACTCATTTGCGTCGTCGTGCTACATTTTTAATTAATTTGGTTAAAAAAACGCAGATAATATGTTCGTATACGACAGGAATAGAAAATAGAAATTCGTTTATATTTTATTCGCATAAATACTCAGCAATAATTCGCCAAAAGCAGTTAACATTTTAAGACTGAATTTGGTAGAATTCTGCACTACATTAACTTTGGTTAATAATATCTTAAAACCCAGATTCTAATAAATCCTATCGATTTTTATTTTATATCCAAAATATAAAAATATAAAATCACTTAACTAAACAACAAATCATTAGCTTTAGTAGAGTATTAGGGTAGAATTTCGAAGCCGTTTCTATTTTTTTCCTAATATACCGGAAATATCTGTTCCCACCAATTCCTTACGTCGTACAATTTTCAAAAGAAGTTTGCGATGAAGCCTTAAATCATATTTTACTTAACGCAATTTTACTACAGAAATGGAACATTGATTTTCTTTCAAACGGATACTTCGCTAGAGCTATATACTACTCTAAAGGTGTATTCGACAAGCGCCACTTAGAGATCGACAAAGTAGATTAACCTCAGCTCAGGAAAAAGCATTATTATTGTGTATATTCAGTAGGTACTCTTTTATTTATACTTTATAGTAATATTGGATTTTAATACAAAATTATAATTATTTTCGTGGTCAACAAAGCACCATTTTGAATTTTTTTAGTTTCTTCTATCTAGTAGTTAAACTTCTGGAATCCCGGTTGAATTTGTAGCTTCAACTATTAGAGTCATTAAATTCACCCGGCAGTTGAAAAATATGTGGTTTGAAAACCAATTTGAAACAAACAGACCTAGCCACGAAATTGTAAATAAGCCTCTATGTCTACATGCCAATTGAAAGTGGATCAACTTTATGTTACAGTTTCATGTATTAATTATTATATTATAATTATTATATATAATTATGTTAATTATTGACAGCTATGATTCAGCTACAAATTTAAAGATTCAAATCGTTTGTTGTTTGTTATTTGCGGAACGTTGGCGGAAAAACTAAATAAATTATTCGTTATTATTTCCCAGTTCTCACTTACACCAACGTTTTTGTCAGTGATAGGCACAAAACCATGTCCAAACAACACCACCTTTACTTGCTTACCCCAAGAGTTTTCGCCGTAGAAAAGTGAGGATTTCATATTCTCGCATAGTTTTCTTTTTAACCTTATTGCTTTAATCATAAATCTATTATTTAAAACAAAATAAGAGTTCGTATGACTGCTGTTAAGAATGGGTCGCACAATTGAAATTTTCAAACAAAAACTTCCAACACAATATGAAATGCGCACACGGCCTTAATCATCCAGCTTTTCAAATTAGCCACATGGCGTTGCAGTCATTAAAAAGAATCTTGCAGTGTCACAAAATTGACAGCTTTGCATTATATATTTTTCATCAGAATATACATTTTCCTAAAAAACATTAATAAAATTGAAAATCTTTTTCGAAAATTAAGAGAAATAATTGAACACAGAATAAAGAAATATCAATTTCCAAATTTTTAATATGGATAAAAAATCCAAAGAAGCACTTCGTAGGTATAAAAAAGCCCGAGTCGCTGCTGCTGCTGCTTCTAGCTCAGATAGCTCTAGCAGTTCTGACTCGGACTCTGGTTCCAGCAGCGGTTCATACTCATCTTCCAGTTCGGAAAAAAAGCCAGGTCACCGAAAGAAAAAAGTACGCGAAAGCACCTCATCGGGCGATGAACGCCGCAAGCGTGAAAAGGCACATTCGTGCCACCAAAAGAAACTGGAAGCTAAGCGTAACCACTTGAAGAGAAAATTACGAGAAGCCAAAGCTGCTAAGAAACGAGCACTAACCGCAAGTGTAATACGTCGTAGACCAGGCTCTGCGAGTCCAAGCAAAATAAAAATTCCCGGTGAAAAGAAGCACGTCCGTGCAACGAGCAAAGAGAGACTGCGTCATGGTGCGGAGAGAGAAAAACTACGTGCCAGGGAGCGTGAACGCATTCGCAGCCGATCGCCTAGAACACTTGCGAAGTTGGAAGCAAAGCTGAGAGCCAGAAAATCACCAGTCCCAGTAGTCGGCCGGCATCAGCTGTCGCCGAGGGAAAAGATAATCATTCAGACGCGGACTCGTGAACGTACGCCTGAACGGAAGCGAGAATTGAAGATGCGTCACGACGATTCGAGGGAACGGGAGCGCAGAGATAGAGAACGAGCGGAGCGAGAAGCCGAACGCCAAAAGGAACGCGAAGAAGCGCTTGCTCGCTGCCAGGAGCGACAACGGGAGCGTGAAAGACTTGCTCGGGAGAAATTGCGACGCGAAAAAGATAAGGAATATGTAGTTGAACGCCCTGACCGTTTGATTCCAAGACCAGCAGAACGCGAAATAGCCATCGCTGTAGCTCGTGGCTATGACAGCCGCGAGAGATCACTAGAAGAAGACGGAAGGGTACGGCATAGTCATGCAAATCGAGTACGAGATCCGGTGTATGAGAGAGAACGTGAATATTTAGCTGCTGAACACCATCGTGGTCCGGTCTTGGAAAGGGATGAGAGAAGAGAGCGAGAGTATCTGATGGTTCGTAGGAGGGAGGTGCTTAGTCCAGGTCATTACCGTGACGACAGGGAATTGTACTCTGAGGAAGAGAGGTAAGTTGAGTGACAATTGTTTCGTCTTTTGTTCAAATAATTTGTCTTTTAGAGCGGCATATGCACGCGCTTACGCTGAAGAGGAGCGTCGTCGTGACCGCAATTGGGATCCACGTGACTTGGATCTCATCAAAGAGCGGGAGATCGATAAACTATATCCGGCACGAAGAGGTGGAGAAGACTGGCCCCCAGAAGATCGCTGGGAAGAGAAGAACTGGGGACGCGGTGGTAAGCCCACTCGTCCTCCATCCGAGCCGGACTGGGACGCCGAGGAATATGCGGGTGGTTCGCGTCAACTTTGGGAGGAGGCGCGTGAAAAACGCGATCGCGAGCGTGCCCTCGATCGAGTGCAATCACCCGGTCGGTCTGGTCGGTGGCCACCGCAAGAATGGCGTGGTAGCCATTCATCAACGGTGGAGCCGACAGCCGCCCACCGCAAAGGAGCCAACTACCGTCACGGTGGACCTCATCCGCAGCTGGAATTCCTGCACGACCGTCAGAAGTTTCGCCCTCATCCTCCGCCTTTGATGGCCATTCACAGTGGCTATCACCCCCCTCGGCAGTTCCCTTCAAAGAGACAGATGACCTATACCAATCCAAATCTGAAGAAGAAACTTGGCCCTATTCCAACCACACCGGGGGGAACTGCAATTCCATCGTTGTTGGCCTTGCCGCCGATACCACCTCCAGACAGCATCACAACGCCAACTGAGGAGCATCTTCCGCCATTGGAAACCCATGAATTGGTTCTACAGGAAGAAGTTAAAATTCCCGAAGAACCTCTTGTCGAGGAAAAGCCAGTGGTGGTTTCCCCAGCTTCAGAGCCCGAACAGCCGAAACCAGCCGATGTCGAGAAAGAATCAGATACAACTTTGGAAGCTCCTGCTATTGATCCGGTCGTTGAGGCCGCCACAGGAGAAGAACAAGTGGAAGCTGCACCCATTACCGAGCAAAAGGATGAGGAGACTCCCACTCTTGTTTCAACTGCACCTGACGAACCGCTTGTCGATCCGGAAGTGGTTCCTGACGATCTCAGCGAAATCTCTGACAGCGACGACGAAATCCTCGACAAAGAGGAAGATACCAAGGCCCCAGCGGAAACACCCTCTGGAGAGAACGTCGGTGAACTTGCTGCGGAAACCGTCGCCACCGGAAGCCCAGTTAAAGATATCGCAACCGATGAGGGCAAACCAGATGTAGCCGAAGATGACCTGCTCGACTTTGAAGAGATTTCCGATGGTGAACTCGAAGAAGACTCCCGGGTGAAGGGCGTCGGTGATGCCCTCGGTGTCGATTGGGCTTCACTTGTGAAGGAAGCCAAGATCCCTCTCTCTCCACCATTGGAACAAACCACAGCTAAGCAGAAGTGGCAGGCACATCGCATCATCCTCGACGTGGGAATCTCAATGAAAATGGCTGGCGAGGAGTTTGCAAAACGTCTGCTAAGTGAAGCTAAAGAAAAGCTCGACGAAGAACTGGGCGAGGTAAAGAAAATCAAGTTGGAAATCAAGGATGAGTTACATGAAGATGGTGCCGCTGATGCCGAAGACGAAGAGGATACCAAGAAGGTTAAACTCCAAGTAGCAGATGAATCAGGCGATGGTGACGAGTTTGATCTCAACCGTTTACAGGCGCTCGCATGTGCCCAAAACGGGGAGCGAGTACGACGAGCGGGACGACGCAATTTGATCATCGGTGCTTGTGGCCCCAACAGTCGTGCGCTAAGCGCGCGATATGACTTAAAGCTGCGCCGCCAACTGTGCGGACTACCGAGACAGGAGTGTGACTTCCGACGACCAGTCAACGAGAAGATTAAAGCCGTGGCATTGGCTCTATTCCAGAGGACTATGGAAGTTAAGTAAAGTGACGGAGTTGTCAGCAGTTTTTGAAGAAATTTATGTATTGTACGGACAGTTAGTTTTTAGTAAATAAAGATAAGATTGAGGTTTGCCGGTATAGAAGAGTTTCTTTTAAAAGTTAGTTAGCCACCACCACTCTGCAACCTAAGAAAACGAGTGGAATACAAGATAACAACGAAAGCCAACAAAAAGGTGGAAATCTCTAATCACCTGTGAGATATCACGGGAATTATGGCCAGAATATAATAAAACCGAACCAAAAAACTTCTACAGCACGAAAGAGCGTAGCTGTCCAAACTGGTTGGTGCTTTAACTGGTCATAATTTTCTACATGATGAAACTAAATCTCAAGAATGACGACATTTGTAGAGGCTGCGGCGATGAAGAGCTCCATGAGGACACCCCTTACTATCTCTGTCACTTGTGGAACAGAACGCTTGGAAGTTTATTCTTCCAAAACATAGACGAAATGCCAGATGTCTCACTTTCTAATCCTTGCAGGTTTCTGGAGACATCGGGATGGCTTGATAAAATTGAGTAACCAGGAGCGCAGAGAAAGAAGTTTAAAGAAGGCCACAACACCGGCGTATCCCCCATTGAAGGGCAAAATGGGTCCACAAGAACCTATGCGTAACGGAAAGAAAGTATTCTTTCATACCAACCCATCTAACCTAACCTAACCTACTGGTAAAGCTGGGGATTTACTTACCTAAGGACAATTTTTCGTTTAAATAAATGAAAGCATATTCCTAGAAATACGCAAAACCCATTACTGGGTATTAGTGTTGTTGGCCGTCGGATCTTGAGTCGTTGCATCTGTAATAGATCTGCACACGACTCAAATTCATAGTGAAATCGCTCAGCAGAAATGGCAGCACTACACTTTGTGAATTTAAAAACAAAAACCAATGGGGGAAGAGTCAAAGAAGTATTGATAATCAAATATCAAAGTTGATTGACGAGGAAAATCAGTATGATATACATTTACATGTATCCCGATTGTTTAATTTTGTTTATTTGTTTTGTATTTGCAAAACATACCCAACAAATGCAAAGGACGACATTGCATAATTTTACTAAATTAACCCAAACGCGGTGATAGCAATCAACTAGTCGGCTACCTGTCGGGACCAAAATAGGTAATGACATAAAAGGATCGTTTCTTAACCCTCTAGTTCACAAGCGGGCCTCTAGACCGCCTGCACCTACACACGAAGAAATAAATATATCTTGGATAATAAAGCAAAAGTCGGGAGACTAAGGCTTTTGCATTTTAATCCGACCTTTGTCAGAGGTGATTTAGGGCTTATCTTGTCAAGAAACTTTGTAGTGCTTCAGAATGCATCTTATTTTTTGAACAGTGACTACAGCATCTTCGGCATAACATACTTATTTACATGATCAAACTCGGGCTATTTACACCCGTCTAACTTTATTTCCAACAGCTGGAAACAATATTTTATGAATTTTTTGAGACATTCCAAAACACCCGTTCTGTAGTGACCAACTAATGTGGTTATCGATTGGTATTGAGTAATGAACAAGATGTCCTCTTTTTCCCCTTTTTATTAATAAAAGGGGTGTAGGTTTGTGGAGACGGGTGACATCTTTGCTCAAAGCCTGCGCGTCTTTAGTCGCAGAGCTTCTTATATCTGCCTATGAACTTAATTTTTTTTTGGAGATCAGATCAGCCTTCATTCACCCTTCATTGCTTGCAAGGCACCTTTTATTCCTTTTCGAAAAATTAAATTTACCCAGATTTCAATTACATGGATTGGCAGCTGAAATACCGTGGTACACATTCCAGGTTCAGGGAAATAACTTAACTTAGAAAAAGTGAAGTTATCGCCCACCATAGGTGAGCAATATCCTCAACATTTTATTGCGATGCAGGGCCATAAGTGGGACTTAAGTCCATAAAAGAAAATTGTGGACTTATGACCCATTTTAGAAAAGTGATTTATGGACTTATGTCCAAATTGGGTGAGATATTAGTCCATTATCAGAAAAGTTTTTCAAGATTGCTACTTAAAAATGGTTGAAAACTCGCGCTCCTCAATCCTTTGCGTACTTGAAAATATCTTTACATTTAAAATATTTTTTTTTATATTCATAATGTTAATAAAAATATACAAATTATACAAATAACTTCACATAATTTACGGTGGAGTGTTTGTTCACCTTCACAAAAAAGCTAAGTTATTTCCCACTCGATGTGTAGTTGTTTCCCATGTGAAGTTATTGCCCGTAAAGTTATTTTCCTGCACCCACATTCCCATTGGCATCGAGACTTCGATGTCGTCACCAGCTCCAACTCTAGATTGCATTTTCGATCCGTCGGTGAACCAGATCAGACTTCTTGAATCTATTGTTGGAACACTATTTGCCCATTTAGAGCGGTTTACCTCGAATAGTTTCTTAATCTTATACCTTCTCCCTAACCATAACTTCGGGAATGCAATACAAAAATTTCCATGTTTGGGATCTCTTTAAATATTTTCAGGTGGCCCCATGGATTTATTGATTTTAAATACTTATATTATTTTCATTTGGTAATCCGGAAGAGCTCTCCGATCCGGGATCTTCTTCTTTTTTTCTATTAGTAACCAATGTCCTGTACATTAGTATTGCTTTAATCTACATCACCAAAGTTTCATCTACCCATGGCCAAGAGCACTTTCAATACTACTAACATGATATTGAAGCGCAGACTTCGTGACCTAGTATTGGCCGATACTATATATAATTTGTTCTCCATCTAAAGCGAATATTATACTATGGATTTCGACAGACCATTCTCATGCTCCTTCTTGAGTAGGGAAGAATAGAACGTGGATGAACCCAAGAAAATTAAATCTATGTATATCTAAATACACCGGTCTATTCTATTCTAAGAGGAATTAAATATACACGGCTTCATCAGACTTCCTGATAATAGTAGTGTTTTCCAAGCTGAGGTTCTGGTAATCGCGGAATCGGCCCATACTGTATTCATGTCGGCTGTGCAGTGGATTGATATTACCGTATTCATTGACAGCCAAGCGCCCATAAAAGCAGTAAATGCAATTAATGTCGTTTTCGATTGGTAATCCGGAAGTCTTCCGGACTCTTCTGAAAGTGCTCGTTTGGAACTAAAATGTCAGTATCTCTTCTGGAAAGAAGAGAAATTTGCTTCTGACTTTGAATTCAGAATCGAAACCAGAAGCACGTAGACATTCAAATGCCACAAACCCCATAACCGATAAATTTCAATTTTGTTGCTATGCTGATGCCTCTGATAATTCTTCAATTTTGACGAGATTATTGGAAACTATTACCAAATTCAATTTAACAAATAAAGAATAAATATAATATAAACAAATTGACAGTGAGACGGTTGCAAATACATACACACAAATATTTACAATGACAAATGCACTTCAAATTTTAATGAAAAATGTGTGCTTGTTCGATTGGCATACCGGATTGGAGAAGTCTTCCGGATTACCAAACGAAAATGACATAAAATAATCGTAAAACGTTATTGGCTCACCTCACTGCACAAGGTATGTATGCCTCTGCAGGGTTTCTAAGCCGCCAACTCTGATATCTCAGAGAACGTGGGATGCACGATATTAAAAAGTCTACCACAAGGAAGGGGCAGCACTAACAAACATGCAGAAATACGTGACACGTATTTTGGTCGGTAATGTTAATTTGCGTGGTTGCAGCCGAATGTAGACTGCTTGGGCTCTGATCTTACTCTTACGTCTATAAAATCTGATGGCAGAGATTTCTTTCTAATATCGTGCAAAAATGCATGCGTGGCCACCATGTAAACCAGCTATAAATATATCCACAGTGATGATACGCACGTCGGTAATGTAAATACATTTTTCACTTGATCATTCAAAACGAGGGAATTGAATCCCGCCATCAAAGTTTTGACATTTCTGATCCGCGGGAAAATAGTAGCGGATTTGAGTTGATTAATTTTCTGCGCGGTTTGTCTTAATGTCTTAACAAAATGTATGTGTTTTTATTTTTTACAACAAATCGAGTTCATTAAAATAATCAGTCAAATTTAGGAAGAGAACACAGAATATAGACCAATTTAGGGAATTTCTGGTGAAAATCAAGCAGTTTCCAGACATCGCGAGAAACAACACAAAGGGGGCCCCTTGGGAAGATATTAAAATAAGTCTAAACAGCCTTGACCCACCACCTACTATTTCTTGTAAAGTGTAAAAAGGAAGTACGTTTCCATATTGCAGGTTGGGAATAATCAGAAATACTTTTTAAACAAAAAAGATGGCTTTCAACAATAAGGAGCTTAATGCAACTGGTGGTGGAGCCAATAAAAAGTTGATACAATTGAACGAATCTGTTGAGTGCAAAACAGGCGTTGGTTCATTTGCGGAAGAGCTTCCTCCAACGGTGTCCTCCAAATTGTCGGAAGATGTCATCAGATATTCGCAAGCCAACACCCTTGAATAGCCTCCCAGCGATGTAGTAAGTTCCAGAAAGGCCTGCCGAAACAATTGAATGAGACAACGACCTCCCCAAGCTACTAAATATTAAAGAGATCTTCTACAAAGTGGTCGCAAAACCTTTAAAGGTAGACGGAAATTTTTAATGAAACTGAAATTAAAATTCATTATAGCTACAAAAATAAAAAGATGCAACGAAATCCATTGTCTTACGGAGCATCTGAGAGATCCATGATATCTTTAACAAATGCTTTTAAATATGCGCATTCTGTCCTTTTGTTAGCAGATTTCTCCCAATCCTTTAAAAAAAAGCAATAGATACTATCGGCACAGCTCCAATTTGCAGGACCTGTGTTTCCGTCAAAATAGAAATTGTCGTCGGTAATACAGTGCATCCGTCGGATTTACTGCTACCAATAGTAAAGTGAATGCGAATCGAATGTGTGAAGTTAGACTTCGATCCGCCGGATTTATTGATAGGGGTGTTTTTCTTTCGACATTGAAACAGAATTGTACATTGAGAAGCTTATCCCTATCTTCCAGTAAAGGGTCCAAAGGGAGCTACATAAGTGTGGCAAGTGTGTGCAATTAACATAACCTAAGCCAAATAATGTATTTGTTTCAGAAGAAAATAAAACCACATTTAATTTTATAATGTTTTTCAAATAATCGTAATTTTTTTTTATTTAATTTTTTTTTTGTTTTATCAAAAGATAAAATACACATTCTTGTTCTTTCCACTGCTTAACGAGAAAAAAAATCTTAAACATACTTGTTTATCTTTCAATAACCTCTATTTAAATATAACTACATATTTTAAAATATAAATTTACAAAAAGAAACAAAAAAAAATAGTTAAACATAAGTTTCTTAAAAAATAGTATTTGGTGCATTCACATTTCCTTCCTTTCAATACAAAATAAAACAAAAACAATTTTATTTTTACTTTTTCTATTTGTTTTCTTTTTTTATTTAGACATAAATTTAAAATACTTATTCTAAGATGAATTATTTATTTTTCGTTTTATAGATTTGATTTCAAACATTTTTTATTGAATTATTTTTTATTTTGAAAAATCTTGTTTTTATTTTATAAATAACATTTTGTGTTGAATAAATTATTACAATTAAGGTTGTTTTTTTTTTGTTTTGTTTTTATTTACTTTTAAAGTCTTAATGTTGAATACAGTTTTTTTGTTTTGTTTTTGTTTATTCAGTAAATTGTGTGTGTGGGGGTGGAAGTTTGAAAATTTAATTAATGCCGCAATGAACGTTAAATAGCACTCAAATTTGGATGTTAAAAGTCGAGTTTAAGCTTTAAGCTTATTGTTTTATGAATAAGTAGTAAGAAGTAAGAATTCGAATGCGCATCATCATCTTGGATCCAATGTGGCATTTTGTTGTTAAATAATAATGAGAGACAAAGACAAGAGTCTTTGTTTTTGTTTGCACTTGTACTTGCATTGATTTTGATTCTTTCTTTATACAAACAATTTAACAATTTATTTTCTATAATGTACAATGATTAAGTGACAAAAAAAAGAAAAACAGAAAAGTAAACACAAACATATACAATTGTATATAAATAAATCCTATATTGAAATACTAATAAAATGTACAAAAAACTAATATTTATATTATACATAATAGAAAAAAAAATCTTTACAAGCTAAGTGAATACCGCAGGCGTTATGCAAAGGAGAAGGGCAGGCTGAGGAAGGTCTGAGTGTATCCGAAAGAGCGCATGCGCCCACATCTAACACTCCAGTACCCGAATGTCTTTCTGTACAACATAGAACTTATGTTTTTTGCCAAGCAGGCCCCAAATGACAGCAATGTTCTCTATCACGATATTCACGGGAATTGTACAAACTGCACCCATTACGCATGCGAGGAATCGCAACAATCCGAAGCGATACAATGAAAATGATTTGATGACACCGAAGATGTACATGTAAATGTTAACTGCTGCGATGAAGGCGCACACAAAATCGACCACATTCGGACAGGGAATCGGATAGAGTCCGGCAAAGATGATGTTTGATGTGGACAGAGGCATTGTTACCCATGAGTAGACGCTTATGCCCAGCAGGAGTTTGTGCTTGAGTGGGATGATTTTTGAGTGTACCACTAGAAGGATTCCTTGGAGCCAACGTTTGCGCTGCTGCAGGAAGTCCAATAGTGTGAAGGGTGACTTTTCATACATTTCGCCTTCGATAAAGTTGAATGTATATCCCTGGGAGAAAGCACGCATGGCAAAGAAGCAATCTTCAGCAACAGAACCGTCGATTCCATTATCGAAGGAGACACTGCGTTCGGCGCCGACCTGAAAACAAGAAAGAATAAGAGATATGTTAGTATTATTATCAATATTTGCTATGAAAATAAGTTTGAAGGAATATTTATTTCATAATTTTCAAATGAGCTGCTAAATTGAGATAGACGTTTTGTTAAAAGTTACCAGTTATAGACGATATGCAATTGAATCTTCCGTTATAACCAGGAAAATGTAACCACTATCGAGTAGAGAAAAATAGAGACATGATCATACTTCACACTTATTTTGTCATTGCAACCCACTCAGACTTACTAGAAAAAGAGTACTTAAAATAACTTTCTGACAAGTCTGTTTATATGTCTAAATACCCAATCCAAAGGTTCATAGCAGGCTTCGACACTGGTCGAACCTGGTTCCATGCTTTAAGTGCTGACGTGGTGACTGCTGATCCTTGCCAGTAAAGACCCTTCTCGGCGTTTTGCAAGAGGCGGGCAAATACCTAAAGTAAAATGAATTCTTTGAAGGTACAATAAGCCAGCTTTTGGTCTGAGTGCTTCCGCGGGTGTACAAAGCTTTCAGTAAAACGATAAAGTTGAATAAAAAAAATATTTTGAAAACCAAAATGAGTGATATGAAACTAGATCGAAAGTTAGGTTAAATATCAACTCACAAGCCAAAAAGACACATTTTGAGTAGTTAGTGCATGGCAGGGCATATGACATTACAACAAAATCAAGTGTTCTGTTCTTTAAAGATCCCTAGAGCATTGCTAGTCCGCCCACTTTTTTAAGGACAATCAGCAGCGTAGCATATTTGGGACTTAGAAATAATGTACATTAAATTGACAATAAAATAGATCAAACAATGCAATTTAATTTTACCAAAGTTGCTTATTAACTAAGCAGGCACTGCTATGGATCAAGTCTAAATAATTTGTAAAACTTTGTATTCTAAAAATTTATTTTTAGTTTCTCAGTGAAGGGGTAGCATTGTTTTCGAGTCAAGGAACGACATTGTGCCAAATTAGTAAGAATTCATACAAACAAGTACTAATTAGTAAGTAAAGCAACGGACCCTTTTCCATTGGTGCCGTCTGTGTAGGTGGGGTGGAATCGGCAAAGGCGTTAGTTATTAGTCATATTATCCATACTTGCTGTCATGCTTGTAAGCGTAGGGTGGATGAAGTGAAAAGAAAACTCTGCCATCTTCTGTGACCCCTAAGCTGAAGGGAAGGCGGCAGTTGTGCGTCCGGCGCTCACATACAGTTCACAATGCTGGAGAATGTACAAAAAGTATGATGGTAAGTTGACAGCGGCTGAGATGAAGATGCTTCGCATGACAGCAGGGGTAACAAAGCTTGATCGAATTAGAAGTTCCAGAATCCGAGGAAGGCTCAAAGAACCCATCTCGAAAAAATTGGAGCACGACCGGCTCAGTTGGTATTGTCATGTTCAAAGGAGGGCTCCTACGGCCCACGTCATTTACAATAGCGTAAAAGAGACACCCCTAAAAACTCCTGAATCACACAAATGGAGAAAAACCAGCATTTGATTGGCCTCAATGATGAAGTGATCGGAATGCCTGCAGATATTTTTTTGAGGTCGAACCGGCGAACCTCACAGTAGGAATGCATGATCTCTATAATTCTGATCATAATCTTGTCGTTAAATGGAGAGAAAAAGAAGAAGATAGACTTTTGGTTACTTATTTTCAAAAATTTTAAAAGGAAATGAGACTTTATTTGGCGAACGCCGCACAGAAGGTGATTGTTTATTAAATCCTTTAACACACCGTGCGCAATATATTCGTCGGAATATATTATATATATTATAACAAACTTTAAATTTTAAAAGATTGCATTTAAATAAAACCAGGTTCGTCAAAATACGCATTCACAGTAACCTCCCCTTTCTGACGATTAGATTTGACAGAAATAAGTGAGAAAGTGCTATAAGTCGTGAATTGCGTTAATCTTCTACGTTTCTGAACACTCAAATTTGTGTGTAACACTGCCAACATATTACAAACTTAAAAAGTCATAAGCGCCAAGAATACAAGTACTTAAACTTTCAAGCTGATATGGAGATTGTGTTGCGTTCACCAATTTACCTCGGACGAGCTTAAATGTTTACGAATCCCAAACGCTTAATTCAAAGCATCAATAAATGATTTACTACACTATAACGTGACTTACATTTTCAATTTCAAAGTGGAGACTCTCAAGTGTTTTCTTTAAACAAATACAGACTTATAAAACCCGGTTCGAAATTCAGCGAGACATTTGATAGCCCACAATTTTGAATTCACTTACATTTCCCTACAACAAAGTCAACACAATCATAATTGATACTACTACACCCACTGAAAAAGGTACTATTTTAAACCCAATGAGAAATAATACATGACACATGCAATAAAAAGTCACTCCCAAGAACTCCTAACAGCAGCCAGCGTATATTTCCGGGTATTCCCATCGCAAAATGATTGAACCCTAACGCTGCCGCAATTTTGTTCTCAACGGGCAGCTTTATTATTCTTTGAAAAGTGTGCTTTGATGTGTAAATAAACAAATTTCATATGCGTTGCATGTTTATTATGATTGCATATCAGAGGGTATTGTGTTCTGAATACTTAATTTATAGCTCGAGTGTGAAAACTGAGTTTTTATTTTTACGACTTTAATTTAAAAAAAGAAAAAAAACTATTATCGATGAATAAATACTGAAAAAAAATATGAACATTTTAATGGGATCATTTGTGATGCAACTGCATCCCAGGGACAGTTTTGCGAGTTGATTTGCAATTGCGCCCATGTTGAGTTAATATTAAGTGTACGTGGGTGCAGCGCTTTAAAAACGTTTGACAAGAATACATTATTCCGAGTGCACTTTGTTTTACTGGAAATACTTTGTTTACTTACCAACAAAAAAAAATCACAAACAGGGAAACGATCATAAAAGTCTCAACGTTTCCAAATTTCGTATCAGCTCGAACATATAACAAAAACCTTTATCGTTCATATAAGGTTGTCGAACTTCGGGTCAACATTGATGTTAGTCATTCACTTTTAGAAACACATGTTTATAAATATATATTTAAGAAATGATAATGCGATTCAGAATTTTGTGACGACATTTATTTTTTTTTTGTTTTTTACTTTAACTAAGAAACAAGTTTTCACAATTATTGGAAAATAATTTCATTCAAGATATTAGTGGTTTTATCGCAGACCAACGTTGGAAGCTGTAGACTTCTTGTACTGAAGGTGAGCTGTCAGCGATTCCTATACAGAATTCAAACATGTTTGCGTTTAAGTTTTGAAAAGCTCTTATTAATGCATCGTTTGGTGTTAAGTTGTTGTGCGATACAGCTTCCGTAAAATCACACAAGAGGTGCAGTAAAGTCAATCAGTAAAATTCTTTGCTAACGATGAGCCATTGCCACTCTTCCGAAAATAGAGGAAACGCAATATCAGACCCTTAAATTCCTAGCTCTAAGGATCCGAAGCATGGACCCTCTCTATAGAGATAGAGGATAAAGATATCCTTCGACGTTTTAAGAGCAATCTGGAGGACACGACTATGAACTCTACAAGCCGTACAGCGACATCGACCATATCAAAAGACTGCACATTGAATGAACAGCAACGATCCGGCTCGCAGAATCTTGGACTCTAATCCAGAGGGACAACCCAGTAGAGGAAGACCTCAGCTTAGGTAACCGTGTCGCGCACAAGTAGAAAAAAACCGCAACTATCTTTCGGTGCGCAAAAAGGGGAAATTAGCCAAAGTGCGAGCTAATTGCAGAGGTTATCGGCTGAGGACAAGGTAAACCCCGGACTGTAGCGCGGCCTAAGTAAGTAAGTATTCAATTTTGTCTGCAACGACTCCAGCACCCAAATTGTTATCCTTTTACCTTTTCCATAACTTAAATCACGAGATTATTTGTGTTGAGCGCCTTACCTTAGGGAAAAGAGAAGTTTTAAGACAAAAAAAAAAAGACTAAATCCATTGTTACATCGTCCAAAACCAAGTGACAAATGAGATAAATAGTGATTAAATGTTGAAATCTTACACATTTTGTCCGTCATTGTCACAATATTACATCATAAAGTGAGCAATGCAAATAAAACGCCCCGAAAATAAATTCCACCTCTTTACAACGTGCATGTTTATTGACAAGTATTATTATCTGATTAGCGAAATTTGGCGACAAGGTTGAACTAACAAAATAAAACGCACAGACAGAGCCCAGATTCATCGGAAATTGGTAAATATTTGCGCAACATGACATCTACTTGTAGAAGTTGTCGTCGGAGAAATGTCAGGCGAATTTAAAAATACTCATAACTTGAAGCTTATTTTTATGCGATTTCAATAATATCTAAAAAATATAGTTGTTTGTGCAGTGTCAAAAAAAAAAACAACGAGAAAGATACACAACACCACCACAGGTGCTAACTAACAAAAAAGGTATTTCCGCTGAATGGCAATCGTTCCTCTCAATTTCTCTTTGTTTTGTAAAACAATAGCTTTCTTTGTTTGGAGTTCGAAGTGTGTACTTTATCAGTTCCATACTGACATCTTTTAAATTAAAATATCTGTGATGGCCAAAGAATGGTTGCCCTTGTCTGAGGGAAGTGAAATAGAAACGCCCTTTATGTTGCATTTTATTTGCAAATAAGATTGAAATATCTAAAATTGATTCATAAAGTTTGAATTTCAGCTAATGAGGTTTTTTTTGCCTTTTGGAGAGTCTTTTAATAATTGATGCCAGAGGGGCCTTCGATAAAGTGTTCACGGATGATTGAGAACTATACTTTTATTTGTCGCAGTCATTCAGTGAATCAAACGATTCGCGATAACATGATTGAAAACATATACGGTTTTTGTTTGTACTGCAGCAACATCCTTATGTAGAAAATAGGAGTCAATTTGAGTTTTACATTTTTGTATATCTTAACGGTAGAAATGAATGGTAGGAATGAAGTGCATAATGAAATTAATGTAGTTTTATAACATATCAGCACTTGGAAAAATATTGTAAACTTATACTGACCTTTCTCAATTGAATTACACAGAAATTATGAAGTGCTTTACGCGATATCCTTAAATTGAGAACAATAAAACTATGACGGATATAATAACCTACTAAACGGCGAACAAGTTAATTCCCCATTCATATACATAAAACAATTATGAGCTGCATTAAACAAATAATATTCTTGAATAAAAGACTATTCGACAAGAGTCGAACTTTATGAACTGCAATAAATGACAGAAGAAACATATGTACATAGATAGTTACATTTAAGGATATATTTTTGTGGCGTGGAAAGCTTTAAACGTCTCTAGGACACATAATCAGAATTTAAACGATCCTCGTATGCGAAGGTTGAGTTCGGCATTGAGGATACTTCTTAGAAAGTAAAATTAACAACTTTTCTATGTTTTTATTAAAAATATCTATCTATCTAAAGGCTTATCATTGAATTTCCTTTAAATACCAGAAGATAACAATCTGCGGAATCAAAAGCCAACCCAATATTCAGTGCGATATAAGGCGTTTTTTCTTTTTTAGTTCAAAGCAAAACCTAAGTAGTCAAAAAAACGTGTTTCTTTTTTCAGCTCAGACACAACTTGTAGACGTGGAAATAAATAAAGAGAGACAGTTCCAAACTCCACGTCTAAGTTTTGTTTTAGCTGGTGCTGAATATAATTCGAATTATTTAATAACTGTGCACATAATTCTATTTTATACATTGACTTTATTTAAGTGTTGAGTTCTCAAGAGTCTTTCATAAATAAATGAAAGTGCTCTGCGCACGGACTCTGTTGAGTATTCAGTGAAAAACGCGTATAGTTGTCAAAATTCTGATTGAATCTTATTTCAGCACAGTAATAGTGAATACCCGGCAACACACAAGCCCCATCTGGTATCGTTTGTTAAAGAAGCATCCTTGCTATTTCATTAGATCTTTGTAGAAACTTATATTTTGAACCGAAAATTTGTGATGGCCAAGATGGAAGTAAGATTCGAAAAAGTGTAACACAAGGTTGCATCCTTTCTACCTTACTTTCTACTGTCCATTCGAGTGTGACGATGAGATCAAAGTGAATGGATCAACAGATTTAAACATTATGATGAACAAGTTTAACTAGGTTTTAAAATTGTCAAACCGGCGAATCCCACAGGCGGAACAGTAGGAATGCAGTCAAGTGCGAATGTTATGACCCCTATAATCCTGATCATAACCTCGTCGTTAAATGGAGAGAAGAAGGTTAGGTTCAAGTGGCAGTGGGTGAGGCCCACTCACTTAGAATAAAAAGAGGCACGTTGTGAAACCACGTGGATGTGAATTTTTACTACTTTACTCGGTAAACCATTTGGAGCTCTGGATGTAGCGTAATAGATCTTTAACGTCACTAGTTGACAGATCTTCCAGATTGTCATGGAAAAAGGCACCTATGTGGATCATATTGTTCTGGGAGAGCAGCAGGACAATTGCAAAGAAGGTGTAGGATTGTTTCCTCTTCCTCCTCGCCCATGCAGCTCCTGCAAGTCATTTAAGTAAATGGCAAGCCTGCCATGTCCAGTGATGACACTAATTGTAGAGCTGAAATGCAGTCTTTTTTAGAGATATCAAACACTTAGTGCGTTTCAGATGCAACTTAGGCCAAATCCGACTTGTCGCTAGACAAGTTGTGCAATGTCTATCTAAGGTTAGTTTTCTCAATGGCTTCTAATTTTATCATTAGTTTGCAATTCGAATGCCTAAGGAACCTTTATCAGGTGAAATATCAAACAGTGTGGTTCCGTGCTTTGCGAGTTCACTAGAATATCTCTATGCCCCGGCACCCAACAAAAAATATGCAGTATTATATCTGGGACATGTTTTAAGGAATGAAAAGTATAATTGAAACAACAGTATATGAAATCCACGATGAGAAACGAAGTAATGAATTAATCTGTCTGTTTTTCTATAAGACTATGGCTAAAAGAACATTAGGTACCCATTTAAAAAGTATCAAACTTACATTGACCGCCTTGTTGTTTATGCCGAAAACTATTTTGTTCTACTGTACTCGTTTTTAAAATCTGAGTGACAAAAAACTTTGCGATTGTAAGTTCATCAACTATGCATATGTAGGTACTATGATCATGGCAAATACCAATTACCAAGTACTTCACGTACTTTATTCCACAAGACGCCATTATGTAAACCGACCATTTCTATTTACATTTAAAATTTTACTCAATTACTTAAAATCTTCCACAAATAGAAATTCAAGTGCTAATACCTGAGGCGCAAAGCCGGCAAAGTTAATTGTACTCGCAGATAAACAATTCCTATCGATGCTAATTCGGAGAGATGAAATAATTCTACGTCACTTTGGGTGGATTGTAAATGGCATCTGTCCAACTGCTGGAGTATTCTTGGAATTCATAGAACCATTTGCATGTTTTATTTTTACAAATGAGAGCATACTCGTACGCTTCATTACTATGACACGCAAATTAAACTATTGACCCGACGAGTTTTTCAATGAGCAATGCCTGTGGTCTTGCGTTCAAAATCCAAATCGAGAATGTTATTCGCTGTTGTCGAGAATCGTAAGAGTTTACATTTCAGTTGGGCGGCTGGCGTTAATGAGTCTTTCGTGCTGTTTATTTTAATTGTGTAACATCTCCTTTAATGAATTTTCGGGGAAATGTGTAAAAGGGGTATAACGTGGCAGATCATATCGTTTGTTTTAAATTAATTTTTGGAATGATTACTTAGAGAACTAATTAAATGATGTAAAGTCTTTTGACTATTATATTTCCTTCTGAGTGAATGTGAAGTTTTAACATTTGATGTTTGTGAGGATTTTTGGATAAGTGTTAAAAATTGACCCCTTATAGTTTGACTTAGGAACACATAGTGATCGACTAGCATGAATATTAATAAGAGAAGTCCCCTTGGAGTACTATAAGTGACAATGGACATCCGATATTCATTAATAAAAGAAGACCAAGGCACTAAGTACCCAACTTATGACTGTCAAGAAATATTTTTTTTGCGATTTTCAGCTCTTACACTTATTTTTACCTAAAATCAAAAACTCTCCATGAATGTTAAAAACTTACAAGACAATATTCTACTAACCTGTGTTACGACATAGCTTCCCTTCCAGCTGAAAAGAGGCTTGTGAAACAGCTTAAACTGCAGTCTCAACTTTCCCATATCATCGCTGACACGAAAACTATCCGCCAATGTAGTCAGCCAATTGACAACATTCTCATTGGCGTATGTAATCAAGCCCTGTCCGAATGGATGCTTTCCATCTAATACAAAATTTATGATGCCTCTGACCGAGTTCTCCGTCAGCAGAGTCTCCTCATCCAAGTGAACGATCCAATCGTTATCGTTAAGCACATTCACATTGTCCTCCAGACAATATTGTAGTGCTCGGGATTTGAACAAAGCGCCCGTTTTTGTTTTGTATGCCTTTGGCACAACAATCTCGCGAATCCGTCGGTGCTTTGCCAAATTAACCGCTTTATCTGTCACCACCTCGATGAGGAAATTCTCAAGTCCTGTATCGAGACAGATGTTCATATTCCTTAGTACGTTGGTCTTCACCAGGTCGGCGAAATCACCACGCGTTACCACCCTTATGCAGATGAACGGTGCCAGCAGTGGACTTCCCTTAAGCACCACTTTTTCGGGGAAGGCATTATAGAAGACCAGGCCGCAAAAGTTAAATAGCACCTGCGGCAGTGTGAGGAACGTGAGAAAACGCAGTAAGTACAAAAGTATCGTTGGTATCTGGCCGTATTCAGTCCAGGGATCGACCAGTGTAAACGAGTTTTCATTGATTTTGATCCCGCCAGAGAAGATCTCGAAGAAGATTATCACAAAGATGAGCAGGGAGCAGTGCAGCAGATGACGCGTATTAGAATTCATTTTGTTTTGTTTGTGTGTTTGTTCTTTATTTTTAAATATTTGTTCTTGTTTGTTAAGTTTGTGCTTGTTCGATAATTTGTTGCTTGTTTTGTTTGCTAAAATCTAAATAATCGTGGACGTGTTTTGTTTTGCTTTAAGTTTAAGTATAGTTGTAATAGTATTCCGTTCTTAGTTGTAGGTTTTGTTTTGTCCGTTCTTAGCTATTTAATCTCGAAGTATTTTATTTTGTTTGTATTTTGTTCAAAAATAATGCGGATCTATCGAGAATGCATCGGTTGTGTCCTTGGTATTAGTTGCGGCGGCACAAGTGACATCAACAGCACACGAAGCGTCGTTTCGGTGCTGGGCGGTGGCCAATTTTGGGACATGTGACGAATTGAGGCGCCAACTTGAAAGTGATTCAGTGGTCAACAGCAACAACAACAAAGGCAAGGTTTTTTTTTTTGTCTTTTCTCAGAGAGGAATTGCGCAAGGGTTCCTCAGTGCGAATATTTCACAGCATTTCTGCAAATAAACAAAAAGAAACGAAATTATTTAATGGAAATATATTTGATGCAAATATTAAATGTCACTTAAATTCTTTATTTATCGATTGTATTAAACATCGCAGTTGACATCGCATTCTATAACAAAATTAGTTTATAATCTACTTAAATAGACTAGACGGTTGAAAAACAATTACGTTGTACTTTAACCCAATAATCCACTGTGCATGAAAGTTCACTACATACAATTAAGGGCAGTTTATTGTATTTTAATTGCATCTCATTGTCGACTTAATAGAAGCCGGTACCTACGGCTGTATTTACCAGGGGGGTCACAATGCTATCGCTGATAGACTACTTGGTTGGTTCTTTGCTTGGCTGCTCATTAATTTTTATGACAAGTTTATGACACGAATTCAGAACATTCAATCAATTGAACACATAATTTATCTATGTTGAAAATAAGTTGACTAACCAGACGAGTATGGGCTCTAAGTGATAGATATTTCTTTTCATACAAACGCTTCGAATTATAACAACAATAAACCTTGCAGGGCCACAATAAAAATATCCCTGCAGCGCCTTCTATTTAATAACGCTAGTCTTAATGTTTAATGTCGCAAGTGTGCAAGAGAAGACTAGCGGCACTACTGGTACATATATTTAAAGGGAGATCAACGAAACGAAAGTTTGTAGCAGGAGCGTGTACGTGACGAATAAAACAATCGACGAAGAAAGGGTAGATGCCTTTGGCTCAAAGATACTTTTTAAAGTAGGTTACGATTTCTCATTTCTTTTCGTAACCTCACCTTGTCAGCAAGGGAGAAAAAGAAGAAGATTGCATGAATTCAATAAAACAAAAGTAAAAAAAAATTTAAAGCGATAACAACGGATGCGGGACGTAGAGATTAGCTTCTCCAAACGTTGTGAATGCGAATATTTTTGACTGACTGACTTTAAAGATATGTAAAAGTTATTCATATCACGAATTTCATACATGAGTGCTTTTTGTATTTTTTTGATTCACTGTTTCAAACTAAATCGGGTTAAATATTGCAAAATTTACGCCACAACACAAAACCTAACAAAATCACAGCTTTAAAATTCGACATATTGGAAGATAACCTAAAATATAAAAACATAAAGTTTTTTCCGAAACAAAACAAACGAAATCGAAAATATTACAACAAATCCAATATTGTTCCACATACCTCAAACACAGTACCTACTATGTATACCACGAAGCAAAGGCAGATAAAGACATTCTAGTCTGTTATATAAAATTTAATATTTCCTATTCCCGATGATCGATAGTTATTGTACTTCAGTTAATCCAGAAACATAAAAAAAAAATGTATTTACCTTGTGATGGATAAGGTATTGGAAAGAGCGGGCAATATAAACTTTTCACTCACTACTTAGATAAGATTTTAAATAACCACGAGCTTCACAAGAAGATATCTCAATTGATAAGGGCACTTGACTCGCGTCGAGATCATAAGACGAAAATCCATAAAATAAAGCAATTCGAGTGAAAAAAAATGTGTCACCATTTTGTGAAACATTATTTAGTTAATATTTATTTTTAATTAATAAGAGGACTACTCTGACTGTTTGAAAGTTGTTGGACAGGACAATAAAATTTTATAAGATGTTGGAACGGCAAAATTGCACTGCGCATTCCCCTGACAGTTTGAAAGAAAACAAATCACGGGTACACTAATATTAGTTTATTTAATAATCTACTACTTACAAGTAGGATAATAGTTCATTTCTACTGGCTTTACCAAATTTTAAACACTCAAACTATTGGAAGGCAACTGGAAATGCCGTCATTGGTCAAAGAAACAGGCAGCGCAAAAATAACCCTCAATGCAGCAATACGAACCGAGTCAAACTATAGGAAATGAAGTGTGATTGGCTAATCAGCCTGTTGATCGATGATCATGTCACATGCTCTGTATTTCGAATTTAAAATTGGAAGGATTGAATGCCTTCCAAGAAAAATGCAAGGAAGGATAAAACGAACTAAATCAGCTGAAAACTGGCTGGGTTTTCTTTTTCCGGAACTTGGTGGTAAATGAACTATGTACTAACTTATCTGGAAGCGATCGTCACTTATGCGCATTGGCGTATGCAGGGTGGTATAGGGAACGGGCGCTGATTTTTATTGCTTCTGGAATGAGTTTGTCCTCCCCCCACCCTGATCAAACTCCTTCATACGCCCTTGCTTAGTAGGTAGCACCTCAGTACTTTACAGGATCACCTTCAATATGATCTTAACAAGGTAACTACTTCAGCAATTCGTTGTGGTCAATATGTCAATCTCTGTAAAACTGAATTAGTAAAAAATGTATAATTTTAGATATTTAGCCCACTTCTATTAAAGGCGTAAGCTTAACTTTGTATGAAGATGCTAAATATCTTGGGAGGATTCTAGCCCTGCAATCCGTTTCATCTTACATCTCAATATCTTCAGTAGAAGATACAGCTAATACGTCTGTTCGTCTTAAGGCTATATCACAGTCCTTAATCAATTAGGTACCCTCCCTAGAAACTTGATTTCATGTCACCATCTTATCGCGCTATGGTAGCCCTAGACTGCAGATTTTCTCCCAAGGAGATAGCGAAGCAGTTTAATATTCACCTACGACAATTCCGGGAATGAAACAAATCTGCCCCAAACTGTATCTGAAATGTTCTTAAGATTTGATTTCTCAGACCAGACGGCACATTAGCAGGCAATAGGTGTCATTACTTACTGGATACACACAAGCATGGAACAAAGCGTGGCGCATTCTCAACTGACTTTTGCAGAAGCTGGAGAAGGCAACGACCCTACTAGTTTTAGGTGGTTTAAAAAATATTTCTACTTTAATGAGAACGGTTTCTTCCGGTATTGTTGGCAAAGAGTGACTAAAGTCTGTTTTCCTCTCGTTATCTTCCAGTTCAGAATTTTGCTGTTGACGAAAGTGTGTGCCTTAATCCGATAGTATCAACAGCAAATAGTAAGTATTTGAAAACACTACCAATCAATGGCTGTTCATTTCTATTTTGAAATGCATACTTAAGGCAGGGTAGTCGTTCAAGTGTAACAGCAATTGATTGTTACGATAAACTTGCAACACAAGTGTTTGCAGAATATTTTATGGATTAGGATAATTGAACAACTTTGCTAGACCACTTATCGACAAAAGTGTCAGTGCGTCGACGACAAATTACAATATTGTTCAACGTTCATTGCTAATAATTACTCGTGTAGACAGAACAGCAAGCAAATTAATTGAAAAAACACTAAAAGGGGGAGACAGATTAAAAATATATTGTCATGCTTAATTGGGGGTCATAAAATCCACGCAAAAAACATAATGTAAGCATTACTTTTTCTCCAGATTAGCTTACTCTATAAAATTCCGTCGAAGTCACTATCTGTTCTAGACACCTCGTGATCGCTTTATTATACCCGAAACATAGGTACACGCTCTCGTACTTAAGATATCACACTTCGTGTGTGACATTAAAATATTACTCACCATCCAGTTTTAAGCATCAACAATAAGCACTCTGCGGACACCTACTTATATTGATATACCTAAACTGATTGATTTCTCAATCCATATCAATTAATTCCACGCAAAATCCAATTCATTGTAAATTATAAGGTGTCATGTGAATCACACAAACCAATGTTGCAAAATTTCGCAAATAGTAGGTTCGTCTAATCTAAAACACTGATAAAAGGAGTGCGCGTCTGACTTACGTAACAAACGGACTCATATACCAACTATACAGATTAGGCCACAGAAATCACTTATGAGTTTTGATTTGTTTTAAACTAATAATCCAGGTAGATGTAGATAGCCGGAAAGTGTCTAGTCTATGCTATTATTTTGGACTGTAAAAGAATAAAATACTTATCATAATCCATTGTGCGGAAAAGTTCGTTTGCGTACACAAACTATATTGATCAAAGTTTGCCCTCACGTGTATTCAAAAAATATTGCAAACGTCCTTGACTTAAGGGAGACGCGTGGTGATGGATAAAAGAAAATAAATAGTACCAAGTAGATGAGTAATGCAAAGAAGTACTGAAGGAAAATCTGCCACAGCAAAAGCTAAGCTTCATAAACCAGATATTCTGGTCTTACTAAGTTAATAGTTTTCAGGGTGAAGGTCAAGTTGAGTATAGCAATTGCGTACTAAGTTTTAATCTTATACAGAACGCTACATGTCAGCAATGTGTAATTTGCCAACAGACATTAAATCAGCAAAATAATATTACTCATTTAAGTCAGTGAAGTCAGTGATTGTGTTCTTTAAAATTTTCCTTTGCTTATTCCTTTATAATGAGGGTAGGGGGCTGTTATCACAATCATGGCTTAGTCATTGCGACTGACCAGAGTCCACATGACGACGTCGTTAGAGCACATACAGAGCGACACAACGTGGCCCTCGTGCTTTAAGGGTTGTCTAGCTACGCCACTGATCACCTGATGATGAGCAATTAAAGCAGCATGATTATTAATAAAATCCGCACCGGAAGGCAAAGCAATTGCGATAAGAAAACAAAATGGCAATATGTATAAGTTTGTGTCTTAATTCTATACTTAGGAGTCTCCATCGAGCAAATAGCATTATCAAAGATTTTATGTGTGCACAGCAAAGAGTTTACCATCGACCATAATAGCGTTTAATATTCTTAAGTTATTTGCTATGATAAGCAATATTGCCCTATTCGTTCTTCCAGAAAGAATGCGACTGGGTACGAGTAAATATAATGAAGATGGTTGATTTTTTTTACATTCAAGGAGTCAACATTGCGGAATAAGTATTTTTAGAGCATGATACGATACTCTGAAATAATAAGATACTTTTATACAAAGGAAGTTAGGTGTCAAGCTGCATTGCGACATTTTATGATAAGATATGATGATTCATTGTGTTGTGGTTTGATTTTTTATAAGTAACTTAAAACAAAAATCGATCGTGACTAACTACCCTGAATTAAAGGGTTTTGTTAATTAAGCTAATAGAAAGTTCACTTTAATTTTTATTATTTTTAAATGTATGCATAGTATTTATCGACTCTATTTTTAGATAGAAAACATAGAAAAAAATACAAAGTATATTGCGAAGAATTTTGTTTTGTTTAAAGTGACATATAGGTGTTGATTAAAAAATATTTAAATAACATTTAAACATATCGCATAAATTCTTGACAAATTTGAAGTTTATTTGTCATATGTCTACAACCAGAGACAAGCTTAATATCGAAATCTTAAAAAGTGTGTATCGTATAATTCACTTGTATATAGGGTCCGCAATGTAACGTCTTTTTTCAACTAGTGCTTATTTCGCGAATGGTAACACTTAGCTCATGTCTGATTTGACAGATAATTAGTTTTATCCTTCCGCTGAAAGAATATGGTTGTGTATACGCTTGAACAACGAACAACGAACAACAACAAGGAGTGGCCGTTACAGTCAATGGCGATCGTTATCAGGCCATGTTGAACAAATTTTTGTTCACAAGAGGAGGATATTGGCAAAATTTGGTTTTAACAGGACGGCTACGTGCAACACAGCCGAAGCTACACTCGTTGTTTTGCGCCCCGTTTAAAAAAAAGAAGTTATTTGGCATCTATAAGCTTGTGCTTGAGCTTGAATGTGTAACAGGCTTCTTGTTTCAATACTGCTGCTTGACAGAATACGAGACATAAGAACCAGTTTCGCCACTCAGAATAGAAGAGGTTAATGGTCTCTGATAGCCAATCAACGGAGCTCTTTCAATAAATAGGTAAGGTTTTAGCGAGACACTTATCCATACTTATCCACTTAACTATCAACCAAACATGGAAGTAAGCATGACCGATGACTAGACCATCAACTCAACCAATCTACAAGATAGTCGATACTAAATCTTGCAAGAACTATCGAGCCAATACCATGCTTTATGTTGCAAATAAGATCCTTACAACATTCTACGTGAAAAGCTCAAACTTTTTTGCAACTCAGCAATCGGCACGTAGCGATTTGCTTTCGGACCAGTAAATTAAATGGAGACAACATTTTTACACAGCAGATCCTGAAAATTCTTTAAATTCCAAACCACTGTAACTTCGACTAAAGATATAACTTCAGAGAAGACCAAGAACATTATCTTAAGAAATACTTAAAAAAAAATTCTGCCTCATAAGAAAAAATGCACACCTCGCAAACACTATTACCTGTACCAAGGTGTGGATATATTCCAAAAATCCAAACCACGTTGATTTCATTGCGTCGACCATCATATCGAGCGAATAGACAATAGTAATTAAGCCAAAAAGATCTTCAATTCCAAGCTTTTCAATTCGACAATGAACATTGAATTTCCGTTTTAGAAACTTGAAGCAGGCGAACCCAGTATGTTAGACTGCTGTGCTGTGTCTTAGGCAGAGACTCTTGAAGTGTCGGGAGTCCGTTAAGTAAGTAAGTGGTAAACAATTTAATGCGATATGTAATGATGCTAATTCGCTTTTAAGCTCAATTTCGTCTATTCGCGCGCGTGATAATCTGCAAAATGTTTGTAAAAAGTTTTATACGCTATTTAACTCTCTCTATCAGTTCAGTTATGTTATTAGAGCGGAACCCTAATATTATTCATGGATGGGTACCGAAAGACTTTCCATCTGATCATCAACGCTTATATCTAGTCATTTAAAAACATGGGATTAAACTTTTTGGCGATCTGACTCATGACAGTTCTTACTCTTGGATATTTGTCATACTTCCGCAAGAGTTGGGACAGAAAATTTAAACTTTAAGGTGGTACGAGGCGGATTTGAATCTGGGACCCTTCGCACTTAGCCACTGCACCCACATATACCATTAGAGTTTATTAAAATTTAAAATCATTGTGGATCGTTTTCCCATCCGTTTTCCTAATTCCTCATTTTTTCGGCTTAAAAATATAGCCCTACGTGAAGTTCCTGATACAACTATTTACAGAGTTATTTCCATTAATGTGGGTAGGGTTACATCAAAGTAGAGCTTTCCTTAAATCCGCCTTAACTGGGGTACAACTTTTGAGACAGACCCATACTGTAGAACAATTTTTTTCTTAGATTCTAGGTACCCAAGAATGTTTATACCCTATTCTAAGGGTATATTAATTAATTTTGACACAGAGCTTCTAACACATCTTAATATTCGTCGTAGACCCATAAAAGTATATATATTTATGATCAGGACCAAATCCTAAGACTATTAAGCAAATTAAGCTAGGAAGCTTAAAATTTGGTAGAAAAATTTGGACCACATACTAGGGCTCCGAAATGGTTAAGTGTAAAAATTCTTTGAATACGCCCACTGCTACGCCCACAATTTAGAAAAAAACGTTTTAAAGCTAAAGTTAGAGAGGTAGAGTGTAACAACCTTTACAAGATATGTAGGCACTGCCCTCCTTTATAAGTTTGTCATATAAAGTTTTTTGCCATGCCTACTTTTTGTGGGCGTTTTTTTTTTTACTAAAATGCTGTTTTCTTCGAAAAAAAATGTTTAACAAGATATTTAGCTAATATTTTTTAAAACATATCGCCCATACAAAATTTTTGGCCACGCCCACTTTTTGGGGGCGTTTTTTTCAAAATAAATTTAATAGAATGATATGGTAGGGTAGGGTAGGGTATCATACTGTTCGCCCCAAGTGGACTGTAGCCTTTCCTTATGTTTTTTTTAAATAATTGAAAACAAACTGCGTACCTAGTAATAAAAAAAAATTGATAAGAATACAGAATCTTCCTCACAATTAGTACACGCTTAAAGAATTACGAAAAACTTAAGAACCACAAGATATTAAATAAGAGATTAGACGAAAAAAAAACAGTCCCGATGGACTGAACGTGCGCAATAAATGTCTTATATACAACTTAAAAGCTGTAAAAACTTAAGGTGCATTTAATGTTGCCATAAAAAGCGAATGATTGCAGTAAAAAATAAAAATATTAGCGACATTTGTATTTGATTGTGAAAGAAATTTAATTAAAAAAAAAATGTGCATCATTCCTTTGGGTAATAAAATGTCAACGTTGATTACTGCACTTTGCTACGAATATTTCCGTATTTTTATTGCGTCATTATAAGAGTTACACTTCCATATTGTGGTTTTAATGATATTTGTAATTCGAGGAAATATTTTTTAGAAACATTCCCATAAGTATTCTCTGGAAATTGTCTACCAATCAACGTGTGTATGTAATGCAAAATTCCACCTTAAATATGCACTTAAATAAGATTACCGTGAGTGCAATACTGTAAAGATAAATATGTAGGTATAGTCATGCATGGTTAAAGTCATGTATTCACATTATGACGATCTCATTTCGAGGCCTTGTATTATTTGTTCGAAAATTACTGATAAATGAGACTTTGTTTGAAAAGGGCTTGTCATATAATGTGCTAAGCAGTAAGGAATTTAGTGCAGAATTTATACATGATTCGTCACTGTATTTGTTGAATGGCTATGACTGACTGTATATTTTTGAATAAACGTAAATATTTAGTATTCTTTGATATAGCTATTCGGCATTATGGGACATCTCTTACCATGGTATTTATAAAAAGGTAGATGGCGCTGCTACATCCATTTTTATAGCAGTTATGTTATTTCTAATCGATAAAATAAAAATATTATATAAAGATATTCACAAAGCTCGGGCGGGCAAAATGTGGTACAGTAGAGGGGTCTAACATCACTTAAACTCAAGTTATATCAAGTTTAAATGAAGTGAAGTATGTAAAACTACACAAAACACACAGCTTCAAAAGCCGCTTAACAATTTTGTAGACCGAACTTAACTGCGCCGAAAATGTTTTTAATTCCATGTGATTTTATATACTCAATATGGCTACAAAATATTAGAGTAAGGATTTATTAAAATTTATCAGAGGTAAAATGTCAAGTTAGAAAAAAAAACATTTGTAGGTGGGGAGCAAAGAAATTTTTCGGAGTAAGTAAATATTTCTAAGGCTCATCTGAGTTAAATTGCCGCCGATGTATAGAAGGCTAGTCTTGATTGTCCAGTTTTCATTTAAATTTAAAACTCATTCATTGAGAATGACTAAAAATTAATGAAGGGTAGTAAAATCGTAAACATCAACAAGCTCACTGGCGCCATTACAACCGGATGAAACTTATTTTTGTTTCGATGCAGCGGTTAATTTCTTTTTAAATTGAGAGGAAATATGAATCAAATAAAGTTTTATACTTGTACTAGCTACATCCGGCGAACGTTGTTTCGCCCTAGACTATATCTATAAGTAAATATGTAGTTTTATTTTTAATTTTGTTGCAAACTTTTTTTTTATTTGAATTCTGTTGACGTAATAATTTTTGTTTTTCGAAGATGTGGTAACACGCGGATAAGCTTTATAAAAAAAATGTCCGATGACTCCACCAGCCTACAGTCTGCACCGAAATATGCAGATTAGCTTTGTAAACCACTAAAATATGAATTTTTCGGGATGTAAGTAACCGCGTTTCTATAATTTCATGTGAATTATCTTTGCTCCAAATGCGACAATTTTGTTTAAAACCAACCAAGCCAAAAAAAGGCATCATCGCCGAACAACATTTTTCCTGAACGGCTGCAGTATTCATTTCAACTTCCAATCTTGCAAAGAAAATGTTGTGCGTAATAACACGGCGAATAGCGGTCTCAAATGGTCGTTCATATCGAGTTTGACATAACAGTTTGGCGCACCGAACCATAATTTTGGAAACGAGTTTCTTAAATTTGGTAGCGTTGTTGAAGTATATAGTATGTCACTGCGAAGACTACTGAATAAAAATGCCGCTAATAGTTGGCAATTTGACAGTTGGTTTGACAGATATATGTAACTGTCTAAAGTTAGAACTGGGTTAAAATCAGCAGGAAGATATTCAAAACCAACGTGCATCTCGCTCATCTTTTTAATCTCAAATTCCGCTAACGTAAGTACTGAGTTGCTTCATCACAAGGTTCCCAAAATCCCTGTGATGCATTATAAAACAATGGTGAAATTATAATGTTTGTCTAACTATTGCAAATCGTGGGACAGTGAACTAAATTTTAGGTGTTACTCGCTTAATCCAAAGCACTTATATCTGAGCTACTGCAGCCACATAATATTCTTAGATTTCATTATTATATCACCATCATCATCTACATAATCATCTGCCCACATCGTCGCAATTAGACGCATTCATCTATGAAATTTACCTTGCTCTGTGCATTCAGCATGATAAAACATACATTACTATTTCATTCGCAGAATGAAGATACAGTTAAACTGCCTTAAAAACTTCCACTAGATTGCAATAAAATAAAACCTTCGAAATGGATCCACTGCAGCCATGCAAAGTTTTGCATATTCTCTTGTCTTTTCATAGCATAAATCAGCAATTTCCAGATAAATAAATGAGTACATAGTTAGAGTTTGTAACAAAAAAATAAATAAAAAGTGAAATTTATACATTGCGAATGAGTTCTTCGCACAGCGTGGCGTGTGCGGCGAATTGAAAGTACATTCAACTTCGGCGTGCCGCTTATGGTTGAAGTTTACCACCACAGGTACCTCAGGTGTATAACGTGACGTTATATCTGTTTAGCATTTTCGAATTAAAATAAAATAAAATAAACTTCACCAGCTGTTCGGAGGTCAATTACATGTGGTGTGGACTATAAAGTGAGGTGAGGTTTTCTCTCTCCTTTGGTCTTTAAGTAATCTGATAATCAAACATCGCTATCGATGCAAGAGCTTGTTGAAAGTGTTTATCGATTTCCTTTTTGTAAAAATAATTATGTGCCTATTTAAAGATTGTGTAAAATTAGATAGCTACATATTTTTGCAAACATATGACAAGTTTAATTACAGCGGATGTGGGTACTTTAAGTAATTTTTTTTTATTCAATTACAACTACTCATAGTCCGTGCACTCGTAGTTATAACGAAGTCAAATTACTAAACGGATTTTTGCGTGTTTTAGGTTTTTATTAAATAGAAATAGCTAAGTACTTGGTTATCTAGCGAAGCAACGTGTCGGTAATCACGGTAAGTTCGAATCAGATTCTTTATTGCTTAGATTTACAAGATTTGAGAACTTCAGGTACGGACGATGGTTTTTATAAGCGCGGAAATAGTTTCCCGGTGTAGATAAGCGTATGAAAAAGATTATGGTTAGGTTTTTCTTATGAAAGTAAGTGATCTTTTGATAAGTTTGCGTTGATAAAATACTTATTACATATTATTCTAAGAGTAGGGATAAGAGTTAAGTAAAATAATTTAAACATTTTAATAATTTTTCGTTTAACAAGATATTTAGCAAATATTTTTTCTAATAAATCATGAACGCAATGCTCTTAGCCGCGCTTTTGTTAGTAAAGCCTTTTTCTTTAGGGTATATGTATAAGGATATGGATAGGGTATCATACTGTTCGCCCCAAGCGGACTGTAGCCTTTCCTTATGTTTTCTACTTTAATTTATGCAATTTCAGCTTAATGTTATTCAACCAATTCACGGCTTGATTTTTAATTCCAAAAGTACTTTCTCAAAATTGGTAGGAAAGTTTTGCTTATAAATAATATATTTTAATTTTCTGTTTGTGATTTTTCGATTATTTCTCCGAGGCCCATGAGATGTTCTATTGTGCATGGAATTCAAATAGAATTCTACTAATTGATTCAAGGTCGAAATATTTAGAATTGCTTTCGCAGATTGAGAGCAGCACCACCACTGTGTCAAATACAATCTGTTTACGATGATTAGATCAATATTAGCAATGAAAGTGATTTTGAATTGAGAAGAGCAGACTTCCAAGTATTTGGAATAAATTTCAAGTATGATGGTAAATATTCATGAATAGGGTAGGTGCAAAACAGACCTATATTTTTGTTAATGCACATGATATTTTGTCTTATCGTTTAATAGTTTGCCATATAGATACATATAGACAGTGTATATTGCGGTGATGTGCCGAATATGGGTCACAAAATATTTGTATGGCGTAAATATTGTCATTTGTTTGAGAATGAAACTGTATATATTTTTGTTTAATCTGTCAACATGTCATAAGCCTGCGAAAAGATAAAATGTTTAACAGGTGTTCTTTGTTCGTTTGGTGCCTGGGATTTTGTCAAAGCAAATCCGAATAGATTTGTGGAATATAGATAAAGATGCAGTAAAGAAAAACCTAGTTTTTTTTATTGTAGATTTGTGTTGAATTTGAGACAGTTTTCTCACAGCAATGAAACTTGATATGGAATAAAATGTTGCATTACCCATTGGCATTTAAAAAATTGCAATATAGAGAGAGTGAGAGATGATGCCGATGCACGTTAGTTTTAAACATTTGCAAACTCTAATGTGCAGGAAATATAGAGGTTGAACGGCTAAGAAAGACATTTTTATATTTAACTGAAAAACATGCTTGAGGGTGTACTGGAATGCAACTGACTCTCTTGATTTGAGCACTTATAACGGAAGTAACGATAAAACACGCAGGCAGCGGACATTGCGACAATGACTAAGAGAATTGGTTTTAATACAGTCAAGTAACTCAAAATATGTATTTGGTTATAATGGGGGGATAAAAAACAATCAGGGAGTATGAAAATAGCTAGCAGATTGACTTTCTCTGAAGTTTGTCGTAGTAAATGAGAATCGAAACAGATGACCAAAAAACTTAAAATTTACCGATGCTACTTCGAAGTAAAGTTTGCCTCAACTTTTGATAATAGAAGAATTTGACACGATTAGTATTGGCATTAGTTCGGTATTCCTCTAATGGATAGCTTCTTTACCTTCGTCAACATGCTCTCAACAAGCTAACGAATTGGCAACATGCAAAACACTATTCTCTTGCAAAAAGCTATTTGAAACTGGCTTTACTTACGTTTCTAAATTTCATACAACATGTACTTATGAAATGATGGTTTGTACTATAAAAGACTTTGTCTTTCATGTCCATAATCAATCAAAGAAGTCTTATCTTGCCTAAAAAAAAACCCGAAATCCTCCAAGAATACCAGTACTTTTTTCGGATGGTCAGGCTGCAACCGCGATGAAGATTTCAGTACAAGGAAGAAGGCTCACAATTCTTGCAATGGTATCTGCAAGCGCATCAAACTCATAATAAGTTAATTCTCTCTCTAAATAAAACAATAGTAGAATTTTTGTCTACGGACATGCAGTGAAAGACAAAGCATGCACAGCTCGCTTAAACATATTTTACTGTTATATTGTGTTTATAATTTATAATAAAGAGTGTTGTTTTTACATGTTGGTTTTTCGAATAGAGGTAAAACTGACATTTTGTGGTCAAATCTGGCAACTCAACAACAATGGCAACAATGACATTTATTTTCAGTTTGGTTTGCTATTTCATCATAAACAGGTTGACAAATGAACAACGCTTGCAAATCGTGCAAATTTATTTCGAAAATAATTGTTCAGTTCGCGAAGTTTACCGCAAAATTTTGTTCAGTTGAATGGCTACGTCATTGGAGTGAAGAGAATCCACATGAGACCCTTGAAACGCCATTACATCCACAAAAACTGACGGTTTGGTGTGCTCTATGGGCACAAGTCATTGGACTATACTTCTTCCGAAATGATGCTAAAGAGTCAGTTACCGTGAATGGAGACCGGTATAGAGCCATGATAATCGACTATGGCCACCAAGATCATGTTATTTGACTCCATTGGATTATTTTCTTTGGGGATATGTGAAGTCGCTCGCCTTCGCCAACAAATCAGAAACGTTAGGGGACTTGGAAGCCAACATTCGTGGCGTTATTGTCGACATACAGCCCCAAATGCTTGAAAAAGTGGTAGAAAATTGGACCTCTAGACTTGTCTTTATTCGAACCAGCAACAAGGCCGAAATCATATTTAAACATTAATGGAATAAAATTATCCTTCCAAAAAAGCCAAATTGATGGACATTAAAACTATACCTCTAAAAAAAACACCCTGTATAAATTTATTTTAAAGAGGCGAAGAGTTAATAAATGCCAAATTAATGTTGAAGAATATTTTTGGAAACGTTTAAAGGTGTTTTTTAAGTTGACTTTTTAGGAAACCTAATAAAGGAACAAATTCTATTCCGAAATGCATTCTGTGGCTCAAGAATGAATTAACAATTTTGTAGTTGTTCCACGAGATATTTTTCCATATCTCCTGCTATCCTACTTAAAACAAATTTGCACTAAAGTTATTGTTCCTCGGCAGAAATAAAATTATCCGAACAAAAGCATTAAATATGCCGACACATATTCTAATGGGAGTCATTACTTTGATTTATTCATTAATCAAATGGAACATAGTTTTCCCTCATATGGTCTCGATTGGCCAAACTGCCAAATGTCATTTTCTTTACTGCCGCCCTATCGTTAAGTTTCCAAAAATCATGGTCATTTTCTGCCCCAACAAATTGGGTGACACATGCCATTAAATGCAATTATGTGGGCTCGTTAAAAGTTAAATGGATTTCAAATTAAATTATGTACTTTTTGACCAAAAAAAATTAAACACAAGTCATAACATTGATAGCATACCAGCATATGAGGCAATCAATGACATAGGTACTAATACAAGTACTCTTCGTACAGCAAAATCGGTCTAACAATAAGCCCAGAAAAACTAAACGATTACGCAAGAATGATATGTGCTATTAGCTCGGCAACACCACAGTACACGCTGGAAAAGTATTTTTATTATTTATCAGTCGTTCTATCAATGATTTTGGTTACCATTATCAGAGTACAGCGATAAAACTCAACTGCTACAATATCTACACACTTTGTTTGATATTGCAGATAGCCCGATATTCGCCTGTGAATTTACGATTAAGAGCGACTTGTCAAGGACGATTCAGTATATTATTGAACGTTATAGCCTCTATATTGATGTTTTATAATAGGACAAAAGCACTCGGCAAAGGTATCGGTGCGGTGTTAAGTACATTGGAACTACTACCATAGACACACGTATGTGTTATTGTCGAGTTCAAGCACATGCCTTAACTTTATGATTCATTAAGCACAACCACCGTCAAATAAGATAAGATAAGCTAACGTATAAAAGTGTTTGGGAAAAGAAATTATATTGAAGGTATTTTAAGCTATTACCAAATGAACAGAAAAATTCCATCCTTGTATTTCGTGGTACAGTGCTATTAGAGGCAGACAGAGAGACAAAGTGCTCTTCGATTTTATCGATGAGCCTAAACCAGAGAATCGATTAATGTACAAATGGGAAATTTGCCATTTCGGTGATTGAATTGGAAATGTGTTAACACGCTATTGGGGAAAAACCTATTGGCTTTTGGAGTGGGAACATAAAAACATCTAATTAAAGTTGCCTGTGAATCTGTTGAATGTATATAGCAGTGTATGTATATTTAGTCTTTTGAGCCTACGGGAAGCTGAGCTTTAATTCAATTATTCCTTATACCGATCCAAGCTTCTTAAAATTTTTTTGACCTTGCAACGTAAGTGATTTGGTGCTCTTTAATTACATCTTAAAATGAAAAAAAAAATCGATTTGGCAAAAAACAACTCTGGTAATAATATTGCTTGTTGTCCATTGACACGGAACTAGAAAAAATGTCTAAGGAGTCAAAATCAGTTTAAACTTTACAACAAATAAAATAACATCATAGACGGCAACTAGAGCAGCATGAGAGTTGACAGCTTGAGGAGCGTGAACAGTTTTTGTAGTTTAAATTATTTAAAATGTATTTGTTATCAGAATTTTAGGGCTTGTTACGCTTTAAAGTGATCTTCCTCGATTAGATGAAGCATAACCTTAGTGCGTATAACTATCCAGGGTAAAATTAAGTTATATACATAGATATCCATAGCGTTGTCAAAATATTAAATAAAATTTTACTTTTATACAAAAAATTGTAGTTGTAGTTTTGAAAATGAATAATAAAAATAAGAAGAAAGAACACAATGAACATTGACGGTGCTACAAAGAACTGTCAGTGTTGCGAAAACAGGTGCTTTACACACAACACGAACGACGGCACTCGTTGCGTCAGGTAAAATACCAAGTGGAAAATATTGCGGTGCATAGCGCACCGTTTTCTATTTTGAGCAAGCTTACTGTTGAGGATTTTTGCTAATGAAGATGATATCTGACAGGGACATCGCTATATATATATTGACAGTTAGGCCGCCCTCAAAGTGGTGGAATCATGTTGATTCAGATCCGACCTAGTTTGGAACTGTCGCTCAATGAGCTGATGAGCGGATGATCTAACAAGAGGAGGCAAAATTACAGCAAGAAAACTTTGATATAGAAGGGAAGGTCATATTGACGGCAGGTCAGAAATGCACTAACCTAGCCGGTCACAGAGTATCCAAAACCTTATAACCCAGCTTGGATGAAAATAGATCTAAGTAGATTTTGAATTCAAATAGACCTCAAGTAAGAACTTTGATCTGAATCATTTTTGGACACTATCTTCGTAGGAATCATGCAAGGAGATTTGGAATCTCTGACGCGTGTAGCCGACGAACGTATTATGTAGATATGAGGGAATTGCTTAATTCAAAAATGAACACTTGGAAAACTATTTCTTCAGCAATAATATAGAAGATGTAGCAGCTGTAGGCACTGCTGAGTTTTTGTAGGGAAATAAACTGCCTTGGGGAAGTGATGTAAAATGGTAGTCTTGAGGTTAGCTTCTTTTTTTCGACCCTTGAAGTTGGTTATCCCTAGTGTTTTATTATAAAGGGTGATTTTTTAAGAGGTTTAGAACTTTTTTTAAAAAAAAAAACACAAAAAATTCGAAAAAATGAATGAAATATTTATTTGAATCCATAGTTTGAACCTTGCAATTTAATGTTTAAAGATAATTTCATGCAAATGTTGACCGCGGCTGCGTCTCAGGTAGCCCATCCGCTGAGTCCAATTTTGGCATACTCTTTCACACATATCGGCCGGTATCTCACGAATGAATGCATGGATGTTGGCTTCCAGTGCGTCAATCGAAGCGGGCTTGTCCCTATACACATTAGCCTTGGCATACCCCCACAAAAAATAATCTAATGGTGTCAAATCGCACGATCTAGGCGGCCAATTGACCGGCCCGAAACGTGAAATTAACTGTTCACCAAACTCGCCTCGCAATTGCGCCATTGTTTCGCGTGCTGTGTGGCATGTGGCACC